>CP097908.1:0-1237557 GCA_023650635.1 Epichloe baconii | reverse complement strand
CTCGGCCGAGCTTACTCCCAGCGCCAGTGGCCAATCCGAAGAGACGCAGCTCGTGGACCTGGACAGTTTAGATCTTGACTTTATGCAAGGCCATGATGAGTTCGACTGGAACGCCGTTGCCGGTACCGAATTCGATGTCGATCAGTGGCTCCAATTCCCCGGTGATGGCAGCAATGCCAAAGGCAGCGACAGTACCAAAGCAGGCGACGGTCTGACGGCCAAAATCTTCCACAACAACGATACGAGCATCACAAAATTGATGGACGAAACACTCGACCTGGCCAGCCTCGATAATGACGGCGACATGGCCATGGAGAGCGAGGCAGCCGCCCAATTGGACTTGTCCGTCTGAATGTTTCGGAAACTTGCTACATTCTGTGCATCTGAATTGCCATTTCATTTGCAGGAGGGAACTCGGATCATTTTCCTCAGAAGCTGCCTGGATCATATTGTACTGGAACGATGTTTGGTTGCAAAGTCTTGCATCTGGTGTACTGGAAAAGGTGTTTGGGGTTTTGGTTCAGGATCGGAACGGACAAGAGAAGACAAAGCGACTATGACTTATAACGGGGTTAAAAATCGAGTTTGCACAAGTATGCGGTTCATGTCTGAGTCGAAAATATTGAAGTCTATGAAACGAGTCCCTTGTCCTTGATTCGCTCTCCTAATGACCCATTGATGTGTGTTGGTGTGGCCTAGAGGTCTAGACCTCTCTAAACCTTAGGCTTCCTGATTCTAGTAACGAACGATTAAGACGGGGTCTTGTACGCCTTAACTCAATCCACGGCTTATCAGAGATGCACTTACGTCGTTAAGATAATAGTGACTGCCTTCAGGGACAGCCTTGATGAGATCGAAAAGCTTTCGATAAAGCTTTGCAATTCGGGCCGAGCACTAGCAGTGTGTCAGTGGCTTGCAAGCAGATTCTTTGAGGAGATGAACATACTCCGAGATAGTTTTTGTTATTTTGCGCGTAATAAGCGCACTTCACGGAATTAGCTACCAGAGTTAGTAATAATAAGCAGTGAGCAAGCAGCGAGGTCGTACTTGGGGAGTTAGCGCATTCAGCGGGAACAGGTTTCCCTTTGACCAGATACTGAGGAATCTCACATGTGCTGCCTTTGGGAAGAATGTTCTACATTGCAGCCCACTAAGCGCAGCGCGTGCATGGAATTTTGGTGTTCCTAGCTGCGAGTTAGCTGTGAGAGACTCTGAGAGCAAGCAGCGAACTTACGTCGAGATCTTTGAAGCCGTTCGCTTTCGCGGAGACTTCTCTGGTCCAGCTCTGTAACTGACGTAGGGCAGGATGCCATTGTTCCCCCTCTTTCACTTGTTATCCTAGTAAAGTCATGAGAGCTTCGCCACGGTGCAGGCCCGTTCTTTGCCTTGTAACAGGGTGATCCTGCATATTCGGAATCAAATAATCCTTCATGAAGGTTCCTCCCGCTATGAAATACATATAGTCTGTGCCGCTGGATGTCCTTCCCTGACTGATTGACGGAAGCAATCGACAGTAACACAGCAATGATGGGTCAATTGAATCATGATCGCACGATGACGAATTCTATACTCCTTATCCTTGTATAGTGAGGATGTGATAGCCTAGACCTAGCAATATAGGTGTCAATTGCGCAAGTCGGAGGTTGACACCCGCGATGGCCCCGTTGCACCGTAACAGATTTGGCTATGTTGCAATAGTTCCAATGATCAGAGTTGTTACACGTAGTGATTGGAAACGCATAGCGTCTGCTGTGCACTAGATACGGCATCCTAGGGCCTAGCTGGCTCCTCTTCAGGAGGGGTCGTTGTTTGGAAAATTCGGGTCGTGGATAATGAGGGCTTTGTGTAAGGCGCGCTGCACGCAATGACGTGGCCCGTAGGGCATAGGGCGCAGCGGCAGGTCTTGAGTAATTGTAAGGTGCAATGTTAGCAGCGGCTGGCATTGACGCATCTTTTGGTCTATTGGGAATTCCGGCACACCCTTCTGGGTTCTGTGGAAGGATGCAGGCGATGTCAAAGAGTTGATCAGAAGGGAAGATGAAGATGAGTTGCTGTCTAGGAATTCCGGAATCTAAGAGACGGAAAAAGGAAGCTATATATAAGCTTCAAGGCTCTCAAAAGAGACCTAGGCAACAGAAGGTCTATCGGACAAGTGAATCTGGGTCTTCAAACGAAGCCTACGATGAAACGCGATGCGGGAATCTGCATCATCAAACGAGGAAAAATGACAAGGTGATGCCTCAGATTTGAGGCTACGGTGTGTGCCTAACTGCCCCCTCTCATCGTATCTTATCTCTTCATGGTTGCTCATCACTCACCCTGCAGCGCAGGCATATTTTTGCGCTCATTGGTTGTGGCCAATGTATCCAATTCATGTAAGAGAAACATGACAATTACTAGCGATACCCAGCTAGCATAACAATTAACATGTAAATAATCGTAATAGCAGTAATAAATTGACGTGATTGTAGCATCCCTAACAGCTCCATTTACTATAGCCACTCAGAGCTGATAGTGGCTGCCCCGCGTGCGGCTTGTAGTTGTTGTAAAATCATTCGGGGTTAGACTGTAACCTCCTGTCCTGCTGAAAGACGGGACGTCACGTCGAGATTGCAGGGCCCCGTTTTGCCTTGTCGGGACTGGCGGACTCTGGCGGACCCCTGAGCCTACGGAGTAATCCGTACAGCCCACGGCAAATTCTCTTGCTCCCAACATTTTGTTTGCTTTTCCTCTCCTCCCGTTCCCAGTCGTCCGTCTATCCATCTCCCATCTCCATTCGCAACTGCGTCAATCGATCCGCATTGCAGACACTCTTTTGTTCCTCTCCTGATCCATTTGCTTCATCAATTCCGCAGTCCCGCAGTCCCGCAGTCCCGCAGTCCCGCAGTCCCGCAGGCAGTCCCGCCACTCGTTGTGTCCTTCTCTTTCCTTGTCCCGTGATATCTTCTACGCCCTTTGTTTAGACCTGGACTGTACTCGGTAGTACGGTAACAATTACAATTGACCCGGCCATTGACAGCCGCAAGGACTAAGCACCTTGGCCGCAACATGACCTGGTGACCGACCATCTGTCACTTGTCGGGGTTCGAGGCGGTGCATTTCCATCTCGCTTTTGCATTTGCTCGTGTTGGGCATCTGGCATTTTTATTGGAGCGTCATAGCCACCCTCTTTCCTCAGTGTCTTACCTGGTGCAGCTGCTCATCAATTCCTCCCACGTCCTACACGTCCTCCACGTCCTCCACGTCCTGCTTTTTCGCCTTTCAGCAGCAAATCAGATCCTACGCGCCACATCTTCACTCCCTCTCTCTCCATCAGAATCGACCATGTGCATCGCTACTTCGAATCGCGCCATCAACATTGCATCCTCCCCAGGACCATGAGCGGATCATGTCGTCTCTGACACTGATTTGAACCGCAACTCGATCGAATCGCACTTGTTCCGCCCCTGCCAAAGTCGAAGGCCTCGAGCAGACATGATGACCGACCCACCATTTTTGTTGAAGCCCAAAAGGCTTTCTCTGATTGCCCAGCAGCCGACGAGACATCGAGTAGATGACGAAATCTTTGCTCATTTAGGGCCGGCTACTGCCGTCGACGCCCTCAGCGCAAGCAATGGTGCACTGCGAAACTACCTGGCAAGCGCATCTGCCGCGGAACGAGATTTTGCTATTCGAACTGCCATAGCGTCCCAGAGAATCTGGGAATGGGTCGACGAGCTGTCTGACTGGGATTGGCCTGCTATCGAGGGTGGCTCTGCTGGATTCGAGAACCCTAATAACACATCACGTAGATTGTCCTTCCAAGTCAACGCACCCAAGACTGGCGGCGTTGAATATATCGGCAGCTTACCAGCATCGGAAGTTGCTCTGTACGAGAGAAGGATTGACGAAATATCGAGAGAAATGTCCGACTTGGAGATTGAGGAAATCAAGACCCACGTTCTGGCGAACCACATCTTGCCCTTGTCGAGACGACCCGACACCCCGTCTTCCATATCTAGCAGAGAAAAATCTTCTACATCGACGTATACCAAGATGGAAGATCTGTCCGTCGTCGTCACGACCATCGTTGTCCAGACGCTACCAAATTTAGCCAAACTCGCACGCTTACTAAGAATATGGACCATTCGACTTGGGGTTCTGCAGCGCATTCCAGCCCTGCTATATGCCATGGAAGACGCCGAAGTTGGCCTGAAGGCTGGTTGGACCGCCGTCTCGAAGCCGCTGAGGAGATCAATCCAAGTGGACGGCAAAGGCACAGTGGTTCAGAAGCCGACTTTGAAGAGAAGCGACTTTGAAGTCATGAAGAAGGTTCTAGTAAAGAAAGTCTCTACGCCTGGCCGCATACTGGATGCCATGCTCGATAGCCTGGAGGGCATGGAAGAGACACTTCCTGACAGCTGGCTGGACCGCATGGAGGCCGTCGAGTACAATTATAGCGACTGGGTTGCCACTTGCGAGAGGAAAATTCGGGAGACTGAGTGGTCCCGATCAGCCAGGAGTCGCAAACCTGTCGAGTCACCATCACCTCGGGATTTGAGTGATGTCGAGGAGAGCGTGGCGTCCTCGGCATCGAATGGCCTTCCATCTGGCGACTCCGGTATTGCCATTACTCTACCGGTTCCGTTGAAGCCCAGTGGTGGACAGGCTATTCCCGTTGACGCACATACGGCCGCGTGCGAAAGCAATAGCGAAACCGACGATTCACATTTACCCACCGGCGACGACTCTTCAGCCCGAAATATAGAGGCCTCGAACTCGGACGACATGCACGAGGATCGCGGTCCCGAGACCCCATCTGACCAAGGATCGTTTGATTCGAACCTCGCTTCAGATTCGTCCACAGCCGCAGACGATTCGATGCTTCTCCAGGACAAAAGCATCACATTAGAACACGACATGTCGGGCGTCAACCGAACCATGTCTACGGTCGGCGAGGAAGATGAAGATGAAGAAGAATATGAGACAGACTTGCCTAAACTCCGCAGCAGTGTTCGGCGAAACAGTGGTGTTTCTGAAGGGTTCTCAATACTGCCTGAAGACGCAAGTCGCTTCGATGTTTCATTCAGCGATGCCCCGAAGTATCTGCGTCGCCAGTAGTACCCCGAGATCGCGTCCGTGAGCCCAACTTTGTCGACGACGACAGCCCTCCAAGCTCGCCGCCCCTGCAACTGGATCGTGAGACAACACCCAGCGAACTCCTCGACAACCTCGACATCACCTCTATTCCGGAAGACGATGGATCCATGTTCGACAAGACGCTGGTGGAAGGATCGTTCGTAGAAGACTTCGACGATTCCACGTCTGTGTCTGAAGTGGCAGGACCGATGTTCCGAAGAGACAGTACTACCAGCGACAAGCATCTGCGTCAGCAGATCAGCGACATTATCGAATCAATCCCCGCCAAGATCAAGCTGTCAGCAGAACCACCCGCTGTCAACCTGAACCCCTGATCTGCAACTGCCACGGCTGAAGAAGAAGCCTTCCAAAGAGCCATTCAAGCGAAGCACCTCAAACTTGTCGTCTCGCACTGCCACACCGTCGTTCACTTTATCACCAGCGAGAACGCGACCCCGACACACCAGAGGTCAGCCAGAAGTAAGAATCTATCATTTGTCCCGGAGCACTGGTGAACCGCCAATCAAGCTCTTTATCCGCTGCGTGGGTGAGCGCGGCGAACGTGTCATGGTCCGAGTCGGTGGCGGCTGGGCTGACTTGAGCGAATACTTGAAAGAATATGCCAGCCACCATGGACGTCGGTCAGCTGGCACAGACAAAGCAGCCAGGGTTGAAGTTCAAGATGTGCCTCGCAGCAGCAGTAACGCGTCGGGTATGGCGTCCTGTTCTAGCCCGCTAATTCGCCCGGCTTCCGCTGCCGCCACCGCCACCGCCACCGCCACGGAGAAATCCCCAATGACACCACTTAACATCCGGAAGGCCAGGAGGAGTGTCGGTGCAGTCAATCACGACATACCAAGACTTCGCCCCAAAACACCAGCCACCACCAGCCACCCTGCTGATGCGCCCTCGTCGGAAGACTCGCAGCACTCAAGGCCCAATTCCCGCCTAAGCTGGGTGGAGGATGACAGTTCCTTCTTGGGTCTCGCCGGGCCAACGGGCAAGAAGGTGGAGATGAGCGAGGAGAATAAGGCCTGGGTGGAAAGCGTCAAGGAAAGAGTTCGCCAGGTCAGTGGCGAGCGCAAGGTGTCACAGCCCGAAGAAAGAAAGCGGTTCGGTGAGCTCGGCAAGGTTGGTGGCACCAAAGATTATTTCGAAAGGGTGCAGAAAACGGCCCCCAAACCAATAAGTGATGCACGGAACGATGCCACTTGTATTTACCCCCTAAACTCCTCGACCGAATAGAGTCCCATCATAAACTCGAACACAAACCTGCATGATATACCACGCACAAGTCGCACCACGACCCGATGGTGTGACACCGAAAGAGGAAGAATGGAGTTTCACGACTTCTGTGTATTTCAAATTGTTGGGTTCCTGTTCTTGATTATAGTATTTTGATCTTCAGGCTACTACTATTTGAACATGGAATTTGCAGCATTAGTACCGCATAATTACTTATTGTTCCTGCAGCGAGTAGACTCTCGCCTGGCAAGTCGAATCAACACAGGCAAAATGCCCTCCGTTGGACCGCAAAAGGACACTAATCAGCCAAATCTACTTGGAAGATGTCCCGCATAAACAAGGAAACGATGATTGTAGATTGAAAGCTTCTCCCATATGACGATGGGTGCGTAGTATAATGCTCCGGCAAACTTTGATCTATGTCTATCACCCGCGCCTTGATTCACCCACCTGAACGCCATGATGATTATTATTACTGTACGCCAACCAGACTTGGCTCATAATTCGCTGCTCTGACCACAGTGTCCAGCCTGCCACATCTTGACAGACCTGACAGTCATGCCGCGCTCATCGCCTTGACCCCAGGTTGGCAGCCACTTGCTGGCAGCGTCCCAGAAGGTCCACTGGGCGTTTTGGCCTTGTCGATCCAAGGCTTATCACCAACGTGATCCCTGGGAAACGAGAAAGATGATTAGCTGACGAGTGAAGAAACGAGAATGATTGCAACAAAGGCACGAGAGTTGAAAGTTGGCGTACAAGAACCAGCCGTTTTGGGCTCCGACTGCGACATTGAGAATCAGGTAGAACTTCTGGTCAAAGGGCGCATTGCCATTGGTTGCGTTGGACCGGGCCCACGGATTAGCCAGCAAGGTCGAGTTCTCAGCCATGCGAGAAAAGCCACCGAGGTCGTAGAGCGGCAGGTCGGGCTTGAAGCCGATGAAGAGGATCTGGTGAATGCGGCTGTCGATGTAGAAGTAGATGTAGTTGGGCGTCCACTGTATGCCGTACGTGTGAAAACCCCTTGAGTAGTCGCCGCGGCGCAGTTTTTCGCCTGGGTTGTTCTCCAATAGCTGTCTTTCTCGGCGGTAGGACCTGTGTCATGAGGAAATGGGAATCAACAAGTTAGTTTTTTCCATGTTGCAAGGTGTTTCGGTGCATCGTTGGGGTGGGGGGAGGTGTCTGTCGATTGCCTCAATTTTGAATCGAGACAGACCCTTTTCTTACCCCAGTGTAGAGTGCCGTAGTAGTAGTTGCGGCCCCCTTCGGGATAGTCGCGGGAATTGCCGCGCGACTCCATGATGTCGATCTCACCACTTTGAGGCCATGGGCCGTAGACTGAGTCCTCGGGCATCATCCCTGCGGGGGTCAGTCAGACTTTTTTTTTATAAGAGCTGAGAACGGGGAGAGCACGGGAGCCCACATTGCTCGGGGTAAATGGTATTTCAGGTGGAAAAAAAAAAAAAAAAAAAAAAACTCACAGATGGCCGGCCAGATCCAATCACCTCTGGGCAGTTTGGCAACGACCTCGACCCTGCCGTATCGGATGCTCTTCTTGCCCTTTGTGGACAGGCGCGCGGACCGGATGGGGGAATCATGGACCCCTTTGTGGGATCCGAGGTCGCCATGCATGAGAAGTTGGCGTTGCTCGTGCAGCTGCCGTCCTTGATCAGGTCGAGGGTGTAGTTGGCGTACAGCTCGTGGTTCGTGATGGGCGTCGTCTCGTTGGTGAGGGTCGGCACGATGTGCAGCCCCTTGGGGTCGACGTACGAGTTCTTCTCGTCGGTGGTGGTCCAGTCGAAACTGCCGGAGCCGAAGCCGTTGAGCTGCACTTCGTGGGACCAGACGGTTTTGTCTAGTGTGGCAAAGTTGTCTTCGTAAATGAGGCAGTACTGGCCACGTTGCGAGGTGAGTGAGGGGGTCAGGGTCAGGAGAGGTTGAGAGAAAGACCAAAAGAGTTGCACAGCAGCATCCCTGGTGATGATGATGATGATGATGACTTACGGAACCCTCCTTGTATGGCCAGACCATGAAGAAGCCGGCCACGCCTGCGAGGATGAAGCCGAGCAGTATGAAGCCGCGAACGATCCAGTTGTTCCAGTTCGTCTTGTTCATGGCAGGGTCTGACAGCCATGGCTTCTCATAGGCCCCGCGCAAGCGGTAGCTCTTGAATCTTCGCTTGGACGCAACGTCCGACGATGATGAGTCGCGACTTGCGGCCGAGGATGATGGTACGGCTGCCGCGTCCAGAGCCGAAGAGCTGGCGTCAAGTCGTCGTTGTAAGTGCTTACAACCTGGACGACGGCTCTGCGCGCGGCAGCAGGTGAGCTGCTGCTGCCTGGTTGTTGCAGCATTCCGACGGCGTTTTTCTGTGTTTCCCTGCTTTTGTTCCAACTTAGTTCTGACCGCTGTGCTCATGTGCAACAGCTGAATGAGGTAGGTGATGGGGATGATGGGACGGGAATTGAGAGCTGAAGCTGAAGCGGATTAGATGCAAATCATGGACCATTCATATCGAAAAAATAAACATGAAAATAAAAGCCTCCCCAAGATTCGCCGGACCAATATCAATGAATTGCTGCTGCTGGCTGCAAAAAGCCTTGGCTGCCTTTATTGGGTTACACACAACTTCCCAGGGTCCAACCAATGGAGGAGAAGATGGTAAAACCTCCATCCAGGTTGCCGGAATCTTGATCACATCAATTTTATCACGGACTACATACATGCATGCATGCATACATAGACTATGCCGGACCCGCAACGCTCCGGCCGGTTGTTTTGTTGGCCACGATAACCACGACCGAGGTTCGTGTCATTACCGCAGAGTGAGTGCACGTACGGACTACGGACTACAGTGCTCGGTACGGAGCTTGTACATACATGCACATGCTACATGACATGCTACATGACATGCTACATGACATGCTACATGACATGCTCCTTCAATCTTGTGAAGAGAAAATGCCCCCCTCGGCCCCCTGTCCTGGATCGCGGCGGATGCCATGCTAGGCTACATATGTACATGTGTACAATCTTTGAGGCTAGATCGGCGGCGCGAAACCCACAAAAACGCGCAGACAAGCCAAGTAAGTGCCTTACTCGGAGTGAGAAAAACTCGGTATTTTATTTGCCATAAGCTAATCATGTATGTACTGTACATACAACCAACGGAATCCGTTGGGAATGGGGAGGAAGACTCGCAGACTGCCTGCCTGCCCAGGTACGTACATGTAAGTAAGTAGTAGGTGGTCGTCAAGTCCGGATTATTACGGATTTATTACGGAGTTACGGATTGGAATTTTTGCTTCGTCGGCGACAAAGTCACCCCCTCCCCTCGCAACACCATGAATCGTACGGACTACAAGCCAACCAAGACCCAATGCGACCAATGCTACCCTGACCCTGATAAAAGGGCCCAGGGGGCCAGAACACGGGGTCATCCTTGCCCATGGAAAGTTGATAGTCCGCTGCAGCTGTGTCGTATTATTGACAAGGCAGTGCGCGTGCAAACATTTCCCAAAGGACCACCTTGCATCCATGTCCATGTCCATGATCCCGAATGCAATGCAATCTCAGCTTTTGCAGACACCTTCAACTCTCAACTCACACCAAGCCAAGCCAAGCCAATCCGAGCCAGCCCTTCCATCACCGAGGTTATCATGCATTGTAAGGACGGATGCCAGCTGGCCCCCAAGGAACAAACAAACAAACCGAGCCGTTGTTCCTCGACACAAACTTTTCTCGTATGTAACTATTCGAGCATCGAGACAGGTAGATGGACGCCTCGACTGGATGCCCCGAAGCACAACAACAACGGGTTTTTGTTCAAGAAATCCTAGGGGCAAAGCGGCAGATGAACGTGAAATAACACTAGTCCGTTTGTCGTAGGGAGGCTTTTTTGAAAAAAAATAAAAAATGAAAAAAATCAGCGTTTCTACTGCCAATCGTCATGACCATGCTGCAAGCTCAGGTTCAGCGCCATGCGGGTTGCAGACGGCCATCAACTTGCAAGGCGGCTCGTAAACTTCCGTCCCGACAAGGAAATAAAAATAAATAAAAATCAATTAAATTCTCGTCATCCGAATAATACCCATCCACCACCACAATCGGGAGTGTCACGCCATTGCAGCGTGTTGACGTGACGACTTGTTGTTGACGACTTTTTCCCATCCGTTTAATCTCAATCAGCTTTGTTTGACTCGGCGCCCCGGAATTCCTTCGTATCAACAGGGCCCCCTTGTTCATTGCCAGATGGATTTTCGGCTCACTGCCGGAGCTATGTAATCCAGGCCATGAAAGACCCCCAGCCCGATTAGATCCGAAACGGCTAAGCTTGCTTCCAAGGGGGGACTTGGCCTTTGCCAATTTGTACAAATTTCACAACCGCTCGAGACGCAGCGTATCATGTGTCTGATGTGCCAAGGTGACACACACTAGGAACGGTCAAGGCCTTAGCCTTCACCAAGTCCACCTGATACATGTGACTTTGTGTTTTTCGCTCTTGTAGAAATTGGCTCTCTGGGGACATTGTCGCAAGTCCGTCAGTCACAGACCCTGTGGGTGGACTTTGTCCGGCGGGATTGCCGTATTATTAGCCCTACGTGTACTTGTGCTCATATTCTTCGCTGTACGAGGAGGAAATGTCTGGTGGGAGCCCCAAGATGGACTACTGGCGAGTCACTCGATGATGAACATTGTCCTTGCCATGTACTTGTCGGTGTCATCACGCGACGGCAGGGACTTCCACCGGCTACGACATCTCTTCTACAACGCAATGGTATTATTACCTTCCATCTTGGCGAAGTTGTGATAAGCCTTTCTGCCACCTACCCCGTCCGTGATAAGCTCCAAGGCCCGTAGGCACCCCGCCGACCTTGCTCGACAAGATTGTAGAACCGCATGGTATTCGTGGGTAACACGAGGGGGTTCAAGCGTAGTCAAGGGTCGCGAACTGTAGCGTAGCTCGTACACGAAGCACGGCGGTGAACTCGAGAAACGCTCATGGGGAGGGGGGTTCGAAATCAAAGTCCAATCCGCCAAGAACAAGAAACATGCCAATTGTATCTCAAAGATTGGGCAGCCGGACAGCCGGACAAGGCGGTCTATGCTTAGCCCCGGCTATGGTAGGCGGCGGCAACGCGGCAGGCAGGCATGGTGATGTGCTGGGTTTGTCAATGATGGTTATCGGGGCTCGTGTAATACATACACGAAGGTCCGTAAATATGTAGCTGAAACAACCATGGCAAGATGAAAAGATAGCAGGAAGGCCTCACTTGCATGAGCCATCCGCATGTCGGTCTGGGGGCCGCCAAGCCAACACGAAGTTGAACGGACTTTGTTGTCCAGTGAACTTGAACGATGCGGGCTGGGGTCGGTCAGAGAAAGTCTTAGTAGGTTGTGCCTGAGAGTGCGGATCTTCAATTTTGAGAGCAATACATAGAGAAGGGGAAAAGGGAAAAAAAAAAAAAAAAAAAAAAAGGCGATTCCCGGCAAGTGGGTATCAAGTTAATGGCAAGCTCGTCTTGTTGGCCTTCACGTCCCGGGACAACGAGTCAAGGTCGCATTGTGGCGCCGAAGGGCATTATTTTTACCGACCGCCTGCTCGACAAAGGACGGCAGCGGTAGTGTAGTAGATTGCGATGGGGAAAAACTCGTATGTTGTACGTACATGTAGACCTCTTCGTCTGGGATGATAAGGATTGTGTTTCTCTCCTCCTCCTTTCTGCTTCCATTTGTCATGCCGGTCTGGACCATGGGATTGCAGCGCTCCATTGGCTAGTTTACTCGACCGGACTCTGTGTGCGACACGATCTGAACATCTCCGTTCTGACATTAAGTCGCTGCGTGAACCGGATTTCTGTTTTGCATATTCGGTGTGCTGATTTGAGAATATTGATATTCTTGGAAAAGAACGGGTCCACGAGGGGCGGGCGTCTATTCTGTATCCCGATCATTATTATTACTATTATTAATTTTTTTTTTTGACAAGAGAGGAAAAAGAACTAATACTAGAGAGACAGACTGCCGTCTGACATCTGCCATCTGCCATTTGGCACCAAGGCACTATTTGCTGCCCCTTAGTAGCACTTGCCGCACAACCAAGTGTTGCTTTTGTCGATACAATGGCGTCTCCGGCTCCGTCGTCGCACGGATTCGAAACTCCCATTGCTGAGAACAGATCTTTTGCTTCCATCTC
This sequence comes from Epichloe baconii, assembly GCA_023650635.1. Classification (NCBI taxonomy): domain Eukaryota; kingdom Fungi; phylum Ascomycota; class Sordariomycetes; order Hypocreales; family Clavicipitaceae; genus Epichloe; species Epichloe baconii. The sequence goes on along the minus strand of CP097908.1, from coordinate 1,225,001 downwards.
TGGCCTTTCAGATGAGTTCCACGATTCGAGGTCCGGCCATGTCACGCCGCAGGCTCACTATGACGATGAGTTTCGATTCAGAACGGTATGTCGCGGGTGGAAAAGCTTGGGTCGACGCATTGTTTCGTGCTAACATGTGAGCAGATGGTCACCTATCTGTATAACAGAGCGGTGGCAAGTGGATGGATGCCCTCGGCGTCGATGATGTCTGTTAGCGATTGCTCCGGTGTGCTGCTGAGGCGGTCTCGAGGCAATTATATCACGGCCCCGAATCCATTGAATCACATCCTTCTCGGGGCGGTAATGAGACTGAATCTCTATGTGGCCACGACGATGAGACCTCAGATGCTGGACGGCATTTTGGCCTCGTTGACACCAGGACAGACGGAGCTCAAGTTCAAAGACGGCTCTCAGATCCAGGTTCTCGACTCGATGAATTTTGCGCAGTCTGCCACGGTCAAGAAGTTTCAGTATGCTTGCGTCTTTCGACAAGAGCGACTTGTTCTGGTGTGGCATGACGAACTTGCCAACATAGTCCCTCAAGCGACCATGATTGAGGAGAAGCTACTGTCGCTGGTGCGTGGCATAGGCGGAAAAAGCCCACTCTCAGAAAAAAAAATTTAAAAATTGCATGGGCGAATCGATTACTGACATTGACTTGTAGGTCTGGGGAGAGACCAAGCTTCCTTTCAATATCCTGCGAATGCCCAGTCGCGCCCCGTCGTCCGTCATGATACCATCCGGTATATCGAGTCCGATGGGAACAGCCACGCCAGCCATGGCAATTTCCTCCCCGGCCTCCTGACGCGAACAAACAGCGGCGAAGATGTGTTGGAGAAGCATACTGCCATGGACCGCCCAGAGTCTGTCGCCAGACCTGTGGTGCGCGCATCAGCATTCTTCATCGGCTGTGCCATATGTCTGTCCATCGTCCTGCTCATAGGAATATACATGGGCAAGCTGGTCACAGAGTGCATCCTCGCCAAAGACTGGACGCGGATGGCCCTGGCCGCCCCGTCCCGTGTTTGATGTGCGTCTCGCTATTCTTCTTCCAGGTCATCTTTACCAACCTGTTCCAAATAATTGGGCCCATCGGCGGCATGAACACCAACTCGCGATACTTCTCTGCCCATAAGCCCTGCTTGCGCCGAGCGTATGCCGATGGCTTCATCCCCCAAAGTGACCGTCCAGATGCCCGTATACAAAGAGGGCATGGAATCCGTCATCATCCCTACAGTTCGCAGTCTGCAAGCCGCCATGTCCCACTACGAGTCTCACGGCGGCTCCGCCAACATCTTGATCAACGATGACGGTCTGCGCGCGGGACTGACAGAGGAGGAGGTACAGCAGCGCAGAGACTTCTACACGGACAATAGAATCGGCTGGATCGCTCGTCCCAAACACAACGGCGAAGAAGGCTTCGTGCGCAAGGAAAGTTCAAGAAGGCTTCCAACATGAATTTTGCTCTGAACATTTCGCAAAAGGTAGAGGCGTACATGCAGGAACGTGCTGACGCAAGATTGGCCGACAAGGAAACGAACATGATTACGGATGAGGAAGAGGAAGAGATGTATCAGGATGCCTTGAGCCGCGTTCTGGAGGAGAACCCGCTGGCCTGGGCGGGCGGGGACATTCGCATCGGCGAAATCATCCTGCTTGTTGATTGTGACACTCGAGTGGTACGTGTCGTCGATGGCATCTTTTTTTTTTTTTCCTATCCCCTACAACATTAGCTTGATGATTTCATGTTCCTTGACTATTAACACGTTTCTTGGATATGACAGCCCGAGGACTGTTTCTTGTACGGCGCCGCAGAGATGTTCCTGTCTCCCGAGGCAGCCATCGTGCAGCACTCAACCGGTGTCATGCAAATCACGCATGACTACTTCGAGAACGGCATCACATACTTTACCAACTTGATTTACTCCTCGATTCGGTTCTCTATCGGCTCAGGAGAGGCGGCGCCGTTTGTCGGACACAATGCTTTTCTCCGATGGCAAGGTAAGCAAATATGAAGAGAGAAAGTGCCACCTACTATTTATTGCTCCAGCCGGAACTGACAGTTGTACTTTTTCCCCAAGCTGTCCAAGACGTCGGAGTTGCCGAAGAGAGCGGCTATGTTCCCTACTGGTCCGAGAGCCACGTCTCCGAAGACTTCGACATTGCCCTGCGCCTCCAGATGGCCGGAAACGTGGTTCGCATCGCCGACTATCACGACAATCTCTTCAAGGAAGGCGTGTCACTTACCATCTACGACGAGATCAACCGCTGGCAAAAGTATGCATACGGCGTCAACGAGATGATCTTCCACCCCTTCCACCGGTGGTACAAGGGCCCCTTCACCCCGCTCTTCCGCACCTTCATCACGTCCAACATCATGCTGTCGTCCAAAATCTCCATCATGGCATACATGTGCTCGTACTATGCGCTCGGGTCGGCCCTCTTCCTCACCACGGCCAACTACTTCCTCGTCGGCTGGTTCAGAGACGACCTCGCGTCGTGCTACCTCACCTCGTGGAACGTCTTCCTCTCCCTGATCGTCGTGTTCAACGCCTCGGGTCCCTTCGCCCTCGCCGTCGTCCGCTACCGCAGCGGCGAGAAGCCTCTGCTCAGGGCGCTGCTGGAGAACTTCAAGTGGATGCCCATGATGACGGTCTTCTTCGGCGGCATCTCGTTCCACGTCTCCAACGCGATCCTGGCGCACCTGTTCCACGTGGACATGCAGTGGGGTCGACATCCAAGGAGAAGGAGGACAGCAACTTTTTCCAGGAGATGCCTCGCATTTTCAAGACGTTCAAGTACATGTATCTGATACTCTTGCTGCTCGTCGGCGGCATGGTGTATCTGGGGGCGTTTGCGCCACCGGATTGGGCCATTGACGACTTCACCGTGATTGTACCGCTGGCGATTAATGTGGGCCTTCATGCTTTGGTCCCATTGGTGCTTAATCCCAGCTTGATGATTTTCAACTATTAATCATTGGCCTGTTTTCTCCTTTCTCCTGTGTCCTTTTTTTTTTTTTTTCTTTCCCAAATCGCATTCCATGTAGGTCTCTGCTGACTTTCACTTTGCTGAATTGGCCGGGGCCGTTTTTTTACCTGCTTACGATTCTTGGACTTTGAAGACGTTCTGGAAGCGCATTGGGATTCGTTTGGATAATTTCTACTTCTTGTCAGGCGCGCACGCGGAATGGACGTAGATAGAATGGGTGGATGTAGATAGAGCTTACTTCGTACTTATACCATCAAATAGAGCTGAGTCTTCTCGGGACAATGCGGTGCTACCGTGTGCTACATAGTCGGCAGCTTTGAACGTGCAATCGTGGTTATCGTGCAGGCTCAGACGTTGCGTGTGATCGAATCGCCGCAATCACTAGATAATGTCTGGTGCTGCGATAACACATTAGCCAGATGAGATGGAGAGAAGAGTTCCTCACCCCAGGCCGGCCGAGACACGCCAGCCAGCCAGCCTCGACACTGGAGAGACGTGCCCTTCCGTGGCAAGAGGTGAAGTTCATCCGTCTTTGGCTTGGGCGAATTAGACATGACGCCTGTCTTTAGAACACACTGATGTATCTTCTCATTAAGCTTTGCAGAAAAGATACATTCCCCAGCCACGCGGACCATTTTTACTAGCCTCACTTGACAATTTTGACACAAGGCAAATATTTTTTATAACATAACACAACAAGCACGCCTTTGAACCTCGTTTTTAAAGCCCCTTGCCTCGCCTATCATGTTAGTCCCTGACCTACGCACTTATCGTAGGCATCATAATTGAAGAATCATGAACATGAGCCACACTGAAATAGTATGGGTGGGTCGTTCGAACGGATTGGGACTACCGGCGGATGCGCGTTTAGTTGTCCGCCCTTGGAGCGGGAAAAATGAATACGGATTCATGGGCAAACTCAATCGACTTGATTTACCCTGATTTTCCCGTCTGTGCTGCGTATGGCCAGTTGGGCGGCGATGCATAAATATGTACATACGGAGTAGATGCCGGGCGATGCGGGGCGATGCGGGGCGATGCGACCAGGTTCCTGTGGATCCTTGGCAAGGGCCAATGCTGTGCTCAATCGGGCACACGAGCTCAATCCCTGCGGCTTGAGATCCCTTCACCTCACCACCCGTTGCAACTCCCGGCCCTGCACAACCTCCATCGCCGCTCTTCAATCTGTTCATACGGATGAACCCATCGACGAGTCGATAAAGTAATATAAAGCCTCGTGCTGCTTTGAGCGACAGGTCCATTCATTCGCAACCGCCGCATCCGCGCCTCCTCTCGCCCGCCAGCCCGCCAACCCGCCTCCCTCTGACGCCCAGCAGCCTCCTCCAACTACGTGGCTTCAATCCTCCATTCCATAGTCACACTCTTCCGTCTCTTGTCGGAACTTGCCATTCCCACCACCGCCCTGTCCATCTTTGGGTGCTCGGAATGGGCACTAGTCGCTGAATTACTCAATCGCCGATTCGTCAATCTGTAGGTCAACCCTCTATTCTGTTGCCCCGTCTTGCCTATCATTTTCGTGCATTCGAGGAGCTAGACCAAGATGATTCCCTTGAGCACATACGGAGTATCATCTGACACCTTGCGTACTGGCCCAAGGCTTGTGATGCAATTGTCTGAGAGAAAGTTTTTCGTCTCCTCTCTTTATATCTTTCTCCCCCTTCGCTCGGCGTGTCTTTGTCGCTCTTGTTCCTTCTTGTCCATTGCCGTGAATCGTGATTTCCCATCATGAGATTTCAATTGCTCATACAAGCGACTGTAGTCAGTCTCGTGCTGGCTCTTGTCCCGGAGAGCCGCGAGGTTCGATATCAAAACGCCATTTCGTACACAGCCGGTGAATCAACTTCTAGCGACGTTGCTCGCCATACCGTAAATATGGATGAGAAAGTCGGTCTTCACGGTGTGCCGCACTTTGGGAGGGCGACCACCGCCGGCTCACTATTGGCGGTCCCGAGTAGTAAAGCGTTTAGCCAGTCCTTCACCTACTCGACCAAGGATCCCGACTCGAACAACTGGATCGGAATCTTTCATTCCTTCGGAGGCGGACCGGATTCGCAGAGACATGTCGATGACCCCTTGGCCTGGGCCTATGCCCCGGATGAGAGTGGGACTGTCACGGTCAACACCACCAAGCTGCAGGCTGGCTTGGCCTACAAAGCCTATTTTCTTGCCAAGGGCGAATATAGGTGGCTTGCTAATCCAATCGAGGTCTTTACTCCCGGACAAGGCAAACTCGCTTTCATCACGGATGCGATAAAGACCCACAATGCCCGCCAAGGCGAGCCCTTCGAAGCCACGATTCGCGGGATGCTCGAGAACCCTCCCGATGGAAACAGCAAATTCGCCAAGGGCAAGAATCCGGATTCTACGGACGAGCAGACCAATGGCTGGGTAAACGTATCGACTGATGGAATCATCTCCGGCACACCACCAGCGTCAGCCGTAAACACCACGCTTTCTGTTGAGGCCCTCGCATCCGATGGATCCACGGCGGAAATGAAAATCACGATCCCGGTGGTCCAGAAAAACAAGCCCCTCGTCGAGGAGCTGACTGTCGTGTCATTCAACCTCTGGTTTGGCGGCATCATGGTGAAGGACTATCACGCCAAGCAAGTCCGTTTCATCGCCAACAGCGGCGCCGATATTGTGGGACTTCAGGAGAGCACGGGAGGTCATGCCATCCGCCTGGGCAAGGCTCTGGGCTGGGACCACTGGCAAGGCGATGACGTTGGAATCATTTCTCGCTACCCCATGGCGAAGATCAACGACCCCATTGAAGCGGCAGGGTCAGTCCGCATCGCCCTGGATCGAGGGCACGAGCTCAACTTTTGGAACTGCCACCTGGGCTACACGCCATACGGCCCCTACGACTTCTGCTTCGACCACTTGGAAGAGGAGCAGGTGTTGGAGAATGAGGCAAAGTCGAGACGCACCCCGCAAATCAAGAACATGATGAGCCAAATGCATGATCAACTGCTCGACTCGGACCAGCACCCCGTTATTTTCACTGGCGACTTCAACGCGCCATCGCATCTTGACTGGACAAACGCGACCAAGGAGCTTCACTGTGGAACTGGATACTTCCCGTGGCCCACCTCGAGGCACCCCGTCGACGCAGGTCTGATCGACTCGTTCAGGAGATTCACCCTGACCCACTGGCCGAGCCAGGCTTTACGTGGTCGCCCATCTACCTGGTTAACGATGGTCGACGTGAGCCCAAGGACCGCATCGACTTCATCTACCACAAGGGGCTCGAGACGCTATCCTCGGAGACCATGGTCGTTGGCCATCCAAGACCACAGCCCGACCACTACAACAACGAGTGGCCGTCAGACCACGCGGCAGTACGAACTGTCTTCCGAGTCCGAAGAGACCGCTTCGCGGAAGGCGGCAACTCTCGCGTGCTATGGGGCGTGCTCAGTGCCATCATCGCAGTGACAGTAGGGTGCGCGGCGTGCATTGGCTGTGCTTGGAATCGCCGTCGCAAGGCCAAGAAAGATGCCTTGGACGGAAAGGAGAGTGAAAGTGAATCCAGCGAAACATCTGGACATGTTTCAGCAGATTACTGAGGATTAGACGCGCGCCGCGGGGAAGGGGACTGTACTGCATTTTACTTGCGTTCATTCTTGGCAAGGAGTTTTGGAACACTGAATCATTACTATATTTGCATTTGGAATGCATTTGACGGCATATAAACGGCGTTGTATATACTTTGATGATTAACGATGCAATGGATTTAGCTACCATGCACGACGACTGCAAGGAAACTTTGTGTAAGCGTACACGGCAGGCTTTTTATCTGTTTTGGAAATAAACAAGCTCATTTCCGTGCCTCGAATTTTGACACACTTCCCAAACACCCCCTTGGTGCGCATACGCATCCGCAAATGAAGAAGCCCGGCGGGAGGAAGGACGATCTGACGGGCAGGGAGCGGGACAGAACCATAGGATGGTGCTGTCATGGCGAAGACGGTTGTGCACGCCGTAGGAGGGCGCTTTGCGCGGAGAAGGGGGTTGGTTGGTAAGGATGTGGTTTATCACTGATCAGGGAGGGTGGAATGGAACGGACCTGGTCCATGCCTGACTTTTGCGCTACTGATGCGCCGTCGACATCAATTTGCTCCTTCTCTTCCCATCAATCCTCTGGTCCAGTCTAATGACCATCTGATTATGGACCTCTCCGCCCGACTTGTGCCGCACTGCTGCACAACAAGGTATTACAGAAGATCCACCAGCCATGACACTTCTCAATAGAGGACTCTCCTTGGTAGTCTTCCTCGAGAAGCAGCGAGACCATGACGCTCGACACCATTCCCTGAGCCGGTGCCAGAATAATCATGGTGCCGCTGAAGGGCCGCTCTGATGTCAGGTCGGTGAGGTGTTTGAGGTTTCGACCTCGACCTCGACTGAAGAGGGAGATGGTATGGATTGTTCTGGCGTTGTAAACTGCTGGTTCATCAAGTGAATGTAGTGCGCCTGCGCATCGATGACGAGCGGTGTACCGGACAATCCATCATGCTTCGATCAATCTGTCATCGCATCAAAGGCTGTCTTCCCGACAACTGTCAACCGCATCACTTTCCTCCTCGCCCGAATCCACCGAACCTGCCGAATCCGCCGAATTCTCCCACTCATCCTCCCACTCAATCTGTGCCACTGCTTCCAGAGCAGAACTTCGTTTCTTTGGATCGTGTTGCATCAGGCCCCTCATGACGTCCAAGAGACAGACCAGGGCCTCGTAATCGTGTTTTGTACACTCTCTTTTCTCCACTCCATCGTTTGCTTCAGTATTCGAGATAATAGTCAACCTGCGTGACTCAAAGCTGTCACTGAGTGGACATAATGCGCCTTCCGCTATCATAACTTGTTAAGAAAAAAAAAGATACCAAGCACGTCAATCTTCAACTCAATAGGCACGACATACAGAGTGGTTTGTAATCGGGATTGTTATTTATCATATGCACCCATTTGGCATGCCACTCTGGCGGGAGTGGACCCAGTACTCGAACTTGTCCTTCGATTGCGTCCTCGTTGCTGAACGCGAAGCCAAAGGGGTCTTTTGGTAGAATAGATAATGAATCTAGAATATAGCATGGCGACGCTGTTAGTATCGAATAGAAGTAGGGTAAACAGAAAAGAAAGAGTCAGGGCGCAAGGCATCTTACAACGCAACCCACCCTCCACAGATCATGTGTATAGTCGAAATGGCCGACAAAGAAGGTCTCTGGAGAATTCAGATCCGGAGGTTGGGCAATACCTATCTGTGTCTGATCTATCGGGAAGGATTCCCCCAGTCCACTAGCCGAATGTCTTCTTCAGGGCAATCAAACCATTTATTATAAGTGGCTATATCCATAAGGAATTCTGGGAGGTTAGGTGGCCGCGGAGAAGTTCCTGTATACTCGGCGATGAGATGTTCTCCTCCAAGGGATTCAATCAAATACTCGTCTCCATCTTCAAGTAAAGTCCTACAGGTGAAGATAACATTGCCCGGGGATACATCTATTATCATTAGTCTTCAACTTGTGTGGAGAAAAGGTACATGCAATAGATCAAGGGCTGTACCTCCATGTACAATTCCACTCTCATGAACTGTGTGTATAGCTTCTAAGAGTTGTTTAGAAACCCTCAGGATTGTATCAGGTCGAAATGTCTCGGGAGTTTCACGTTCGTTGTAGGCGTTGACCTTCTGAGAGACTGATGGTCCTAAAAATTCGGTTACAATACAGGTGTGAAGACCGTTTGGTCCGTGGTGCTGGAAACAGTCCAAAAACTGGGCAAAGCATCGCGAGGCTGATACATCATGTCGCGAGTTGTGCTTTTGTTCAAGTAGCCTAAGGGCCTTGACCTCTTTGTCATCTTCTAGGATGCTTGGCGACACTCGGGCCTGTTTGATCTTCAACGAAGTCCAGCGACTGGCCCAAGTTAGCACGTAACAAATGAGGGAAACGACCACATGTAGGTAGGAATATACTTGGCAGAATTGTCCTTTGCTAGCCAGACGGTTGAGTAACCACCATAGCCGAGTTTGTATTTAATCGTGTACCTGCCTCCGTGAAAGGTATCACCCAGTGTCACTGGGTGGAAGCCACCCTGCACATAGCACTCTAGAGGTTCATGGGGAAGAACGAGTGATATGTCTTCGTATTTGTCTTCCCAAGTGTACCCACGGGGTTCTCCGGCAGAACGAATGATGTTGCTTTTTATCGTCTGCCGTCATCATGGCGAGGCGAGGAAGACGTTGGTGGTAGACGGGACGGAATCGGGGCCTGTTGGGCTTATTAATCTAATGAGAACATGAGAACTGGACTCTGGAGGGTGATTACGTACCCCGTTTTGTCCCCTTTGAACCCGCTTGGATCCAAGACTACACACCGCCGTCTGTTTGGTCATTACCTGGGAGATAATTAGGAAAGCAAAGTCGGTTGTTACTACGCACTCCAAAATCCATTGCTGCGCGCTTATGTACTCATGGACTTGAGAGGTGTGAGAAATGTCGAGCGGCTCAGAAACCAGCGTTTCATCAAGACCCCGTCAGCGCTGGTTGGTTAGCGCCGCAATGCTGCATTTCGTGTTGCCGACCGACCAACGAACCAGCTTTCTCAGTGGAGTGGAGGCTTAGAAGCTGGCCGCGGGCTTTCACGAAGCAGTGTCGTGAAAGTTCTGTTGTGAGAGTACAATAGCTATGAGAAGGTTGAACTGTTTACTCAAATAAACCACGTTGCTTGGCAAGTTATGTATCCCTTGAAAATGCCCTTCTTCACATGCACTCATGCAATGCTATTTAGTCGTCCAGATCCTTAGGGGTCCTTGTCCTAACTTTCTTTCCTTTCCCCATTCTCGCACCACCCTTGAAATGCTTCTTACTGCTCCCGACTTGCACGTCCTTGGGGTCTATCCCGTTCTCCAGGGCAATTGCAGTTCGAGCCTTTCGACCGCTGAGCATCTTGCCTGCGGCAAGTCCCTGCTCGGTATATTTGTGGTTGAATGGCATGCTGGTATGGCCCTGTGTGCCTTGGCCACCAAAGAAGCCGGCATCGAGTCTCTGCGTCTTTGGGCCCATGGGTATGGTCACAATGTCCGTGTCGATAGTGACGCTTTCGTCGTCAGCCACGGACATGGACTCCGCGGCAGCAACGAGAGCAGCTCTTCGCTTCTCAGGAAGGTTGTATGCACCATAGAGTTCGCGATTAAAGGCTTTGGCATCATCAATCCCGGGAGGGGATGAACGAAAAGAAGCTTGCCGTTGACGTAATCCTTCAAAATGTATCGTGAGGCTCTGGCGATATCAGGCTGGCCCAAGCCCTGGGTAGAGAATCCTCGAGCAGTGGCATACGCACGAAGAATCTCCTCTGCTGTTGGCACACCAGTGCCTCCCTCCTCAATCGGTCGTGTCTTGATGTGAATACCGTAAATGGCTTCAACAAATGCTCTTGGAATTCGCTGCGCAACTAGTCCAACTGGTCCATTGAATTCTCTCATCTGGTCAATCGGCAAAACACCATTGCAAACCAAATCCGCCTTAGTGAAGGCGAAATTGGGGAAAACAAGACCAGGACAATCGCAGAGAATGACATTGTCGCTAAGGTGGATTGTTTGGAAATGTTTTGTCTTGCCTGGGGTTGAAGAAACCGATACCTTCTTGGCTCCAATCAAGGCGTTGATGGTAGACGATTTTCCGACGTTGGGGTACCCGACCAAGCCTACTTGTAACTTATGGTCCGCACCTGCAGCAGTATACGTGTCAGTGAACCTCTCAATAGAAGCAAGATCAAGAAAACTTACCGGCATCTTTCGGGGCATGTTGTAGAAAAATGTCCTCCAGTTCCTCGACTGTAAGGATTTGAGTATCTTCATCCTCACCACCAGCTCCCAGAGCACCGCTGCCTTCTTCTTCGCTCTCCTCCTCCTCCTCTTCTGATGAAGCTTGATCGCGGGCGGGTTGCTTTCCAGTACGGCCAGACTGAGAGAGGTCGTCCTCCCCAGACTCAGCCTCTTGATCCCTGGCTTCAATCATCTCCTTCGCAAGCTGTGCTGAGAAGAATTTGTAGGCAATGCCGGCCTTTTTCAAGTGCTTAGCCCAGGCCTTGCGCTGGGTAGGAGTCATCATATCTGCCTTGTTGATGAGGAGCAAATTTTCCTTCTCAGGATCAATATCTTTAACATATGACTCCAGATCTTCTGATCGGAAGAGTAAAGGATTTCGGGCATCAACAATTTGGACAATGAGATCGGATCGTTCAATAACTCTCCATAATTGACGCCACACTTCGAGGTTTCTTTCAAATGGTGTCATCAACAGGTCGTTGTTCTCTTCTAGCTCAGCCAGTCCTCGTCTCCAGTTCAGAAAAGCCTCTCTCTTTGACATCCAGCTCCTGCGGGGTGGTTGTGGAATCCCACTTTGGCCTCCTGGGAACCGTAAGGCGGTTCCTGTGCTGGCGATGTTTACCAAGCACAGCACGCTCTTCGTTTGCGGATAGAAGATATGGGTTTTTCTGATCTGTGTGAATGATCTTGACGTTGTTCATCTTCTCAGCCGTGAAGTCAGTGCCCGCCAGCTCTGCTGTGGCCAAGAACTCATCCAAGGCGCCTTGCTCTGTGACAGAGCGCATCTTGGCCCAGGCAGCATCTTCCTTCTCGTTGACGAGATACTGCTCTCCAGTGGCGTGGTTTGTTCTTGTGATGGCGGCACCTTTCTTTCTGTCTGTACCTTTGCCTTTGCCAAAACGATCATTCATCAGGGTGTTGCCAAGCCCCATGCTTTTCTTAGATTTTGCGAGAACCATTTTGATGGCTATGGCTCTTTCGAAACGCTGCACTGAAAGAATAAAAGTGTGTGCTCGCAATCGTCCTCGAAAATTTCAAAAGAAATGGAAAGGTCCTCGGGAGGCGTTTGGATGAAAGGTTTGGGTTCAGTCGGTGCTATCCTGTTTCTTCACAGCCCGCAATGGGGGCTGATTAATGCGTCACCATGGAGGGGCAAATTTTCTTCGAAATAGATGCGATCCAGACTGACACTGTACAGCGTGGTGTGGTACCCCATACCTCATACAGTTTTATCGTGTCGCACACTGTGCTGAAACGAGGGTCCAACTTTTTTTTTTTTTTTTTTTTTTTTTTAGTAACTGCTGCCCAATTTCATTGACCGTGAAGGCTTTCCACCTTGACGGCCAGTAACCCAACTAGGATCCGACACCGCACGAACAACGCCGAAATGCCTCGAGGAAAGTGGATGTATGTTGAGCTCTAAATGCCGGTGTGATTTGTTTGTTCTACACTTGCTGATTGTGACTTGCAGTGACAAAAAGACGGCCCAGCACTTTACGCTGGTCCACCGACCGCAAAATGACCCTCTTATTCACGATGAGAGCGCCCCATCCATGGTCTTGAACCCGACTCAGCCAAAGCCTGGATCGTCTAAAGTGAAACATCTTGATGATTTGGCATCGGAATTTGGCTCAGAAGCCGCTGAAATTCGAGCTAACGAGGGTGAGGCCGCTAGCCACGGCGTTTACTTTGACGACACCGAATATGACTACATGCAGCATATGCGCGACCTCAATTCTGGGTCTGGGGAGGTTGTCTTTATCGAAGCTACCGATAAGAACAAGGGGAAACAGAAGGAGTCCCTAGAGGATGCATTGAAGAAGATGGACCTGGAACAGAAATCGGGGGATCTATTTGATGACGAAATACTCCCATCGAAGAACTTGACGAGGGCAACATATCAGGTGCAACAGGAGGTTCCCGATGCTATTGCTGGATTTCAACCAGATATGGACCCCAGATTAAGAGAAGTTCTCGAAGCTTTGGAGGATGAGGCATACGTGGACGACGATGATGATGACATTTTCAAAAACCTCACTAAGGATGGGGAGGAGATTGACGATTTTGAGTTCGAGGAGGGCCAATTTTTCGATGACGAGGAAGGCTGGGAATCCGACGAAACCGCCAAGCCCACAAAGGAGTACAAAGAAGAAGTGCCAGACCTGGTGAGCGTTCGAGAGAATCCTGAAGTAGGGCCGTCGCAAGATTGGATGGACAACTTCAAACAATTCAAAAAGATCAAAAATCAGGGAAACACGAGGCGGCGGCCCCACATTCAGAACTCCAGTCTACCTGGACTACGACGACTAATGGTGGGCGGAGGAAGAAGAGAAAGGGTGCCATGACCAACGCGTCCAGCTTTTCAATGTCCTCATCTTCCCTGGTTCGAACAGAACAAATGAACCTTCTGGATGCCAGATTTGATGTCATCGAGGAGCGGTATAATGAGGATGATGAAGATGATATGGCCTCGGTGTCCCAAGTGTCGACAGTGTCAACTGTAGATGGGCCACTGAGAAAAGACTTCGACAATATCTTGGATGATTTCCTTGGAAGCTACACAAAGCCTGGTAAGCGAACGTCGAAGCGATCAAAGGCCCAAACTGGTCTGGAGCAGTTGGAAGAAATCCGACGAGAGCTTGGGCCGGCACGCATCCGTGGTCGGAACGTCAGAACGTAGATATAAGGTGCATAGGATATAATGATTGATGAAATTCTTGACCAATATTGTCGCGTGAGACTTCCGAAGTGTGGGGAGTATTCCGCAGAGCGAGAAGCTCTTTTCCTTTACGTGTCGTGCCGTTGCTGAAAACAAGGTGGCTGGATCGTGATGGCAAGACCCGTGCTCCCGTGGATCCACACATTGCAGTTGAAGACGTGTTGTTGAATCGCCAAATCCAAAGTCAACGTTTGCAACATAATGAACCGGGAAAATCAAATCTTAAAAGTTGACCGACATAAAAAGAATTTGGATAATCATCATCGCCTCGCGATTTTTACATAATATTCTGAACATAGCATTTGATAGCGAATGATGTTGTAGACTTGCGTCACGTGAGCGAAGCTAGACCGACAGACGCATAGCTCCAGCTACCAGAGCAGTCTTGCGAATAGCTTCCGTGCATCATCACATAACCAGACTTACCTGACCGGCAGCCCACACGCATCTGGGATCGGACATCCGAAAGTCGCTCCTGATGCGCAAACCAACAACTTAGCTAGATGCGACGTTTGTTGCGCCACCAGACTAAATGTTTGCGTCCTTCGCCCAAGGCACGCGCGGTACTGCGCCAGTGCACAATCCGTTCGCAGCTGTTCCCTCCAAGGGCGAGACTAATCCATTTGGCGGTGACTGTACGGGCGGTCAGGAGAAGCACAAACGAAAACTCAACAATCCCTTTCAGACTAAGGACGCAAGTTCGAGCGATGGCGGTGGAAAGCAGAAGGGGAAACGAGGTCGATCGGATGGCTTTGCCAAGAGATCTCAAGGCAATGATGGTCACGTAAAGCCTCGGCGTCACGACACTGACCAGAAAATTGGGTTTCTTCACGTTCAAACGGGCGACGACGAAGCCAGAGCCATGTCGCCATCGAGCGAATCCTCAGGCGCAGCGAACGAGGTGACAGTCGTGCCATACAATTCGGCAGACCCATTGGCGAGAAAGGTCTACGAAAGGCTAAGAAAAGATGGCATCAGCCCACCGTCTTGGCCATCGCAGCCTGGCAACCCAAACAATAAACAGAGTATGGCTAAGTTTCGAGAGCAGTACGAGACATATCGGAAGAATGTCAGAATGTCTTTGACAAAAGCCGGCCTGATCGACGACCCGGAGAAGCGAAAAGCCCTTAGTGATGCCATCGAATTCAAGGGAATTTGTGAAGATATGTGCCCTGAGTTTGAAAAGATTACCAGAATAATGGAATTGGATGTCGTTCCTGCTGAGAAGGACACGAGGACGACTTATGCCGACACAAGTAAAATGGTGAAGAAGCTGGCGCGCTCAGCTGCCGGGCAAGAAGCTCCGCTACCAATGGATGTTCGGTCTATCCCATCCCTTCGAAGAACTCTGGACTATCTCTTGGACGACCTTTTGCGAAACGACGGCAATTTGCCTGTGGTCCACGGTTTCCTTTGGGATCGAACGCGTGCCATTCGCAGAGACTTTTCATTCTTTTCGTCACTCACACCTGAAGAGACAAAGACACAGGCCTATGTTCTGGAAAATATCGCTAGATTTCACGTCACCTCTTTGCATCTTCTATCACAAGAAGGGAAAGCACCAGAGGACTTTGTTCAGCAACAGGAACTTGAGCAACTGGGAAAGGCCTTGTTGTCTTTGCGAGACGTATATGATGATTGCGGCGAACAAGGAATCAAATGCGAGAATGAATCCGAATTCAGAGCGTATTACCTACTGTTTCATGCACGAGA
Organism: Epichloe baconii; assembly: GCA_023650635.1. Classification (NCBI taxonomy): domain Eukaryota; kingdom Fungi; phylum Ascomycota; class Sordariomycetes; order Hypocreales; family Clavicipitaceae; genus Epichloe; species Epichloe baconii. Next base: position 1,209,733 of record CP097908.1, on the reverse strand, counting down.
TCCTAGTATTTTGGAGACGCTTCAACGGCAATGGAAGCCTCATCACTGGCGGGATTCTGATGATGTCAGAACGGCTGTATCCTTGGTTGAGGCGCTTCAGGACACACATGATTTCCACGGGCCACTCAAGGATGGACCTTCACTAGCAGCTTCGGCTGCCTTCCAAGCTTATTTCCGAATCGTCCAAGACCCTCAGGTCTCCTACACCATGGCTTGCTTCGCAGAGTGCCATTTTCCCCAGCTTCGAAGGTCAATACTACAGATTGTGAAACGAGCGCTTTCTAGACCCAAGGATACCGCCAAGGATGTTACAGCTACGGCACTCAATGAATTTCTCCAGTTTGATACTGTTCAACAAGCAATAGACTTTGCCGAACTGCATGGTTTAGAATTCGAGTCGAATCCTGAGGATCCTTCTGATTTAGGCAGTAGAATATTAATTCTCGATGGCAGACGGTCGTTGCCCCATCGCCGACTCCAGCATCAGTACTCCCATAAAATGGTGGAGCGAAAAAGGTCATCCAGGCCACTCCCGGATGTCATACACCGGACTGTATTTGAAGATCCAAATGCAGCAGCTCCGCAGACAAATGGGCTAGGTTCTGAAGAAAGCCTATCTGTTCAAGATAATGGCTTCAAGTTGCAACTCAAACCGGCGCTTGGTGGATTTGCTTCTGCAGGAAGTAGCACTTTTCCAAATTCGTCGCCTCTGCTATCGTCATTTGGAGGCTCAGCCTTAACAAAATCCGATGCCCCCAACTTTCAGCAAGGTAAGAGCCTCAGTGAACCCGAATTGAAGGAAACAGGTTTTTCGTGAAGGGGAGAGGATTGACTCATGATAGCCTCGAACTCGACACCTTTGCCGCTGGCAGTGCCCAACAAGCATTCACGGCCAACGGCGCGGTTTCTTCTGCTTCGACAAGTTCAAACAGCCTTTCTTCGAATCCCTTCGCATCCACTGGATTCTCAACCTCTTCTTTTGCGCCGAAGAAGGATAGTGAGGGAAAGATGGGAGCTGGAACCTTTGAGTCTGTCTCTCAGACCACAGCGAATCCATTCACTGTGGCCCCGGAAACGTCAGCAAAAAGACAATTTTTGGAGATCAGAAACCTGTCTCCTCCAACGCATCATCGACCTTTCCGTCAGGCCTCAGTCACACGGGGACAGCCAGTCGACGGACACACCCTCCGCCAACGGCCAATTCAGCGGCCAGAAAGCAACACCTCTGTCACTCTCCATGCCACCGCCGCCCATCCCTCATACCAAACCCCCAACTAATTTTGCAAACAATTCCTCGCAGAATGCAAAGCTCTTTTCAACATTCCCCCGCACAGAACAAACCAACGTCAAGCCTAGGACAGACGCCCCTACCATCAGCGTCTCAATTTGGATCTGCAGCGGTTGGCGGCTTAAACCTGGCCAGATCGAACGACGCCGCGACATCTGCAACATCCAGCTCTTTGAAGGCACCTGTCTTTCTGGGAGCACAACAAGGCAGAAGTATCTTCACGGATGAAACATCTTCACCAGCGATCTCAACCTTGACCACTGTGAAGCCAACTTTACCAGCAATCCAGCCTGCTTTGACCGATACAGCGGCAACCTCGTTGCATCAATCATCAAACCCTTGCTCAGGTCTCTCAGCTCAAGCTGCTGCTCGGCCTGCGTCACTCACTAATGTTGGTACTTCAGCTGAAACTACGTCTGCAGAACCAAAACCATCACCCGTTCCGCCAAGAGATTTAATGGGCGACTTTACAAGGTGGTTTGTGAAGGGCGACAATGGAATTTTGGAGCAGTTTCAGGTTTTTATGATCGACGACATAGCCGGCAAGACTTTTGAGACTTTTCGAAAAGAGACTGCGGAGAAACGGAGGAAGGAAGAGGAGGCACGTATCAATGAAGAGGTCACTAGGTTCAGAACATACAACCTATCTTTAAAATACTTTTACCGGTGGAAGCAAAACGCCAGAGAGAAGCGCCTCAGCACTCTTCGACGAAGCGGCCGAGACCAGCTTCGTGCATTCTACATGTCACAACACGAGGCTGGTCGTAAAGCACAGAAAGAGGCCGCCAAGAAGGCCGCCAAAGAGCGGGCAGAGCTCGCCAATGTGAATCGACCAGAAGAGTTCATGGACATGCTGAAGCGTCAGAAGATGAGCAGGAGGCAAGCGAGGGAGGCGTTGCTGTCTAGTGGAGTCCTGTCCGGTGCCACCAACGAGCGAGATGTTGTGGAATCGATTGTGCAACAAGAGTTTAGGTCAAGAAGCAACTCGGTTGCCTTGAGTAACCAGTCCGGGGAATCATTGCCTGGCTCAAGTCGAAAAGTCGGCGCTAAAACGAAGGCGCTGAGAGAGATGTACCTGGGCAAGCCTGGTCGATTTCGTCGTTCCCTGCCATCAACATCCTCCAGAGAGAGCGAAACACCTGCAAGCGCACGGCCTACCAGCAATGCATCGGCGAGATGGAGACTCAAGGCTATGGGTATTGAGCAGCTGCCAGATGGGACTGCAGTGCCCGAGTCTTTGGCTTACGATATGAGGGCCCGGCCAAACTACTACTCCAGTCTTGCTTTTGGCTCTACTCTAGACAGCAGCTCGGTGCGACGAGCTTCAGTCAGCGGTGGAAATCGCATCCTCGGCTCTCCAATTAGAAAGATGGGCACTCCAACAGTCGAGGACGGACTGTCCAACAACAAAAGAAAGCGGCCGTCGGAAGAAGAAGAAGAAGAAGTCGAAGAAGGAAAAGAAGTCGCTGGTAATTTGACGACGGAACGCAGCAAACATAAGCGGGTTATGAGTGAAGCAGAGAAGCTCACAATCGAGCTGAAAGCAATCCGGCAGGAGTTGGAAGAAGGAGAGAGTGGTTCAGATGTCAGAGTGAGCGCTTACGGAGCGAGTCGCGGGGCCTTGAAGCAGCACACTGGTTTGATGACAGCATTTGAAATGGCGTTTGGGTGAATACAGTTACATTTTGAAAAGCGGACGAGGAAAGGAAAACCAGCCGGAACAACAACCTGGATTGGGTGACGTCAAACATTCACCTGTCTATATACTTTTCTTCTGGTCAGCGGGCTCCAGTCTCATCCATCGCTGCCAAACAGACCCTCAGATACCCATGCAAATACAGAACTCGGATGATGCACGAAATTTTTCTATAGCACGACGCAATGTCCTCGGAGGAGCAGTCTTGTCAACCTTTGTTTCCTTCGGGGCGTCATGAAATCTTGGGTTTCTTCGGTGTTCATTTATCTATCACTTTTTTGTATAAGCGGGCATGGAATGGCTATGTAGCATTACATTAGTTTGTTGTGGGATGGTGGAGAATGGGCCGGGTAATGACGATTCCTGCGTCACGGCGTGACGGTGATGATGGCCCATGATAAGTTCTCTGGCCCATCCACTCGCATGCGTGACACGATTTAAGTGACTGACCTTTTGCACAAGAATATATAGCAAAGTTCCACCATGAGATTCCGTTCCCTCCCCCTTTTTTTTTCGACATTTCACATGCCACCACTCATTCGCGTCGTACAAACCCGACGTTGAAAAGCTCCATCGTGACATTCTTAGTAGAAGACCTACCTAGGAGGCGGAGGCGGAAAAGAAGTCTGAATCTTCATCTTGTGCACCGACGAGCTCAACTCCCGGGCCCGGCCCGCGCTTCCTGATGAAGGGGACGCCCATGCCATCGATCGTTCTGGAACTGCGCCTGACTTGATGCCGCATGTTGCCCCCAAAGGAAAGGAAGGTATACGTCTCTGTTGAAATCATGAATCATGGGCTGCATCTCTCACCGTGACATGGTCTCTCGACAGTCCACAATCAACTTCCATGTTACTTCATCACAAACAAGACGTAATTTTTTATCGTCGTGGTATTCAGAGTCTTAGCTACTCCTCCTAAAAATTTTATGCCAAAAACGCCAAGTTGCCAATAGTCACAGAAAATGGTACAGTAAAACCGTCCGCATATCCACGAGGTGAAAAAAAAAAATTGAACTTCTTCATATAACTCCCGTTCCATCGTTCACACACACCAAGCCAATCGCAACGACGCAATCTAGTCGCTGTCATCGTCGGAAGCAGCCTCGCCCTTGGCAGCCTTCTTGGCGGCTTTGGCGGCCTTCTTCTCAGCCTTTCTTCGCTTGCGCTCAGCCTTCTCGTCGGGGGTCTCGCCGTCGTGCTTCTTTCTCTTCTTCTTGTCACCATCCTCAGTAGCAGCAGTGGATATCTCCATCTTGGTGGTCTCCTCAACGACCTTCTTGGCAGGGGTAGGGGGCGGCGGCGGCGGCGGCGGCAGCAGCAGCAGCAGCAGTAGAGGCATCAGTCATGCTGAAGTCCTTGTACTCGGTGGTCCACTTGGCAGGAGTGCTGTCATTGGGACGGCCAAACTTGTCCAGCTTGCCATCAGCCTTCATCTTCTTCTTCTCCTGGGCAACAGGTCCAAGACCCCATCGGCGGGGGTACAGATCACGCTCCATGATACAACGCTTGACCTTGGCAACAACGCCGTGGTCGCAGGTAGACATCTCAACAGTAGACATCTGGGCGATACCCAGGGCAATAGCCTCGCCCTTGGTGGTCATTAAGACAACTTCTTCGTGGTGCTCAATGCCGGCCTCTGTAGATCTCGTCAGCATGGAATCCATTTAGTCAACTGAGAATTGTAAAATACAAGAATTACGTACCATATCTCAGAAGACCTGGAAGCATGAGCTTGGCACCGTAGCAGACAGCATTAACGGCACTGTCCTTGACGACAAGGCGCTTGTAAGAGGTCAACAGAGTCTCGAGAGGCGCAATGACTCTGCGCAAGTACGTTTCGTCGCGAGTGTTGTCCATGGTCCACTGGGCATCGAGAACATCGTGCAGAGTGACCATTGCCTTGGTCTCATCCATAGCACCACTGCGAACACGACGCAGCTCCTGCATGTGAGCACCGACACCAAGAAGAAGACCCAAGTGGACACAAAGGGTACGGATATAAGTACCAGCCTCGCAGCTGACCCAGAAAACACCGAGGTGGCGGTCATTGTCGAACTCGATGAGCTTGCTCTCGTGGATGGTTCGGATACGGAGCTGACGCTTGACGGCAGAGATCAAAGGAGGACGCTGGAACAGAGCACCAGTGAGGGTCTCGAGGGCGCGGGCGAGCTGGGGTTGGCCACCAGGCAGCTTGTCGTGGAGGCGGATGACGCAGACGTACTCCTTACCAGCACCCTGCTGGGACTTGACAAGACGAGTAGCACGGTCAATGCAGACAATCAAACATCCCGTGACCTTGGGATCGAGAGTACCGCTGTGTCCAGTCTTTTCGGCACTGTTGTCATGGCTAGTTAGCAAAAAAAAAGTCTGCTCCCACGTCCAGGTCATTGGTCACGAGGGCGCGACGAACCGGAGGATACGCTTCACCCAAGACACAACTTCGTGACTGGAAGGATTAGAAGGCTTATCAAGGTTGATGACACCAGAGCTGATGTACGACTTGATGTCTCGCTTCAAAGGAGAGCAGCCATTGGGGATCGGTGTGAAGTGACCGGTGCGAACGAGCACTGCGGGAGGAAATTGCCCTTGTCAGTTGATCTGTCCATCTCCAACTCGACCAATTGGTCTCGCTACATGCGAGAGACCAATTGGCCGCTTCCAGGACGCCGTCACTCACGCTTGTCATAGTTCTTGAGGAGAAGCGGCCACGAGCTCGTGTCCACGGCAGGCGTGGCAGCCTGCGGCTTGATGGTGTACTCCTCCTCCCCTTTTTGCTTTTGACAACCTCCATCGTCATCTTTGAACTGTTAATGTAACCGTTAGCCCGCAGCCAAACAGATAATGCACAACTCGTATGGGGGTGGCTCGACGAGGGCGTGCTTGCAGGTTCGTGGTGATGTTTTGCACTTATCTACCAGCCAATGGTTTGAAAACCTTCAAATTTTTTTTTCCTTTCGTCCGTGTGGGGACTTTGAGCCTCGCTGGTATTGTGGCTGGTGATAGGCTACGCCAGTCCATTTCTGTCAATAACAGTGGGTCGATCTCTCAGCCACAAGGGCCAGTCACAGTGGAAAACCCGTCAGAATGGCAGAAAATGCAACGACTTCAGTAAAACTTGAGAAAAGAAAGAATTATGTTTCTTTCCTTGATAGTGTCTCATTGGAAAATGTGTATGCGAAGCTGCGTAGACAGTATCGCGTGCGGATGCCAGTCTTCGTCAGCGGTCCCCGTATCAATAGATGCAAATTCATTCCGTCAAACACCAAACTCCTCGCAAAACAAGTTCGACCTAATGCTGTTCCTGCGCTTCCAAATGTCTCGCCTAAATGGCATTGCCATTGTTTACATCACGCTCGGTGTAGTTGTATTGAGCTGGAGGAGTGTCTCCCTGTCTTCCATAGCCAGGATGACTTAGCACAGGTGCTTCGTTTCTCTGCTTCCGAGGGTGGCTCTTTGAGCTTCCGCTCTCGCTGGCGTCAACCTCATGCATTTCATAAGCTTCCACCTTTGATTTTCCTTTGTCTTCAGATACCGGATTATGGCTCCAGTGAGCACCGGCTGCCTCTTCACCAGTTACAAAGCCAGTGTGATGCTTAGGGGCTAAAGCAGCCGGCGGCCACGGCATCGCCTGACCCTCCTGAGCACTGATCGGGCTATTGAATCGACTGGAGTATGGTGAAAAGTACTTTGAATAGTGCTGCTCGCTGTTCGCCGTCATAGGAGAGTCGTCCCAGTCTCGAGATGACTGTTGGCTCAACGACGTGTCGTCCCATCCGCGCAATGGGCGGTGGCTGAGTGAAGTGTCATCGGGGCTACGGAAAGGTTGCTGTCCCGATGCCTCGCCCATCTCACGCTGATTGCTCAGTGTTGGGCATCCTTTTTGGGCATATTTTGTGTGGAGCGTGCGCAAATAAGCCCGACGTCTTCGTTTGCCATTCAGAATAATGCCACAGCCAAGCAGAATCAGAACACCGACAAGGCCTCCGATTGCGATGCCAACCTTGGCACCAAGGGTTAAAGGGCCTTTGTCGAACCAATCCGGGTCGACACTTGTTGTTGGGCTTGGTGTTGATATTTGCACTGCAGTCTGGGAGAAGATTTCGCCATCCAATCCAATGAAGAGACCAGGTGCGGGCTTCTGCTGACATCCTGCCTGAAGGGCAATGACAACTGTTTCGCGATCGTTAGCAGTCTAAGGGTTGACAGTCTTTCCATTCGAGTTTACTGACAATTTGCCATTGAATATCTGCCTTCGGCCTGAAGACAGTCGGTACAGCCATGGAAATCAGGTGAGTCGTCGGTTGGCCAGACGTCACAGTACTGGAAAGCATCGTACTTAGTCGACAAGTTCTTGAATTGAACGGCGTCCTTAAATGGGCCGCAAGCTTTCCTACGGCGGCGTTAGCGTAATGCCTGTTTCAAAATCAGAATCTGGCCTTCTTACGATGTGATGCACGGGGTGTCAACCACTCGTGGATTCTTAAATGGCGCGTCACCCCATACACAGTATGACAGTGCATAGCGAACATTGTCTGGATTATCATGTCTGTTAGTGTTTGCTGTTTGGAAATGGGCAGGCAATCAACGTACACAACATGGCCTGGATATCGCTATCATTGCCACTGTAATAAGTACTTGATCTTTGGCATTCGACGCATCCCGCAAAGAGTTGTCCCGTGGGATCACTCTTGAACGCCATCTGGTCACAAACAAGATCGTCGGGCGATGTCGCAGCCAGGACATTGCCACAGTTGGGGGCGCATTGTGACTTGGCAGTGCAAAGCATCGCCTGCGCCACCGGCAGTACGGCGGAAAGGAAGGTCAAAGACCGCAACATGATGTGGAAGGTGTTCGTCGCACCGTTTCTGCTAGCTGCGGTTCGGCTGTGGGAAGTCTTGCGGTAGAGAACGTTGCGCAGAGTCGATATTTTGTTGAGAGAAAAGCCCTGCGCAGAAGGAAAGTTGCTCCAGAATTCGTGCAGTCTGCAGTCAACCAGGCTCTGGTGACCGAGCCAGCTGCGTTCCGAAGTCCCAGGCTCTCTGATGTACTCTGATGTACTCGTGAGCGTTAATTCGGATCATGTCTTGCCGCGGGGGCCGAGTGCATCAAAGCTGTTGGTCCCAGGTTCTTTTGTCGCATTGTGCATCTCCAAAACAGGCCTTTGACTTTCAGAGAGGATCAACAAATACTCCGTAGCTCCCAGTGCAACGGTCAAGAGAGGGGTCGGCGTGACGAGCCAGTGATGATCACTCGTGCCATCACTCCATGTCGTGGCCTGTTCTTTTCATTGGGGTCCGGGTGTGTGTGCGTGTTGTTCAAACCGTTGCCGGTCCTCGCTGGCCGCAGGCTCTGGCATGTTTGTTTGAGCAGGTGGAGGATGAGCCCGGCGCTTCGAGCACCAATCAGCAGCCACAAGTGGTCAGAGTGGGTCGGAATGCTGCCACTACCCCTGCCTAGCCCACATATTCTATTTAGCCCGCTGGCCCGGGGTCTGAGCTCTCCAGGGTGCCAATTGGCGGCCATCATCAGTGGCTTTCCCCGCTCCAATGCGAACCCCTGCCGACCACCAGGCCCGTCTGGGAGACCGGCAAGTTGCACTCCCGTGTTTAATCTTCACACAGCACAGACGTCCTCTGGGGTTTTTTCCGTCAATTGGAATCTGCATGAACTTGTTCATGCAAGTTCATGCTTCAATATCGTGGCTCGTAAACGCTCGATGGGAGTGGCCCACTCCACTTCTCGACAGACTGAACAACCCACCAAGACATCCGCTTAGAGCCTTAGAGCGAGGGACCCTGTGTGCATGTTCCCTTCCTGGTACAGACACTTCACTGTCATGATTCGCAACTCTACGTCCGTACATCGGTCTAAATGCAGAAAAAAAGCTGCTCAATCACAATGGTCGCGCATCATAAACCACAGCGAGTTGACGTGCCCATGAGGTCTCGTAGAATGACAGATTGTTGCTCCTAGGAAGCATGTGCTCGAGAAGTTCTGCCCAGTCACACCAATCGCAAAGCTACATGAACTCCTTAAGAACCTTACATGGCGCCATATAATACGCCTGTTCAAGCACGTGACGATCATCCAAAACAAATCGAACATCCGTAAAGCGACCTGTTCTTGTCCTGCACCCTCATAAATTGTCATATTATTCGTTCGTCCACAAGTTTGTTGCCCCTCATCATTATAATTCGGCTCTACTTTGAAACCAAAATCATGGGAACCGGAGTTTTTGAACCTCGACGGGACCTTTCATGGCCTGGTGTTGCGGACACGGACCTGTCGACTCGAACATCTTGGGCGGCCCATCCTCGTTCTGGCCTCGGGGCGCTCATCTTACTTCTGGTTTTGAGTTGAGCGCTGGCAGAGCGACCCAGGTCGTCTTCTTGGAGACGGGGACGACTAGCATCCCTTGCGGGCCGCAATTGTGTCTGACTGGACTTCTACCCCAAGGGAGACTGGTTTCGGGCCCTTGAACGGGATCGGGATCCATGAAGTGGGCATGAAGCTGACGGAACATCTTTGATAAGATGATACCAGGCGAGATCAGTGTGTTCCTTGGACGCTTACCGCCTAGATTCAGATGTCTTGGGATGTTTTTGATACTGAGCGGAACCGTACTCTTTTCGCTTGTCTTTATCAGTCTCAAGTTGCCGCCCACGATTATGAGTGCGCGGGATGTCTAGAGGGTCCGCCGTCTGTGCCTGCTGATGGCGACTTGGCAATTCGCTCTGTATCTGTCGATATCCGTGTCTTCGGTCCCGCGGCCCACTTTGAGCCGATTGCTAGATGTCAGACGCAAAACTGGGGGTTCTGCTTCAACTGGGCTGAAGAAAATCCGGCTTGGTACTCGATTCTGGGTGGTATGAGTATTCGGATTTGCTAAAATAGAGTCGTCCATCTGAGCCGGACATAAACTCATCTTCACGTATGGGGTGTGAGTTACTTCGTCCTTTAGCGCGGGATGCAGGACGTTGTTGATGAGCATAGTGTCGTCCCTGTTTGTCACGGCTGCCGTAGTCCAGACGTGAGTATTCTTGAGCTGCACTCGCTTCCAATTTCTGGCAGACGGCTTTAAAGTGTATCTGCTTTCCAGGTGCAGCAGACCGCAAACGCTGCCTCTGCGTCTCCTCGTCACGCATCACCCTGTGAGCCTTGAGGGGTCTGCGGTGCTGAAACAGGCTCGGCTTTTCAGGTGATGCTGAGAAGATTTGACCGCGGGATGAATTGCCATGGCCCGTTTGGCTGTGATGTTGGTGTTGCCGTGATTCGATGGGAGGTTTCCTGGGTGTTTGAATCATCTGAACCCATCTGCCAATTTTACCTGTTGGGTCATGGAATGGCTCATCTGGGTCTTCATCCTCGATGTAAGCCAGCTCCGGGTCATCGTCGGCCATCCAAGTCGCTGTGGTCAGGGGTTGGCTTTCTTGCTCGACCTGATCCTCAACAACAGGTAAATCCATCGCAGTCACAATTTCATCTGCATTGTTCGTTGATATAAGCTGTGCATGGGAGTGGTTTTGATCCCCGGCGCCAAGGTAATTGTAGCCGGCGGGTGCCTGAAATAGAGCAGAAGGGGGCGGTTCCGAGTTGACCGATGATCGGTCAAAGCTCCGTCTCCGTGCGTGACCAGAAACATGGTCCAAGTCTTGGTTGGTTCTTCCTATAGGCTTGTACCTGGAGCTCATCTCTGGCAACCGAATAGTCAAATCGTTGCGCTTGTATGACGGATTGCGTTTTCGACTGTCTCCATGGTCATTGCCGCTCGAGGTGGTGTCATGAAGTTGTTCAGCAACCCGACGGCTTGGTACACAATCTGGTACGGAGGCCGGCACAGTATTTTTGGCCGAGGCGATCTCTCCTTTGTATCAAACTGTTCATCTTTTTCGGTGTCAGCTGGAGCCTCCACGCCTTCCGGCTGATAGACAAGCTTCGCAAAGGGCGGATTTGAAGTGTCTACTCCGTACGACCAGCAGATCTGACTCGCCACGTCCCAGCATCCCATAGACACGAATTTTACCCGATTCTACTCCGATAATGGCACTCGTGCCAGCATAGGTGGCTTCGTTCTCTGACCCGCAGCGATTCGCAAAGACAATAATTACTCCTGGTTGGACTCGACTCGAATAATTGGTTAAATATGCTCAAGACACGGGCTAATGTGACTGAGGGAAGAATAATTATAACCTATACACATGTCAATGTCAGATGCTCCAAAAGTGCCGAGCCAGTGCCATTTTCGAGTGTACATGTAAAGCGGCATGGCTGGGCCGCCCATGTACGGAGTACTTCTGCCAGGGCCCCTCACGGGCCGGTCCAATCTCATCACAGCTTCCTCTTATTGGCTACTGGTGCGTGATGTTTTGGGCGGGCGCTTAATTCGACCATTGATATTAGGCGTTGGCTGGCACTCAACGACGGCTCGTGGGGCTCCCGGGAGACGGCGTTATTAGGGTTTTATAGTGGCCCATGACTCTGGGCCATGAGCACCCGCCGCTATAACGTACCCTAGCGTTGCACAACATTACGCGGCACTACATACTCCGTACGGAGTACAGAAACGAAGCTGCACAAAGCGATTAAATCATTTCCGCATTCACCTGACTGACATGCTGTGCCGAAACTCGACACTTCTTGCGTCTGAAGGTTTCAATGGGTTTATCTATACGGATTATAGGAAGAAAGAATGGGCGTGACAAGTATCCTTTTCTGTATTTGTATTCATAGCAAATCGTAACTGAGGAAGAAGTGCTTTCAACTTGACAAAGGTTTTGTCAAGCAAAAGTGCCTGTGCATCATGCTGTTGACAGTACCTCTCCATTTTGCAAAGACGGGGTTCAACATCGGAAGGAATAAACGTCATTGCTCTCGGCGTCGTTGGATTAAACGCTACGACCGCCGGTGTTGATCGTGGCCTACCAGACGCATTTTGAGGCGCTGCGTAGGCAATATCGGGCTCGCTTTGCGAGTGGGGGAGTGACGGACTCACTATTCTTTGCACTGGGAAATACATCAGAGGAAGAAGCATTCACTTCCATTGCTTTCTGAGCTGAACTTTGGCCAACCTCACAGTTCCCATCATGTAAGCTGAGAGGCGCCGGATACGCAGAAGCAGTTGGAGTTGCGTCATTTGTGTTCTGAGTGGAGGCTGACCTCCCATGTACAGGACAATCAGGGCAAACGATCGCCTCAAATCGCTCAAACTCGTGCAGATCTACTTGATTACGCCTAGATCTCGAGTTCGTCCCATTAGACGAGCGTCTGCCACGATGAGTATGTGACTGGGCCGAAGGGTTTCGAAATTGTGCGTAGTAAGCATAAGCCGCAACAGAGTCCACTGATGGTGCCCGTCGTGAACTAGTTGGATCCGAGTGAGTCGGAGAAATCTTGGGTCCTTGTTGGCGACCACGGCTGGCGGCTCGAGCAGTTTGACCAAGAATGTTGGAATAATTGGAAGATGCAGGCGCCCTGTCATCCAAGGTCGTGAATGAGTTGCTTCTCTTATGATCAGCCCGAGACATTGGACGTTGCTGTGTGGTACAGGGTTGCGTTAAGGGAACCGATGGCGCAACAGCCGGCAGTTGGTCCTCTTTGTTCAGGATACTTGGACTGACTGCAATATGAATGGTTTGCTGGCCCTTTTGTGTGTTAACGCCATGGTTGCGGCTCGCCGGTCGATCTGGAGCCGGAGTGCTGCTGGCGGATTCGCCACGCATTTTGTTCACAGACTCTGCACGCGATGAAACGGGTTTCAGGCGTTGACTGATAGCTGCTGCCACATCATGCTGGCTAAGCGATGAATTTGACCTATTCTGCATCCGGGAACGGCTGGCATTTCGGGATTTAGGAGAGGATGGGCGCGACAGTGCTGGGTCTGTCTTTGACGACGAGTGCTTCTGCCCGGGCCTTGACGTAGAATGTTTTGTCCTAGTGGAGGACGTGTTGGACTGGGGCGATTGTGAGTTGTTTTGCCGAGCGTCTTGTTGAACAACGTTATTCACTGGTGTTTCCTTTGCCCCGTTCCTGCTCTGTGTTCGGGATGCAGGTTTGAGGGCAGGCCACGGAAATGGTTCTGGCTTTCGCCCAATGGGCATGCCAGGTTGCCAGCCACCGCCGGATACAGGTGTTCGGATGACGTTCTCTGATGGCTTCCAGAACCCTCGCAGTGGCAGCGGTGGCACATCATCGAAGGGGGTAGAGGGGGTAAAATCATCCTCCAAGCGAGATATGGTGACATTCCCTCCGTATATTCGCTTCTTAGTGGGGTACTCACTTAGAGGTATGCCGCTGTGAGGGTACGGAGTGCTATCTTCTGGTGGACGAGGGTTGGATCTCACAGTCTGGACCGAGGCTTCTGACTCGTCGGATCTCACAGATTGTATTGACCTCTGCGAGAATGCACTGATGGGTTGGTCGGACGGATATGAATAAACCCTGCTGGTCGGTGACTGAGGGATAATCAACTTGGGTCGGATCGCCATTGGTGTAGGACTGGGGGCAGATGGCGTTGGAATGTTAAAGGTATCAGATGCCGGAGATTTCGCTGGGTCGCCCTGAGAGACGAGTCCAGGCGGCGAAGGTATGGAGATCACCGCGGGAACGTGACGACGCCTTGCTGTGCTCTCCTTGAACTCTTGTGCTAGCTTGGCAGGCATAGTTGGCAAAGGGGCGATGGAGCTTTCGTCCCTGACGAAAGAGAAGATTGTCGCCCGGGAGAGCGACCTCTTGAACGAGAGCGCTCCCTTGACGTTCTGCGGCGTGTCGACTGGTCTCGCTTTCTTGTTGTCGATGATTCTTCGGCATTGTTAGACGTCTTTCCTGACTCTATGTCATTTCTCTTTTCAGTTTCTGGATCGGCTGGTGTCTGATCCGCCGTGTCGTTGGTTAATCTTTCGGTGGCAGATTCTGCAGTAGGGGTTTTGTCAAGAACAACATTTCTTTTTCCGAGTCGTTCACATCGGGGCGGTAGACTAGCTTGGCATACGGTGCGTTGTTGGTATCAACAACGAGTAGCTCCTTCTCGCCGCGACCAAGGAGTCCGTATATCTTGACCTCGCCACCTTGAATACCAACCACTGCACTTGTTCCGGCATAAGTGGCTTCATCTTCGTTACCAGTACGATTGCAGAAGACCACGATAATCTCCTCTTCGCTTTCTGCCCTTATGAGTGGCTCCAGCCGGGTAATCCAGTATGTTAGGGTCTCCATATCAGGATTATTTGGCATTCTGCTGAACCTTCTAGGATCCTCCCGCGTCATCCACGCCATAGAAACAATGACGATATTGGACTCCACCTCGAGAACATGGAACGCAAATTCGAACGCATGCCACGGCGCTTCAAACTTGTAGGGGCTATGAATTATCGTCAGCGAAGTTATCGATGGCGTACAATGGGACGGAGAAGAAAGGAATTACGAACTTTAAGTCCATGCCTGTGAGATCAATGTTAGCATTTGTGTCTGCCGGCGAAACCTCGACGTAATGAACACTTACATATGCCTATTGATGTGTTGCCAAGACCAGGAAGAAAGCCATCATAAAACCCTTTGTTTCCTTCCAAAGCCCACGTTTCATCCGTATAATACAGGAAGGATTTTCTATAGTTTGCAACCGTTTCGCCTTCACCGTTTACAACAATTGCGGAGTTATAGTACTCTGGCCCAGTAGGCCACATCGGAGACACATCGACCTTCTCAGGGTACCCGACGGTAACATAGCAATTGTACTTGAGTGCAATCGTTCTCGCCCAAAGAGAGGTAATACCAGATCCAGAATGTTCGAGGAAGGGGTGATGTCTTGCAAAGACTTGAAGTTGTACCCTGCCTCCCGACGTTAGCTATGTGATCTGATTTCTGGTTGAGGGTATTTGCGCCGAGGTTGGAAACTCGGATATGCGATGCGAAACCCTACCTGAGAAAGCCAGCTCGGGTAAAACAAGGAGATCCAAATCATCCGGGTTCGCTTTAGATAGGACTGAGTCGGCGCGGTTCAGGTTGTTGTTCACATCTCCCACTTGAGGTGTGAACTGCAAACAAGCGATGCGCATGTTGGGTTTGGATTTGCGCCGCGCAGATCGATGGCAAGAAAGATTATGACTCGTTTTCTTCCTCTCCGGGGACTTGCGCTCTGCTCGACGACGTATCGTGTGCCGCACAGAGCCCTTCAGCTAAGCAAAACACGTCACCTTGAACGTAAAATTTCAGCATTAGAACAAGAGACGCAGGAGATATGGCGGAAGAGAGGGTTTCCTGGATTGTCACGGCTGGCTGCCAGGGACAAGGCTGGGTCAGCCCAATTAAGAAAGTGAGGGGACTTGAAGTTGGGCGAAGCAACGACCCCCACAGGCACCAGCAAAGCAAAGCTGTGGGCAGCAGTTGGTCCTCGGCTGAGCAGACAGGTGCCCGTTCGACTTCCGCACTTACCAGGCCATTTCAACCTTCATGCTCTGGTGGTGTACTCCGTCATGGTCGCGTCTTGATTAAGTCCGTACTCCGTATGTTGGTCGAGCATTCAACTTGCAATGGTGGGGTGGGGTGGGGTGGGGTGGGGAAGAAGCAGCCAACCGCGGGGCTTGGTTACGCGCTGTTGCAGACAAGTGACATCTGGTCCTGGAAGCCTGGCAGGGTATCGCTGCCTGCCTCCTTTCTCGCCCTTTGCGCTAGCTCGTCAACCAATGGAGACTCTTGCGGATGTCCCGTCCCCAAGCGGGTTATGAAAGCATTCTCGAATGAAATGACTTTCAAATTCTGCCGTTTTTGAGCAGGCGAATTTTTGTGGTCAAAACTTATCAACCTCCTCCCACCTCCCACCTCCCACCTCCTCAGTCGGTGACATGTGCATGAGGCGCCTGCTCATAAGCCCTAGCCTGAATCTCCTCATTTGCAATTGGTCCCGACTACACGGTTCAGACATCGCAGGCCAGTATGATTCGTCCGTCTCCCGTTTCTCACAGTATTGACTAACCGCGCGACAATTCGTCTCTGTCGTGGCAGGCATGGGGATAGCTGGGAGACTTTATTCGTCAGTTATAAGTTAGGTTGCATGATAATGACACAGAAATGTCGCACTGTGCAGTGCTGGCCAAAAAGAGGGGGAAATTCCGCGTTTTCACCGCTTGATTCCAGTCACTTGAAGAGGCTGATCCACGATGGCCATTGGTACAGTCCTTGATGCATTGGCCAGTTACTGTGGCCAGAATGTGTCAGATTTTTGTGAGAAGAGAATGAGATGTTGATTGTTGTCGTTGGCCCTTACTTTGTAACTTTTGACATCACAAAAGAGACTTGAGTCTGCCTTGAATCCTTTCTTGACTTGCACTGATGACTTGTTAGGTTGACTTCTTACAACTCCAAAACCAGGTCTGTCATCTGTATTCTGTATGTATGATGGGTTGATTCAAGCTGTCCCAAGCTCATACACCTACTGCAGTGGATGGGAGCTTTGCTTCTTGGTCCTCCCTCCCTTACCTGAGATGCTCAGCATTAGCAGTTCATCGCTTAAACGGAGTATCTGTTGAATGATTACTCCGTAAAACCTGTGGCTTGGGCAATTGCGTCTACCCCGACTTGCCGAGCACTCGTGTGAGAGTCGAGACACCACCCCGTTCCTCGCAACGTGGGCTCATCGATCGTCACCATGCCGGCGCTTCCTGGATGCCCACCCTACCCTACCCTACCCTACGGAAGGACTTGTAATTGTATTTCTGCTCACTTTTGAGCCGTCCGACAATAACTCGACAGCTGCTCTATCAACAAGAAGACATCGTCTGTATTTGGCCATCTCTCAGACCGATCTTCGTGGAAGAGCTGTCGCATTGTTTCGTGTTTATGAGGTCAATCCAAGCTTGCGCATATACATGGCCACTTGGCACCTCCTCTTCAAGCCATTGCATAATAACATGTTGGCAGATTCGCAGGCCAGGTCAAGTGCCACTATTGGCGAGTCCCTGACCTTGTCCTTCCTATGGACCCAGAGCCACGTTGTCGATAGTCTTGGGTTATATCGTTTGTACTCCGTACGCCTGCTCAAATTCCATCATTTAGCATGTTCAGTTTCGTCCTCTCCAACGTGTTGTTGACGGACACCACTAACGAAGACAAGCTGGGAAGGGACCACCCGGCCAAATCAGTCCAGTCGGGGGCATGCTGCCATGCCTGTATTATGCATTTCGCAACATCTCTTGGCCTCGGATCTCCCAAACTGTACATGTGTAACTTCAAATCGCCGCGCCCAAGCCATCGGGGGCGGACGGCACGAAACCATTGAGGCTTCCATGTACATACGGAGTATTCCAAGGGCACAGAGAGAAGGAGAGGGGATCAGCACCCCAGCGTGATGACCGGCTTGCTTGAGGAGTCTGGAGAGCAGAGTCCGCTGCTCAACATGCGAATGATGCCTGTCTCGAGGGAGCCCCCACTTTGATATGCATTCCATCATCATAGTCACCCTGGGCAAAGGCCGCAAAAACACGAGCTACCGAGAAGTGGACAGCCGCGATGGCGGCTAATCGACTGGACAATGACATGACAGATAAATCGGCAAAACAGCGGAGGCCGCTAAACAAGCTTGTGGATGGTTCCGCACAGGGGTGAGTTCGAGCTCCCTTGGCTTAGCCCATTCACGCCATCGTCCTTGTTCGCAATCGGCGACGGTTCACGGAAGGGAGCGGGAATCAACACATCGGGTCCTTGTTTCTGCCCCCAACAAGATCGGTGAAAAAGGACGGGCCAACCATCTTTAAAGCGGCGATGCAATACGGATGACGCTACGGAGTAGTTCGTTATTCAAAGGGGCGCAATCTGACGAGCCGGCTTGCCTTTCCTCCAAGCTAGCGACGGGTCTCGGTTGTCTCTTCTGTTGTGGAGGAGCATGGGGGTCTGGGTCTGGCAGATGTCAAGAGATCAGGTCGCATAGTTAGTGGGGTTACATCAAGTCTGAAGAAGAGAGGAGAGCATGAGACATGAGACCCGTTCGCTCTTCTTCGTCCCATGCATCCCGGCCCCCTGCCCCACCCATTCATCCACGAACAAGCCACTCATCTTTCGGCAAGCAGTTCCCGCGAGTTGCAGCGACAAGGGCCTTGTTTACTCCTCTCACCCTGATTGGACCGACCTGCAGGGGGCGGCTAGTCTGGGCGTCTAAACATCTTCACCCTCCTCAGCCTGACTGGCCGGTCTGAAACCATGGCAGGAAACGCAAAGATAAAAAGGGCGCCGCTACCAGGTTCTTAGGACAAAGTACGACCCTTTATCATGCGAGGTGACAACCGCCCCTCAGAGCTTCACCTAATCCGGTCCAGAGGCTGTTGGTTCTGCTCGGAAATCCATGAGCCACCAGGTTCCCGTTGCAACCGTTACAACCAGGCCGTGAAGCTCACAGCACGCGCAGCGATGACCACCCTGGCATGCTGCATGACAAGGCCACGATGGATGGCAATCTTTACGGACTACTCCGTACGTCCGTACTCGGTGCTGTGGTCGAACTCGGTGCCTTTTTTTGTGCCTATCCCCGCTCCTCCCGCCTTGCTCTGTCGTACAGGCCGTGTGGCCTCCAATATAATCAATCACCTCGTAGCAGTCCCTATTTCCTCCTGTTCGTTGATGTCTCGCCTCGCTTCCGCGGCTCCTTGGAATCTCTGGCGTATTGAAAAGTCTGTAGCTTTCTCATAACGGCATCACATTTGAGAAGAGGACGTTCCTCCACGGCCCGTAAGTGAAGGATGGGCAACATTGCCCTGGCAAAGCTCCCTCTCGGCAACATCGATCGTCTTCTGCCATAAACCCGCCATGGAATCAATCAGGCGCGTACTGTTGACATTTCTTTTGTTCCTCTCACGGGCCGCCACCGTCACAGCTCTCCAGGTGACCCCAGCTTCCCACTGCGCGACACACTGCCTCGACTCCCCAGAAGGCAGTCAATTCAAAGCGTCCGACTCAAACACATACACCGACGCCATCAGCTGCAAGGACATCGACTACTCGACTACAGTCACGGGCATCAAGTTCAGAAGATGCATGGAATGTCTTCAGGGCAGTTCAAAGGTCGAAAAGACCGAGTCAGACCTGAAATGGTACATCTGTAAGAACAGGCCGTTTTGCTCAATCTACAATGTACATCATCGTCGGCGAGTCAAAGAGAGACCTGCTAACATTCTCAGACAACCTTCGGTATACTGTCACTACCTGCCTTTTCGGTGTTCCCAAGGCGCCATCAAACGGCACGGTAGCGTCACAGTGCAATATCAACAAGGCTTGCAAGTCCTTGAAAGCACCTTTGACTGCCGATCAACTTCAGCCGAATCCGAACACCACCTGGGATTACTGTACTGCCAACGACGGTGCCTTCATGGCCCCGAGTCTCTCTTCTTGCATCGACTGTTTGCAAGCCACCGAGGGCGAAGCCTACATGTCCAATTGTGAGAACGGGCCCGAGACCCCAGTATGAAAAATGTCCCGTCCCGTGAAGCTAATGAAAGTCGCAGTTCTCACCGCACTCGAAGCAGGCTGTCGGCAGGATCCCAGTGACGGCAACGTTCTCGCGTTGAGCGGCAGTCTTTTCTCCACAGCCGCCGTCAACACGACCGCCTCAAAGGAGAGCAGCAACGACTCATCCGGCGGCAGCTTGTCTCCCAGCGCCGTCGCAGGCATAGTCATTGGTGTCGTCGTCGTCTTCGTCTTGGCTCTGGCCCTGTTCTTCCTCCACTTCCGCCGCGAAGGGGCCCGAGACGCAGCCCATTACCACCCCAATTGCCTCGGCCCCCGGATCGTATCCGTACCGAGGACCGGACAGCGCCAACATGTCCCAAGCCTACAGACGTTATTACGGAATCGCCTTCGGGGACAAGAAGTCTGCCGCAACGGCAGGTTCCGCAGGCGAATACTACGATCGAATGGAGACGCAGTTCAGGATGAAAAGATACGACCCTCACGACAATGGGAAAGCCGGAAGCCGCGGGTCAAGCACCACCGTGAATGCAACCGATGAATCAATCGGCGGGCATCGAGGCTTCCCTCGCTCAGGCGGCCGACCGACCCCCGAACCCCGTCGCCTCCTCCCCCGCAACGAAGATCAAACACCCCGACTCGTTTGCCATCCAACAATACCTCCACGCAGCTGAAGAATCCGCCAAGCTGGCGAAAGAACACCCGCGGCCCCCAGAACCCGTCGCTGAGCCATCGCGAGCCAGAGGCGGCATCGCCAGCAAATTCCCCTCCTTGAGCATACCGTCGCTCTCTAAACTCCGTCTGAATAGGATTAGGACGAGGAACCCCGCATCTCACTGCCCATTTCCACGTCTGTTGCTGCGCGGAAAGAATATGAAATGCAAATCTCGGGTCCTGTCAACAGAAAGGACACGAGATTCCACGATCGATCGATGGGCGATCGTATCGTGCATGCCCACGAGCAGCCTCCCAGCCCTGGTCCCAGGCCGCAGGAGGTGGTTTATGATGGATACATTGAAGTCCCTCTTCGAGCGGCAAGAGCACTTTGTACGGGTACTGATGGTCCCCGCTCAAGAGCTGCAGTAGGTGGCTATTATTATCATTATGACGACGGAAAGAGGGAAAAGTAGGAAGGAAGTCGGGTGTTTATATGAAGTCGTGGATTATGCGTCTCATGTGAGATGCAAGCAAGTTTGGGTTGGCAGTCTTCACTTTTTTCCTTCCATGAAAGGTGTGAGGTTCTTGGCGTTAAGTTATGGAACATGCAGAATATCACCTTCATTCATAAAGCTTTCTACGTCACGGCCAAGATAATGCTGGGGTGTTAACGTATATTGGGGCTTTCATATGCGTAAACGAGCATTATATTTGACAGTATTTCGTACAACTAAAAGCTGATAAACGTCCTCACCCCAACCGTTGACCATGGCCTCTCGTCCGCCAAGAATCTGGCAACGGGCCACCTGAGGTGTTTGCACCTGTACCAGCGCCGCCACTGCCGCCGCTACTACCGCCCAGCCTGTGTCCAGAAGGACGAGCAGGGCCTCCAAACCTCCCTGAATAAAAGACTCTGCGGACCGGACGAGGCGGGAAAGTACAGCAGGAGTGGGGATCAGGTTTCTCCCACCGCCGTAGTTGGGCCAGGTCCTGGTCAAGAAATCATACAGATGTCCCGCGAAGAGTCCGTGAAGCTGCAGTAGGAGGTTCATCGCACCTCCGGGAAAGAGAAGGTTGATGGCGAGCATGGCGTAGGGCATCATCTGGGCAGGCATAGTTACAAACATGTAGTTGACCTTGGCGCCGCTCTGCTCCTGCGTCACGGTATAGGCCATTGCCAAGATGAGAGCAGGCAGGAAAGTCATGAAGCCGAAGCCAGTAAAGTGATTGGCGACCTGAAGCTCGAGTCAGCTTCCAACTAGTCTCTACAAACGTATGGGCGGTTCTCATGGTTTAATGGGACAAGGTACAAGACAAGCAGAGTAAGACGAGCTTTAGCAATACAAGAATGTAGGGAGCTAGAAAACCACCCGAGTGAGTAGGTAAGATTATCACACGAGCCATCCATAAGAGACATCCCACCATGCCCACACCGCAGAACAGTCCTGATTGCGAAAGGTGGACTGAGCCGCAGTGCAGGGGTACTCTCCTCATTTCTAGGAACCGTGACAGAAGTGGAGGCGTAACACTGTCCGGGCAGTATATGAGGATTTTTCTTTTCTTTCGGACCTTGATCCAACATGGGGCACAAAGAGTAGGCAAAGCGACGATGCGAGAAAGTTCATAAACAGAGAGGCTTACCAGAATCGTTCCACACACAAATGTAAGGTACCAGATTAGGTCTTCCTTTCGTGGGAACCGAGGATTGCCAACTTCCAGTTGGCTCAAGTACGTGTACAGGAAGTATGTGTCAAGCAAAGGCCAAGGCCCGGTGACGTGACAAAAAAGACGACACAATGCGCCATATCTGAGGAGGGAACTGGAACAGGTAGAATGGGTGGAATATGAAGTACTTGGCTGGAAGCACGCCTAGCACGATGCCAGCGGATACGACAAACGTGAACGTTGCGATGGTTCTGTGGCATGGTCAGCGAATTCCTGTGGCACGCTTGTGAGTGCCTCTGACGAAGCATTTTTCTTACCTAGACATGGGCGGCAGCCGCATGTAGTTTTCGATGGCAACATCCATCGTGACTGACGAGTATGATCAACAATGCTTGATTACGAAAAATATATAGCAAGAATCACAAAGCATGCAAGGTAAACAAGCGTCAAGTCTGAACGTGGACTTGGATGAGAGATAACCAAATATTGCAAAGAAGCTAGGCAGAACAGTCCAGCGTGGTCATTGCAAGTGGCATCGTGTCACCTTCTAAAAAGACAGCAGAAGATGAAAAAGAATAACCTAGAATCTTGTCCAGTGTTGCCAGCTTGAACAGATTTTAGCTACCTGCAAAGCCTCCACTATGCTAGTAGGCGATGTTTGGTGCATGTAACGGGGTGTTGTGGAGACGGTGTTCAAGACAGAGCTCCAATACGTCCATCCATGGCTTCATAATATCTACAATCAGTCCGGCGACAACGTCGTACGATGTTTTCGCTGTGATTAATATGAGGATACTATTGAATTCCTCGTGGTACTCATCTTAATTGAGCTGCAAGCGCCCTTCTCGATCTGTCCGTCAAGCAGTAACAGTTGCTGCTTGGGGACAGGCAATCGCCTCTGACGTAGTCGACTAGCTCAGCTCCGACACCAACCATGAAAACACACGATCCATTGAAAACCGAAGAGGCGCAGGACGCCGCTTGGGAAGCAGGAAAGGGGCGCTCATAGGAGCTGCGAAATGGGGTGCCGGCGCTGCTGTCCTCGGTGGCATTGGCTATGTCTGGTCGCCAATTTATCGTGGAACAACGGTTCAATTCAAAGTGTAAGAAGGGGGCAGCCACACGCACTATTTCAAGCTGACTTTGCGCTGCAGTTACCTGCAAATGTCGGGCATGGTGTTGGGAGGTATGATTGAGGCCGATTGGCGGTTGAGACAGTACGAAAATCAGATGCGCATGCAGCGGAGATGGATGAGGGAAAAGGCGAAGTGGCAGAGGTATGAGGAAGAGTTTGGCAAGAATGAGGGGAACAAGTGAGCGTACCAACATCAATCGTCATGGAGCATTCTGGCCGGAATACTCATCACACGAATTTTCCGCTTCCAAAGCTGATGCGCACTGTGCCCATGTCCGAACTGATTTAACCCAACGCCTATATCATGCAATGAAAATAGCTTCCTACATGCTTCACTTGGCTGCTACCTCGAATTTCTTTGGGTCCATATTGAGCTTGCACAACCGCGCAACACAGCCGCTCAATTGGAGCAGTGTTTGTACGCCCTCCAAGATCTTCATATGCGTGAAGCCAATCTCCTTGATAAACTCCAGCTTTGAGTGCTCGCTCAGCGTTGGGATCGTCTTGGTCACCTTGAACATGGTACTGATGATATCGTGGCTAGAGTATCCCAAGCCCCAGAGTTCCCTCAAGGTATCCAAAGCCGAGTCCACATTCCCCTCATAGCATGCCTTCAGCATCGCCTGCACTTTAATGGGATGCGGAGAATCAACAACTTTGAAAACGTTATCGCCCGATACGAAACCGAAACCGGCAAAGGTAGACTGCAAGTTATTGATGGCCTGACGCATGTCGCCCTCAGCACTGAAGACCAGGGCAGCGAGACCGTCGTCACTGTACTCGACCTTCTCAGCCTCGATGATTTGTAGTAATCGCTTGACGACTTGTGAGTCGGACAGTTTAGCGTAACGAAGGATGGCGCATCGAGATTGGAGGGGCTCAATGATCTTGTTGGACTGATTGCACGCGAAAGCAAATCGAGTAGTGTTGGAGTAGATTTCCATAGTTCGACGAAGGGCTTGTTGCGCACCAGATGTCATGCTGTCGGCTTCGTCGAGAATGACGAGCTTGTGTCGGCCAGGAGGCAGCGTTACCTTTTTTGTGCAAAGCCCTTGATTCGATTTCGAACGACATCGATACCTTGAAGTAGCTGTCAGTCAGGATTTATTTTTTCAAAGGAGAGAAAGAGTCATTGCCGAAATCACACACTCACCCCGCTCGTCACTTGCGTTCAACTCCAACACAGCCTCCTTGTACGACTCCCCAAGCAATTGTCTGGCCAAGCAGAGCACACTCGTCGTCTTCCCGATACCCGGCATTCCCGAAATGATGACGTGAGGCATGTTTCCTTCCTTTGCAATGATTTTCAATCGCTCTATCGTTTCTGTGTTACCGACCACATCGTCGAGAAAAACGGGACGGTACTTTTCGACCCTGCCGGCCTTGCGTTAGCTACAACGGCTCGACGCTGGTGATTGCTTTACACTTGAATTACCAAGGCAGCTCATAATTCAGAGACCCGTTCGAAGATGATGCGAGAGCTGCCTTTGTGGCAGCGGTCGAAGACTCGCCCTTTTCCTCGGATTTGGCGGCGGGCATGATGATTGCGATTTGTGATGTGAATAGTTTAACAAATCACTTTACGCGACTTGGCGCGTCTCCCATGGTGCCATCCATGGTGGGGTGGCACTCGCAGTCAAATCGCAGGCTGGGGTGGATTTGGAGATGGTCCGTGCGCCATTGGCCTGCCACCGCCTTGAGAACGAGCGGCGGCAAAACCAGCAACGACAGCCAATTTTTCCTCGACATGCCACTTTTTGCAAGCACGGAAGACGGAATCTCGCAGCATCACAACGCCAGCCGGTCGCGACAACTCCTGATCGATCAAGCGTACTAAGACAGACCCTTGGACTAGCTCAGCAAGTACGGGAGCTACTACTCCCAGCCACAAGAATGGGTGTCGCCAAGAAGACAAGAAAATTCGGCCTGGTAGGCACTTATCGATAAGGCGCTTTTTGGCAATGAGAAGAAAAGCTGATGGTCCCTCATCACAGGTCAAGCGAGTCCTCGGCCAGCGCGATGGAAGATTGAAAGTGAACCAGCAGAAAGCCGAAGCCGAAGCCCAAAGAAAAGAGAAGAAGACAGTCAATGGCGACCTGGTTCGCGAGGCGCCCCAGATGCCCAGCAACATGTTCTTCCAGCACAACACTGCCCTCGTTCCTCGTATGTCTTTTCTCCCGCGAATGCAATTTTCGGTGCACTTGCACTAACGTCTCCCGAACAGCGTATAACGTGCTAGTGGACACCAACTTCCTCAGTCACACAGTCCAGCGGAAGCTGTCGCTACTCGAATCCATGATGGACTGCCTATACGCCAAATGTAACCCAATGATCACATCGTGCGTAATGTCGGAGTTGGAGAAGCTGGGTCCCAAATACAGGCTGGCCTTGCGGGTGGCTCGAGATGAACGATGGACAAGATTGGAGTGCGACCACAAGGGTACCTATGCAGATGATTGCCTGGTAGACAGAGTGAGCAAGAACAGGATATACATTGTGGGCACAAATGACAAAGCGCTGAAGCAGAGGTTGCGAAAGATTCCCGGTGTGCCGCTGATGAGCGTGGCGAGGGGAAAGTATGTGATTGAGAGGCTACCGGATGCTCCTAATTCTTAAGAGTCATGCCGTTAATACCGACGATAATTTTTTCATGACGATGTGTTACCAGTCGGTCAATCCACATTTGACGTTTACAGAAGCAGCAAAAGAGTAGGGAACCCCAAAATGCCCCAGCGACGGACGGCCTCGCCCCCAGGTCGGAGTGTGCCCGGTTTTGGTTCATCGAGACAGCCAGGCAGCAGATTCTAGATGAGAGGGATGACGAAGTACCTTTGGAAAGGAATTGGTGGTTCTCCCATTCCCAGACAATTTTAGCAACCATTAGTCCCATGTTCATTGGCATCCGCCCGGGATACGAGCCCCCATGCCGAATGGAGATTCTTGGCAAACTGAATACGTCATTCAGCGCATACTTTGGTTGGGGCGGTGGGCAACTGCTTTGCTGACTGCGACGGAGTGCCAACAATGATTGATAAAAGAACTAGCACCAAGATGAAGGTACTATTGTCTTGCTCCTGCTCATCCCTTAGCCACGCAGGCTATCAGAAGTCCACCCACGGAACCACGAAACTCGACGCCCAACCAGTATGGTAGCACATCTGCGCAAAGCTATCAACTTCCTCTCCATACCATAGCCTACGGTGACAATGGAGACTTGATCCGGCCCACCTGCGACACCACCTGCGCCGCCTCGGAGACAAGCTTCAACGCGTTCGGGTTGTTCGCCACGCCGCCAGCAAACTTTTGGGCAACCATGGCTCCGCGGTTGGTGAGCCACGCTGTCGCCAGAGATGCCACATGGTCATAGTAGTCAGGCTCCCACTCCTTCCAAGCCGCCAGGATGCCCTTGAGCTCCGGGATGAACTCGTCCGCGTGACTCATCTCGGCGGTCAGGGTCCTGCCGGCCGCCATGAAAGCCCGGTGCAGGACGGCGTCATTGAGGTAGTTGAAAACCCCAACGGTTCCCTGCATCGACCCGAGCACTTTTTTCAGTGCTTGCTCGTCTCCCTTGCTTGCCACTTCACCCAGCAGATTCCTGAAATTGCTGACGGTGCCGAGCGGGGAGTTGCCCATCATCAACGTTCGTTTGAGGAGGTTGAGCGGCCCGGGTAGGAAGCTCACGCCCTCGCGATAGGCATACGACCCGATGGTTTCGTAGATGCGGTCGTTGGGTGTGACCGGCAGGGTGTAGTCGGCCGCGTCGCGGACGGCCAGGCCGATTCGCGGAAGGCTGACGTCGTACACTCTGTTCCAGCCATGGTACACCGCCATGGGATCGAGCTTGATCGTCATGTCGGCGCCGGAGAAGAGCTTACCGGACAGCAAGCTTCTTACAAAACTGTCTATCATGTTGACCTCGCGGACGTGTTCCAGCTGGGTGCCCGTCTTCGGGAGTTGTGCGGCAGGAATGAACGTCATTGCTGTCGAGCCGCATGTGTCTTTCAGCAGTTTGAAGCCGCCGCGGAGGAAAAGCGTATCCGACCCATCATGCGAAAGGCTCTTCAATCCGGGCCAGTAGGGCCGGCTTTTCACGGCCAATTCCTTGCCTTTGTAAATGGCAGATCCTGTCAGCTTGACCAGCGAAAGGTACTTGGATCGTGGCTGTCCTGGCAAGGCAGCTCGGGCCTCGAGATGATTCTCGTGCTCGTCCGTCACACCGCCATCTTCATAGGTCCAGAGCATCCGACCGTCGCCAGTGACGTATGAAGAACGTCTGAGCAAGCTTGTGTAGCCCTCCTCATCATTGTAGCCAGCTTCGTCGTCACATGCAGCCCGGTTCTCGATCAATTTGCACAAGTCATAGTCGCAGGTCTCGGTTTGCAGCGCCTGTGTGTTTGGCGTGCAGCAGAGAGCTCGCTTTCGTCCCCCTGTTTGCAATGTTAGGTATTGCAAAAAAAAATAAAAAGAAGAAGAAGAAGAAGAAGAAGAAGAAGAAGAAGAACGGTCGGCCGAAGGAAGGTGACGGCAAAGACTTACAAGCACAGCCGCTGTACGAATCTCCGCGTTCATCTGTCAAGAGAGTAACCTCTGATCCGCCACACGTGTTGTCCGCACAATCACCCTTACCGACCCAGCGGCAGTCCAGCAGTGGTGGGGATCGTCCTTGGGACAACAGAACTCATTGCCGTGCTTGAAAACTGTGCCCCAGCCCGTCTTGTCCCATATGTCTGCCAGCTTTTGCTGGTCACTCTTGCACGAGCTTCCACTGTCACGGGATCAGCCAGCGCTCAAAGAACCAAACAACCAAAGGCCTCATGCTCGAGAACTTACACTCCATTGGACCAGTTGCACTGGCCGAGGGCGTCACTGAATATACCCATTTCACAACAAAATGCCTTCTGGCCTCTGGTGCAGTGAGCCGTCTCGGAGGATTCTCCCGGTGAACCGCCATAGCCAGACGTTGTGATTTTGACCTCGCCCGCGTGGCATTGTCCATTGCAGTCTCGTCCGGCATTTGTGCCGCCGGTGCCACCTCTCCATTGGCATTTGGTCATTCCGCTGCCCTTGGGGCAGCAGATGGGCTTGTAATCTTTTGACTGTCCCGATCCATTTAACAACACCCTCCAAGACGGGAGAGAGATGGTTTGGATTGTCAACTTACCCTCCCAGCTTTGTCATAGCCAACCTGGTCATCACCTGACTTGCAGGAAGTGAGAGAGTCCTCTTGGACGTAGCAGTCTTTGCGGAGATACGAGTTCAGATCGTCTTTCGTCATCTGGCTGGCTTGGAGCGTCTTTTTGCTCAGTGGTGAGTTGAGGGTCAATTTGTCTTTGCCAGTGAGGGCCGCATGCGCTGTAAAGTCAAAGTCGTCTGTTCCACCATGGGAGTTAGCCAGACAAGCTGCGTGCGAGTAGTGAAGGGGTGGTGTTGGTGTTGACGCGTACCGAGATCCGACGCCCAGATCAAGGAGCCCGAGAAGCCAGCAGCATTGGCCCATTCGACCTTTTGTTTGAAAGTATCCTTGTCATCGTATGAGATCCACTGATTTGTGTCAAAAGTGAAGTACTTCACGGCCGATTCCTTATCATGGATGACCTTGATTTCGGGGTTCTTCAAGATGTCCTGCACCTCATAATACGCAAGATCTGTCACCGTTTAAGCAGAGATTATATCCAAAGGTTTGAATCAAGACCTACATCCGCTTGTCTTGGTGCACGAACCCGGCTTCGCACCTCCCGAGAAAGGGCACCCTGGCGTTGTACAGCTGGGACTGGCAAGTGTGAAAGCCCGACCGTAGAACCCGAAGCCCAAGGCGATTTTGTGAGCTGGGATCTTCACGCGCCAGAACAGCTCTGCGGCCAACTTGATCTCTGTCAGGTTGGTATGGCCTTGGACAATGGCGCCGCTATCAGTCATCAGTTTATGGATGCATTCGTGTACACCATCATCACTTGAATTGAATGGACGAGGCTTACATCGGATTTGTGCTGTCCCATATACCGTGGAGATCGTAAGACATCTGTACAAGGTCAGTCAGTACCTGAAGCTGGCGAGCTTCTGAGTTAAAATTCAACATACCAAGTTGACCCAGTCGCAATACTTCATCATTCCCGGCAGATCGAACCATTTTAGATACCAGTAAGAAGATGGCGCTGTGAAGGTGATGCCCAAGCTACGCCCAGTTTTGTCAAACGTGGCTCGGAGTGTCTTGACGAGCTCGACGTAGTTCTTCGTATCCTCCTTCTGGCCACCTCGATCAGGAGCCCCGGGATATTCCCTGTCGCAGAGATGTCAGCAACCAAAGTTGTGATGGTGAAAGATGGAATGCGAAGCCGGGGCTGTTGCTTACCAGTCCAAATCAACCCCGTCGAATCCGTAGTAGGTCAAAAAGGCGACAAGCTCGTTGGCAAACAACTGGCGGTTGGACGAACTGCGGGCCACGTTTCCAAAGATTGGCTGTGTATAGGTGTCGTTATCCGAAAACGTCCAGCCACCAATACTGACAAATATCTTCAAGTCTGGGTTAGTGGTCTTGAGATCCGACAAGTCATCGAAGAGAGAAATGGGTGTTGCGGCGTCCATGGTTGTCATCTTGAAAGATGTTGGGTCCAGGTAGGCAAAAGCATAATTCAGATGCGTTAGGGCGGCGACTGGAACTTCTCGTCAGCTGTACTCATATACCTTGGAAGCTGGGGAAAAATCCATACGTGGTAGGTCGCGCGGCGATGTCTTGTGGCAGGTAGATCGGGCATTCCAAGCCTCGTAGTACCCGATAACTAAATGCGTTAAACTTGGTGTCCGTCACGGCTTTTCACACGGCCCATCTTACCTCTTGACAAGGTCTTCCCTTTCGTTGACCCTCCCGGAGGCGAAGGCTTCTCATTGCAGTTTGACTGGCAGCCTTTCCCACAGAATTCTGGCAAGGTTCATGTTAAAACTTGCACGCTTGGCAGGCTTGTGCCACAATGGGGGTTGGGCGAGTGCACAATACCTTTGGTGGTGCCGCAGAATCCGTACTGGGAGCAGCAAGTGTTCAACGGACATGTCGTCTTGCCATCCTTGGAGTCTTTGCCGCACTCGGCAACGGCACCGCAGTTACTGGTACAGCCTTTGCCGCAGTAGGTAGCACCGTAGCCGCAGTTTCCAGATTCTGGACGCTGATTCAGTGACGGCGTTGGTTGTCAAGTTTGATCATGGAAATGGATCCCTACCACCACAGCATGCCTTATTGCCGCAAGGTCCTGGACACATGTTAGGTGCACGAGCATTGTGGAAGAAGATGCCTGGAGACCTCACTCACTTCCGGGGCCACATGTGTAGTCTTCTCTAGCTTGCAGGGCGCTCAGGACTCTAGTAGAGTCACTGTCCCGAGGCACTTCAAGTCGACGTGCATGGAGGCTTCGATGAGACGGAGAATACAGCAACGACTCAGGAGAAGCAGAGGATAGTTCAATCGTCTGCAGCAGCGCCAACGCCGTAACAAAAATTGACTTCATGATAAAGAAGTGTGCTCCTCTGCCCGAGAAAAGGCATTGGATTGAGTAAGAAGGATTGGCATGCCAGTCTTAAGGCACCGCTCGTGTAAATAGCCATCCGCCGCATCGTGGCATTACCATACCATGACCCTCCCAACTGTTCCATGAATGTATCTTTGACCCTGCTTCCTCTCCGCACGCCTGAATCAGAGTGAGCTTGTCTACCAAAGGGAAACGCACTCAGCCCCGGTGTAACATGGGTAAGCTGCATTCATACATTCCTGCATGTCAGCGTGGGATTCTTCATCGTCCGTGCAACCCCTTTTCAAACCTCGACCTCTCAGACTGCGTCAAAAGCAGTCACGTAGACAATCGTTGGCGGCATCTGGAACATTTTGATGCAGGAATTGAGGTAATATTGATCTGAGCAAGTTTCCCTCATCTGACTCGCCGATCATTTAGATTGCTTACGGGCTGCACACGCGTGAAAAGTTCAGCTTATTGTCGACAGCAAGAAGATGACTTACTTGTACTCCCATCTGCGCGTGGCTAGCAATCGTGGGTGTAGTCCCACGTCACGTGATGTGACAGTAACCCTATGATGGACGGAATCGAATCTTTCAAATACTTCCTGCATGCTGCATTTCGTACGTACATGTAGGTGCTGCGCCATATGGCCTAGGGTCTCACCTCGATGTTACGGAAGACTAAAGTTACATCTGTGCCAGAACTCAAAAGTTCATATTCTAACCCTACAGGGCATGCTAGGAATAGGACTTATAGTAAGTATTCTAGTACGAATTCGCACGCATAGTCGGTCAGTTAGTCAATTAGTCAATTAGTCAGTCGCTCGTCGGTTAGTCGGTTAGTCGGTTAGTCGGTTAGTCGGTTAGTCGGTTAGCCGATTAGTCGATTAGTCCATCAGTCAATATTAGTCAATAGTCAATAGTCAATCAGTCAGGGAAGTCAGGTAAGTCAGGTAAGTCAAGGAAATCAGGATTTATACTACGAGGTTAGCATACGCCCACTCATGTACGCCTCTTATCACACGCTAGGGTGGCTGTAGTTACGAATCTTCTTTCATCTTTGGGTTTTAGCACAGATGTAACTATACTCTCCTGTAGTACGATGTGGCATTGCTCACCAATCGTGTGCACCGTGTCGGAAATCCATCCCCGCAAGTATGTATACACAAATGAGCTCTTGGGTCAAATAGAGCCGTCTCTCCTTGACACCGTTGCGAGAACTCAATCTCGTCTTGCTTTTGCTCCACCAAGTCTGACACCTCGGCCATGTCCGCTCTTTTCATAACCGTTCTGGCCGCGATTTTGACCGTCCAAGGCCAGCAATTTGATGGCTACACATTCCCCCATGACTTGCTTGGGCTGAGCCAGGGCTGCTTCGCGGCTGTGAACAGAACTGTGTCGTCTTGTCCTGCATGGCTGCCGAGATATGCCGGTTTGGAGTACGTACACCGAAGTTGTTGACACCGGGTCCAGCATATTGACAACATGTAACATGATAGGGGAGCGAGTGTTGAGATTCTTCCCGGCGAGCAGCTTACCACGCTGTGCGAGAGCTCCTGTCAGAATGACCTGCGAAGTCTACGAACTTCCATCTTGGGAGCATGCACAGCATCTTCCGATGTCATGGTTCCGAACAAGTTCGCCTACCCGGGTGAGTTCTCCATTGGATAACCTGCCCTGGAGCGAGCGACGAAGTGGACAAATCGCAGACACCGTCTGAT
The DNA here is from genome assembly GCA_023650635.1 of Epichloe baconii. Lineage (NCBI taxonomy): Eukaryota > Fungi > Ascomycota > Sordariomycetes > Hypocreales > Clavicipitaceae > Epichloe > Epichloe baconii. The sequence continues at coordinate 1,177,622 of CP097908.1, read as the reverse complement.
ATCTTGACTGGCAGCAACTCTCCTGGTTGACCGTTTTCTCTACGCGGCGAGTCTGTCATGTCTGAAAGACAAGTGAGTCAGTCCTCTCGTGCCTGGTCGATGCAACGACAGAAACTCCAGCCCCTGACAACCTGACTGAATCCGAGCTTTCAGGGCGTCCGGAAAGTATTGCGACGCTGTCGTGGCTGACTGGGCCAACCAGCCGAACTACACCAACGCTCAGACGTGTTCTCAGTGCGAGCTGGGCGTACAGCAGATACAGCTGGGATCACCGTTTGGGTTCGGCGACACGCTCGCTCGGGCTTTCGCGGATACAACAAAGAGCTGTAGCGCGGCAAATTATGGCTTCGCTACGCCAACATCTTATGCGCTCAATGCCACTGCGTTTCCCTCTCCACCTGCCTGTACGGGATCAGCATACACAATCAAGCAGAATGACTCGTGCGTCACCATCTCGGTAGCCAACGGCATGTCGACATACCAGTTGATCACCAAGAACAATCTCAACCTCGGATGCGACAATCTCCCTGCTGTAGGTCAATCGCTCTGTTTGCCCACCGGGAGCACCTGCCGTACTTATCAGTTGGATCTCTACGACACCTGCGAGACTCTGATGAAGAGCTGGAATGCAACCCTTGCTCAAATCCAGGCATGGAACCCAATGATCAACTCGGCCTGTTCTAACCTGGCGTCGTGGAGAGGCTGGTATCTTTGTTCGAGGTAAGCTAAAAAGTTCCCTGTCATCTACAAGTTGTCGTCATCTTGACACAACAACATGATAGCTCTCAATCGGGGACAGTCACTGTCGGTTTGGGCAACACCGTGACGACCCCAGCCCCAGTGCCGACGAATGCACAGGGCCAATCCAATACTAGGTGTGGACAGTGGTACCGAGTAAGTCGCTTCTCAACGTATCTACTCGGTCAACCATGGTCTAAGCCTCTCTTGTAAAGGTCGAGGCTGGCGACTATTGCGCTGCAATATCGCTCAAGTTCAGCCTAGCCCTCTCGGACTTTTATTTCCTCAACCCCCAAGTCGATTCAACCTGTGGCAATCTGTGGGCCAACACTTCGTACTGCGTCAAGCCTGTAGGGAACATAGAGACCTACTCCGGCTACACGACTACTGCGGCGGCAACCACGTTCACGCGTCCAGTGACGACAACCGACTTCGTGCCCAGCCCAGTCCAGACAGCCACCTTGCAGCCCAAGGCCCCCGGCACTATCAGTGACTGCCACGTGTATGAGAACGCGTTTGACGCCACTTCCAAGCTGAAGAAGCTGTCCGTGGCAAATTCGTGCTCTAGTTGGGCACACTTTGCCAATGTCACTGTCGAGCAGCTGGTGGAGTGGAATCCCAGCCTCTCGGCAAGTAACTGTGTGCTCCAGGCAGGGAAAAGCTACTGCGTCCAGAAGTGGCAGACTCCTCGTAAGATCTTCCGTCGTGGACTTCGCCTCGTCTTATCACAACCCTCTCTGCGCGTTGCGTGTCTACTGACGTCGGTACGGTGCTTACTTTTCTAGCAAACGTGGCGCTGCCGTACGACTACTGCGTGCCCGTGAACCGCACGCGCATACCAGCCTCGTCGGTTCAGCCATCGGGTTGTAGCTGCTACACAAACTTCCGCATCCAGGACAAGGGTCAGATGACTTCTTCCGCCATGTCTGTCTGGTGTTTGCATGCTGACTTTTCCTGCAGCCAACTTCAACTGCTCCATGGTTCTCGATCTGTTCGGCGTCACGGTGGCGGAACTGACCAGACTAAATCCCTGGATCGGATCCAACTGCGATACTGGTATTTGGAGCCAGCTGACCCCAGATGGTTACGAACAGGTTTGCGTCTTGGGATCCGGCACGCAGCCTATCGGCTCGCCAACAGCCACAACCAGTACAGTTCTTCCCACGACAACCACCGGAACAGCTCCGCCGGCTCCTACTCAGCCTGGAGCATCCAAGAATTGCAAGAAATGGCACACAGTCGTTGGTGGAGACGGCTGTCGAGATATTGCCAATGCAGCAGGTATCAGCTTGGATGAGTTCTACCGGATGAACACTGGCGTGGGGTCGGATTGTAGCACGCTTTGGTCGGGGTATGCTGTCTGTATTGGAGAGTAGAGTGTTGGTTTCCAGTGGCACTTCCGTCGTTGCTAGGTTTCTTCCGCAATATATTCAACCGTAGTCTAGATTGCGAGACTTCTGACTTGAAGCACGACTGCTCCTCCGCCCATGAGTCGCATGTTTCCTCGCTCACGATATCAAGAGATGAGTTTATATAAATGGCGACAGCAACTCTGGACATGCCCGTACCAATCAATTAGCAATTTGCAGATCCGAGAGAAAACTACGGGGTTTTGCGCGATGCCACCCATCGTGTCTAGTTCTCGCCGAAAGGGCCTCGCCAGCTGAAGAGAAAAGCCCACTGGCAGCTTAAGCTTCCTCGCTTAACGACTCCTGCCTCCAATGTCCAACAAATTCACTCTCGTCCTCGGTTCCGTCAATGTATGGGGTCTCACATACTGGTCGTCCCAGTCACCTTTTCCAAGCAAGTCATACTTGTGTAGGTACTCCTGCAGCGGCATGTACATCCATCCCACATCTTCCTCCTCGTACTCGGTGGCACCATCATGGAATGGGGCGGGAACTGTGTAGTTCCTCTCCTGTGGGGAATGGGGACTCCCAGTTCTTGTGCAGAAGCTTGACGACTGGCGAGTCGACACCGGGATGGTCCAGGGACTCGAGACAGAGATCATCCACAAAGAGACAATATTCGTATCTGGGCGTGCATGTAGCGTATACCCAGTCCACATCGTCCTGCGGGTTAGCAGCGTCCGGCCGGAGACGGTCCTCGAGGTTCTTTGGGACCCAGGATTGGAAGTGATCTCGGACTTGGTGGGACGTGGCTCCGCTAATGACAGCTGTTAGTAGTAGCAGGCTCAACATGGACGCGTTGCAAAAACGTACTAGAGTGTCTCATCGTCGATGGCGTGAAGATGATGGAATTCCAACATGTCTTGGCGGATGTAGAACCTGAGCTCTTCCTGGACCTTGCTGCGCAGGGCTTGCAGCAGGCGAACCCAAGCTGTCTGGTTACCTTGGGAGCACCGATATATCTGGACCTTGTGCGTCAATGTGACGCACCTTTGCACCATCTAAAGAGGAGGGCGTGAGGAGTATGTCTTACCACGAAACCCCAGGTCGAATCGTGGAACTTTGTGCACGTCATGTTTGACTTTATATGGTCAAAGTCGATGTCAGGGCTCGACGTGTAATCGAGGTAGGTATCGGTCCCGGAGACCGGAGAGGGTGCTGCCGAGTGACTGCCCATCATGGCTCGAGGAGCTTCACCCCGCGCCGAGTGTGTCGTGGCACCGGTTTTGGTCAAGGTTGTGAATGGCGACTTTGAACGGTTCTGGGCGGCGCGGGAGACCCGTCGCAAGGCTCTACCTCTAGCTGCAATGCGTCGCAACATGGAGGAATCGAGGGAATCGAGGGAATCGAGGGGGCGTATGGGATTGGTTGTGTGAGAAAGGAGTGCAAACGAAGGAGAAGGCGAGAGGGGCGCTCGCTCATTTTAGATGAATCGGTTTCATGTACAAACACTTCACGGTCCTCCAATCAGATGCTATCCCACGCGACAAGGTTGTTCTTGCACTGCCATCATGTCTTCATCACCGCTGCGGCGTTCTAAAGGGATGGTAGATGACAGGCAACTAGGATCCCAACAAAGACGATGATAGACTGTTTGTTTCAGAATCTGCCTCGCTGCCGCCGCCGCCGCCGCCGCCGCCACCTTAGTCATAGCGACCGACAGCCAAAGAAGGGGAAAACCGCAATTCGTGATCTATGAAGTAACATTCGGCCCAATATTGACTTGTCTAGCCACACCAAAAGTAGTCCGGCTGGCAAGAGAAAATAATCACGCAACGTCAGGATTTTTCATCTCCGCGCGGGTAGAGATAAGGGCAGCGGAACAAGAGCTATTTTCTTATTACCAGGCTTTTTGTCGCGGCCCGCTCATCTGGACTACGGACTAGACCGACCTGTCGGAAATGGAGGGCCCCTGCTTCCCGCATACATATTTACAGATTAGCGCCGCGACCTTTGGTTGAGTTTTTTTGGTTGAGTGGTTGAGTCGGTGAGACACCCACCATGAGCCACCATGAGACATGAGACACCGTGACACACCGTGACACACCATGACAGACCATGACAGACAGACAACAGACAGACAACAGGCCCCGCCATGTGACTTTGTGCATCCGCGAGTCGGGGCGGTCGCGGGGGCCGGGCTGGCACCCTGTTCGTCGTGTCTGTCGGGCAATCGGAAAGCGTCCCATTGTGGGTTTCACGACTACATAATGACACTCGGGGTTTTAAAAAAAAAAACAGCTGGAGGGGAGGGCGAAAACGTCACCCAATGATCCAAGTCCACTTGTTTGTGCATAGCGCACCGTGCCGTGCCTCACGGTGCTTTTTATTAGCGGCCCTTGTTTTGCGCTCACGGTCCACGACTCCACGCCCCCAACACAGACTCCTCCATCTTCTCTTCTTGGTCAACTGACAAGGTCGCTGCGATTTATGCACTTCCCCCGTGTCCACTGTCAAGAACAACTCGGAATGTTCTAGTCATCGGCCTTGCCTTTAATACGCCATCGGCTCCAGCTTGTTTGTCCGCTGCTGGCTCCTTCACCCAGCGACATAACTCGGTACACCTTTTACCGGACGTCTTCTCCCGCGGCCACTCTCGCTTCTTTCCCTCTCACCGCTACATTGGTTCGTATTTGCAGCCGTCAGTCACACCCGTACACTTGCTCTCGGCTCGTGCGTAATCCGTACATAGACGTGGAGATTGAGAACGACATCGCATCGATAAGCCCTTTTCTTATCGCTCTACTATTAGTCGGCCGACTACCGCCGTCGTCCCTCTGCGCCCCACCCGCTCACACCCACTCACACGCCCACTCACTTACTCACTCTATCGCACGCAGTTCTCGCTCGCAGATCTCAACTCCTGGGCTTACATCGCCTTCGATCCCGTCAGCCTTGTCGCAAAGCCATCCTTTGTCGTCTACCACACCAATCACCAATCCCCGTTTCATTCATCCCGGCAATTGCTGGCCAAGATATCTATCTTTCCATATCGCCATCTCGTCTTTAACCGCATCTCCTCGTCTCCAAATGCAATAGCGACGCTCCGGTCCCTCTACCCTCCAACTCCTCCACAACAAACCCACATCGTTGAATCGGGTTGGCACCGCCGCAGCGGATAGTCTCGTGATCTCCTTGAACAGACGCTAGCGAATCACTCGGTATCTACTCGATACAGTCACCTTCACCATCTCAATTTCAACTTGCTACCAACTGTCACCCACCCAGATCCAGCGTCGCCCGTTGCCAGCCGCTTGCATTGGCTAGCAGTTCCTCTCGTCGCCCCCGTCACTGTTCTTGACACTGGAGTTTGAGGCTTCCAGCCGGGCTCACAAGTACAGTACGACACTAGCTCCCACGGACACCTCCCCCCAGGCGGGCCGTCGTGCGTTTTGCGATATTCCACGGTGGCCTCGCCTTGTCGCAAAAGGCCATCGCTGCCTTGGTACTTCCTTCACGACACCTCGTCCAGCTGGTGCGCCGCGATACCAAGCCATTGTTAGCCGGCACCTCAGTTTCACCATCGACGAGAGAGCAACAGCCATGCCAGCCCAACTCACTGGCCCTATGGCGGCCAGCATTCCCATACACGTTTCCAACGACCAGAGCAACAACAACTTTCGCAGACAACACAAGCATTCTCGCTCATCGTACTCGGAATCATCCCCCTGGCCAATTCGAGGAATAATTCCTTGACATTCCGCCCTCCCAAGAGACTCATGTCAACCCCGGATAAGACCATTGCTGTCACAAACGCGAGCGGGCGTCAGGCAGCATCCTTTATCCGCGTTGCCACCGCCGTCGGCTACCGCGTTCGCGCGCAATTGAGAAATCTTCAAGGCGTAGTTGCGACCGAGGTCTCGACAAACCCGAATGTAACCGTCATAGTCGGTGAGCTCTACACCATACACAAACCGACCGAGGAGAACAAAGATGTCACTCAAAATGGTCCCATCTCGGGTGTTGGCGTCAACCACGAGCTGATCTCGAATCTTTTCCGTGGCGCTCAACTCGCCTTCATAAACACTACATTCTACGGCGACGAAGTACAGATTGGAATGGCTCTCGTCGACGCCGCGAAAAAGGCCGGAGTGCAGCATTACATCTACTCATCCATGCCCGATCACGCTGCGTACAACAAGAACTGGCCATCCCTACCACTGTGGGCAGCCAAGCACGAGGTGGAAGAGTACATCAGGGAGCTGGATTTGCCTGCCACCTTTGTGTATACCGGCATATACAACAACAACTTCACGTCCCTCGCCTATCCGTTGTTTTGCATGGAACTGCAGGACGACGGCTCATTCATCTGGCAAGCACCTTTCCACGAAGACGCCAAGCTGCCTTGGTTGGACGCCGAACACGACGTCGGCCCCGCAATCTTGCAGCTGTTCAAAGATGGATCAAACAAATGGAAAGGCCACCGCATCGCCCTAGCCTACGAGTATCTCTCGCCCAAGGAAGCCTGCAGGCTCTTCTCTCGAGGTGTCGGTCGTCCCGTCCACTATGTCCGAGGCCCCATCGAGATCAAGGTACGAATCCCGACGGGATACCGGGAGCAGCTGGAGGCGCTGGAGAAGCTTTTCAAATTGGACGAGCCCGACCCGAAGAAGCAGCCCCTTACTTTGGCGACATGAAGCTCGAGGTCAGCTGTCCCACAGAAGCGCTCGAGCTCTGGGAAGGGCCCAGGGGACTGGAAGAGTACGCACGAGAAATGTTTCCTCGAGGAGGAAGCCAATGGGTTGACATGGATGCTGGACGAAGATGAAATCGACCAGAGATCGAATGCTTATGAGAAGCTACAAGCAACGACAACATCAGTTGAGCAACTCCGGCTTCACGACCAAGATGACGATGCCGACGAGGACGAGGACGATGACGGCCTTGTGATGCGAGGCTTGAAGAGAGATGAGGAGCAGTGGCTGGCATAAAACTTGCGTTGCCAATCTCCGACATGTGTGAAGCGCACGCTCTCCCCACACCATCTCACATGTGACATATGAGGATTTTTTTAAGGGAATACTTATTTCCTTTCCCGGTGTTGGATGAATTCGCAGGTACAAGATTTTCATGGAAAAGTTCAAGGTAAAAAAAAAAGAAGAGAAAAAAAGCTCGCTCATAAAAAGAATAAAAGAACTGCCGCAACATTCCTGGTACGAAAATCATGAGACGCAATGCATGGATCGGGAGGGGTGTACGCTTCATTATTGCTGATTTGAACAAACTCAAGTGCTCGCTGGTTTTGGGCTCGGAGGAAAGCAATTACCATGTGATTTGCTGGTGCTAGGCGCTTGTATGGAAAATCCAAGGAGCATTTGGAACGTCATGGCGGAAGGTAAGTCATTCACAGCCCACGTGCGGGCTGGCATGGCAACATGATGAAATAAATTCAATATTGTGCCATGTGCAGCAGCTCTGCTTGTCGCTCGATTTAAACGGAGTCATGTGTGCAATGAATAACTTGGTGCGCGACGGTGTTTACGGTGCGTGTTTTTTTCACGCACGAGGATATCAAGGAACAATGCACGGGGATGAATTTGTTCGTGCATGATGACAACAAGAGCGTGGTCGTAGTAGGTCAACTTGCCGGTGCAGGAGTTCTTGCACAACTCCTCGGGCGCACCCACTCGACTTGATGCTCATGGAATCCGGGGCGGCATTTCCATTCCACAGTATGTACAATGTGCCCATCCCACCCCGGGGCACACACACTCAAAACTTGCCCTCAGCAGATTCGCAATCATCTGTCTCCCCGTCGAGTGCGTCGTCTTCCACAGGGTCGGAAAGTCCAGCGTGCTCGACAAGCCGTCCGCGTACCCGAAGAACAGCATGGGCGGGATCCAGCCGCGGGCGTACTCGAGCGCGAAGCACCGATCGGGCATCTTGTACTGCTTCACCTCGCCGCGGCGCAGGTGGTGCACGCTACCGGCGGGATACACCTGGCTCGTACTCGCCGGGCACGTAGGCCCATTGCTCGCCGTTGAGGATGTGGAAGTAGTCGTCCGCCGTGTGGCGACCCGTGTGGCCCTCGGTGCCAATGGCAGTTCCTATTGAAAGAAGTGTGGTCAGTTCATCACGGCGGGGCATCGTGTCGTGTCGGGGAGAGCGAACGAACCGAAGATGATGAGGTATTCCGTCACACCTGCACGGTTGTGGACGTGTTAGCGAGGACCTTTTTTTTTCTTTTTTTTTCTTTCCCGCACTGGCTGAAAGGAGCATTCGGACACATACTAGCATGCAGGATGTACATGGCTCCCATGGCGCCGCCGGCGTTGTTGAACATCCAGTCCTCGTTGACGTTGATGTAGGCGCCGTGCGTCCTGTGCAGGTCGTCGACGATGAACTTGACCACGGATCGCGTGTCGTTGCCGTGCTTGGCCAGTCCCCGGGCTGACACATCCTTGAGCTCCTCGAGGCCGAAGATGTAGAAGTTGTGCAGGTTCTGCTCGGCGACGTACACCATGGAGGCCAGGAGGGCCGTCAGGAGGGCCAGGACGCCGAGGAGCGACGTCATGGGGTTGCCTGACGAGCTCTTGGCCGAGCCGGAGCGCTTGGATTTGGAAGGCATGGCGATGGGAGGGTGGGTGGTCGATTCCGTTGAGGACAATGGCGCTGCGAGACAGGAGACGAGTTGTGACCAAAGGAGCGGTGGAAGTTGGTGATTGGAGTTCGAGGTTCAAGGGAGACGTGCTCGGTATACTTTGTACTTTGTACCGAGTACGGACTACGGAGTACAAAAAGTCATCGGCCGCCCCACACGTCTAACACGTCTAACACGTCCCCCATCATGCATATCAGGTCTTGCTTCAATCTCAGGTCCAGGAACGACGTCCGCTAATAGCAGGACGAATCCCACCACTGTCAACTTCACTTGTTTGCAGGTCAAGAATAATTTACTACATAGTGGCAGCACTGGATGCTTTTCATCAACAAACGCTGCTCACTTGACCATCGGAAAGAGCCCCGTCGCCTCCCAACAGACCGACTTTGGAAACACCGCAAAAACCCTTGTAATACAACAACAACCCAGTCGTCATCCTATCGGACTCCCGATCTGATATTACGGAAGAAAAAAAGCCCCCACCCCAGAAAAAGCTTCTAAATATACATACGTCGTCGCCGACAGCGTGCCTTGACCCTGGGTCCCCGGCTGCCGTCCTACTCCATATCGGAATCGCCCAAGACCTCAGTCTTGTCCGGGTCGTCGCCTTCGTCATCCATGTCGTCCATGAGGGCAGTCTCATCAATGTCTGCATCCCCATGGTGATATTGCCGTTGGCATCGCCGTTCTTGATGGGAGACTCATCCGCATCGTCGCCGGCGTTGTCCTCCTTGGTCTCCCTCTTGGCCTTGAATTTCTTGACGGGGCAACCACTCCGAGTTCGCTCTCACGTCCTGCCCATCGTGCAAGTCGCCGTGATGATCGTCTGAGAGCCGCTGCATACGCGCTGACCTCTTCTCCGTAGTCGTCAGGTTCGGCTGTGAGCAGACACAAGCCACCAAGGCCCTTCTCGCGGAACGCAGATGCCTTGTCCTTGCTGGTAATGTTGCGGATGTAGCCGTCGTCCCCGTCACTGTCCTCGAATGGATCCTCTTGGGCCTGTATCCTCCTGTATGCCCTGAAGACGGCCCTCTTGACGCCGGCTTCTGCGGCCCTTGTGATGCTGTTCGCAAACCGCGATCGAGAATGTACTCGACGCGTTCGTTGCGATTGCGCTCAACAGCGAGCTGGTGTGCTGTGGGAGGACGAGGCTTCCGGGACCCGACGCCTTCTGATCCATGTCTCGCGGGAGATGAGCCCTCGAAAATTTGGTATTTCAGCCCCAGTCCTCGTCGACCGCCTCTTCCTACGGCACGTGGAGGTGGCGTGGACCTCGTGCTGTCTCGGTCTGAATCGTGCTTGGAAGGTCGTATGCGAGGCAGGATCGCCGGACCCTCTTCCGCGTTGGCGGCACGCTTACCTCGCTTCGTCTCCCTCTCATTCAGGTAGGCCTGGTCCATCTCGAGAATCTTGGCTCGCGTTTTCTGCTTTTCCCGACCGAAATGGATTTCCTCCAGGCTGTCCACGTTTTCTTTGGCTCGCTCTTCCTCCGTCATCTCAATAAGCTCAGGGACACCCTGGTTGGCAACATCCAAGCCGTAGTCAACGCCAGAGCCAAAGGGATTCTCTTCACAGCCCTCCTCGGTGAAGTCGGACTCAAGGTAGAACCACATGAGCCACAGGAATGCCAGTGCCCGAGACTGGCTGCTGTATTGGGTCTTCATGATGAGATCGTGGAACTCCTGATGGTCCGGGAAATGCAGCTCGGCAACCTTTTGCGCCGAATGGCACATGGAGAAAATGAGATTGACCGGATTGGTCCGTGGAACGTCGACCCTCTTGATCTTCTCCAATGAATTAGGCTCTTCGCGGTCCTCGGCCCCGCCCTTGAGAATGGACTTGAGTCGTGGTGCATCCTGTAATTGTTTGTATGCATGAGCGTCCTGATGCGCCTGTAGCGATGGTATCGCGTGATACGTTCTCAGCTGCGCCCTCATTTCGGGGAAGACTGTGTGTGATGGAGTCAGAGGCGATGAAAAGCTGCGCGTGAAAGGGGGATTCGCAGTGGTACTTACAATTGAGTGTCGTGTTCATGCGGCCGACATTGACCAGGAGGCACACCATAGCCATGCCTTTGGCAGCGTCCCGATCACTCAGCAGCTTGTCTCTCAGCACCTTGCTGGTCTTGCTGCTTCGAGACATGGTGTCTATGTAGAGATCGGCGAAGCACTGCTTTCCTACAGAAGCGTCGTACGAATTGGTGAAGACCTTCTCGTCGTTGTCAAAGACAGCCTTGAGGAAGTCGTACTGGATATCCTCTCTCCACAGAGGCTCGCCGTCATCCTTCTTCAAATGTCGAATCTTGCCAACCTGATGCGGCGTATCGCCGCCTTTGGCCCCTCTTCCTCTGCCCCGGGGTGGCTTATCTTGCAGCTCGGTGGGCTCGTCGGCCATTTGGGTGTCGTCATCATCGCTGGCAGCACGGGAAGCGAAGGACTTGCCGTCATGCGCGGCGGGAGAACTAGGTGGTTCCATGTCCGACGTGGCGGCGACTGAGCTCGGCGATGCAGCCATTTGTGCGTGCGAATTGGTGTGTGTAGAGAGCCAGGATTGTGCGCACGCGCTGGCGTGCACGTGTTAAAAAAACGTTGCTAGGATAAGGTATTCGCGTGCGTGAGGCGATTTTGGATCAGCGTCGCATGATTCGAGATGAGATATGTCTCCCGCGAGCTGCTGGCGTATTGAGATGCGTGGTCTTGATGAGTTGCGTTGAAAGAATGGCGGATGGATGAACAGATGGATGCAGAGCTGGAGAAATGAGGGTGACGAGCAGGGTGGGAGTTGGTGGTGAAGGCTGATGCCGGGTCGAACCAAAGGCGTGATGCCTCAGAGAAAAAGCCACCAGATCGCTGCGGGTTCAAGCACCAGCAATTGGGTTGAGTTGACCCCTGCATTCAGCCTGGCCTAGCTCAGCCCGGCCTGGTTGGTGCCTTGCTCTAAAAAAGTTTAGTTTCGTCGCCCAGTCCACCAGCCACCAGCCACCAGCCTCATCAGACCTTCCCGACTCGACTGCGTTCATCGTTCGTCATTCCAACATCAACAAGTACCCTGACTTCACAAGCCCGAGCACAGCTCACCGGCCACCACGGCCACGCCCAGCGCACTTACTAACCAACAGCATACCCCGAGGTAAGAGTATCGTTCTATTCCGTGGTCGCCATTTTACCCAGATCCGCGGACGCAATTGTGGCCCAAGGTATGCATCAAAGCTTTCCTTTCCACGCCCTCAGGTTCTTTGAGAAAAGCTTCTGACAACAACATCATGTCTCCTTAGCCAGCGTCTACTACACTCAAGCAGGTAACAGGAATTGTCTATCTGATTTTTCATCTGCACACCAACGCTCGCCATGTCGACCCCCATCAAGTCGACGCCTACCAAGCCAGCGCCTGCCACAGACAGCCCCGGCACCTGGAGACATCCTCGATTGAACGAGATCACGAGGCGGCAAAATGCAACTAGTTTCACCGAAAAGAACGTTCGACAGATAGCCTACAACGTGGTTACTTTGCTGGCGTTGTGGTCCGTACGATTGGTCGCAAAGTTGAAGATCAATCCTCAAATGTATGTCAAGCCGTCCTCACACCACGAAGATGCCAACATGAGAATTAACCTAAAGACTGCCTTTAAGCGTTTCGAGCACCTTCCGAACATATCTCGGCTGGGCATGGTTTATTTTTCAGCTCGTTCCCTTCATTCAGATTGGCCTGGCGTGCCTACCGCTTGTTCGCGCAAAGGATGATCTCGACGATATCCCCTTGACAGCTACTCAACGAAAGCTCCTGGGGCTTTCTCCGTCATCGGCTCCCCGACACCTGACACCAAGTTCACCACACCCCGCGATACTCGCGAACGCCGTCGATTGCAGGCTCTATTGGTAGCAGAGGGAGTCACGCCAGCTCACCGCTCTCGGGCCGAGGAAGTCCAATTGTGCAAGGCTCCTTTGGGGCCTCGGGCTCACAGTATTCTCCCTTGGGCAGCCCTCTGTTGCAGAAGAGCTTCAGCGGGATGGGAAACGCACGAAGATCCTCATTCGGGTCAACAAGTCCCTTCGCCCAGAGTACATCAACAAACCTGTTTTCGACCCCGGCCCCCAAGCCCGTCTGGGGCAAGCGGACAAGCGTGGGGCTGAACAGCAAGTGGCTTTATGAGAGAGGAAGGCGATCGTCTGGAAGTGCGTGGCTTCATTAGGAGGAGTGTTGTACCATGTAGAGGATTGAGTGGAGGATCATGCAAAATAAGCAAGATGAGGCAGGACACATGACGCATAGACCAAGTTAAGGTTTGGGCGCATGGCATGTCAGCGATTTGTATATAGGAACGGCGCGAATGTTCATCACAGCTAATGATGATGGTACATGGGGAGAAATGAAAGGAGGATTACAAAGAGGCAGTTTTCTGTCGCAATCCATGCTCGGCTCTCGATATGTATTGAGGACTTCATGTAATCCGTAATCCGCGCTTGTCTTTCGGCGGCCTCACTATGTGTTCGGCAGGCAGCTAGCTACCAGGGCATTTCGAAATTAGGGATACTCGAACTTTATGGTCTCATTTCAGCCTGAATGAAGCCCTCGACTGCACAAGATGGATTGGCTCATAGCTTGACAGATGTTGGATATTGATGCATCATGCAGTAAGCAGGAGTTTAAAAACCCAACACTATTTGAGTTCAGTTTCAAATAGAAAGAAGCGCCAAAAGGGTATGCGTGAACCGGGACTCGAACCCGGGTCGCATGCTTGGGAAGCATGCATGCTAACCGCTACACTATTCACGCGTCCGTGATGTCATTCCGTTGTTCTAAATAGTAATTTGAAGGTACGAGGTGAGGTAGTACTCTTGAAGGCTCAGGTCACTCGTATTCGTCGATGGGCGCAACGACGAACAGGAATTGTGACGATGCTAATGTCAGCGAGGAATGTGACGGAGGGTGAAGGAGATTGGGAATTGCACGATCAGAAATGGGGTTGCCCTTTTCTCCACGCCATTGCTTAGGTCATTATGGAACCCGTCACGAACTCGTTTCTGCATCGATGAAAAAAAGTTGTGGGTTCGACAATCCGCAGCCAAAGATGGATCGGATGAATTAAAGAGGGAAAACCCGCGCCTATGGAGAAAAGGGGGCGTAGCATAGAAAACCTTATTATGCATTAACGCTAACTAAATCTACCCGGCCCAGGGTCATGCATGCTTACCCGGTGGCTTTCACAACTCCCTGCCCACCGCGCAGCGCAAGAGAAGCAAGTGAAAACACGTACGAAAAGAAGGGAAGAAAAAAAGAGGGTGATTCTTGTGAAATGCTCTCCTCAAGCCTCCTGCTCGCCGCAGTGGCGTCTTCCGTCGCCGCGCAGCTCAGCGACCTCCTCTCCACGCCGTTTCTCAACCTCACGGCCCTCAGCGCGGCAAAGGGCGAATCAGTCTTCGAATGCTGGCAGCTAGCCAGCCCGTTCAAGCAGACGGCCGTGCCAGGCATCGCCGGCTCCCTCAAGCTATCTCTGGGCGAGCTGGGCAGCGCGTCGTACGATGTCATCCCCGCGCGCTTCGACGGCGGATTCCACCACGCCCCCGCGTTCCAGTAGGTCCCAAGGTCCTTTCACCGCAGCAATTTTGATGGATTGGATTGATTGCCCTGCGAGATTTGATTTGTAGGGGCTGCGCTGCTGCTGACGCTCCGTGACCCAGATATGTTCTTTTCATAAGCGGGCTCGCTCACATCAGTCTGCACGCGGGGGACGAGGAGGTCTGGGTGCACGGCGGCAAATACGGGCTTCTCATCGCTGCTGACACTGCTGATCGGAGTGCCCATGGCCATCGGACTCGGTATCCCAGTGCTTCGGACACGGTTTCTCTCGAGATTCCTATCAGGGATAGAGACAGTTTCAAGTACAAGGTGCTTCATTCTGGGGCGTGTCACGAATCGGAAACCACTGGGATATGAGATGCCGTCATGACGCGGTGGGGAAGAACAGGAGGATGGTAACATGGACACGAGATCATGCGCAGCAGAACAGGTTCAGAATACGGTGATCGGGTCGACGCTCATACTACAGTCATTTTCGAAATCCTCGTATCAATTATTTGTTTTTTCGGGGATTGGCGCCAGCGTCGTGGTAGGAGAGGAGAGAACAATGGTTGTTTTGCCGGCCCATCCGGAACCGGGACCGCCTGAGTGGACGCTCGGCACGCTACATAATAATGGCCCGGACTGCTGCGAAGGGAGTCAGATTCGATCGAGGCAAAAAAGAAAATTTTCGTTTTATGATGGCGAACTGACTGTGTGACTGTCTCGATCTTGCTTCCATCTCGTAGCTGGAAAACGCTGGCCGAGGAGACTTTGGTAGCCTCTCGAAGAGCGTCAGCGGTCTCGTGACGACTTTTTGACGACTAGAAAGAAGAAATCAGACATGTATACGGAGGGCACCGACCGAGGGACAAATATGGGATACATACTAAAGCGGACATGTGGCAGAGCGCTTCAACAGCCATGGGTCGACGCAGCGTCGATCAAACTGGTGGCCGCATGGGAGGACCCTAAGCTCGACGCCGTCCATGAACGGTCCCGTACAGATGGAGCAGCGTTTCTGCTGTGCGTCGGCGTCTATATTTGTGCTCCAAGATGCCTTGCCATCAGAGACGGGTTGATGAGCGCGCGTGGGAATAAGAGCGAGTGCCTCAGGTGATAGCGTGTCATTGCGTTGGTGCGGACGTGTCGTCAGCCCCGGATGAGCCCCTCTACCGAGCCACGGGAACATTCTCTTCCTCATAGCATAGGCGCAGAATGAGACGAATATCACTAGAGCCATGCATATGCCTGTCACGAGGCCGCTTGTCGTGGACACGCCCCCGACACAGCTGGCGGCGTGTGAGAGGGCTCACTGGGCGAGTCGGAGGGCGTTGAGGGCTGAGACATCCGGATCGCGTGTGCGAATGCGAAGAAGTGATGGGTTGTGAACCGAGGAGAGAGAGAGGCAGCTGACGAGTCGGTAGGTGTCGACGATGATTGCTGCCGGCCAGACGGACTACTGGGCCCCAAGAAGTGGAAGCTGAGGCGAGGGATTGATGGTATGAGCTTAATGATGGAGACTTGAGCTTCTTGGATCAAAGCTTCTGACAGTCAGTGCAAGGAGGCAAGCAGCTTGATATGAAACCACGTCGGACGGATGGCGCCAAGGGCATTTAAGAACTGCTGCTACCCCGGAAAAGGGCCAGCAGCGAGGGAATGACGTAACAGTAAAATAAAACGAAAACAAAACAAAAATAAAACAAGCGGCCTCGGATCAAGCGTGCCGTAGGAGGGAGGACGAACTCATGATCGTGTGCCGCCGACACGGCAACTGCTTGCCTGCATGACCCTCCTCCCGGCCGCACGTCCAAAATCCTCCACGTCGTCTTCTTCCTCGCGGTTAAAATCCCATGCCAATTTTTCTTGTCTTGTCTTGTCTTGTCCGCAGCTTTTAAACCCCTGTCATGTCATGTCGTACATTCCCGTCCTTGATGCCAAGTGTGTCCGTGTCATTGTCCGTTTCGGGGCCGAGGCGAGGGAGTGGCCGGTAGAACGGGTGGCGCCACTTGACGGCTGTGCTGAGCTGTGTTTTTCTTTTTCATCTTTGAATAGATGAGGCAACGGAGCCGGCAGTTCATCGATGCAATCAATCATCCGGCCCCCTGTGACCAAAAGGCCCTGACATTGTGGCAGGACATGCGGGTCTGTCCGAGGACAACAAGAAGCCGGTTTTGGTTCCAAATTGCGGGGTTCGGCGGGCAACGACATGACGGATCGTGGAGCTTGGACGTGGCTTATCAGATGAAGGCATCTTTCCTTGCCAGCCTGACTGAGCGCATCAATCTCGCTGTTGAAACATGAAGAGTGATCCGTGCAAGCTGACTCTGGTAATAACGTTGGACGCCCAAAGATCGGAAGAGAGGAGGGAGAAAAAGATTCTAATGTGGCGGTGCATCAATTTTCATGAAGCTTCCCGAGTCCACGGAACCGTTTGTTGTGTCATCATGTACATGTAACCCGTTTACACATGCCGCTTTGCATGATCGACATCTGATTCTTCCCGTCCCTCATTATCTTAATGCTAGAGCAGTACTGTGCACACAGGGAAGCACTTCATGTGCTTGCTTGCTGATCCGTCAATTCCCTACTGTACGTAACGCCGTCTATACATACGCAAGGCGGCAAGACGTGGTGTCAGCGTCCCCGGCGGCACCTCTTTTCGTGTGTGATGAGCGGCCCTTTAGCACGCCAGCGAGATGGTTTGAGTGGATAACGCCGGGACTGTTCATTCATTCCGACCTCAAGAAGCTAAGCTCCTTAAAGGGCTTAGGTTCTCCCAAGGCCGGGGTGCTATGCTGTCTGTCGTCATATTGCAAGCCGTGCGAGCTTTTTCTCGAGACCCTCCGTTCAGAGTCACGCTTGAGCTGCGAGATTCGAACTCATTGCTTCATGTTTGTGCTCTAGATGGCCCCATCGCTCAGCCTGCTGGCTGTGGGTCATCATTTTGGTTATGTCTATCTACAACGTCTTTGATCTTTGGTATCAAGTCGGTCATACGGAATGGTTTTGGCATGACCTCGTCCTGTGATTCGGGATTAGCATTCTTTTTTTTTTTTTTCAAAAATGGGCCATCGTTTCTCCATGTCGGGGAGTCCCGTCACTCACCATGCCTGCATCCTGCGCCTTCTTGACTTGCTCGGGTCGAGCATATGCGGTGACGGCAATGATGGGGATGTGCTTGATGATGGTGCCCTGACGTTCGAGCTCCCGAATTCTTCTTGCGCAAGTCAAACCGTCCATCACGGGCATTTCCACATCCATAAGAATGACCGATATGTCAAACCCGTCAGAGCCGCCGCCGCCGCCGCCGCCTGCCCAGAACCTGGACTTCTCGAGAAAGTCCAACGCTTCTTGGCCGTGATTCGCTGTATAGGTCTTGTTGCCTGCGTTGATGAGCTGTCGGTTCAGGACTTTTTGATTGATCAGATTGTCTTCGACGATGAGCACATTGTACTGTCGAGAAGTGACCTTTTCAGCCTGAGCCTGTTCAGACAGGCTGTCAGGGCTCGGCAGGATCCTCCTGCCTGCGGGTTTGGAATGCGGCGAGATTTTGCCATCTGAACCGGGATTTGGCGGCTTTGAAACCCCTGAACCCGATTCGACGGGGGCGATTATGCATTTCGCACTCTTTTCGCACTTCACGTAGAAATAGAAGCTGCTGCCCTCGTGTTCCTGCGAAGACACGCCAATCTGACCGCCCTGCATTTCCACAAGCGTTCGCGAAATGAATAGACCGAGACCTGAGCCGCCGTACTGCACATGAGTTCGCGGGGTCGCTTGTTGGAAACGACGGAAGAGAAGCTTCATGTCCTCATCGTTGATACCGGAGCCGCTGTCCTGGATGGTGAACTGCAGGAGTAGGGGGAGCAGTGGCCTGTTCCGACCCATGACGGTTGTGCAAGAGACTCTGGCTGAAATCGCTTCTTTCGAGATACGTAATGCCCTCCTGCAACAGCTTTGAAAGGTCGGTAAAGGCTTTCATCGTGACGGTGATGATCCGCTTCTCCTGATTCTGAGTGAACTTGATCGAGTTGGTGATGAAGTTGATCAGGACCTGCTGTAACCGAGACGGGTCGAGGCTGACCCAATCGATGTTGTAGTCGTGATAGCTCTCGTCGACACGGACCGTCAGCTTGATATCGTGAGCTCTGATTTCGGGTTGGAACATTTTCAGAACCTGCTCGACCACGACAAGAGGCTGTACGTCGACTGGCGTCACAGATATGAGCCTCGAGTCGAGCTTCGAAAGTGTCAGTATATCGTCGACGATGCGTTTCTGATGGCTAGCGCATAAACTGATTGTATTGGCCGCGTCAAGGCAGTCGGCGTGCAGTTTCTTTACCGAGTCTGGGGTCCCAAAGTCGGTGAATTCCAAGACGTTGCTCGTGATTTGATCAACACACTGTAGAATGGCCGACAAGGGGTTACGCATTTCGTGGCTGGTGATGTCGATGAAGTTTTCCTGCTGACGCTTGAGTTCCACAGCTTCCTTGCGGCGATCGCTTTGCACGTGTTCCGCACGCTTCTGAATCGAGATGTCGGTAATGCAACCAAAGATGGATTCTTTGGTCTCGGTCTGGTGGCTGTCAGGATAAGCACTCATGAGGACCCACGTTTCAACGATGTTGTCTCCTATGCGCTGGCTGCACTTGAATCTGAACTCGATGGACATGGTCGACTTTTCAACAAGCATCTTGTCCCATGCGACCTGCAGTTTCGGGCGGTCTTCGTCCATGACGTTGTGAATCCAGGCATGCTTGGTGGTGTTTCCGAAATCCTCGAGTCGATTTTGACGGGATATTTGCCACCACATGTCATTGCAGTAGCTGAAGCATCCGTCGAAATCGGCGATGAAGATTCCGACCGGCGCGAACTCTGCCAATCTGCTGAACCTGTACTCACTCTCGACGGCTTCCTGCGTTCTCATTTGAAGCTGCAATGACAGGTTTTCGCGGTCGATTGCAGCGAGACGAGCGGCCTTGGCACTTCTTCTAACCTCTTCTTCAAACAGAACAACAGACGCCAGAGAAGTGGCCAGCTGTCTCATGAGAAGGTGGACAAAGAGCTTGTAATCCTCATCGTATGGCCGTCTCGGGTTCACGCCCAGCACAACGAATCCTCTCGGATAGGTTGCTTCGTACCACGCAGCCACGGGGTTGATGGGGAAGACAACCAAGTGTCTGCAAGGGTCTCCAAAGCCGCGCCAGTCCAGACCTTGCACGAGGTCCAGTGGCAACGTGGCGTCCTCACTCGAGAGCAAAATTGGCACGCCACCGGCTGCCATTGATTGTCTCATGCAAGGCGCAAAGCCTTCCTGTGTCCGTGAGTCCAGCGAAACTGGTGCTGCTGGGTGGCCCTTTGGCACCCCCAATGACCCCTCAAGTGTCAGGTTGTGCGAAAAGCCTATGCTGCCCGAATTGAAGGAAGCACTGTCACTGTCATTGTCCTCCCCAACCGAGTAGATCAAGCAAAACGGCACATCCGGCTCGTTGTGTTCCAAACCCTTCAGAATGAGCGACCAGAAATCTCGGAATGTCTTTGCCGCAGCAGTGTGCTCTCCAATCTCGCGCAAGGTGTTTAGACGTCTCTCGCTGACAATCTGCCGAGTGTTCTCAAATGCCGCATTGAAGAGGCCCATGACTTGATTCTTGTTCCCGAGGAGGGGCACCATGCTCCAGGAGAAGAAGGTTTCCTCGAGGAAGCCATTTCGGGAGATGAATAAACGGTCGTCATGCTTCATGGTAGACTCGCC
The DNA here is from genome assembly GCA_023650635.1 of Epichloe baconii. Taxonomy (NCBI): domain Eukaryota; kingdom Fungi; phylum Ascomycota; class Sordariomycetes; order Hypocreales; family Clavicipitaceae; genus Epichloe; species Epichloe baconii. Next base: position 1,157,563 of record CP097908.1, on the reverse strand, counting down.
TTCATTCCAGGCTCGTAGCAAGACGGGCTTGATTTCGTCCCATATTTCAGACCAGCCCTCTTGATAAGATTGGCCGGCAAGCTGCGGATGCTTCTTGCCCGCAAGTTCAATGTATGGTTTGTTGTACATGGTGATGAAATCAGGACCCCAATACATGGCTGCTGGGTAAGGAGTTCTCATGGTCATGTCGGATGCCGATCTGAGGTCCCAGCTCCATTCGTCAATCGGGCCCAGAGGCGTGCTAGCCCAGTCTACCGACCTCGTAAAGACTTTGTGGTCGTCAGGCTCGGTCTCTATGGGCACACTAGTCCAGTCGCAGTAGATGCGTTCCTTCGTTAACTGGCCTTCATCTTGCTGTCCGACCTCCTCGATACTTTGAGTCTCGGCCGGAGTCCGTCTTCCGTTTTGAGCAAATGGAGCATTTTCACGCAGTAGTTTCTGGTCATGCCGGTTGGGGAGATTATCGTGACCAATGTTTTCCTGGGCAACTACGCCGTTGGCGCTGACAATCCGGAATCCCTCTTGCAAGGTAATATGCGACCAGGAACGACCAGCATACTGTAGGAACGGCACGTCTTGCTCCGCTGCACTCTCATCGCAGCAGAGGGCCCAATTTTTGAAGTGTTGGAAACCAAGGTCGGGTGCGGGAGCGGCACTGGAGTCGACGGAGATTCGGCGGTAAATGTCGGGAGTTAGTCGTAAAGAAGGATTGCAGTACACGACTCGCAAGTCGCCGGACACATGGCCATCAGAGGGAGGGTCTATGCTCATGACGAAAGTCGGACGGCGATCAAGATGAAGCAAACGCAGCAGCTTGATCTCGCGCAGGGCAGCCGGCACACACTCCTCCCATTCGTCTGGGGCCAGCGGGAGTTTGTTCGCCGGCAATGTCAGACAGGTGGCGGTGGCCTCCATTGTAGAAGACATGTCGCCCTGGGAAGGCGAATTCGGTCAAAGGGGCAAAGAGGCAGCGCGCGGCCCGACTTCATGCTTCCATCGACAAGCAGGCTTCTTTGTTGACGTGCGGACGATTTCGACAAACGAGCGGGGCAAGGGGGCGGGGGCCGCTGCGATGGAAAGTTGGTCAGTCAGCGTACCGAGGTCCAATTACGGAGTCGAGAAACCCACTGGAGCACTGAGGAACAGGTGGACAACGGCTGTGAGCGGCTGTGGACAACGGCTGTCAACGGCGTCCAACCCTAACCCTAGAAACCCCGGGGAATGGGCGCCATCATGAATGCATCCGGAGAAATGCTTCCCTCGCAGACGAAACGGTGAGAATATCACCCCCGCAGCAGGATGTCGTCGTCCACCATCCGATAGCCAGTGAGCGGCACCTGCTTCGACCCAAGAAACTGACTGATTGATTGGGCGCCGCACAGCAAGCCGATGCGGTGACACCAAAGCGTCAGCAAGAGCCAGTGCGGCACGACAGACCGACAGACCGACAGACAGACATGGCTTGAATACCGAGTGAGGCACTTCGGAAGCGAATGGCGGTAACACAGCTTCTCACGGCTGCGACAAGGAAGAGCACCTTCTCCAAGCCGGAGGTTGGGCGGGAGAACTTCTTCGTCGAGACATCGCAAGCTCTCCAGCGCGGTGCACTCAACTGCTAAACGCATTTTTCCAATCTACAAAGTGACGGAGTCGATAGAGATTCACAACTCTCAGGGGAACCCGCGTGAAATATTGGCATTCGATCGGCACCGAGACTTCTACAGCGGCGAAATGCTTGCTGCCGCGGGCCAAGTTCGCTGGCACTTTTGAATCATTATTTCACGATGCAGAGTACGCAATTCTACGAGAAGCGGAAACGTATTGCCTTCAGAGACCCCAACCGGGAGACGCTAGCATTTCATCATATCGTCTGCTCACAGTCAGAGGCATCAGGCCACCGAGGAGGAACTCGCCACAGTCTGGGAGAAAGAGCTCGTCTGAAATCGCCCGGACCGCTACAGGTGAGGTTTCATGGACAGACTACTACCCATTCATTTTTTTTTGCGTCATCTTGAACGCCACTTTGAATACTCACGTTGATCGAGATGCCATGATGCCCTTCTGCGGTATGAACCAGCTGTATTAAAGGGAATGGAAGCTCAAGCCGACCCGGAAGCATGAGGGGGCTGAACGAGAACAACCAGTTTTGGGCAATACCGTACGTAGCATTGACTAGAAAGCTTATTATTATTGCTCCAAATTGTCGATCTTTGCTCCACTTCTACTTTTAGGATAGCCTTCCAGGATACGGACGTACATATTGTCCCGGTTGTCGCAGTTGTCCCAGGTCCTTCGATTTCCTGGTGGGTAGTACGGAATACATAGTCCGTAGACATCATGACGGACCTGCCACAGCGCCAACTTGCAAAGCGTGCTCGGCGGCCGAGGGAATGAAAGCCGTCTACGGAACACGGCGGGGTTTCATCAGATTGCGCCATGTTGATGATGCAAAAGGATCAGGCAGCGCGCTCCTTTAATCGAGATGAGACATGAGCCACTGATGTTAGCAGGAATCACAAAGTAACACGGCAAATCTTGCCCCCGTCCTGGTTGCGCCATGTTGATGATGTCAAAGGATCAGGCAGCTCGCTCCTTTAGTCGAGATTGGACGTGAGCCACTGATGTAAGTACTATATATGCGGGAATCGCAAAGTAACACGGCAAATTTTACCCCGTCCTGGTTGCGCGAAAAAGGTTGCCAAGTATTAGCAGAGTTGATGATATTCTCCGCATCGTGCCTCCACGTGTGCAGCACCATCCCTGTCATCGGATGATTCTCTGAGCAGGTTGTGCGCATTGCGTGTGGCTAACATAGAAGATGGACGATTGTGTGAAATAGCAGAAACCATGGAAAGGTCCCTTGCATGACGCAAGAAAGAAAGAAAGAATGCGCGCGAAGTCATGGATATGGCAAGCGCCACGACATTGCGCCCGGATCACGATGGAGCTCAGGAGAAAAGGCATTGCAGATTCAAGATTCCAGAATGGCCCCGAATCCAGTCACATTTCTCTGACACACGCACGAAGGGGGCCTCCGGAGCAAAAACGCCTGCACCCGTCGTCGCATCGAGGCGACGGCAGTTCTCCTGACTAAACACTGGCATGGTACTCCGTACCTCCGTAGAGCGGGCCGTGTCCATTGACATCGAGACGAGAGAACGAGAAATGCGCCACCCGACTCTCCGAGCAGAAAAATAAGAAGAATGCCATTTGGAAGATGGGCATCTTGCGTTGTCCCGAATGAGGGAAGCCGAGGCGCTTAATGATTGATCCATCCGCTTTCGGAGAGGGCCCAGATGCACTGCCCAGAAGTCGACGCTGGGAGCGCGGGAGGAAGGAAGAAGGGAGGAAGGGCGCCCGCGGCTTGGTTGGTTTGCTTAGCTCAGCTTAGAGTCCTGACCGTGACCGTGTTACCCGAATAGGTAACTCGAGCTGGGTTCTTCCCCAGAATTTCTGCGGGGTAGTTCCTGCAAGTCCAGGTGTCGGTTCGTCAAGTCGAGGTCGTCGAGGTCGTCGAGGCGTGCCTAGGAGGGGCAAGAGTGCCAAGAGGGCCAAGAGGGCCAAGAGGGTTCTTGCCCGGGAGACGGGTCAGCGGGACCGGACGGGGACGACAAGGTCGAGACCATATGTACGGATCACGGATTACACTATTACTTTATTACATAGCACCCTCGACGCTGTTGCCACCCCCTCGTTGCATCTGAAGTTTTGAACGCTCACCTGACAGGTCCAGCGATGGCTCTCTCTCAAGTGTCAGGCTCACAGCCCCCTTTGTCGCCATGCTCTGCTTCTTCCGTTCGGCCATCCATCCGTGAAGCGTTTGCGCCGTTCGAGCCACGACAACCACGGGGCCAGGACCCCGAAAGCGATCCGCTTCGATCCATCTATATATATCTCTCCTCACATCACGTCTATTCTTCTGGTCCATCTTCTCTCAGCCATCGCGTCTTCGTCCCCAACCTCACTTCGCCCTTTCTCAGCCCCACATTCACAATGGCAACGCAAACCTACACACAAGACTCCACCATCGTGGGTACCATCCGTGCCATCCGTGCCAGGGCTGGCTCAGCGGCACCGGCTGCACCGGCTGCACCGGCTGCGGCTGCGGCGGTCATGAAGGCTGTCCGTTTCCACGGCCAACGCGATGTTCGACTTGATACTGTCGAGGTTCCTCAAGTGGGTGCTGGCAAGGTCAAGATCGCCCCCAAATTCTGCGGAATCTGTGGTTCTGACTTGCACGAATACCTCGGCGGCGCAAACCTGATCCCCAAGCCCCATCACCCACATCCCATTACCAACGAGACCTTACCACTCACACTCGGTCATGAATTCTCTGGCATCGTCCAAGAGGTTGGCGAGGGCGTCGAGTCTGTCAAGCCCGGCGACAGAGTCTGCGTGCAGCCCATCATCTTCGACGGAGATTGTCGTTCTTGCGTCCGAGGTCTCGTCAACTGCTGTGACAGTAACGGCTTCGTTGGTCTCAGCGGATGGGGCGGTGGCCTTAGCGAGACCATGGTGGTTCCCGAATCCTGCGTCAAGCAGCTTCCCGACAACGTATCACTCGAGGAAGGCGCTCTCGTGGAACCACTTGCTGTTGGCTGGCACGCCGTCGACATCTCCCCTTTCAAAGAAACGGATAGCGTCTTGATACTTGGCGCTGGTCCTATAGGCCTTGCCGTCAGTCAGGTATTGGCGGGAAGAGGCTGCAAGAACATCATAGTTTGTGAAGTCAGCACCCGAAGGAGAGAGTTCGCAAAGCAGTTCGGGGCCCATCACACCATTGATCCCATCAACGAGGATGTGGTAGCCAGAGTAGCCGAGCTCACCCGGGGACTCGGAGCCGACGTGGGCTTCGACTGTGCTGGCGCCCAAAATGCCCTCGACACTGCCTTCGAGTCCCTGAGAGCCAGAGGCACCCTCGTCAACATTGCCGTCTGGGAGAAGAGAGCCGGCTTGGCCATGAACAGCCTGGTATTCCGCGAGAGAAGTTACATGGGAGTGTACGTGCCGATCTACCCGCCAACCGATATCTTGACATGCGCTAACCCTACTTTGCAGAGCCACCTATAGTCTCGGCGACTTCGAAGCTGTTCTGGACGCAATCTCAACCGGTGAGTGAAACCACAAGAACATTCCCGACAATTGCGAACGCAGCTGACATGGCAATAGGCAAAATTAAGCCCGCCGGCATGATCACCAAGACCATCAAGCTCGACCAAGTTGTGGAGGAAGGATTCCGCGCCCTCATCAACGACAAGGAAAACCAAGTCAAAATCCTTGTCGATGTCGGGGCCGGTTTCTCAGCATAAGTTGTTGAAGAAGAGGAAATCGAGACGGGCAGCGAGGAAGCGAGCCCAAATGAATGAACACGTTCCGCCATTTGTTGAAGCCGGGATATCCGTAAATTTGTAAACTAGTATTAGCAAAGTTATGGCAAGACCTAATTCAATGGATATAACGAACCTGACTGACATAGGGCTAGGCGAAATGCACAATGATGTCTAACCCTGGTCGAATCAGAGATGTACCGCTAGTATGCCGACTACCGGGGTTGTTGTGACGAGTCGCTGCATCTCAGCATGGATGGACTGTTACGGCTCTTCAGGGTCTCGCAGGGGGTGGTCGAATGGCGTATTCGTCGAGATGGCGCATCTCGTTCCCGGACGGCGTCAACAGACTTAGGAAGTAACGTACCACTTGAGGCATTTGGAGTAAATTCGTGTGCTACTTGGCTGGGTGGAGTGGAGTAGTGGAGTGCTGCCATGATCTTGGAATCGAGCTTTACCCATTCTATAAGCTGGAACATCTTGACTGCTAGTAAGTGGACGGTGTCTGCTGTTGAATTGTGGTCGTCGACGCAATAATTGTGGTCTGTCATGGTTCTTAGATTTCTCGGACCTCTAAACACGCATCTGTCAAAAATTGAACACGCATCTGCCCCCACCTATTTTTAGTGTGGCTCGCGTCTATTACGGATGTCGAGATCAAAAGTCGTGTCCCTGCATAAGACCCACCTATAGTGGGGTCCTAGTAATTCTAAAGAATAAGCGATTTTACACTAAAACCTTTACTTTTTAAAGGCTAGTTATATAGTATTTAGTTAATAAAAATATTATCTAAATATTCCTAAAAATAAAGAAATACTTCTTTTCTTAATTAAATTATTATCTTATTTTTTAGAAGTTAATAGAAATATTTATATAAAGATATAAATTTACTTAAAAGTATTATTATCTTTAACTTTAAAATTAAATTAAAATACTAAAAAAATACTAAAAAAATACTAAAAAAATACTTATTAAGCTAAGTCCTTTTAAAAATATTTATTAAGTAAAACTATATTTAATTAGAATTTAAGAGAATTAATATACTTATAATATATTATACTATAAGCTCCTAAAGAGTATAGGTTTTAGTGTAAAATCACTTATTCTTTAGAATTACTAGGACCCCACTATAGGTAGGTGTTACGTGCTAGTTATACACGATAGGGAGTCAAATCCGTCAGAGGGGCTAACGGATCTAACAGGTTGTAATTCGTGCTAAGTTCACTTATAAAAGCTACTATTAGGGTAGTGTATAATATAAGAAGTAAGTTAAATTCTACTATTAATATCTAAACCTAGTCTTTTATTAGCTTCCTTTATTTTACTATATAATAAGTGCTAGGTATGCCTTAAAAATAACTATTCTAGTTATAGGTAACTAAAATATAACTAGATTTATTCTCTATTTAGCTAAGTAAATTAAAAAATTATCTAACTACTTAAGTTATATAAAAGAAAACGTATTTAGCATATCTATTACTATATTTATAATTACTATTACATAAAATTACTTAATTCTATAATTCCTTCTAGTAATATATATCCTTAATTATACTAATAGAATTATTATATTAAATAATAATTCCTCTATATCCTTTTCTCTAGTAAGTTATTAAATCCTACTATTTAACTACCCTTTCTAATATTATTCTAGTCTAATTCTAGATTCTTACCTTATTACCTAATAAAATTTAATTCCTTTTTTAAAGTCTAAATTCATCCCCTTAGTCTAGTAATCTAGTAAATTTATCTTCCTCCTTAGTCTATAGTTTTATTACCTTAATAACTAGCACTTATATTATTAGTAACACTATTTATCTCTTAGTTTTTACTATCTTTATCTATTTTCCTAATAATATTAGTATATTTAGTGTAGCTTATTAAGAAACTATTTAAGCTACCTTTATATTTAGACTAGACTTTTAGGTAACTTAGGCCTTTTATTTAGTATTACTAGTAGGTTTATTTTATCTTATAAATACTTTTTACCTATTTTTAGTATTCTCTAGTGTAATTTACCTTATTACTTACTAGTTTTACCTAAGCTTAGTATTACTAGGACTAGAGTTATAGGAACTAGTGTTACTTATAGCTATACCTATAGCTCTAGGGATTTTACTACTAGAATTAGCCTTACTAAGGCTAATCTTATTTTCTTTATATTTTCTTTATATTCTCTTTTAGTTCTTTTTAATCTTTTATAAGACTTTTAATAGTTATTACTTAGGCTTATACTTTCTTTAACACCCCTATTATAGTAATTACTAAATCTATAATCTTTTTCTTATATTTATCCTTTCTAATTATATTTTATTTTAATATATTAAGTTACTTATTAAATTTAATTAATATCTTACCTAACTTAAGGTTTATAAGTCTTTCTTTTTAGGCTTTTAATATCTTAGATATTTATATAAATTTAGCCCTAAAACTTTTTAACTCCTTTTTATTACCTTTACTAAATTATAAATATCTTTTATTAAATCTTAAATAACTATATTTATATTAGCTAACTTACTTTTAATTTCTTTAAAATCCTTTTATACCTTATTAATTTAGTTTATAAGATTATTAATTTTACTTTTCTTATACTATTTACTTCTCTTCTTATTTTATTAGAATTCTAATAATCTTTTTATTAGCTCTTTCTCTATATTAATATAAAGCAAATTTACTTACCTAATACTAGCTAAAGCACCTATAATTATAGTATTAACTACGCTAAATTTATCTATAAAATAAAGAGCTAATAAATTAGCTTATAGTAGTAAGGACATTATGCTATTATATATAGCTATCTATTAGCTACGCTTAACTATTACCCTATTATAGAAGGCTACTACTACTATTTTTACCTAGTTTTTGCCCTTCTTATTATACTATATTCTATTAGATTAACTATAATCTAATGTATAGGCCTTCTAGTATGCTTTACTACTATTTATTTTACGCTTAATATAGCCTTTTATTCTTTAAAAATAGTAAAAATCTAGATAATTATGTTTTACTATAATATAAAATACATATCCCCTAAGTTTACTTCTAAACTATTTAATACTATTATAGTACCCTTTAAGGTAAATTTATATATATAGGCCTATATTATATACTAAATATCCTATATAGCTTTCTTATAACCTTATATAGTATATCTAAACTTACTAAAATTAATCCCTTTAATACCCTTTTCTTTATATTTAGTGTTAAATTTTTCCTATATTCTTTAATACACTACTGCTTTAATTTTAGGCATTAGCTTAAGAGCTTTTATCCTAAAGCTAGGCTATCTAAATCTAATAAATAAAGGTTTAAAGTTAAGTTTCTCTATTTATATATATACTTATAATAGCTTAATAAGGTATTTTATAGGTATTTTACTAACTTCTCTGTCTATTTCTTTATTAAATTTGCTTTTTAGACTACTATTATTAACCTTAGTATCTATAAATTTAGTCCTTTTATTGCTTTCTAGTTTAAGTTTTAGTTTAGGGAATTCACCTCTTACTTAGGTTAAATTAACCTTTATTACACTATTATTTTCTTTATTTATTAGGTTAATAAATCTATTATCTTTTTAACTTATTTACTTCTTTTCTAATTATTTTCTTTTCTTAATTCTTTTATAGTTATTCTTAATTAAATCTTTTATTACCTAGTTATATACTTGCTTCTCTATAAATATATCTAGTAATATGCTTATAATATTGTTATTATTATTATCCTTAGGTTAATCCTTAGTTTTAACTGCTTTTTAGATAACCTTAGTAACTTTATTAATGTTTTTATTATATATTTTTACTAATTATAATAGTATATCTAAATTATCTTATTATATTCTTAATTTGCCTAGGTATTACTATTATTATAACTATATAATTTGCTATATAGGGTGTGTATACTCCTATAACTAATTTTATTTATTAATTAGTTATAAATATTATTTAAAAGCTTTCTTTCTATTAAATAGCTTACTATCCCTAGTAAAGATAACTAATAGTCTATATCTTAGTTATATTTCGCTATCTAAGCGTTAGTATTAGTATATACTTACCTTACTTAAGTAGTTATAATTTTATATACTATTAAATTTCTTTATATTAATACTAGGATTTAAATATATAGGTATATTACTAGTGTTTATTTAAATAGTGTTCTTTTATTAAAATTAACCTTATTATTAAATATAATAAGCTTAGGTCTTATGCTTATATATTTATATAGGTTAGTAATAGTTATATATAGGTTATATTTAACCTCTAGAGTAAAGAATTTAAATTTTATATAGTATTCCTTATAATTATTATACTTTTATATTTCCTATAGCTAATATAGTTCTATATTTTATAGCTTCTAGAAATCTTTATTACTTATACTATTATTAAGGGAAATAGTAGCTATAAAGTAAAAATAAAATTAAAATAAAATTAATAGTATATTTACTAAATATAACTACACTAGGCTTATAGTAGTATTAGGGATAATATAAGGTTTAAGTAAAAGTAAGTCCCTTTTAGTTAGTATAAAATATAATATATATAAGGGGTCTTATAGCTTTATACTAGCTTACTAAATTTACTAGTTTTCTATAATCTCTTTTGCTTTATAGTTACTATTTTATAGGCAGATTAAGGCCCTTTTTATATATTCTTTTGTCTAATTAATTAGATTTTTCTTAAGGTATTTTTTTACTATCTTAAATACATTAATTTATATTTTACTTTCTATTATCTATTAATTATCTTTAGCTATATATCCCTTTTATCTAATAAGAAATTCCACTCTTATAGCTTTAGTTTATTTAAAAATCTTAACCTAATACCTATAGATTCTTTTAATCTCCTAGTAATTTACTTCCTTTAGATTATTAAATATAATTAGTAGTAAAGCTAGTTCTTCCTTATTAAATAGATTCTTTCCTTATACTAGCTTCTATATTTATATTACTAATACTACTAGGTAAACTTATAAGTCTAGGGGAAAATCTAATTAATATACTAATAGATTTACTTTTTCTAGTACCTTATATAGCCTTACTCTCTATAGTAACTATTTCTTCTTAGGTTTACTAGGTAGCTTATATCCCTTATATAATTATAGATATACTATATTTCCTTTATTAATATTAACTAGTTTATAGTAATTATTATACTAAATCTTAGTAAGTGTAGCTACTATTATAATTACTAATTAGGCCTTATACTAGTAAAGTTTTTATAATACTACTATATTATTTATACTAGCTTTAGTATTAGTTATATTATTTAAAGAGAGAAAATTAATAATACTTAATAAATAAAAACTATATAATAGCTTATTAAAGGCCTACCCTATACTTACTACTATAGTATTATTTAATTAATACTATAGTACTAGGAGTAGTAACATTTACGCTATATCTAGGTCTATTACTATATAGTATTATATTATAATTATAACTATTTAGTTCTTTCTTTCTACTATTTTATTTATCTAAGGGTAATATACTATGCCTATTAGGAGTTTAACTCCTATATGCCTAAATATCTCCTTTTATATATTAGATATAAACTTTAGGTCTTTATTACTAATAATTTATCTTAGTAATCCCTAGTCTATAATATATAAAGTATAAAGAAGTAATTTTACCTAGATTTCCACTATATATATAGTATATCCTAGTATTAGAAGGGTCCTTTTACTAAATAGGTAATTTACTAGATATAAAGAATTATATATTACGTATTCTTTTATTTACTATATTATATTTATAGCTAATACTTCTAGTATATTTATAATAAAATTAAGTAAAATTATATAAAAAGGTATAGGCTTTAGCTATAAAGGTTATAGCTTTTCTAGTGGTTTTAAATAATTAATTATATTTTCCTAATATATAGTATAATAAGCTATATAATTATAAATTTACTAGCTTATATATAGGAAATATACTAATTAAAGCTTTACTACTATCCTAGTAATACTAAAGTGTTACTACTTATTATAAACTAATTATAGTATAGATTTAACCTTTACTATTAGAATATAAAGATAGAAAAATCTATCCTTACTATAATAATATAGCAAACTATCCTTATATAAATCCTATTTATATAAAGGAATTTTTAGTCTAATCCTAGTATTCTTTATTACTTACCTTTCTTAGTAAGCTCTTATAGCTATAATAATTTAGCTAAACTTTTAATTAGACTAATATCCTTAGATAATTCTAGCCTTAAGGTTATTATCTATTATTATAGTTATAATATATTCCTTAGTAGTAAAAACACACTTATATTTAATTTATTATACTAGCTTTTTACATTACTTCTCTATAGGTAACCTTTACTAGTAGTTTAAAGAGTATATCTAGTATAATATTTAGCACTCCTAGTATATGCATTACCTTTAGATTAAATTATAATAGATAATTTATAACTTTAGCTAATTTTAGGTTAGCCTTATCTAGATTTATTATTAATAGTAAGGTATATTTAATAATGCCCTTTACTAGTAAATAGTTAGTTAAAATATTAACTATAGCGCTATTAGATTAGACTATTTTCTAAAGCTTCCTAATACTTTAAGTAATTATAGCTACTTTTACTTTAGTTAAATTATATTATTTCTTAACACTTAATATTACCCTTAAGAGGAATAGGATTAGCTATATTTAGTTATTCTTAATATCTTTCTTAGGAATACTTTAACTATCCTATTTCTCTTATAATTAGAAGGTATATAAACTAAAACCTTCCTTATAGGCATTAATTTTAAGGAAAAGTAATCTCTTTAGATTATAATACTATAAGGTTTATTTCTTACTTAAGAATGCCTTAATATCTTTAAAAGCCTTTTTCTCCTCCTTAGTTAGTAAAAATATCTTTTATTATATCTTTCTCTTCTATACTAGCTTTAAGATACTAGTGATTTTTTTATTCCCTTTATAAAATTCCTTTAATAGCACTGTTTTTTATGCCTATAAGGGTTAAATTTATATATTAAACTATAGGATTTTATTATAGAGGAATCTAGCTATTTTAATAAAGGTTTTAAGACTAAATAGATCGCTTAGAAAAATTATCTTTTAAAAAGCTTTTAACTAGTTATTAGTATTAATAATTCCATTACTATTAATAATAAAACTAAGTAACTAAATAGTAAGATAACTAATAAATAACTTCTTTATAGTAATTATTATCCTGTTTTCTTTAAGGATTTTAAGTATAATATTAAGGTAGTCTAAATGCTTTTCTAAGCTATTAGAAAATATAATAATATTATTAATATATACTTAAATAAAATGCTTATGCTTCTAAAATAGCTAGTCTATAAACTATTAGGTAAAAGTAAGAGAATTTTTAAATCCTATTAACGCTATATTTAACGCTTTAAGGCCTTAATTTAATATAACTACTATGTAAGCTTAATAATCCCTTCTAACTAGTAGTTAGTAAAAATCCTATTCTATTAAAAAGTAAAAACCTTCTTACTATAAGTGTTATTTATAATATTACTTTAGTCTAGTAATAGGTATATATCTAGTATAGCTATATTATTAAGTAGTCTTATATTAATTATAACTTTCCTTTCCTTTCTTAACTAGTTTCTTACTAGACTATAAAAGCTAGATATACTATAGCTACTAGCTTATCTAAATATAATATTTTTCCTTTTAGGTAGAGTTTATTATATACTTTATTAAGTTTATTTATATCCTATTCTCCTAATTTATAAGGCCTAATTAGCCTTATTTAGTGTTACTATTCTTTAATAAGGTTAATTCTTATTTTCTAGTTCTCTATTATAAGTATAATACCTTTATTATAATAAATATTATATTTATTACTAAGCTAAATAAATTTACTTACTACTTTATAGTTAATATTAGTAATCTATACTTTAAATTTATTAGTAATATATAAAATCTCCTTTAGGCATAAAATCCTATATAATAGCACTCCTATATTAACCTTTATTAGGTTAAGCTTATCCTTTTCCTTATTAGATTTATTATTATTCTTATCTAAGTCTTTCTTTTTCTTTATAATATTTTTACTAAAATATATATAATATACTAAAGGATTATTAACTAGATAGTTAGCATTTACTTTACTAGCTACTATTAGCTATATAACCTTCTTATGCTTATAAATTATAATAGTTTTATTAGTTAGGTTATAGGTAATTATCTATCCTTAGCTAGATTTACTAAATAAAGTATTAGGGAAATATTCTAAATATAACTATATATAGTACACACTTATTTCCTAATTCTCCTATATTACTTTCTAAGTAACTAGTACCTTTATAAATACTTTTAGTGGAATTAATACTATATATATAGTAACTACCCTCTAGTAAGAAACCTTATTAGCTAGTTAAAAATTTCTACTTATACTATTATACTATAAACTAATCTAAAAACTACCTTAAGGTATATAAAATTAATTTTCACTTTATATTTATAAAGGAAATTTATTCTAAGTAATAGCTTAGGTCCTAGGTTTAGTATTATATCTACTATAATTATAAAATATCTAGTGATTTTAGTTTTATAAGCTATCCCTAGAATATAGAAATTAAATATAGCTTTTTTAGTAATAAAAAGGAAGACTAAACTCTAGATATAGGCTTAGGTTCTTGCGTTTCTTATTTTATATTTAACCTATTTTATTATAGCTATACCTTATCCACTAAAATTAATAATATTCCTATATTAAGGTAAATTTAATAACTCTTACCCTTATTATTAAATTTAAGAGAAATCTTTAAATATATATTTACCTATTTTCTATTATACTTAACTTCTTATAGTCTTACTATAGCCTTAATTACTTATCCTAGAATAAGTTAGCTTAACTTAGCTAAATCTATCCTTAGGATAGTTTTATTTACTTTCTTTCTAGTACTTTTTATAAAATAAGTTTTAATAAAATTAGATTTCTATACTTAGGTATTTATATAGTTATTTTTTATAACTACTCTTTCTTTAGTTAGGTAGTATTTACACTTCTAAAGATAAGTTTTATACTATTATATATTAGAGTTATTATTAAATACTATTATATATATATATTCTTTTCCTTAGTAAGTAGTTTCTTCTAATACTAAAATTACTTAAGCTACTATAGCTAGCTTATTCTCTCTAGTAATCCTAAGTCTTAGGGTTATTATTTATTATATTAGGTTTAGGGGTTATCTTACTAATTCTAGCTAAATTCTAAACACTCTCCTCTCTTTTCCTAAGATTTATTTTACTATAGCCTTTAGATTTATTCTTTAATTAGTTAGTTTTACTAGTATAGCCTTAGTTAGAAAAATCCTAGAGATCTTTAGGTATTTTAATTATCCTATTTATAGCGCTAATTTCCTAGTTAAAATTATATATTTAATAGTCTATTTTAATTAGCTTATGCTTAGTCCTTATTCTCTTCTAAATTACTACTAGATATCTTAGTATTAAAATAAACCTTAAGCTTTCCTTTACCCTTTCTAGCTATAGGATAACCTTTACTATATAAATAATTATATAGGTTATACCTTTTATTATTTACTATAGTAATATAAGCTAATCTTATATCTATTATAGTTAGAACTAGGTATATTTAGTGTAATCCTAGATAGAGTTTAAGATATAAATACACTAGAAGCTAATAATTAGTTATCTTACTATTTGCCTTAGTATACTAAAAATCTTTAATATAAATTTATAAAAAGATACTTTATTTATAATATCCTCCTTAGTATATTTTACTTTATTAAGCTATACTATTATATCTTAGACTTAAATGCTAAATTCCTGTGAGAACAATGGTAGCTAGGCAAGAGGTATAGGGGCTCTAGTATATTGACTAAAGCTTGCTTAGTCTAAGTGTGTTATGCGTGCGAGTCACTATCTTATAGCTAGCGGCTCGCTAGTGTTATGTAAACCTAGCCCTAGGGCATAGCCTGTCTGTGGGGTGCGCTAGTGTGCCTGTGTTATAAGTGGGGCCTTATAATTACCCCTTACTTATAGCTAGGCTCCTAAATAGCTTTTACTAGCTTCTATATAGCTATTTACTAAGCTACTAATAATTAAGATAATAATAAATAATAGATAGCGTTTAAGTATAAATTTACCTATAACATATTATTATCTTACGCACTTTTCTTACCTATATTTATAGATATTTTTATAATATATTATTATGCCTTAAGTTATTATAACCTTTCTCTTATTAATTACCTTACTTTTATTATAAAGACTAACTATATTCCCTTAAAGGAATATTTATATATATATTATTTACGCACTAGGTATATAGACTTTAAGAAAAGCCCCTATCTAAGCCTAAATTACCCTAGATTAACTATTAATTCCCTTAACTATTATTTACTATTATTATAGTAAAACATTCTAAATACTATATTTAGTGCTATAAGTGTAGTAATACTTATAATACTATAAGTATACTACTATTCCTATATCTTTTAGTCCCTTATTACTTACTAAGGCTTACCTTAATGCCTAATAATAGGTTTTTAGTAAATCTTATAGCTCACTATATTAGTTTTACTAAGGCTTACCTTAATCTAATAATAGGTTTTAATTATGCTAATATAGCGCACTATATTGTATTTAGTCTTACTAAGGCTATAAAGGTTTTCTCAGTCTATCTCTTTCTCCTAGGTTTACTAGTCTTTTACTTATGTTTTAGGGTAGGATATATTAATTTTATATAATTAGTATATTATTTCCTACTAGTAACTTTTAGTTATAATATTTCTAAGTCCTATCCTAGGGGTAGTAAGTGCTTTATCCCCTTTTATTACTTATTTACTAACCTTTCTATAGTAAAACTATTATAAACTCCTTATTACTTAGAAGGTAAAAATAACTTTATATTTAAGGTCTTATAACCTAGGTTTTATGCCCTAGGGTGTGGTAAAGCATCGCTTTTACCTAGTAATATAGGAGATAATTATAGGGGATAAGAATAACACTAAGTACCTTATTTATAAAGGTTAGGTTTTTAGGTATATAGGGTTATAATAAAGGGGTTCCCCTAGCTCTCCCTATGCTTTAGGTATATTTTCTTTTATTTTTAGTAAGTAATTTAAGTTATTTACTTTAGAGTGTAATAGTGGCTAATAAGGCTAGGCCTTTTTATAGGAACTTTATGCCTCTTTACCTATAACTTACTTATATCTTACTACCCTTCTTATTTAATCTACTTTAGTAAAATACCTAAGTTATATATTAAGTGCCTTCTATGTTTTCTACTAGGACTTACTAGTTATATTTACTAGGCTAACCCTTTTATTTTACTAGGTATTTATTACCTTTATATGTTTTCTTATAGTCCTTAACCTCCTTAATTTTATACTCCTTATCTTTATTCTTAAGGTTTAGTATTAGTATTTCCTCTTCCTTAGTGTTATTATAGTAATTCTATAGCTTTAGTAAGCTAATATAGAATATATTATATAGCTAACTATATTTTTAGGTAGTATAAGTTAGTATACTTACTTTTCTATAGTATTAAGTATTTAAAGTAGCCTAATAAACCTAGGGGTTAGCTTTTATTTTGCCTCTTTAAGCCTAATATTCTTTGCTAATAGTAATACTAGGTTACCTCTTTTTAGGGTTAATAGCTAGTAATGTTTATTATAGTACTTTACCTAGGTTTTAGTGGCTTTTACTTAGTTTTACTTTAATTACTCCCTAACTTTATATAGCTTTATAATATATATATATACTTCTAGCACCTCCCTTTCCTAAGTCTTACCCCTAAGAGCTAAGTAAAACTTAGGTAAATAGCCTATAAGGGAGTAGTTTAGTAAGTAGCCTATAGTCTTATTTACTATGTTATTATAGGTAAATTAAGCTATTAGGAGTAGCTTAGGCTATATTTACTAGTTCTCTATAATAAAGTATTAGAGGTAATGCTTAAGCACTTAGTTTATTCTCTTTATTTAGCTATTAGTTTAGGGGTAAAACACTATAGAAAGCCTTTATTTTATATATAATAGGTAGTAAAGGTCTAACTAGAATTAGCTTATAAAGACTAATCCCCTATTAGATATAATGCCCTCTAGGGCCTTAAATTATAGCTTAATTTCTTTATAGAAAAGCTTTACTAGTTTAGCTACATTAATTATAGTAGTTACTAGTAGGAAGACAAAGTACTTAGTAAATTAGTCTATAATTACTAGGATTACGTTAGTTTCTTGCTTACTTACTTATATAATAGGTAATCCTATAATAAAATCTATTAAGATCTCTGCCTATAGTTACCCTAGTAATAGTAAGGATTTAAGGCTCCTATATAGGTAATACTTTCTAGCTATTACTTATTAGCAAACCCTATAGCTTATAATATAGTCTAATATAGACTTACTTATAGCTAGCTACTAGAAGTAATGCTTTAATAGCTTAAGAGTGTGCTTAGTCCTAAAGTAACCTACTAGTGGATTATTATAGTGTAGCTATAGAAGCTCCTATTATAAGATAGGCTCCTAGGGAATAACTACCTAGTCTTAGTATATTAGGAGGCCCCTTATATTATATAACTATAGACTAGCTTTTCCCCCTTTCTTTAGGGAATTTATATTACCCTTTTATCTTTATAAATCTAGGTCTTTATCTTATACCTTCTATAGTAATTACACTAATAGTTTATTTAGTCTAGATTAGTAAGGATTTAGTAATATAATAGTCCCCTATATCTCTTATACTACACTAATATCTTAGATATACGTTACCTTCTCCTAGAAATCCCCTTATTTAGCTAATCTTTCACTAGATTTACAGTGGCTAACTAGTCTCTTAGCTAGGCTACTCTAGCCTCTTTATCTTTTACTATAGGGGCTAGGGTATTTTCCTCCCTAAAGGCATCTTACTAAGCCTCTTTATAAAGACTAGGTATTTTCCTCCCTAAAGGTATCTTACTATATCTTCTTTAATATATTAGTATCTCTTTTACTACTAGTTCTTTAGTAGCTACTATCTTCTTCTAAAGTTCTAGTAAAAGTGCCCTATTTATTAGGGGTTTACCTTTATAATTAGACTTTCTTAATAGAGTATTTATAGGGTTACTCTTCCCTAGTTTATACTTAATTATAAAGTAAAAGGGGCAGAGGAATATATACTATTTAGCTTACCTTCTATTTAACTTCTACTACCTTATAAAGGTCTATAGGTTATAGTAGTCTAATAGGACCTTAACTAGGGTTACTATACCTTTAATATAGTGTTACTAGTATTTAAATAACTTTACTATAGTAAGTAACTCTTAATTAGCTATGCTATAATTATGCTTAGTATTTATAAACTTCCTTAACTAAAAGGCTACTAGATACTAGTAGCCCTTATTATCCTATTAAGACAGGATTCTTACTATTATAAAGACTAAAGTATTTATCTTAATACACACTAGTTAACTTAGGTTATAATAATAGAGAAGAGATACTTACTAGAAGGTATCTTTTAGTTAGCTAAAAGCTAGCTACTCCTTTACTTTAAATATAAACTTCCTAGTCTAGATACTATTTTAACTACCTTTTATTAATATATATAAGGGTACTATAATCCTAGAGTATCTATAAATAAACTATTAGTAAAAGTTATAGAATCCTAAGAAAGACTATATATCCTTAAAGCTTATAGGCTTCTTCTAGTCCTAGATTATAATAACCCTATAGGTATTTATTAAAATCCTATTAACTAATAGGATAAACCCTAGGAATTCCACTAATTCCTAGTAAAATAAACACTTTAAGGGTTTTATATATAGCTCCGCTAATCTTATATACTCTAAAACTTCCTTAATATATATAGTATGCTTCTCCTATATTTTTAAGAAGATAAGGATATTATCTAGATACACTATATAAATAGTGTTAACTAGCCTATAAAGCACTTTATAGATATAGCTTTAAAAGGTAGCTAAGGTATTAGTTAACCTAAAGGGCATTATAAGGTATTTATAGTGTCTATATTATATATAAAATATAGTCTTTTACTTATTACTCTCTTTAATATAAATTTAATAGTAAGTATCCTTAATATTAATCTTTAAGAAAAAGCAAGTCTCTTAACACTAGTCTAGGATCTCTAAAATTAAGGGAGAGCATAGTAATTTTTCTATATTACTTTATTAAGTCCCTAGTAATCTATATATAATCAGAGCGTTTTATTCTTCTTTAGCATAAATAGAATAAGTATACCTATAAGGCTCTTAGAGGGTCTTATCTAGCCTTTTTATAGGTTTTTATTAATATACTTATAGAGCTCCTTTAGCTTACTTTAAGAGAGAGGGTAAATTAGCCTATATAGGGGCATTACCCCTAGTATTATGTTAATTATATAGTTAGTTACTTTTCTTAATAGTAAACTCCTTACCTTATCTAATATAAATATATCTTTAAACTTATATAGTTCCTTAGGGATATCTTTAATAGTTTTATATACTTTTACCTTCTTATTATCTTTAAGGGTAATAAACTTATTTTCTATAACTCCTATAATAGTATATATAATAGTCTTATTATATATTACCTTTATAAATTTATAAGGAGTTATAAGTAAGAAAGCCTTTTTCTCTTCTTAAACTATTACTCTTATAAGTATAAGTAAAGGTATATATGTTTTTCTATAAGTATATATATTCTAATTAATATAGGGCTTTCCCTTACTCTTAGGTCTTTATCTATAGCTATATATAGTAGCTTAAGGTCTTTTTCTTCTTCTCTTAAGTCCTTAATAGTAATAAGTACCTTATAGACACTATATTAAGGGACTATAAGGGCCCTTACTACCTTAATAATAGGTACTATAGCCTTAGCCTAGTTAAGCTTATAGTTCTTTATAAATTTAGCGCTAATAATATTAATCTTAGCGTAGCTATCTAGATCCGCTGCTATTTTAATATCTTTTTGCCTATAAATAGTAACTAGTATATAAAATTAATACCTTATTAGTACCTTAGTATTTAAGGCAAAGGTAAGGGTATTTACTTTTACCTTAGGAAGTTTCCTAGCTTTCTTAGGGCTCTTTCTTTAGCTTATTATAGTTAAATATAAGATACTCTATGCTATTATAGTTATAATATTACCTCTTATCCCTAACTTTACTATTATTTAGGTAGGTAGCTAAACCCTTTTCCTAGTTCTTATTTCTTTAATCCTTATAAGGTCTATAGCCTTATAGAGAGTTATATCTATAGTGCTAGGGGTTCTTATATAGGCCTTTATCTCCTAAATACTTAGGCTTTTACTTACTCTTTAGTATAGCCTCCTAAAATTACTATATAAGTTATATAACCTCTTCTTAAGTCTTTCCTATAATAAAGGCATATAAGTTAATATAGTCCTATAGTTTAGGGAGTAATTTTATAAAGAATATAAGAGTATAGGACTTTTCTATAGCTTTTTCTAGGTATTTCTCTAGTAAATCTAAGTAAATACTAAATTTAATAGGGCTTTAGCCCTTATATTACTTTACGTTCTTTAGCTACGTAGCTATTTAAGTGTTATAATTTATAGAGTCTTAGAGTAGTATAAGAGTCTAAGTCTAAAATTTATCCTAGTTATCCTTAAGGTTATCTTAGCTATTAGCCTATTATTCCTTAAGGTATCTATCCTATCTTACCCTATAGTTAGTGTATATATAGTTAAGTGTAAAGAGGATCTTTTAGTAGTTATATTAGTACTTTTCTTTGCCCTATTAAAGGCATAGTTTAGGTTATTAATCTATATCTTATACTTCTATAGGTTTATAAGGTATTAGAGGTTAGTAATATTTTAGACTTTAACCTCTTAGCTACTATAGCTTAAGGAGGTGCTAGCTCTTTATTACCTTTTTACCTATTCTTCTCCTAAGTTAAGCTATAGTAAGTTAATAAGTTCTTATTCTTACTCTTATAGTTTCTAAAGTTATTTTAGCTAAGTAATTTACTTTATTACTACTATAGCTTTAGTATTAAGGGTAAAGGATTTAATCTTAAGTGTAGTCTCTATAGAATATAGTATATTCTTAGCTATAGTACTACCCTTATTTAATTAGTTCTAGTTATTATCTAATATTACTCTAGTGAATTAAGTAGTTCTCCCCTTATATTACTCTTAGGTAGCTAGTAAGTAAAGCTTTAAAATTATAAGAATAATAGTAGCTAGGTAAGAGGTATAGGGGCTCTAGTATATTAACTAAAGCTTGCTTAGTCTAAGTGTGTTATATATATAAGTCACTGTCTTATAGCTAGTGGCTTGCTAGTGTTACATAGACCTAGCCCTAGGGCGCAGCCTGTCCGCGGGGTGCGCTGGTGTGCCTGTGTTGTGAGTGGGGCCTCACAATTCCTTTTAGATTACTATAAACACTCTTAATATTTCACTAAATATAGTATTTTATTCTCCTAAATTAAGATATTATTAGTACTATACTATTATATCTCCTTAGAATAATATCTAGATCTTTTTCTAAATAATATCTTATTAGCTAGAATTAGTATAATATAAATAATCTTTAACTACCTAGACCTATAATTTAATATTATAGAAAATAGTTTACTTCCTATTATATATAATAAGGTTACTATTAATCTCTTCTAGCTTATTATAGGGCTTAAAATACCTAATGTCTGTGATTTTCTATATTAAATTTATATTTTATTTTATATTTTCTATTTACTAACTATATTAATCTTAATTAGGCACTAGATCCGCCCTTCTCTAGTTTTTAGGGCTAGTATACTATCCTTAGTTAGGGAATATAATACTTACTACTCCTAATAAGGATTTACCTATTACTATATAAATCCTTACTAGTATTATAGTTATAGGTATTATAGTTATAGGTATTATAGTTACTAGTATTATAGTTATATTAGTTATGCTAATAGTCTTATATTAGCATAGGAATAACTATTATTCTAACCCTAGTTATCTAGTAAATATAACATTCCCTAGGTAGTATTTTACACTAATAGTGTTAAATTTACTAAGGCACTTACACTTTACTAGCTTCTAATTTTAGTTATTAACCTTATTACTAGCTAGTCTATTCCTACTACTATCTTAGCTATTATTACTTACTATATAGCCTATTACTATTCTATTACCTCCTAAAGCACCCTTATAGTGTTAAATTTACTAGTCTTAGTGTAAAGTTCCCTAGGTCTAGTAAGTTCCCTAAGGGTTCTAGCTATAGGTTATAAAGTTCCCTAAATCTAATAGGTTTCCTAAGGGTTCTAGCTATAGGTTTTCTAAATATAGCTTTATTAGCTAGTTAGGGGTTTAGTATATTAAATAGTAATGTTATTTTTAGGATAGTTTATAATCCCCTTTTCTTTATTATTTTTATCCTTCCCTATACTTTTCTTAGTTTTAGTAGTTATAATACTATAAGCTAGGCTAGTAATACCTTTAGATTATCTCTCTAATACCTTATTACCTTCTAATTTATTAGACTTATTAAGAAATCCTTTAGATTTAGCTTTTAAAATATAAGATCTAACTTAATTCTAAGTAAAGTATATAGCTTATATATCTATTAGATTCTAATAAATAGGAGGATCTTAATATATTAGGTATTTATATCTTTTTACTACTTTATTATTAAATTTATATCTTATAAGTTTAATTAAATTTTCTTATTTATTAGTTTTAATAAGTTATTATTTTTAATACTTAAAACTTAGGTTTATATTATTAAAAGCCTAAAACTAGTGGATAAGTTATAGTTTGCTTTTAGTAACTAGAAAGCTAACCTAAAGGTTTATAAATTAATATTATAAATAGTTAGTTTTAAATATAAGGTTTTATTTCTAGGTTTCTAGAAGGGCATAATAAAAGAATCTTTAATTACTACTACTTATTATATGCTAGTTATATATAATAGGGAGTTAAATCCGTTAGAGAGGCTAATAGATCTAATAGGTTATAATTTATACTAAGTTTACTTATAAAAGCTACTATTAGGGGTAGTGTATAATGTAAGAAGTAAGTTGAATTCTGCTATTAATGTCCGAACCTAGTCTTTTATCAGCCTCCTTCATTCCGCCACGTAATAGTAGGTCTTGTGCAGGGGACACGACTTTTGATCCGGACGTCCGTAATCTTCGTAGTAATAGAGACAATTAATATTGCTATATCTCACTGCCTATTATAATACAGCCTATATTATTAATATAGGTAGGGCACTTATAATAGCTTTAATAATATTAATACCTTTAGAAAAACACAGAAAACACACTAGGTATTACTATGAAGATTAATAGACGTGAGCCACACTAAAAATAGGTAGGCGGGTCGTCTATCCCGATTAGGACTAATGGCAGATGCGTGTTCAATTTTTGATAGATGCGTGTTTAGATGTCCAGATTTCTTGGACGTTTATACTGAATCAGACGAGAAGGACCTATGTAGGCCGATGCAACCACACGGTTTTCCTTGTGTGAATCTCATATCCCTTTGCAGCGTGTCTTGCTTGCGCGTGGTTGTCTCGGACCATCGCTCCGCGCCGTTATTGGCCAATCGCCGCAGTACGAGCGCTGATTTTCCAAGTTTGACGTGCTTCACTTGAATGAAGAAGTCAAGGCTTGCGACGCCATCTTGAGTTGGGTGGGCTCCCGGCATTTACAAAAATAAAAGTTTTGAGTCGTGATTTCATTGGTTTTACGAATTGCGTATGAGGCATTCCAGGCCTTTTGTGATACTCTATAAAAGAAAAAGAAAACCCTTAAGCCTTCCCAAATGCCTTATCGTAGCCAGCCAAAGTGCATCGATATCTGAACTTGTTCGCCTTTTGTCCCTCGAACGCAGCTTGGCAGTTATCTTCCGAGATGTTCATCACTTCTACCCACGGCTTAACACCCTTCTCCGCAGCAAGCTTAAGCATCGCATCCATCTCCTGGTGGTTTCCGAGGTGGCTGCCGGTCAATTTTGGAGCACCACCAGCGAACAGACCAGCTGACATCTCGGGCAGCGGCTTGTCGGGGATGCCTACCATGTGGAAATCGGCGCCGGGCTTGAGAATTGAGAGATACTGAGACATGTCAAACTTGTGCGTGACGTCGGCGCAGTTGATGACAAAGTCGAACTTGGCCTTCCACGGCTCAGCCCACTTGTCGTCGGTGGTGATGATGACGTCCTTGGCGCCGAGCTTCAAGCAATCCTCCTTCTTGCCAGGGAGTGGGAAATGGCGTATGTCTCGGCTCCCAAGGCCTTGCCCCATTGTATGGCGAGATGGCCGAGACCTCCCACGCCGACGACGCCTACTCTTTTGCCCGGGCCTACGCCCGCCCTGACCATGGGGAGTATGTGGTGATGCCGGCGCAGAGCAGCGGCGCCGCAACGTTTGTCTCGACCGCGTCGGGGATCTTGAAGGTGAAGTATTCATGTGCGCGGACGTGGGACGCGAAACCTCCGTGGGCCTGGCTACCGTCGGCATACTGCGCGTTGTACGTGCTGACGAGTTTCGGGCAGTAGTTCTCGTTCTTGTCCTTGCATAGGTCGCATTCGAGACAGGCCCATACTTGGGCGCCGACGCCGACACGGTCGCCTGCTTTCAGATTCTGAACATGCCGGCCGACCTTGATTGCTTTTCCGACAATCTCGTGTCCGACGCACAATGGGCCGGTGTAGTCTCCCCACCCTCCGGTGATGGTGTGCAGGTCCGAGCTGCAGAGACTGCATGCTGCAATCTCGACGTCAATGTCGTGATCGCCAAAGGGCTTGGGCTTGAGTTCTGCTTTGTGGAATTTGTTCCACGTCTTTGGTCCATCGACGCAGAACCCGGTAAACGTATCAGGGTAACCCATCTTGAAGGTTTGGTCAAAGAGACGGAATGTATCGGTTGAAAAAGGATTTTTGCGTTTTTGAATCAGGTGATTGATGGGATGGCAGAAATTGTGAATAGCGACTGTTGAGGAAAATAGCAAACCCCCATTTATGAATAAATCCTCCGCTCGTGGGATCGCGATCGCGGGATGCCGTGCACGGCGGCGACGTTGGCGGTGGAGCTTCTGATTGGATGACGGCCACTCGACGTTCCTTTCATGACGCTTCGATGCGGACGGACGGATCTCCATGGCAAGCGGGAGATTTCGTATTTGATTATTTGATTGGAGGGGGTTTTTTTGATAAAAAAATCGAGATAGCGGCTCGGCATGGTCAATGCCGTCATGCGAGCCGAGGAACCGGCACCACCCGTGCTTAGTCGCCACGCATCTATTTTGGACCATCTCCCGAATTTGCACGCTGGAGGAGCTCTCAAACCACACATCAACCAATGAAGTAGCACTATTAGGTCGCAACGCAATGGTTTGATGGAGCCCGGAGCTTCCTGTCCGAACACACTAGCGCTATCCACATTTACATTCTACCGAAAACGGATTGAACTACGGATTACGGATTAATTAGTCCGAATTATGTAGTCAAATAGAATGGCCTTTTCTTTGGCCTGAAATTGCAGGCACCCACCCAATCGGGGAAGGTGCGGCTGCCCCACCACACATCTTGAATTTTCGCCACCGCAGAGAGCTCCTTTTTCTTCTTTCTACATCCTCGCACAGTCAAATTATCAGGCTTTTGTTTGTATCACCGTGAGATCGTGTATTCTGGCGACCTCACCAGGACTCGAACCTGGAACCTCCGGAGTTCAGCTGTTCGAGACAACTTCCTGGACATTCCCGGTAAACATACGAGTGCCTTGTGCCCGATGGCCGATCAAATCAGAGATGCGCAGGCTCAGATCCAGGAGCTGCAGGCTCAGATCCAGCAGCTCCAGGCGCGAGCCCAACCCCCAAAAGAGCCCCTATGACACCTACCAGACTTCCTTAACCAGCCGATATTGCAGCCACGAGATGACCAAGCTCTTTAGCCAGCGATCGAGGCACTCAATTTGGCGCAAGCTCTGGCTAGGACTTGCCGAGGCTGAGGCAAGCCTAGGCATTGATAAAATTACGCCTCAGGCTTTAGAGGAGATGAGGGCTCATCTTACTCTAACAGATGAGGATTTTGAGACGGCGCGCATTGAGGAAAGGAAAAGGCGCCATGATGTCATGGCCCATGTCCACGCCTTTGGTGCTGTTGCGCCTGCCGCGGCCGGCATCATTCACTATGGCGCTACATCATGCTACGTAACCGACAATACGGAACTGATCATCATGCGGGATGCTCTTGATGTCCTTATCAAGAAGCTGGCCAAGGTCATACACAACTTGAAAAATTTCTCCAACCAGTGGAAGGCTGAGCCAGCACTGGCCTACACCCACCTCCAAAGTGCTCAGCCAATCACCGTTGGACGTCGCTCGGCCCATTGGCTCCAGGACCTCATGTTCGATCTTGAGGCTCTCGAGACCGTTCGCCGGGGCCTTAAGTTCCGTGGTGCACAAGGTACCACTGGAACACAGGCTTCCTTCTTGGAGATTTTCCAGGAGATGATGCCAAGTGCGACAAACTCAATGAGCTCCTATGCCAGAAGTTTGGCTTCCCCTCGTGCTACGAGATCTCCACTCAGACCTATTCACGAAAAATTGACCTCATCATCGCAAACGCCGTCGCCGGAATAGCCAGTAGCGCCCACAAAATCTGCTCGGATTTGCGACATACAGCTCATTGGAAGGAAATTGAAGAACCGTTTGAGACCACGCAGGTGGGATCCAGCGCGATGGCGTTCAAAAGAAATCCCATGCGGAGCGAAAGAATCTGCTCGTTGGCAAGGGCTCTGATCAGCAAACCGCAAAATTTCGCCAACACCTTGGCCACGCAATGGATGGAACGTACATTGGATGATTCTGCCATTCGACGCATGGATATACCGGAGATGTTCCTTCTTGCCGACGCCATCTTAATAGGTCTAGACAACGTCACAGATGGTCTGGTTGTATACCCCGCGATAATCCGCAGTCGGTTCCTGGAGGAGCTTCCATTCATGTGCACCGAGAATATCATCATGAAGATTGTGGCCAAGGGCGGTTCGAGACAAGAGGCCCATGAGGAGATTCGCGTCCTCTCGCACCAAGCTGCAAGCACCGTCAAGAACGAGGGCAAATCCAATGACCTCTTTGGGCGTATCCGCAAGACGGAATACTTCAGACCCATCTGGGATGACCTAGACTCCATGCTTAAGCCTGAGCTGTACATTGGCCGTAGCATCCAAATCGTTGAGAAGTACTGCGGTCCTAGTGGCCCCGTGGAGAAGGCGCTTGCCCGTTATCAAGACTATATCCGCCAGTCTACTACCGCTGAGCTTCACGTCTAGAACGGGGATTGATCCATCCATCTAGTTGGCGCAAAATGGGGACAGAGGCTTCGAATTCTTCATGAACGAGCTGTTTGGTCCTCATACGAACCAGATGAAGAGTCATCCCAGTAGTCTGCTAATACGAATTACCGACATGTTGTACGCGCCGCGCGCCACCGTGGGAATCCTAGGCATTCAGCCGGGACATTTCGTCATCATGGAGAATCTCCTCCAGGGCCTGGGCAATCGTCGAGCGAGTGATGAAGAAGCAAAGTGGGAAACGTACGACTCGAAGCCCGAGGACTATTTCTTCCCGGAACGAGATGTCGCAGACGGAATGCTAGCGTCGGATGAAGTGATTGACGGATTGGTTGATGAATTTCCAGACCAAGTCCATTTGCCACCCTTGATCAACCAGGAACTGATAGATATTCTCTTGGAGGACACGATATTTCTCGCCAGATCAAACCTTGTGGACTACTCTTTGTTTTTCGTACGGTGTCCCAAGGCCGCAGTGATGGACGTGTCTACCACTGGCACAGAAGCGGCGGACTTCGCTGCCGCAGTACTGCACAGTCCCTCATGGCGAACGGGTGTGCCTTTAGGGGACGGCAAATGGATGTACCGGGCGGTACTGCTGGACTTCTTGTGGGCGAAGCACAAGTTGCAGCCGAAAACGATGACTGGCCTTGTTGGAGCATACAATTTCTTCTTCAAAAGGGGCCAATGTCCACTACAGAGCCTGAATAGTACTAAAAGAGGTTCATGAGTATGGTGGAGTTGCTGCTTTGAAGGCGTCATGTGAGAGGTCAGGGGACCGGTTCCGTAAGCGAATAGGTGTGCAGCGATGTGATGTCAAATGTGTTTTTAAAGCGCAAGGCAACCTTCCACCCATAACTTCATTACGACAGCTCGTTCAGAAGCTCCATCTACGCAAGGTTTCACATGGACATTGAATACCGTTCTTTACAGCACAACATCTTTTCTCGTTTCCGCGCAAATTCACCTCCTTCCCATTGGCGCAATATGATGGACAAGTAACCCCAACTGCAGCCCGCTTCTCGGTCTTGATCTTGACCATGTGAAAGCGCCAAGACTATCAGTTGCTCTTGTATCGGCGGCCCCGTCTTGTCATCCTCGTAAACGTAGGTCCTCTGTGCACTTCTCGTTCTCGCCGCCTCGGGAACAAGAACGGTAGGCGGCGCACCGACCTCTGAGACATACGAGCACCTTCGAGGACGAGAGCTGTGGCGGGAATGGTGGCGATGGTGTCGTTCGGGCTTGACATGGTGGTACATGGTCTCCCCCTCCTGCGGCGGCGCGCCAAGATCGAAACAGGAGCGGATGACCCAGATCAGAAGCAGGATGCCCACGACGGAGCCGAAGATGATGCCGGCGATGGCACCACCGCCCAGAGTGGAGGAGAGGAATCATCCCCGCTTGGCGCCGGGACTGCGGTGACTGTGACTGTTGCCGGAGTTTGTCTCGCGAAAACACCTGCTTCT
The DNA here is from genome assembly GCA_023650635.1 of Epichloe baconii. Lineage (NCBI taxonomy): Eukaryota > Fungi > Ascomycota > Sordariomycetes > Hypocreales > Clavicipitaceae > Epichloe > Epichloe baconii. Next base: position 1,128,530 of record CP097908.1, on the reverse strand, counting down.
GACGCGAGCGTATGCGATATGGGCGTTGCGCGGTCGAGGTGTATTTCTGGCCCGGACGGACCATGAGATTCAAGAGCCGGAGCCATTGGAGATGGACGGGAAAAAGTGCGAGGCCCCTACAACGAAAACCGCAAACAAAAGGGGGTTGACGGTGGCGGAGGATGGAAAGGTTGCGCCATGATCCTCTTACATCCTGTTCGGATGCTATACTACTGGGAATATATGAATCAAGGGAAGGGTATCATCAGCTTTGCGTCATGGAATGATGCGTAGTATCCGCGATTCAATGCCAATGGGTGGATTTGGTCAATAACGGGGTTGATCGTCTGCCTGTCTCCATGTTGGACCGCGAAGCTAGGGTCAGAAATGAGGGCATGGATTGAGTTCGTCGTCTATTATTGCCGTTGCGATATATTCCTCGGTAGCGAAATAAGCGCTTGCGTCTAGTTCGTCGTATCGGCTTTTCTGTGCCACCTCCCTACTTCTTAATAGGCTTTCAAGGCTGCCAGTAGAGGTAACCTATAGGGAGGCGGCATAGAAAAGCCAATATGACGAACTAGACGTAAGCGCTTATTTTACTACTAAGGAATATATCGCAACGGCAATCATAGATGACGAACTCAATCCATGCCCTCATTTCTGACCCTAGCTTCGCGGTCTAACACCACGTGAGCACTTTTCGCATTGCGGGAATGCAGGAATTGAGTGAGCATTGAGGAATGGGGATTACGTCCGTATAAGGGCGGGACGTGGCTGTTCAAAGCTGCCCAGGGGCCAGACCTGGCTCGATGCTTTTGAGTTTTAGGTTCTTCACTCCCGACGACCAGGGGTTGTCGATGGCAAGGGGGCCCGGCGCCTCGGTATTATCTCGTGTCATCTGTGATTTACATCGTTTTCTTCATGCACGGACCAGGTTTGCTTTTAACGGAGATTTCACGGGGATTTGATCAAATACCCGGCACGACAACAAACACAGCACGGCCTTTTCTTACCCTGGAGGGCAAATTCCCCTCTTGCCTTCAGCTCGTGAATTGGCCTGTCGAGACTCAATGTAATAATATGCGACTCTGGGAACATTGTTACGTACTTGGCCTAAATAAGAGAAGTTTGTACGGAAATAAAAGTCATGCATGTGAGAAATTGAAAGCTTACCACTTTGAGAGTGTTGGCTAACGAATAACAACTAGGTTCCTCTTCTATTCTTCAATCCCGTGTCACTTTGCTCACACTGCGTTGTCCCTATCCCAGATGCCGTGAATGTTGTAACTCACAACTCATATTTTCAAATTTGGTGAAAGTTCGTCAACCCAGCTTCGCGTAGCAGACATGAAAGCTTACCAGGTTAAGTCCAGTTGCATGTTTGAGCAGCCCAGGTACATCGAACCAACGAAGATACCAATATGATGCTGGAATGGTAAAAGTAAGTCGGTAGGTCTGGCCGGACTTTTCAAAAGCATCCCCAACGTCGGCAAGCAATTTCGCCATGTTCTCTGTATCTTCAGGCTTGCCACCACGATCGGGAGAACCCTGATACTCCCGCGTCGAGATGGCGGCATACCAATCGAGATCTAGGCCATGGAAACCATGAATGCATCTAGGCGATGTCCGCGGCCGCGTTGCTAATGGGTCCACGTTTGTTGTTCGCAACCAAGCACTGGACCCCCTTCGCCGGTAAGGGGTTGCGAACTCTTTGTAGGCCTATTCAAGCCAGGCTAGATGACGACTACACAGCCTTGAACGACAGCCACACTGAGAATGAATGTCATGACCATATGATGGCTCAAGAAAGTAGATGACATGATGCCTCTATACTGGCTTTCCCAGGATCATCTGACTCCTGAGCGGTATCTTCTCCGGTGCAGCCAACAGCATCAGAACGATAAAATGCTTGACGTCGTAACCATGCAGCAGCAACCAAGCCTAAAACGGAAGAGGCATCGGCACGCACATGTTGTAGGTTGAGCTCGTGCAGTGCAGCTTCCCGCGGCGACTTGCGGAGTCTTAGACAGACAGATGTAGAAATGCATGTGGACGCCATCGACACATCTCGGGGCTGGTGGAACCAGTAGTCCCTTGCATGAGGAACAATATTCCGCAAGTCTTCCTGGATCTCACTAGGAATGAGCTCCTTGCGGTGGATAGTGATATCCCTGAAACTCTGGAGTAGATGCTGCGCATCAAGAGGAAGCTAGTCGATGGTGTTATTTTCTGATGCTTTGCGACAGACGGATATCTCCAAACGCCCAGAGGCCATTGGCTGACTAGGAGGTCTCCCAGGGCGATGGTCTTTACTTGCCGAAGCCTCTAATGCTGACATCGATGGCGAGCCATTCGAGGAGGAGCACAGGGACTTCCCTGTAGCTCAGTAGTGCTTGAAATCGGCGATATGATTTATGGATCTGATTGATGAGGTGAATGTCGTATTGCTCTTGTTGTCAGCATATAAGGCCCATTGCCTCGGTACCTGTTGAAAGCTATCTTTCACTTTTGCTGATGGTGCAACGGTCTATTGTGTTCCACAAGTCGTTCTTGAGCTGGGGCCAAGACCTCCCGAGTCCGCCTACCCGGGAGCCGTTCGCAGGTGATAAATCACGTGACACGATGAAGCTGTCTGGCCAGCATGGCCCGCCGCAGCGCTTCCAGTTCTGCAACCAAATTCGCCATTCGCAGCAGCTCCCCATCTCATTGAGCGGCGATGAATACTCCGTCTTCTGATGCTGATGCAAAGTCTGGCTTTGAAAGATTTTTTGCGTCTACTGATGGGCAAAGAGATCTCTGTCAGAGGCTGGAAGCGGTCATCAGGCAACGACAAGAGGCCACCCCGGAGCCCTCGTCGGATGACGAATGTCTCGAAGAGGATCATAAATGGCAATGCAACATCCTACATGACAATTTCGAACCACCCGAAATCGATAAAGTCCGGGCAGCCATCTGGCAGCCCGACTACTGGAAGATTGAATGTCAGCACTACGCGAACGCACTCGGTCAGCATCCATTTCACAGCAAAGACGACAAAGCGACAGCTCGAGAATGGCGAGCTGCTGCCTCAGTGTACGAAGATCTTCTTCGGCAGAACGGCTTGTCCGCAGACGAGACTAGACTCATACGACAATCGATAGAGAGCCAAGAATATTGGGAGCTAGAAAAGGAGCTTCTCCAGCAGCACGTTGCGCTTCGAGAACACGAAATGCATGAGGCCGCTCAAAAGAAAAGAATGGACATTCAGCGGCGACGTCGGGAGCGAGTACGACGATGCCTCCAGGCAATAGGTGAAGAATTACCACCGCTTCCACCTCTAGAACAAGCTGTGCTACCACAAAGCATCGCTATTTCACGAACAACTCGTGGTCGGGAACCGGCAAAACGCCTAGTCCAGACAGTCAGGGTCACAGGCGCTAAGTCGACGAATCAACGGAGGCGGATAGTCCCACATTCGAACAGGGCCAATGGGTAGGCCATTTCCTCGCCGAGACGACCCGCACCCATCTACCAGCTATATATTTACGGTGGCCACTCCCGCTCAACGCATCGCGGTTTTGGCATATGTTAGCAGTTTAAATTCAGTTTCAATCACCTTTTGATCTCTGGTCCTGCTCACTCAAACATGGCCAATACGAACACCGTTGACTATGCGAAGGTCGTGCTGATTCTTGGAAACTTCGTTGGTGCAGATGACATCCTGTCTTGGTCAGACAATTCAAGGTTTCAGTTCAATCCATCCACGAACGCTGCTGGGACCTCTTGGAAGGGTGGGCAATCCGATGAGCAAGAGCTGAAGCCGCCCTTTCTATCTCTGGTCATAGGAGAGAACTTATTTGATCCGGCAGGTTGGGTTCTAGGCACTCACGATGATTCCGACGTTTGCGACATTCAAATCGCGACCACCCACCAGACTGGCATCAGCAGGCAAGCGTGCCGCATTGATATCAGCCCTCAAACCCATCGGCCAAGAGTGACGCAGCTTTCTGATCGAAGGATCCGTCTCCATAGCCAATCTACAAATACTTTGAAACGAGGATTGCCTCATGAGCTTAAAGGCCCTGTAACTATCGATTTTGGGGCTGTGAAGTTTCGCGCCTGGGCCCCAGAACGAACACCGGCAGAGACTGCTCAATACAAAGAAAGAGGTCGATCCTATAGCAAAGATGTTATGGGTTCAGTACCAAAACGCCTTCCGTCCATTCGGAGTTATGACGGAACTTCGGCTGAGTACGTCCGTTACGGCACAAATAACGCTATATACGTTATTGAAGGGTCGGGAACGCAAGGAAAGGGTGCGCATGCCTCAGTCATGAAGGTTAAGAACATATCTACTGGAGAGTTCTTTGGTGCGAAGGAGCCGTACTACAAGACAAGTGATAGTGCAGATACTGCGAGAAATCGATTCGAAACCTTGCGAATGGAATACGATCACATCAAACGTTTGGATCACGTAAGTACATGCAATGTGCGGATCAATACGGTCAAAAAGCTAAGAAACCGTCCACCCTAGCCACATATTGTGAAGGCATTTGATTTGGTTGTAGCTGAAGACATAAGTCTGTCACCGTGGATGATTGTCGAATATATTCCGTTAAACCTTGGTGAAGCCTTACCTGGCCTTGACAAACGCGAGCGATTGATAGCAATGACACATATCGGCAGTGCTTTATCTTATATGCATGCGAGTGGCGTCACCCATCGAGACCTGAAACCAGACAATTTGCTCATTATAAGACGAGGGAGGGAACTGATAGTGAAACTGGCCGATTTTGGGACCTCAAAGCAAAACGATTTTGCCGAAATGGATACATTTACCGGTACAGAGATCTACATGGCTCCTGAGCTGTTTACCAGACCTAGACTCTATACGAACAAAATTGATATGTGGGCTTTCGGGCTTATTGGGATGCAGCTATTCACGAATTGGGACCCTCAGACTGACGATCTGTGGAACCCTCATGATTTTCGGACTTGGGTTTGCAATGTTGCTCTTCCTGAGATCGCTGAGGCGCCAGAATTCCTCCGACCTATGATCAAGGGTCTTTGCGAAAAAATCCCCAGAGGCGATGGAGCTCTTGGAAATGCTTGAAGTGGCTATGGAAATATGAGTCAACTGATCCACCCCATGAAGCCCTCGAAACTGGCACAGACAGAACAATCAATAAGAAACGGCCTGCCTCGAGAGACCTCAGGCTTCTGCAGACAGATGACAATGATAGACACAGGCGCAGTCCGAACCCTACGCTGTCAACTGCCCGGGTACATGTTTCCCGGTCCCAGGAAGACAAGAGCCTCCCAGATACGGCATCCCCAGTTCCAGGTGGCCTGATGTACCGTCAACAGCATCAACCCCGCGGATCGATGATACAACTTTTGACTTGGACAGGCAAGATGATGACGAATCCTCTGGTACTGACACCGACTTGGAAGAATGGCAAGAATGAGGGGTTTTAGACCAGATTCCAATGTGAAATTCTGCTTTGAGTATGCTATAATTTCGCACCTTACCTAAGAATAGGCCTTGTCATACACGTTCCTTGGTCATCAATTCTATATGTGGCTTTAGCTCGACCGCAACTCGCTCGCAGTGGTGTGGATGGCACTGTCTTGCGAGGTTGGTCCAGCGAGCGGCGAAAGGCATTGTAAGCCGTTGTCTAACGGGACTTAAGGGGCAAAACTCGAACTAGGTAGGATATGTGAGAACAAACATTGATTAATTCATGACCTTGTTTTTTTTTGGCACGTCAAACTAGCGAGGCAAAATTCTCTGCCCAATTTAGCATAAGGCTTTTGAGGACAAATGAAGCTAGTGTCTACTGCACAACACGGCATTGTATTAACAGGACCAAGTCTATTCAACAAGTTGCATGATTCTCCAACGCAGTTATAAAAGACTTTCGGGAGACTGTGCTTAGTAAACATCGAAGAGCAAGGCAGGGATTAGTCATAGAGAGCCATTTGATCTAACACGGCAGCCTCTACATCTCTACTTTCTAATTAACCCAGTGGCATATAACAAACCGCAACCTCGACACAATAGCCAGGGAAGTTCAAATGAGACGCAAATTCCCTTATAATCAAGCAAAATTGGTTCCATATCGCTGCACGAATCTGGTACAGGGTAGTCGCCACTCATTATGTCTTGTCTTCTTTCTCCAGCCCCACCAAGGGACCCCTCCATCCACGCAGCTTCACCTCCGTCACCACCCACCACATGCAGCATTCACAGTTCACACGTCACACATTCTACAGCGAGAGACCCCACCACCATGGCCAGCAAGGTCGACCGCATCGTCGCCCGTCTGCAAGAAAGGATCACCGGCGGCGACTACTACGAAGCTCAGCAGCAGACCCGAGTCGCCGCCTCTCGATACATCAAGACCAAGAACTGGGACGCCGCCATCGACATCCTCTACCATGTGGCACAATCGCTTCTCAAGGCCGGCCAGGGCGGTAGCGGTGGAGATCTGTGCGTCATGATGCTGGATGTGTACAAGCAAGCGGAGCTGAAGCCCGAGTCTGCTGCCAAGGGAGATTATTGACGTGCTTGCGGCTGTTTGATGCCGAGGAGCCTACGAGGAAGAAGTTCATCGGGGAGGCCATGGGGTAAGTTTTTCGATCATGGGGATTTTCGTTGGAACATGGTTTTGTGATACTCCCGACCGACGGACAGGTGAAAACAAGAGGCAAAAAAAAAAAGGGGGGCAGAATCGGAACGCTGACTGAGGATGCGGTTATAGATGGTCCGCCAAATTCGGTGAATACCCAGCCGGGGATCCAGAACTACACCACGTCGCAGGATCGTTGTACGCCGAAGAGCACGATACGTACGAAGCAGAGAGGCACCTGATTCTTGGAACCAAAGATTCTCCCGAGGTTCTATTCAAGATGGAACATACTTGGTACAAAGAAGGCGAGGCGCATCTCGCACCACACTTTGCCGGACGAGCAGTCCTGCCGTACTTGCTCGTGGGTAATGTTCGCGCCGCCAATACCTGCTATCGACTCTTCACTAGTGCTCTGAGCAACGACAACCCCGGCCTTGGGGTACAGGACGTTTCCAGCGCCAGCGCCGACATGCGTGTTTTCCCGAGCTTACCGCTCCTCAACTTCCTGGGCCTCCTTCTTCTGGCGATCCAGCGCGGGGCACCAGAGGTGTTCAAGGGCCTCGTGTCGAAATATGCCACGCAGATCAACGAGACGGAGGCTTGGGCGGAGCCTCTTGAGATGATTGCCGAGATGTACTTTGGCATCGCGAAGCCACGACAAAGTAACCCTTTGATGGACATGATGAGTGGCTTATTCGGTGGCGGTGGCGCTGCGCCTCAGCAGCCGCGGAGACAAGGCATTCGAGGCGCGGATGCGCCAGTTGCAGAGGGCCTGGACTAGATTATGTCGATCGAGGGGTAGTAGTAGATGGGCATGTAGGTTCATGGTGTGTATCATAGATAGTTAAGAGCATTGCTTCGAATAGGGAGCGACGATAGAAAAGAAAGCCCAGAGTCAAAACAAAACGTGTCAAAATGCATGCATCATTACCGAAGCTGGTCCTCCGGTTCAAACATCCAATTGTCCTCCGCAAGAGCTGCAACCTTGGCGCGTAAACTTGCCCTCACCACCTCAAGAAGCTCTGGCCGAATGGGGAAAAAAAGTCAGCAAATCATTCTGTCCTCTGGTGTACCAGCTCACCAGACCCTCACCTTCAGGTTGGTCCGGCACAGAGCTGTGATTGACGCTGTGATGCTTAACAGCCTCTGCTAGTCTCTGTCTCTCCTCTGCAGGTTCATACATGATCAGCAAACAAACAATCACTCCTGTGCTATAGTCGAGGTCTATAACGGCGAGAAAAGAGAAAGAGGGGAAGAAGAAGAAGAAGAAGCCCCTGCCAAACCACAGATAAACGTACTCTCACTCTCATGCCTATCCTCAGCCTGCTCATCCGGCTCCTCAGACATGGGGAGGCGGATCCCCTAGCTCAATCTCGCCTTGCTGATTCCGCACGACAATCTCCGACGTGTCAGAGAGGACTTCGACGTCGAGACGCACCGTCTCCGAGGAGTTGGATGAGCCGGCTGTTGGTCTGCGGGTCAACTGGCTGCGGAAGAGGTTGGGACGACCAGCGGCATGTGCGACGGCTCCGCGGGGGCGCGCGATGCCGTTGTTGGGCGCTTGGTTTCTTTGGTTCATCCTGTTTGCCTTTGGCGTGCCAACGTGGTGTTTGGATGGTTCTTCTGGGTCAGATACGCGCATCCACGGCGTTGTTGAAGGCACAAGGGATGGGTTGATGATGGCTGGGGATGGCGGCTAATAATGTTGACAGTTGAAATAGCGCTGTTGATTGGAGCACCGCACCTGGGCGACGGGGCGACGGGGTGGGTGACGGGTGACAAGGGAGTGTTGTTATTGGTGGGCCGACGGTTATTTTGCCGCGCCATCAACGCCTTGATCAATGAAGAGAGAATTGGACAAAGCCCAACTGCATGTGCACATGTTCATTCCATGATTACGATGGATGTACTGTTGCGGATCTGGCAGGCAAAATCTTTCCAACTACTGTATTGGATGCAGTCAACGATTCGCAACCTACATTGCCCTCTCAACTTCATCATCACACGGACGGAAGCCTTGAGAAAACTGTCCTTCGATTGAGGCCTTTCTAATCACAGGCGAAGAAAAAGAAGAAGAAGAAGAAAAAAAGCGCTGCAGTGACAGTACACATTCATACCCTCCTGCTCGCATCCAAACGAGCTCTTCGTAAACACCAGTCCCGAGACCCCATGCATACACACACCTTTTGACGTCAGGTTCCACCTTTCAACGATGTCATCATATCGATAGGTTGTACGAGTACTCGTCTTCCATATTCTGGCTGATCCAAAGAACAACGGAGCTGGTGGCACTATGAGCATACATGCCTTCGAATATGAGTCCGAGGAGAACCTGCAAAACTTACCTGATCCCGACGAGTGCATTGCTGACAAGGTTCTCAATGCCCATGCCCAGCGCAGGCATAGCCACGCCTGGCACCGCATACTTGAGCACGAAGACAGTCACACCGCCAGCCATGCCGCCGGCGAGTGCGGCAAACCCCAAAAACAAGACTACGCGAGCCTTCCAAGCAACACCAGATCCGCTATAGCTGAATGAGTCGGCGCTCAGGCGCTGCTTTTCCACCGAATTGATGATCAGCATCCCCAAGCTTGAAAAGACCAGGGGCAGCCAATCGACGAATTTGACATGGACGCTGGAGCCGTTCCTGGAGGATTTGGACCACACGGCGGAATCGAGCATGACATAGAAGGCGATTGAGAACTGCACGAAGCCCACAACGGTCAGCATTTTGGGCTTTTTTATTTTTACCATGGCGGCGTGTATCTCTATGGAGCTAGTGGTGAGTGCAGATTGGAACGGTCCAAAACGCAGTCGAACATGACTTACCAGAGCTCCCGAGGCGTAGACCCCGGAATTGCGAGCCCAGGCGCTGTTCAGCCACTCGGGCCTGCGAAACTTCCATAACCGCTCCTCTTCCATGGCGACGATCTGGTCGGGTGGATGATGTATCGGCAAGTCCGTAGTCCCACGAGGGAGGAACTCTAGTCGGTGGGATATGCTACAGCGGACACTGGTCGATGCAAGGTCGCAGGCTGGAGCTTTGGTCGGGTTCGGCTCTGGAAGCTTGGAGTCGTCGTGTGGGTGACGAGGCTCCGCACGTCAACAGCACAAGCTGCGTTTGTCTACGAGCAGTCACGTGGGAAACGGTTGCCCTGCCCCACCCACCTTACTAGGTTACGGGGTTGGGTATTTGCGACTTGGGATACGGATTACGAATGCACTACAAAAGGCCAATTCTGAATATCAGGGGAAAAAACTATTGATGTTGCACTGCTCATTCTAGCATTCAAATCAGGTTGAAAGTTGGTCTATGTATTTCGGGGCCATGTTCCTTCGTGTTGCGATTATACGAGCTTGCTGATTGTCGCATCAGCGCTGATCTCTCGCCTTGGCGTGGCAGACCATGTTTGCTTCTGTCGCCAGCCGGCTTGGCCGTGAGAGGTACAAAGGGAAGACTAGCCAAAAAAAAAAAAAAGAATAAAAAGGAATCTGCTGCTGCAAGTTCAACGAGTGGATAGACTGATTGATCCCTACTTTTTCGTTGCCAACCACCACCAGTCAGCCAAAGAAGGTGGATCCTCGCTGGCCCAATTAGAAGGGCAGGTGAGGCTACAGTCTAACCCTGGAATGATTTTACAACGACTACATGTACAAGCCCCACGCGGGGCAGCCACTATCAGCTCTCAATGGCTGTGGTGAGTGGAGCTGCTAGGGATGGTACAGGGATAATTGCGCTAGTACATAGGAGATAATACGGAGCACGGATTATAGTCCTAAAAGAATACTCCGTATACGTGAAGGTACTTCTTACCCCTTCGTGCCACACTAAGCCACGGAAAGATCTGTCATTGGCCTGCTGCCCCTAGTTCTGCACTGTACATGCTGTAAAAACAAACAGGGATTGGACTGTAAAGGGCAAGGGGGCAGAGAGACAAACAACCAGTCTGGTTTCGGTTTCCTTGAACAAAACCTCAACATCTGGTCCAGCACGCACTTGTTTCCTGCCGGTATCTCTTGTGGCCGACATTCATTCTTCGTGCCGATTCTACAAACGCGCCGCACAGTTGTTGTTGCATTTTCTCCTTCACCCGCCGCATCTCTCGTTTTTTTCTGCTCGCTTCCCGACCGCGCGCCAAACCAAACCGACTACACTCGACCTCCTTCCGTTTCCAATTTCGACATCGACGACACACTCGTATCGCCGACACTGCCGCAATCACGTCGCGCGCTCTCCGTTCTCATCGTTATGTGGCCCAAAAACTACCTTTCGGGACCCGCGGTCCTCGCTTCTGCCATCGTCCTGGTGACCTCCGCCGCGGCCCAGGGAGAGTCGTCAACGACAGAAGAAAAGAGCGCTTCTTCGACCCCTCTTCAACGTCTGACGAATCGTCCGCTAGCAGCACTGGATCAACCACAGCTACTGAGGCGACGGGCAAAGTTTCCATCACCGGCGGACCTGGAGTGACAACTGGGGTGGCTTGACCGGCTTTCCTACCCTGACCGGCCCTGGAGTCATCCCCACGTATCCCCCTGCGAGTGTACCACCGACGAAGAATGCCCCGTTCATGCAACAATCCAGCCTCCCAGATGGCACCGTCTTTATCGTCGTAGGCGCCATCCTGGGTGCCTTGGGCTTGGCTCTTCTTCTCTGGCGCAGCATCGTCAGTCTCATGCTTCACCGATCTGTCGAGCGTGCTGCCATGGCTCAACACACCAGCGACAACAAGACGGGCTTCCCAGCTCCGCCCGCCCCCTTCTACAAATATACTGATCAAGCGTCATCCATGTCTCTGGGCGTTGCGGGGGCGCTACGTCTGCTGCCTCCGCCGGACGTGGCGTTCGCAGGACGAACCGCGGACCGACTCCCTCAGCGACGCCCAGCCAGTCCAACTTGTTCTTCTCTCCGACTGCTGGAACCGGCGGAGCTGCCTCAAACCGTGCCTCGTCCTTCTTGCCCTCGGGATTCTACGCCGCGGGTACCAGCTCACCGGGAGGAGGCGACCAGACTAACTTGATCAGCTTGTCCAATCTTCGTCCTGATTCACGCGGCCATTATGCAAATGCATCTCGATACACCATGGACATATCGCCTCCCGATTCCCCGCAAGTCTCGCCCCGACGTGATCCGAGCGCGAGCTCCCTCAACGTCAACCTTGTGCCAGGTCAGCGCGCCCCAAGCGCCTACCTCGATGATCTCTTGATGGACGACCCTAGCGCGGTGCCGCCACCTCAGATGCCGCCTTTGTCAGGTCCGCGACGTACCGGCAGCCCAGCCAACCGCTTTTTTAAAGAACAAAAACAGAAACTACAAGGAGAGGCCGAGTAGATAGCTGGGATCGGGATCTCTCGGGCGTTCACTGGATGGATGAACAGCGTGCTTTCAAGGTTTTGGAATTCCCAGGACAGGCCATGTACTTGGATTCGTCGAGGCCCGACGACGTAGTTGGTAGCAATTGCCGAGCATATAACTAGCGGGGAGGGCCACCATGTGTATACAATGGGTTTAATGTAATATTGGTGTTGTGGCATGGGTGAGACTCCGTGCTCCCGAAGCGGATGATTGGTGAGGGTGAAACCAAAGAAGCGAGACGGAGCACAGCGTAATTTGGATCAGAGCGAACGGGGAGCGTTTCATGCATGCATTGGAAGAGGAGTATTTAGTCAGACATATTCGAACATTGTATCATGCTGTTTTCCATCATCATCAAGTGTACAGTTGCAAATCTCACCGGCAATCATCATCAACACATGGCTCTCGCTGCTATGACTTCATAACGTCTTCGACTGGGCGTTGAAGGAGGTTTGCAAGAGAATGAACTCACCCGACTTATTCAAATCTGATTGACGCTATTTACACCGCCCTGGTATCCTCAAATGGATAAACATCATGTGCTTGCGCCAAGATGATGCCATGCCATGTTGCTGCGATTTTGCCCCCGTCTCTTTCTTCCCTTCACCCCCATTCAGACACATCATTTTACACCCTATGGACACCTGTCCAGGGCATCAAGACCCTCCTTGGCGCCCTGAATATCTTCGGCTCGAATACCGCTCCGGTCGCACATGCTTCTGAAAATACCATTCTTATGCCACAATGCAAGCGGGGTGTCCATCTCGGCAATTTGACCCGCATCCATGACGCAGATGCGATCGTAGCCGACAATGGTACGCAGTCGGTGGGCAATGCAGAGGAGAGTTTTGCCCTTGAAGGCTGTAGCCATTGTGTTCTGAATCTTGTCATCGGTCTCCATGTCGACTGAGGAGGTGGCCTCGTCGCACACGATAATCTGGGAACCGCGAACGAGGGCTCGTGCCAGAGCCATGAGTTGGCGTTGGCCGAGGAAAAGTTTAGGCCGTCTTCTTCGACAACGCTATCGAGATTGATGCGGGCTGCGTCGGCTTTCCGGTCGTCGATAGATGCCTCGGCGGCGACGAGATCTGCTTGGCGAAGGGCAGACCATAGCGCAAGGTCAGTGTGTTCTTGGAAGGGGTCGAGATTGCTTCGAACCGTGCCCTGGAAAAGGGTTGGGTCTTGTGGGATGATGGCGAGACGGGAACGGAGGTCGAAGAGACCAATTGTGGATATGTCGACTCCGTCAATGGAGATGGTGCCGCCTGAGATTTCGACCAGGCGGAAGAGTGTGCTCATGATGGAACTCTTGCCAGCTCCGGTTCGACCTACGATGCCGATGCGTTCTCCGCCGCGAATGTGCATCGATAGGCCTCGTAAGACGAGGGTAAGTTCTGGCGATATCGCATTCGTACGTTGTCCAAGACGATTTCGCCTTTTTCGGGCCAGCTGTCGCGAACATCAATGGTATGCAAAGGTGCTTCCTCTTCTAGTTCTGTGCCGTAGTACCGCAGCCGCTCGACAGCATTCATGCCGTTCTCGACCTCGGCCAATTGCCGGATGGAGAATTGCAGCATTTGCACAATGGACAAGATGTAACTCAGGACGAGCCCACCGATGGAAGGGTGGACATCGAATCGAGAAGTCACGACTAGAATTGCGACGGCGAATACGAGCGCATTGCCAACCATGTCTAGGCGGACGGACAACCATCTCTGGTTTGAAAATGTGAGGAAGTATGCACTGTCCATTTCATCAATAGAGTCTCGCAGCTCGTTGATGAAGCGCGACTTGAGGCCATAGGCTCTGATGGAGGCCACTCCGCTGAGACCTTCACCAAATTTGGCAAAAACGTTGGAACGCAAGACTGACTCAAAACGCTTAACTTCTCGAGCAGAGGCTCTGTAGTATGAAGCCGATAGAATGAACAGGCAGTATAACGGAACAAGAGCGATGGCGAACCAATGGAAGTAGGCAATGATGAGGGCGAAGACAGCAGTGACCATGGCCAAAGTCGAGAAGTACATTCGGATGGCGTCAGTCAGATTGTTGTCCATGACATCTACATCTCTAGAAAAGCGATTGGTGATGCGGCCGAGCGGAGTGGTGTCGAAGAAGGACATGGGCGCGCGCAACACGCGGTGAACAGCGTCTCGCAGCATGACCTTGCTGGACTTCGTTCCTAGAACGGATAGCAACAGGGAGAAGATGAACATGAGCAAGGCTTGGACGACACCAAGAGCCGCATAGATGCCAATGTACACCCCAGTGGAGTATCCAAATTTATTTGACGTCCACCACGATAGCCATAGACCAGTCATGATGTTGGCTGCCTGAGAAACGATCAAGACAATCATGATGAGTGGCGCATTGAGAATGGTGCCTGAAGCTCGGATATATGCACCGTAGACTGACCACGGCACACTCGCCTGCGCCTTTTCTTCTTGCTGCATAAGAGCGGCGCCTTTCTTATTTGCCTTTCGCTTCTTTCGCTCATCGGTGAGATCCACGGGGCCCCGGCGTCGGGCTCTTCTTGTTTCTCCTCCATAGCTGTGGTCTCCATAAGTGTTTGGAAACCTTTGTGCTCCTGCATCAAGTTGTCGAAAGTATCAATGGCCTGGATCTTACCACCATCCATCCAGATAATTCTGTCACAGCGGCTAAGCACCCAAAGTTGATGGGTTGCCAGAATGCGGCACTTGTCCTTGAGTAGACCCATAATGGCATTGTCGAAAATATGCCTGCCAACGTGTGCGTCCACGGCACTCAGCGGGTCATCCATGAGGATGATGTCGGCATCGAAGTAGATGGCACGAGCTATATTGAGACGCTGTTTCTGACCTCCAGAGATGGTGATGCCTCGCTCGCCAATCTCTGTCTGGTCCCCGTTGGGAAGCATGTCTAAATCGGCTTGAAGGGCGCAGCTAAAAAGAGTATTGTTAGACAAGCGACTTCGTAGCGCTGGGTATTGGAAGCGGAGTACCGCTTACGCTCTTATGACCTTCCGATACCAGTCACGATCCATTCTCTTCCCAAAAGTAATGTTGTTCTGAAGAGTGGTGTTCTGAATCCATGCATACTGAGGACAAAACGCGCGAGAGGCGCCATATACAACATCGCCACCAGTTTTGCGCATATCACCAGCTAAAGAAGCAAGAAGAGAGCTCTTGCCACTTCCAACTGTTCCAATCACAGCGATGAGCTCATTGCGTTTGACCTGAAAGTTGATATCGTGTAGCTTGAAGGGCTCTTGCTCTTCGGCCAAAGTGCCGGTGGAGTCTTCTTCCGCATTCCCAGTAGTTGGTTGTGGCTTCGCCGCCATATTTGCAGCAGCAGAACCCTTTGATTCTTTGCCCCGCTTGTCTTTAGCTCCTGGTCCCGATACTGTGCCTTTGTCAGGATCCTGTGATGCGGTCCGCTCCCATGTGAAACCGGCATTGATCATCTCCACAGCGTTTTCGCCATCTGGTCTGTGGATTATGTCTTCTTCCTGCTCTTCTTGCATCAAAAATTCCTCGATTCGCTTCATAGAAGACCATGCGTCGGTAGTTTGTCCCAAGACCAGGGGAAGAAGGGTGAGCGGAATGCGCAGGCCGTTGAAAAGGGCGAGTGAAGAAAACACTTCGGCAGGGGCCAAATCGTGGTTTGTGACTGAATACACGATGAAGGACAGCATGGATGCAAAGATGGGCAGGGACATGCTGATCGCGTTGATTGCATTTCGAATGGCTAGCAATACCTGGATTGAGTAGATTTCCTTGGCTCGAAACTCTCCCAGGCGAGCAATGAAGGCCCGCTCCCAGCCAAAATATTTGACAAAACGCACAGATTGCAAGATCTCTTGTGTTAGGGACACTCGCTGATCCGTGATTTTGTTGATGGCCTTTCGGCGTCGAAACAGGCTCTGGATCGCCTTTGTCAGAGCCGGCACCCCCAGGACAAGCAGAGCGAAGCCAGCTAAGGCACTGTATGTCAGATTGACTAGTAGCAGCACCAGAGTGATGAGGCAGACGATGGGAGCTGTCCAGATCATGTGAAAGAAGGCACATGCCTGGTCGACACGGTAAGTATCAACACTCATCAGGTTGACGATGCGACCATTTGCCCAGCCAAGCCCATCCTGCTCGGGCTTGCCTTTCCTCCTCCTCATTGTGGTTTTGCAGCTTCCCTTCTCATCCGCAATCGCCTTCTCCTTGCCTTTTGGCTCTCATCAGCCCCCTCGCTCTCTGGCATCATTGAGGCCCTGGTGCCACCAGCCTTGGCTCTACCAGAAATGACCATGGATTTTTCATATATGAAAGCGATCAAAACTGCTCGGCTCTGGCCACCCACCATCATGCCTCGGAAAATGAAGTGACTGACGCCAAAAGCCTGGAGAATCTGCATCGCAGTAACGCCTATGGCCAGGCCAATGCCATTCCCGATCGGGGCGCAGGGCCGCCACTGGCGTTGGCGACGTATGCATCTGTGGAGAATTGAATGAGGAAACGCAGCGTGAAGGGTGCAATGACCTGGAGAATGGATGTCATCAAGGCACAAAAGCCCCCAAGCCAAAACTCGAATTTCAATGTTTCGTGGAGAGCCCAAAAGAGGGCATTCTTGTCGCCATTTTTCACCCGCCGGTAGAACGATTCCTTGACTTTCTCGGTCAGTGGCTCCACAGCTCGATCTGGGTTCACATGCCAGATATCACCCTGCTCCAATGGCCGATTATACCCTGTCTTGATGTGATATGTCAGCATGCGCGTAGAAACCAGGGTGCAATTGCCAAACGTGGAAATAAATCATCATCATCAATCATCATCATCAATCCCATATCCATGGGCAGGGGCAGGGGCAAGGGCTGGGGCTGGGGCAGGGGCTGGCCTGTCTCTCCACGAAGGCATTCGGGGATATGATTGTAGAGTTCAAGATGCTTGCACTCACCGTCATCAGAGGGGTCATCCAATGGAACGTTAATTTGCTGAAAACCCCGCTCCATGCTCTCTAGATGTTATTCGTTCCCTAGGCACCGGAGGAACACGACCCCAGCGCAAGGGGTTCATTTGTTTGTACCATGGCTTTGATGGCGGTGGCTGCACCGTTGAAGGAGCGCCAGTCGCCACACTTGCGTCTGTCGCGTGGCTCTTGGTCGCGCCTAGGCTATTCTTTCTTGCCTTTTCCATCCCCCATCGTCCTCATGGTCCGCATTGCCCAACTTGTGAATGTTCTCGCCGTCATGGCTCGCTTTGTTGTCGGTGTGAAGAAGTTGACTGTTGTCGGAGTCACCCTCGGACGTGGCAGGAGCATTGTTGGCGGGCTGAAACGCTGCAGCTGCCACGTCTGGAGCTCGTGGTGGCTCTTTGGTCTCTGGCGGATCGGCCATGTCTCGACTGTGAGACGGAGAGACGGGGAGACGAAAACGACAAAAACGACATCGTCACTCGACGGGTAGGACGGACAGCAGACGGGCGGGAGTGGGCATGCACACACTCTTTATTTAGTTTACCTGACGTCAAAACGGTGGAAAATCCGAGTGGGCTAATAACGGAAACGTTGGATTGAATCGGCCTCGGGCTTGACGAAGCCCGCAGCTAACATTTGCTATTATAAGTTAGCACACTAGACACTACACTAGGCAGGACCGGTTGGGGCGCGCGTGCGCTCCTGCCTTTTGGTTGAAATCAATGGCTCCGCGGTTGGGAGTCTGGTTTCCCGCCCATCTTCCTCTCCCCGAAGCCACCAGCTTCTCTCGATTATCCAACAACTAAGGCAATGGCAATGGCAATGACGCGCACGAGTTGCAATGTTCAAATCCGCTTCTGGGACATCCAATCCCGTCCATTGGATTTGCTATGACACGAACCTGGTGGTTGGGTTTAGAACCTCCCAGCAAGGGGCAACATGGGCACTCGTCGAGGCTAAGGTTTTGTAATTAACCCGCGATCAACAAGCTTGCTCGTGCTTGTTCATTCAGCCAAATTTCCATTGCTGATTCTATCGAGCAGCAGCTGTGTCAGCCCAAGTTGCCACCCTTGCCTACGTCGCGAGGAGTTCAATGTGCTACAGGGTAACCGAAAACTGTTCCCAGTTATGGCATCCGTTGTAGCATGATTTCCTGGACGTTGGACGGAGGAACAAGAAGTTTGTTTCTAGTGTTATTATTGCAAATTCTACTCCATTTCTTCAGGCCCTTGATGAGCAGACATGCAATAGGAGGCGAATAGGAAATAAGACGTACGTATGAAAGTTACTCCAAGGTGTTCAGCTCAAGACTCTATGAGTGTGGGGCCAACCCAGAATGAAGCTGCCCCACCATCAACAATTTTCTTTCTTTCTCACGCAGAGCTTCCCTTCAGTCCTCAGCTTAATCCCCACCATCACCATCCACGCTTCGAAACTGCCCATCTCGCAATGGCCACCGAAGAGGTCTTATCCGTCGCCGTACCAGGCCAGATCCTAGGCCCGTCAACGAAATATCTTCCCGGCCCAGGCACGCACATCCACGACGGCAACATCGCCTCCTCCCTCCTCGGCAAAGTTACCATCACCGCGCCGACCAAGGCCCCCGGCCCCGCCAAGCGCCTGAACAAACTCACCGCGCCGGCCCCCGAAGAACGCGCCACCATGTCCGTCGCCAGGCATGGCCGCAAGCGAGAGATGCTGCCCGACGTGAACAACGTGGTGCTCGCGCGGGTGGTGCGCCTCATGCCCAAGCAGGCCATCGTTGTGATTCAGCAGGTCGGAGACACGGTGCTGCAGACTGAGTGGCAGGGCGTCATTCGCGTGCAGGACGTGCGTGCCACGGAGAAGGACAAGGTGAAGATTCATGAGTCGTTCAAGCCCGGAGATGTGGTGAGGGCGCAAGTGGTAGGTTTTGAAATCGTCCAAATTCGGGGAATAAAAAAGAGGCCAAGTGGGACGTGGTTAGCAATGCATGGCTAATGTGATCAGATATCTCTCGGAGACCAAGCCAACTATTATTTATCGACCGCCTCAAACGAGCTTGGTGTGATTATGGCCACGAGCGAGGCTGGGAATGATATGGTCCCTGTTAGTTGGAAGGAGTACAAGGATCCTGAGACGGGAGCCAGTGAACCTCGCAAGGTGGCTAAACCAACTTGATGACTGTGTGCGGATAATCACATTCTCTGTATCAAGAGGACCTTTGGCTGCAAGATATTCTGCAAAGACTGTCCATAACACATTGTTGAGAGCAGCGCATCATGCGAGATGACTTGCATATCCAACATTATGACACAAAGCATGAGATGGCCTCCCTGCCCCTCTGGTTTTTGCACTGCAAGGACGAGAAATGAAAGCTTGATACATTTCAGGGGGCAGAGCAGAGCAGACAGAGCCACTTATCGCCAAGTAGGCTCACCAACCACGGGGTCCCTTTGCCGCAGGATTGCCGTACGTGGGATCAGGGCGGCTAAGCTGTCAATGTTTCGATACGGGAGTTGCCATCGGGTAATTTCCAAAATAGAAGACAGAGTATTGTATGTACTGAGCAGCATGACTACTTCTACTTGACCGAAATTAGCCCCCTCAGGCAACTTTGCCCGTCAGAGTGAGCAGATACCTGTCAGTCTCTGGTCCCATATAGTTTCATCATGTTTCCGCGTCTCGACTCTGGACAACGAACAGCCGGGGATCCTCGTCATACTAATGCGACGTTCTGCGGGCAAGTTCTGTAAAGGTCTCGCGTCTCTTTGGGGCTGTTACTCCCGCGGAGGAATGGGCCAGCAACTAGCGCCAGCATGTTTTGGTGGGAATAACATCAGAATCCAGCCCTGCACTCCCCGCCGTATCGGCTCATTCTGTGCTTGTGACAGAACAGGCAGATTTCCCATCTCCACGTCCGAGTCGTGGTCCTCCTTCCACATGGGTGACGCCGAGATTTTCAATCTGCCTGACACGACTTGTTCCCAATTCAGGATTACCTCAAGTCGCTCGAGCCTTTGCTTTTACCGGGTAAGTAAGCAATCTCGGTTGCCCCAGCGCCGGATCTCCATGAGTGAAGCAGATTCGACCTGTGTCGGGCAGGTATTCTCGGAGAGGGCCGGTATTAATCACGCCTGGGCCAGGTTTTTGTTGAGCGGCAGCGGCAAGTAGCCAGTCATTGAATGACGCAATGGTTGCAAATGGCCCATTCTCGTAGTCAAGCTCGAAGAATCTATCCTGCACAAGTTCCCCATTGATAGAATCCTGGAATCGGTGTTGGCAGGGCGCATGTTCACAGCAATTGGACAAGGGCGTTGAGCGCGAATAGCCAATGAATGAAAGACTCTCCGCACGAACTGCTGCCTAGAATTAACATGGAGTCTCACCAACTCGTACCATGTGTGACCTGTAACCCCAGAGTTGGCCTGCCGCTGGGTCGTCCCACTCGAAGCTCCGGTCCGAGTTCCGAGTTCCGAGAAGTCGGGCACCCACTCCGGCTTCCGGTCCGAGCAACGTATTCTGCGAGAAGTTAACATCGAGCGCCAGACAACTTTGTTCAGACTGAGTCGTGGGACCTCTGCCGCCCCCTTTCCCACCGTGTCTATCTGCAAAATACCGCAGCCAACGACGGATGATTGATACTCCACCAAACGGCAGTTTGCTCTGGAAATACAGATGCACCATCTGCCCCATGATCTCCACAACGGAGAGGACAGCGGAATGTTATGCTGGTCCGTTTCCGGACGCGGGCTATCCGACTACCCTGATGCATGAGAGAAGCTGACAAAAGGCTTCGCAATACGGGGATAGGCGTTCCAGACGACATGTCCCGAACTTCTTGTTTGCCTTGGGATCCGGAGAATGGACTGCAATGGAGCTGTCAAGTAACCTCCTCTCCTACGGATATAAGTGGAATGCACACACCAACGTCCGGTGTGCAAATGCGTGCGTGTCATATAAAGCCACCAGGTATAAATGATGAGACACATCGGCATTTCGGTATTTCGTCATCTCGTCCGCTGCCCATGCCGTACGTAGATCGATGGGGAGTCGGGACGCATCGATTGGGACGTAACAATTATATAGTCTGGGTCAACGTGCTCGAATCTAGTCAGTCCTTGAGCTTTTCAAAAGAACATAAAATGGGGTCATGATGCATGCATGCGATTATGCGATGGCTGTGCTGTGGCCAATGGGTGTGGCGTTGGTGGTGTGGCGTGGTGTGGGTGGTGTGGGCTGTGGGTTGTGGGTGTGGCTTGTCAAATAAGTGGCCAAGCCGGCTGCGCCTCTTTCTTCGTGCAGCATAGGACTTGCCACCAAGTACTCGGATATCGAGGGACGTCATTAGAATCCATGGCGACATAAGCTGGTGTCGCTTGTGTCGCTTGTGTAGAGCGTCGAGTCGAGACACATACGATGGAAGTGCTATGCACGCCGCCCTTGTTTGGCCGCGCCGTGTCATCAACCATGATTCTCCAAGCCGCGCACCATAGCAAGAATATGCAAGCAGTATCAAACGTCTTGTGAGGTGCGCGTCAATGATTCACATGAGACATCTTCACCTACGACACCTCGGCTCGGGTCCATAAAAGCATAGGACCAGGGCCGCAGGGGTCCAACAGATGACGTTTTCTTGTCCCAGCTTCCAAGCAAGGAAGGCTACGGAAATGCTTCGTCCTGCGATCGTCGGTCTGCGACTTGTCGTGGCATGCACCATTTGGGTCGGGAAGGCGCATCCGCCCTTGCTTCCTTCCCGTCCTGCTCCTCTCAACTTCCAAGCGCCTGCCTGGCCTTGTGACTCGTTGTCTTGTCTTGTTCACCTTCTTTCCAGCCAGCTCCCACGAGCCCATGGATATAATGCCCAACCTGTCCTGTCCATTCGGTGAAGTCCACATTATCCTCCTTTTCTCTTCCCGTGGTGGTAAAAAAAAAATCAAAAATCAAAACGGAAGCGCGACCCCCTGCCAAGGTGTTTCATCCCTTCTCATCAGATCAGCCGATCCCCATTCTCTTTTTCTCGCAGCTAGTCGCCCCACATCACCAACAAGCTTTTTGCCAATTGCAACGATTATTATTAGCGCCATCCCATTTCGTTAACTTGCCCCAGAGTCCCAATCCGTCAAACAAGGTCAAACCGGTCAAACCCCAAAACCAGTCAATACCGAGAACCATGTCCTCTCGAAGACGGCGTCATAGTGGGCCTCCTTCTCCGCTCTACTCCAGAGGAGAGACCACGACGACTACTACTTCCAGCGCCGTTCTGGACCACCCCCGGCATACACGTCCTTCGACGGCTATCCAAGGGCAGGCTTGGCCGTTGATTATGGCGAACCCAGCCGGGGCGGCGTCCCAGCCGCCAATCTGCTTATTCAGACGTGAGAGGCCGAGGTTACGATGCCGGCCGTCCCCATACGCCTATGACGAGCCGCCTCGTGCCAGACGGCCCCCAGAGTCTCGCTCTCAAGGACGCACAAGCGTAAATGATAGAGATGGCCCTCGCGGGCATCCACCGCCCAGCCGGCAGGGCAGGGAGCCTCGCAACAGCAACGGCAACGGCAACGGCAGCGGCAGCGGCAGCGGCAAAAGCTCGTCGAGGAGTAAGTCATTATCGTCACCGTCCCAACCCCAACAGGAGAGACGGAAAGAAAACACGGGTACGCCCTGGTGGCAGAACCAAATTGTGCGTACTTGCGCCGCGACGGCCCTGACCACAGGTCTATCTGCCGCCTTGGACAGCCGCCATGACCCAGGACAGTGGAAGGGGGCTAAAGGCACCAAAGTCGCAGTGGCCACGGTTGGATCAGCACTGGTAGATGGTTTCCTGGGACAGAAGCATCCAAATGGGATGAGACACAAAGTTATGAAGAAAGGCATGGAGGTGGCTATGGATGAAGCGGAGAAGAAGAAACACCAAGGCGGGAACGAGGACAAGGAGAACAAGGCCCGGGAAGGGGACCAGCAAAGAAGGAGTCGCAGTCGTAGTACTGGCCGACATGGTTCAAGCCACCATGGTGATGAAAGGAGACATAGAAGTCACGGAGGGGCCACCGGCGGAGGCATCGATCGTGATTAAAAAAATGAGGAAACGCGTGTTTTGAGCGATTATCATCGGGAATCCGAACTTCTTTCAGCAACCAGATATGCATTTCAGTCTGCCATATAACACAATACAAAGATGGGTTCTCATCCGCTGACGCAACAAGTTGAGGGAGCGCAACGTAGTTTTCCAACATGACCTTGTTTGCCCTGGACCCCGAGCGGTCGCAACACCCAGTGCATGTTCCTGGAAAGAATTTAGAGTTCTGGCTGAACCTTGACCTTGACGGATGCGAAAGGAAGCTTTGGCCCGATGGAAACACGACGGCTCATTCACCCAAGATCGACGTCTCAACGTCTCGACGTCCCGACGAAAACTGGAGCACGGCACGCAATTGACACTCGGCAGTGGGCAAGACATGACATGCATGTGCATTCCATTCCATTCCATTCCGGCGCTTGTCTCCTGTCAAAATGCTTATTCCACGCAACCCTACTAATTATAATCACAGGCGCCCCAAGGTGAGGCGCCCCAAGGTGACATGGACCAACACCGACTTTTCTCCAAACACGTCGATCCCCGGTCCACTTTTCCAAATGCAACAACGACCTGCTTGCGCTTCCTGTTGTCACGGACGCAAAAGTCCAAGATGAGCGCATCGGATGGCGAACAGGAAAGTTTACCGGGAAAGGAACCATGTTTGGGCTCCTGGAAGCGGCTGGTTCAGGGCCTGGTCAGTGGACCTTCATCCAGGCTTCCAACGTTTTGGGAACTTCGTAAAAGGAAGAAAATGGACTTGTTTTCCGAAGGAGGACCAAGATGTATATAAAGACGAGGGCCGGTTCCCGCACGCACTAGCCGCGTCCCTGTCTGACAGAAGTTCACACGAAAGCCCTCCTTTTTCTAAGTGGACGCCGCACCATGGATTACTATGTCAAAAAGGCTGTCGAGGTCGTGAAGAGGCGCCGGCGGAGTAGGGAGGAGGTCGAGGAGGAGGTCAGCGTCGAGCAGAGTGAGTTTGGTCGGACCACTTCAACATGTTGTCGTTGATGGGGCAGTTTCGTCGCTAATAAGCGGTGGGCAGATCTACACCTTGCGGCCAAGAACTGCGTCATCAACGTCGATCCCACGCGGAAGGACTCCATTAGCTCTGAGGATCTGGAGAGGTATAATCCATCGTTTGGGTATGCTAGGTTTTGATATGACTCGCGGCTCGTTGGGGCGCGAGCAGTGCTTTCCATTTGGCTGACGCTCGACAGCCTTTCTGTGCTTGAGAAACCGCCTCGGCGGACGTCGGCGAATGGACAATGAGTAACTGGACTGGACATGACTGGTGGGAGAATGCTATTTTTTTTTTTGTCTTTTTTCTAGCGGTGATTTGATGATACATGGTGATTGTTTGGGGGTCATCTATGGTTCAACTGGGTTCATGGCCCAACATGAACGAATATTGAAATCAAGAGACGGTAGAAAAGTGCGAGTAATGCCAACGGATGGCCTCGTCCCAAGCTTTAATAGCCAGACATTGCCATCGTTGCAAACAAGCCGTACAGGCGCGACCCGAAGCATCCACCTCAACATGATAAAAGTTTGCGATTACCCCCTCCAGTGCGAATAAGACGTGTTTGGGCGGGACTTGCAGGGAAACCGGTGCTAATAGCACTGTGAAATCAGTACTATAGTTAAAGCTATAAGAAATGGGAATTTCCCGACCTTTCCCCCTTTTATAATAGTTCATGATAGAAATGATAGAAACAGTCTAGTCATCCCGAGTGCAAGATAGGAGAGCTTCTCAGTCGCGAGCCAAAGAGGATGACGACGGCAGCCTCCTCGCCGCAATGAGTAAATTCAGCAATCCGCCCCTCATTCCATTCTATGCAGTCCGGATTCTACATGTCACTGTATCTAATCGCACGGTCCACCCGTCCCGCGGGGCAAGCTAGTCGCTCCTGATGGAGCCGTCATCAATCAGGAAACCCACGTTGCAGTTCTCACTCATCATTCATCATGCAATGGCGGACAACGACGCCGGAAACCTCGGCTCGACCAACTCACGGTTCAATCGGGAAATTATCCCCGCACCAACGATCCAGGCTTCATAGAATTCTTCTTGTTCCCCCTCTGCCATACATGATACAATGAGCGCAACAGCCGTCATCGCAATGGCCACGCACACGCCGGCTGCCCCGACCGCAACAAGCTGCTGCCCACGCTGCGGCTCCGTCACGGCGCAGTCGTCGCAGTCTCGCATCGCCGAGCTCGAAGCCCGCGTCGCGCAGCTCACCCAGGAGGCCGCCGTCGCCGTGTCCCGCTGGGCAGACTACGAAGCCGAGCTACACAGGCTACGCTCTGCGGCGCAACGCCCGCCGCCGTCCACGCCGCCGCCGCCGCAGCAGGCCGAGCCCCCGGCAATCACCCGCCTCGACGTCGACGTCGAGTCTTCTCCAGCAGGGCACGTCGCGCCTGTCCTCGCTGCTGCGCGCCGACGTGCGGCGCCAGAAGTCCAACTCCTCCCCCGCCCCCTCGCCCGGCGCCGCCTCGGCCGAGGACCTGATGGAGGCTCTGACGAGGGAGCAGGCGCTGCGCAGGAGGCCGAGGGCCGGCTGAGCGCCACGAGCAAGGAGGTGGAGGAGCTGAGCGTCAGTCTGTTCGAGCAGGCGAATGAGATGGTGGCCGACGAGAGGAGGGCAAGGGCAAGGTTGGAGGAGAGGGTCGGCGAGCTGGAGAAGAGGGACGAGGAGAAGAGGAGGCGGCTGGAGAGACTCGAGGGCGCCATGGGCAGGATTGAAAAGGTTAGGACCTTGCTGGAGGAGAGTTGAATGGGTGGGTGCATGGCCATTTCAAATTCAAATGTTTTCAAACCGACTGCAAGAATTGGCGTTTTGCGTGAATTGATAATGATACCAAGGTGTACAAGATGGCATGGCGTACTAGAGTGCATTTAGTGAATGAATTACCACCCCAGGAGGAATTGGAGAATGAATTGATTCCTGGGCTACTACTCCGGCCGTGGCAGTGTGTAGATGAATGGGGCGGAACCTGGTGAGACGGGCCAATACACTCTATTATGAATTCAGGTACTCGATTCCAGGTGAGCTACCGAGTTCTAGCTGCCATCTTCATCAACCTGCCCGTCCAGATGCCGTCCCGTCAAGTTACTTACGCCCCGCCCTGAATAGAATTTGCATCATCTTCCTTCGTTAATTCGAATATGCATATATATGCCCTTCCTTCAACCGTTGTTTCCCCAACGCCAGCCGATTCTGTACACATTGCGAACACGAGAATGGTCTCTTTTTGACTACGTCTGTGCCTTGTTTTATATCTTGCGTCTTAGTGACGTAGAGACAGACGGCTTTCTAATCTTGAAAACCCGTTCCATGATTTCTCATCATGAGTGAGACTTGCATCTCATATTAACTGACTTGCTGGCCGAGGAGGAGGACCTGGCTGCTTTGCGGGGAGGTTCAGGCATCTCGTTGGACGGGCACCTTGCCCTCTTCTCTCGGGTAGGCGATGGCGCGTCTGTTGAGGATGGCCTCTTCTGCTGGGCGAGGTTCTTGGATGGTGACTTGCCCTCGGGTTTGGCGTTTGCTGACGGTCCTGGCCAGTTGGCTTCATCAGGCTCACCGTTCCAGCGTGCCAACATGTCGGCCACCTTGGGGCCCCAGATATCCTCGCCCTGGACAAGTCCTCGTATTCCAACGTGTTGGGGCCTCCCACGGTGAAGTCGCTTTGGCGGACACGACACAGCTCGGCCATGATAGCTGCTGATCCGAGCTTGGTTCCTAAATCATGGCAGAAGCTTCGAACATAGTAGCCGGACGTGACGGTTAGGCGGATCTTGCATGCGGGTGGTCCTTCGTCGCTCCACGGCGGCGGTGTGTTTGAATCCGGTGCGGGAGGCACCAGATTCGACCCTTTGTTTGAGTATACGGGCTGGGGCATCGCGCCGAGACCCCTGACATCATGGCCTTGCTCTCTTTGGCATGACGTTGTTTCCTGGGTGGCGCATCCCGGATCAGCTCATCTTGTCTCTCTTCGAAGCGCTTCTTGAACGACTCATGCGCTGCTATCGCCTGGTCGTCCTGCTCCTTCTCCTTGGGTGTCAGTGTCTTGCCCGTCTCTTGCTGCTTCTTAACCCTCCACACTTGCTCGGCGAGATTTCTCTCTGCCGCCTCAGCCTCCTCTGTCGGCCAGCGGTTGTTGTGCTTCCCGGCTCATACCACTCGACGAGCTCAACTTCCAGAGCCTCCACTTGTCTACCTTCGATTTCTCGAGGTATGGGCTTCCCCTCGCGGGCATATTCGTAGAGGGGCTTGCCGTTCATCTTCAAGGCAGAGTACAGTGGAGGAATCTGCGTCTGCTGGCCACGGAAACTCGCCAGTTCCTTCTCCACCAGCTCTTTTGTGACATGGTCGTATCCCTTTCGGGCCAACACTCTACCCACTCGATCGTACGTATCGGTGCTCACGCCAAATACCACCGTCGTCTCGTACGTCTTTGTGCAGTCGAGAAACTGAGAAAGCAGTTTCGTGCCGGTGCCAATGCCCAGGATCAGAACGCCCGTCGCCAGAGGGTCCAGCGTGCCTCCGTGGCCAATCTTGACCTGGGATGCCTTCTTCTCCGCCTTGCGTCGATTGAACTGCTTGCCAGACTCTTTAAGCCGCCGCGCCAGTTCAGCTTCGATCATGGGCCGGAAGAAGTTGGAAGGATTGAAAGCTTGTTGGCATTCTCGTACAACTTGTGCTGAGCTCTGGCCGCAAGGCTTATTGATGGCTATCGAAAGATCAAGGTTAGTGAAGAAAGACGGTTGCTCGGGATTTCTTGTAGATCTGCCGCCGAACTGGGTCTACGGTTCGAGGCCATTTCGACACATGAGAAGCAGCGGCAAAGGCTTACCAAAGACGCCATCGCGGACGACGTCAGACGCCATCTTCAACACCTTTGTTCCTGCTCGTCGCATGCGAGCCGCATCAAGCAGCTGCGGAGTGGAAGCAGCTGTTCAGCTGTTAATACAGCACAATCAATCGAGTCAAGAGGCTTGTGACGATGCGCATCACATCAAGCTTCAAGCTTTGGAGGCGGGCGAGAAAGAATAGGCAAATCAGCCAGGATGCGAACATGGGGAGGTAAAAGTGAGGCCACACTGAAAAAAAGTCCCCACTGAAAAAGGCCCCGCTGAAAAAGGCCCCACTTGCCTACCACCGTGCAGCGACTTCGCGCCATCATCATCGCGCCGTTTTGTCGCGCCGTCCTTGCGATTTCGAGCTTCCACACTGCATGCATACTTCACGTTTCGCGCCAACCGTGCTCCCATGGTACATTCTCTCCAACTCCCAAAATCGTCAGAATGGCTGGCCGCAGGCGACGAGCCTCCACGTCGAGCGTGGAATCTGAGCACGAATCCGATGCCCGATGGCGGCAAGAGAGCTCCGTTGTGCGATCGGTTCCCAAGGATAAGCCGTCGGACGACTGGCCCATTTTCGAACTCGCCAACGCCATCGTACTCGGCAAAGATGGTCAGACCATCGAAAACGCTCTTCATGTTGAGAAAATGGGGCCTTTCATCGTTCGCGGCCATCTCGTCATCGATGAACCCTCGCAAAAAACACATCGTACGTCCGTCCTGCTTCAACAAGCTGCACCTTGCTCGTAAGCAAGCCACACCTCCTCTAACTAGTCGGTTAGTCATTATGCGTGTTCGCGCCTCCACGCCTTTAGAGATCCGAAAGTCGACACTGTACTCTATTGGAGAATCCGATGATCACAGACCATTGATATGGGTCTCCGGCCAGGGCGGCTGGTACGAGATTGACCCTTGCCGCGCGTACAGGCCAATGTACAACAAGATGTGCGAGGCCACCACCATGTACTACACTCTCCTTGATATATATAACGAACGCCCGTCCAAGAAAATCAAAAGGGCAAAAATCCCACACTCATGGACGAGCTGGGTCCCGTATTTCACAAGGTACAGTCAATGCTGCTGCTGCTGCTGCTGCCAGTTCAACATGCTTCCAACCGTCACTGGCTAATCAAAACCGGCAGTACGCTGCACGCATTGGCGATGGCTCAACATTCGAGGAAGTGGTTGCGAGGGCGAGGAGCACGCGTCCTTTTTGTTGATAGACTGTCACAAAATGATGGCATCTTTGACTGGACAACAACAGCATTTTACAAATGGATCAAGTCCGAACACGCTGTACGTTGGAGATGACGGGTTTTCTCTGTTTCTGGTATGCGACAATTGGCCTGGCCTGCTTGCTAATGACAAATGTCGGCTAGAGCGAGAAAATGATGCCACAGCATTAGAGACGATACAACTGCGACCACAACTGCGACCACATCCATCACATGCATCCGAGGCGCAAAACAGCTCGCGCCAAAGTGCACGGGCTCTGTCCATCAGAAGCAACAGCGTGGACGTCACCGACAGCAATATCTCTCAAACAGGTAGAATCAAGAGAGGCCTAGCGAGGTCTGCTACACCGAGGATAGTCGACAAGCATGCTGCGCAACCTGACACGCACCCATCTGCGGCAGACGTCACCGCCCGCTCTGTTGTGCCGCTTTATGAGTGGAGCGACAAGGATGATTCGCCCGCCTCGCCGTTACAGTCGGTCCTTGCCACGTTTGCCGATTGCTTTGATGCCCTGGCACCGAGTAAAGGGGAATGACCTTGTCGGGCACACTCACTCGATTGTACTTCAACTATACGTTTCCTACCTACAAGGACGCCCGCGTGGGCTCATATAAGCGGCCTGTCCAAGAGTGGATACACTACTATTCCAAAGCGCTGCTTCACGTTCTCGATGAACGATATCGACGACATGAGATATATACAGAACTCCAAGAGCTGGCCAACACGGAACTCGAGTTACTGGCCTACAAGCCTTCCGAATTTCCGCCCAAAGTCATCACACCTCGCAGATCTCAGCCTCGAAAAGGTACCGCAGGACAAACGCCCTCTACCCCGATACGGACACTCAACAACCACAACTACTCCGGTAGCGACAGCCCCAGACCCATGGGCAAGCGTCCAACCCGGACACCAGGCAAATCATCCCTCCGACCGAGAGTTCCCAAGAAGAGGCCGCGCAATGAACACGAAAGCGATAGCCCGGGGGCTGCTCAGAAGCTCCTGGCCACGCCAGAAAGTCTCACTATTTCGACAACGGCGAATTTCTAGATCATGGCATGGACATGGATAACGTCCAGCCGCTGGATCCGGGGACGAAAACGACGCAGACGACGACATCATCGATCCGGACGCCCAAGAACGGTACGATCTCGAACCCATCAGGCTCGTCATCCGAGCAGAGAAGATTCCCGAATCGTCCCCCGTGGACCCGACGACACCTGGGCCTGCGACCAAGAAGGCTGCGGTTACGTTGTCCGCGGGGCCGACCAAGAAGATTGCCAAGACCGTATCCGGCAACATTTCCGCGACCACGAGCAGCAGCTGACCAGAGTAAACCTCGCCATGTCAGAAGGCGCTCGTGGCCACATGCCCATCAAGTATGCTTACTTCCCCCGTTCCTCATCCTCGTCTACTTCCAATCTCCTCATTGGCCCCCATCCCCATCTCGGCCCGTCATATCCTCGTCGTACCCGACGTCGTCTTCAGCCCACCCGCTCTCGTACCCAGTGCCACCCTCCCACTGCCCCTGCCCTCCGCAACACCCGCCTCACCCAGGTCTCTCTTCAGGGATATCCGTCTCCTGATCTAAGTGGAACATCAAGAGACAGGTTTCGCGCTCTAGTCGAGCGCTTCAATTGCAACCCCAGTCCATCGTTGCCCAACCCACATATTACTACAACAACAACATCATCATCATCATCATCATCATCATCATCATCATCATCATCATCATCATCATCATCATCATCATCATCATCATCATCATCATCATCATCATCATCATCATCATCATCATCATCATCATCATCATCATCATCATCATCATCATCATCATCATCATCATCATCATCATCATCATCATCATCATCATCATCATCATCATCATCATCATCATCATCATCATCATCATCATCATCATCATCATCATCATCATCATCATCATCATCATCATCATCATCATCATCATCATCATCATCATCATCATCATCATCATCATCATCATCATCATCATCATCATCAACAACAACAACAGGAAGTCTAACGCATTCACAGTCACTTACTCGACAAGATCAAGCAACTTCGTGGAGAAGCGACGGATCTGCAAACCCAGCCGATCAAGAGGAAGTTGATAGTGTAACGCTGTGCAGTGACAGTGACGAAACGGAGCATCAACCGCTAACGTGAAGTGTGAAGTGTGAAGCGTGAAGCATTCTATTCTCTCAACCAATGTCGCATCTAGTGGAAACATCAAAGGGACAGACGCATGCGGTAGTTTTCGTGACTCCATGCCGCGCGGTGACCACTTTTCACACTCTTCATTCATCCGCATTTTTGTTTTCACGGGCCCAAAGTAGGCTAGCTTGACGGCACACGGGCCAAATTTTTCCCGGGGTGGGAAGGGGAAGGGGAAGGGATGGGAATATTTAGTAGCTAGCTATCAATACGTGAGGCTGATGATGCCGGGGACTAAACGTCCTGATTGACAAGGTGAACGTCCAGTCCAGCATGAGCACTTGAGAAATCGGGACCTCCGCCACGGCCACCACCACAATAAGATGAGACCAAAGACAGGTAGGTAATATGGACGTCATGGTCAAGCGTCACCTGGACGCAAGCAGCCCATCCGGTATCCTTTGGCAATTACCATCTAATCATACCTGGTACTCGTCTCCGACCAATTTAGTGTACAGACCGGAATCCGTCCCCCACTCACTCAATCATGAAATCCTAATCCTGAACGTCCGAGCGGGTTCCCGCCTCCTCTGCTTTTATAGCCCACCGCTCGCTCTTGGCCTCGGCAACAAACGTCTCTTCGATGGCGGCCAATCTTTGGAACACCCTCTGCCAGCGCTGTCCCCATCTGCGAATCATGGCTTCTCTGTCCGAGGAGCCGTCCCCGTCTTCCATGAGTTGATCCTTGTTGCCTGCCGCCCAGCTTGCCAGCGCGTCGTTGATGGCGCGGAACAAGTCTCGCATGAATGCTATTTCTTTGTCGCGCGTCTCCTCGTCTGCATCCGGGGAGGTGAGGAGCTGGCGCACTCGGCCGCTCACCTTGGCCACAGTGTTGGAGATGAGCTCAAACATGTGCGTTTGCCCAAGGGCTGCGCCGCCTTGGGTGCCGTGGATGGGCGTAGTGGCTGCGAGGGTCCAGTCCACGATGGAAAGGGGCGTGAGGATGGAGTAGTTGAGTAGTTTCTCGATGATGGAGAGCGCGACGCCCGGGTGCGCGCTCCAGTAGTCCATGACGGAGGAAATAATCTGCGAGCGCGCCGCCGGGTTGGATGAGCCGGCGTCAATGAGTCGGCTCTTGGTGCGGTCGATGCAGGCGAGCACATGGCTGAGAGACTTTGATCCCACCCAGCACACGGCTGTCATGAAGACATCGGTGCTGGCCACGACAGGGTCCAGAGCTTGCTCTGTGGCCTTCGCTTGGATGCTCTCAATGACGGGCTGGAACTCTTCATCGGGGGCTTTGCGCCTCAGGAGCGCGGCAATTTCTTGACCTTCTTTTGAAAGGGGTGTATCTGTGTCACACATTTTGCCCAAGGTAGGTTAGTTTAGTTGTTCACGACGTCTGCATGTATGCATGACTCGATGCGCTTCGTAACGCCAAAGTGGCATGAACGTACCAGGATTACTATACTTGAAATCGGGAACATCCTTCTCCTTCTCTGGCCCAATCAACGGCTGATATGCCTCGGGAAGCGTCTTCTGGATTCTCTGAGCAAAGCTCAATCGAATCTCCTTGTCCAGAGCTCCGAGAAGAAACGACTTGCATGGGTGCAGGTCCGGAAGGCTGGTATCTTCTGACCATTCAGCCCACTTCCACGTGAAGCCAAAGTTGCTCAGGTGATGCGCGAACCAATCCAAGAAACGGTAGCTGAGCTCCAAGTCCGTACGGGGCGTGTTGCGGTACAAGAATCGAATAGCTCTGCCAAGACTCGGTGCGATGGCCGCCGGGGCAAGCTTACACGCCTCGGTCAATACAGAGTGGTAATAAACAGCCTTGTGCTCAGACTTGGGCAGTTGGAACAGCTGTGAGAAGACGGCATCCACGGCAACATCTTCGGGCTTCCATGTCGATTTGCCGGGGCCAATATTGCGCAGTTCATCGAATGGCGTAGCCCGTTTGACAAAGGTGCCGTCGGCAAAGTATGAGTCAATGTCCATCAGGAACCGAGCCGTCACATTTCTGTTGAAATCGAGAATGTTGATGGTGTCGGCTAGCGCATCCCTAATGAGCGATGCGGCAATGTCTGTAGGTGGCGGCACCGACTCGACGTCCTGGTCGCTGTATACAGAGTAGTGGATTTCGGGAAATAGCAATCGCGGCCCTGCAATGGCTGTTGAAGGTATAGCGATGGCGGGAATCGCGTGCTTCGGCGCATTGGCCAGCTTGTCTTGAGTCTCGACCTCTTCGAGAGGCATGACCCAGGGTCGAGGAATAAAAGCGAGCTCCCAACCCTTGGAAGCCTCTGTTTGCAACTGTTTCTGCAACAACATGCACAGACTCATTGATGCTGCCGGGCTTTCTTCTTGTCCTTCAGGGTGGAACGGGTCGACGAGGGCTTGAAGAGCATGTGGTTCCGAGGCAATGACATCCGTCTTCTCCATGAGATCTGCCGCCTGTTGTGTGTACTGGCCCGGGGCAGCAGCCATCGCGTACGGGATGGTGAGGAGAATAATCTTGACAATCTCGGTTCCAATAACCTGGGATGAAGAATTAGCAATATGTCACCATCGTTTGTCACTTCTCGCGTCGGCTTCAGACTGGGCAAACCCACATCATCAGAGCTGGCCGTCTGCAAATCGGCCGCTCTCGTGAACAAGTCCTCCAATAGAGGAAAACTCCATTGCCCTCCAGACAGCCCTGGAGGCAGGCCAGGAACTTCAGCAAAAGCTTCACCTCCCGCCACTGGCCTTTGCCAACATTCTTCTCAATCTGCGTTGCCAGTCGTGCCAACACCATATCCACAAGCTCCGATTTCAGCGCATTCGCAACCACAACCACGGCAGCAACGAAGGGCGTCTTCAGCGGCTGCTCCACAACCAGCTGCAGAGATAAGTTGAGGAACGTATCGCGCAGGTTTTCGTCATCGTAATTCTCGGTGACGATGCGCGCAATCGAGGTTACTTCTTCTGACCATCGTCGCAGGGGCGAGTCGGCGAGACTGAGAAGCTGCCGTCGGAGACGTACGGGTGCTGGAGCTGAATCAGTGCGCCTGCGTTGCTGTCGGCGATCGTAATGGTCATCGTCGTCTATACATGAAGCGCTGTTGTTAGCCACGACACGTTTCTTGGAAGGGGACTTATTCACACAGCGTCCCATTGCGAACCTCTATATCGCCTCTTGCGGTTGTTATAGCCCCCGATTGGCGCCTATCGTAATCAGCCATCATACAATAACCAGCGAAGCTTGGGCGTTCGAGAACGTTTGTCAATGGACAATGTTGGCGTGTATTGATACCAAGCGGGAAGGAGCTGAGCTAGCATCTGAAAGCTTGGAGGTTTTACGGACTAGATCGCTCCATCTCATCAACGCAGGTGCAGGGCTGGGGGCTGGGGGCTTCGTCGCTGCCTCAGGCATCAAAAGAGGTCTGCAAGCGAAGTACCATTGCAGTGTTTTGAATTTATTTAATTCAATATCTGCCTGGGTGGTGAGTCTTTAGATTTGATGCTGTTGTCTTGTTGTTCTGATGAGACCTTAAATAAGTCCTCTTGCTTTCCCTTTGCTTCTTTCCACACTTTAATTGCATGGCTACACCTCTCAGATACGCCATTCATCATTCCATTTTGACTCAAGTCGACATTGTCCCTTGTTCCGTTTTCGGCCCCACCGTCTCCAGAGACCCCTTAGGGTTAGGGTTAGTTCCGACCGATTTCATCACCCAATGCCGTCGTGATAGGGCATGATATGGCCTTTGTCTCATTTTGCTTACCCCTCCAACTCTGTCGCAAACTAGAAGGTATCAAGATGAGGAACTTGTGGGGTTCAATGGCCATTAAACATGGTCGGCTATTCCAGGACCCCAAAATCGAATATCAAACACCCAAGACTCGTGGCACATGAACAAGGGAAATTATGAGAAGAGAGAGACAGAGAGAGTCATGGAGAGAATAGAAGCGAAAGTGATGGCCCCCTTTTGTCATGCATCAAAATTTGGTCTAAAAGCGTTATCATGTCCCATCTTTGATGTACGGTCACCTTGGCCGTTTTCCCATGAATATAGATTAATCCCAATTGTCCTACAGGAGATTTCTGATTCTCTCTGGTTCCTCGACGGAGGTCGCGTCTCCACTTCGCCGAGTGAGATTGGACCTCGATTCGCTAGAACAGACACACACGCGCGCACACCCAAAAACTCGATCTCGCTAGCAGCCGGCTGTCAGAACTCAGTCACAGAGCTGACCTGCTCGGCATCGAGGTCACAAGGTTCCTTCTCCCGACATCTCGTTCTGATTTGCACATCGAGCAATCTCCCCCAAGGAACCACTGTCAGCTCGGTGCCGGGAGTGCATGGGGCACATGTTCCAGAGCCATTCAATGCTTGTGGAGCAAATGATGACCGGTTTGAACTCCTCTGTCGTACAGTGAGAAGATCAGTCCAACTTGGCAATCATCTCCTGCTTCGCCATCGGCGTAAAGTTGTCGATGTCAAGTCCTTGAGAGGCAAGGACAGGCTTGATGTGGGCTGGGACGAGCTGGGCATTCAGGTTTGGTGCAATGGAGAGTTCTGTGGCGGAACGCGTCAGTAACAGAACACGAGTGTGTCAAATATTAACCCTTTTTCTGAGGCAACACAGCTTACCATGTCGGGTGAAATCGAACAAAGCAGGCAGATCACGGAGTTGGCCCGAGCCATGTCGAGAGTCAGGCAGCTTAGTTGCGGGGTCGCGAAGCTCATCGAAGAATGGGTGAACCATAGCATCAATGGCCGATTGTCGCTCAGTCGGTGTGTACTCCAAGAGTCGCGCGATCAGGTCAATGGCATTGGCATCAGCCTTACGAAACACCTTGTTAAAAGGATGGGGCTTGATCTGAGGGAACTTATGCTCCATATAGTTAGGGTTCATGGTTCGGATTTGCTCTCTGGTGGGAGTGCCCAGGACCTTGATGATTTCGACTAATTGATCGATTCCTGATTCACCGGGAATAATGGCTGACCCAGCATCAGCTCGGCCATGACACATCCAGTTGACCAGACATCTTTCAACCAGCGTTAGCGAATGAAGCGCAGGGGATAGGGGGCAAATGACAAGGAAGTCTTACCAATCTTGGTTGTATAGTTTGTCGCGCCGAAGATCAATTCCGGTGCGCGATAGTAACGGGAGCAAATATAAGACACATTTGGCTCATTCTCGACAAGAATCTTGGCGCTACCGAAGTCGCACAATTTGAGAATGCCGCTGTTGGGGTCGAGCAGGAGGTTTTGGGGCTTGATGTCACGATGGCAAATGCCTTGAGAGTGGATATATGCCAAAGCTCGGAAAAGTTGGTATGTGTAAAGCTTGACTTCAAGGATGGGCATAGTCGTCTTCATCTTGTTGAAGAATCGAGAGGCTCTGTAAACGGTTTCTGGCACGAACTCTTGCACAAGGTTGAGATACACTTCCTCTTTCTGTTTCTGCGTCAGTCAAAGCAGTTGAGGGTGTGCGGGTATGCAGGTAGCAAGGAACATGGACCCACCCTTTCGCCATTGGAATAGTAAAAGGCCTTCAGTTGAACGATGTTTGGGTGTCGAACAATTCGCATGATTTGGAGTTCACGATTCTGTTTGTGAGGTTAGCCTCACGTTCCGTTGAAAATTGAGGCAGGAGGCAGATTGACCTTGAATCTCTTGTCTTGCAACACTCTTTTGATAGCGGCATCCTCTCCTGATGGAGAAAGTTTCGTTTGAAAGACAACACCGAATGAACCATTTCCGACTATTTTGCATTGCGTGTATTGCAAGTCTCTGGTTTCTCCCGTGATTCCATCCTGAACCTTCTCACGGATCACTTCTACGGTGCGGGGTAAGCCACTAAATCAAGTACACAAAGGGAGAGACCAGGAGAGAACTTACCCCCATCCTGAGGCTGTTGAATGCATTGGGCCG
This sequence comes from Epichloe baconii, assembly GCA_023650635.1. NCBI lineage: Eukaryota > Fungi > Ascomycota > Sordariomycetes > Hypocreales > Clavicipitaceae > Epichloe > Epichloe baconii. The sequence goes on along the minus strand of CP097908.1, from coordinate 1,091,382 downwards.
ATGTGACGACATTTTTTTCTCTTTTTGGTGATACGAGCCCAAAACGTTCAGAAAATGCTACCGACGCTTAACAAAGGAGTAACCCAGTTGTGGATAGATGGCAAGTAGAGAATCAAATGATGTAGAGCGGGCCGTGATGGGCAACGGAATAGACTTTGGAGATGGGGTTGAAAACGTCGTCAACGTGCCAGCGGAGCACGTGCAAAATGTATGATGGATGAGTTTCGTATCAGAGGCTGCGAGCGACGGGTATGAGCAAAAATTCGTGTCGGTTCGCCAAATCGAGATTGGTCTGAAGTTTTCAGCGATGACGGTTAAGCACTACTCTGAATAGGCACCTAAGAAGAGGGAGTTAAAAATGGTCAGTTTCGAGGGTTTCAGTATACTCTTCTTTTAAACAGAAGTATCGAATAGAGTACAATAAACAAAAGGCAGTGTTGGAAAATGCATGAGGCGTCTTCAATCTCATCTGGTTGCAGCTGGCCATGGGTGCAGGAATGTAGTCACGCCTTGACAAAATCTTGGTGCGTGTCGAAGGGAATTCGTCCACACATGGAAGGGATCTTCTTGCTGTGTTCAAATAAACCAAGAGCCAAGCAACGACTGCGACGCTTTTTCTTGCTGGAACGACAACGTGGTGCGGAATGGCGTGGAGGACGATGTAATAAGGCCCGGGATAGTCATTTGACCATCCTAGTCTTGGCTTCCCCGCAGTGATCCAAGGAGGGTTGACAATCCAATAGAGCTGTACCGAAGGAACTAAACAAAAACAGAATTTCCGGAACGTCTGCGGAAGAGATTGATAAACATAGGTCAAGAGACGAAGGGATTCTATAGGTCTTGCGGGTGGAGTGCAGAAAGGACGAAAGTCGGCCATCAATGGCGACCCAAGCAAAGTGGTGGGGTTCCGAATGTATGCGTCGCGAAAGGAGCATCTGCGATGCAACAGCTTTCGAGGCAAGTGAGCCATGCCATCGCACGTGAACAAAGCCATGCATGGCAGCAAGCAAGCGTAGACAGACAGGTCCTCAAATAACCCTAGGCGAAGCACGATAAAGGGGTGAGGCGCAAGGCAAAGGCAACGTGAGGGAAGACAAGGCCGCACAAGCAAGCACTCACAGTGGAAGGACGACTCGAGGGCAGGGCGGCGCGAAGGGAATACAAGAAAACGCAAACTGTGGGCAAATGAGAGAAACTCACCGAAACGGATACAAGAGACGCTTTGGCGAACCTGCTTGTGTCAAGAGGTTCGCGATGTTACTGAATCGACCGTCGGGGGTGGGGAAAGCTGGGCAAGTCGGACGAGGCTGGAGGAGTAGCAGTTGGGTGCGAAGGCGAAGGCGAAGGCGAAGGCGAAGGCGAAGGCGAAGGCGAAGGTGAGGCCGGAGGCGAAGGTGAGGACGAAGACGAAGGTGAGGGTGAGGGCGAGGACGGCGGGCGGGTGGGAAGCGTCTGTCTGGTCGGTTGCACGGCGTGTGTTGAGGGGCAAGGTGGTGCTGTTGAAGTGGGAGCTGGCTTGGTTTTGAACGGCTGGGGTCCAGCCAAGAGCAGACCAGAGCAAGAATGATTTATGGATTGCGGGCGGCGGCGTGTTGTGGACTGGGACTCAAGTGCAGGTGGACGGACGGCTTGCGGGGAGGTCTGGTCTAAAAGCAAGACGTTCGTCGAAGGCTGGCAAAATGGCAGATGAGATTGTGAATTGAAAGATTGCAGGCCAGACGGTGCAGTCTCGAGGCCCCTGAAGTTTCGAGGCTGGTCGTGGCCAGTCGGGGAATGTTCTGAAATGAATTGAATTAAAAAAAAAAAAAAAAAAGTCCCGTCTTGGTGGGAGCAACAAGGCAGCAAGCAGAGCAAGCAGAGGCTGGAGGGGCTGGTGAGGCGACGATGGGACGATGCAGGGCGAGCGGAGCAGGGCGAGCGGAGCAGAGCAGAGCAGGTTCAATTGATGATGTGAATGAAGTCTTTGACTAGTAGTAGAGTAGAGCCTAGAATGCTCATCCTATCTCGCGTCTGGTTTGTGGTCTCTACGCCTTTTCCACTGTGCTGCTCAGGCTCTCGTGATGGATGTCAGTCTCCTCCTTCTTTGTCCTTATTTCTCCTTTTGTTCTTCTTAATAAGCCCCCGCCCAGCACAGTGCAGTCCGCCCAGCACAGTGCAAGTGTGTGCTGTGATGCAGGACCGCCCGCCCCATGTGGCGTGGGTGGGCGGAGGCGAAACCCGATTCATCAATGGCCTGAACCCGTTCCCGCTGCCCGTCGTCAACTCGACCCGAACCAACACTTGCTGGCTCCGGGCAACCCGTTGAAGAAGTGAAGTCGTCATGTCCTGGTGCAGGATACCATTAATCCTCAATCAATGTGCAAGTCCGAAATGCGTGGCTTCTTCGGTAGCAGCAGTACTTCTAGTTGGTAAGGCGCTTGCTTGGCACGAATGTCATGATACTGCTCTCACAACAGTAATTTGAAAAAGTGGAGGGAGACGCATGACGAGAGGAACCTGAGCCGGGCACTAATATACTATACCTTTGTAAAACAATTGCTTCGCGAATCTTGACTTTGGTTAATATTCCTGATTTCTGAGCAAGGCCAATGTAAGTAATGATTAGAGGTAAGAAGTTGAGAGAAGAATGCAACTGTTCCACTGTTCCAGCTCATGTGCCCAACTTTGAGACGAGCAAAGTCAAAGGGGAACAGAGAAGGCTGCAGCTTGGTCTGCTTTGGTTTCCGGCCACCCCCATCACCCCCACCCACCCCCACTCGCCGTGCACATCCACACAGCCAGAGGGTCTGGTGATCTGGTGGTCTGGTGATCTGGTGGGAGTGGTTCTATTATTCTTCATTTCACGGCCATCAGATTGCCTGCCTGCCTGCCCATGCGGACCCTGGCCCGCCAACCCGCCCACAATTGCGACCAGATTGACCTGGCTGATTTGTTTCGACTCGACTTGTCGTGGTTGATTACAACCTTGTTGATGCCAGGTTGCATGGCATCGTGAGATTTGTGACGACATCTTACAGTGCACACGTTTCATCACCATTCTCTTGTTTCGCAACAGTCAACGCGCACTGTTCGATGTTCCTGCCGCCTGGGTCGGGTCTCGTCTCTCTCTCTCTCTCTCTCTCTTGATAGATTCGTCACAGGAACATCTTCATTTTTACAGTGGGCCCTTGTACCCGACCCAGCTCAGCATCCCAGCAAGTAATGAATGCAAATAAAACAGCTTGATGCAGGGCAGGGGATGTTGTCGTGTTCAGGCTAGCGAAGGCGCATGGGTCTCCGACGGTATGTAGTAGATTTTGACCTGCCCTGGGATTATGATTGCCGAAGACAATTCGCGAGAGAGCGATGATCGGTGATGGGTGTGAGAGAAAAAACCCTCGTTCGAATTTCTTGCCTCCATCTCGGCCAGGTCTGCGTCCTGCGTCCTGCGTCCTGCGTCCTGCGTCCTGCGTCCTGCGTCCTGCGTCATTGTGGCAATCAGCATGTGCACTTGGGGCAGGCACTGCTGACAGCCGGCCAGAATTGACGTATCAATGGCAATTTGTCCAATTGTACGGACGTACATACATGTACGTGCAGGTATCCGGAATCCGTGCCGTTTTTACGAAGCATCCTCGTCACCTCCAGCACCAGTTCCAGTTCCAGTCTGTCAGCCTGATGCAGATAATTACAGTCAGGGCCCTGCCAACCAGCAAATCATCATCGGCATCGGCATCATCAGCACAACTCTCCCATCTCCTGGTAACCTTGGTTCCGGCCCCTGTCTCGGCCTGAGCTTTGGTCAGCAGCCCCAGTTTGGTTTTCAAATGCCCCGTTTACGATGTTTTACTGCCCTGTCACCTGATGCCGGGCAGGGGTTCCAACGTGGCCCAGACCAGTCAATACTTGACCTTTTTCGCCGATCATACGAATCAGATGTCGCAACGCTTAACGAAAAAGCAGCTGATCTAACTTTCATCTTTGGATCTCCCGGAAGGAATCGCCAGGGGCGTACAAGGGAGATGACAAGCCTGTATTATGTATGTACATGACAAGTTCGGACTCTTCCGTACGCTGCACGCGGGACCAGCCTGATCGAACGGCCCTAGCCCACAGGGCCGAAAGCAAAGGCAATGGGCAATGGCAAGCAAGCAAAGCCAGCACCTAATTACAAGTAGTAGGAGTACCGAGTACCGAGTACTACATGCGCTAATAAGTATCGCTGGAAAAGATGGGGGTTTTTTTTTAATTGGAGGGACCACCACCACCGACGCTCGTCACATCCCGTGATTACTGACAGCATATTACAACAGTGGCAGCTGCGAGATGCTCGAGCGTCGTTCTTTTCCCGGATCTGTGCGGTTCAGATACCACACAATAACGGGACATTGATCAATGGCAAATGACTTTTACCACTCCCCATCACCTTCTTCTGCAAAAGACTATTTGCGCTTCCTTACTCCGGGCGGGAGCCGTTTGTTTTCGGAAAAGCCACTTGTTGTTGTTGTCAGAGGGCTTGCGGCCCAGAGAAGATGGTCGCTCAAAATATCACCATTCTGGCTACCGGTCATCCATGCATGTGGCCGAAGAACGAAGAATCAAATGAATTACGGAGTACGGATTACATGAACTTTTCGTGGGCACATCAGTCTCCCACTCAACCACCTTGCAAGAGGGGAGAGGGGGCTCTATGTACAGATGTCGACTTTTGCCATTCCCACGAAATAACAAGAACGCCAAGCCCGGAATACATGAATGTGGCGGGCATTGAAGTCGCCAGTATGGATTCAACGACACCATCGACTACAAGGCAGCTTCACCATCAAAGTGGTTGCAATTGACTTTGAATGCGGTGCGCGGCTCTCACATCAACGAGCTACTTGCAGGCAAGTGACAACATCTCAAATAGTCCGTATATAAGTGGGAACGTCTTGTGGTCTCATGACCCCCTGCCGCGTGGCGCTAGCAGCCGATTTGAGTTCATCAGCACCAGCACCAGACACTTGTTCATTTGTTGGGCAGTGGTTCCTGCGCTTTGCCCGACCAGACACGCTATCGGCTTCAATTCCGTCTGCTCTCCGGAGTGCTCACGGGGTTGCTCACGGAGTTGCTCACGGGGTTGCTCACGGAGTTGCTCACGGAGTTGCTCACGGAGTTGCTCACGGAGTTGCTCACGGAGTTGCTCACGGAGTTGCTCACGGAGTTGCTCACGGAGTTGCTCACGGAGTTGCTCACGGAGTTGCTCACGGAGTTGCTCACGGAGTTGCTCACGGAATGCTCTGCACAGAGGGCACAGAGGGGAGTATTATATTCGCGAGCACAGGAGTCAATTGGTAGAGCTTCGCGACGTGGCGTTCTGCCAGAAGGTCTGGTGCAATCCTCGAAGTCGTGAAGAGCATCATCTAGCCGTTCCCGTTCCAGCTACGGATTTACCTTGGTTGATAGACGGCTCGCCGGAACCTCAGTACGGACGTATTATTACCAAAACTCCCAGAAGAACGAGGACCAGAGTGCCGCACACAAACTTTTGGACAGTTTTTGGATCCCTGTAACCACAGGCAGGTGGTGGTTCCACAATGCGCGCGATCGCTCGTTCTATTCGCAGGCGCTTGTCTGGTCACGCTTATGGCTTCAGTAGCTGCATCACTGGTTGAGCCAAAGTATCCATAATTGAGAACCCTTTCGCAATGGCATCTCCGGCCGAGAATTCGGAAGCTCATCAACCTCATCACAGGTTCCTGTTTCATTGGGTAACGGCAAAATAGTACACATGTTCACCTACATATTTCCCTCTCAGGACCAGGTCAGTCGGGCTCATGCAGCTGCAGTGTTGGGTATTAAGTCAGCCCACCGTCATCGTCTTCACACCTTGGCCCAGTCGTTGGAAGACGTGCATCAGTTTGTATCGTCATGGACATGGCATCCTGCAGGTCTTGTGCTTGCTTTGTTGACAGCTCCTAGCTCTCTCAACTCTCTTGCCAACTGCCTGCCTGCTCTTGGCGTTCAAACACATGCATGTTCAAAGATTGGTGGTAAGATCCCGATGCTGGAAATGACAGGTGACAATCTCAGGCAGGATGTACTACGGACTTAGTCTCACTATTATAGCATAGCCCAGAAGCAACTACAACACCAGCTCATCGATGAGGCGGCCGAGCGAATGACAACAACCAATAACATAGTTGGTGGTGAGTACCATAACAATGAACTCTCTGTTGGTCCATTGTTTTTTTAGTCTGTAGCTCAAAGCATCCCTGATCCTGATGAACAAACTTGATGACCTTCCTCCCTTGATAGTACCATGTATACAGATGTATGCCGAGGAGTGGATCATCGTTGTTTATTGAAGCAAGCAAGCAAGCATAATATCGCGACTGCGAGAGCGGACGCAGACGCAGACGCAGACGCAGACGCAGTTCAGGACGTTATCAGATTGCAGTTCCAACACTTCCGGCAACATCGGCAACACAGTTACTGATGCGCAAGCCCATGCCAACTTGCATAGCAACGGTATCCAGGTCCCCAGCAGGTTTTCTGCAGTGCTCGTCACGCCCCCGCCACTGGGTACTGACTGGTATTGATTGCGACTAAAGTGTGTGTGTCACAGAATCAACAAAGCAGGCAGCTGAGCAACTTGGGACTCTGTGCAACCAGCCATGAATGACATCCGTAGGCTCCGACCCATCGGATAGGAAAATGTCTCAGCCATCTGCCAAAAATTTTTCCATCCATGACTATTCACGGAGTACGTGATACTCGATTTGCCTCATTGGGCCAACTGAAGTTTGATGCGTCACGGGGTATATTACTGGATAGGGGTTCTCGTCATGATGTCTGATGATGATCCTGCAAGACTCCCCGGCAATCCGGTTCCCAGAGTCGGATAATACATATTACGTCCTCTCGAGAGGCAGGGCTGCAGCCGTTTCCTCCGAAAATAATAAAGCCAGCCGTCATACTCCGTAAATCCCTTGCCCCCTTTCGGGGCACGACTTGACACCCTTGCCATAACGTGTAACGCTCGGCAAACAACCGCATCGTACAGTTTCACTGTGCATTGTCCCACTACCCAACTCGGGTACAGCAGCAGAGCACGTCTTTTTTTCTCCTTCTTCTTGTCAGGAACTCTGTTCTGCCAAATTTTCTCGCGCCCTGATCATGAAAACGTCGACGAAAGCCCCAAGCCACCCCAGTCAAGGTCTACGTTTCACAGCTTCCTACTTGCACGTATCCCTCCCATGGAACAGTTCGGTAGAGTAGCATCTCAAAATGTATTTTTCAGCTCAGTCCAAGATGCATTCGCGCCCAAAAGTCACTGTTGTCTCACTCTTGGGCCCAACAAGTCCTGCCGTGGTTCCGTCAAGTGAGACAAAACATGGGCTTGTGCGGATTTTGATTTTTTTCCCCAAGATCTAGGCCGCCGCAGAATCACCCTACCCTGCATAAATTCCTCTTCACATTCATCAGTGGCGCCATGAATATGCAGGCCTGCACCTGCACCTACCTGCCTGCATCGGGATTTCAGGGCGTACTCCGTACGCACGGAGTAGTCAGTCCAGCAAGCAAGCAAACAGGCTTGGCCTCTGTCACGCTGCAACATATTACCCATGCTGCAGGAGGTGATTGCACCATTAAACACCTCACGAATACATCTAGATGCGACATTCCATTCCAGGCAAGCAGCAGCTTCGTGGCGGACGTCATGTGGCCGTCCGGGAACCGAGAGCCTACTGGCATCACATGATGGGCACGTTTTCCTCAGGCATGGCTGGTTCGGTGTGTGTGGCATCTTGACGACGACAATCCAACTTGTCAAAGTGGAAGAAAAGAGATCCTGTTGTCTTTTGTGCGCTTTACAAATGACTTGTAATTCCGACCTGTGGTTTTCCTTCTCTGTCGGGGTTCACGACTCTGTACGAACTCGGTAGGCCGTCGTTGCCTTTTGTTTAAACCCAGTGCCCTCTCTAGTGCATGTACTCCGTATGAAACTCCAATTATCCATCCGCAGTCCATGCCCTGGTCCTCCAAACGCCATTTCTTCCATCCACCTTCCCTGTCGGTGCCTAGTCTTCATCATCCACCTTGTCCGCAACCATATCTTTGGCCGTGTTGATAACTTTCTCGGGAGGTCGTTCGACTGACATGGCCGGACTACTCATGCCGCCAGCTATGGGACTCATCTGACCGCTTCCAGGGACGCTGCCTGCTGCGCCTCCTGGGATCCCAATGACTTGCAACGGGGTCTGTACGATGTCTGGAGATCCAGGCGGCAACTTTGCATCCAACCCGGGAATGTGAATGCGCTTTGCCTCATTCTGGTACGCCGCGGGGATGATTTCAATGATCTCATCACGGGAAATTTGAGGTTCGGGATTTCCATTGTGGAGCAGTGCATGAGATAGGCGTAAAGAACACGCAGAACGGACTCGTGGGCGATGATGAGGAGATCATTCTGCTCTCGCTCCAGCTCAAGAATGATGGGCTCCAGGCGGACGGCAAGATCATGATAAGACTAAAAGGTATTACGTTAGCAAATTACGCACTCGAAAATACTGTTGTTGGTCAGCAAACAGGGGAGGGGGCCTTACCTCAGCTCGGGGTACCTGTGGTGGTAGGGGTCCAAGTCGTGCTTTTCAGCCTCCTCGGGGTAGATCTTTGATATCATGCGTTCTGACATATTTTCGCAAACTCCTGGATTGATCTGACTCATCTGTGACCGCTGGCGCACCTTGTAGCCCTTCTCCTTCAGGTAATCCGCCGTCTGAACAGTACGCATTCGCGTCGAGGTCCATACAGTAAGTGGTCGCAGGGGGCGAGCTGTCCTCCACTGTTCTCTACTTGCTCCGCATGTTCTTGTTGTCGGTGCTTCAGCAGTGTTTCTGACATTCTCTCTGCGTATGCCTTGCCCAGCTCAGACAGGGGTGCGTCAGCCTTGTAAGAATCCTCTTCCTCAGTCGTACCTGCGCGGACGAAGAAGGTCGTTCGCGATTTTATATGTAGATTGGTGAGGTAGAAGACGATTCTGTGGGAAAGATAGTTGAAGCTGACGTTGTTGTAGAAGAACTTGGTGCCAGCATTAATCATTTTTATGTAGTTGAGTTCAGCCTCGTTCATCGTCTCGAAGACCGGGATGCGCATTTCTATGCGTTTCAAATACAGTTTAGCAGCTTCATCAGGGTCCATTCCCGCAAACTAGCAAGATTTGTTAGCTCGGAAACTAGTGCTTCGCCGTTCTTTTCTAGGAGAGAGCCTTTACATCGGGTGATGATATCTTGACATTCCTGGCATTCTCGCGCAGAATTCGTTCATCATCTACAAAAGACTCGATGAACAAAGTCTATAAAACGTCAGCTCATAGGGCACATGCCAAAATGAAGGGTCTTCTCTTCTACCTGAACGTCGTGTTTTGCCAGTTCCTTTGCCAGTGCGCGGCGACCATTTGCTGTTGGATTCACAGCGTCGTAGATGGCCACTTGGCCATTTTCGTGGTTTAGCCAAGCATAAATGTCTTCTCGGCACTTCTTCAATATCTTTTGGCGAAGAATGACGGAAGACGGTGAGGCATCCGGGAAAAAGTAGTCCTGCGGCACATCTCCTTCGGGGCCAATAGTTGCACGACGGTAGTCGCCAAGATGGAATATGCGGGTTTTGACACCCAGCCACTGCAGGTACCGGGCCAAGGAAACACAGATGTGACTAACTTCCAATAAGCTACTGCTATGATTTCGGCTTGGACTCTGATACCACCACGTTTCTCGTACTTACGTTTTGCCACGTGCCGGCGGGCCTACCATGACGATGGCGATTCTCCCGGAATGGAACAGTCGGCCAGACATGGTGCTGTAAAGCTGGGCCGGAGCCATATTCTCGTTTTCCGTAACATCGTGAATGCCGTCGATAAAGGTCGAGCTCTTGCGGCGGTACCGCGGCGCGTTGGCCGCAATCTGGGCCGTTCTGTTCCGCGTTAGCTGTGCAGTCCGACAAGAATCCACCACCGCCATTTGCCGCCTTCAACTCTGGGGGGGCTGCTCATAGTGTTGTATACGCGATCTAATTCAGAACGGTTGACGTAGATACAACTCACAATAGTGTATCCATTGCGAGTGGTGTCTGGGGATTTCAGAACGATTAGGCGGGGTGGCTTGGCATCAACATCCAATTTTGATTGATCCCTTGACCGTCTGTTGAGCGCTCTCTCGTGAGAGCCCCGCGAATGGACGGACGGAAGATAATGGTCACTTCTTTCAAAGGCGTTTGTGGCGGGATTCTAGAGCTGACGTGGATGTGCTTCTGTATTCAAGGTTCGACTAACTGCCGCTTCTCCCAGAAGTCACTGGGAATGGACACGAGGACCTGGTGATAATGCGACGAGTTGGAGGGGCATGGATGGCTCAGCCTCAGATAACGGGTACTGTCGGACAAGAAGAGCTTTTGCGAGGCAGACTTCCATGCTTAACTGACGAGAGCGTCACACCAAAGGTCTCGGACATGCAAGAAGTTGCAGTTTGAGATACAAGAGCAACCTCCGAGGCTCGATTCAAACAAAGCCAGACTGACTTGTGCCCCGCCCTTCTTATCTGCAGGGTAGCAACAAATCACGACCGACCAGGTCAATCGCGGCAACCAACAAGCAAGCTGAGGTCTAGTGTACTTCCGTTGAGCCTGCAAACAGCTGGCAGAACCCCTGTAGCAAGTACCGACTGAACCGTGGTTACTGACGGGTAAGATTCGGCAGCAGATTGGCCGGATCGGAACATCGGGTTCTCCGTCGGACACAAGCAGGACAAATGACAAATTGGCCAATGTGGCCAATGTGGGTGGGGGCATCACATCATCCCAACCAGCAAGCGGAATTTGGCCAGCTCCGACACTGACACTTGACTGAGCAGGGGCTGATGAAAATTATTCTCCAACTCCATACTTCCCTCAACGCCAGCGCAGCTCGTCATCGCGTTACCTGGCACTCCAACCCAGAGTCAATTTGCCCATCTCATAGGCCTCGCCACAGCCTTGCAAATTGCTCTTTCTCCATCGGCATAGCGGACGCTCCTGCTGCTGGTTGTTTCATCTGAATTTTGTTTCCTTACCAAGATCTCCTTTCCTTGTACCGTCGCCTCACCAACCTTGACTATATTCGAGGCCGAGTCGACTCGAGCCACACACTCCATCACCATGGCTGCTCAAATAGAATCGATACGATCTCTTCTTCTTTCCAACCCAATTGCCGCTGCTGTTGGCGATGCGATCAACTCCTTCTCTGAGCGCAGAGCGAAGCTCGGGCTGTCTAACCCCGGAAACATGGAGAACTTGGCCAAGGAGGTTCAGCGCGATGTCTTCCTCAACAACTTCATGTTCACCGGAATCCGTGCCGACCTGACCAAGATTTTCAGCATGGCTCCCCTCTTCCAAGTCTCTCACCAGTTTGCCATGGGCGAGCGTATCAATCCCTACACGTTCGCAGCCATGTTCGGAACCGGCAAGGTATGTACCGTGCTTCACTCCTCAACCACACAATTTTATGAGTGATGGTGCGAGAATCTTGGTTGGACTAACATGTGGTTCCCTCAAGGTCTTCTGTCAAGGCAATGTCGATAACGAGGGCTCACTGTCTGGACGATTCAACTTACGATGGACCGACAGACTGGTATCCAAATCGCAGCTGTCCATTTCCCTGGTGGACAAGACATGGCCCAGTTCGAGCACGAGTACAACGGCGACGACTTCAACGCATCTCTCAAGATGCTGAACCCTTCTTTCCTGGAAGGTGGTATGACCGGCATTTATATTGGAAGTTATTTGCAATCTGTTACCCCTAGACTGGCTCTTGGCATGGAAACCCTTTGGCAACGACCTGCTCTGACCCAAGGTCCCGAATGTGCTGTTTCGTATTGCGCTCGATACAAGGCCGAGGATTGGATTGCCACTGCCCAGCTGCAAACTGCCATGGGCACTCTGAATACTTCCTACTGGCGAAGATTTTCCGACAAGGTCCAGGCTGGTGTTGACTTGAGCCTCGGTCTTGTTCCTTCTCCCGGCGGCTTGATGGGTGGTGGCCTTCAGAAGGAGGGTCTCACTACCATTGGTGCCAAATATGACTTCCGCATGTCGACTTTCCGTGCCCAGGTCGATTCCAAGGGCAAGTTGAGCTGTTTGTTGGAGAAACGTGTTGCGCCCCGGTTATGATGACCTTTGCCGCCGACATTGACCACTTCACGGTTCGTTGTCTCATCCCAAGCATACCCCTCCATCGATCTACAAGAATACTGACAAAGCCTCGTAAATAGCAACAAGCCAAGCTCGGCCTGGGAGTGTCCATTGAAGCTGCCCCGAGGAGCTCCAAGACCAACAGGAGGCTTTGGGCGCCCAGACTCCTCCCAACATCCCTTTTAAAGCGGCTGCCTGGTCCGGACCGTTGCCTATAGATGATGAGGGCGCCCTTGCACAATATCTCCGACTCAACTCCTACCATGAGATTAAGAAAAAGCTCAACCGAAAAAGATGCCCTGTCCGCTACAGTAACCTTCCAACACCGACATCCAATGGAAGAGATCTATCCCCGTGGCGCCCTTGTGTTTTCTTCACCAACCCTTGTCTTATTAGCTCCAACAAACACACTCCGTTTTATCCACCCTGAAAGTATTTAACCTCGGTGATCAAATAGCCCAGCCACGTCCTTTGGAAAACAAGTCATCCGATATTTCTTCAACTATCGGTTCGGCTGTGGTTTCCCACACAAGATGAGCACCAATTTCGGGGTTTCTCTGTCACTCCTTCTCTTCATTTTTTCCATTATAGACATGCCGCATCTTCGTTCTGTCTCATGGGACACTCCCATGCAGGATGATCAAGATATCGATGTAGGGGGCAAACCAAGAGTTGAAACAGGGCAAAAAAGCTCACTTTTCCTGGATCCATGATGTATGATTGCGGGTATATTCGGTCTGTAACCGTTGTGTATATTATTCTTTAAAGCCTGTGGAGGCTTGACGTCGTAGCCTTTGTGGGATTATTGATGCTGGTGAGACGTAATGGGTAGTTGTCAAACGAAACATGTTGAAACAAATCCTCAAAGACACCGTTGGTGTCTTGTGCAGGTGGAACTCGATTGCTGTGTCTGTAGCTGTCATACTGTTTATGTCAGCCATGTAATCTCTTGACGTCTTCGGTTAACGCCAAGCAGATGTCAGTGAAATAGAGATGCACGATAGTGCACATGGACGGTTCAATGACTAGACATTCGATAGTGCGGTACCATGGTAGAGGTGACGGTGACAGCGACACATGGGACTCGGTGCAATGTTTGTATTTCGCGATTATGAGCCATCAATAGGTTCGGTTGTTGAATGCAACGCCACGTATGCTCATGATCTTGGCCGATGAACCTGACAATCATGAGATAATCAACACAGAACGCCTGGTATCTTCAAACCCAAACAATGTACTGCTTGCCGCACGACTTGTTCACGGACTCTCCCTTCTCTTGTCCCCTGATCCTCCATGACCTGAGCATTTTTCATCGCCCTCCAACACGCATGTGCACACCTATCTATGGTTGTGACATCCCTGGTCAAATTTGATTGATGGAATGTTGCATGACAGTCAGAGTTTGATGATGATAATGATGCTCGAAATCACATGAGGATGCACTCCCGCTCGGGCTGCTCAACCTGGCCGTTCTTGTGCTTCTCGGCCTTTTCCTTGTCCTTTCCTTTGCCACGGGGCCTATGCTTCTCCTTTTCTTTTCCTTGCGATGCTGAATTAAGCTGCTTCTCTCCATCGATGGGCGAGTCTGGGCTTTTGCCGGATGTATCGGATAGGGGATCAGTAGAGTTGGATGCTGATATTTGTGGACCATTGGACGATGTTTCGGCAAGCGGCTCTCGGCTTGGTTTCATAAGAACCCCTAGACGGGTCATGCTGAAGCTGATGCGGCCCTCGCCAGGCTGGCTCTGCGGCCGGCTCTGTCGACCTAGCGCAAAACGGGATGCGGCTCGGGACAACCGCGAGGCTGTTGGTTCGTCCACGGGCGTGATGACGGGCGAGGTAGCTCCAGGAGTGACGGCTGGTGATTCGGTATTGGCCATGCTTTCCCGACGGGAGCCCGTGGGGTACTTCCGGTGTGTGACATTGACCAGAGGCTGCCGCGGTGTAGTCGTTCGAATTCTGCAGAGAGTCTGATGCTTGGCGGCTTGCTTCCGAGACCCGTAGCGGGTCCCTGGAGATCTTCGCGGCGATTGCCATCAAGACGACCAAATACAGAGGATGATGAATCCTCATTGTTGTGTCTAATGCTCTTCTTGGACTCGTTGTATGAGGGAGGGTCAAGTTCCCTGCCGTCTATCGAACATCGTGCCATGTCGAACATGGGAACAATCTGATAAAAGAGCAAGTACGGCATCTCTGATCGCAGGGCCTGCTTGATGTCGTCCACGTAGGTAACGCGATTTTCAGTCTCTAGATCGTCAAACTTGACCCATTGCGCCTCTTCATAATCTGGAGGGGATCGAAGTCATGCCGTCGGTTCCCGGTCAGTAACTTGGGGGCCACGCGCGCAAATGCAATGTAGTGTCCACTTTGAAGCGAGTCGCCTCTATGACAAACGACTGACTGCAGCACAAGCTTGTACTCGTTGCTGAGACCACTGAGGTCTTCATCTAACTTGGGATCATCAGCAAGCATGAAATGTGGCAGACGCAAACAATCGGGAATGTCAATAAAGGTGTTGTAGCGCTGCGGCTGCCCAGATTCAGTCATGGCGTATCGTTTGAGACAAATGCCAACTATTGGCCGTTGGTCAAAGTTCAAGGCGACCTCGGAGTCACTTCTAGGTTCGTTCGTAGTCAAAGCATGCCAGGCTGAAAGAACACATGTTAGATGGGACACTGATGGCAAGGCTTTAGCTAACACAAGGTCAGTCAATACTCACGAATGAACCGAAAGAACTGCCAGGCAGGAATGGTAACTGCCTTGACAACGGTCGACCCCTGGCGTTTGGCTCGCTTTGTCATAACACTATCCTCGGGCCCTGTTGGTCGCCCGTTTTCATCCACCACCACCCTTTGGATTACACTGGTTGACCTATTCCTAACACTTGGGCGCTTCGATATATTGGGTAGATTGCTAGGCTTAGGCTCAACCTCTTTGGGTGGCTTATCTTGAGAATTGATTTGCTCTAAACCCTTCGAGCCAGATGCCTGAGATGAGCTTCTTTCGAGAGGTTGCACAAAATATTGTTGCGATGGTTTTATATGAACGGGCGGAGCGGCTAGGGAAGAGCTGGCGCCTTCCACTGATCGAACAAGTCCAATCGTAGTCTGACTTGGCAATGGGGATCCGTCATCCCATGCTTTCTCGTCGAGGCTTCCTTTTTGCTCTCTTCGTGATCTCTTAGTACATCAACTCTGGCGTTGAAGTACTCCTCCAGACAATCCTCCAACTTGATCCCTTTGCCTTCTGGATCTGAAGGAACTGCCAGATTCAACATCCGCTCGTATACTACTTTATGATCGTCCTTGTCTTTCTTACCCTGGTGGAATAAGTCTACTTGAAGTGAGAGAAGAGGGAGCTGCAGCGTCTCTGTGAGAAAAACAAACGCTTCCGATGTATCTTGTTGCTCCAGGAGTTTCGCATCCGCCCACCCGCAATCACTCATACTATCTTGCATTAATTTCGTCTGTGACGATAGTCAGTCGAAATGTTGCTCGTTCTAGCTTGGCCAGTCGTCTTCCCTGGTAACTCACAAAGTCCGTTCGTATGAGATTTCCTGATCGCAATAAGTTGACCCATATTCGTAATAGAGTCGCAAATTTGGTTCTGGCATCATCGGCTGGAAAGTCGGACTTGAGCATGCATTCGAAAGCATCGAGCTTGGAAAACATAGCAAATAGGAGTGAGTCAAGATAACATGTAACATTGCCTCGATTCTCGGCTCCGAGCATATGCACGCTTGCATCGTATGGCACAATGACACCTGAAGCAGCCTTTTGCTCCAAAATGATGAAGTCGACTGTCTTGTCAACGTCGCCGTTGCCAATGTTGCTCAGCATGATATCCTTAATGTAGTCAGCTGTGCTGTTCGGAACTTCTGCTTTCTCGAGTCGTCGCTGAACTTGTTCGATCTATAATTATCCATCATCGTTAGCAATGAATGATGAAAATTGAAGTGGTCTCTGAAGTTTCGCAGTCGAACCTTGACTTGATCGGGCTCGAATTGTTCGCCATCGGATTTCAGTGTATGTTTCGAGCCGTCCTTTTTGAAAATGGCACGGAAAGTCTCCGCGGAGAGTGGACGAGCCTAATTTGGAGTATAATCAGCATTGTTGATTCCCTTGCACGAACTTTTGTGGAGTTTTGCGGACGGAACGATTAACGTAAAGTAATTAGGAACGGATTGTGGGCAATTTAGCACGACAGTCCATCGATTCATTCCCTCCCATGACACAACATGTGGTAAGCTCACCTTGTCCTTTTGCTCCGGTGGGACAGAATTACTCCGTCGATGAATGCCATTTTTATCACGCAAGCTGAGAAACTTGCGAGGGAACTCCTTCATGGTTGACAGGTGTCGAAAATTGCAGCAAGGGTTGCTCGAGCGAAGCTAGGCCTCGCAAAGTTTTAGCGAGGCAAAAGCTGGAGTGCAATGCCCATGGCAGTCTGCGGGAAGAAAGATACGAGACGTTGTTGAAGAAACCACAAGGTGGGCGTGATCGAGCGCGGTTTGGCGGGGAACAACAGGTTGGCGCAAAGAGACGTCGCAATGTGCGAAAAACAGGAGAAACAGCGAGTAAGATATAGACGATGGTGGAAGCGAGGCGGCCTTGTTTAAGGATGCTGGTTTGAACGATGACTTTCTCCCTGCAGTCAGAGTCCAGCTCTGCCAGCTGCCAGAGTAGCAGACAGGAAGTACCACGGAGACCCAGCCAGCCTTCCAAGGGTTCGAGACGGGTCGAGGGGTCGAGGCGAGGCGGGTGTGGTTCACCTGTCAGGGTTTCAGAAACATCCTTCCTCTCATCAGTATTAATATCACTCTGCCACATCCCACCTGCTGAGCACATGGCTCATCCACCCGCATGGTTTCACAGATCGAGATACATATACTCCGTACTCTGTACAAAATTCCGTACAAAGTACGTACAAAGTACGGATAGTGGTAGCCTTATTTCAAGCTAGCCCCCCGCCGGCAGTCCCACGTAATCTGTGTGATGAGCCTGGCTCATCCGCCTCGTCTTTCTGCGTGCGTCATGGGTCCTTACACGAGGTGTTATCAAAGTATCACCTACTATCTGCGGTGTACCTTGACGCAAATAGAATCGGTGGCACAACTATTTCGTAGACGCCACAGGCAGTGGAGGCTCATTGACTAGTAACGATGTCGAGCAAAGTCTCTACTATGGCCAATAATCCACGCTGCTTTAACAGAGTAGACTAGAGTATCCCAACAGTGCTGCTGCAATAGAGAAGACAAAGTACGGCAAAGGACGAGCTTCAAACATGCAAATCTCCGCTTTCCCTCATAAAGTTGCGTTCCGGCGAAGGTGGCAATAACGTCTCGGGGACTGCACCGCCGCAATTTATGAATACATGTGGCTTGACCCCCTCAAGCCACCTCCAGGTTGGAAATTTCCACGCTCACAGTGTATCCCAACCATACCCTCACGAGAACTCCAAGCAAACCACTTTCCCAGGACTCTCTTCAGCTGCATCATGTCTGGCGTGCGCGAGGGTGTTCGCCTGGCGAGAGCCCTTGGCCAAAGGCGGTTGTATTTGCAACCCACACAGCCACGCGCGAGGCGATTTGCATCAACGGCCGAAGGCAAAGCCCAAGCTCCCCGTCCAGCCATTTGGCAGACTTGGAGTCAACAACGACATTTACATCTCCCACGCCGGACGAAAAGACAATTGACGAGTTTAAATCTGCAGGGACGCAGAGAGCGAGGGAGCGAAAGCTTCCTGGAAACAGGTACGTGAAGGAGATCACTCCTCTTTCGTTGTCGCTGCCATTCTTTCCATCCCCTGCCTCGGTGAAAAATTAAGACCCCAAGCTGATGAACTTTTTCTTCATCCCAAGATACCAGTACCATCCTCCCAAATACTACCGTGGTCCTTTGCATCCTGTCCAAACACCGAAATCATCAGACCCGACCGCCCGTGACTTCGTCCCGGGACCGTTCAGCTTTCCCCGATTAAAGCACACCTACGACAGCACCATCGCCCCAGACCTACTGGCCATGACGTACCAGCACACGCCTCCGGGTACCGTAGCACCGGAATCGCAAAGGGAACATTGAGACAATGGGACGGCTCGTCGCCTTACCATAAGAACAGACCGAGCCGCGGTCCCCGTGGCGGCGGCTCCTCAAGACTCGGCATACTCGAGCGAGACGTGGACTGGAACAACATCCCCGAGATTGAGGCCGTCACCATCAACTCGTACGCTCCCATGTCGTCCCAGAACAAAGAGTACCTGCACGTGGCGCGAGCCGTCGTCCAGGCCATTAGCGGCGCTTACCCAGAGGTCACAACCGTCAAACACCACGTCATTCAATGGGGCGTTCGCAAGGGCGACAAGGCCGGTGCCAAAGTGACGCTGCGCGGTGGTGCAGCCTACGACTTCGTCGACAAGTTGGTCACGCTGGTGTTGCCCAAGATCAAGGACTGGCCGGGCATCAAGGCCTCCACGGGCGATGACTCGGGCAATCTGGCTTTTGGGATGAAACCCGCGTGGATGGCCTACTTTCCCGAGATCGAATTCAACTACGACGTAAGACTGTTGTCTTTCCTCTTTTCCTTGGGCTTCTTCCTCTTTCCAAGCCTGGTTCACTAATCAAGTCCTGTGCAGATGTATCCTCCCAAGCTGATGCCCGGATGCGACATCTTCATTCACACCACTGGCACATCTGACCGACAAGGTCGCTTACTGATGCAGGCGCTTGGCTTTCCCTTCTACGGCAAAGCTACCCGTTAACAACTCCGAGTTCATCGGGCCCTGCCCTAGGAGATCACCCAAGACAAAGGCATGTATCATCACTTTGCGCAAGAGAAGAAGATGAACATCTAGCATAGGCATGTGTATAACATTTGTATCATCAAAGAAAAGTCAACAAAGCAGACCATTTGTAGAGCCCGTCGTCACCCAACTCATGCCAAATTGACGACTTTCACATCCTTCAAAACCAAAATGCCCGAAACTCCGTTCCCAATGCCAATTTTGACCATACTCTACCGCGCAATCGAAACCAGAGCCTTTGCACACCGCCCTAAATCTTTTCCCTCAACCCATTCATAATCACATCCACAGCCTCCATATCCGCCGCATCAACCTTGTTGCCCGTCTGCAGCTCCTCAACGCACGCATCCATCGCGGGCTGATAGTTCCTACACGCCGAGCTCAGCGCATACACTGCCTTCCTCCTCACGTCCTCCTTCTCCGCCGCCGCCGTCGCCATTCCCACGAGCTGCTTCACGCCCCCATGGCGTACAGCCTCTCCTGCGTCTTCTCGTTGTTCTGCACCGCCGTGCCGATGCACCACGCCGCCATCTTGCGCAGCTCGGGCTCCTCGTGGTCGAGCTGCTCCAGCAGCGGTGTCCAGAGGCCCAGGTCGGCAATGTTGTTGGCGTTATCCAGCGACTCGATCAGCTGCTCGAAGTTGTCAAAGGCGACTAGCTTGCTCTCGAGATCGGCCTCCGACGCCGGCGCCGCGATGGTGTCCATGGCTGCCTTCATGAGTTCGGCGTCGGATGGGCCGCCCATGAGCGCCGCGACTAGCTCGGGCGTGAGCTGGGTCGGGTTGGAGGCGGCGGCGGAGGGATCGTCGCGCGTGACGTCGCTGTTTTCGATGGACCATTTGAGGAGGTCGTTGAGGCGTTTGTCCGAGGCCATGATGGGCTGGCGCGTTGGTTTTTTTTTCTTCCTCTTCTGTGTTTGAAGAAATTGAGTACGTGTGTGAGTGTTGTCAGAATGAAGAATGGTCTGATGTGTGAATTCGGTTGTGTCTTTTTTTTTTTTAACTAGAGCTGTATCTCCCTTGGATGGAAGCATGATGTCCATTCTGGAAGATTCAGAAGCACGCTAGTCTGAGTGGGGACTAGTGGGTCCCACAGATTTTCTGGTCCACGAGATTGGTTGCTTCATGGTGGTTTCTGTGGCACGGAAGCAAGGCATAGTGGTCGTAGCAGCAAGATTTGCTCTGGTGACGAAGAACGAACTATAGGCATTCTGTTACGCCAAGTCCGGTATTAAACATGGCATAATCCGTAGACGTCGCAGTCTTCTTACTCCCGTTGCGCAGCATGGCAAAACTCTACGGAGCTGAATTGATGCAGAACAAAAAGGGCAAAATTACCCCGCGGTTGCCCCTCCATGCCACAGCAACAATCTCTGCCAGCTGTTGCCCGATGGCGGATACAGCGTCTATAACAAATAATATGCGCGCATAACCGTATTAGGGAGCTAAAGATATACATCACTAAACGCAATAAATTATATAAGAAGTATATAATTTTTACTATAACTACTTTCTTTATAAAGAGAAGCTTTTATCCTTCTATTTATATAATAGAAAATAGCTTTAATTAAATCCTTTTCTTTATCTTTATTATCTTACTAAGGGATATCTTTCTAAGTTATATACTTTATATATATTAGTTATAAGCCTAGGAGGTATAAGCCTATAACTTTTAATTTATCCCTTATATATAAGATATATATATATACTATACCTTACTTACTATTTAAGCTTATAATAGAAATAATAACCTTACCTTACCTAAGTCTTAAGACTAATATTAAGTTAGTCTTATTTAATAAGTAAGAAAAATAGTATAAAGTATTAAAATAAGTAGCCTAAAGCTAAGAGATTTAGGAAAGAGTTAATTCTTAGCTTCTAGAGCTTAACTTTAATTACCTAGAAAAGCCCTTTACTATTATACTAAAGGTATATAAAGCTTTTATTATTTAAAATTAAGGAATAAAGCTTTAAAGCTTACTTTTTAGGAAGCTTTATTCTTTTTATCTTATTAGTTTATATTTAAATATTAAGTATATAAAGTAACTAAATTATAAGAAAGAAGTATTAAAACTTAGATTACTAGTACTATTAATCCTAATACTTATACTATAGTAATTAATAAAATAAAAAAGGTAATTCTAATAATAAGAAGCTTATTCTTTATTAAATCTCTATTAAACTTAAAAAAGGTTCTCTTTTAGCTAAGTTATTATTAAATTAGAGGTCTTAGTAAAGTATATAGCTTACCTTAATAAAGCTAAATATATAAATATTTAATTTAAGTATTAGATTAAATAGTAAGGAAAGTTATATTAAAAGGCCTTAATATATAAGATTAATAAGGTCTAGGGACCTAATATAATCTATAATTTTATTACTATAATTAGAGTATATTTTAATCCTAAATAAATAAAAATAAAGATTATATAGCTTATATAAATATCTAACTCTTTTCCTAAAGATATAACTCTTTAAGGAATTACCTTTAAGTATACTAAGTACTATAAGGTAATATAAGCTATAAGCTTTACCCCTAGAAAAGGAAGCTATATAATTATACTTAAGGAATACTTTAACTAAGGTAATAAATAATAAGGCTAAAAGAATAATAGCCCTAAGAAGTACCCTTATTATATAAGTAAAGTACTAATTACTTACTTTTAGTCCCTTTAAGCTTACTATACCTTATACTATATAATAACTAGTAATAAAGCTTAAGGATTTAAGCCTTTTATAAAAGTTAACTATAATAAGGTTAAGGAATACTATAAAAGCACTAAATAAAAGAACTTATATACTAAGGTTATAAAGAATAGGTAAATAGTAAAAGGTATTAAAGATTATAAAGAAAAAAACTACTTAGTATTATTATTATAGTAATTATTAACCTAAAGATTTTTAAAAGTATAGCTTTAGTTTAAGAAAGCTATATTATACTAAAGAATATAAAGTATATACTCTTAGAGAGCACTCTCTTTAATAACTATAATACTTTTTATATTATAAATAATATAAGTTACTTTAAACTAAGTACCTTTAAAGAAATATTTAATAATTACCTTAAGGCTAAAATAACCTCCTTCTAGATTACTAGAAAAGGTACTTATATAATTAAGAATATTTTTAATAGGCTAAATAAAAAGCTTATAAAGAATTTTACTTTATATAATATTATACTTATTAGAGGTTTTTATATAAATATTATATTAGAGAGCTTTCTTTAAAAGAAAGGTATTTAGTATTATAAAGTAAACTACTCCTTATATATTAGACCCTTTTATAAAAGCTTATTATTAGCTAAACTTTAGAGAAAGTATAATATTATATTTCTTTAATATAAGCCTTTTTTTCTTATAAGAGTCTTATATAAGTAGTAAATTTAGCTATATTACTAGTAATATTCTTAATAATTAATTTAAAAGTATACTATAATATATAATACTTATAGTATAGTTACCTAAGTAAAAACCTATACCTTATTTAAGTAAACCTTAAAGAACTATAGCACTTATACTCTAAGTACCTTAGTAAGGATACTCTAGCTAAGAGTTATACTTACCTAAGGGAAGTGTAATTATATAGAATAAAGTATAAAAACTATAAGATATATTCTCTTATTTATACTTACTAAGTTATTTTAAGAAAACTACTAGAATATATATTACTAAGGCCTTTTTAAAGAATCTATTAGAACTTATAAGACTATAAGCCTAGTTATAATAGTATAAACTAGTTAATAGTTATAAAAGATAAGTTTTTAGGTATAATTTATATCTATATATTACCTAATAAGTTATAAGGAATAGTATTTAATATATTAATTTACCTTAAATAATAGGTTATAAGGTAGTTTAAATTATTAATTATAAAGATTAGGTAAGATTATAAAGAAGCTATTATTAGCTAATTTAATAATATAATCTTTTAGACTTAAGTATACTTATAAGGTATTAATCTAAAGCTCTTATTACTATATACTTATAAACCTAATAAAGTAATAAAAAAGTAAGGTAAATAATTATATTATAATTAAATATAATACTTATAGGTATAAGGCTACTATTAAATCTATAGTTAGAGAGTATATAAGTAATAGTATACTTATATAATATAAGTCCTATTTAATAATCTAAGTAAAAAACACTATTAGAAACCCTAAAATACTAGTTTTATAATAATACTTAGTGTTATGGACTCGAGCTACAAGCTTAGGTCAAGGCTAGGATAAGTCTGGCTCTAGGAAGCACGCGGGTTATGCGCGGGCTATGTGTGGTAGGGTTAGGGCTGTACGTAGCCTACATATAACTTACTATAAATCTAGGACTTATGTAACTACTAGTAAAGATCCTTTCTTCTTCTATAAGAATACTATTCTTACTCTAAATGCTTATATATAGAAGCCATAAGGCTAGTTTATAACATATAGTATTCTTTACTATAGGAACATAATAGCTAGCGGATGTATTACTACTACTAGATAAAATAGACACTAATAATCTAGTAGCACTATAAGACCTAATTAACTAGTAAGCAAGATAAATTGCTTACCTTACTAATAGGTAAAATATAGTAGCCTTATTAACTTAGCTAAAGTAAAAGCCTTTACCTATAAGCCCCCTTTTAATAGTAAAAGAGTCCTATTTACTACCTAGAAAGGCCTTATAGCCTATAAGTTACTAATAGATAAGGCTTTTATTAGGGATAATTAGGACTAGTAGTGCTTTATTTACTAGAACCTATTACCTAGGGTTTAGGTATAAGTTACCCCCTTCTTTAAGAAGGGTTATCTTATTAACTATAACCTAGATTAGCTTCTTAGTGTCACGGCTTGTAGCCTAGGGTTAAATGAACGAAGTGATGGCTAAGATTCTCGCAGTCGCTACTCAATAGATACTAGCTAGGGGCAGGTGCGTGAAGGTTTTAATCTCTAGCCTAGCACTAATAATATATATAGTCCTTAAGAAATACCTTGCTCTATAAGCATATAGCTATCTTATAGCTAGCTAGCCTCTTTATTATCCACGTGGCCTAAAGGTCCTCCGAAGATCTACTCTAACAAACGTCCTGTCTCTGACCTCTGCGCTCCTAACACTTAGATACTTAGGGAGATATTTAATAACCCTTACTAATAGGAAATAGCTATTACTAAGCTTAATTAGTTACTATAGCAATAAAATAAGTGATTTAGTGACTTCTATATTTGTTTTAAATAAAAGTTAACGCTAGCTAGGGGACTTAGTTAAGTAAACTTAGTAAAGTTATTAAAACTATATATAGCGCTAAATAAGTAAATAAGGGATTATAATATTAGGTAGGACATGCCCTATGCTAATTACATAGTAGTAGTAGCTTACTTTTAAAGCATTATATTAGATATTAAGTCTTACTAATTAGAAGAGAAACATTAGGGATAGAAATAAGGTAATTAGGTACCTAACCTAAATAAGACTAAGGTATAGGATAAGGATACGCTAATAATAGACATTTAATCTATAGCTATAATAGGGACCTAGTAAGGATCTAGAAAGTCTATAGGACACTATAGGTTAGGTAATAAGGGGGCAGAAAACGCGCTAATTAGGTCACTTAGAATATGCTTAACACGCGCTATAATAAGGGTAAATGCTTATAATATGGTTTCTCTAAGTATTTTACCTCTATATACTCCCTATGCCTTACTATTTACCTATAAAAGAAGTTATCTATTAATATTTATAATATAGAGAATATAGCCCTTACTAATTTAAATATAGAGTTTATAGAATAGTTAGGAAAAGAGTAACCCCTTTATTAAGTTATTTAATTAGGGATAAGAAAAGAAGGTATAGAAAGGCTTTATAGCATATAGTTAGTATTACTAAGGACTTTAAGGAGATTTAGGATAATATAGATTCTTCTCCCTTTCTAGTTCCTATTTTAGTTAATAAGACTACCTTTATAGATACTTAAGTTAATATAGGTTATAACTACTACACTACTATAAGTAAATACTTAGTCTAAAAGCTTTATTTAGAACGCCTCCCTTTTCTAACTAAGAGGTTAGTTTATATAGCAGTTAGTGTAAAATAAGGGGAAAAGAGAGTTATAAGAAGTAATTATTTATATTATATATTATTTGCTTTAGGGTGGATTTAGATAGATAGGAAATACTAATTATAGTATATATAATCCTAGGGTTAATAAGGTAACTTATTCTAGGTACACTATGAATAGTATAGAATAAAATTAACTTAGATATAGCGTGCTATTATTTATGCGTATATTTAGCAAATAACTTATAAATATAAGCTATAGCTAATAGGAAGGTGGATTATCCTATAGTATCTATCTTAGGATCTACCTTTATAGGGATAGTGTATAAGGCAAAGAGGCAGAAGGAATATATCTAGCTTTATACTATAAGCTTACAGGAAATTATAACTATCTTATAAATTAATGCTACACTAAAGGCTATAGAGTAAGATCTTCTTATATCCTTACTAGAGGTATTATAGGACTTTAAGGATTTATTCCTTAAAAATAAGGCAAATATTTTACTACTATACTAGGGAAAGTTAAATTACTATATTTAGCTTAGGTAGGATATAGGTAGAAATAAGCTAGATCTTCTATAAGCGCCCTTATATAATATACCTTAGGAGTATTTACTAGAAATCTAGAAGTAAGTTATAGACTTAATAGATAAGGGCTAGATTTAAGCAAGCTTATCTTTAGCTATAGCACTAGTGCTACTAGTAAGGAAACTAGGGGCGAATAGAGATTTTATATAGATTACTACGCCCTTAATAAGATTATAGAATAGGACTAATACCCTTTACTACTAGTAAAAGAGATACTATAGTTATTATTAGAGGTAAGGTGGTTTATAAAGCTAGATATATAATTAGCGTTTTATTAGATATAGATTACTAAAGGCAAGGAACACTAGATAGCCTTCTATATAAGGTTTAGCTTATTTAAATAGCTAGTGTGCCTATTTAGGTTAGCAAGTGCCCTTGTAACCTTTTAGAGATATATTAATAGCGCTAGCAGGTATTCTTAGTAATTATATTACTGCTTACCTTAATAATGTCTTAGTTTACTTAGGTAGGTTATAAAAGGACTATATATAAAAGGTTTAAGGGGTGCTATTAAGGCTATAGTAAGCTAGCCTTAACCTAGATATAAGGAAATATATCTTTGCTATAAAAGAAGTTAAGTACCTTAGGTTTATTATCTAGGTAGGGAAGGCTATTTACCTAGATAAGGAAAAGATTACAGTAATCTAGGACTAGGAGGCCCCTACAAGGGTTTGTGGCGTTCATAGGTTTCTTAGCTTCGCTAACTTCTATTATAACTTTATACTATAATTCTCTAATATAGCGGGCTCTCTTATTAACTTAACGAAGAAGGGGGCCCTATTTCTCTAGACGGACGAGTGTGATAAGGCTTTTAAGACATTGAAGGTAGCGTTCATGTCATATCCCATCCTAGCCCAATGGGACCCCGATAGGGTCATTTGTCCGTACATCGCCCCAACGTGATTCGAATCGATCCAGTGCTTCCGTGTCTCGCATGTTTTCCAATGGTTCCTAAGTTAGCTATACGTATCCTTTTTACTTAACTAAGACATTCCTATTTGATCCTTAACCTAGGGTGTTTTTAGCTATAAGAATATCTTCTACCTGCCACTCTAAGAGGTTATTATTAGCGTCTATTATTATAAGTTCTAGTAGTGGCCGCTTATTAGCTAGTTTCTAACTTAGTAATAGGTTATTTACTGCTTGCTATACTAAATCCACATAAAAGATAGGATACAGTCCCCTTAGAATATCTAGTTTAACTATTAAGGGTATGGGTACCTTAAGCACCTTATACTTAGCTATAACCTAATCTAGCTTCTTATATAGGCAATTTATCTTAATATTTCGCAGGTTTAGCTATATATAGTCCCTAACTTAAAACCGTTTTACTAGCCTATAGCTGCTATTAGTATTCTCCTACTACTACTACTATATAAAAGCTATAGTAGCTTATATTAGGTCTATACTATTCTTTAAGTGTTATAAAAAGGCCTAAGCCTTACCCTTTACTAAGGTTATAAATAGCTATATAGATAGTAACTCCTAAATTATCTTTATATTAAAGCTATATAGGGCTATATTTACGCTTATTCCCGTTACTAATAAGTCCCTATTATTTAATACTAGCTAGTAAGTAAGTAAATAATCTAGCTATTTAAACTAAGAGAAGGATAATATTACTTATAGGACTGCCTATACCTCTTAGTTTGCCCTTTCTATACTACTGTTTATCTATAGGTAATATAATGTAAATAGTAACTACTAAGTGCTAACCTTTTTATAAAGTATAGTCTAAAAGGTGCTTAGCTAATCTAAGCCATGATCTATAATTATTTGCATAGGGAACCTATAGAACTACTACTAATAATACTTAAATTATTTTATATAAGCCTTAGCCTCTATTAATATTATAGCCTCTAGCTATATGTATTTAGAGAGCCTATCTGTAATAACTATTAGAAACCATAGGTTACCTTAGTCTTTAGCTAGAAGGTTTATTATAAAGTTAATAGATATCTATAACTAGTACCTGTCTAGTAGTGGAATTAGCTTTAATAAACCTTAACGTAGCTACTAGCTCTTCCGCCCCTATAATAGTGGTAATTACATATAAAGCAAGCTATATCCTATGATATGCTATCCTAATAAAAGTCTCTTTATAGTGCCTTAAATATTATATTACATCCTAGATAGCCTAGCAAGGGTGAGTTATAAGCTTGTTAGATTAATATTATAGTTAATAGTTCCTAATTTAGGACCTATGTCTAGCCCTAGAATTAAAGCATACCTTTAGCACTAATTTAGTAGTTTACTATCTATTCTCTTATGTTAGCGGCGTCTAGAAACTTCTAAGCTCCTCTATAACTACACTAAAATAAAGCTTATAAAACTTATCCTAGGCTAGGATTAGTCCTATAAGAACTAGAGATGTTTATTTGTAAATAATGACTTCCTAACTAGAAGCTGTAATAATAAGGTTAGGCTAGTCTCTAGGGCTAATATTTCTAATACTATAATAAGTCTTATGCTTATACATAGCCGCCCCTATTTAAAACTAAATAGCGTAGGGCTTATTACTAAATATATAATTACTACCCTTACTCTCCTTATCTATAACTCCTTATAGTAATGCCTTAATAACGCGTTAGGTTAGTCTGCCTATATACCTAGTCTATAGCGTAAATAAAAGTTAAAAAGCGCTAGAGTCTCTGCCTATTATACCTAATATTCTAATATCTCCCTTAGTGCTATAAAGTACTCTAGGTTCTTATAGTCTATTAATATTATAAATAGCTTACTAACACTATATAGCTTTGCTAACTATGCCTTAAGGTAAGAGATAATTACAAGTAGCTTCTTATTATATATAGTGTAGTTCCGTTAGGCTACCTGTAATCTAGCAGAATAGTAGGCTACTGGATGCAAGATACCGTCGCTACTAAACTAGGAGAGACACCCCTAGTGCCGTCCCTGAACAGTCTGCCTTAACTTTTAATTTAACTCTAAAACATTAATGCGCCTGTTCTCCTTCCGATGCGCGCGCGCTATAGCGCTAAATTTCCACTATAATAAAAGAAATTAGGAAGAGAGGGGACTATAACGCTTCTCCTTACGCTAGTAATGCTCTTTAGTAAGGGTTTAGACTAGCTTTATAATGGTTTTAGTTAGGGCATAGGTATTAGTAAATATTTACTATATATTAGTATTACTTACTTCCTAGGTAAAGAGAGACTAGGTTAGGCTATTATTTATAGTTCTTATACTATAAAAGAATTTAGCTACTAGGTTATTTTAACTATAGTAAGTAAGAGTAGTTTATATAAGGATAAGTTACTACGCTTTAGAGGCACCCTAGGTATAAGCTATACTTATAGGGAAGGAGGCTAAAGGCTAGGCTTTAGTAAGATTAATTTAGGCTATAGTAAGTATACTATTAAAATATTTTTAATAGTAATTAAAGGTTTTTATAAAAATAGTATAGTATCCCTTAGTAAAAGTAGTTTGCTTTATAGCTAGGGTTTTAATAGCTTATCTAGTAGCTAAAAGGGTTTCTAGGTACTTAAAAGTATAATAAAGCTTAAGGTTAGCGCTATATAAGTGTATTTCCTAAATATATAAATATTACCTAACTTAGTAAGGGGTATATACCTAGTTTATACCTAGGGTATATATATGCTTTTCTTTAGTTTAGAGGTTATTTATATATAAGCTATATAGAAACTTATACTTATTACTATTAAATAAAGCCTTATTATTAAAGTCTCCTTCTAAGATATACTTACTAAGGTAAGTGCCTTTACTTAGGCTAGAAGGAGAGGGTAAAGGGGGTAAAGGTAAGGTAGTAGTAATAGTAGCTAAGGAAAAATAATAATATTAGTTATAGTAAAGGTAATAGGGAAGTAAAAAGGAAATAGATAGTTAATTAAGCTTAGTAAAGGGAGATAAAAAGGATAAGTAAAGAAATATTATAATAATAATAATAATAAAAAGGGTAGGAATCTTAGGGGAGGGATAGGGATCTTTATATTTTAGGATATATAAGTCTAGCTCTAGTTAGAGTATGTCTTATTTATATTTATAAAGGTAAGCTAGGAATAAATAGGGGCAATATATTATATAATTATCTAATAGGTAGTTAGTAATAAAGGAGTTACTTAAGGTAAAGTTAGAATTTAGTAAGTAATAAGCAAAAGGTAAGAGACTAGTAATAGTAAGAGGCTAGGTAAGGTATAAAAATAGCTAGTAATAGGTATAAAAAGGGGTAAGCTAGTGGTTTTTAGGGGTAGGGTTAGACTAAGGCTAACTTACCTATATAATATAAAAGGTTAGAGTAAGGTAAGTCTATAATAAAAATTTTTATAACTTACCTAGCGTATCTTAGACTTATATATTACCTTATATAACCTAGGTTAGCTTTACCTATACTATAATAAGGGGCTTATATATAAAGGGGCTATGCTTATTTATTACTTACTTTTAATAATAAAATAAAAGGGAGGGGTAAGTAAGGGGGTATATTATAGACTTAAGCTATAAGCTTAGGTTAAGGCTAGGATAAGTCTAGCTTTAGGAAGCATATAGGTTATGCATAGGCTATATATAGTAAGGTTAGGGCTATACGTAGCCTATATATAACTTACTATAAATCTAGGACTTATGTAACCACTAGTAAAGATCCTTTCTTCTTCTGTAAGAATACTATTCTCACTCTAAACGCTTATATGCAGAAGCCATAAGGCTAGTTCATAACACTTAGTTACTAATTAGGAGCCTATAGCTAACTTAAGGCTAGATTAAAGCAAGTTATATATATATAGCTATTATATATATCCTATCTAAAGGGATTATAAGGCTAATAGATATAGATAGTTCTATAAGATATATCCTAGGGGTTATATTAGATATTTAGTTAGGTACTTTACCTCTAATATATATTATATTTAGATTCTAAAACTAGGAAAGGTTATAATAATAAGGAATATTATATTTAATAAGTCTATTTTTTATAATAAGGCAAAGAAAAGCGTAATATAGTAGTTAATTAATAAGCTTAAAATATAATTCTAAGCCCTTAAAATTAATACTAAACTAAATAAAGAATTAAATCTTTTCCTTATACTAATTAAACTATAATAAGATTAAGCTAAGAGTTTAAACTTAGAAGTAAAAGCTTTATAAACTTCTTAGCTAAAGAAAAGAGAAGCTATATACCTTAATAAGTAAATTAGACTTTAAATACCTTAGCTATTACTAAATCTAGTAATTAAAGAGTAAGAGACTCTAATCTAAAAGCTTAGGAAAGTAAGAAAAAGTATAATACTTTAAATATATATACTTAAAAGAGTAATATAAGAATAAATCTAATAAGTAGTAAGTAAAATACTACTATAAGGGCTTAGGAGAGCTAATATCCTTATAAGGTTTTAGAATAATACTATATATATAATACTAATGTCAGGAGCGCAGAGGTCAGAGATAGGACGTTCGTCGGAGCGGATCTTTAGAGGACCTTTAGGCCACGTAGATAATAAAGAGGCTAGCTAGCTATAAGATAGCTATATGCTTATAAAGTAAGGTATTTCTTAAGGACTATATATATTATTAGTGCT
This sequence comes from Epichloe baconii, assembly GCA_023650635.1. Lineage (NCBI taxonomy): Eukaryota > Fungi > Ascomycota > Sordariomycetes > Hypocreales > Clavicipitaceae > Epichloe > Epichloe baconii. The sequence goes on along the minus strand of CP097908.1, from coordinate 1,060,224 downwards.
AGGCTAGAGATTAAAACCTTTATATACCTACCCCTAGCTAGTATCTATTAAGTAATAACTATAAGAATCTTAGCTATTACTTTATTTATTTAACCCTAGGCTATAAGCTATAATAAATTAATCTCTTTAAAACCCTTTTAGGGATATAAACTATTAGCTAGATTATTATATAGCTAATACTCTAAAGATTTATAAGAAACACGCTAGCACCCTATAATAATAAAGCTATAGATAATTAGGAAGGTAAAGAACCCTATAATCTAGAACTATAGATAATAATAGGGTATAATAAACACTACCTAATTCTAATCTAGGTAAAGGTATAGGTAATATAAGTAATAAAGATATAGTATTATAAAAATACTATAAAGTTATATAAGCTAAGCTATATTACCTTAAGAGAATATAAGAGATTCTATAAATAGAGGTGTAAATTAAAGAGTTTAAGGTAAATCTAGGATTAGCTAGACCTTCTCTAGGACTTATAATTACCCCTTAATCTTTAACTATAATCTTACTAGTAGTCTATAGTAACTTAGTAGTAATTATATAGTAAAATAATAGCTTTATTAAAATATAGATAAAATAACCTATATATAAAGGGAATATATATAAGAACCTATAGAATTTCTTAGTAAACTTAGATATATTATTTAAATTAAACTACTATACCTTTAGGGATAATATAACTAAAGTAACATATATAAGTAGCTACCTAGCTAATAATATAAAGTAATAATAGATATGTTATATAGCTATAGATAGGCATGTAAATTACTTATTACTTACTTAGATAGGTTTTCTTAATTAGCTAAAAACTAGAATAATAAATAAGGGTATAAGACACTTAGAAGCAATAAGAACACTACTAAATCTTAGGTAAAAGTATAACTAATTATTTTAATCCTTTATATAAGCTTAGACTAAGGTAAAAGCTAAGTTACCTAAAGTAATCCTTATATAACTAAGAATTACTATCTTTCTAAATAGCTTAAATAATATTATAAGGAAGTAAATAATTAGCTAAGAGATTCTAATAACCTAAAGCTAGTTATAAGGCTAGGGTAAGAAAGCAAAGGTTATAATAAGTTTAGGCTAAAGTAATAAGAAAAGTTAAGACCCTAAAAGAAAGAGATAATGCTCTTACTTTATATTACCTATAGATAGGGTATAGTAATAAAGCAAAGATTAAGAGAAAAATTATCTCTAGTATACTATAAATATAGAAAGCCTAGGTATACTATACTAACTTACTAAGCACTAGACTATTTTACCTATAAAAGTAGTAAGTATATAACTAAGAGGTATAGTAAAAGTAATAATAAAGCTATATCCCCTAATATAATACTAGTTTAATTAGCATATACTTAGGAATATAATCTTACTATAGAATACTCTATAGATAATAAAATAAGAATATAAGTATCTCTATAATAAGATAACTAGTAGCTAGCTATATAAGCGCTATTTAATATAAGTATATAGTTTTTAATAATCTATTCTAAATTATTATTAAAAAGAATTAGAAGAGTGTAATATAAATAAACTAAATACTAGAAAGTATAAGCTAAAAAGTAATTTTATACTAGGAATCTTAAAAAGGTTAATAAAAGTAAAAAATAGTATAGGATTTATAAAAGTCTATTAAGTTAGCTATTATATTACTAATATAAGTAAGGGGATAATTTTAGGTATAAATTAGATTAAAGAATATTTACTTATAATTATATATTAGGATTAGGGTTTTTAGAGATATCTAGTAATAATAGAATGCCTTTTCTTTACTTATAGTAAGTAATAAATATATAAAGAGAAGAAACTAGTAGTAGTTACCTTATTATTAAAGGTAATAAAGATTAGGCTAAGTGTTCTAGAAAATAAAGATTAGAAAGAAAAAGATAAAGACTTATTAAAGAACTTAGTAATAAAAGAAGTATAACTAAATAGTAAAGTAGCTATATAGATATTAGAATATGTTTATATATAGTAAAAAAGTAAAGGTATTATAATTATATAGATTTTAGAAAGTATAAGTAGTAAATAAGCTATATTAAATTAAGGTAAGAGCGCTAAATATCCTATACTAATAATTCTAGAAGAATACGTAAAGTTTATAGATATTTTTTCTAAAGCACTAGTAAGTTAGCTTCCTAAACTAGGTAGTTACACTTATATAATTAAATTAGAAGAAAGGAAAACACTACCTTAGGGGCCTATATATAATTTAGCTAAAAGAGAGCTACTAGTTCTTAGGGAATACCTTATAAGTATATAGTAAAAGGGTAAATTAGAAGATTAGTTAGCCTAGCTAAAGCTCTAATTTTATTTGTTCTAAAGAAAGGAGGAAAATTAAGGCTTTATATGAATTATAGGGGCTTAAATAAGATTATAATTAAGGATAAGGCCCTTTGCCCCTTATTACTAAAATCCTTAATTAATTAGTAAGTATAGTTATTTTTATAGTCCTTAATCTTAAAGATATATACTACTAGCTATATATTTACTTAGGTAATAAGTAAAAGATAGCTTTCTATTACTACTATAGCTACTTTAAATATCTTATAATACTATTTAAACTAGTTAATATACTAGTAACTTTTTAGGAGTATATTAATAATACCCTTAAAGGACTTATTAATAAGACTTATATTATTTACCTAGATAATATACTAATATATAGTAGCGTAGTTAAGGAGTATATAGAGTATATTAAATAAATCTTATATAGGCTTAGAGAAGTAAGCCTTTTTATTAACCTTATAAAGTGTTAATTTTTAGTTATAGAGGTTAAATTCTTAGGCTTTAAAATATCACTAAAAGGCATTATAATAGATCTAGTAAGAGTTAAAGTAATTATAACCTAGCTAGTACTATGTAGTGTCCTAGATATTTAGTTATTCCTTGGTTTTATAGGATTTTACTACTATTTTATTAAATAGTATAATAAAGTTATTATTCTATTAATAAATTACCTTAGAGGGTAGTAATTAGCAATATTTAACCTAGAGCCCTATAAGTTAGTAGTATTTAGAGAACTTTAATAAAGATTTTAGGAAGCGCTAATTTTAGTGTATTTTAATTCACTTATATACCTTAGAGTAAAGATAGATATATTTAGATATATAATTAGGGCTATACTTATAATGTTAGTGCTAGGTCACTAGCACCTAGTTATGTTTATATTAAGAAAGATAACTAATACTAAATTACGCTATTTAATACCTAATAGCAAATTATTAGCTATCTAAGAGGCTTTTCGCATATAGAGACACTACCTTACCTATTTAGCTTATATAATTAAGGTTATTATAGACTATTTAAACTATAAGTACCTAGCTATAAAGCCTAAGCTTACTAGTAAGTAGGTAACTATACTTAATAAGCTTTATCCTTTTAACTTTAAAATTATATATTATATAGGGAAATTAAATCCTACTAACTTATTTTTAAGAAAACTAGATTTTATAAGTAAGGTAAGAAAAGCAAAAGTAATAACTATATAGCTCCTTACCTTTTTATTTAAATTTATAGATACTAAGTAATAAGAACACTATAGTAATGCTATAGGTTTTATAAAAACATTACTTAGTGTAACTAATAGTTAGTTATAATAACACTATAATAATACTACTAATATCTAGGGTTTTAAAAATTATAACTTAACTATATTTTTAAAGAACCTAATAATCTAAATACTCTTAGAAAAGGTGTTTTAGTAAGGTTATTTAATACTTTTATTAATAAGTAATAAGCTAGCTATAGTAATACTACTAGTACCTAGTGTATATTTTATTTATTACTTAGTTATTTTAATTTTCCTATTAGACTAGCTATTTCTAATAGGAGTAAACTAGTATAGGTTATTTCTAGTAAGTAGTAAGGGTGCCCTAAGAAAGCGTTGCTTATTTATATCCTTATAAGACTAGAAGTATCTATTAAACTAATTACTTATAGAGATATTATAGCTAGGATTTAATTTATTTAGAGAACCTCTTCTAAGTTTATCTCTAACTTTCTAGAAAAGAGCTTAGAATTAAAACCCTAATTTAAGTCTTATTATATAAAGCATAGTAAGGTAATAACTTTACTATAGGTTAATTAAAGTTACTTAAAAGCAGTAATTTAGCTATATCCTAGATATAGTCTATTAGACCCTCTAAGCTATTAATGTTTAAAAATTATGTTTTTATCCTCTAGAAATAAGAAAAGAAATTTTATTACTAACTTATAATAACCCTACTACTAGGCATTAGGGAGTAAGTAAAACTCTTTATTAGATTATAAACTAATATTATTAGCTAATAATAAAGAAAAATATAAAGGTATATATTAGCACTTATATAAGTTATTAGACTTTAAAACTAAGGTATTATAAACTATATAGCAAGCTAGCTATATTACTAGTGCTTAATTGCCCTTTTAAGAATTATTAATAGATTTTATTACTAGACTTCTACTAGTAAAGATTTAAACTAGACCTATAACGTAATTCTAGTTATTATTAACTATTTTATAAAATATAGTATTTATATTCCTATTTTAATATAACTAACTAGTAATAGGCTAGTAACTATATTCTTAGAATATATTTTTAGAGACTATAGAGCCCTAGAAGGTATTATAATAGACTAAGGTTCTATATTTACTAGTGGTTTCTAGATAACTTTTTATTACCTTCTTATAACTAAGTGGCTACTTAGTACTGCTTTTTATCCCTAAATAGATAGCTAGATAAAGCGTTTAAACTAGGTCTTAGAACACTATTTAAGGGCTTTTACTTATACTAAATAGACTAATTAGGCAAATAACCTATTAATAGCGTAGTTTATGTATAACATAAGCAATTACATAACGCATAGCTACACACTAGCGGAGGCGTTATAAGGTTATAATCCTAGAGGTCTATAGTAAGTAGTTATAAATATCCCTTTAGTAAATAATTAAGCTAAAAGTAAAGTCTTAGCACTAAGAGAGAAATATACTATAATTAAATAGCTTTTAAGTAACTTATAGACTTAGTATAGAAAATATTATAACTAGAAAAGAACTCTAATAAGGTTTAAAGTTAGTAACTATATTTTGCTATTAATAAAGAATATTAACCTAAGATAACCTAGTAGAAAGCTAGCTATAAAGTACCTAGGTCCTTATAAGATTAAAAAGGTAATTAGTGTTAGGAGCGCAGAGGTTAGAGACAGGACGTTTATCAGAGCAGATCTTTAGAGGACCTTTAGGCCACGTGGATAATAAAGAGGCTAGCTAGCTATAAGATAGCTATATGCTTATAGAGTAAGGTATTTCTTAAGGACTATACATATTATTAGTACTAGGCTAGAGATTAAAACCTTTATATACCTACCCTTAGCTAGTATTTATTAAGCAGTAACTATAAGAATCTTAGCTATTACTTTATTTATTTAACCCTAGGCTATAAGCTATAATAAATTAATCTCTTTAAAACCCTTTTAGGGATATAAACTATTAGCTAGATTATTATATAGCTAACGCTCTAAAGATTTATAAGAAACACACTAGCACCCTATAATAATAAAGCTATAGATAATTAGGAAGGTAAAGAACCCTATAATCTAGAACTATAGATAATAATAGGGTATAATAAACATTACCTAATTCTAATCTAGGTAAAGGTATAGGTAATATAAGTAATAAAGATATAGTATTATAAAGATACTATAAAGTTATATAAGCTAAGCTATATTACCTTAAGAGAATATAAGAGATTCTATAAATAAAGGTATAAATTAAAGAGTTTAAGGTAAATCTAGGATTAGCTAGACCTTCTCTAGGACTTATAATTACCCCTTAATCTTTAACTATAATCTTACTAGTAGTCTATAGTAACTTAGTAGTAATTATATAGTAAAATAATAGCTTTATTAAAATATAGATAAAATAACCTATATATAAAGGGAATATATATAAGAACCTATAGAATTTCTTAGTAAACTTAGATATATTATTTAAATTAAACTACTATACCTTTAGGGATAATATAACTAAGGTAGTGTATATAGGCAGCTGCCTAGCTAATAATATAAAGTAATAATAGATACGTTATATAGCTATAGATAGGCATATAAATTACTTATTACTTACTTAGATAGGTTTTCTTAATTAGCTAAAAACTAGAATAATAGATAAGGGTATAAGATACTTAGAAGTAATAAGAATACTACTAAATCTTAGGTAAAAGCATAACTAATTATTTTAATCCTTTATATAAGCTTAGACTAAGGTAAAAGCTAAGTTACCTAAAGCAATCCCTATATAACTAAGAATTACTATCTTTCTAAATAGCTTAAATAATATTATAAGAAAGTAAATAATTAGCTAAGAGATTCTAATAACCTAGAGCTAGTTATAAGGCTAGGGTAAGAAAGCAGAGGTTATAATAAGCTTAGGCTAAAGTAATAAGAAAAGTTAAGACCCTAAAAGAAAGAGGTAATACTCTTACTTTATATTACCTATAAATAAGGTATAGTAATAAAGCAAAGATTAAGAGAAAAATTATCCCTAGTGTGCTATAAATATAGAAGGCCTAGGTATACTATACTAACTTACTAAGCACTAGACTATTTTACCTATAAAAGTAGTAAGTATATAACTAAGAGGTATAGTAAGAGTAGTAATAAAGCTATATCCCTTAATATAATACTAGTTTAATTAGCATATACTTAGGAATATAATCTTACTATAGAATACCCTATAGATAATAGAATAAGAATATAAGTATCTCTATAATAAAATAACTAGTAGCTAGCTATATAAGCACTATTTAATATAAGTATATAGTTTTTAATAATTTATCCTAAATTATTATTAAAAAGGATTAGGAGAGTATAATATAAATAAACTAAATACTAGAGAGTGTAAGCTAAAAAGTAATTTTATACTAGGGAATCTTAAAAAGGTTAATAAAAGTAAAAGATAGTATAGGATTTATAAAAGTCTATTAAGTTAGCTACTATATTACTAATATAGGTAAGGGGATAATTTTAGGCATAGATTAGATTAAAGAATATTTACCTATAATTATATATTAGGATTAGGGTTTTTAGAGATATTTAGTAATAATAGAACGCCTCTTCTTTACTTATAGTAAGTAATAAATACATAGAGAGAAGAAACTAGTAGTAGTTACCTTACTATTAGGGGTAATAAAGATTAGGCTAAGTATTCTAGAAAATAAAGATTAAAAAGAAGAAAATAAAGACTTATTAAAGAACTTAGTAGAAAAAGAAGTATAACTAAATAGTAAAGTAGCTATATAGATATTAGAATATATTTATATATAGTAAAAAGTAAAGGTATTATAATTATATAGATTTTAGAAGGTATAAGTAGTAAATAAGCTATGTTAAATTAAGGCAAGAGCACTAAATATCCTATACTAATAATTCTAGAAGAATACGCGGAGTTTATAAATATTTTTCTAAAGCACTAGTGGGTTAGCTTCCTAAACTAGGTGGTCACACTTATATAATTAAATTAGAAGAAAGGAAAACACTACCTTAGGGGCCTATATATAATTTAGCTAAAAGAGAGCTACTAGTTCTTAGGGAATACCTTATAAGTGCGTAGTAAAAGGGTGGATTAGAAGATTAGTTAGCCTAGCTAGAGCTCTAATTTTATTTATTTTAAAGAAAGGAGGAAAATTAAGGCTTTATATAGATTATAGGGGCTTAAATAAGATTATAATTAAGGATAAGGCCCCTTTACCCTTTATCGCTAAAATCCTTAATTAATTAGTAAGTATAGTTATTTTTATAGTCCTTAATCTTAAAGATATATACTACTAGCTACATATTTGCTTAGGTAATAAGTAGAAAATAGCCTTCTATTACTACTATAGCTACTTTAAATATCTTATAATGCTATTTAGACTAGTTAACACACTAGTGACTTTTTAGGAGTATATTAATAATGCCCTTAAAGGACTTATTAATAAGACTTATATTATTTACCTAGATAATATACTAATATATAGCGGTATAGTTAAGGAGTATATAGAGTATATTAAATAAATCTTATATAAGCTTAGAGAAGTAAGCCTTTTATTAACCTTATAAAGTGTTAATTTTTAGTTATAGAGGTTAAATTCTTAGGCTTTAAAATATTACTAAAAGGCATTATAATAGATCTAGTAAGAGTTAAAGTAATTATAACCTAGCTAGTACTACGTAGCGTCCTAGATATTTAGTTATTCCTTGGTTTTATAGGATTTTACTACTATTTTATTAAATAGTATAGTAAAGTTATTATTCTATTAATAGATTACCTTAGAGGGTAGTAACTAGTAATGTTTAACCTAGAGCCCTATAAGTTAGTAGTGTTTAGAGAACTTTAATAAAGATTTTAGGAAGCGCTAATTTTAGTATATTTTAATTCACTTATATACCTTAGAGTAAAGATAGATATATTTAGATATATAATTAGGGCTATACTTATAATATTAGTGCTAGGTTACTAGTACCTAGTTATATTTATATTAAGAAAGATAACTAATGCTAAATTACACTATTTAACACCTAATAGCGAATTATTAGCTATCTAAGAGGCTTTTCACATATAGAGACACTACCTTACCTATTTAGCTTATATAATTAAGGTTATTATAGACTATTTAAACTATAAGTACCTAGCTATAAAGCCTAAGCTTACTAGTAAGTAAGTAACTATGCTTAATAAGCTTTATCCTTTTAACTTTAAAATTATATATTATATAGGGAAATTAAATCCTACTAACTTACTTTTAAGAAAACTAGATTTTATAAGTAAGGTAAGGAAAGCAAAAGTAGTAACTATATAGCTCCTTACCTTTTTATCTAAATTTATAAATACTAAGCAATAGGAACACTATAGTAGTGCTATAAGTTCTATAAAAACATTACTTAGTATAACTAATAGTTAGTTATAATAACACTATAATAATACTACTAACATTTAGGGTCTTAAAAATCATAACTTAACTATATTTTTAAAGAACCTAATAATCTAAGCACTCTTAGAAAAGGTATTTTAGTAAGGTTATTTAATACTTTTATTAATAAGTAATAAGCTAGCTATAGTAGTACTACTAGTACCTAGTGTATATTTTATTTATTACTTAGTTATTTTAATTTTCCTATTAGACTAGCTATTTCTAATAGGAGTAGACTAGTATAGGTTATTTCTAGTAAGCAGTAAGGGTGCCCTAAGAAAGCGTTACTTATCTATATCCCTATAAGACTAGAAGTATCTATTAAACTAATTACTTATAGAGATATTATAGCTAGGATCTAATCTATTTAAAGAACCTCTTTTAAGTTTATCTCTAACTTTCTAGAAAAGAGCTTAGAATTAAAACCCTTAATTTAAGTCTTATTATATAAAGCGTAGTAAGGTAATAACTTTACTATAGGTTAATTAAAGTTACTTAAAAGCAGCGATTTAGCTATGTCCTAAATATAGTCTATTAGACCCTCTAAGCTATTAATATTTAAAAATCATGTTTTTATCCTCTAGGAATAAGAAAAGAAATTTTATTACTAACTTATAATAACCCTACTACTAGGTATTAGGGAGTAAGTAAAACTCTTTATTAGATTATAAACTAATATTATTAGCTAATAATAAAGAAAGATATAAAGGTATATATTAGCACTTATATAAGTTATTAGACTTTAAAACCAAGGTATTATAAACTATATAGTAAGCTAGCTACGCTGCTAGTGCCTAATTACTCTTTTTAAGAATTATTAATAGATTTTATTACTAGACTTTCACTAGTGAAAGATTTAAACTAGACCTATAATATAATTCTAGTTATTATTAACTATTTTATAAAATATAGTATTTATATTCCTATTTTAATATAACTAACTAGTAATAGGCTAGTAACTATATTCTTAGAATATGTTTTTAGAGACTATAGAGCCCTAGAAGGTATTATAATAGACTAAGGTTTTATATTTACTAGTGGTTTCTAGATAACTTTTTGTTACCTTCTTATAACTAAGCGGCTACTTAGTACTGCTTTTTATCCCTAGATAGATAGCTAAATAAAATATTTAAACTAGGTCCTAGAACACTATTTAAGGGCTTTTGCTTATGCTAAATAGACTAATTAGGCAGATAACCTATTAATAGCGTAGTTTACATATAATATAAGCAATTATATAACGTATAGCTACACACTAGCGAAGGCGTTATAAGGTTATAATCCTAGAGGTCTATAGTAAGTAGTTATAGATATCCCTTTAGTAAATAATTAAGCTAAAAGTAAAGTCTTAGCACTAAGAGAGAAATATACTATAATTAAATAGCTTTTAAGTGACTTATAGACTTAGTATAGAAAATATTATAACTAGAAAAGAACTCTAATAAGGTTTAAAGTTAGTAACTATATTTTGCTATTAATAAAGAATATTAACTTAAGATAACCTAGTAAAAAGCTAGCTATAAAGTACCTAAGTCCCTATAAGATTAAAAAGGCAATTAGGAGTTATAGATTAGTGTATTAATTAAAATTACTACCTAGGACTTAATTATATAATATATTTAATATTACTAGTCTTAAGCCTTTTAAAGGGACCTAACTAATATAAAAGATATATCCTTACTATAAGATAATATTAAAGATAATAAATAAGAGTTTAAAGTTAAGAGAATTATTTTACATTACTATAATAGAAGGCATTATAAATATCTAGTTAAATAAAAAGGCTATAATACTTTAGAGAATTCTTAGGTATTAAAAAGGGATTTTATTACTAGAGAAATTATTAATAACTATAAGTAATAGTTAACTAGTAAAGTTAATATAAAATAGTTATAATTTATAGGTAATATAGTAAGATATTAGAAAACAAAAGTTAATTTACTTAAATAATTTAAATAATCTATTATATAGCTACTAAGTACTTACCCTCTATAATAGAGTTAGTTACTAGGATTACTAGTTCCTTAGTAGTAGTAGTAGCTATAGTAACTATAGAGGTAAAGGCCCTTAGAATATCTTTATTATTAGAATCTCTCTCTTTATATATATAAACCTAAAGTTTACTAAGAAGCTTAATAAGACTAATATAAGTAAGTAAATTAGTAATATAAGGTATAAACTACTAGTAAGTTAGCTAAGCATTAGCTATATATATTATAAAAGCTTACTATTAGGATATTTTAGGCTATAAAGTGTAAAGAGTTTATAATATTAATCTATATTTTAAGGTTTATAGTATTACTTAGTAGCGCTATTATAGTATACTTATTATATTTTACTTTATAAGTAGTATTAATAGTTATTTAAGTATAGTAAATATATCTATACTTATTAAAATTCTTATAAACTAAGATAGTATTCTATAGCTTTTTCTTTACTTTTATAATAGCCTAGTAGTAAGTTAGTAGTAATCTAAGGTCTAAGTAATAAAATTATACTTACTTTATCCTAATAGTAGTAGCTACCTTTAGAAGTAGCTTTAATAAGTTTAAATAGCTTATTATAAAGCTATATAATTTAAGTTAGGCACTAGTAATATATTAGTAATAAGTAAGCAAATTCTAGATAAGAGAGATATACTATAATATAGTTTTTATTATTTTAGAAGTAATATATATATTTTATTAAGTAGCCTATTAGATATTAGTAATAAAGAAGTAATAAGTAAGTAAAGAAATTATACTTAAAGATTTATTATATTTAGTAAGGAAGGTTTTCTTATTAATAATATATCCTAGGATCTTATAAGTGCTATTTTTAGGAGGATATTTTATATTATAACTTACTAAGAATAGTGTATATATAGAATTTTCTTGCTTAAGGTTTTGCTAGTAGTAAGTTAGTAATAAAGAAGTAGTAAGGATATAATAAACTTATATTAATATTTTAGAGGTAGTTTACTTTTAAGATAACTTCTTAGGAGATTTTAAAGGAGATTTTTAATAGTCTTACCTTCTAAAGTAAGTAAAGGTAAGGGAGTTTTAATATAAGTATTAGATATAGTAAACTAGCTATAAGTTAGCTATAATAGACTAGATAGAAAAGTTATAATAGTAAGTAAATAAACTTATAAGCTAAATAAAGGTAAAAACTAGGATAAATAAGGATAGATAATAATAATACTTAGAGACTAAAGAAGGTTAGTAACTATAGTGTAATAGTAGTAAGAGAGCTACTATTTAGCTAGAGAGGGTAACTTATAAAGTTAAGAGATATTATAGGAGAAAGGCAGTGTGTAAAAGGGGGAAAAATTAGTCTCTTTTATATTAACCCTAGACCCCTTAAGTAATCTAACGCGCTATAGGTAAGTGATCTATAAATTATAATAATAACCATTAGCTTTGCTACTTACACGTATGCCTAATAGCTATAAACTTATAGTAATTATAATATAAGCCCTTTAGTTAGACTATTTAGAACTATAGCATTAGGTACCTTATTTATTTAAACTAATTATAAAAATTAATATAGGTTATTTATTTTTTTAGTCTAGCTATATAATAGGTAATAATATTTATTTTACTATATTAAAGCTATATATAGGCTACTATTTAGATATTACTACCTATAATAAGGGGGTTATTTATAATTAGTGGTATTATTATTATTGTTTTTTACCTATATATTTAGATATAAGGTGCCTTATCTTATTTTTATTTCTTATCTTATTTTTCTTTATAAAGCTTTATTATAGTAACTATACCTTAAGTAAGTAGCTCTTTTTATAATTAAGGTTAATTATATATAGGGGGTATTATATTAGGAGCGTAAAGGTTAGAGATAGGATATTTATTAAAGCAAATCTTTAGAGAACTTTTAGGCTATATAAATAATAAAGAGGCTAGCTAGCTATAAGATAGCTATATGCTTATAGAGTGGGGTATTTCTTAAGGACTATGCATATTATTAGTGCTAGGCTAGAGATTAAAACCTTTACATACCTGCCCCTAGCTAGTATCTATTAAGTAGTGACTGTGAAAATCTTAGCTATCACTTCGTTCATTCAGCCCTAGGCTACAAGCCGTGACAATTAGGAGTTATAGATTAGTGTATTAATTAAAATTACTACCTAGGACTTAATTACATAATATATTTAATATTACTAGTCTTAAGCCTTTTAAAGGGGACCTAACTAATATAAAAGATATATCTTTACTATAAGATAATATTAAAGATAATAAATAAGAGTTTAAAGTTAAGAGAATTATTTCACACTACTATAATAGAAGGTATTATAAATATCTAGTTAAATAAAAGAGCTATAATACTTTAAAGAATTCTTAGGTATTAAAAAGGGATTTTATTACTAAAGAAATTATTAATAACTATAAGTAATAGTTAACTAGTAAAGTTAATATAAGATAGTTATAATTTATAGGTAATATAGTAAGATATTAGAAAATAAAAGTTAATTTACTTAAATAATTTAAATAATCTATTATATAGCTACTAAGCACTTACCCTTTATAATAGAGTTAGTTACTAGGACTACTAGTTCCTTAGTAATAGTAATAGCTATAGTAACTATAGAGGTAAAGGCCCTTAGAATATCTTTATTATTAGAATCCCTCTCTTTATATATATAGACCTAAAGTTTACTAGGAAGCTTAATAAGACTAATATAAGTAAGTAAATTAGTAATATAAGGTATAAACTACTAGTAAGTTAGCTAAGCATTAGCTATATATATTATAAAAGCTTACTATTAGGATATTTTAGGCTATAAAGTATAAAGAGTTTATAATATTAATCTATATTTTAAGGTTTATAGTATTACTTAGTAGTATTATTATAGTATACTTATTATATTTTACTTTATAAGTAATATTAGTAGTTATTTAGGTATAGTAAATATATTTATACTTATTAGAATTCTTATAAACTAAGATAGTATTCTATAGCTTTTTCTTTACTTTTATAATAGCCTAGTAGTAAGTTAGTAGTAATCTAGGGTTTAAGTAGTAGAATTATACTTACTTTATCCTAATAGTAGTAGCTACCTTTAGAAGTAGCTTTAATAAGTTTAAATAGCTTATTATAAAGCTATATAATTTAAGTTAAGCACTAGTAGTATATTAGTAATAAGTAAGTAAATTCTAGATAAGAGAGATATATTATAATATAGTTTTTATTATTTTAGAAGTAATATATATATTTTATTAAGTAGCTTATTAGATATTAGTAATAAAGAAATAGTAAGTAAGTAAAGAAGTTATATTTAAAGATTTATTATATTTAGTAAGGAAAGTTTTCTTATTAATAATATATCCTAGGATCTTATAGGTACTATTTTTAGGAGGATATTTTATATTATAACTTACTAAGAATAGTGTATATATAGAATTTTCTTACTTAAAGTTTTACTAGTAGTAAGTTAGTAGTAAAGATATAGTAAGGATATAATAAACTTATATTAATATTTTAAAGGTAGTTTACTTTTAAAATAACTTCTTAGAAGATTTTAAAGGAGATTTTTAATAATCTTACCTTCTAAAGTAAGTAAAGGTAAGGGAGTTCTAATATAAGTATTAAATATAGTAAACTAGCTATAAGTTAGCTATACTAAACTAGATAGAAAAGTTATAATAGTAAGTAAATAAACTTATAAGCTAGATAAAGGTAAAAACTAGGATAAATAAGAATAAATAATAATAATACTTAGAGACTAAAGAAAGTTAGTAACTATAGTGTAATAGTAGTAAGAGAGCTACTATTTAGCTAGAAAGGGTAACTTATAAAGTTAAGAGATATTATAGGAGAAAGGTAGTATATAAAAGGGGGAAAAATTAGTCTTTTTATATTAACCCTAGACCCCTTAAGTAATCTAACGCGCTATAGGTAAGTGATTTATAAATTATAATAATAACTATTAGCTTTACTACTTATATATATGCCTAATAGCTATAAACTTATAGTAATTATAATATAAGCCCTTTAGTTAGACTATTTAAAACTATAGTATTAGGTACCTTATTTATTTAAACTAATTATAAAAATTAATATAGGTTATTTATTTTTTTAGTCTAGCTATATAATAGGTAATAATATTTATTTTACTATATTAAAGCTATATATAGGCTACTATTTAGATATTACTACCTATAATAAGGGGGTTATTTATAATTAGTAGTATTATTATTATTATTTTTTACCTATATATCTAGATATAAAGTACCTTATCTTATTTTTATTCCTTATCTTATTTTTCTTTATAAAGCTCTATTATAGTAACTATACCCTAAGTAAGTAACTTTTTTATAATTAAGGTTAATTATATATAGGAGGGTATTATATTAGGAGCGTAGAGGTTAGAGATAGGATATTTATTAGAGCAAATCTTTAGAGAACCTTTAGGCTATATAAATAATAAAGAGGCTAGCTAGCTATAAGATAGCTATATACTTATAGAGTAAGGTATTTCTTAAGGACTATACATATTATTAGTACTAGGCTAGAGATTAAAACCTTCACGCACCTACCCCTAGCTAGTATCTATTAAGCAGCGACTGCGAGAATCTTAGCTATTACTTCGTTCATTTAACCCTAGGCTACAAGCCATAACAACTAAGGACTAAGTTATTAATAACTTAATAGGTAATTAACTACCTAAGCTAGTAAATAAAGTAAAGAAAAACTAGTAATAAGATAAACCTATAGGAGTAAATACTAGGCTAGCTACCTAAGTAAAGGGATTAAAGGGAGCTCTAGCTATATAGTTAGAAATTATAAAATAAAGCCTTAAAATAGTTATAAATAATAGTGTTTATATAAGCTTAAGATTATAAGTTAAAAGAGAATAAGGTTAAATACTTACTTATACTTTACTAGTAAGAAGAAAGAGAAAAAGACCTAATAAAGCTCTTATTAATAGCCTTTAAAACCTAATAAATCTCTTTAATAATTTTAGGAAAACTAAGGAAAGAGACCCTTATAAGCTCTTTCTAGGAGATTAGGATTATAAAAGCTATAAAATAGTGTTTTTAGTAATTAATATATATTATAATAAAGAAAATAAATCACTCCTTAATATAAAGAGAAAGGCAAGGACTATTTATTAATTAAACCTTACTAAACCTCTAAAGTTATAAAAAAAAGCAAAGGATTATTTATTTAAGGAAAAGTAAATAAAGGTAATAAATAAAGAGATTAATAAGCTAAAAGAATAAGGAATATAATAGTAAATAAAGCATTCTATAGCTTAATTAAAGCTATTACTATTAAAATAGGTATTTTCTTATAAGTTTAATAAGAAAGAGATATTAACCTATTATAAAGTATAATTATATATATATAAAGACCTCTAAGATATTTCTATAATTAAATATACCTATACTATAACACTTACTATATATATATTTTATATATTTATTATATTAGTTACTAGATTTAACTTAAAGACTAAGTAGTATAATATTAAGAATACCTTTCTTTATATAAAATATAAGAAAAAGGGAGTACTTATTATATATAAACTACCTAAAGGCTTTATAATACTTAGAGAATATATAGAATTACTTAAGGCACTCTATAAATTAAGAGATTCCCTATAGCTTTAGTTTAAAGAATTAAGTAAATTACTTAAGAAGCTTAAGCTTAAATTAAGTAAAGAGAAGCCTTACTTATTTTATATAAAAGATTAGATTATTTTCCTTATTTTCCTTATATTCTTTATAAATAATATTCTTATAGTATTTTATAAGGATAATAAGAAAATTACTAACTATATTTCTAAGGGTTTAAAGAAAGTATATAAATTAAATAAAAAAAGTAAAGTAAGATTCTTTCTAGGGATTTAGATTATTAAAGACTAAGTATAATAAAAAGTATATCTTAGTTATAAGGTATATATTAATAAGATTAGGGAGAAATTTAGCTAAGTAAGAAAAGGCACTTTCCTTACTATACTAATCCTAGTAATAAAGTATTATAAGTTTAAGGGTAAAGCTAAAAAGTAAGTAATAAAGGTATACTAAGAGAAGATTAAATTAATTCTATATACTATAATAATAATTAAGCCTAATATAGCCTTTATAGTAGTAAAATTATTATAATACCTTATAAATCTAGGACTAAAGTATATAAAGGTAATAAATTAAGCTATTTACTATTTACTTATTATAAGTAAACTTATACTATACTATAATATAAGTACTAAACTTTAAGCTCTTTAAATCTTAAGTAATACTTTCTTTATAAATAATCTTAAGACTTATAAGTTATTATAAGAATACTTAATTACTCTCTTTAGAGAACTTATTATCTAGAAAGCTATATACTAAATAATAGTAACTATATTTATAATAAAAGCTAAATTACTTACTTTATAATAGGTAGTAAAGAAAACTATAAGTCTTTAGTGCTTATTTAAAGATATTAAATTTAATACTTATAAGGACTAGGTTATTAATTATAATAATTAATAAATAATTTAGCTTATACTAAATAAAAGTAAGTAATTAAACACTTAACTATATTATATTAATATTTATAATATATAGTTAAAGTAAGAATTTAAGAAAGAAAGCTTTAAAATTATATATTTACTAATAGCTAAGATACTTACTAATAGATTTATAAAGGCATTAAATTATAAGTAATTTAAATGCTTTAAGTTAATACTTAGTTTAGTAAATCTATATATATAATATAATATTTAAAGCGTATAATTTACTAATAATTATAGGGATATTAATAAGGGGGTATAAAATTAATTACCCTAGAAAAATATATAAAGGCTCTCTCCTTAGTAAGTAAAGCATTACTAAGGCAAATATAATTAGTAAAATATTAACTCTAAAACAATATTATATAAAAAATATATATAAATACTATCCTTAATAAGAGAAAAGAATAAGACTTATATAAGAAAGTAAATAACCTCCTTAAGATATACTATTATCTTAGTTACTTTCTTATTAACCTTTACTAAAAAGCCCTTAGTAGTATTCTTAGCCTTATTACTTAAAGTAATAATATTTATATATATAAAATCTAGCTTTATAATAAGTTTTAATTAAAGTTATAGTGCCTTATAGTATTACTTTACTATTTATATAGTTATTAGGAAAAGAGTAAAGAAAAGTAAGATTAAAAGTGCCTTACCTTAGTATTATTATCTAGTGCTAATAATATTTACTTAGTAAGGGGAATATAAGTATTATATAAAGGTAAGTAATAATAATTACTAACCTTATATAAGTAATATCTTTAAGATTATTTAGACTTAACCTTATAGTAATAACCTAAGTTATTTTTACTTATAATACTTACTTAAATATACTTATTATAAGGTATATTTTATAAAGTATTATAAGGGTTAGGTAAGTTAGGCTATAAAGTTAGTGCTTATTAAAAAAAGGGAAAAGCTTAGTATAAATAAGTTACTTCTAAGAGGTTTATAAAGGATTATACCTTATATATCTCTCTCTTACCTTAGCCTTAATAAAATATAAGATTTATAAAGAAGTATATATAAGACTTTTTCCTTACCTCTTTTTAGGAGATAGTAACTTACTAGTAAGTATTATAAGGCTAATTAGTAAAGATTTACTAGTAAGTAACTTAAAGCTAGCTAAGGGAGATAAAAGAATATTATAAGCTATACTAAGGCTTAGATAGGAATTAAAGGTATTTTCTATAATATATACTAAGTACTAAAGAGCACTTAAGCCCTCCTATAAGTAAGTAAAACTCTCTTTAGCCTAAGTAATAATATTAGAAGTTATATTAATTAAAATATAGGCTAGTTAATAAAAAGTATATTATAAAGGTAAGAAAGAAAGCCTATAACTATTATATTAAAAAGCTTTTAATAAAGAGAAATATAAGTATAAAAGTAAGAGAGCTTACTTTTAGCTTATATTAGATTTACTTATTATAAAATACTATATATTTACCTATTAATATAATAATTAGTAGTCTTAATAGCCTTAATACTAATTAAGGGTATATTACCTAATAGTAAATATAGCGTTTATAATAAATAATATATATATATAACTATATTAAAGAAGCTAAAGATATATATTACTAAATATAATAAATTATATAAGAAGTATATAATTTTTACTATAATTACTTTCTTTATAAAAGAGAAGCTTTTATCCTTCTATTTATATAATAAAAGATAGCTTTAATTAAATCCTTTTCTCTACCTTTATTATCCTGCTAGGGATATCTTTCTAAGTCACGTGCTCCACGCACATCACCAGCTACAGTGGTGTACACTATTGGATCCCATCTACCTACTGCATTACTGTCCTAATAGCGTTTCAAGTCTGAATCGTGTGTACCTGTACGGAGTGTCAGGTCTCATGGAACAAGTCTCAGCAATCCGTGGCACATCAGTAGGCAGATGAATTGAACGCCCGTTGCTGATTGTCAGTGCACGTCATCACGTACGTGTTGTCGTCGTCTCTGCCAGCAAAGCTGACGACTCCCCCTCCCCACCCCTCCCTTTTTTTTAACGCCCATTCCAAAGATAAGCCAAGACTGAGCTGTGATTTTTGAGCCGTGATCGGGGGCGAGTCGGAATACCCGTGATAAAGACCACATCTGGACTAGCCGGCATTTCAATCGCTAGTTGCATGGGCCCTCCATTCCAAGATGTGATGATATACCACCTGATCGCTGATATGAGATGGTCTTTCCAACTATAAAGGCATGGGCGAATACTATCCTATTGATCCGAAAGCGGATCAAACTGAGAAGGGATGGTTGACTTCCGTTCTCGAGCTAGGAGAATTGCTAGACGCGCTTCTCTCGGGCTTTCCAGCAGAAGCGATTTCTCGAAAGTACGGTATTTTTGTCGCCACAATAGTCTTTGTCACAGGAGTTGTTATCCAAGCCACTGCCATTACGGCCGGATATCAAGCCATCTTAGCGGGTCGCTTCGTCACGTAAGGAAACCAAACCGTCCGAGAATATTCGCAACGACAGTTGTTGACCCAGGTGAGTACCTAGTGGAATGGGAGTCGGCAGCTTGTCTGTGATTGTTCCAATCTACAACTCAGAGTGTGCCCTCCCGAGGTGCGAGGTGCACTAGTGGCGCTACAGCAATTGTCAATTTGTTTTGGAATTATGATCAGTTTCTAGACCGACCAGTGAGTTTTCAGCTTCAAGCACTACTGGAATACCCAACAATTACTGACTTGATACAGCGGAACCAATTATATTGGTGGCACCACTCTTGAAACCCAAAGCGATGGCTCGTGGCTCGTGGCTAGTGCCTGTGTGCCTTCAACTCGGCTCGGGGCTCATTTTGTTCTTCGGCATGCTGTGTATGCCGTTTTCTCCCGATGGCTTGTTCATCATAATCCGGAAGACAAAGCTCGAAAAGTCTTGGCAAGTCTGCGTGGCCTGCCACAAGACCATGAGCTCGTTAATTTGAAGTTCCTCGAGACCAAGGCTCAATCCATGTTTGAGAAGCGCACAGTGGCCGAGAAGTTCCCACACTTACAGGAGCAGACGGCCTGGAGTACATTCAAGTTGCAATTTATGGCCATCAAGTCCTTGTTTCAGAGCAAGGGCATGTTCAAGCGCGTCGTGGTTGCAACGGTGACCATTTTTTTCAGGAATTTCGAGTCGTCGAAAAACCAAGGTATTTGTTGCTGACAGACCTGTAGCAATGGACCGGTATCAACGCTGTTTTGTATTACGCACCGACAATCTTCAAGCAGCTTGGCCTTAGCAGTAACACCACGTCTTTGCTCGCAACGGGGGTAGTTGGGATCGTCATGTTCCTCGCCGCGATTCCCTCCGTTCTCTGGATCGATAAGATTGGTCGAAAGCCCATGCTCACGATTAGCGCCTTGGGAATGAGTGCTTGCCATATCATCGTTGCCGGCATTTTTGGCAAGTACAGCGATAGCTTTCCGGAAAAGCCTGCTGCTGGATGGGCAGCAGTAACAATGGTCTGGTTGTTTGTTGTGCATTTTGGCTAATCTTGGGGGCCATGTGCTTGGATTATTGTCGCTGAGATCTGGCCGCTTTCGTCTCGTTCCTATGGGATTGCATTGGGAGCTTCCAGTAATTGGATGTAAGACCAGCCGAACCTTGAGAAATTAATAAACAAGGACTCGGTCGCCGACTGATTCGCTAAAATAGGAACAACTTCATTGTCGGTCAAGTCACGCCAGACATGCTCTCAGAAAACACATACGGCACTTACATTCTATTTGGTACCCTTACCTTTCTGGGCGCGGGGTTCACCTGGTTCTTTGTGCCAGAAACGAAGCGGCTCACATTGGAAGAAATGGTACGCCACCGACTTCTTGGTGGAAACACTGAGAGACGCCGGCCGCTGATTGGAAATATAGGACGTTGTGTTTGGTTCTGAAGGCACCGCGCAAGCAGATTTTGAGCGAATGGAAGAGATCAACCGCGAATTTGGGTTGGTACAAGTCATCATCAATGACTCTGCCAAGGGAAATTAGACCACAAGGAAGTCACGGACGACAAGATTGGATTGATGGCTGAGGCCACCACACTCTAACACACAGAAAACCCGCCGATGAATACAAGATCAATATGTCGACCTTGAAGGTAGATATGTAGATGACAATGGGCCCAGAGCACCCTTTTGGTTTCTTCTTTCTTCTTTCTTCTTCCCCATGAGATCGAGTCCTCAACCCCCATCTCACTGCCCATAAGCGTCATTGGCGGTGTCCATGTCCAGGCACCCAGATCAAAGTCAAGCCTAATGAGAACCCGGGGCCAATCTTTCGATTGCGGCCCCACGGGCCACGGAGCACACGATACTAGCGATTAGGGTAAGACGGGTGTTGCAGGAATGATGCTCGTCAGCAATATGCACCGTTCCTTTCCAAACGGTGCCGATGGCTGTGGATCGAAGAAGACGCATCCGTTTTGGCTCAGCAACCCGCAAAATACATTCGTAGACCCGTCCAAGGCATCCATGATTGCACAACAGGTGTCAGGCAGCCACCCGATGGATTGTACCAGGCAGGCCACCACGAAAGACAGAGCTGCTGGAACTGTCTCCTCACATCGGGGCTCGATGCAAGGCTACGGAATAGACGCCAAGAATTATAAGGACAGTTGGCTGGTGACGACGGCGATGGCGACGAACGATAAGCGGCCCCATCCTCTGGCGTGCACCTGGCATCTAACCCGCTATAATAAGCCAATCATGGCCCGTTAAAGCGGCAAGCCGGGGCGCCCAGGGGCTGTTCGTCTCTGTCTGGCCCCGCTCCGTCGCCCATCGCCGCCACAGTTTTTTTTTTTCCACGGGCCAGCCACACAGTCCAGCGCAGCGCAGACAGAGCTTGTTGGTGTTTTTGGTGTTTCGACAGGGGGCGTGGCTGGCAAGCCTGGCCTCTTCGCCCATTTTTCGTGTTCGCTGCTGGCTGGTCTGTTGGGTCTGTTGGCACCTGGAGACTTGGGCCTGCGGGGATACCAGTTGACCTGGCCCTGGTTCACTTGCAAGTTCCCTCCTTTCTCCCCTCCACTCTTCCTCCTTCTTCAACATCACCCCCTCCTAACGACCAAATCCCCGAGTCTCCTTCCGACTCTTCCTCAACACTTGCTCCGTAACTTTCAAACCCTTTCTTTATCTCGTGAGCTACACCCGTACCCTTTCACACTTTCGCGCTGGTGTATATTGTACTAAACCGTTACGCTTTTTTTCGTCAAACAGTCTTCTACCTTAATCAGCAACCATGGAGGGTATGTTCCTACATCTACTAATCCTCAGCCTTGATGTGCAACCTTGTCCAAGCATCATCAAAGGCTGCTTCCATCGCATTGATACTCATCACTAACGTTCCTTCAACGCACAGAAGAAGTTGCCGCTCTCGTCATCGACAATGGGTAAGCTTTGTTCTGTCGCAACCCCGCTCTCTCTCACCGACCTCTCGAACATGGGCACTGCGTAGACCCACGCAACGTGTCGAGCAACAACAGACGAGGCAGAATGCTTCCTGTAGCATCTGTAGATGATGGACAACACCCTTTTACAAAGACGCATATCACTAACTCGATGGTAGTTCGGGCATGTGCAAGGCTGGTTTCGCCGGAGATGACGCTCCCGAGCTGTTTTCCGTGAGTAACCCCACTTCCTTCCTCTCAGCTCCCCCGATAGACTACGTGTAGCTCTTAGTGAGAGGACTGGCTGGCAAATATGCACACCGTCATCCTCATCATCAAATACAACAAAATGCTGACATTTCGCGATAGCCTCCTTGTCGGCCGTCCCCGTCATCAAGGGTAAGTCTTTCCGCGCGATTGGCTAGAAAACTAGAAAATTTGGCCTGGGCCTCGCGCCACCCGACTGGCTGCGCTTGCGCGCGAGCTCAGATGTGTTAGGAAATTCAAACACCATTCTGACAATGTTTGGCAGTATCATGGTTGGTATGGGTCAGAAGGACTCCTATGTCGGTGATGAGGCCCAGTCCAAGCGTGGTATTCTCACCCTGCGATACCCTATCGAGCACGGTGTCGTCACCAACTGGGATGACATGGAGAAGATCTGGCACCACACCTTCTACAACGAGCTGCGTGTGGCTCCTGAGGAGCACCCTGTCTTGCTCACTGAGGCCCCCATCAACCCGAAGTCCAACCGTGAGAAGATGACCCAGATCGTTTTCGAGACTTTCAACGCTCCCGCTTTCTACGTCTCTATCCAGGCTGTCCTGTCTCTGTACGCTTCCGGTCGCACAACCGGTATCGTTCTCGACTCCGGTGATGGTGTCACTCACGTCGTACCCATCTACGAGGGTTTCGCTCTTCCTCACGCTATTGCTCGTGTTGACATGGCTGGCCGTGACCTCACTGACTACCTGATGAAGATCTTGGCCGAGCGCGGCTATGCTTTCTCTACTACCGCCGAGCGTGAAATTGTTCGTGACATCAAGGAGAAGCTTTGTTACGTCGCCCTGGACTTCGAGCAGGAGATCCAGACTGCTTCACAGAGCTCCAGCCTTGAGAAGTCTTACGAACTTCCTGACGGGCAGGTCATCACCATCGGCAACGAGCGATTCCGTGCCCCCGAGGCCTTGTTCCAGCCCTCTGTCCTGGGTCTTGAGTCCGGCGGTATCCACATCACCACCTTCAACTCTGTCATGAAGTGTGATGTCGATGTCCGTAAGGACCTGTACGGCAACATTGTCATGGTACGTCTTGTTTTTTTGCGATGGAAACGATTTCACTCTGGGATGTGTGCTGACAACTCTGCAGTCTGGTGGTACCACCATGTATCCTGGTCTCTCCGACCGTATGCAGAAGGAGATCACTGCTCTCGCCCCTTCTTCCATGAAGGTCAAGATTATTGCTCCTCCCGAGCGAAAGTACTCTGTCTGGATTGGTGGTTCTATTCTGGCTTCTCTGTCTACTTTCCAGCAAATGTGGATCTCCAAGCAGGAATACGACGAGAGCGGTCCCTCAATTGTCCACCGCAAGTGCTTCTAAGGTATGAATTCAATAGAAACTGATGAAAATCTGCGGCTCTGACTTAGTCGAGTAAATACTAAAAATATTACAGCGACGCTGCATCAGAACCGAAGCTTTCCACCTTTCACCAACTCACGCCGAGATCATGGAGGTGGCGGCCGATACGGAGCCCACTCGGCCTCGCAAGCATCTCAGTCAGGTGTCATATTTACGAAAAGTTTTTGATAGGATTATGGAGGCGGGCCGTCTGTTTTCTCCAAGGGGAAGCAATGGGCTGTGTGTTATAACCGGATGGATGATACGGGGCTAAGGGGAAGAGATCAGGTTGACAAAAACCAAATACTTTTATTTTGCTTTCCGTTCTAGACTCGTTCAAATGGATCAATGTAACGACGCCATCTGGTAACCCCCTGGATGTCATGGTGACGGTAATTGTGACGCACGATGAGGCAAGACGTTCACCGTAGGGACAGTGCGACCAAAACAGCATCATTTGATATTGTCGCGTATTATATCTGGCTCTACCTGTAATCTTTGGGCATCTGTGCTAAGCGCATCGCGCGCGCAGCTCTCTACAGTCTCGTCTTGTATCAGCGCGGCTGATTCTTGGGCTCGGGGCGTCGTGGCGGCAGCCCTGTCTTCCTCCAGCTGCCGGTACTTTCGGCGACTCTTTTTCGAGGCGCTAGCCGCCTTTTTCGTTTCACCTCTCCAACTATCGAAGAGCGACTGTGTTCGCCATGGAGCAGATTGTCGACTTTTTGGGCAAGTAGCTCACGGGCTTGTTTTCGATTCTGGCTTCGCGATCGGGTGGCTTGCGACTTGACGACTATTCCTGTGGGAAGGTGCTTCAACTGAACGGCCGAGCTGGTTTTGTTCTTTTGCAATTGATGGCTAGTCAGTACACTGTTTGAAACCGATCCATTCTTTCCTGTCCGGAGTACGCGGAGTCGAGCAGAGTAACTCTTGTCTTTTTCCCAACTTACAATCTTCTGCCCGCCTGGACCACTTCCCTTCAGGAAAGACTCTTTGATTTCCGAATCTGGTGGAGGTTGGGGGCGAGCAGGAAGGTTTTTGAAAATGGCCGGGAGGCATGTGAACGGTCTCTTGGCAGGGAGGAGGCTCGCGTTGTGTATGCAACGGCATGTAGGCCGTGTGGGGGTAGAAAACGATGCATTGCAAACGAAAAGTAGGTAGAATAGGTCCTTGGGGAAATTAATTCGAGGGGTTCGCGTGGAGATTCTTCTCGTAGTATTTACGGGGACAATCGAGGTCCGAGGATGGCGTGGACAACTGGATTATGTCAACTTCCGGGAACTCTCTGCTCGGTTAAGAAGTTGACACGAACCAGACGCTACCACGTTCACTGGTTGTTAGAGGGACATGGAGATAACCGTGGAGCCGCTCCGAGGCCCCGCGCGCTGGGCCCGACTCCGCAATGGGCTTATCTTCGGCTTTTGGCACTTGAACAACCCAGCGACTCGTAAGTCACCAACAAGTTGCGTTGACCTCGGCCGACTCCAAAACATCTTGCAACCTCTTTCCAACCCAGTTACGGGCGTCTTCACACGACAATTCGACTTTTTTTTTTTTTTTTTTTTTCAAAAATTTCCTCGCCTATTGCCTGCCTGTCTCGTTCCAGACGACAAGTACAATTTACCTTCAAAAACCGAGTCCCCGAGTCTCCCCGACATGTCCATGGCTGCGGATTACCGACGATGGCTTCGCCAGAAGCAGTATACCTTTGAGGTCACATTTGCGCTGAACATGTTCCGATCATGGGAGAAGTCAGTCATTTGTATGTGCGCCGTTCCACGCCGAGATTGGTTTTTTTTTTTTTCCTCTACCCCGACGATGGAAACAACCCCCTCCCCCTCTTTCGTCGTTCCTCGTGTCTGCCAAGAAGTTTTCATCTTTTTTTCGTCGCTGTCACATCTCAATCCTTCTCTTCCGCTAACGCAGTCTCTCTCAGATTCCGTCCTCTTCCTTCTCATCAGCATGACTTTCATCGCCGCGATCCTCTACCTCCCGCACCACGTTACCGTCCTGGCCGGCCGAGCGTGGTACTACATCCAGGGGAGCACATCAACGTCGCTGCTTCGGCGAGAGAAGCCGTCAAGGAGGTTTCGGCGAGCGCGGTGGCCGTGGCGCCTACTGCGGAGACCATCACGGAGGCTGTCGTCAGAACCGTTGAGAAGGAGCTGTGAAGGGGCGATCGACTCGTTGAGACGAGACGAATGAGACGTGGTGGATTGGGATGGCTTGGGATCTGTGATGGAAATACATTGTTGCCCACTTCTGATGATGGTGGGTGGCAGAAGAGCGTTTGTATTTTCGATATTGGCTTTGCGATTTCTTTTCTTTTCTTTTTTTGGTTCTGGGCTGGAATCGCGAGGGGTGGCTGGGATACGTACTTGATAGTCAATGTGCATTGGGGACATGGAATATCTAATAGAAGCGAGGGTCTTTGATCTTTACTGCTGTTGGTGGTGGTGACGTGGAGAGCATTGCCTTTCCGACGGGTGCGTGGTTGATGAAATGGGCCTTGTCCAGTGGCGGGACAGACCAGGAGTCTTGAATTGATACTGGTAGTTCAGCAGTGGGATAGCTCTACCGGTCCCCGTGGCGATATTTCCGTCGGGAAATTAATCGTCGTTTGCCGCCGCATCAGTGTGGCGGAGAAGTCTCGGACGCAAGTATTTTGAGATGGAGACGTGGGATGTAGGTACGAGAAGCATCAATTTTGGTTCTTTCAATTAACAAGTAGCTGCTTGGAGATACAAATGCACAGAAGGCCTGGGAGACTGAGTCTACTTTACTTGTCGATCTTGAGAACCAGTTGTGGCAACTCCATCATTCTATCCAGGCTCGATGTGATGGTGGCGCTGAGGGGTCGACTCCAACTAGGAACGGCATGAAAAAGAGACAGCACTGTCCTTGGATCATGGTACATACCAAAGGGCTGGTCGGGGTTCCTGTTGAACGTTCGGCACCCATTGCCTTTGGCACCAAGTCATATCGAATGCCTTCTGCTTTCACAGCATCAAGAGTACACCTCCATGTTTTCTCCCTACATCGTTGGACGTTTCTAGGACAAGAAGAAGGCCAAGCTAAGTATACGCATCTCACAGGGAAACAAGGCAACACCGATTTATTCCAAGTCTAGCTAGTTTGCTCGCAGATATGATTCGTCGAAAGAAAATATTCTCAGGGAACTATCGGCACCAGCCACAGCGAGTGTACAAGTCGTGGATGCATCGGCCCTCTTGATTGGTCTCCATGCCAGCTGCAGAACGGTCTTGGACAGGCTTAATCTGCGGATTTCTGTTAAATAACGATGTTTTCAAAGGAAGAAGGGGTTTTATTTGGGATCAATACGTACCCGGCCTGGGATTGCAACTCTGTGATATTGGTACCGTCCGCATTAACCAGGCATATGCTTATCTTGCCAGCCTCGGTGCCAACTGCGAGGACGAAGCTTCCACTCACATCAACGGGGAGGAAATCAACGGCTGTAACCGGTTCCGAGCAAGGAAAAGCCGTGGATTGAGAAAAGTGCAGCTTGCCGTCTTCGGATGCCGTGGACGACCACAGCCGCACTTGCTTGTCTCTGCCGGCGGTGGCGAACAACGGGGCTTGCA
The DNA here is from genome assembly GCA_023650635.1 of Epichloe baconii. NCBI lineage: Eukaryota > Fungi > Ascomycota > Sordariomycetes > Hypocreales > Clavicipitaceae > Epichloe > Epichloe baconii. The sequence continues at coordinate 1,032,177 of CP097908.1, read as the reverse complement.
CGGCGCCCAGGCAGCATCAAGGATCATTCTGCTGTGACCCTTGGGGTCGGATTGAAGGAGTGTGTACATGGCATCCTCGCTTGTGTCTCTTTCAAAGACGGCCCACTGACGATCACGACCCACGCTCAGCAGATACTGATCATCACTGGAGAATCTCAGACGCGTGGCCGTTAATGAGTGCGCGACGAGCGGTGGTCTAATCTCTGTCCATCTCTCCGTTTCGAAGAGGCGAATGACTGCATGGTTTGTGGAGCTGGCTTTGCAGGCACTGGCAACGAGCTTGCCGTCATGACTAGCTGCCAAACAGGATATTTCGTAGCCATGCCCGTACAGCTTCTCGGCTTCAGGCCAGAGCGTATGTCTGGAGAGCGTCTCTTCAAAGGGAGGGTGGTCAATTTCCAGATATGACTTCTTCACGATTGAGGCCGGGTCCATGGCCTCTCGGTCCCGATCATCGATGGGCTGGATCTCTTGGTCATCGGCGACAGTGTCTATGGCCTTGTTTGACAAGCCCAGAACAGGCATGTTGGCTGCATCGGGCATGTTGTGCACGTTTTTATTGTCAAGGCCTGCTAATTGTTTCAGCAACGTTGCAACAGCTTTTGGCTCACTAAAGACTCTCATGAGCTTTTCGTCTGCGCCAGAGACAAACTGGGTGTCGCCAAGTGAGTCAATGCAGTTGAGATCGTAGCCATGTATCTGAGGCCGCGACATTTCATGCCAGGTGCCTGAGTTCGTGGCCGTCCATTTGGCGTGCAGGCGAGATGTCTGATCTGAGCTGGTGGACAGGAGGTAGTCGCCGCTCTTCGACCACGCAACGCCCGTCACGGCCTTCGTATGGCCGGTGATTGCTACACAAGGCTTCCAATTATCCGCATCCGAGTCGTAATCCCAGCGCCTCCAGCTTCCGGTTCTCCCTAGACAGGCGACAGCCTTACCGTCGGAGGACCAAAGGCCGGTCCAAAACCCGCCGGTGCTCCCAGTGGCCGTTGTCGCACCCTTTCTCTACTAATTTCGCCCAGTCGGGCCATACTAACCCAGATTCCAGATGTTGGGTCTGCTTCCCAGATGGCGAGAGAGTTGTCAGCAGATGAGGAGAGCAGCTGCAGCTTGCCGTCGACATGAGTGTGCCACCTCGCGCTGTAAATCCAGTCTTCATGGCCCAGAAGCAATGCCTCAAAGGTAACGGAGAAGTCTTTGCCGGCGGCTCGCAGGCGATGGGCTTTGTTGGAAGGGACTTCCCAGGCAAGAAAGCCCCGCTAAGAGGGTCAGATCCGGATGTCGCGAAAGCAGGCAATTCTGTCCCTTGGTGAACTCGCCAGATACGGATGTACTTGTCTTGACTCGCCGAGGCTAAAAGCAAGTCGCCGTTTTTGCTGTTTGATTCCCTCGTAAGGCTCAGGGACCGAACCCAGCCCTCGTGCCCATGAAGCGTAGCCTGTACGCTGAAGTCGATGGTTGACGCCATCAAATCGGCGGTAAGAATCTGCACCGTCTCACGGGTGCCAGCAGCCGCGAGAATGAGAACATCACCGTCTATGATACTGAGGGATATGGCCAATGGGAAGAACTTTGGCGTTGTCTTGATGGATTGAAGCAACTGTAGTTGGTCATTCTCGAAGGACCAAATCTTGAGAGTAGCATCTGCAGCTCCCGTTGCAATGATCCAATTTGCGGGGTCCAGCGATCCGTACACTACTAACGCAATTCACGGGTCCGGTGTGCTCTGATGATGTCCGGATGGCTTCAAAGTGGCGTCGTTCTTGATCTGACTTCCATAAAATGAGCGTCTTGTCGTCGGAGCCAGACACAATGTAGCTTGCATCGTCCCTTGTGTCTTCGGGCAAGAATGAAACCGCCTTGACGGTCTCCTTATGTCCACTCAGAAGATTCTCGACTCCCCTTGGAGGGTACAGCTATGTTTTCCGAATTAGTTCATGCCCTGGGAAATGACCGCATCACAAGCCAGGTGACGAGAGGTAGAAACCCACAGTAGGCCGCCATAATGCGATATTCGCATCAGCGCCAAAGGCAAGCAGTCCAGTTGCACTCCAGTCTGCGACGGAAGTCTGTCTGTTGGCCCCCGTCGACAGGTATTCTGCCGAAACCTGCTTCGTGCCCATATCAACGACGTTGAATCATGACATTTGCCATGAGTCTGAAAATTGTGTCTGCTTCGGAAGCTGATTGGCTGCGCTATCCACCTTGGCAGTTGCACTTAGGGATCTCTGCTCTTATCGATAAGATGGCGGAAGGTTCTTAACAGTTGCTCGGCCAAATGCACGGGCACGTCTGTTAAGTGGTCCTGCTCAAACCCTGCAGGCAATGATCCTCCTCCTCCTCCTCACACACAAGCTGGCAGAAAGCCTGCTCGCAGCAAAGTACCTCCAACTCGGGGTGGCATCAGATGAACGATTTAGAAAGCCAGGCCCAAGAGACTTGTAACTTTCGACCACATTTACGCCTTGTGTTAGACTTCCCTTCTTTCTCTACCTCCGTACCCGGACGACAATCCTCAAGATGGCCACGACGACGACGAAAGAACCTAGTGACCAGCTTACCGTATCTGTGGAATTTTCGTAAGTAAAGTATGATCCATGGTTCTATCACAATTTCTCCTCTTCAGCTCGACAGCGATTATTCGCGAGTCATGCCTCCAACATTGATGCTCCATCCAACGCGAATGCCATGGAATCACGCACGTTCTCATCGATCGACGCTATGGCGCAGCCTGCTTCAAGGACACATTCAGTTTGTTTACTTTCAGCCGGATTTCCGCTAACCTCGTGTCCAATGAAGCGGTGGCTTGGAGATGCTCTTCTCTGACCAGCGTCACCACTCGCTCCGAGTCCCGAGCAGGGATAAGAATGGCCAACCAGTCAATGTAGCCTTTCTGATTGATCATCTTTGTCAGCATGTTATGGAAGATACACGCCAGGAGCTCTTTATCCTGGATGGCCATCTGTAAGTGCATCTTTTCTCGCCGTCCCCGACTCGATCCTTCCAATCGCGGTTGCTCGATGCATCGGATGCAGGCCAGTCCCGGTTTGAGTAGTGTGGCAACGGACAGTCATATCGTACTATGCTCAACTCCAGAGGACGCTTCGAGTTAAGAAAGAAGCACATGTGCATACTTTCTCCGTTGCGCTTCTCAACATCACCAGCTCACCATCCATGCATGCATATATCCACTGACAAATTTGTTGGGACAATGCAGCCGCCCGGGCATCCTCGTTTTGATTAATGACGCCGATTGGGAACTTGAAGGAGAAGAAGCATATGAGTTAAAGAGTGACGATAACATTTTATTCGTCTCGACCTTGCACGGAGGCTAGCTCCAATTTCCACCCTTCCTTCACCGAGTTTTCTTGTTTCAAACATGGACCTGCGCAGGGTCTCTCCGCATTCAAGAATCGAGTTGATCTCTCCGAACTGATTCTAACAACCCCACGATGAGGAGAATTGAGAGAGTTGGTCTGGCGAGGCCTGTCAAAAATGACATAACACACCCCTCGTGATTTTTGTCTTGGATGAAAAGAGGGGCTTTTTTCCACTCGATGTTTTGGCGAGCCGATCCACGGACTGTGCTCAGCTTGACAAGCATCCAGCCCACCATTGTACCTACCAACCTATCAACCTGCCCAAATTAGGCTCTTCTTGTCGTCTAGTGTCTCGCTCGACCCAGGAAGCCCTCCGGCCTTCAAGGTCTTTCCGTCTCATGTCCGTCATTGATTCTGAAACAACCGTCCCCGAGATCTTGGGGTGTTCGAACAACCCGGGGAACAAGGGCAAACAAAACCTTGACTTATAGAGGGGTCCGTTCTAATCTTGGACACATGCCTATCTCGGTTTAATGACCCCTCGCTTATTGTCCAAGTTCCATGTTGAAGATGGTTCGTGCTAGTCGAGGTGCTGTTCTGGCAAACGCGTGCATCAAACACCTGCCCTGCCAAAATCAGGCTCTTGTTAGTGATGACAATGTTTTGAGCATTTCGCTAGATAGATCTCCAGCATCTTGGATGCTCATATGCATGCATTTTATCGACGAGCAGCGCGTGTTTTCTTCCAGACGACATCTCACACTCGCCCACCTGCGTCTTGCACGATATAAATCCGCCCAGCTCATGCCAGGCCGCTTACATGTACATTGTCAACCATTGTTCCCTGCCAACGCACAGCATGAAATGGCCATTTGCAAAAAAGGCCAAGTCCGTGACGCCAAACCTTGTTCCTTGCAAAGCACTGACAGTGAATGCCGCGCCACGAAATTCCCAGCAAGTCTGTTCCAGCACTCTGTCCTACGATGGCTTCTTGAACAAGCGCCCCAAGGGCAATGTGGCTGGCTGCGTGGTGCTTGCTCGAACAATCTCTCATCCCAACACAACACTTGGTGTATGGATCCCGTCTCCTGGACGTCTGCCGAGATCCCAATATAGAAACAAAGTGTTCCCTGATCGGGGGCCATCTTCAGCACAGTAAAAAACGAAAAAGAGAAGAAGAAGAAAAGCCCTGCGTCGCTGCCCTTCAAGGGAGCGAGAGCAAAGTGACGCCAAGCTCGAACTTCTCCATCCGGGCGTCACAAAACTACTTACCGCCTTGTCCACGCCTTCACAAAGTTGATGTCTCAGATCTGCCTCCACCCCTCCGAAGCTGATGTTGCAAGAGAACGTTGGATGCCATGGTACGTCTCCTTGGGCCTAGCAATCGATAGTTGGACAAACAGCCTGCTGCGGAAGAAGCATTTCGCCACTGTGGATAAGACACGCAAGGAACATCCATGGTCAAAAGACAGGTGGTGCCTCCGGATTCGTCGTCATGGTTGTACGTGGTTGGTCAGTAATAACCGCTCATCGTGCCTCGGAAGAAAGCACTGAACTGTGGAGTTGGCTCTGGACTTTGACATGTCGCAGAAATTTTGTACTTGGCAGCCACATGATGTGTTGGGGGTGGGGAGCCCTTCGAGTCTCGGACTCCTGGCCGCGGAAAAGACGTCTTGTTCTGAATGAAGCTTGGCCGCCTGCCTGCCTACGTGCAATGCCTCCTTGCATGATGGTCTGAGCAAGGTGGAGAAGCATGGCTTCCGTACTCCGTACCAGACTTCACATATCAGCCAGGCCACAGCCCGTGAGACAGGGGCAAAGGGCACATCACCTTGATGTCTGGGCCAAGTGAACAAACTGTATTGCACCGTTCTACATGGAGTGAGTAGGCGACTGATGGGCCTTTCACGGTTATCATACTATGGCTTTTAGCCTCTGCCGGGAGCGAGATATTGTCTTTCTAAATATTGGGACTGCGAACCAGCCCAGGCTTTGTACAGGATGAATACGAGTGTTGTTGACGATGAATAGAAAAAAGCAGATGGTGGTATAAAAATGCTTTAAACAGGAGCAGATAAATACAAGAACAAAAAGCGTGAAACAATAACAGGCAAGCATAGCCTCTCCAAAACTGAATTTTTCAGACAACCGCACGTGTGTGATTAACACAGATGAAAACATAAGCAAAGCTCCCTCCGAGAAAACAGCGAGCCCTTAAAAGTAACAGCCAGCGCGGCCACCATAATCTGTCCAAATACTCCTTCGATAATAAGAGAAGCGACCACACCTTTTTGGTGAACAGAAACAGAAGCAGTGCAGATACCCAATGCTGTGACAACAAAAGACAAATATCCAACTATTGCGCGCGATTATAAAAGAAAGCGAGCCAAAAACAAGAACAGAGGTCTGATTTGAAGCGCTGCCGACCCCGCTTTCCAACTTTTTCTGAGGTATTCGCGATAAAAGACTTCGTATGAGGACACCCAAAACCTTGTACGATGGAGAGCCCTCGTCTCATCCGACAAGAATGTGTCGTTCGTAACATAACAGAAAGGGAAAAAAAGAGTATGCCAAGCCTCCATAAAAAGACGTTTCTTCTTTTCACTTTCTTTCGTTGTCTTTGGTAGACAGTTTCGTTTCAGTCGTGGGGAGCACCACCTGTGTCAGGACTGTGGCACCGGCCTCTTGAGTATTTGCTAAAACCCCATGGTCGTGTGGTGTCCCTGTCATCAATCGTCCCCATGTCGTTCTATTAGTACAAACGGTTGGCAAAAGCCATCTGTCGGGCGTGTTCGTCGTCATACACCATTCCTGTAGCTGCATTTTGTTCGTGCTCTTGATCAAACATGCCATAGTTACGGGGAACATAGGCTGGCGTAGAGCTGGGCATAGGTCCCTGGGCAAAGTGATTGGTCATCATTGGGGGTGGAAGCTGCTGCTGATGCTGAGGCTGATGCTGAGAGTTGCCCTTGGGTTTCCTGACGGCCACGGTTCTGGCCTTTCCACGGCCCTTGATGCCCTTGTTGCTGTTCTTATAATGCTCCTTGAAGTATTCAAAAAGGTCTCGGTGCTCATCGGGCACCTTTCCAATTTGTGCAAACTTCACAAACATCGAGGTGAGATCCTTTAATGTCTCTTTATGGAAGTTATTCTGGTGAGTCTTCATGTTGCCCAGCTGTGAGAAGGACTTGTTGCAGCCATCAAGCTTGCAAATGAATGGCTTCAAGCCTTTGTGTGTTTCTTCGTGAGATCGAACATTGCCGCGCTGAGCAAAGGTCTTTCCACAAATGCTGCAGCAGTAGGGCTTCTCACCCGTGTGGCGGCGCATGTGAGTCTGTGCCAATTTTCGTCAGCACAAAAGTGGTTCAAGCTATGCACCCTTTTTCATCACTAATTGAACATACCTTGAGATTGCCACGCTGAGAGAATGTGAGGCCACAGTTGTCCTTGGTACAAACCTGTTCATATGTTCAGTACATTTTCATCATGTTCAGGTTGCACAGGGCACTCACGTAAGGCTTCAAGCCAGTATGAGTTCGGCGGTGAATGTCAAGGTGAGTCTTCTGAACGAAGCGCTTGTTGCAGTTGGGACCGTCACACACCCACTTCTTCTTGAGCTTTGACTCTGGAGCAGGAGTAGAACAGGCATGATGATGAGAGCTCGCTGGGCTCTGCGTATCCATAATGACATCGGCCTTGGGGGTGTGTGCTGGAGTGAGAGTTTGTCCAGCGCCTTCCTCATCCTCTTCAGATTTGGTCTGAATGGCCTTCATAAGCTCGTCAACGTCGGTCTCAAAATGAATACGATGCTCGGGATTGATAGTCTCGTTGTACGTGATGGTCTTTGAGTTGGCTGTGGGGTTGGACGCAACCGATGGTGCAACAGACATGTTTGAATCGCTTCTTGCAGGGGATTGAAGACGAGCATTGCTAATTTGTCTCGATCCACGGCGAACTGAATGGATGCGATCGGTTTCGGGCTCTGAGCCCATGGAGATTGAGTGGTGACGTTCCTGGAAGTCAGGCTTGAATGGAGAGCGCACAGGTGTTGAGGGAGGCGGGCTCTGGTATGCCGCGTAAGTCGGGTATGCATTCTGAGCCTGGTAGTGAGGAGCGGTCATGGTCGTCATTGGTGCTGCGGTGTAAGCAGGAGAGACAACATACTGGGGCACCATTGCCCTTTGCATGGGAGCCGCTGTATTAGTTCGGGAGTCATAAGGCATGAAAGCAGGTGCTTCCATCATGGCAAAGTCATGAGGAAGCTGTTGTGACCAGCGGCCCCAATTGGAAGAAGCTTGTGAGGCTGTGAGAGCCATCGTTTTGCGTGTACGAAACAAGACGAATATTGGATGTGAAGATGTCGATGCGCAGGAATTGTCACAAAGGAGTAGCTTTTTGAACCAAGTGACAAGACACGAGGCCTTCTTGTTTTGGGTGTATGTAGGAAAGTTGATGAAGTGCAGAGATGCTGAGGCGTTAACTGTAAAACCTTAACAGCAAAGGGAAGGAAGGAAGATATATAAGTGTAGAGCAAGATGTGTGGTGAGGAGGGTCTACCAAGAGTCTCGATGTGGAAAGGGGTGCCTATGTAGTAGTTGAGGTCGAAGACAAAATGGTTATCATGGACAACATTCGGATGGAGGCGACATTGGTGGGCGTCCAGGGGGTGTCCACGAGGTCGGCCGGTACATGGCAAGATCTTGGCTTCAAGTTGCAAGAGATGACCCCGAAAGCTGGTGCTGAGGCAAAGAGGTGTCGGGATACCCTGGTCGCGAAGGGGTGAGATGTGATCCAGAGGTGTATCAGGATTCCACTCACACACCCGGGTGAGGGAACGTTCCGTCCCCATAAAGCGGGTAGAAAGGTACCGGCCGGGGGTGGGGTGAGAGAATCAAACTCCAAAACAGGACGAGCTTTGCCAGGATGGACTGCTGGGTCTGTATGAATGCATGGTGATATCTTCCGTATCGTACACAGGGGGTGAGAAGGCACCAGGGTCCAGGGGTGAGTTGAAGAGAGGACGGAGAGGACGGAGAGGACGCAGAGGCAAAACGACACTTGGCGAAGCCAGGGAGCAAATAAACCATGTCACTTCTTTCTATCGTGCTCGTGCGAATCGAGCTCCGTGTACAGAAATACCTACCCGGCTTGGTGAATTGTCGGTCGGTACCGCCTTCCTTGGTTCGTAACAAGCGTGGAGAGGCGTGAGGGCCGAATCGTGGGCTCCGACGGCGCGGGGCCGGGCACCGCGATGGCCATTATACAGCTTTGCGACCTTCGGTCCTTTGTCATTTATACTTCCAGATGCTGTACATGGCACCGAATATTCTCACTTGGGTTGTATTAGTGAGAGAAGCAAGCTGCCATCATCCACCCATTCGACCATCCTGTATCACGTTCTAGAGCCTCAAATATCTCTGGGTATGGCGATGGGGCATTGTGGAATCCATGCAGGACTGCTGAGATGATAGTGTATGAGGTGACGTCCTGGACCCTTAGCCATGTGTCGCTTTGGCTGCGTACCTTTTGTATTACCGCGTGTGAATCAATTAGCAACTCGATGCACTGAAACACAGCAGCGTAAACAATGTAGCCACTGAACAACGGACACGATGGGGCAGCATCAGCTCTTGAGAGACTAGCTCCAGCTGGCCCGGGCCTGCGAACCTAAAGTTTTGCATTGTAGGGACTACTTCGTATCGCGGCCCTCAGACAGTGAATAGCCGTGTTTGCAGTACAAGACGATGGGGGCGTTGGCTGTAAGAGACGGGCGCCACATATTCGAGGCTGAGTACTTCGGGCTACACACAACTATTATTAATGTATGGGAGACCACACCGGACAGTTCTTGAGACAAGCGTCCCGACGGAGAGACTGGTTCAAGCGACCCCAGACTGAGGTGTGCTGTCCCTGAGTACTACTGCAAGTTATTGCTTGTGCCAACAGCTGATCAGACAAACTTCTGATCATGTTGTTCTTTTCTTTGCTTCTTTTCGGGTAGTTAAGCTCCTTACTTTCTTATTCATTGGCCTGGTTCTCTCTCGAATACTGCTTGATGTATCATCTGGACCCTTTGGACCTTGGTACCTGAAGAATCTGGGCCTGTAAAGAGGGATGGAAAATGCCGAGCGAGTTTGAGGAAGGAAGTGGGCCCGGTATGAAGCTTGCTTGAAGATGAGTGGCTGACGTGGGATGACCGCCACGGGACGGGGATATTTCGCGGAGATTTGAAGCTAGGCCTTCTTCGCCTGTTCTTGTTCCAAACCAAAAGCACTGGCCATTTGTCTTGAGCATCAGGTGATTGGCGAGATGAAAAGGCATCGTGCGCTCACTGGCATCCATGGAATAGCTGTGTTTGTCAGTTGACGTGGTTGGCTGGTTGTCTTGCCGCGAAGTCAAATCTGGGGAAGCAGGCGAAATACCTGTTGTGGAGGCAGAGTTGGTCGATACATCGTACATCGAGAGTCGGCCAGCCGCCACAATCGCTTCCGCTTGGTCCGGCTGGGAAGTCGGAATTTGAAGAGATAACGTCTGATGCCTGGTCTAAGGACTTAAGGTCTGATGGGCTGCGGTCGTGTCGCCCGCGCAAAGAATCAAGGGCGGCGGACTTTTCTGCCGGGCTGTCTGATAAGCAGACAGGCAGGCAAGCACTTGGCTTGGCGCACCAGACGGCAAGAGCTCTCGGGTCTCGAGGTTAAGCTAGGATTTGTCCGGGTGGCAGGGTGGCAGGTGGCAGGGTGGCTCTTGCCCGACTTGCCCGCAGAGCCAGCATAATACCGCCCGCCCTAGACAGGCTAGTGGCTATCGGCCGGGCTAGGACAGCTCCCGCGAGCGCGCTAGACCAGGACAAGGCCTGCCCCAGTTCACTCAGGTGCCTCCTCCCTGCTTGCCTGCCCATTGCCCCACGCGCTGGTGACTGCTTGACTGCCTTCTCCACTTGACCACTCACACACTTCACATCCACCGCGCAGCTGTTCGTTCCCTTACTTCTCAAGCGTCGTGGCCTCCAGCCGAAGTGACGCCAAGGCTAAGCCGTTGTCATTGATCATTTCCCTTCACGCCGCCAGCCGCCACACTTCTTTGGATCTAACATCACAGAGTGCTAATGAGGCCTTACTTGCCAAGTCTAGAGGCTAGCCTGGAGGAGCAGTCGTCGCGGCCCTGACTGAATTTATTAGCACTAAGCCTCGCGACCGTACCACCGTTGCGTACTGGTGGGTGTCTCTGGTTCTCTGGTCTGGTCTGGCAGTCTGTTGGCTTTGGATGGCACAAGAGGCACCGGCCTAATGCTAATCCAGATCACCGGAACAGTTCCTGGGCGATCATCTCGCGGGTATTTTGGATCGTGCTGATCAATAGACTTCTACCGTTATCATGGCGGCTGGGCGGTATTAGTTGTCTCCGGGGGCCTCGGGCGTCATAGACCACGACCAGCATTGCCCTACACCCCAAATCGGTTTGGAAATGCCGAACAGCAATCGGGCATCGAGCATCGTGCCTCAATCACGTCCTGCATACACTTGAAGTGCTGTACTGGGCCTGCGTCGTTCCCTCCATCATTGCCTGGCGTCCTCACCCGCAAGAAGAGGGAGGTTACAACCACGAACCAGCCGACTTGAGCACCTTGTTCGAGGGACACTAACTTGGTTGCGAGGACGGCAATGTGTAAATGCGCACACAATGTTCTGATAGCCGAAATCCTCGGACCAAATCTGGGGTTATCGACGCCACAGTCTCTGAGAGTGAGCTTCAACCAGTCGTCCAACATGGAAAGAAAAAAACTCTGTTGACCCAAATAGCTTAAGTGAGTGCTCGCCAGTGCGTTAATTAAGCCCCGAGGCGTATTTCCTGATTCAGTTTAGGCCTCTTCTCTCACTCATTCTCCGGTGAGATGATGGCATTACTGGCGACGTGGTAGGTGGACCTTGCTGCGCCAGTCCACACAGACGGTGCAGCTGGCAAGCCACCGCTTGGCCACTGGCCCTGCCGGCTGAACGTTCATCTGGAGTCTGCTCCCAATCTTGCATCAGATGAATCATGGACATCTGAACATCAAGAAAAGTTCATGTTACTCCAAGGCCCCGCGGAGTACAGTCCACCATTTTTGGACATTTACTCCAATGGTATTGTTGTCGGCAGTCGACAAGTGGCGAGAGAGATGCCCCAGAGCCACAAAGGTGAAGAATTGAAAAGAAGGGAATAAACCTCCAAGAAACTTAACATCTGCAAAATGGGCTGTGAAAAGAGCGACACAGACTTGGTGGGTGAGTATCGCTTTTGAAAAATGGCCGAACTTGGGTTCTTCGGGTTCATGTTTTTGTGTTGCTTCCCAGTGAAGAGCTGAGAAAAGACTCAAGATGGTGGCGTCAGGAGCCCTCGCCTTCTTGGGCCTGCAACCTCAATCTGAGGTTGCCAGGATTATGCATCTCGGATCAATCAATCAGAGATCCAGCAAGCCGGTAGGCCAACTGTCCTACACATCCAGTCCGTGGGGTCTCAGCCACATGCAGTGCACCATCACCCAGACAGCTAAACTAGTAGAGGTGCGCATACTTGCACGAGCGCCCTTTCCATCCGGGAAGCACACATCATGCTTGCCCCTCCATAGAAACCGGGAAAATTTTCGCAGCGGCTCACAGTCCGATTGTGAGGTCTGATGGTGCTGACTGGTTTTGCGGCGGCGCGGATATAGTCTGCTTTTGGCGAATCTGATGTATGGCGACAGTGCTAGCTTCAGAGAGCAATCAATTCTTGATGGCGGGATTCTCCTCACTTGGTATATCGCCTATGAACGAAGTCTTCAAAAGAGGGGCTGGAGCAGCGAGAGTCTACTCTCGGGCGGCTTTCTAGAGCATAACATATCAACAGGTGGAGTTTATGTGCTTGCGTCTGCAAACGCCGAGCACGGGTTCACCAGGCAGGTTATGTGCCTCGGATTAAGCGCGCGGGGTCAAGAGTTTCCTCGTCCAGGAAATCCTTGCGGACGACGCAAAGATTTAACCAATTATATCACCTGCAATTGCCACCGACTTTGATACAAATCAAGGGCGTGCTTTAAGAACGAGAAAAACATGCGGCAAGTTGCGTTTCTCGTCACCAGCAGTCTGCCGTTCATCTTTTGGACACAGAGGTCCTGAGGCTCTGATTGCGAAAGCCTGAATCAAGAGACCACGAGGATTGCTATGAGAAATTTCAGCCAACTTTAGTATGCTACTGGGCGACGTGAACGGGTTCCGGGGTACGACTAATAAGCTCGAATTGTGCAGCTACCACCCACCATCGCCAGACGGATCGAGCTGCCATCGCAACGCAGCAGTTGATCATTCTCGCCTAATGAAGATGCACGAGCATGAATTGAGTGGAGCCGTTGAACGGTAACTGCACTAATAATTAGGAGACCTTGCACATCCATCCAGCGCAAGAACGGACTTTGAGCTGTCTTGACCAGCCTCTAACATTCAATCTATGCACAGAACAGAGGCTGTACACTGTTCGTTCAGCAATGCATAGCAGGGAGATTGCCCTGTTCGTTTTACCCCTCCCTAGGTTGATCGGCCAAATCGCCGCTATCTCGGATGGCGCGTCTTGTCTTCGTCACGGGATACGCCAGTGGTACCAGGAAGCCAGGAACGACCTTTGAAATGGCCGAATGTCTCATGGGTAAGCTGTTGCTGTGAGGACATACTAGCTAGCTAGCTAGCTACTACCATTTACGAGTTGGAAAGGGTGACTACGACAACACGGTCGAGCAGGCGCCATTGGGGCGGGAACGAAATCATCTTTTCTCGGGTCGCAAATACAAGGAGACAACAAAAATCCGTTAAGGGCTGGGTTTTCCAGTTATGTGGAAGAGTGGGGAAGCAAAATCGGGCGTGAGTGGTGAAAAGGTGAGCTGCTTCCCAATCACACACCATCCTACCCCGGCAGTCGAATATGATATATCACGTACATGGAAATAACCCCAGAAGCAGCCTTGATATGATATTGGGGTGGGGGGTGGGGGTCACGGCGAAGTCAACTCAATCCACCAATCCACCAATTCGGCCATTATCACACAGAAGCCTCTCAGTCTTGGAACGAATTCGGTTATCAGAATTCGTCGGGCCACTGCTAGCCACCCTTCTTTCATCAATGATGTATCAGTGGTGCGAGCGTGTCGTTATGTAAACCCCATCTTTCGATGGCCGCCTTTGATTTTCATTCAGGCCAAGTTTCTGCTGCAACTTTTAGTATTGACTAGCTTAGAAGGCTAGACGGAATACTCGAGCATGGAAAGATGTTGGGGATTCCCACGTGTGAGCTGAAGTGTATCTCGATGCCCGCTTTCCAAGCAGGCACGCCATGGATTTGAGGCTGGCTGATGGTTGGACGAGGCGAAGTTGTTTTGAAAATCAAGCTCAGAACTTGTCTGCGAAGCTGGTGATTGCCTGCTCCCGCTGGATGATGAATGCTTCAGAATTGGTATGGATTGGGTTTTATCCGTGTATGAATAATACAGATGTTAAGTCAAGGCGAAATCGAGGTTGTGTGGGCTGTGAGCAGGCATTGGCTGAGCAGCCAGTGATGGTCCATGAAAGAGGGAGCAGCCCGGGGAACTGGAGTTGAGGTTCCGGACTACCTCATCCGGACAACGAACTGGGTTGGCGCTGTCCAAGGGAAGGAAGGGGCGGGGGTCGTTAATCGCTGCAGACCTGCTGCCTGCCGTTCTGATATCGTAACGAGGTCAAGGGACGATGGGGCGGAAGAGATCTGGAGCCGGCCAGGACCGTACCCCGGTCGCCTACGGGCCACGGCAATCAAGATTGACAGTGTGCGACTGGAAGCGCGCAATCGCCGACGACGCAGTTCGGTTCGGCCGTTCACAGGACAGCCCCAACCGCGCCATTGCTTGCCGCTTGTTGTGTTGGAGAAAAGGGTAGACTAGACGGCGAGAAAAACGACACATCAATAGCTGATTACAAACGATTTTTTTTTTTTTTTTTTTGAGATGGATGATGATTGGGGATGCAGGGAGGAGGTGGTGAGGTGATGAAGGTCTTTGCTGCGACTGCGACTACAATGGCTGAGCGTGGTAGGACAGGGAACTGCGATCCGAACAACACACCGCGATCGCTGGCTGCACTGTGACGACGTGTGGTCGAGTTTCATTTTGGTCGTGGTTCAAACCAAGGGGTTTTTTTCACGCAGGCGAAATGTGACAAAAACTGCGGCGCTCGACTCCACGAAAGATGACCGATTGGAGTGGAGGATGTGGATGAGCAGGAATCGACCCAAAAGCCCTGCGACAAAGCCCTGCGACGAAGCCCCGCGACAGCGACGGGGCCCTCAGCTCAGGAGGGGAGAGCGGTAAGTACAGCGTGTGGCCACACGAACGGCGGGCGGAAAGCCGGCAGGTATGACTGGTCGTTTGAGCAAATGCCAAGACGTCTTGCCACTCGGGTTGACAAGTGAAGCCAAATAAGCCAAGGACGATAAAGAGTGTGAAATGTCGACGAGACCCAAAACAGTCTGGTGGTTGAGGCACGTTTCGGCAAGGACTTCCAACATGTTCTCTTCAGAACAAGCACTGAGCGGAAAGTATTACGGAGTAGCACCAACCACATGATGATGACGATGGTGAATGGATCAATCCAGCAACCAAGCCAGCGCCGGGATGATGGCCCGCCAGCCACAGGCAGGACGCTTTGACCAGAAGGCCCCCAGAACCTGGGGGCCCGACATTTGACTGGGCGAGAGTGTGAGAGTCTAGCTTGCAGCCCCCTGGTATTACAGTGGGCGCAGTGGTCAACCGGGCACTGGTAAACCCGGCTACCTGGTCCACGACACCCTTCTGCGCCTCTTGATATGCAGCCTCACGTCAACAAGCATATTATGTCTCATGCGGTAATACGGCAAGGTGCGGTGCGGTGCGGTGCGGTGCGGTGCGGTGCGGTGCAGTGCAGGACATGATGTTCGCCCGCATGTGTCCCCGTAAGGATCCGCACCAAACTCGGGCCTGAGCCTGACAGGGTTGTGTCACCCAGGTACATTTACAGGCACTACATTGTCACCGTGCTCAAGTGAAGTTGAACGTCAACAGGGCAGGGCGGGGGAAATGAAGAGATTCGAGCGACATGCAGTTCGCTTTCCTGCAAAATACGCTAGCGAGCCGACGTAGCATTTGCCCATCCGGCCGATGGACAAGGTTTGGTGTATCCAAATCATTGGTAATTGATTAGTCAGTTTCAGCATTCAGGTCGATGATGCGTATTTGCCGCTGGCGCATAAATCAACAGACAGAAATCAAAATTGACGATTTAGTGACTCGGGATGGATTAAGCGAAGCACATTGGAAGAGGGGGCGTGGGCGAGGACTTTTTCTTGATTGGCGAGAGAAACGCGGCCAATAACCAGTGGAGAAAATAAAGGACAAAACCGCTCGAATGGACTTACTGATCCGTCCATTGCCCGCCCCGTGTTAATATGTCCGTTGTTGTGTTGAATCTGTTCATTCACTCCAACAAGGCGGTAATATATATCCAGACTGCTACACCAGGGGCGCGACCGGGTCGGCGAGACAAGTTATAATAGTAGCAATATACCTTATCCGGACTCCGTGCTCAGTTCGTACTTGCAACAACCCGCCCGTATGATACACGAATCCTTCCCCAGGTCTCGCTCGGAACTAGCTGCTATTACCACGAGACAATGCAATACTACGTTTTTTTTTTTTTTTTTTGGTTCTGCGTACCGAGTACGAGTACAATAGCAGAAACGGTGACGTGCTCGTGGCCCGGGACAAAAATGGGTTTTCCTTTGACCAACCAGCAATCTTTTTTTTTTTTGTCTCAATGCCTCGTCAAGACGTCAATTCTTGCCATCATCCGACAAGTCAACTTTTCCGCCATCTGAGATCTCATCTCATCTCCAAATTCACGGAGAGCCCAAAGTTTCAAGGTGGGGGCCCGCAGTGCGGCACCGAAAAAAATAAAAAAATCCAAGCAGAATGCCGCGCCCCAGCCCAACGGTATACATAATGATGCATGCCCCCCTCCCCCTGGCTCTTCGCTGCGCTGCCCAATTAGATCCAGACCAGGCAACTTTCCCACTTATCCGGGCTGCAATGCACGACAACTGCAATGATAATCCTTGCGGGGGCCAGGGTGGGGGGGTTGCACGAGAAAGCATCGCATCACAAGACCAGCAGAAAAAAAAAACCCCCAAAAATTTCCCTTAACGCTCCGTATAATACAACACCCGCGTTCAGGCACGGCATACTTTGTAGAAATGTCGTGCGAGGCCAGGTCCCCTATTTCTCCGGGAAAGTGAAGGCTTCATGGTTGATTTCCCTTGCGACAAACAACGGGGCATTCTACAGAGAGTTTGGGGAAAAATCGCTTGCGCCATCCCGTCTGGCTGGGTCCCGCACAGACGTTGACGACAATGTGTTACGCCAAAAAAAAATGATTTTAATTTGTTTTTTTTTTTCGTGGGCGGAGACATTCCCGATGAATCAATCTCCCGATGGGGAAGAGGATAAGATGTTGCTTACTCATTTGCTGGGGGGAAGGGGAAAATTCCCGGTTCTCGTGTTTCGCAAGTAAGTCTCCGTATGGAGGAACGGGCAACTACATGTAGCTAAGTTGGCCGTTTGACAAGGCCTGACGGGATTAGCCAGCCACTTATCCGCAGGTTCGAGTCCCCACCACTTTGGCGGCGGGGGGCCCGTGCGCACGGCACAAACTGCGGACAAGTAGACGCGCATCCGCAGAACGGCCCACCCACATTATTCTAGTGTGGCTTGTGTTTATAATTCTTAATACCTATATTTAGGGTCAATTCGTTAAATAAAATCGCAGTACGGAGTAGGGTAGGGAGTAATAATTGGCAAGGGGCCTTAGAAACGAGGTTCAACGGCGTGCTTATTGCGTTACATCATGATGAAAATACCTGTGTCATGTCAAAGTTAAAGTTATTAGGCGGATGCAAACATTTGATTTTTGACGGATGCGCGTCTAGTTGTCCACAAACTTGCGCCAGCGGCCCGAACAACAAACCTGCCGCACACACACAAAACCAGCGTTCATCGCGTCTTAATCCGTTCCAGACTAGGCTGGAAGTTGAGCCGAGTTTTCCCTTCCCACGCGGAGTATTATGGAGTTATTACGGAGTCCCTCGGTTCGAGTCTCCGGTCCGAGAGGACAAAGATTGGCACCTCGTCGGCTTGCCCAGTCCAACGGGGTAAAAATAAAAATAAAAATGAAAAAAACTCCCATGGAAATGGTTCCTCGCTATCCGTCCCGGCCCGTAAATCGCAACCGCAAACACCGGTGTTACATGCCCTGTGTACGGAGCATGGGGCATCGGCTGATTTCTTTCTTCTGAAACATGGTTGCCAAGGCGTCTTCGAAACAACCGCTGGGCAATAACTGGTTTCAACACTCTTTTTCCAATCCGTCTATTTCTATTCTCTCCTCGCCGTGCCTACCCCGTGTTATACCCGGGCTTGTCATGGGCTATGACGACAAGTTGGTGGCCTTGTCTGGGAAAAACAATGGCTTCAATTTCTGTTCCTGTTCCCTGTTTCCGACGATCCATGGGTGCGAGGAGTCTCCCTTTGTGTCACTTGTGTACTCGGTAGTGTGCTATCTTTGGGACGTGCCTCTGTGACGTGACGGTAAGCTGCGTGCGGTACAGAGTCTGATCCGTAGCGTCCTTCCTGCCCGGTTTTTGTTGGGGGTTTTTTCGGCCGAAGAAGGGGCTTTCGGTGCCTGCCTTTGCGACGTGAAACTGGTGGATTGGGTGGTTGGTTCTTACATGGAACATCCGGTGTGTCTAGAACTTGGGGAAGAAGACTTGGAGGGGTGTTTGGGTTGTCAGATTCGGAAATGGTCTTGCGTAGTGCGGCAGTGCAAGTCCAAAGTGATCATCTCTTAGCCTCCTCGTGCTTAGCTTTTGTGCTCTCACTCACTCAACTCATCACGATGCAATGCTGGGAAATCGTGCTTGGACAGGTACTTCCCCTCTTTCTCAGCGCATTGAATTGCTGGCCATCTCAAGCAGAGGCTCTCGATGATGCCATGATTCTGCTGCAGTATGCGGTGGATTTCCCCTTTTTTGTTTCTTTTCCTCGCACATGTGCAGGGGCCCTTTAGGTCGGGCGTCACAACAAGTTGTTTTGCTGATACGGGTTCATCTTTTAGTTCCATACGACCCAATGCGGCCGGATGCTTGAGTGTTCTGATCCGCCCTCCAAATGCTACGAGAACAGATGAGAAAAGGAATACGGCCTAGACGAGGCTCAAAGGGTCTGAGACTTCTGCTTTGATGGAGGTTTTCGACTCATCAAGGGTTTTTTTAGGTGCAACCAGCATCTTCATCCATCACCCGACTTTTGTTGTTCAACCGTGATTGAAATCATCCACGGAGACATGTCTTCACTCGAGAGAGCGACAACGTCTTGTCGCCGTATATCTGATAGAGTTCCGGGAATCGACCTGCGGCTGTGTGACATACTAGTACAGCCAAGTTTCAGCTGTCTTCTGGGTCAGCTTCCACCGTAAAGATGATCAACTCAGCGTGCATCGTTCTCTCATGTCCATGTATCTTCTTCTTCTTTTCTCGCCCAGGCACCGCTCCCGAATCTCTTTGCTGCAAGCTGTTCTGGTGCCTGCATCCGCTACCAAAACCTCATGTCCACACACAACAGGTATAAGGATTCGATTTTTTTGTACAGTTTTCTTTTTCTTCCCGAGTTCGCTCCAGGCCACAGGCGGTGTCATCGCTGGTTGCATGATATCACAAGTTGATAGATGTCGTGGTTGCCAAGTAGCTAATAGCTTGAAATCCTGGACTCCTGGCTGTCTGGCTAGATGCACACATCGGGCACAGTCCACCATGCATTAAGCATTTCTAGTCTCGCGTTAGCCTTTCCAGATCGCGTTATGTCGGCTACCCTTGATCTGTCTGGAGTTTACCGGGCGTGTGGTTCAGAAGTGACAGATATGCATGTTGGTGGACAAGTGTGTGTCTTAACTACTACCATTACTCCGAATACACAGGCGCCACTACCCTGATCTGCCAGAGCACGGAATTGGTGTGCTGGGAGATGCAGCTAGCAACAAAGAAAATATATCGCAGGCGTCTGTCAAGCACGGCCCTCCTCCACACATCTGAACATTCTCCATCGTTCAACTTGACGCAAGGCACGCCATGGCAGTACGATTGCGGCAAGACCGTTGGCTGTGGTGCAATCCATCAGATGTAGGGGAGCAGGAGTTGGGATAATGAAAAAAGAAAGGAAGAAAGAAACACCACCCCTCAAACTAGTACGGATAGCTTAGCTAGCGCCGCCCCGTCGTCCCCGCTTCCATCTCGTAGTGGCTGTAGTAAATGCTTGCCTTCTTTTTCTTTTCTTTTTTATCGAAGAAGGGTCTCGTTAGTCTTACGCTGATGGCACTTGAAGGGAAGATGTGGAAAGAAGTGAAAGAAGGAAAGAAAAAAAAAGATGGCTGCTGTACCATCTGGTACCTGGAGTTGTTATAGCATATAGTACGCATTTGATCGCCATCGCTGAATAAGTTGCTGCCCGCGCGTGTTCATGCGCTTAGTGCTTTGTCGCAACTTATTATCCAGCGAACGTGGCAGATGTGCCACTCAAGGGATGTGGCGCCTGACTCCCGCTACTAAGCAGTCTGACGATTGAACGATTGATGAAATGAAGGCAACTTGCGGTTGAACAATGAACAATGAACCGCGGGCTCTATAACGTCTAGTGTCCAATCGCCTCTTGCCGTGGCTGCTGGTCGGCCTCTGGCAGTCCGTCCATAGTTTCTGATAGTCGGTATTGCCCTACAGACAAGGCTTATTGGTTTTGGCACTATCCACCCATCAGATCTGTCGTTTCGTAGTCGAGCATGGTATTCCAGTTGTTATGCCTGAGCGTCAGTGTATGTCCCATGTGTGCCTCTGATACAGCATCGCATTCGCGCCACGAAAATGATCCGGCGGGGGACATGACCTGCCGGTTTCTGGAAGGAAACCATCGCAAGTGCACCCCTATGGAGTAGAGCCACCGAACCAAAAGAAAAAAATCTTAGAAACAAACACCCCACGAATGGCATTAAAAAATGTATCATGTTGAACGAGGTGTGAACGACCAACGGCCGGGCTAGTTGCAGTGGAGTGAGTGGTACAACGCCATCTAGTATCCGATGCTTTGGTTCGTGGACCGACGAGTCGGTACTGTTGAAAACGACGCTTGGCGAGATCAGATAGGAAACACTGCAACAATAATCGGCCCTAGGATGGAACAAAAAAGGCTCATGATCTGGCCTGGTCCGGGGCTGAGGTTCGCAAGATACGCCACGGCAGGATATTTGGTGGTGCAGTACGTCCGTAATGCGAGTGATAGCAGGCGGCGGGGTTGGGCTAGGCTGGCATCTGGCGGGCACCTGGCGGGCACCTGGCACCTGGGTGACCTAGCAGCCGGCTCTTCTTACTGGCAACTGAACTGGTCTGGTGGCAACAGTGTTTTGCCATGCATTATTAGTTTACCACGCGGTCTCACCAGTCTTCGTGGACGACTCAACGTCAACGTCGACGCCAACTCCAGCCATCCCAACGAACCAGACCAGACGAATTCTCACGGCCCAGCCCCTCCGACCGCCCTGGTCAATTGACGTCACCGTTGGGTCGGTGTGATGGGAAGTTACTCTCGCATGAACTATGGACACCGTTCATAACCTCATACCCCAGTCGTACCAAGGTCTGCCTTCGGGACTTTGCTTCCGCCGCGTATTCTACAGCTCCGAGATCGACGACGCATCCAGATACTCGAGGACGTCAGGGTCCCCAACATGGGTCCCCACAAACCTCCAATGTTCCTGTACTTTGAGTCAGCCTTTTTCCGTTACTGTGCCTGCATTTTCAGCTCATCAAGGGTTTAGCCACTGCAAGGATCGCCATCATGGATAGAAGGAAGGAATCCTCGGTACGCATGAATGTTGATCTCCTGACTTGTCGACCAAATTTCTTCCTTCCGGCCAAGTCCGCGAGATGACATGAGAGGCGAGAATCGACTTGTCGCCTACTACGGATTAAACAACGAGCATCCCAAACTCAGCAGCTAGACGGAGCAGCCAGACGGAGCAGCCAGACAAGCAACAAGCGTCATCAGCCGCAAACTCCACAAGTGGCGGGCTTTACCTTGGCTCCATGACCCTGGCACCCTGGTACGGATTACAGCGATGACACTAACGCAATTTTTATCGGGAAGGCCTCTCTGTGTCTACCAAACAGCTGCTTGGCAAATGTGAGGCACCACCCGCTTCTGGAGAGACGCTCCAACCTAATGTACTGCTACGCCGTTTCGATCCTTTGGCTGTTGCTGCTTTTGGCACGTTTTTTTGACGCTCTTCTTAGTAGACACCCCTTTGACAGTGCACTTATTTGTGAGCTACAGACCCGACAAGGAAGGTGAGACCGGAACAGCCTTTCCTCCGTTTATCCCCCGCTAGTACATCTGATCCAGCCCCGTGGGTAGTTAGTTGCAGCCACCAACATGGCATTTCTCCCTTAGCCATGGGCATTTGACTTTCCCATAATATCAGTACCAGAGCCGTCCAGCCCTCTGCCGCTGCCTATCACCGCCGGGGTTGCACAGATCAGGTCGCGTTCGCTGTCACCTTCGGCTTCGAGCGAGATGAGACGGCCACTGGAGCCACGGCTTCGATGCTGGGTACTCCTGAAGCATTTTTTTCGTTGAGCGGCACACTCAATCAAAGTAAACAGACAAGTCAGTTTTATTCCTGCTATGAATTTTTATATTGCCGCCTCCAACCCACCCAGTTCCTTGACCTAATCCCGATTAAGGACAATTTACCCGGCCCAACCATGCATGGACGTCGAACGAGCCATTCGAGATACTAAGTACGGACTACAGGTCCCGTCTAATATTCGACCAAAGCTCCAATCGGTACGGATTACGCTCTATGCCAATTCTGTCCATGCATTGACCGCCGTCTTCTATTTGTTGTCCCTTACAGTGGACGTTGCTTTGTTCTTTGCCAAGTTGGCGCAGGTACGAGCTGCTTGACGATATTGTTACCGACATAACCAACCTCCTTCCACCAACTCCGCTTTTCGTTGCCACCACCACCACCACCATCACACCACCACCATCAACACAGGAGGGCTTGATGGACGCCAGCCTTAGGGCAATCACATCTCTGGTCCTCCCATCGTCCAATCGTCAAACAATTTCGTTCTCCGTACGGAGTACTTCACCCCTACCGCGCGACCAACCTGCAGCGCAATGGCCATTGGATACCTGGGTACATTCTTCTCTACCCATCTTAGCTTGCAGTCCCTCTCGTCCCGGCCTCCCCTCTCGCCTAATCTGATCTCAATCGTTCGCCATCAACCACGTCGTGCGTACAAGGTGCATATGTTCTTTGTCCAAATCGGGATTTTCCGTTCTCCGCAGGGCTTCAACCCCTTTTGCTGCAATCGCGTTTGTTTTCCCCTGTTCGTGACAAAGCACCAAAAAGGTTGAATCCACCATAAGCGGATCTCATTATCAACAAGTTGACTTGTAAGTAGCAATCACAACTCCTGACAATGCGAGTTGTAAAACCCGCCGAAGCTCCATGTTTCGTTGGAACCTTGCGAAAAGTCACAAGATAACCTGCCTATATCTTAGCATGTCCAACCCAAGGTCGCAGGTTGTTTCCAGTTGCATCCTTTGAAATGAGCACATACACAGTAAGAAAGGTGAAACTGATCGACTAGATACCTGAACTCCCTGGGTGGGCGGTAGATTGAAAAGAAAGTCCCACAACCTACCCTCAATTTTTCTCATAAAAACAAGAAAAAATCTGTCAATCCTCAGAAAGCCGTGCTCCTCCCACATCCCCACATGAGGAAAGCCAGCAACGCCGAGAGGGATGGCTCGGGGACCGCACGTATGTACATACGCTTCAATACCCACAGTAGACGCATCGTACCGCTCCGCGCCGCTGCAATCGTGGCTCTCTCTCTTCTCGTTAGTTTGATATGCAGGTGAACGTACACACCATTATTTCGTCCTAGTCTTCCCTTCATGCAGCAGCAGCAGCCAATACACCTTCTGCAGCTCAAGATCGCCCGTTGACTTGTGTTCACAACGTCCGAGCGTGCATTGGAGACGTTACCAAAAAGAATAGATTTTCTTTTATTGCCTTTTTGGTGATGTATCTATCCCCAGTCTACATTCAGTTACATCAGGCACACGAAACATCTGTCCGAATCCAGGTACCTAAACCGGGCATTTGGATATGCAACGCACGTCCGTCCAAGACCTGATGGGAAGCGTATATCAGATATCGCGTACAGTCAACGGCCAAGCCTTTCTTTCTTGTCTGTGACGGTCTTTGTTGCCAGCAAATGCATCTCGCTGATTCCGAACGCCCTCGGCATTTACTTAACCCAATGGCAATGGCTATCACTGGCGTGGATACGTCGACATAACCCGCGGCTTGAGAACTGGCAAGCAGTACGCCATGCTTTACTCGCTCACAATCTGCTCTTCTCTGCCCTGACTATCCCCGCTCCTCACACTTCTCCTTCCACTAGTTATGGCGCCACGAGCACTGTCTAGCATTCTCTGATCCTGTCATGGTGATGCTGTGGCTGCTGCAAACAGGCGGGTCCTGCTCTCGTTCTCTGTCAATCTCTCGGATGTAAGACCTAGCAGTTGTCCACTTCATATCGAGTGGTTGCTGTCAGATCTTGTTGAGTCAAGACCCGGCTCCTGTTGCTCCGGTCCAGCTCCAAATGCACACGACTAATCTAGGCCCGAGCCGGATTATTTCCTGTCAACGTCACTTCACTCGAGCACCTTGATTGGGATTCAGCAGGTGTCTTGCTCGGTTTCATCGGCACGTCATTTCTCCTCGCCGTCCAGGACTTGTGGACATGTCACATCCCAGTCCAGAATCATGAAGAAACCGCGGTAATCAGTTGCCAAGTCCAGAGTCTTGGAGTGAATACCACACACCACTGCTCCAAGAGCGTGCTTACAAGGGCTTGATTGCCCTGGACCCGGACCGAAGTAGACTTTGGCACCTGCGTACTTCCAGATTATGAGACTTCGGACCAATATTAGAGTGACTCGACTTTGCTAGCATTGCTTCAATACCCCCGCTTGAATGATGGGGTAGCGCTAGTACTACCAACACCAACGGAAATTTCACCGGTCCCCGAACCCCTCTTGGTTACGTCAAAGATCGAGTGGCAAACCTTGACTTATGGAATGGATTACATGGGGTTTGCAATGCGTCCAGGGTAGTCAGATATTGGAATGGAGGATCAACTCTTCAACTAACAAGCGTAGTTGGTGACTGATTGTGCTTTGAAGGCATTGTCAGCTCTACTAAGACTGTTTTGAGCGTCATGTTCCCGACACTTTACAAAGTTGCCTTGACTCGGAATCAACCGCTCTTCAACCTTGACATGATCTGGGGACACTATGGTACCGAGTAAATTCAAGTTAGCTCAGCACGCTCTGTCTCATGAACAGAATCATCCGTCTGTTCTGGCAGATCTAGGGTAGCCGAGGTGAGAAGAACCTCCGAGATTGGATTCAACATGTTGAACAGAAAGCTGTCGTGTAAAAAAGCACACGGCTCCATAACACCCCAAAGTAAGTATACACAAAGGAATTCGGCGAACTAGTCTCTGATATACTGTTGATCTGTCAGCTTCTTTCTTTTCGTTGACACTTCGTTGTTCCCGTCACTACACATCATCAACCAAAGGACTCCTACCCTGTGCACTCCCGATGCGGTTCTCAAACCAGAAGCGCAGTCGATCGACATGGGCGCGATGCTCCGTTTAGGTCGAAAAAGCGACGGGATCAAATTTTGTTCATGTGCATCACGTCGGGCATACCAGCGGCACTCCATCCATAGGACTCCCTTTCGAACTCGGGCGTGAGGATGAAGGAACAGGGCACCTTGGGCACCTTCCTTGGGGATGGGGCGCGTCCTTCAAGATGGCGCCTCTCTGCGCCCAGCTGACGAATTGGCCGTCTCTGGGGAACGCAGTTGTCAGGCCGGACATGTTGGCGAAGCCGACGGCGGCGGTGAATGTTGCTGCGATGGCGCTGTTGGATCGGGACAGCGGTACAGCAGCGTCAGGGTGTGACGATTCCTCGAACCCATTTTAGATTTTGTGTCAGCAGTCTGTTAAGCCAGGATTCGCCGTGCAGCTCTATGCTGTCGGGAAGAATTCCTTCCTCAGTCAGTTTTCATTGTGCTCGTTTTGATATGCAGGTTTGTTGTGTGTTTCTTTTCCTAAAGCTCTTGCACTTGATCAAAGACAAATTGGACCGCGTCACCGTCATTGGGATACGTTAAGACGAGCTTATTCTTCAGCACGAGCTTTAGAAACGACTCGAATGAGTCCATCGTCATGTTGCGCAGCTTCTTTGAGCTGGCAACGTTGTTCCAGAACAGGGTGGCGGGACCGTACCACGAGTTGAAGCCCAGGGGCGCATAAGTTGAGCAGGGCTCCCCTCCGGTTTAGCGAGGATAGTCATGGACGGTCTGGGGATGAGGCTGTCGACGGTTTTTTTATTTTTATACAGTTTGTGTGACCAGATGCTGTTGCGATGGTGGTAAATAGGAAGTAGCTCGTAGGAGAAGGTGGAGCAGGCATTCAAAATAAGGCCCCAGACCCAGACCTAGCACTGAGTCCGTGTGCGGGGCCGGGACAACTCCAAGCCGCCTCTGCCTCGGACTGGAAGGACCCCGGGAATGGACCTGCCGAGGCATCCCATAAAAACCATAATCCCATGTTCCCTTCCATGGCCGGTGACATGGGGACGGGGTCGGGTGGTGCGTCACCATCGTGCATGTGTGTAGACAGACGTATTCATTCATCACCATCCTCTCCCAGCAATTCAGTATTCCCATCCTGTGCCTGATATTTCGTTGGACTGCTTCACTCGAAGACTTACTCTATTCTCAATTTTCATCAGAGAACAAGAAGAATCGCAACGCGTGCTCAGATACCGAACGCCTAGTCCGCCCGCAAAAGGAGAAAAAGGAGATCGTCCGTCGCCATGTCGTCGTACAGCTCGGAAGCCCAGGTCGACGAGGTAAGCTTGAGGCAGCAAGCAGCCTTCTCTCTCCTTCATTCCTCGCAATCGTCCGCATTGCCCACCAAACTAATTAATCCAACTCACCAGGCCATCAAAACCGTCACCGCCACCTTCCGCTCCCACCGCACCAAAAACCTCGAATGGCGTATCAAGCAGCTCCGCAAAACTTGGTGGATGCTCGAGGACAACCGCGAGCGCATCGTCCAGGCCCTCAGTGCCGATCTCAACAAGCACCGACAGGAGGCTCTCCCCGTCGACGTGGCCGGCATCCAGAACGCCTGTCTCGAGGCCCTCGCCAACATCAAGGCGTGGACCAAGGATGAGAAGCCCCGGCGGACAGACCCCTTCAACCTCTTTGGCGGCGCCCGCATCCGCAAGGAGCCCAAGGGCGTGTCCTCATCATCTCGGCCTGGAACTACCCCTTCATGGAGACGTTCGAGCCCTTGATCTGCGCCATCGCGGCCGGCTGCACCGCCGTCCTCAAGCCCAGCGAGCTGGCCCCGGCCTCGGAGCGCCTCATCGCCGAGATTGTCCCCAAGTATCTCGACCAGAGCGCCATCCGCGTCGTCACGGCCGGGCCCAAGGAGATGAACTACCTCCTCGAGCAGAAGTGGCATCACATCTTCTTCACGGGGTCCACGGCCGTCGGCAAAATCGTCTACGCCAAGGCCGCGCCCAACCTGACCACGGTGACGCTCGAGCTGGGCGGCCGTGGCCCCGCCATCGTCACCCCCTCGGCCGACATTGACCTGGCGGCCAAGAGAATCGCCAACGCCAAGTTCATGAACGCCGGCCAGATCTGCGTCGGCGTCAACCACGTCTTCGTCGACCCCTCGATCAAGCACAAGTTCATCGCCGCCCTCACCAGATACTTTGACCAGTACCGGTCCGGTCAGTCCCGCCAGCCGGCCTACGCCACGCGCATCGTCAACGACAGACACTTTCGGCGCCTCGACAGCCTCCTCGAGAACACGCAGGGCAACATCGTCTACGGCGGCGACCGCAACCCCGAGAACCGCTTCTTCGCGCCCACCATTGTTGACGGCGTCACCACCTCCGACCCGCTGCTCTCCGAGGAGCTCTTCGGCCCCATCCTGCCCGTTCTCGACGCCACGCTCGACCAGGCCATTTCCTACACCGCCGAGCACGATCACCCCTCGCCCTCTACGGCTTCACCTCCTCGGAGCAAGAGAAGCAGAAGATTCTGCGCCAGACCAACTCGGGCGGCGTCACCTTCAACGACGCCATTCTGCACATGATGGTCAAGGATGCCCCTTTTGGCGGCGTCGGCGGCTCCGGCATGGGCGCCTACCACGGCCCCTATGGCTTCAAGGAGTTCACCCACCTGAGGACCGTCGTCAACGTCCCCGGCTGGATGGAGCTGCTGCTCAAGGTCCGCTACGCCCCTACTCGGACAGGAAGGCCGTCGCCATGGTCAAGGCCACAGGCGGCCGGAGCAGCGTCCCGTTTGATAGAAACGGCAACGACATCTTCAGCCTCGGCGGTCTGCTGACCAAGTCGCTTGTTGCGGTGCTCTTCTTCGCCCTGCTGAGGTGGAAGGGTTGGTCCGTGTCGGATCTGCTCGAGATTGTCAAGAGGAAGTGAGGAGGGCATCTTATCCGGGGCTTGCTTGTGCCATTCCATTGTTTTGATGGGGGGGACCTTGACTGTATTTTTAGGAACACGCACGGCCATGAAAGCTGGAAAAATTCTGCAAAATTGTGTCACTCACAACGCGTTACTTTGTACGCAAGATCCGTCTTGTCCCTTCGTGCCACGCCAACATGTATCACAGAGAAAAACGCCTGCTGCACGCACCACAAAGCAAATGGGCCAAGTGATGGCAGAATTGCTCTCCTACTAGCACGGGCAACCCCTAAGAAGATTGAAAGGCAGAAACACGTGGAGGATTAAGCGGTGAAATGCATGTACTCACTTATCTTGAGCCATTGTGCGTAACTGGACAGGACAAGACACACCGCATCATAATACTGGCATTGTAAAAAAATGAAAGATGATAAAATGAATATTAAAATAAAATAAAAACACACGCGAGGGTATCTAAGATGGAAAGTCCAAACCACAACACCAATTACGACGCGACAGGCGTATTCGCAGCACTCATTTTGTTCTTCTTCCTCTTCAACCTCGGCGTCGTCGCCGACCTAGGCGTCTTGGGCCCTTTCCATCCTTCTTCCCATCCGCCTTGGCGTTCACAGCAGGGCCGTTCATAGCGCCGATGCCCGTCTCGGGACCCTTTTTCGGCACCGGCACGGCTTTCCTCCCCGTCGACGACAGGTGGAACTCGCCTGGGCGTCCGGTGATGGGATTCTCGTCAATGTACTCGCCCCCGTGGCGCATGTGCACCATGAATGCCTCCTCTGCGGAGCGCTCCAGCGACAGCTCATCGTTCTTGGGGCCTGTCTATTCGCGCCTTCGGGCAAGGGTGTGCCCTCCTTGGACTCCTGCGCCTTGGAGGGCCGTGGCTGGTTGTTGGTAGGGAGGTGGTAGACGTGGCCTGTTGAGGGCGCCATTTGCGTATGCTTTCTGCGGCGGGAAGGGCCTTTGCTATGGCTGATGATATCGTCATCTTGGGGGTGGAGGGGTTTTGTTAGCGGAGGAACTTGTTTCTTCTTGTCTTTTTCACGTGAAGAGACGGAAGGAAGATAAGGAGGACGGTGCGTGCCGAAAAAAAAAAAAAAAGACTCCATACGATTCTTGACGCCAGAATGTCTGCCAACGTCGGCGCCATGTATATGTTTTCGCCGACCACAAAGAACGACGCATGCACCGTGATCTCATCGTCCTCCTGGTACTGCTGCTTCCTCCGCGTCTGCTTCCGAATCACCCACACGCCTGTGCCCATGCCTGGGCCCGTCTCGGCGGGTTCTTCGCCGACGATGAATTCCAGACCGGACATGGTCTTTAGGCGGCCCTCGAAGGCTTCGCGCGTCTGGATGTAGTGGTACATGGACATGTTGTTCATGGCTTGGCTCATGATGACGGCGTTGTTGGAGGTGCGTTCGAAAAAGGGCGACTCGGCGAAATAGAAGAGGATCGTGTTGGAGTGCAGGCCGCCCATGGAGGCGAGCATCTGAGGAGATCGCCATTGGATCTCATCCAGAGGCGGATCATTGGGGCTGGCCATTTGTGCGCGGTCCAGGAAAAGAGGTTGTGGAATTGCGAGTTGAGGGGTTTGGCTTGTGACGTTTTGTTGGGGGGGCAGGGCTAGCAAGTGGCAGAAGTGGATCTTCAGGTCAAGACGCTGCTCTCGAACGAACCTCGTCTTCTCACCAACCTGCAACATCACATCATCACACCTGTTGCGACACCAAAAAAATAAAAATATAAGAAAAAGAACCCCCACAATGGACCTGCTCTCCACCATTCGAAAGACCGGGTCCCGCGGCGGCGTACAATTCTCATGGGACGAAGTCGCCAACTCGTCCCACCGCGAAAACTATCTCGGCCACAGCCTCAAAGCCCCCGTCGGCCGCTGGCAAAGGGCAAAGACCTGAATTGGTACGCCAAGGCCGACGGGCCGTCTGATCCAAACGAGACGGATGAGCAGCGACAAGCGCGCCAAAGAAAGGAGGAACTAAGCAAGATCAAAGAGGCCGAGGAGGATGCCATGGCGCGCACATTGGGACTGCCCGTGCCGGTGCGGAACACAAGTGGTGCGAATGCAGTCGAGATAGGCAAGCAGCGGGACCTGGGACCCGTGAGCGGAGGGCCACCAGACGAAGGGGGCAATCGGGAACAGACCCGTAAAAGCTCCAAGTCGCGAAGACATGATGATTCTGAGAAGAGAGAGAGGCGGAGACACAGGAGCAGAAGTCGGGAAGGAGGAGAGAGCAGGCATCGACGGAGGAGTCGCGAGAGGGAGTCAGGACGTGGATCTCGGAGCAGGGATACGTATAGACGGCACCGGCCAGACGGGAGACATGATGGGAAACGGCACCACTCGGACAGGCATCTGGGCCGGAGCCGTAGTCCACAGAGAAGGGAGAGGCGGCGAGAGGGTCGGGATGAGGACCGCAGAGAGGAGAGGGGAGAAGGCCGCCGTGAACTGAAAAGAAACCATGGTCGCGAGCGTGGCTTGAGCCCACGACCAAATCGCGGCGACTGATGGGAGTGGACAGGGCGCGCACCTGTCAGGAATGCAAGTTTGACGATACCCCCATTCATGTTGGACTACATCAATCGCCCTGCACGCTTGATAGGTCGAGTGGAACAGGACTTTCTTTGCCATGGCACTTTTCTTTACACCTGATGCTGCGAACTATCCCCAACGTCATGGTTCTATTCACAAACCATGTCCGAGTCGAGCATTATCCTCGTATGTGATCGAGACCTCTGTGGTCCTTTCAAATACACATGCGTCGCTAAACATGAATCCTGTGCTTGCAGAAGTACGCAGCCCGTGTGTATATCCCGTCCCCCTCCCCGTGGTCGTCCAGGATGATGCACCGGATGCCGCCGTCACCGTCACTACTAGCATCAGAAGAGCTAGAAGACAGGGCCGGCACAACTGTTTTTTTTTTTCGGAACGTGTAGTGGTCACGGATTGTAGACATAATTACCATAAACCAGTGGTGCTGGTTGAGGGCAGAAAGACGCACTATTCGTGAATGAGATGGCAACAAACCTCGTGGTGAATCGTGATGCGCCAAGTTGGACGTCACAGGCCCACTAATTTTCCTGTCGGCAGTGCTCGACACCCACAGAGTCTCGGGCATGGGGGGGCGGCGACGCCGCATGGACCCTTCGACGACGACGTGCTTGCCTCCGTATCGTATCTGCCTGTTTTGTTTTGGTCGATTCGTCCAACAAACGAGCCTCGTCGTCTCTCCTTGTCCTGTTAGTCCGGCGTCGTCCTTTCTTCCTAATTCCACGACTTCCTGTCCTTAGCCTTTCTCTTCTCTTTCGGTCGCTAGATCGTGGCGATGGCGTATTCTTAGACCGTCTTCAGCCTAGCCGATACTTTTGCCACAAGCCAGCCAGCCAGCCACCATACAATACGTAACAATAGGATCAACCCCGTCCAACGATAGCTCCGAATCCCCATCGACAGACAACCTTTCCTGAAACTTGCCATGCGGTAAATTTGGGGCGGATCTTGATCGAAATCGCCACGCATTCGAAATGGACTACTCGAGCCTCAGGGCCGCCGCTTTGCGCGATGGCGAGGATGAAGAAGCCGTCACCGTCGATACCCGTGCGTTGATAGACAAGGTTCTGGCGAGGTATTCTGGGAATGGACTACCCTTCGTGAGCTGATTCAAAATGCTGCCGATGCGCAAGCTACCACGGTCACGGTAAAATGGGAGACTATTCCGTCCATTCAAGTCCCATTACCCAATGCAACGAGTAGATCCGAGCTCTTGAAACATGCCATCACGAACCACACATTACGCCGTCTAGTCGTGCAAAATGACGGACAGCCTTTTACAAAGACGGATTGGGGAGGCTGAAACGAATTGCAGAGGGCAACCCGGACGAGACTAAGATTGGTGCCTTTGGAGTTGGTTTCTACAGCGTGTTTGCCGATTGCGAAGAACCCTTTGTCAGTTCGGGCAACGAGGCTATGGCATTTTACTGGAAGGGAAACTCTCTCTTCACCAAAAATCACAATTACCGGCGGATAAGGCCACTCATCATACGACATTCGTTCTGGACTACCGAAACTCGACGACGCCGATGCCGAACCTTCTTTCCGTCAGCCAATTCCTAGCAACGAGTCTGACCTTTGTGGTGCTAGAAAATATCGAGTTTTGGATCGATGATTACCAAATACTGTCCTTGAAGAAGAAGTCTTCACCACCCGCGGATCTGTCGTTGCCCCGGGATCTAGAAGCCAGGACCAAGGAAGGCCTGATGAAGGTTATTGGGGTAGATCGCACAAGTACTCAAATAGATACATCGTACATGAGCATAATTGGATGGAAGCCGCAGGCGACGACCACAACAGCCAAAAGCCCCGACTCGTACGGTTCGACGGAGGCACCCTCTCTGCGGTCCTTTTTGCACGATTAACAGCAAGTGCTTCCCAAGCTGGGTTGCGGCCCAAAGCACAAAGCGAAGATAATCTAGCACAGCCGCAAATATCAGAGGATGTGACCAAGATGAGCTCATCCACAATATTTCTGAGTGCTACTTCGGCTACTATAGAAACCAAGATCTCGTCATCGTTTGCATCCGAACTTGAAAGGGCCACAAAGAAACCGCCACCAAGAACGACCAAGATCTCAATCCTCACTGCTTCTTATGACGAGGCTGAGGCTTCCGAGCACTCGGCTACAAACACAGCTTTCAGGAAAGTAACGGATGTTTTTGCCTCTGTATTACCAAACAAGAAACCCGGCGGACGCATCTTCATCGGGTTCCCTACCATGCAGACGACTGGTGCCGGTATGCATGTCTCCGCCCCATCGGTTATCCCAACCGTGGAACGAGAAGCCATCGATCTCAACGCAAGATGGGTGAGGACCTGGAATGTTGAACTTTTGCGAGCTGCCGGAATCGTGTCAAGGTTAGCCTTCAGCAACGAAATGAACGACTTGAGCCGCCGAGTCCGATCATCTCTTGAGAGCGGCCAGAAGATCTCAAGTAGTGTCATCAAGAAACACATGCCGGAAGCTCTTCACACTCTGCAAACCTTCACTTTTGGCGACTCAACACCCAGTGGTCAAGTCGGTCAGATAATGGAGGAGGCATTTTGGACATGCTTCAAGAAGGCTTCCATCGAGATCTTTTCCAGTCAAGGTGTACTTCAGACTACACAAGTTCGACTCGAATCAGCCGAGCTCGGTGGCTTCGTGGAAAGTATTCCTGTCGTTCCAGAGGAGATGAAAACGGCGCCGTTTGTGAAGAAACTCATTGACTTTGGGCTTGTTTCTCATATTACTGTCACCGACGTCAAACAGGAGCTTGAAGCAAAGGCTCTGACTAAGTCTCAGATGATCAAATTCATTTCTTGGGCAGGGAAGAAAAGTCTCAGCGGTGAGTTGGACCCTGGAAGCCGCACATCGCTGCTCGAGGTTGCTATTGCAACACTGAGCGATGAAGATTCGGGGACATCATCGCACTCGGAAGTATTACAAACTACCCCAGCCTCAACAACACACCGGCCAATGTACCGATACCCCCAACCACGATCCCCTTTTCTTTCATCACGAATTCAAGCCCATCTGAGCTTCAGGCGCTAGGTTGGTTGCCTCTGGAGGTACTGCCTTGGTTCCGCTTCCTGTTGGAAACAGCAAACTCTAGAGTGGAAGACGAGAGCGTGACCCGATCGCCCAAGTTCGCGGTTCAGGTACTGACAATTCTCTCCAAGAATTGGGATACGATCTCAAATAAGGACAAGACAGTGCTGGCGTCACTGGTTCAATCCCACCCTGTGATGCCAACAAAGCTTGGAATGAAACGACCTGGCGATTCGTTTTTCCCTCTGTCAAGCTGTTTGATGACTTGCCAGTTATTCAAGGGTGTGAGAAAGTCAAGGAGAAATTTTTGGTAGCTGTTGGTGTTCGCAAAACAGTTGATCTGGAAACCATCTTCACTCGATTGCTCAACAGCTCTGGAGATGACAGCCAAAAGAAATGGAGCCATCTAGAACTCATCAAATATCTCGCTTCAGTGCAGAATGATATTCCATCGGATGATCTGAAGAAGTTGCGAGAGTCGCGCTTCTGTCCGGCCGAGGCTGGCCTCAAGGGCATGGCGTCAACCCAAGGGTCCAAGACCTTGTACAAAGTATCAGAGCTTTTTGAGCCCAAAGATTCGCTACGTATTCTCGGACTACCCATTCTTCAATGGCCCGGCCCTCCAGGAAGTTTTCGCCCCAGCAGCCCCGAAGCCAAATTCTTGTCCTTGCTTGGGCTGCGTAGCTTTCCCTCGGTCCCTGAATTGGTGGAGTTAATGTCGTCAAAGGACGATACGTTGCGCACGTCGGCCATGACATATTTTATTGCAAATCATCATTCACATCGATACGGTGCATTTGAATTGAGAGAAAGTCAGAAGCCTATCCTGCCACTACAAGGAAGCACTCAGCTCGTGACACCGTCCAAGTGCTTCACGAATGAGAAGGCCGCCGTTCTTGGGTTTCACATTCTCAGAAAAGACCTCCACGATCACGCACCTGTAAGTTTGCGAGAATCCCCCCTTTTTTTTTTTTGTTTTCAATACCGTTGAAAGCGAATTAACAATCTCGCATAGAAATTTGGCGTCGCCAGGGACCCTCCGATGGTCGATTGCGTAAACAAATTGTTGTCAAGTCCGCCCCAGGACCACCATTCGGCCATCACTCTCTTCAGCTATTTCGCCTCTCGCATCACTGAAGTCCGAGAGAATAGCTTGGTCAAGCTTCGCGATGCTCCATTAGTTCCGGTCTCAAGGCCAAGCCTCGCTCGGTCCTCCAAGACCAGCTCGGAAGTGTCACACATCAGCCCTTCTCGAGCATACCTGGGTACATCGGCCACGTACGGTGAGATTTTCGATTTTGTGGATTTTGGCCAAGAGGCAAATGCCTTTCTCTTTCACTGTGGAGCAAAGAGCGAGCCTACCAAGCTGGAAGTTGCACACATGACGTGCAACGAGCCGGCAAGGTTGCTAAGCGTGCTCCAGAGTCCCGAAAAATACATGGACCTTCTCAAGTCCTTGGCTGAATCTTTGAACACGCTGCATCGTGACAAAGAGCTGTGGCGCAAGCTCAAAACATCCGCTTGCCTCTTGGCATACAAAGAATTGTCGCCGTCGACCAAGGGAAACTTGATTGATCTGGATGAGGACGAAGCCCTGATCAAGCAATACCGGCTCGCTTCGGCTGGTCAAATCGTTGTTCTGGATGATATTATCAGCTATCGCCTGTTCAAAGAGCATCTCATTTGCGCGCCTGAAGAAGACACCTTGGAAGACTTTTACCTGCAGCTTGGTGCCATAAAACTGAGCAGCATTGTACAGGAAGATGTGCGCATCGGACCTCACACTGCGAGACAAAGGCTGCCGAGCAGCTACGAAAACATGTCGTTGAGAGGTCCAAAATCTTCCTGCATGAATATGCCAACTATCGACGAGACGCGGTCAAGCATGACTCTAAATGGCTAGAAAAGAGTCTCCGGGTCGAGATGGTGCGGTCCGTGGCACTTAGACGCACGCTGAAAGGCCAGCGGCAATCCCACACGGAGAAACGATCAGCTGCGGGTGCCTACGAGGAACGCACGTGGGTGCTCTACGTCGCCGACGATGGCCACCCTGACATGTATCAGATTGGACAAGCTGTCTGCCAAATGCTGCTGAACCGACCCAACCAACAGGCCTATCTCTTTTTCGAACCATTTCTGACTCATGATCTATATGGACTCCGTGCCCGCGGCTACAACGTTGACCGTATTCTGCGTGCAAAGGCTGCCGAGGCACGTATTGCGGAGGAGGAGAGAAGAAAGGCTTTGGAAGAAGAACAGAAACGAATTCTCGACAGGGAACGGACTTGGGCTCAGCAGGGAAAAGTCTCGGACGAGAGCAAGATCAGGGAGCTTCCGAGCGCAGCGGAAGCTGCCAGACAAGTCGCCAAAACGCCTGAGCAACCAAAACCAGCAATGCCCGGTTCCTGGAACTCGCCCGACGATTCCGGCATGGACAATGCACGACAATCAAAGAAGGGCGGTGGCTTGTTTTCCAACCTCACCCGCAGACTGGGATTCGATAGCCAAGACGAGAACAAGGACGACGCTAAGAAACAGCTGGAGCAATTCGTCGACAATCCTCCGCAAGCAGGAACATCGAAAACATCGAATACTGGACGACCGAACAGCTCGGGACGTGCCCAGGAAGATGACGGGCGAGTGACCAGCCCAGCTGTCGTGCAACAAAACTTACTCAATGCCGTCAATGCCACGCGACCGCATGGATCAGACCACGTATTCTCTGAGCCCCAGGTCAATGTAGTGAAGGAACAGGCAACATATTGCGACAGCACTCCCGCACAAAACATCACATTTGCCGCAGAAGCCTCGAATAATATGAAGGTATTTGTGTCGAAAGATATGCGAACCTCGGCGGCCAAGTTCTTGTCTGCCAATATTGGTCCGATCAATACATTTGCAGGGCTGCTGGTTGATATCGGAAACATCTACTCCTTGTCGCCGAAGGTCCTGCACATCTTCTATGACGAGTCCGGCGGCACCATTGCGTTTAATACGGGCGGCAGCATTTTCTGCAACCTCCGCTTCTTCTTGCAACTACATGCGGCACAAATCAACATGAGCAGCGGAAAAGCCGAGGCGGCGACGTGGTGGTGGGTTGTGTTGGCTCACGAGCTGGCGCATAACCTCGTTTCTACCCACAACTCGGATCACAGCTATTATACGTACGTATTGACATATTTGACCTCTGTTTCTGGTTCCCTCTCGAGTCTCTAGTGACCATCAAAAAAAGAAGTGGGCTAACACACAAGTCAGAGAATCTTTCATCCAGCAATACATGACTAAGATGTTTTCCTATGTCACTCAGATGGCTGGATCGGCCACGACTCCTGCAGCTGCACCGCCGCCCCCGCGCAGCTGCCAAGCTCAACTTCACCTAATCTGCCCCCTCCTCCTTACTCCATGGCTCCTGATAGACGGGACAACATGTTTGGATAATGTGCTCGACAGCGCACGCGTCGGACTACGTTAAAACAGCGTCCTACACAAAACCAAGATGGTCGTTGTCTCGCGACAGCTCATGGGATACCATCCATGGCATGACACGACTTCATAATTTTAAGAATACACATATACAGTAGATGTAGTTTAGATGAGACGCAAGTTATTTTCTTGCGCCTGGACCGGGTCCCTCAACTTTAGAAAATCTGTTCACGATTCCCTTTGTTCGTTGGTTCTCTCCGCCACCGATGTAGTATGCCCCAATGAT
The DNA here is from genome assembly GCA_023650635.1 of Epichloe baconii. Classification (NCBI taxonomy): domain Eukaryota; kingdom Fungi; phylum Ascomycota; class Sordariomycetes; order Hypocreales; family Clavicipitaceae; genus Epichloe; species Epichloe baconii. The sequence continues at coordinate 994,821 of CP097908.1, read as the reverse complement.
AAGACCAGGGCGAGGCTCAAATGACGACCACGTCTTCCGAAATAACCCAGTCGAGACACCCATGTTGCGCTGTAATTCTCCTCATTGATCGTCTCGTCTGCTTTAGCTTTAACATCGCGGGGAAGTCATGAAAATCCGCGGACCTCGGGTTTCCGATGACTTGTGCGGCAGGAACCCCTCCCGGTTGTTCTACAGAAGATTGCCTTCCTCGCTTGATGCTCAACACGGGTCAAGAGGAAACGAGAATGGTCATTCCAGCGCAGTTCGTTCTTATCATGCTCGATTCCGGGTCTGAATTCCGCTCCTTGCACATCAATTCGCCTCATGGGGTCGATCGACTTTCATCACCAGTGAGCCGGGACGGATCCTCCACGCGCGATTCCCTTGTTGCTTCTTTGGATTTTGGATCCTGGATTTTGGATTTTGGATCCTGGATGCTGGACAAGACCGTAACGGATAACCTTGCGAATGAGGCGACGGCGCTCCTGCTCCCCGCGAACGTGTGTACAAGTCGTAATATCTACCACCCCGTCGAAAGGAGGGCGTCCCGGCACGTGACCCATCCTACCTACCTTCAACCCCAACCCTCCAATAGCCAAGCTTTCTGATTTCCTCCGCGAATTCGAACCCCCGTGCCGCCATTGGCAAAGACAAACTCAGCTTCCCCCTCCGCGAGCGGCAAAGTTCGTTCAAACAAAAGGACTCCCCGCGCGAGTTCAAAAAAATTTCCGAATCCGCCGCTCTGCGACGAACTGCCCGCCCGCCATGGTCCACCGCATCGCTTTCTGGAGCTGCTTCGGTAACGTTCCTTTCTTTCCTCGCCAGCTCGGCCTGTGCCCTCCTTGACTCGACTCTGACAATCGATGTAGGCCTCGCCGTCCGCTTCTGGCAAGTCGGCATCGAGATGCGCCCTTCTTCAACAAGTCCTCCCTGTGGGCGTACCCGGCCTATGCCCTCGGCGGCGCGAGCTTCGGATTCTGGTTGCAGGGGGTCGACGACAGGCAATCTGCCGTGTTGAGCGAGCGAAAGGCGTTCCTGCTGGAGAAGAGGAAGAGAATGGCGGAGAGGGAGAACACTGAGGCGAGGGCGGCGGCGGCGGCGCTGCAGTAGGTGCGGGATGGGTCGGGTGACTGAATACCATGCGCGAGGCGATTGCACGAGGAAACTTGCAAGGGATGGGCTGAACTAAGCTGAGCGGACTGGTGCCATGATGATGGGATTTTGTTATGTACATATTTGTTGGGGTGGAAGCGCGATGCTCTTTCGGAATAGACTTGGCAGTTTCGTTTGTGGAACCAGTGCCGGGTTGACCGCATCATTACGCGTGAGCATGTTGCTTGTAGTTGGCAAGAATTGGGAGACTATGTGCGTTTTGCAACGGGGAAACTTGACTTTCTGGCTTACCCGTCAAGTCTCGCCTGAAAAATGCTCGATTATTCTACTATTGGTATTTCGTGCGTACCTACAGCTCCTCTAATTTTCTCAAAATCGCAGGGACAGCCATTGCCGAGGAATTACCCAATTCCGTGACCACAACCGAGATGAACTTGTCTCTTGTCGTGTCAAACAGCAGCCTGAATCCTTCATCCGTGCTTCTCTCGGGGTCAATTTCGTTGTATGTCAGCGAGTCAATTGACACGCGTTCCGTGAAATTAATGGTCTCGCTCAAAGCAACTACGCGGACGCCCAAATCAGTAGCGACGGTGGCAATGTCGCAGGTTCCAGCGCGCGCGTACATGGATCCGTTGCTGAACATGGCCTCGGCGGCGGCAAACACAATCGTCGCCTCCTGGAGATTCGTTCTCAAGGCACCCAGGTCGGAGGCATAGGTGACGGGGATACCGGCGGCGGCTAGCCTCTTGGCGTGTTCGATACCAACACGCTCAAACGGGTCGTCTGCCAATATCACCTTGAATCGTTTGCCGTCTGCTTTGGCATGCAGCAAGGCGCGCTCGACAAGCTTGTGGTGAGCATATGTTAGAACCACTTCGTCGTGGCTGATCAGGTCAGCGGCTGTCTTGACGATGACAAAGTCGGCCAGGACGATACGTTCGTAGATAAAGTTGTCGATGGATTGACAGAGAATCTTCTTTGCCGCAGCGTCCGGCAGATCAATGTCAATCTTGAAATCTGCAGCTTCAACCACCTGATGGCGTTGCCCATGGAGAAGCACATCGGCCGGCAGGCTGTGAGGTATTCGATCTGAGGGTTCAGTACGTGGGATGTGAAATGGCGGGAGAAGGTGTTGCTGTGGGGTGTGGTGTAACCATCAATGATCTGTACAAAACAAGATGCTGTTAGCAAAAACTTGTGAAACATATTTGGGCGGATAAACGAGGCGGGGACAATTGAACCTTCTTGAATGCAAGTAGAGTAGCCTCCAGCCTCGAGGTACTATCACTAATGGCAAAAGTGCTCATCTGCTGTCCCAACGCCAACACAACAGGGTTCACGTCCTTGTCTGCCTGTGTCATGGCAATACGTTTTGCCATGGATAGATGGCTGAAGCACTCTGGAATCGTGGGTTTGGCCACCTCTTTCACCATCGATGGTAGGACACCCCGTGACGCACTGCGGTGATGTCCACCAGGTACGGGAAGACCACCTTGCTTAGGATTCCCCTTGCCCTTCCCAGCAGCCTTTGCTCCATCTGCAGATCCCTGTGCTCCTGAAGATCCAGCAGCTGGCTGAGCTATCTGTGTGGCCTTTGCCTGCGCTCGTCTCGCGGCCTTTTCTTCTTGCTTCTTCTTTTTCAACTCGGCGTTTGATAGCTGCTTCTCCCCCGGCGACATCACCCTGGGCAGCTTGGTCTTTTGGTTGAGTTTTTGCTTGGCCCTGAAGCTTCTGGTCCTTCTCGGCTGTGGAATCGCCTGCTGCTGCAGGCTGGACTCCTTCGGTGGCCATGAAGGCGGATTCGCAATGAGGGCGGAGATGCGCAATTCGTGGGCTGCGATTCGAGACGAGGGGCACGCCGACGGGGACGGGGACGGGGACGGGGACGGGGACGGAGTGGGTGGTGGATGGTCGGAGGGAGCAGCAGGCTGGTTGAATAGCTCAACGTAATATTGATGTAGTCGAACGAAGAGCTTTATAGTTCTCTAATGCGTGGCACGTCGCCAAAGTGAACGCCAAGGCGTGGAGCGTGTCGTCAATGAGCAGATGGGGCAAAAGTTTGTTGGCAAGTTGAGTCATTCTGGCAGAGTGGAGGGATGCGAACCGGAAGGTGCCTCGCGCTAAGCCGCTTGTTGCGCAATGCAAGGCTGGGCTTTTGGGCGGGCTGGGCTTCCACTTTGTTCGCGTTGCTTCAATAATAATAATAAAGAAAAACCGATCAGGGAGATGAAATGGGTGATTTGACGTGATGGAGTCGAGAAAATAATATCATCTTGTAACATGGATTCGAACCATCCCGAACAACGGCTTTCAATCTAGCCATGACAAAGTTTGGCTGCTGATTAAAACTGTCTTCCTAGCTTTTCAGCAATTTCCAGCATTTGTCGGCAAGACGACATGTCCCAGCGTCGCCTTCGGGTCGATTAGAGCAATGTCTACCCTTCAGCAAAAAGACATCTGCGTTGGCCATGACTGCAGCACAAGTTTGAATCTCACTCAACACAACAGATCACCTCTTCTTGAATAGCATGATCTGTGACAACCCAGATGTGGTTGACTCTGCGGGTAACTACAGGTGCGCGACACACAACAATGCTGCCTAACCAAGTTTAGGCGTGTTTCTATACAACCCTCTCGCTGATCATGGTTCAAGGTGTTGCTGTCCTTCTTCACGCCAGCCCGCAAGGGACCAAAACGCAATGAAAGAAAAAGGGTCAAAAGGAGGGTTTCCAAAATTCCCTGCCCAACGAATCGAACAGGAGCGGTTTGAATTTAGTTTTCAACTAGCAAAATTCCTCTCTCAGCTTATCGCTTCACGGAGAAGGAAGACGCCCGTGCACTCGGATGGGGAGGAAAGGAAGAAAAAAAGTTAAAACGGAGGGGGAGGACAATTTATAGCCAGATTTTCCCAGGAGTGATCTGTGCTTAGGTAAGTTGTGGGGTGAAGTCATATGTAATAAGAGTGGGAATTCAAGCAGGAGAGAACAGTCTCTGATTGGCTTGGCTGGTGGAGCTGGTGAGTTTGCGGCTGCGCTGGTGCCTGGAAGGCTGTTCACAGCAGTTCACAGCAGTTCACAGCTGCCTACTGTAATAATACGCAAATTACATTCAGAGAGGGTGCTTGAAGATTTGGGCCCGATGTGACTTTGGCAGAGGAGGCAGAATTCGAGTTGTGTTTCGGTCATCATAGTCACGTCAAGCTCCACGAACCCGTCATGGGAATAGCTGGGGTCTTTTACCCTAGGTATGATGGTCACAAGTTACTCATTTTCATTCGTCGTTCGAGATATCTATCAGTGTGGTATCACTATCGTTTGGTTGAAAAAATGAGCAAAATGAGTAAGAAAGTACAGCTTACTCGAAGCTTGGAAATCTTTGCTGGCGATACGTCGCTCCCACTGCGGCACCCCAAAGGCTGACTGACTCAGAAGTCGCAAGTGCATCTCCGAAGCCGCGCTGGTGATGACTTGAATGATGCCCTGACATTCTCGCGGCATCAACAACAAAAATGCACAGTATGAAACAAGAATTCTACTACTGCGATATCAATTGTTTCTTGATCATAGACGCAGGAAGTACTGTGGCGTATCCAACCTTGAGCGGGAAAAATGCGTTGTCCATTGAGTCACAGAACCCCAGTCGCCATCAAAAATGCCACGGCCACCATATCTACATCTAATCTACATCCCACATCTGGCAAAAAGCTCAACGTCAGACCCTTCTTCTTTCCCACCACGCGCGGGAGGCCTTTTCAAAGATGAAGTTCACACGTGCTTATTCCACCAACCTTGGCAGCACGATCCCAGCTGCCAAGGTCAAGTACGTCCCGACAACAGGCACGTACCCTAAGGGCTTTTCGGCGTCTGGCGTCTTCTGCGGCGTCAAACCCGGCAACACAAGCAAGCCCGACATCGCGCTCGTAACTTCAGACCGCGATTGCTCCGCGGCTGCCGTCTTCACCAAGAACAAATTCCAGGCTGCTCCTGTGACCTTTAGTCGGAAACTCCTCCAAAGCACAGCTAATGCTGGGCTTCGAAGCGTCATCGTCAACTCTGGCAATGCCAATGCGGTGACCGGCATCGGAGGTCTCCAGGACGCCGCGCAGATGGCAAAGACGACGGACAACAGGGTTGGGAAAGAGAGTTCGACCATTGTCATGAGTACGGGAGTCATTGGGCTGAGGTGAGGGGAAAATCTGCCACTCACTCCCTGACCTCTTTCCCCAACCATCTCTAACGTGACTGTCGCAGGTTGCCAATCCAGAAGATTGTGGACCAGATTCCCAATGCTGTTCGAAAAGCCGGTGGCCATCACAAGGACTGGCTGAGTTGCGCCAAGGCAATCTGCACTACGGATACGTTTCCAAAACTCATGTCCAAGCCGTTCCATCTTCCCTCGTCACCAGGCGTTGAGTATCGCATCGCGGGCATGACCAAGGGCGCCGGTATGCTGGCGCCCAACATGGCCACCCTGCTGACCATCTTGGCTACGGATGCCCCAATTGCACCGGGCATCATGACGAATGTCCTCCGACACGCCGTAGATCGGTCTTTCAACTCCATCACCGTGGATGGCGATACCTCTACGAACGACACTGTCGCTCTTTTGGCTAACGGCGCTGCGGGCGGTAAGGAAGTCGCATCTGAACAGTCCCCGATTACGAGGCCTTCCAGACCGTCTTGACCGATTTCGCAACCGACCTGGCCAAGTACATTGTTCGCGACGGCGAAGGCGCAACCAAGTTCGTGACCGTTCGCGTAGCCGACAGCGCCTCTGAAGAATCTGCTCGTCAGGTCGCTCGATCGATTGCTCTTTCACCGCTTGTCAAGACTGCTTTGTACGGAAAGGATGCGAACTGGGGCGGATCCTGTGCGCTGCAGGCTATGCGCTCATCTCAAAACCTGGACAGCCCGTAAATGATGTTCCCGAGATTGTGCCCGAAAAGACCAACGTCTCGTTCATTCCTGCCGATGGGTCAAAAGAGCTGAAGTTGCTTGTGAATGGCGAGCCTGAACAGGTCGACGAGCAGCGGGCCAGTGAGATCCTGGAGATGGAAGACTTGGAGATCTTGGTGAAGCTTGGGACCGGAGACAAGACTGCCTTGCACTGGACATGCGATTTCAGCCACGACTATGTCACCATTAACGGCGATTACCGTACATGAAGCGCAAGCTGGCTTGGCGTATTACCCTAACCCTTGTGTGTGAAAATCAGACTGTATTCTTTGGGTGTCGGTGCACGAGCAAAGATGCCTTTTAAAAAAAAAAAAAAAAATTTAAATTTCATGTTCATGTGCATGTTCACCTGTAAACTTGGTTGCGCTTCATGTACATGCTACCTGCCCAATGGGCTCACAGTGATGCCTAATCCTGCGCCATATTATCCCCAAATAAAGATCCAACCACCCCTCTAGGCGCTCAAGGTTCCCTTTGTGCTGGGAATCTCGCCCTCCTTACCCTTGACCCGGCTGGTAGCCATCTTGATGGCCACAGCGAGAGCCTTGAATGCACTCTCAGCCCTATGGTGGTCATTGTCACCCCGTAGGCAGTCAACATGTAGTGTGACACGAGCACCCTGTGCAAAGCTCTGCAGGCAGTGCGGCACCATCTCTGTGCTGAGCTCCCAAGCCATTCCCGCTTCAGCCCAAGATCGACAACGCTATACGGGCGATTCGAAAGGTCGACGACCGCACGGGACAGGGCCTCATCGAGAGGAGCGTAGGCGTAGCCGAAACGGGCGACACCGGCGAGGTTTCCGAGCGCTTGGCCAAAGGTAGAGCCGAGAGCGATGCAGCAGTCTTCGGCGGTGTGATGGTCGTCGACTATAACAACACGAGTGTGTGAGCGTCATGGAGAGGACCATAACTCGAGAGTTGGGGATGATGAAAAAAAAAAAAAAAAAAAAACGTGAGGACATACTATCGAGATCACCGTCGCAGAGTATGGCAAAGCTCCAGCCAGCATGTTTGGCTAATGCGTGGAGCATGTGGTCGAGGAACCCGATCCCGGTGTTTACTGAAATGATTTGCGATTTGCTGGATTGCGAGGCGTGACCCGTCGTGGCTAATTTGAGGACTTTGAGGAGGCGGGCATCGGTGTCGAGTGGGAATTCACCACCGTCGAGGTTGATGGCGAGCTGGATTCTGGTTTCGTTGGTGTCGCGGGCCAGGGCCGCTGATCGGACAGGTAAGGTTGAGCCCATTGTTGGTTCAGAAAGCCAAGGACAGTTATGGTTCCGATATCCTGACCAGATGGGAATCAAGCAAGAATGAATGGTTTTAGGTGGAGGAAAGTATATAACATCTGGAAGTGTTGGACCGCGAAGCTAGGGTTCAATGTGATCACCTCTATTAAGTTATCTGACCCTGTAAGAGGGTGCGGACTACGGTTTAAATACCTAAGTACCTTTACTATAGGTAAGGTACTAATATAGTGCTAAAACATACTATATAGTTATAGAGATTATAGAAAATAACTAGCTAGGGGTAGACTCTTATCTTAGCTAGTTAAGTAGTAAGACTATTATACAGTAGGATTAATTATACCCTTATAGGTATAATATACCCCCTAGGGGACCTTATTTAAGGTTCCTTATAATAATTCTAAATTAATTAAATTAGTTAAATTAATATTATAATATTTAAATTAATTCTATAGTGTAAAAAGGTAGTTAATTAGTTATATTCTTATCTAAATTAAAGTTATTATATAATGCTTACTCTTTAGGTTCTTTACTAAGCATACTAGAGGGTAGTCTTATAAGCCTTAATACCTTATAAAAGCTTATAAAAGCATTCCCTATAAGAGGCTTTATAAGGCTATTAGTAATTATCTCTTTAGTAGTAATTTAAGTAATATTAAAGGTTTCTTTTATAATCTCTTAATAAAGCTAGTAGTAATAAATATTTATATACTAAAGCTTTATAATAAGCTTAATAAACTTTTCCTTAAGGAGGCAAATTATCTATATATTATTATATTTAATTTTAAGCATATTATCTCCTAGGCATAGCCTAACCTCTTAATATAGTTATCTAAAGGCTATAAGCTCTTTACTATAGTAAGAAAGCGCTAGAAGCTTTACTTTAGTTAATAATATTATTATAGTAGCTTACTTACTTACCTTAAAGAGTATAGGCTCTTTAAAGAGTTTTATAATATAGCCTTATAAGCTCTTTTATATTATAGTATTATTAGTAAAAGAGGTATTACTATATATCTCTAATTTAGGGTTATTACTACTATATTTAATTACTAGGTTTACCTATATATACCTATACTTAAGGGCTTTTTAGCTACTTTTATATATTATAGCCCTAGGTTTTATAGGTATTATAAGAGTTATAATACTATAAAAGTAATATTAGGTCTTAAAACTATTATTAGATATAGTAGTGTTTTAATTAGAGATTAATATCTCTTAAGATCTTAAGTACTAACCTCTCCTTTAAAGGGTTCTAGTAGTATAGTAGTTATTAAAGCTATAGGCCTTTATTAAGGGATCTTTATATTAAATTTAGTAGTAGCTTTATCCTAATAAGACTTCTAATTAAGCTATACCTTCCTATTAGTATAATCTCTAATAATTTTAATACCTAGGAACTATTATAGCTCTCTAAGGTCCTTTATATTATACTTTATAAAGAGTCTTACCTTAAATTTATTATATAAATATAATTTCCCTTTAGCAAATAGGGTAATAAGGTTATTTATATAAAAGAAAATAATTAACCTATCCTTAATAAACATATAAATATCTTTAAAGATTTATATAAAGCCTTTACTAATTAGCTAGCTAATTAGCTCTTTTATCTATAGAAGAGGCGCTTTCTATAGCCTATAGACTACTTTAAGAAGCTTTAGATAGGCTTATTTATCTTTATAGCCTAGAGGTATCTTATAATAAACCTCTTTATTAAGGTCTAAATTTAGGAATACTATAATAAAGTTATACTAGTGTGCTTTAAGGTTAAAGTAGTATATAATAGCTATAAATAGCCTAAAAGTGTTAGTAGCTAGGGTTATTACCTAAGTTAATAGATAACTCTTTAGTTAATAATTTCTAAGAATATAAAGATAAGCTTTATATTATAGGAGGTAACCTTACTTATTTAATTTATATAAGAAAACCTAAGTAAGGCCTAGAAGCTTTATATATAAAGGGACTTTACTTCTAGATACTTTCTTAGCTACCTTTCTATTAATAATTCTATTAAATTCCTTATCTTATACTTTATAGAACTCTTTTTCTTTTAGATAACTAGCTAAATAATTATAATAAGCTAGAGAAGGAGGAAGCCTAAATATATAAGGCTTTTCTTTACTCTTAGGTCTTAGCTTAAAGGCTATAGTAAATGCTTTAAGATTATTATAATTTTCTAGATTTACTAACATTTTATGATTATTACTACTATTAGGTAAGTTAAGTAAATTATTAATACTTAATAGTATATAATCCGCTAAATTAAGGAACTTCCTAGTGAATTTAGAGAAGTTAGTAGATTTATTTCTTAACTTTCTTTTCCCTTTTCTTTATAATCTTATTAATTATAACTAGTAGGAGTTTCTACCTATTAAAGCTAATTAAGTGGTTATTATAGTAATAGAGAGTATATTATTTATAGAAGCCCTATATTAGGGCTTTTATCTTTATTATCCTTAACTAGCTCTTTAAGGTATTATTTTTAACCTCTTTTATGGTTAATAATAGGCCTCTTTCTTAAGCATAGAAGATAGACTTATTAAAGGTAATATAGCTTAATAAGAACTAGTAGCTTCTCTTTATTATTAGTACTTAAATTAGGTATTATATAGAGAAAACATATCTAGTAAGGTATCTAATATAAGCTCTTTAAGCAAGCTTTAGTCTTGCCTTATAAAGCTTACTTTATATTATTATAAATACTTTATATCTAAAAGCTTATAGGTAAGTTATTAAGGCTTCTAGCTTCTCTAGTAAGTAACTTTATTAAAGCTTATTATCTCTTAACTATTTATTTAACGCTTATTAAGGTAATTACTAGTTAAGTAGCTTTTAAGGCGTTTAATTTAATATATAAATAGCTACTTTAGTAGCTATAGGCTAGAGGTCTTCTAGGAAGCCTAATTATATTATAAGAGTTATTATAACCCTTATTATCACCCCTTAGACTATTTAGCGTGCCTATTTTAATATAGGTAAGCTAGGCTAGACTTTCTAATAATAATACCTCTATTTATAACCTTTTCCTCTTATTTTTTAGTCTAGAAGGTAGTCTTACTATTAGTTATTATAACCATAATATAAATACTATATACTCTTATATATATAGCTTCTAACTAATTAAAGCAAAGCGTAATATTAGTCTTTAATAGGATTATAAAGATATAACATAGTCCTATTGCTTTATAGGTAAAAAGAGTAATATATTAGTCTTTATTATACCCTAATAATTAAGTAAAGAGGTTAAAAGAGACTACCTAGAGCAGTCCTAAAGGTAGGGATCCTATCTAAGGGACTTATAATATTTACCTTTATACTTTAGAGGTTTAGCAAACCTTATATTTACCTATACTCCTTTCCTTTAATTAAATTTAAAGCTTCTAAAGCACTTAATTTATTATATCCTTGCCTAGGTGTGCTAATCTAGTATGCTATAGGTCTATAGGTATTATTATAGCTATCTTTAGGTCTTATAAATCTCCCTTAATAATAAAAGCTTTTAATAGGCTTAAGCCCTCTATATATAGCTATATACTAATAACCTAAGTTTAAAATATCTCCTAATTACCTCTTACTAGGTCTATTACCCTTCTAGTAAGATTATCCTACCTTATTCCCTTCTATATAAGTAGCTAAAGAGATATAAGGTTTATAAAGAATATTAGCTAGTACTAGGTGTTTAATAAGGTAAGGGTCTAGCTATCTATTAAGATAATCTAAGCTATACTAATACTATAAGCACTTATAACACTATAACCTGCTTAAATTCTAGGCTACTTACTATAATTAAGGTCTATAAACTAGTGTTTATTATTAAAGATATAGATTAAGGTCCTACTATTAAGTATAACTTATAATTTACCCTAGGTAAGAAAAGCCTCTATAGACTCTCCTATAGTAGTAAATATAGTATTATTTTCTTTAGGATCCTTTATACTATTATCCTTTAACTAAGTATTATATACTTTCTTTATATTATTAGGTTAATAATTTATTACTTCTTTTACTTTCTTTAATAGCTCTTTATTAATTTTCTAGTCTTTTATTAAGTAAAGTGCCCTATAGGTCTTTTATAAGTCTTTTAACTTCTTTACCTTATGTTTTTATAGTAAATATAGTTATCTTTCTTTACTTTCTCTTTCTTAGCTTTATCCTTTATTTTACTATTAAGAGTTAGTTTTACTCTAAAAGAGTTATTAGCCTTTACTTAAGACCTTCCTTAGGCTTTAATTAGGTACCTAATCTTACTTATAATACTATAGAAATCTAGGACCTTTCCCTTACACTTTACTATATAAATTAATAAGCTAACCTAAGCTAAGATAGTAAGGAATTAAGCCTTAATAGTATTATTAATTATTTCTATAGGTAAGTTACCCTTAGTAATAAGGCACTTTACTTAGAAGTATCTCTTATAACTAATTAAAGCATTTATAAGCTATTTATTAATATTTACTCTTATAAGGTTTTGCTTAATAGTCTTATTAAAATTAACTTTAGTATAATACTTAATAGTTTTACTTAAAGGTATTATATTCCTTTTAAGCTTCTTAATCTTATTATAAAAAGATATATACCTTAAGGTTATTTACTTATATTTAGGCCTAAGAGTTATTATAAACTATATATAATACTCTTATAGGGCCTTTATAAGGCTCTAGAATTAACTATTAAAGACCTAATAATATCTACTAAGAATAGTAAACTAGGCACTATCTTTAGTATTATTAGGTTACTAAGGGTACTAAAAATAACTCTTTTTAGGTATATTATTAGCTTTAGGTAAGCTTTCCTAGGGTTACTAAGAGCTACTAATTATAGCTCTAGTACTATATAAGCATATTTAAACTCCTAAGGTCTTTAAAGTAAATAATTAACTTTATATAGCTTTTACTACCTTTCTCTTTACTAGAGTTTTATTTCCTATAAGGATTAGAGGCTTAGGAGGGTAATCTAGCTATAAATTTAAATTAGGATTAATAAAGACCTAAATTCTATCTTTAATAGCTCTTACCTTAACTATCTTATACTATAGGTCCTAATAGTAAGGCTCCTATAGCTTAATAGCTAGCTTATTACCTTTTAAAGATTCCTTAGCTATTATAAGATATTCTATAGTATTATTATTAAACTAAAAAGGTAATATTAATCCTAGTATACTAGAGTTACTTAATTATAATATTAATAAATTAGGCCTCTCTTTTGCTAGGTATATACTAATTATTTAAAGATTAAATAATTAGTTAATTTAAAGAGAAAAGTACTAATTTAGAAGAAAGGTATAATAATTATAAATACTATATAATTACTACTATATTAGACTATAAAGCTAGGGTTTAATATAATTACCTTTATTAAGTTATCTAACCCTATAAGAGAGTGTAAACTACAGTTTAAATACCTAAGTACCTTTACTATAGGTAAGGTACTAATATAGTGCTAAAACATACTATATAGTTATAGAGATTATAGAAAATAACTAGCTAGGGGTGGACTCTTGTCTTAGCTAGTTGAGTAGCGAGACTATCGTGCGGCAGGATTAATTATGCCCTTGTGGGTGCAACAGGAAGACAGATTGACTCGAACCGGATTGGTTGCAACCCCGGCCGGGCCCGTTATCGGCTCTGGGGTGTGTGCTTTGGCGTGCTTTGTAGTGCTTTGGAACCCACACGCCCCTAGAACTTGGCTGCGAGCATGACAACTTGGGCTGATGGCGGGGACTTGACGCGCCGTAGCGGTCGCGCTCGCATCAACGTGATTGATTGATTGAGAGAAGCAACAAGTCAACTTTCGACAAAGCGACGGTCCTTCATCACGCTGCTTTCGCCAGCAGTGCTGTGCACGATATCCAAATACACATTTGATTCTCAAGCCTTGTATCTTGCTTGTCTGTTTTATTTTATACTCGCCTTGTTTAGTCTCCCTTCGAGTCCCGTCGAATACACATGTTGTCACATGATGGAAAGGTTTCTGAGGGATTGGCGGCAAGATGCTTTGAACAAAGCCCAATATGAATCAGCCATCTTCATCGGCGACAAGCTCCTAGCATTGACTAGTTCGTTTTACATCTACTTGATCGGCCTGCCCCTGCCCTGAACTTGATCTAATTGCATATGCTCTCCTGACGTAGATGATGATCAGGACGCCTTTGGCTAGCCCAAGTTCACTTTGCTACTGGCAACTACACTCGTGCGCAGGCCTTTCTCTCGAAACAGGACCTCATCTCTCGAAACCCGTCGTGCCGATATCTCGCAGGCCATTGTCTTATCAAGCAATCTCGCTACGAAGAAGCTCTCGCCGTGCTCGGGGAGCGGAACCCAACACATCTCATTTCCAATGGCGGCAGCAACAAGCGCAAATCACAGCCGCGCCACAGCAACCGATGGCGCGATGATGAGTTGGACGAGGAGGAAGCGGCCAATAGGCGATTCGAGGCGGCCATGTGTTTCCTGAGAGGCATCTGCTACGCCAAGCAAAATGCCTTCGACCGAGCCAAGGAGTGCTATAAGGATGCCGTGCGAATCGACGTCAGGTGTTTCGAGGCTTTCCAACAGCTGATGAAGAACTCTCTTCTGTCGCCGGACGAGGAATGGCAATTTCTCGAGAGCTTGAATTTCGATTCCATCACAGTATCTGGAGACACATCTTCATCACAAGAAGCTGCAGACTTCACCAAGATGCTCTACACGACACGACTGTCCAAGTATCGGAACCCGGCCGCGTTCGAGACGGCGTACGACTCTTTATCAACCCATTACCACCTCTCGACGAACCCTGATCTTCAACTAGCACGGGCCGATCTTCTCTACACCCAATGTCGTTACCAGGACGCTCTTGGCATCACCAATGCTATTTTGCAAGAGGATAAATACAACTTTTCGGTATATCCAGTGCATTTGGCATGCTTGTATGAGCTCAAGATGAATAACTTGCTGTTCCTGGTGGCTCACGACCTGGCCGACACGCATCCAGAGGAACCATGCACTTGGTTGGCTGTCGGGATCTATTATTTTGCTATTGACAAGATTGCAGAAGCTCGTCGGTACTTTAGCAAAGCTAGTATGATGGACGCACATTTTGGGCCTGCGTGGATAGGTTTCGCACATACATTTGCCGCCGAGGGCGAGCACGACCAAGCCGTATCTGCATATTCCACAGCAGCACGCCTCTTCATGGGCACACACTTGCCGCAAATCTTCCTCGGCATGCAGAACCATGCTCTCAACAATATGGCGTTGGCAGAAGAGTTCCTCAAGACGGCGTACGGGCTATGCAAAACAGATCCTCTACTTTTGAACGAGATGGGCATTGTCAAGTACCACCAAGATCGGCCCAAGGAAGCGGCGCAGTATTTCACAGCGGCCCTCGACATTGCCGAGGAGATTAACAGTGAGCCATCAGCATGGCTTTCCGCGAAAACCAACCTCGCCCACGCGCTTCGACGTCTTCGACACTTCAACAAGGCGCTGGAGCTGTTTGACGAGGTGCTCAGGCTAGGCGGTAAGGACGCCGCCGTTTTCAGCGCCAAGGGCCTCATATTGATGGAGCAGAACAGGGCAGAAGAAGCAGTGGCCGTGTTACATCAAGCCCTGGCCATCAACCCGCAGGACAGCATCTCCACCGAGCTGCTTAACAAGGCCCTGGAGGAAACAGTCCTGATGGACGGCGCAGCAGAGGAAGAGGCGGAGGACCTCGCGGAATTCGAGCATAATCTCGATCAAAAGAAGGCGGAAGCGACGCACAAGGTCAATGGCCACGGGGTCGTCGGCCAGGGCATCATGGGCAAGGGCAAGGGCAAGGGAAGAGTAACGGGGAGGCGGACACTGCTGGGCGACCAAGACAAGCGCGAAAGCATGATGGAAATGACGGATGATGACGAGTAAGCCGTAGACTGCATAACTTATAAGGGGTAGGCACCATGTCAAGGTCAAGGGTTCATTCAAAGGATGTGCCTGCTCCATGCCTGCCGTATACGGACAGCATAATGCGTAGATTTGAATACTAATTTACATGCCCATCACGACATGCACGACCATGACTTACTAACTTGGCAACACGAAAACATGTCCAGAAGTTACGGAGTGGAACCCTCCCTGCCTCCCTCCCGTTCTCTCGGCCCATTCATTCAGGCCCGCTCTCCACGCAGCCCAGGGCAGCCCGGGCAGCCGAGCCCAGCATGCCCAAGGCCCCGCCGGCTCCCAGGCCGCCCAGCACCGCCCTGCCCCCAGGCCGCTGCCCCCAGGCCCCTCCTGACCGCGCCCGAGGCCGCGACACGGGCTGCGCCGATGCCGCCGATGGCCATGCCGACGTACGTCCAGTCGTCCATCTCGACCTGTCCCCTGTTCTCCAGGAGCCGCCAGCTTCGATCCTGCCACTCGATCGTGTCGCGACCGTACATGCGGCCCCCAGCGCGAGGGCCATGAGCCCGAATCCCACGAGGCTGCCCGTCGACGAGGCGAGCAGGACCCTGTGAGCCGCGGGGCCGGGGCCGGGGCGGCGCAGCGACGGAACGGCCTGACGGATGCCGGCGGCGGTGAGGCCGGCGAGGGAGCCCGTGGTGAGGCCGCGCGTGAGGACGTGGGCGGTGAGAATGGTGTACGGGAGCGGCTGGTCCTCTGCGTGCGACGTGTGCGGGAAGTAGCGCGACATGGTGATGTTGTTTGTTTCGATTCGATGCCAAGGTGGTGTGGTGTGGTGTGGTTGTGGTTGTGGAGATGGAGATTGGAGATGGACTGACTGTGTGTGGACTTGGACTTGTTGATTTGGTTGAGGAGGGGTAATAATAACTTGCAACTCGAGTAGGGCTAACAAATGTCCGGTCCGGGCAAGACCTGTGTCGACTTGCCCTCCTCCTGCATCTGGAACAAAGACACCTCATCAACGATGCCCGGCGGCAGGTCCAGCAGGCCCATGGCTTCGACGTGCGTGCGAGGAGGAGCGTCTTTGCCCGGCAAGATTTCCTTGACGACTTGGACGCATCCTCCATCAACAACCTCGTCCCACGCTCGAAGCACTTCCGCGCCCAGCTCCAGATCCCACACGCCTCTCCAGACAATCGCCCGTTGCGACCTGCGGTACTGGAACGAGCAGCCTTCCCCTCTCTGGCATTCCAGAGAAACATGCGGCCGAGACTCGGCATGCACTTCACCGCCGCGGCTGCACCCGTCAGCAACGACGACAGCTCCTCGCCGCCGGCATCTCGGTGCAGTAGCTTCGAGGTGAGAGACAGGGACCGGAGTCTTGGCCACGCACAGTGTGCTTCGGCGAGAGAAGAGAAGAACAGGCTGGCTTCAATCATAAAGGCCACCGAGAGGTGCTCCAGAAACTGCAGCCCGGCGCTGCGCTCCGCAAATCGTCTTGCCAGCTCTCTGTTTTCGCATCGAGCTGGGAGGCGCCGTCGAGGGACTGCCTCCTTGAACAGCCCCGTGGTACGCATATGCCTCATGCAGTCTCCGTTGAAATCTTCAAACACGGAAATGCGTGTCAGCCTCGGCAGGTCAGCGTTCAGGAGGACCATGCAACCTAGGATCCGACAAGATGGTCAGTGAAATCCACTAGACACAAAAAAAAAAAAAAACATATTGAACCCACCATCATCATACTCTCTCTGTTCATTCTTCGTCCAGGCCCTCCATGTCTCACAGGTCAAGCTCTCCAACCGAGGTAGTGCCTCCAGCATCCTCTTCAAACTTGCGGGCGGGAGACGACGGCGCGACTGCCGCCGTATGACGAATCGAGTGACGGCAGTTACCTCTGGCAGAGTCCCTGCGAACATCAGGTCCCATGGCTGATCCCAAACTCGACACAGGACCTGCTTGTCAATGTATTTCAACCAGCCAAAGAACCTCCACCTCTCGTCTGGCTCTTGCGGCAGCCTCAGCACGTCTGGGGACATGCAGATTCCCTCGGACACATCTGGGCGCCCTCCGAAATACCAGTTGGGGAACCAGTCAAGGTAGTCGGAGGGCGACTGCATGGACAATTCCAGCGTCAACCCGTGCTTTGTAGGCCCCCAACGGCTCAGCATACTGTAGAGCCTCGCAATCGCCGCAGTGATGATGCGCGTGTTCCTGGCAACCTCGCGTTGCGTCTCTTTTGCCAAACATTTCCGGCAGTTGTATGGCACGAGCTCAATGTTGAGCCAAATGTACACGACGTGCTGCTGTTGGCGGGCAACCAGGTTGTTGTCGAGAAACTCGAGTTGTTTGTGATCAGCGAGTCTCAGGTGACTGAACTTGTGGGATTCCAGGTGGAATTGCCACTCCTGCTCACCGTGGCATAATTCAAACAGTTTTGGTCCGTGGCAATCATGCCGAGGATTAGCTGCCGGACTTCGGGGCAGAGTGTGAGCCAATGTCCTGCGCGGCTTGTCATTTTGGCGAGGGGTATTTATCTCGCGAGACTGGATGATGAAAATCAAAGATGCCTCCTAAGCACGAGCATAAATACCGGTACTATGTGTTCCTGATCTCGGAGAGCCTTGCTCAAAGAGGAAGCAAAGTCATGGGTTGGTTGCCAAGGAGGAAAAAAAAATTTAAAACCCCCTTTCTTTTATGCTACACGCGAAGCCCCAGCTGATTTTCCCAAATTGGAAACTTTGAGTTTTAAAGTGCAATAATAGAAAACTATATCTTTGACTGCAAAGTAGGCGCGATGTTATAAGTTGGGGTCATCGCTGCTGAAGCGAACTTTATTGTACTCCATGGCGTTCTACGGAGTACAGCTCTTTAACTCTATTCCAGCCAAGTCTTGTATCGCGCGACATGAAGCGAGTTATAATGCATCCTGTACGGTGTAAAGCAGGTCAATATTCATCTTGCCAGGTATAGATATAGATAGCTAGCATCTACTTGTGTGTGTAGTCAGTCAGTCTCTGGTCCGCAACGGTCCGCGACAACGCACAAGCACCACTTTACTTTATCTGGATGCCTTCTGCTGCTGCTCAAGACGCAAACTGCACGCCTGCTTTGCAAACGAGAATTCGATGGAATTAATGCAATCATTCGCGTTATTACTATACACGACAAACGACCGACCCCCTTCTTGTTTCCCCGAGTTGGCGCAGACAGGTAATTAATTGTACACACACACACACACACACAAGTCTTGCGACAAACCCATGCTTCTCTCTTCTTTTGCAAAGGGAATCTCGGCAAACGTGAACAAACACACATCCAAACGCCATGCTAAAGGATCTTCGCCACCTTGGCTTGCCTTGACATCTTCTTCAGCCTTGACCAAACAAGCAAATACCTTTCCTTTCCCATGTCCACACACAAAGGGAACCACGCACCCGTCCCCGTCAACTTTTAAAGATACGGCATCCACAATGCATCGCACTGCGCCAGATTCATTGGGTTCACAGCCTTGGCAACGGCATCAATCACCGTCTGGTTCGCTGGTAGGTTGCTGGCTGGGTTGTGTGCTAGACTGGCAGCGCGCTTGACTATCGAATCGCTGTTCACTTGGACGGAATCGCGCAGCTGGCTCTCGCTAATCCCATTCCTGTGGCTGCTGGTGAGCCAGAAAATCATTTCATCTCGCACAAAGAGCGTGAGGGCGTGTTCCAGCTCATGCTCCGGCTCCGTCAAACACCGCGCAATCGCCATTATTGAGCAGGCAAAGATGCCCTCGGTTGCCAACGGTCCCATGAGCACCTGCAAGTTTGGCGTCAACCGGAACGGCACTGGCTCGGGGTTGTGGAAGAAGGGCTTCGTTGCACTCATGAATGACATGAGCTCTGAGCCCCAAATGTTGCCTGAGCCCCGAGCAATGTTGAGCTTCGCAGGGTATCTGTTGTGCATATACAGAATATACGTCATGAAAGTCAAAGCCGCCAGCTGGTAGGAGAATTGTCTCCTGAACAGCCAGAATTCCGCGAATTGTGGGAATACCTGCTGGAAGTATTCCAGCGCCACCGTCGACGGCACCCATTTCTCTTGCACGGCATTGAAAACCTCTAGCCTGGCCGGCGGGGTAAGCTCTGGCTTGCCCTGCTGTAGTTCGTGTCCAGTTAGCAAAGCCATCATCAATCATCATGGTCATGTCATGTCATGCATGGTCCATGGTCCGGCAAGTCGCCGTTGTGGGCACTTACCGAGCTCTTGCTCTCCAATACACCGCGCAGCTTCTCGAGCGTGAACAACACGGGGTCGTCTTTGGAGAAGCCCATGCGCCGGCAGTGATCTTCGTAAACTGCCTGCAGTGTGACATAAGAGGTATCCTCTTGTACAATTCTTATATGCGGCGCAAGAGGAACCATCAGAGGTAAAGTGAACTGCAGGTCGCGTCGGCGGCTCTCCTTCCTTCGGCCCAGCGTCTGGTTGAGGTGTCTGAAGAGCTGGAGTATTCTTTCCTCCCTCCTGCAGTGTCTTGCCGCCGGGTGCTGCACCGCCCACGAGTGTACGCTTCCGTCGTGGCCACGCATCTTGAGCCGTCGGTAAGAGGAACTGTACGACCTGACCAGGTCAACATTCGGCAGGAATCTCTCGATCCTGATAAAGTCCTGATTCTTGTCCTTGTGCTGGAGGTATTGTCCGGGGATTTCGACCTCGTCAAACTTTTGATACCTAAACTCGCTGAGGTGCGGGGAGAAGGCCTCCAGGGGCGCATGAGACACGCGACGGTCCAACTTTTCCTCAAACTTGGTACGCCAACGACGCAGCTTGTGGATGTATTCGTACATGGTAGGCTTGACGTCAACAAAGTCTGCTTCGAAAGACTTCTTGATGTGATTCGGCAGAATAGTCTCGGCAAAGCGAGTAATGTTGGTCTCTGTTGCGGGAGGGAGCTTAACACTTCTCGCAAACGAGGCGGGAGTACGGCTGACGTAGGTCAAGGCGTCGTTCAGCAGGGCCACGATAAGTCGATATGCATCTTCATCCGGCGGGCACTTGAAATGCTTCTGGACCTGGTCCACCATCGTCTCCATGGAGAGGGCCAGGAGCGGGAACGCGGTCTTGAGTACAGACATGATCTCCTCTGTCAATTCCCACGGCATCTTCTTCTGGTTGGGATTTGGCGTGGGCGCGTTGGCTGTGCTGGCACCTGCGGCGGTGGTATTGTTCTCGATGCCCTCCGTCTTGACTTTCGCCCCAGCGTCGCCTTCACTCGCGGTGCCCGGTCGAGAAGCACCCGCTTCCGTCTGAGGGGTTCTGCCTTGCTCGGCGCCGGGGAAGCGCTCGGTTTGCCGTTGGAGGCACTCGACTGGGCGCGCTGCTGCCGAGCCCTCTCCTTGGCTTCCTGGTTCTTCTTGATGAGATTCATGTCCTCGCGGTTCGTGCGGAGCTGGAAGTAAAGTGCTTGGGGATATGATTTGGCAATGCTCAGAAGAATCTGGTATACTCGAGGCGCCTCTTTGTGGCCTAGGCCAGTGAGCAGTTGAGGGATAAACGTGATCCAGTACCACACAGGTGTTTCACCCTTGAAATCGTCAAAGCCCATCGCAATGGTGCCCTTGGAGTCATCCAGGCTGAGGAGCCACAGAATCCGGGCCAGCAGCTTGCGCGACTTGGCATTCTTGTAGCTTCCAGCTGCCTGCAGGTACGAGGTAAGTGCTTGCCGAGCCGCATTCAGATCCGATGGGTCATTCTTGAATTTCCTATCGTTGAAGTAACCCCATTCGGCCCACGCCTTGGCTGCGCCAATGTCAAAGTACAGTGCAGTGCCGTAGGCAGAGTCAGCTTCTTCCTTTTGTTTGAGCTTCTCGAGAAACATGCCCTTTAATGTGTAGAATTCGGCCTTCTGCTGCGGATTGAAATAGTTCAGATTCGTGTTATTGATCACGTCCAAACCGCTAGACAGCTCCTCAGGGTTCTCGTAGTGGCATTTGGCCTGTTCCCGCAATTTGAGGAAGGCTTCCTGGATTTCGATATTTGGCAACGTGTAAATTCGGCTCAGCTGGCTGATGCAAACTTCTGGAAGGCTATGTTTGCGAGCAACGTGGGCGAATCGGTTGATGATCCAGGCTGTCTCGTGGTAGCCTCGGTATGCGAAAGAAGATGCCCCTCCGGCATTCTGCTGGCCCTGTTGGGGTAGCAGCTGCAGATATGTCTGGTTGATGAGACTGAAAATGTGTTGTCGCCAGGTGACCAGGTCTTGCCATGCCGTGATATCGTCCCAAACGTTTGGCAGCCGATCCCGCCAAGCTCCGAGGAGCAGCTTCAGCTCCCCAGACTTGACATCTAGGTTCGAGGAGTTTGTGTTGGCCAGGCTCTGGCAGATGACGCTGGCATCGTGCAACTCAACCAATTGCTGAAAGTTTTGTAACAGGGGAATGTGCGCATTGGTCAGTCGCCCCGGTAGTTGGTGCCACTTTCTGATTGATAGTTGAATTGCCTCGTCGCAGACTCTTGCAAAATCGGTGCTCGGTTCTTGCTGATTGTGGAACTTGAGCAGCGACATGAATGCCTGGAAGAAAGCTCTTCGAGGCGTTGGAGCATCCATGACACCCTTGATGACATTGTCCAGGGCCTCGCGATGCTGGGCATCCTGCCACATGTCCGTGTTGCGCCATGCGCATTCGAGAAGCAAGTCCTGGAAGTTTTCGTGTTTTGCAAAATCTTGAAGAATCTCCCACTGCTGAAGCTTTTGAGCGCATAGGACCCAATGGTCCTCCCAGAGCATATATTCGGCTTGCGAAAACGGAATAACGCCCGTTCTGGCTTTGATTTGGGCATTCTCATACAGCTTCTGAGCCTTGTCCCACATGCCATTTTGTTCGTACGACAATCCGGCATTGGTCTCCACGAACTGACATCGGCGGCGCCACGTGCCATAAAATAGGTCCTCTTCTTGCAGTGAGGCGTATAGCTCTACCAGTGCATCCAGGTTGCTTTCCTTATCGTGGCAGACTCTATCTCTGGCCGAATGACGGCATTTTCAAGCTGGACCAGAGCCGTGTACCAGGCATCGTACGTCTTGGCCTCAAATTTCAGAACGTGGGGCGGCAGCTTGCACTCGGGCCATGTTTTCGCGGCTCCTTCGACCAAAGACTGAACCACGTTGGGTCGCTTGTCAATTTGGCGGCTGTGATAGTCCTTTGTCAAGAGGGTCACCATGCCACGTTCGAGCTCGGCGCGCTCATCCTTCACCGTCGCAGACCAGTACAAGGGGAAGAGTGTTATCCAAAGCTGGTGTGCCAGCTGATTGTCGACGTGCTGAAGCTGCATCACAGGCTCAATGACGTCCCGTACCTTGACGTCTCCCAGTTCAGAAACGAAGCGACGATGACTGGCCATGAACGATTCAAACTTGTCATCGGGCATCATGTTTGGATCTCTCATGTCCTTATCCTTGGGGTAAACTGCAGCCAGTTGAGAAGCAGAGATAAGCTTGAAGTCATCCTGGTGAAGCTGGATATTTGTATTCATCTCCACAGCACCAAGCAGCAATTGAGAAGCTTGGGCTAGCCAGTACGAGTCGGCAAGAGTGTCCCAGTTTTGCGAGTTCAGGATATAGGACAAGCGCACGCTAGCGGTTTTTGACAAGCTCTTGTCAAATATGGCCATGAATCGGTTTCTCATCTCAACATCCGTGGCTCTGGTGCCGATGAGGAAGGCGTGCTCCATTCGCACGGTTAGCTCGGTACGAGTAACCTTGGGATCTTCATATATGCGAATCACAAGTTCCAAAAACTTGGAGAGCATGGTGGGATCTGCACGATGCTCGAAGGAGAGCATTTTGTGCAAGACGGCGGTCTTCTCTTTGAGCGTAGGCCATGTACCCTCGGACCGGAATACCCAGCCTTCAACCATGTTCAAGATTTCCGTGCAAAGTCCAATGTGCATTGACTTCTCAACCAGGGTTGCAAGAACGCTGAGGAAGGGTCGTCTGTTGTCGCCGAGGGTTTCCATTCGCAGCGCCACGGTCTGAATCTCCTTGATCATCAACTTCGTTTGGACCTCCAGATCATAGCTCGCCATCTCTCCCGCAGGCGAGGCACCGTCCTGGCTTCGAGCCGCTTGGTTTGCAGCTTGGTTCGCGGCCGCATTGTAGTGCTGGACATGCTCTCTAGCGTGCTTGCTTTGCAAAGCTTTCATCAAAGATGGAATGTGCTGATCAATGACGGCAGGTTTGCGATTGCCCAGAGACCAGAGCAAGCTGACGCCGCAAATGTAAGAGCTGCTGTTCATTGCCTCGGTGGCAGCTTGTGAAAGGTACGAAATGATTTCCGATGTTTGGACTTCAGCTTCGGCATCGGCATCGGCATCTTCCATGGGCGTATCCTCGGGAACGGCGTCGAGAATTCGCTTGATGATGGACTTGAGGTCGCGACCATCGTCGTAGTCTTTATCAGCAAGATGAAGACAATCTTGAATCTCCGGGTTCTCGCACTTCAAACATTTCTCCAAGACCTTTTGCACTGATGCAAGGTTCTTCTGGATCCAGTCGTCTGACTTGGAATTGAGGACAATACGCACGACTTGTAGCGTATTGATAATGTTGGTGAGAAACTTTTCGTCAAACCTCTCCTTATCGGATGGATCAGCTGTCAGAACAGACTGGGTCTTATCACTACCAAGAATTACGTCCGTGACATTCGGGAATAAGTCGAGTTCGAGATCGCCCCAATAGTGAGGTTGCACCAAATTGTAGAGAAGGCTCATGGCCTTCTTGCACAACTCAGTGCTTTGAGGTGGTATGGGCAAAGAAGGAGTACTGTTTTCGCGGGGTTTCGCCGAAGGCAATTGATATCGCTCGTTAAGCTGTGCAATAAACTCGACGAGATACTTGATCATCTTCTGTCGGAATACTTGGGGAATCTGGTAGTCGTTTCGGTCTCCAGGGACAATCTGCCTTGCTGTAGGTGGCGAGGACATTGGTTGATCACCGTCCAGCAGCTTTCTCTTCCTCGAAGTAGGCGATTCAGATGCATCGCGAATGGCAGATGGTGAGGCCCCTTGCCCTCGACGCGCCATTGTTCCCAGACCCATATAAGCCACATCATGTTAAGAGCGAGCTTCTTGCTCTCATGGGATGGGCTTGGAGGAGCTGCCACCTTTCGCAGAGACGTTATGAGCAGAATGGCGTACTTGTCTCTGGCTTCAAAGAAGAGCTCAGGATGTCGAACCAGGAAGTGGAAGATGCTAGTCATCTGTTGGACATTCTGGCCTTCATCCGCAAGGATACGACGAGGTGCGACAGCCCAGGCAGCATTTCGTTCATTTGGGCCATTACCACATCGCTTGGGTAACACCGGCGCAATCAGCTCCAAGGCTTGCGTTACCAATGCACGCCCTTCGTTCTGATTTGTCTTGAGCAGTGAGAGGTAAACCTGACTCACGATCTTGGGAGGCGTTTCGTAATGAGCAATGAAGTAGCCAATGACCACGTATGCTGCGTGTTTGTTGATGACATCTTCGAGGCGAATAAAGGTCCAGCCAAACTTAATAATGTCTTTCCTGGCTTCTTGCAGCGTCGTGCGATAGTACTTGACCAACATGGCAGACAGCTGCAGTACTTCAAATCGTGTGTGGTCTACCCCAGATTGCGACTGGTCATCCGGAGACATGTCGGGGTGAACCTTCCAGATTTTAGAACTGACAGCGTCAATTACCGTTCGGTCCATCAGTTTCGGAAGCTTGTTCTGCTCCGGCTGGTTCCAGTGCCGCATGACATCCATGGCGACAATCGGGTTGGCAATGTAGTGCAACAAGAAATGCTTTGTCTTATTTGAGGCTGTCCTCCCGGAGTAGACATCCAAGCAACGAAGGAAAGTCGACTTCCAGAACTCAATCGACCCGCTGCTAATAATCTTGTCGTAGATGAACGCAAACAACGAGTGTGTAGAACGAAGATCGTTGCTCGTGACAGACTCGATAAGATTAAACAGGGCATCGAGATCCTTTGGGCTCCGCTCCAGAGACTTGACCATGATGTTCATCAACTGATCGGCTGCTTGGTAGGCGGGAATACGAATGTTGGCGTTCAAAGTATAGCTACGCAAGTGGCCCTCCAGGTCCTTGCCAAGATTCTTGAGCCACGTGATGTTTTCCTTCTTGTCCATCCAAGAGCTTGTATTCGCAAATTGACTCAAGGAGTCAAGCACATGAATGGCATTGACTGCGGCGATGTATTTCTTCTCGTTGTTCTGGCCGGCAAGTTCTGTGCATTTGGCCATCAGAGCGCCCAGACCCTCCAGCGCGGCCTCGCGCAGAGGCCCGCTCTCTGGATGTCGGAGGACTTGAGCAAGGAGTCTCCCATATTTAAATTCGTCCAGTTTGCCAAGTAGATGAGTCCAGATCTCTTTGGAATATCTGTTCATGTAAAGGTACATAGGCTGGCGGAACGGACTCTGCATCGTTCTCCTCAGCTTTTCTTCCAATCCAAGAAAGCAGTCAATTAGTCGCTCTTTGAAAGCCTCAGCCGGCGCGGGAAGGAGATGGAAAATGTTGAGGATGGCTGTAATGACTTTCATTTGAGGATTTTGTTCGAAGAAGGTGAACGAAATTTGCTGCCAAGCATTTGGTTCCACGATGGAATCAATTTGATCGAGTAGGCGGGCACCAATTTCAACCTTGAAATAACTTGTCAGGAGTTTGAGCAACCTCGACAAATTGTCAAGCCCATGTACACTAAGCCTTTGGGGTCAGACAGGCTTTGCAAGACGGGCCTGAGCCCGCCTTGAAGCAGCGTCTTAGGCAGGCGCCTATCAACAGCCAAGACGGATTTCAGGGCATCGTTTGCGGCAGCAATGGTCGGCTTCGACTCCAAGTAGAGGCATTTGAAGAACACGGAGAGAATCTTCTCTTTGGTTGGGTTGTTGGCAAACTCTTCAAACGTCATTGCAGTACTGAGTAATTTGATACATGAAACTCTCAGATTGACTATATGCTCATGGGTGCGGTATTCAGCAGGCTTGTTCGCCAAGGACTCGTCATTGGCATCTGCCAGGGCGAGAGACTCCATCAACAGACGATTGAGATTCTCGTCAAACTGTACCCAGTCGTTCTTGAGACTCATGTGATAGTTCATCGCATTGATGTACCCGATTTGAATGCTGAAGGGCAAGGCTCGCAAGGGCTTGGAATAAATTGGCTGTAGGAATCGCTCCTTGTAAGGTTCAAGCAGCTCCCAAACCTCGCATCCAGCGGCAGTGGCGATTAGCTCGAGTGATTGTCTGGCGGTTTCGCGGACGAATTTGTTCATGTGGGATAATTCGTTGCTCAACTGCATGCAAATTTGTGCCAACCTAGATTGCTTGACTGGCTGCTGTCCTGGCTGAGACTGGACAGGCAGGGCATCCTCTTTCTTGATGTTCTTCGTGATTCGCTGCAACAGAACCTCAAGACTTGTTTGAGCAAGACAGCGAGTCTTCTCCGGTAGATCCTGTGGCATATCCTTGATAACGTACATCAGTGCGCGGATAAATTCCATCTGCTTTGATGCTACCCATGCGTCTCCCAAGTCCAGTTCGGTGAGCAAAAGTTAATGCCCAGACTACCGCCAGTCTTGGTGAACCACTCCTCTTCGTAGCAGCCGTGACAGAATGTGCTGCTGAGATGACTGAAAAGAGGAAGTCGCCCGACGTTGCTCTCGGAGCCGAAGATGATGGCAGTACTTTTGTAAAGCTCCTGGATCGCTCGCTTTGCGGCATCTCGAACATCCGGATGATCGGAAGCGAGAGATTCGACGATTGCATCCGAAAGCACGCGAGTGTCAATGCAGAGGGGCCCTCACCGGCTTTGGGGTCGAACGGACTAAAATTCCTCTTCAAATCCACCAGTGAGCGGCCGACTTCGACGACTGCGAAATGTCTGCAAATGTCCATCAAGAATGCATCTGATGCATCCTTGAAGCCAGGGAGTGATTGGGCAAACATGACTGCCTTGAGCAACTGCATGGTGATTTTGTCCTGTTCGTCCTTTTTGGGAATAGACTTGTCTCGGTTGGTTACTTCGAACGGGGCGAAATTGATGTCCACCTTGCGCGCCAAGAGGTCTTGTGCCTGTAGTCGCACAATTCTAGGAAGATCTTCGGGAAGCTGATCGTATCCAATTCGAAGTTTGACTTGCGACATGATCAAATGGAGGGCCTGCTGCTTGTAGTACTCATCGTATGCTCGCAGGTTTTGGCTATTCTTCCCAATCTTTGGTCCTTCCATCAGCTTCTGAATAGCACAGTCAACACCGAGATCTGCTGGGAAAGCTCGGTCCTTCTTGGAACCTATGAGACGCATATCAAAGCTGGAAGGATCGTCGGCGTATCCCCTGTAGGTGAGTGGAACCGCACCAGTCATGAATTTGCGATTTCTACCGCCAAGTTTGCCCAGGATCCTCATGGTCGTGTGCGCGTGGAAGTGGCTGTAGGGATGGGGACGCAAATGATTGAAGAGCGCTGTCATGAGCTCGTCAATGACGGGTGCCATGATGGGATCGAGATAGTCGGCAGTCAGATTGTCAACACAAAGCTCCAGCGTGCGGAGGCCTTGCCCCACGAGCTCTGTTCCAGCCCTCAGTGCGACAACCAGGGGCCGCATCAAGAAGCTCAGATGGGGTAAGAGATGACTTAACCGTGCTGGAACAGTCAAGCAAAGTTCAACATACAAGTCCCGCTCCGCTGGCTTCCGAGCCGCCATGAGGAGGTTGTTGAGAACATCCAAGAGCATCTCCAAGAGCGGCAAGATTTGTTTGTACAGTTGCTCGAATTTCCCCCTCCGATACTCCTGAACAACGAACGTAACAAGAGGAAATAATTCATGGGCTCTTCTGCTTTGGTCGAGAGTTCAATGGACTTGGTAACAATACTGACCACATGAGGCAGCAGAACTTGTTCATTCTGGCCGGCAAAAAGTGTGACAGCCATGAAGGCCAACTTGAATAGTCGCAGAAGAATGGACGATTTCTTGACATCAGCAGATCCAACTTCGTCGATCCTTTCCATCAGAAATTGAAGAAGCATGCCACAAAAGCTGGGCGAAGTCGCCTCGCTAGCAAGGAAGAATTGGGGTATGTGTAATAAGCCGGTATGCTCAAATATCATGTCATAAAGTCGTGGAATCTCCTGCTGGAATACTTCGTGAAATGTTGCAGGGTCTATACAGTGGAAAACTGTGGCGAACGTTTCGAGTAAATCTTTCTCCTCCTTGGTGCTTGACACCATGTAAAATTGGCCATGTACTCAACGGGAGACGTGTATTGTGACTCGGCCGTAGGCTTCTCGATTTCGTAGTAGCGGAACACGTAAGCACCTTCTCTGAAGAGTTTTATGATGATGTTGACCTCCTCCGCTGTGAAGCCGAAGGAAACCTCTTGCCAATGAGATGGAGCGTTCTGAGGATCGATGGGCGTGCCAATATTGCAGGTTCTCAGCTGATAGAATGTATTTTTAAGACCATTCATCAAATTGCGGTAAAGGAATTTGTTGTCGACTACGGGGTCTGCACCTCGGTCCCTGGGATTCGATATCTTGATAGGGACAGCAGAAAAGATGTCAGTCTCATCCCATTCCGGCCGTGACTCCTTATCGGCGAGGTAAGACTCGGCAGTCCCTGCTTCCGCTTGTTGAAGGTACTGTTTCGACAGCTTAACGGCATTCGGATACTGTCGGTTCATGGCAGCAAATTTATCCCCAATGGCGTTCAAAATCATCATGAGATAATGTCGCGCGTCAACTTTGTTTGGCAGCTTAGCAATGCATTCGGCCATGTTGAGAAGCAGCTTGGCGCTCATGGTCTGAAAACTGGTGCCCGGGAAGTTATCTTGCAGGTTTCGGGTGTAGACTTCAACCGTTTTTCGAATCTGCTCCGGGCTCAGTGAGTCTCGCACATGATGAATCAAATCGGCGAGCATGCTGTATGCCAACGGTCTCATAGTCTCGTAAACAGTCAAGCCATCACCGGTGAGTGTTCGTTCGTCGAGAAGCTCATCGATTTTCGGCAAGAATATTTTCCTAAAATTGTAATTAATGATGTGGCGAATGGCGATGAGCAGTTCTTTCCTGGTTCCAGACTTCTCGCGAGGGCAATCCTTCAGCAGCCTAACCACAACATCCGGCAAGGTGGGCAGGAAATCGTTCAACTGCGAAGAGTACTGGCGCAGGAGATATGCCAGGAAACTCATGGTCTTGACTTGAGCGGTTATGAAGTCTCCATAAGCCGCTCGCTGCTCGGCCTTGATGCCGTGACTCACTCCAGTGTGAACTTGACCTTTGGCTGCAGCTTCGGCATGAGCTTGCTTCTGTGCGCTCGCTTCGATCAAAAGCACACGCTTTATCAGGGGTACGAAGGCCTTGACATTTTGTTGCACCGTGGCACGATATATCTGAAATATTGAAACGACGATAATGGGGCATTCTGACAGCACTTTGAATGACTGCATGCCTTTCAGCAGCGGACGGTTCTGTTGCTGAGGGTCGACGGCCAGATCGGACACGGATGCAACTGGAGAGCCTGGTCGGGGAGATTGGAAATTCGCTTGCGAGCCACCTGGAGTCGACGGCGCACCTGGCTGGGAAGCGGTTGTGGGAGTCGCATTGTCGAGCTGTTCTCTTACAACCTTCTCCATTTGCTCGAAGAGCTCTTGGATAAGGGACAAGAACTGCTGGACTTTCCCTTGTAGAGTCTTATGCTGGTGGCGCATGATGTCTGATATTGTTTTGACGCATAGTGTGGCGTTATCCTCGTTGTCGGTGCGAACGAGTTGCATCAACAAGTCGACAATTTCTTCGACGTACGATTCGAATGGCTCGGTGGGGATGGCGCGGTGGGTAAGCGATGCAAGACTTCCAGGACGCAGTGGCGGAGTTTCTGAGGCTACGATTAGACTGCTGACTAGCTCGTAGTTGGATATAAATGATACACACCTGCTCCGGTGAGTTGCTTTGAAAGATACATGCTCCACGAAGTATATTGATGAAGATTGGCATCAACCTCTTTAAGAATGGGGTATAAATCGGGCCGCTGGTATAATGATCAAGGCTATCTCGTAATGTAGTAGCTGCCTCTAGCTTAAGTCTAGCATCTGTACGCAAGAGGCGTTAGTGACCAGCTCTCAGTCGCCTGCTGAAGTTCATCTCAAATCAACGCATCGTGTGTGGAATTTGGTAATCGGTGGGATAATATGTCACTTTCGTACCGATATCCGCACTGCTGAGTCGCTTCACGACATCGTCAATGGTGGTACCCGACATGATTGCATTATCGGCGCCCACAAGACGCAACCATTCGTTCCATAAGAGAGTGGCGTGGCGTTGCGCTGGTCAGTGTGCGGCGGGCAGATGTGGGTGGCGGATCGCGATGCTGCCCCGTCGCCAAGTCCAAGCTGCGCAAGCGGGTTTGAAAGAGAAAAGAGGCGGGAAAGCCCGTGAAAGAATGAAATAAAAAGGAGTAAAACTCCTAGGACTATTCGGTATACGCAAACTGGTTGTCTGCTGCGTCTGGATCGGTCTTGTCGTGGCGACGAACCGAATTCGCTTGCCTGCAGCTTTGGGTGTAGGAGACGGGTAATAAGCTTGAAGGGCACTCGCGTTGAAAATAATAGAAACCTCGAATCCGGGGCCAAGGTCGCCAAATCCAATGGCGCTAGGGCGTGCAACAATGTTAATCCGGCGCTAGTCACGAGCACGCCCCAGCTTCGTGGGGGTGGGCGCAATGAAACCACGACTCCTTATCTTATCGCATCTCCAGCTATTGCATTCAGGCACATAGCCTTCGGGGTCCCGGCCCGGTTTCGTTGCGGGGTTGTATGTATTAGGGTTGGGGGTTGGGAGCAGCTCAGCAGCAATTGCCCATGATGGGACTTTGTTTGATTTTAGTTCAGACGTTACGGATTAGTGCCTGAGAAGATTAGGCATGGACTTGTGACACCACGACAGGCTATATAAAATCACCATCGCATCTCCCAAAAGTACACGCATACACGGGACATCCCTCCGACTCGAGGTCTCGCCTTGGTATGGGCTCTAGGAGTATTATTAGCAAACGAATGCTGTCACTCCTGACGTCGGCCATGGCCCTTTTTGAGCACGCGCGCGTTAGCACACATACAGCGAGTCCGAGGCAAGAACCACGTGCGTGGTGTAGAAAATCCTAAAGAAACACAGCGCTTGAGCCTTTGAAGCGCCCCGAATGCATCGCGCATTGGCCCGGGGAGACTGTCACTGTTGAACTTTTGTTGATGTTAGTCATACAACAGCTCCTAGCCCTTGGCGCCATCCTCGACGCAGCCAAAAATCAAGCGCTATTTTAGGTGCCCGGGTGGTGAGTGAGATAATATTAGACGCGCGGTAGACTAGTTTTTTTATTTACGGATTAGAAATCGGGTGACGATAAATGGGTGATCCGCCCACTTGTGAGCCGGCACGGTTGTTTGTTTAGTCATATGGCTTCCTCTGCTTAGGATGCAACAACATTTTTATGATTAAGTGTACAATGGCTTTGTGACATGTCTTCTGTAAGCTCAGCCTAAGAGGTCTTAATCCGTACTAGTGTGAATCCGTACTAGTGTGAAACTCGAGGGCTCCGAAAGCGCAGAGCCGCAGAGCCGCTAGTGCCCTCCTCGAAGCGCATCAAGCCAACACCTCCTCGCCACCACCAACGACAACACCCATTGCATCTTCCATTCGCATAACCTGCATTTCTGACACACACAACAAGCAGCCACCGGTGTCCCTGGGGATCTCCTGATTCATGCCAGCGATCTAACAGAAAATGAATCTTTGGGGAGATGCAGCATGGCCTGACTTGGCTTTCATCGCAGCCACACAGATACAAAATCTTCGTTGCCGACAATCACGATGTCCTATTAGACGACGTTTTCTCATGAATCATCCCGACCGACGGACGCTATGGGCAGATGAAGACCAAGCGAGACCTTGACTGGGGAAGCGTAATAATCCATCTGCAGGATTCGTTTATCACCCTCGAGATCCCCGCAAGCCAGCAAAGGCGAGAAAGACGCGCGGACGGATTCGCCGGAGGGCAGCCTGGCATGAGGAGGAGCATGACGATTTTCGGCAAGTCCGTGGACGCCTCGGTACGGGATCTCGGCCTTCCAATACTACCCAGGCAGTTCCCAACACTGGGCGGATTCTTTCGCCTCACTGGACAAGAAGCTGCACGTTGTCGTTACCCATGGCCCGCCGCACCTTCACCTCGACAGACGCGACTTCCACCGTGCCGGGTGTCCGTACCTGGTGGACGAGGTTCGCCGCGTGCGACCCCGTCTTCACATATTCGGCCATATTCATGCGTCGTACGGGCGCGAGGATGTGAGGCCAGACAACGTGCAGAGGACGTACATGTAATCCGTATGAGGAGGTGATGAGGGGGTGGGTAGGTTGGGGTGGTATCGCATGGATGACTGCTATGGGCCAAAGTGAAGCATACAATTCTCGGAGAAGCAGGGGGCCTCATGAAGAGCTGCAAAATGCTCCAATTACCATCGATCTCTAGCAGTGTTGTGTTGGCTAGCTCACGAGGCTGGAGCCTGTTTTGTTTTCTCGGAAGAGGCTTGACACGGCGTCAATGAGAATTGGGTTCGAACGGGACAAAGACCGACATGGTCAACAATGCTAGGTCTTCGCGCACTGGAGTGTCTTATGCACTCACGCACGAATCATATCCCCCCCGTTCCATCTCCGTCGTTTATCTGAGTTAGGAAATGGAGGGATGCGATGCGAGCGCCACTTCAGCTGGGTGACAATCGCGAGTTAGGTCCCGCGGCGTCGATCGAAATGCAGGCAGACAGACAATAAACGGCACGGTACTCCGTAAGCATGTCCCTCATGCCTTCAGGCCTCAGAGGTGCCGCGAACCAGGATCCTGGTCAATTGCACTATATGACACGGAGTACGGATCCGTACTACAGGTACTTATAGGTGTGTGTAAAGCCCACTATAGTATAAGTTATGGGGAGACCTATATATACCAAAAGTGCCTCACTTAGCCCAATCTTCACCTCTCCGTTGCCAATTGGCTGATCTGTGTAATACCGAGTACGGTCCGGGCTGAGCTTGTACATATGCGAGATGGGGGATCATGCACGAGACGTTGGAAGATGAGCTCGTCAAGTTCGTACATCAATGCATAAGGCATTCGGTGTCTCGACGGCTTCTCGATTGCATCTTTGTTAATTTACTACTTTTGGCATTTCTGCGAGATCTTAACAAACACACACACACACGTCATGGCGGCGCAGAAAAACCCAGAGATTCAGCATGACAAGGGCGTTGTGCAGACCAAACATGCCAATTTTGAAGAGAATTTGGCGGAGACGCTGCTGAGTCCAGAGGAGGAAAAGAGGCTGCTGCGAAAGATTGATCTATGGTATGCCTGCCTCTTCCTTTCCGCACTGGTGTACGATATACATGATCAGCATCTTTCGATGACGCACACGGGTCGTATAAGACTTTGTTTCTCGATGGCGGTTCATACTGATACGTTGGCCACCAGGCTACTTCCCGTTATGGCGATGTCCTACCTCTTCCAGTTGCTCGACAAGACGGCCCTCGCCTCGACTGCCATCATGGGCATCCAAACCGAGCTGCACCTAAAGGGATCCGAGTACTCGTGGGCCAGCGCAATCTACTACTTCGGGTATCTAGTTGCGTCGTACCCAGTCGCCATGCTCATGGTCCGCTGGAAAGTCGGCAAAGTCATCGCCGTGTGTGTGTACGTCACTTGTTCTCCTTTCTCTTCTATACTTGCCCACACAACGAAGAATGTCTCTTGTGCCCCCTCCCCGGGCGCGCGGGAAAAAATCTAAGTCAATGGGGAAACAGCTTCAGCTGGGGCGTCGTCTTCATGCTCACAGCAACATGCTTCAACGACAAGGGCCTACTCGTCAACCGCTTCTTCCTCGGCGTGTTCGAGTCCGGCCTCGCCCTGGTCTAACCGTCATCGTGTCCATGTGGTACAAGCGCTCTGAGCAGCCTCTTCGCCACGCAGCCTGGTTCCTGGGGAATACCGGTGGGGGCATCTTTGGCAGTCTTATCCTGTACGCCATAAGCCATATTCACACCATTCGGCCCTGGAAGGGGTGTTTGTCATATTTGGCACCGCCACTATTGCGTGGTCCGTAGGAGTGTTCTTCCTCTTGCCGGACACGCCCATGACGGCGTGGTTTTTGAGCGTTGAGGATCGCAAGAAGGCTGTTGTTAGGGTCAAGGAGAACATGACGGGCATCAAGAACGACAAGGTGAAGCGGGCGCAGGTCGTGGAGGCACTGTTGGATGTGAAGAGCTGGTTGATTGTGGCGTCGCAGCTTGCTGCGAACATTCCCAACGGTGCTGTGTCCACTGTGAGTTTTCTCCGATCCTGCTCAGGTTTCAGTAAAGGGGAGGGAAAGGGGGTCGAAGTCTGCGACGGTGACAGAGTTCCTAACCTTGAATTCAAACTCTAGTTCTCCAGCATCGTCATCCAGGGGTTCGGCTTCAGTACCTTCGAAACTCTCCTCCTTGGCTCCGTGTCTTATGTCTTGATGATTATCCTCGTGCTCATCTCCACAGGTGGTAGCTCTTACTTCCGAAACTCAAGAACATACTTCATGGCGTTTAACCTCTCCATCTCCGTCGCTGGGACCGCCATGGTCCGGTATGTCCCTGGAAACCAGAAGTGGACGCGTTTCGCCGGCACAGTGCTGTCTGGCGCCTTTATTGCTAATTTCCCATTGATCATGTCTCTCCAGTCTGGAAACTTTGGTGGTTTTACAAAGAAGACTACTGTTAATGCCATGGTATGTGATACATCTTGCCATGCAAAATGCGCTGTGGTGCAACGAAACAGGTCATCCCTGCTGCCACATCATTTGCATCGTCGACTAACCACGGAATAGTCTTTCGTAGCGTACTGCGGCGGCAACATCATCGGCCCGCAGCTCTTCTTCAAGAAAGAAGCCCCCGCGTACCAATCCGGATTCTTGGCCCTCATGGTTTGTCTTGCGTTTGGGTTCGCCATGTGCTGGGTCACTCGGTTTTATCTCATGTGGGAGAATCAACGCCGCGATCGACTCGTCAGCACAGATGAGGTGGCTGCGTTTGAGGAGGCCAGGGGTGGACTCATGGTGAACCTGACTGACTTGACGGACAAGGAGATTCCGCATTTTAGATATGTGTATTAGTTCAGTGGGAGATGGTGTTCTCGGCGGACGTCGTCTCGGGAACATATGAGGAGCGACGTGGATTTCCAATACACTGATGAGTCCAGAATGAATTCAGACACGTTTCAGCTCTGAGTACACGATGAATTTGCAGTTTCCTCTCACGCATGGGCCGTGAGTGCGAGAGTGATATATGCATCAGTCCGTTCTCAAGCGATACCTGATCCCGGAATGCAAAGTCGGCGCATCTGCATGCTGCGTCTCGAATTTGCGGTGAACAACCGTTGAGCTCTTGTCGCCGACGTCGGGTCTGCGAAATTCGTAGACCCGCCCGACTGGTCAAGATACATGATTATGATGATGATGATGGCTGCATGCTTGGAGTTAGGATTGTTAGGTGGGACTGTGGGACTGTTAGTGTCAGAACCACAGTCAGAGCGCCCTCCCTTAGTATGCGATAGTTACTGTATTTAACTACTAAGATATAAGGTCTAAGAGCCCTAGTCCTTTTCTAGTGCCTTAGTAGTTATATAGTATATTTTATATAGGTAAATTACACCTCTTATAGTATAAGTATACCCTCCTAAGCACGAGGTAAAACTGCTTAGTATTTTACAGCCTAATACCCTATTCTTTTATCTTCTTCTTATTTACCTTATAAATCTTATTATTTATATTACCTTTACTTTTTAGTATTTTTCCCTTATATTATAAATACTATTAATTATCTCTAGGTTAGATTTATCTTTACTTCCCTTCCCTTTACTTTTTTTCTCTTTTACTATATTATTTAATATTTTAAATAAGGTAGTATTCTTTTTATTACCTTTAGCTATACTATAATCTAATTAGTTAGGGTTTAATTAGTTAAGTAGTAACTTATAACTTACCTAGTGATTATAATAAATTAAATTAAAGATAAGTAAGGATAAGTTATATTTAGTTTACCTTAGAGCTTTAAAGCATAAGTAGTAAGCTATAAGATAAAAGAGATATAAAGAGATAGAATAAGTATAGTTATAGAGAAAGGGGAATTATATTAATTTATACTATAAGTAAAACTTAAATAAATTTAAGTTTAACTATAGTTATAAATTATAACTATATCTTACGCTAATGTAGCTATAAAGTTTATTATAAACTTTACTTTAACCTTATAGCCCCTATATTTATAACCTTAAAGCTTATACTAATTATAGGTTTTATTTATTACTATAGCTATAAGTATTTAAATATTAATTATTTTACTAGCTAGGTATTGCTAGTAATAATTATGTGTTATAATAAATTAGATACATTAGCTATAACCAATAACGCAAATTTTTTTAAAAATCAATAGTATAAGTATATAGCTATTTAAGTAGCTATTTATACTCTCTTATAAAGTTAAATAACTTAATCTATATAGTTATATTAAACCCTAGCTTTATAGTTTAATATAGTAGTAATTACTTAGTATTTATAAAGAAAAATTATAAGTCTCTTTTTAATTAGTATTATTTATTAAGTTAACTAATTATTTAATCTTTAAATAACCTATATACCCTAGGTAAAAAGGCTTAATTTAATACTTTTATTAATATTATAATTAAGTAACCCTAGTATATAAGGGAGATTTATAAGGGTTAAAGTTTAAATTTATAATAATATAGGATATTTTTATAATATCTAAGGAATTTACTATAAAGAGCTATAAGCTAGTAGTTAAGCTATAGAAACCTTATTACTAAGACTTATAATTTAAGATAATAAAGGTAAAAGCTATTAAAAATAAAATCTAGATTTTTATTAACCTAAAGTTAATTATATAGCTAAATTACTTACTAAAGCTACTAATCCTAATAGGAAAAGAAACTTTAGTAAAAAGAAAAGTAATAATAACTTTAGTAATTACTATACTAAAAGCTAATAAAGCTAAAGGGCCTTAAATATACTTATAAGCCTTAGCCTCTAAGCTTACTAGTACTTAGTAATAACCTTTAGGAGCTTCTTTAGAGATAGTATAATTAAGAAAGAATACTTTAAATACCCTTAATAACTTAATAATACTAAAGATAGTGCTTAGTATATAGTCCTTAGTAAGTAATATTAAGTATTTAATAATTAGTATTAAAGCTTTTTAAAGACTATAAAAGAGTATTATAATTAATTTATTATAATACTTAGAAATAAATATAAGTAAATAACTCTAAGGTATATCTTTCTTTATAAGAAGCTTAGGAATTAGTATAAAATATAATACCCTTAATAAGAACTATTAAGTATTATACTAAGGTTAACTTTAATAAGACTATTAAGTAAAGCCTTATAAAGGTTAATATTAATAAGTAGCTTATTAATACCTTAATTAGCTATAAGTAATACCTTTAAGTAAATTACTTTATTACTAAAGGTAACTTACTTATTAAAATAGTTAATAATATTATTAAGGCTTAATTCCCTTTAATCTTAGCCTAAATTAACTTATTAATCTTTATAGTAAAGGTAAAAGGAAGGGTTCTTAATTTCTATAGTATAATTATAAGAATTAAATACCTAATAAAGGTATAAGAAAGGTCTTAAGGTAAAATTAAAGAGACTTTTAGTATAAAGCTAACTCTTAATAGTAAGACTAAGAATACTAATAATAAGAGTAAAAAGAAGCCTTATATTTATTATAAAAGTATTAGGTTAAGAAGTTAAAAACTCTTAAAAACCTATAAAATACTTTACTTACTAAAGAATTAGAATATTAATAAGGATTAATTAAAAAGGCTAAAGAAGTTATAAATTATTAACCTAATAATATATAAAAGGCCTATAATATATAGTTAAAGGAGAATAGTGCTTATAAAAGTAAGGAAAAAAATACTATATTTATAGTTATATAACTATTAGTAAAGGCTTTTTATACCTAAGGAAAGTTATAAGTAATACTTAATAGTAATACCTTAATTTATATCTTTAATAATAAATACTAGTTTATTAACCTAAATTATAGTAACTAACTAAGTATTAAAGCTAGGTATAGGGTTACTAAGGCTTATAGTGTTAGTATAGCTTAGATTATTTTAATAAATAGTTAAACCCTTACCTTATTAAAAGCCTAATACTAACTAGGCTTCTTTATAAACCTTATATTACTTAACTTACTTATAAATAAAAGTATAAGGTAAGATAACCTTATAAGTATTATAATAGATTTAGCTAGAGGTAATTATAAGATCTTTAGGATAATAATTATTAGTATATAGCTATATATTAAGGAGATAGTCCTAGTAAGGCTTTTACTATTAGAGGTAATTCT
Organism: Epichloe baconii; assembly: GCA_023650635.1. NCBI lineage: Eukaryota > Fungi > Ascomycota > Sordariomycetes > Hypocreales > Clavicipitaceae > Epichloe > Epichloe baconii. The sequence goes on along the minus strand of CP097908.1, from coordinate 956,184 downwards.
TATAACCTAAGACCTTTAATAACTATAATAGCAGACCTTTAGCATATAAGAATAGCTTATTTAGGTAAGGAAGTAATAGATTAAGTAATTAGTAACCTTTAATTACTATTAAAGAAAAGAAGTAAGGGTAAATATAAGATCTACTATATAGCTAAGGTATAGAGGTAAATATTATAAGTCTTATAGATAGATTTACTACCCTTAGGACCTCTTTAGGTTATAACCTTTAATCTCTTTAGTTAATTACTAAGCTATAATAAAGATTATTATATTACTCTCTTTACTTACTATACTATAGGGCTTTATTATATCTTTATAATTCCCTTAAAGACTAATATTATACTTTACTTTAATTAATTAAAAGCTTACTATATAAGGACCTTTAGTATTTATATAGCTATTATTATTATAAATAGGGAAATTACTTTTTAAACTAAAAAGCAAGAAGTAAAGGTTATTAAAAGAGGCATTATTATTAGGAAGTCTAGCCTAGCTTACTTATATTAAAATAAGCACACTAAATAGTCTAGGGGGTAATAATAAGGGCTATAATAACTCTTATAACCTAAGCAAGCTTTCTAGAGAACCTCTAGCTTATAGTAGTAAAAGTAGCTATTTATATCCTTAATTAAATACCTTAGAAGTCTCTAGACTAGCTATTACTATATTAAGCCTTAAATAAATAGCTATAAGAAAATAAGCTTTAATAGAGTTACCTTTTAAAGAAGCTAGAAGCTTTACTAAAATACCTATAAGCTTTTAGTTATAAGGCCTTTATAATAACTTATAATAGGCTTAGGAAAGTAAGTCTAAAGCTTACTCTAAGAGCTTATATTAGATATTTAGCTAGCTACCTCTCTATAACCTAATATTAGATTTAGGTGCTTACTATATAAAGGAATTACTAGTTCTTATTAAGCTATATTACTTTTAATAAGTTAATTTACTATACTTAAGAAAAGTACCTTTTAATTAAGGAAAAAGAGCCTAAAAGATATTTTCTTTAAGAGCTTATAGAGAATTATAAAGTTAAAAATATAAATATAAGGCTCCTATAGGCACTAGACCCTTTACTACTAATTTAATAATAAGAGATACTATAATATTATAATTAATTAGATCTTAAAGAAAAGGAGAAATAATAATAGGAAATAATACTTCCTACTCCTCTAACTTTACTAGGCTAATAAGTAAATTTTTAGATTATAAACTATTAAGTATTAATAATTTTCTTAATACTCTAGAAATAAGTAAAGGAGAAAAGACCTTTATATATCTTAATAATAATAATAACCTTAAAGTATTTACTATTACCTTTATTTTAGGCTTTAAAAGTTAAGTAAAGCTATATATTTCTAGGCTTTCTTTACCTTTAGCTTATTATAATTATTTAGCTAAGTATTCTAAAGAAAAGGCTTTTATTAAAGTAAGGGATAAAGAGTATAAAGAGTATAATAAGGTAATAAATAGTAAGGTTACTATTAAAGTTAGTAAATTAAAGATCTTAAGCTATATTAAGCCTTTAGGCTTTACTTAGGTATTTACTTATAAATTAAATTAATAAGGCTATCTTTTAAGGTATAAGGCTTAGCTTTATATTCTTAGGAATTATTAACCTAAAAGGTACCTTTTAACTTAAGCTATTACCTTAGCTAGTATTACCTTTAGGCTTCTAATAGCTATCTTATACTTCTTTAACCTTAAAGCTTACTAATATAACTTTATTATAGCTTTCTTAAATTTAGAGCTTAATAAGGAGGTTTACTATAAGATACCTCTAGGTTATAGAGATAAATAAGCTTATCTAAAGCTCTTATATATAGTATATAGGCTATATAAAGCTCCCTTTCTTTAGATAAAGGAATTAATTAATTAGTTAGTTAGTAAAGGCTTTATATAAATATTTAAGGACCCTTATATATTTATTAAAGATAGATTAATTATCTTCTTCTATATTAATAACCTTATAGCCTTATTTACTAAGGAAAGGCCTATCTTTATAAGGAATTTAAAGAGAGGCTCTTTAAGAAGTATAATATTAAAGACCTTAGAGAGCTATAATAGTTCCTTAGTGTTAAAATTATTAGAGATTATAAAAATAGGTAATTATAGCTTAATTAAAAGTTCTATTAAAATAAAGTAGTAATTAAACTTAATATAAAGGTTTTAGCTAGGAGGCTAACTACTCCTATAACTAATATTTTACTTAATCCCTATAATAGTAATATTAATAAGAAGGATTTAAAGAGATATTAATCTCTAGTTAGCACCTTACTATACCTTATAATTATTATAAGGCCTAATATCTCCTTTATAGCCTTATAACTATTATAGTATCTTTAAAGGCTAGGACTATAATATATAGAAGTAGTAAAAAGGCCCTAGAGTATAGGTATATATAGGTAAATCTTATAATTAAATTTAATAGTAATAACCCTAAACTTAAAGCCTATAGTAATACTTCTTTTACTAATAATCTAGTTACCTAAAGGAGCTTATAAGGATATATTATAAAGCTCTTTAAAGGCCTTATACTCTTTTAAGTAAGGAGATAAAAGACTATTATAACCTCCTTTATAGAAGCAAAGCTCCTTATAATCTCTTACTATAATAAAGAGCTAATTACCTTCTAATAATTATATTAGGAAGTAAGCCTATACCTTAGAGATAAGACCCTTAAGATTAAATATAATAATATATAGATAATTTACCTTCTTAAGGAGGAATTTATTAAGCTTACTATAAGGCTCTAGTATATTAATATTTATTACTACTAGCTTTAGTAAGAGGTAACTAAAGAAACCTTTAATATTACCTAGAAGCTTACTAAAGAGATAATTACTAATAGCCTTACTAAGCTACTTATAGGAAAGGCTTTTATAAGCTTTAGGGACTCTTTAAGGCTAGTATACCTTTTATAATATATACTTAAGGAGGAATTAATAAAGTAAGTATTTACTAAAAGCCTTATAATTAACCTAACCTCTTAATAGATTAATTAGATTAATTTAATTTAAATAAATTAATAGATAAATAGATTATAAGAAACCTTATATTTATAAGTCTCCTAAGGGGTATATTAAAACTATAGTTAAAGCACCCTCCCTTAGTATATAATAGTTACTATATTTAACTACTAAGATATAAGGTCTAAGAGCCTTAGTCCTTTTCTAGTGCCTTAGTAATTATATAGTATGTTTTATATAGGTAAATTACACCCTTATAGTATAGGTATATAGCTATTTAAGTAGCCGTTTACACCCTCTTATAGGGTTAGATAACTCAATCCATGCAGTCATATTAAACCCTAGCTTCGCGGTCTAACAGTTAGGCAGAGAACGAACAAGTCACTGCTCACTGCCTGCTGGTATAGATCGCCCCACTTGACGGTGCCAGCTAAATATAGACTCGGTACATGTTAGACCGCGAAGCTAGGGTTCAATGTGATAGCATCTATTAAGTTATCTAACTGTTACGTGCTAGTTATACACGGTAGGGAGTTAAATCCGTTAGAGGGGCTAACAGATCTAATAGGTCGTAATTTATGCTAAGTTCACTTATAAAAGCTACTATTAGGGGTAGTGTATAATATAAGAAGTAAGTTAAATTTTACTATTAATATCTAAACCTAGTCTTTTATTAGCCTCCTTTATTTTACTATATAATAAGTGTTAGGTATACCTTAAAAGATAACTATCCTAGTTATAGTTAGCTAAAATATAACTAAATTTATTCTTTATCTAGCTAAGTAAATTAAAAATTATCTAATTACTTAGGTTATATAAAAGAAAAACATATTTAGTATATTTACTACTATATTTATAGTTACTATTATATAAAATTACTTAATTCTATAATTTCTTCTAGTAATATATATCCTTAATTATACTAATAAAATTATTATATTAAATAATAATTCCTTTATATCCTTTTCTCTAGTAAGTTATTAAATGTGAGAACAATGATATCTAGGCAAGAGGTATAGGGGCTCTGGTATATTAACTAAAGCTTGCTAGGTCTAAGTGTGTTATACGTGTGAGTCATTGCTTTATAGCTAGTGGCTTGCTAGTGTTATATAGACCTAGCCCTAGGGTCTAGCTTACCTGCGGGGTGCGCTAGTGCGCCTAGTGCGCCTTGTGTTATAAGTAAGGCCTTATAATTACCCCCTTACTTATAGCTAGGCTCCTAAATAGCTTTTACTAGCTATCTTACACTTATTTACTAAGTAACTACTATATTAAAATAATAATAAATAATAGTAGCGTTTAAGTATAAATTTACTTATAACGCACTATTATCTTATATACTTTTCTCTCTTATATTTGTAGATATTTCTTATAATACCTTATTATACCTTAAGTTATTATAACCTTTCTCTTATTAATTACCTTACTTTTATTATAAAGACTAACTATATTCCCTTAAAGGAATATTTATATATATATTATTTACACACTAGATATATAAAGTTTAAGAAAAGCCCTTATCTAAGCCTAAATTACCTTAGATTAACTATTAATTCCCTTAACTATTATTTACTATTATTATAGTAAAATATTCTAAACACTATATCTAGTGCTATAAGTATAGTAATACTTATAACACTATAAGTATACTACTATTCCTATGTCTTTTAGTCCCTTATTACTAATACCTTTATCTAGGCTATAGCTATAATAAAAGGAGATTTCCTAAATCTTCTAGCTCTTTTAGACTAGGTATAAACCCTTATAGATACCCTTAGTAAGGATAACCCTAAAAACCCTAAGGACTATACCTTTTAGTGAATTCTTACTATAGTTTTACTAAGGCTTACCTTAATTTAATAATAGGTTTTAACTATACTAATATAGCACACTATATTATATTTAGTCTTACTAAGGCTATAAAGGTTTACTAAGTCTATCTCTTTCTCCTAGGTTTACTAGTCTCTTACTTATGTTTTAGGGTAGGATATATTAATTTTATATAATTAGTATATTATTTCCTACTAGTAACTTTTAGTTATAATATTTCTAAGTCCTATCCTAGGGGTAGTAAGTGCTCTATCCCTTTTTATTACTTATTTACTAACCTTTCTATAGTAAAACTATTATAAACTCTATATTACCTAGAAGGCAAAAATAACTTTATATTTAAGGTCTTATAACCTAGGTTTTATACCCTAGAGTGTAGTAAAGTATTGCTTTTACCTAGTAATATAGGAGATAATTATAGTAAATAAGAATAACACTAAGTACCTTATTTATAGTAAGCAGGTTTTTAGGCATATAAGGGCTATAATAGAGGGTTTCCTTTAAGTCTCCTTACTTTATAGGTATATTTTTCTTTATTTTTTAGTAAGTAGTCTAAGGTTTCTAGTTTAGAGTATAATAGTAGTTAGTAAGGCTAGGCCTTTTTATAGGAATATTATATCTCTTTGCCTATAACTTGCTTATATTTTATTACCTTTCTTATTTGCTTTACTTTAGTAAAATACCTAAATTATACGCTAAGTGCCCTCTATATCCTCTACTAGGACTTATTAGTTATATTTGCTAGGCTAACCCTTTTATTTCACAAGGTATTTATTGCCTTTATAGGTCTTCCTATAGTCCTTAACCTCCTTAATTTTATACTTATTATCTTTATCTTTAAGGTCTAGTATTAGTATCTCCTTATCCCTAGTATCTTTATAGTGATTCTATAGCTCTAATAAGCTAATATAAAATATATTATATAGTTAACTATACTTTTTAGGTAATATAAGTTAGTATACTTATTTACCTATAGTATTAAGTATTTAAAATAGCCTAATAAACCTAGGGGTTAGCTTTTATTTTACCTCTTTAAGCCTAATATTCTTTACTAATAGTAGTACTAGGTTACCTCTTTTTAGGGTTAATAGCTAGTAGTATTTATTATAGTACTTTACCTAGGTTTTAGTGGCTTTTACCTAGTTTTACTTTAATTACTCCCTAACTTTATATAGCTTTATAATATATATATAGGCTTCTAGTACCTCCCTTCCTTAATCTTATCCCTAAGAGCTAAATAAAACTTAGGTAAATAGCCTATAAGAGAGTAATTAGGAGAGTAACTTATAGTCTTATTTACTATATTATTATAGGTAAATTAAGCTATTAGGAGTAACTTAAGCTATATTTACTAGTTCTTTATAATAAAATATTAGAGATAGTGCTTAAGTACTTAGTTTATTCTCTTTATTTACCTATTAGTTTAGGGGTAAAACGCTATAGAAAGCCTTTACTTTATATATAATAGGTAATAGAGGTTAGACTAAAACTAGCTTATAAAGACTAATCCCCTATTAGATATAATTCCCTCTAGGGCTCTAAATTATAGCTTAATCTCTTTATAAAAAAGCTTTGCTAATTTAGCTATGTTAATTATAGTAGTTACTAGTAGGAAGATAGAGTACTTAGTAAATTAGTTTATAATTACTAGGATTATATTAGTTTCTTACTTACTTACTTATATAATAGGTAATCCTATAATAAAATCTATTAAGATTTCTACCTATAGTTACCCTAGTATTAGCAGGGATTTAAGGCTTCTATATAGGTAATGCCTTCTAGCCACTACCTATTAGTAAACCCTATAGCTTATAATATAGTCTAATATAGACTTACTTATAGCTAGCCACTAGAAGTAACGCTTTAATAGCTTAAGAGTGTATTTAGTCCTAAAGTAACTTACTAGCGAATTATTATAGTGTAGCTATAGAAGCTCTTATTATAAGATAGGCTCCTAGGAATAACTACCTAGTCTTTATATATTAGGAGGCCTCTTACACTATATAACCATAGACTAGCTCTTCTCTTCCCTTTTACTAGGGATTTTATCTTACTTATTTACCTTTATAAATCTAGGTCTTTATCTTATACCTTCTATAGTAATTACACTAATGGTTTATTTACCTTAGATTAGTAGGGATTTAGTAATATAATAGTCCCTATATCTCTTATACTACACTAATATCTTAGATATACGCTACTTTCTCCTAGAAATCCCCTTAGTTAGCTAATCTTTCACTAGATCCACAGTAGCTAACTAGCCTCTAAGCTAGGCTACTCTAGCCTCTTTAGCTTCTTCTTTTACTATAGGGGCTAGGGTATTTTCCTCCCTAAAGGTATCTTACTATACCTCTCTATAAAGACTAAGGTATTTTCCTCCCTAAAGGCATCTTACTATATCTTTTTAATATATTAGTATCTTTTCTTTTACTAGTTCTTTAGTAGTTACTATCTTCTTTTAAAGCTCTAGTAGAAGTGCCTTATTTATTAGGGGTTTGCCTTTATAATTAGACCTTCTTAATAGCATATTTACTAGGTTACTTTTCCTAGTCTATGCCTAATTATAAAGTAAAAGGGGCATAGGAATATACACTATCTAGCTTACCTTTTATTTAACTTCTACTACCTTATAAAGGTTTATAGGTTATAGTAGTCTAATAGGACCTTAACTAGAGTTACTATGCCTTTAATATAGTATTACTAGTGCTTAAATAACTTTACTATAGTAAGTAACTCTTAATTAGCTATACTATAGTTACACTTAGTATCTATAAACTTCCTTAACTAAAAGGCTACTAAATACTAATAGCCCTTATTATCCTATTAAGATAGGATTCCTACTATTATAAAGACTAAAGTATTTATCTTAATACACACTAGTTAACTTAGGTTATAATAATAAAGGAGGGGTGCTTACTAGAAGGCATCTTTTAGCTAGCTAAATGCTAGCTACTCCTTTACTTTAAATATAAACCTCCTAGTCTAGATGCTATTTTAACTGCCTTTTATTAATATATATAATAGTACTATAATCCTAGAGTATCTATAAATAAACTATTAGTAAAAGTTATAAAATCCTAAGAAGGACTATATATCCTTAAAGCTTATAAGCTCCTTCTAGTCCTAGATTATAGTAACCCTATATATATCTATTAAAATCCCATTAACTAATAGGATAAACCCTAGGAATTCTACTAACTCCTAGTAAAATAAGCATTTTAAGGGTTTTATATATAGCTTTACTAACCTTATATATTCTAAGACTTCCTTAATATATATAGTATACTCCTCCTATATTTTTAAAAAGATAAGGATATTATCTAAATATACTATATAAATAGTGTTAACTAGCCTATAAAGCGCTTTATAAATATAGCTCTAAAAAGTAGCTAAGGCATTAGTTAACCTAAAGGGCATTATAAGGTATTTATAGTGTCTATAATATATATAAAATATAGTCTTTTACTTATTACCCTCTTTAATATAAATTTAATAGTAAGTATCCTTAATATTAATCTTTAAGAAAAAGCAAGCCCCTTAGCACTAGTCTAGGATCTCTAAAATTAAGGGAGAGCGTAGTAATTCTTCTATATTACTTTATTAAGTCCCTAGTAATTTACATATAGTTAGAGTATCCTATCCTTCTTTAGTATAAATAGGATAGGCATGCCTATAGGGCTCTTAGAGGGTTTTATCTAGCCTTTTTACAGGTTTTTATTAATATATTCGCAAAGCTCCTTTAGCTTGCTTTAAGAGAGAGGGTAAATTAGCCTATATAAGGGCGTTACCCCTAGTATTAGGTTAATTATATAGTTAGTTACTTTTCTTAATAGTAAACTCCTTACCTTATCTAATATAAATATATCTTTAAACTTATATAGTTCCTTAGGGATATCTTTAATAGTTCTATATACTTTTACCTCCTTATTATCTTTAAGGGCAATAAACTTATCTTCTATAACTCCTATAATAGCATATATAATAGTCTTATTATATATTACTTTTATAAACTTATAGGGAGTTATAAGTAAAAAGGCTTTCTTTCTTTTCTTAAACCACTACTCTTATAAGTATAAATAAAGGTATATATACGCTTCTATAAGTATATGTATTCTAATTAATATAGGGCTTCCCCTTACTCTTAGGTCTCTATCTATAGCTATATATAGTAACTTAAGGTCCTTTTCTTCTTCTCTTAAGTCCTTAATTATAATAAGTACCTTATAGATACTATATTAAGGGACTATAAGGGCCCCTACTACCTTAATAATAGGTACTATAGCCTTAGCCTAGTTAAGCTTATAGGCTTATATAAATTTAGCGCTAATAATATTAATCTTAGCGTAGCTATCTAGATTCGCTACTATTTTAATATCTTTATACCTATAAATAGTAACTAGTATATAAAATTAACACCCTATTAGTACCTTATTATTTAAGGTAAAGGTAAGGGTATTTACTTCTACCTTAGGATATTTCCTTAGCTTTCTTAGGGCTTTTCTTTAGCTTATTATAATTATATATAATATGCCCTATACTATTATAGTTATAATATCTCCTTTTATCCTTAGGTTTATTATTATTTAAGTAGGTAGCTAGGGTCTTTTCCTAGTCCTTATCCCTTTAGTCCCTATAAGGTTTATAACCTTAGGGAGAGTTATTTCTATAATACTAGGGGTTCTTATTTAGGCCCTTATCTCCTAAATACTTAGGCTTTTGCTTACTCTTTAGTATAGCCTCCTAGAATTACTATATAAGTTATATAACCTCTTCTTAAGTCTTTCCTATAATAAAGGTATATAAGTTAATATAGTCCTATAGTTTAGGAGTAATTTTATAAAAATATAAGAGCATAGGACTTTTCTATAGCTCTTTCTAGGTGTTTCTCTAGCGAATCTAAGTAAATACTAAATTTAATAGGGCTTTAGCCCTTATATTACTTCGCGTTTTCTAGCCATATAGCTATTTAGGCATTATAATTTATAAAGTCTTAAAGTAGTATAAGGGTCTAAGTCTAGAATTTATCCTAGTTATCCTTAAGGTTATCTTAGCTATTAGCTTATTATTTCTTAAGGTATCTATCCTATCTTGCCCTATAGTTAGTGTGTATATAGTTAAGTGTAAAGAGAATCTTTTAGTAGTTATATTAGTACTTCTTCTTTGCCTTATTAAAGGTATAGTTTAGGTTATTAATTTATATCTTATACTTCTATAGGTTTATAGGGTATTAGAGGTTAGTAATGTTTTAGACTTTAATCTCTTAGTTACTATAGCTTAAGGAAGTACTAGCTCTTTATTACCTTTTTACCTATTCTTCTCCTAAGTTAAGCTATAGTAAGTTAATAAGTTCTTATTCTTAATCTTATAGTTTCTAAAGTTATTCTAGCTAAGTAATTTGCTTTATTACTACTATAGCTTTAGTACTAAGGGTAAAGGGTCTAATCTTAAGTGTAGTAGTCTCTATAGAATATAGTGTGTTCTTAGCTATAGTACTACCCTTATTTAATTAGTTCTAGTTATTATCTAACATTACTCTAGTGGATTAGGTAGTTCTCCTCCCTATATTACTCTTAGGTAACTAGTAAGTAAAGCTTTAGAATTATAAGAATAATAATATCTAGGTAAGAGGTATAAGGGCTCTAGTATATTAACTAAAGCTTACTAGGTCTAAGTGTGTTATACATGCAAGTCACTACTTTATAGCTAGTGGCTTGCTAGTGTCACATGAACCTAGCCCTAGGGTCTAGCTTGCCCGCGGGGTGCGCTGGTGCGCCTAGTGCGCCTTGTGTTGTGAGTGGGGCCTCACATTAAATCTTATTATTTAACTACCCTTTCTAATATTATTCTAGTCTAATTCTAGATTCTTACCTTATTACCTAATAAAATTTAATTCCTTTTTTAAAGTCTAAATTTATTCCCTTAGTTTAGTAATTTAGTAAATTTATTTTCCTTCTTAGTCTATAGTTTTATTACCTTAATAACTAGCACTTATATTATTAGTAATACTATTTATCTCTTAGTTCTTACTATCTTTATTTATTTTCCTAATAATACTAGTATATTTAGTATAGTTTATTAAGAAACTATTTAAGCTACCTTTATATTTAAACTAGACTTTCTAGGTAACTTAAGCCTCTTACTTAGCATTACTAGTAAGTTTATTTTATTTTATAAATACTTTTACTTATTTTTAGTATTCCTTAGCGTAATTTACCTTATTACTTACTAGTTTTACTTAAGCCTAATATTACTAAGACTAAAGTTATAGAAACTAGTATTACTTATAGCTATGCCTATAGCTCTAGGGATTTTACTACTAGAATTAGCCTTACTAAGGCTAATCTTATTTTCTTTATTTTCTTTATTTTCTTTATATTCTTTTTAGTTTTTTTAATCTTTTATAAGACTTTTAATAGTTATTACTTAGGCTTATACCTCCTTTAGCACCCTTATTATAGTAGTTACTAAATTTATAATCTTTTTCTTATATTTATTCTTTTTAATTATATCCTATTTTAATATATTAAGTTACTTATTAAATTTAATTAATATCTTACTTAACTTAAGGTTTATAAGTCTTTTTTTTAGGCTTTTAATATTTTAGATATTTATATAAATTTAGCCCTAAAACTTTTTAACTCCTTTTTATTACCTTTACTAGATTATAGATATCTTTTATTAAATCTTAAATAACTATATTTATATTAGCTAACTTACTTTTAATTTCTTTAAAATCCTTTTATACCTTATTAATTTAGTCTATAAGATTATTAATTTTACTTTTCTTATACTATTTACTTCTCTCCTTATTTTATTAGAATTCTAATAATCTTTTTATTAGCTCTTTCTTTATACTAATATAAAGTAAATTTACTTACCTAATACTAGCTAAAGTACTTATAATTATAGTATTAACCACACTAAATTTATCTATAAAATAAAGAGCTAATAAATTAGCTTATAGTAGTAAGGATATTATACTATTATATATAGCTATCTATTAGCTATACTTAATTATTACCTTATTATAAAAGCTACTATTACTATTTTTACCTAGTTTTTTACCCTTTTTATTACGCTATATTCTATTAGATTAACTATAATCTAATATATAAGCCTTCTAGTATACTTTACTACTATTTATTTTATACTTAATATAGCCTTTTATTCTTTAAAAATAGTAAAAATCTAGATAATTATATTTTACTATAATATAAAATATATATCCCTTAAGTTTACTTCTAAACTATCTAATACTATTATAGCACCCTTTAAGGTAAATTTATATATATAAGCCTATATTATATACTAAATATCCTATATAGCTTTCTTATAACCCTATATAGTATGTTTAAACTTACTAAAATTAATCCCTTTAATACTCTTTTCTTTATATTTAGTATTAAATTCTTCCTATATTCTCTAATATATTACTACTTTAATCTTAGGTATTAGCTTAAGAGCTTCTATCCTAAAGCTAGGCTATCTAAATCTAATAAATAAAGGTTTAAAGTTAAGTTTCTCTATTTATATATATACTTATAATAGCCTAATAAGGTATTCTATAAGTATTTTACTAACTTCTCTATCTATTTCTTTATTAAATTTACTTTCTAAACTACTATTATTAACCTTAGTATTTATAAATTTAGTCCCTTTATTACTTTCTAGTTTAAATTCTAGTTTAAGGAATTTACCCCTTACTTAAGTTAAATTAACCTTTATTACACTATTATCTTCTTTATTTATTAGGTTAATAAATCTATTATCTTTCTAACTTATTTACTTCTCTTCTAATTATTTTCTTTTCTTAATTCTTTTATAGTTATTCTTAATTAAATCTCTTATTACCTAGTTATATACTTACTTCTCTATAAATATATCTAGTAATATACTTATAATATTATTATTATTATTATCCCTAGGTTAATCCTTAGTTTTAATTACTTTTTAAATAACCTTAGTAACTTTATTAATATTTTTATTATATATTTTTACTAATTATAATAGTGTATTTAAATTATCTTATTATATTCTTAATTTACCTAGGTATTACTATTATTATAACTATATAATTTATTATATAAGGTATATATACTCTTATAACTAATTCTATTTATTAATTAGTTATAAATATTATTTAAAAGCTTTCTTTTTATTAAATAGCTTACTATCCCTAGTAAAGATAACTAATAGTCTATATCTTAGTTATATTTAGCTATTTAAGTGTTAGTATTAGTATATACTTACCTTACTTAAGTAATTATAATTTTATATACTATTAAATTTCTTTATATTAATACTAGAATTTAAATATATAAGTATACTACTAGTATTTATTTAAATAGTATTCTTTTATTAAAATTAACCTTATTATTAAATATAATAAGCTTAGGTCTTATACTTATATATCTATATAGGTTAGTAATAGTTATATATAGGTTATATTTAACCTCTAGAGTAAAGAATTTAAATTTTATATAGTATTCCTTATAATTATTATACTTTTATATTTCCTATAGCTAATATAGTTTTATATTTTATAGCTTCTAGAAATCTTTATTACTTATATTATTATTAAAGGAAATAGTAGCTATAAAGTAAAAATATAATTAAAATAAAATTAATAATATATTTACTAAATATAACTATATTAGGCTTATAGTAATATTAGGGATAATATAAGGTTTAAGTAAAAGTAAGTCCCTTTTAGTTAGTATAAAACACAATATATATAAGGGGTCTTATAGCTTTATACTAGCTTACTAAATTTACTAGTTTTTATAATCTCTCTTACTTTATAGTTACTATTCTATAGGTAAATTAAGGCCCTTTTTATATATTCTTTTATCTAATTAATTAGATTTTTCTTAAGGTATTCTTTTACTATCTTAAATATATTAATTTATATTTTACTTTCTATTATCTATTAGTTATCTTTAGCTATATATCCCTTCTATTTAATAAGAAATTTTACTCTTATAGCTTTAGTTTATTTAAAAATCTTAATCTAATACTTATAAATTCTTTTAATCTCCTAGTAATTTACTTCCTTTAGATTATTAAATATAATTAGTAGTAAAGCTAGTTTTCCTTATTAAATAAATCCTTTCCTTATACTAGCTTTTATATTTATATTACTAATACTACTAAGTAAACTTATAAGTCTAAGGAAAATCTAATTAATATACTAATAGATTTACTTTTCTAGTACCTTATATAGCCTTACTCTTTATAATAACTATTTTTCTTAAGTTTACTAGGTAGCTTATATCCCTTATATAATTATAAATATACTATATTTCCTTTATTAATATTAACTAGTTTATAGTAATTATTATACTAAATCTTAGTAAGTATAGCTACTATTATAATTACTAATTAGGCCTTATACTAGTAAAGTTTTTATAATACTACTATATTATTTATACTAGCTTTAGTGTTAGTTATATTATTTAGAGAGAAGATTAATAATACTTAATAAATAAAAACTATATAATAGCTTATTAAGGGCTTACCTTATACTTATTACTATAGTATTATTTAATTAATACTATAGTGCTAGGAGTAGTAATATTTATACTATATTTAGGTCTATTACTATATAGTATTATATTATAATTATAACTATTTAGTTTTTCTTTTTACTATTTTATTTATCTAAGGGTAATATACTATACTTATTAGGAGTTTAACTCTTATATACCTAAATATCTCCTTCTATATATTAGATATAAACTTTAGGTTTCTATTACTAATAATTTATCTTAGTAGTCCTTAGTTTATAATATATAAAGTATAAAGGAGTAATTTTACCTAGATTTTTACTATATATATAGTATATCCTAGTATTAGAAAGGTCCTTTTACTAAATAAGTAATTTACTAGATATAAAGAATTATATATTATATATCCTTCTATTTACTATATTATATTTATAGCTAATACTTCTAGTATATCTATAATAAAATTAAGTAAAATTATATAAAAGGTATAGGCTTTAGCTATAAAGGTTATAGCTTTCCTAGTAGTTTTAAATAATTAATTATATTTTCCTAATATATAGTATAATAGGCTATATAATTATAAATCTACTAGCTTATATATAGGAAATATACTAATTAAAGCTCTATTACTATTCTAGTAATACTAAAGTGTTATTACTTATTATAAACTAATTATAGTATAAATTTAACCTTTACTATTAGAATATAAAGATAGAAAAATCTATCCTTATTATAATAATATAGTAA
Organism: Epichloe baconii; assembly: GCA_023650635.1. Lineage (NCBI taxonomy): Eukaryota > Fungi > Ascomycota > Sordariomycetes > Hypocreales > Clavicipitaceae > Epichloe > Epichloe baconii. The sequence continues at coordinate 941,135 of CP097908.1, read as the reverse complement.
ACTATCCTTATATAAATCCTATCTATATAAAGGAATTTTTAGTCTAATCCTAGCGTTCTTTACTACTTACCTTTCTTAGTAAGCTCTTATAGCTATAATAATTTAGCTAAACTTTTAATTAAACTAATATCCTTAGATAATTCTAGCCTTAAGGTTATTATCTATTATTATAGTTATAATATATTTCTTAGTAGTAAAAAACACGCTTATATCTAATTTATTATACTAGCTTTTTTACGCTACTTCTCTATAGGTAACCTTTACTAGTAGTTTAAAGAGTATATCTAGTATAATATTTAGCACTCTAGTATATATATTACCTTTAAATTAAATTATAATAGATAATTTATAACTTTAGCTAATTTTAGGTTAGCCTTATCTAAATCTATTATTAATAATAAGGTATATTTAATAATACCCTTTACTAGTAAATAGTTAGTTAAAATATTAACTATAGTGCTATTAGATTAGACTATTTTCTAAAGCTTCCTAATACTCTAAGTAATTATAGCTACTTTTACTTTAGTTAAACTATATTATTTCTTAATACTTAATATTACCCTTAAGAGAAATAGAATTAGCTATATTTAGTTATTCTTAATATCCTTCCTAGGAATACTTTAACTATCCTATTTCTCTTATAATTAGAAGGTATATAAACTAAAACCTTCCTTATAGGTATTAATTTTAAGGAAAAGTAGTCTCTTTAGATTATAATACTATAAGGTTTATTTCTTACTTAAGAATGCCTTAATATCTTTAAAAGCCTTTTTATTCTCCTTAGTTAGTAAAAATATCTTTTATTATATCTTTCTCTTCTATACTAGCTTTAAGATACTAGTAATTTTTTATTCCCTTTATAAAATTCCTTTAATAGCACTATTTTTATGCCTATAAGGGTTAAATTTATATATTAAACTATAGGATTCTATTATAAAGGAATCTAGCTATTCTAATAAAGGTTTTAAGACTAGATAGATTACTTAGAAAAATTATCTTCTAAAAAGCTTTTAACTAGTTATTAGTATTAATAATTCTATTACTATTAATAATAAAACTAAGTAGCTAGATAGTAAGATAACTAATAAATAACTTCTTTATAGTAATTATTATTCTATTTTCTTTAAGGATTTTAAGTATAATATTAAGGTAGTCTAAATGCTCTTCTAAGCTATTAGAAAATATAATAATATTATTAATATATACTTAAATAAAATACTTATACTTCTAAAATAGCTAGTCTATAAACTATTAGGTAAAAGTAAGAGAATTTTAAATCCTATTAACGCTATATTTAACGCTTTAAGGCCTTAATTTAATATAACTACTATATAAGCTTAATAGTCCTTCTAACTAGTAGTTAGTAGAAAAATCCTATTCTATTAAAAAGCAAAAAACCTTCTTACTATAAGTATTATTTATAATATTACTTTAGTTTAGTAATAGGTATATATCTAGTATAACTATATTATTAAGTAGTCTTATATTAATTATAACTCTCCCTTTCCTTTCCTAACTAGTTTCTTACTAGACTATAAAAGCTAGATATACTAATAGCTACTAGCTTATCTAGATATAATATTTTTCCTTTTAGGTAAAGTTTATTATATACTTTATTAAGTTTATTTATATCCTATCCTCCTAATCTATAAGGCCTAATTAGCCTTATTTAGTATTACTATATTAGTTAAAGTAAATTATTTAAAAATAACACTAGGTAGCTACCTCTCCTAGTTTAGTAATAATAGTATTTTATATTTAGTAGCTTATTATTTAGCTTAATTATAGCTTACTTAATAGAATTATATAATATATAATAAGAAACTATTAGTAATTATCTCTTACCTTAAAGTATAGTTAGTAAAGCTATAAAGTATAAGTAAGCTATTTATAATATTAATAAACTATAAGAACCTAAAGTACTTTATAGCCCTAAGGAAATATTAAAATAATAGGTATAATAAGTAAAGACTCTAGTACTTTTTAACTTCTATTTATAATATAAACTAAGTATATAGGTAAAGTAACTAGATATATTATTAAGATATTACTTAAATAAGCTAAAGATAGAAAAGATAAAGGTATTAATTATATACTTAGTAATAAGTCCTATAAAATTTAGTTTTAAATAGGGATAACTATATATAAGCCTTAGATTTATTATAGTAATAAATAAAGTCCTTACTAAAATATTAATATTTATAAATAAGTACCTTTAATTTTTATAGGATTAGTCTATAACTTAGGATAAATCTTATAAGTTATAGCTTAATATAGTTATAGCTAAAGCTAGGAGATTCCTAAATATTACTAATACTAGAGAGTAAATTATAGATTATTAGATTAGTATAAAAGGGCACTTTAATTTTAAGGGTAAATATAAGTTCCTAAATAAAAACTATTAACTATAATACTAATTTAATATATTTATAACTTACCTTTACTAGGCTACTTAGGCTAGAATATAACTTTTAAGGCACTTTAAAGAGACTTTTATTAGGATAGTATATTATAGGATATAGCTTATTTTATATAGAATTATTATTATTATAAGGGATAAAAGAGCTAGTAGCTATAATAAGGCTTACTAAAGCTAATCCTACCCCTAATAAATATTAGTTATAGATATTTATTAACTTTATAACTAACCTTCTAGCCTAAGACTAAGATAATCTATAGTTCTTAATAGTTATTATAAATAAACTATCTAAGTATATATAACTAAAGGTAATAATATTAATAAAGGCTAAGGTATATATAAAATAATTTAAGTATTACTAGTAGTAATTCTATAGGTTTTTATATAAATTATTATAAACTATAAGTTAAACTAGCTTATTACTTTCTAGACTAAGCTTTATAAGAAAGTTAGTATATAATAATTACTTTTTATATTATACTACTCTTAAATAAATAGTAGTATAAAAAAGCTAACTAGGAAGTATAAGTAATACTATAGGTAATACTATCTTTCTTTTAGTTTAAGTAACTAGATTGTTTACTAGCCTATTAGCTAGTATTAAATAATAGGGATTCTTTAGTAATTAAAGTTAGTATAAATATAGCCTTATATAGCTTTAATATACCTATAATTTAGGAGTTATTACCTATAAGGCTATTTACTACCTTAGTAAAAAGAAAGGCCTAGGCTTTCTTATAATACCTAAAGAATAGTATAAATTTAATATAAGCTATAATAGCTTTTATTTAGTAGTAATAATAGAAAAATATAAATAGTAGCTATAAATTAGTAAAATATTTTTAAGTTAAAAACTATATATAGTTAAGCCTTTAAAATATTAAGATAAATTACCCTTATAAGAAGCTAAATTAAGTTATAGCTAAGTATAAGGTAATTAAAGTCCTTATATCTTTAATTATTAAACTTAATATTCTAAGGGAACTATACCTTATCTTTTATATAGATTTAGTATAGTAAGTAATAAATAATTTATTACTAAGTTAAAACCTAGCTAATAAGTAGCCCTTACTAAAACTAATAATAATAAATACTAATAAAAATCTCTTAAAGTAATAAGTAAAGGATATTCTTATAGCTAAAAATACACTAGGTTAAGGATTAAATTAAAATATCTTAGTTAAATAAAAAGAATATATATAGCTAACTTAGAAGCTATTAGAAAGTATATAAAATATAAAGGCACTAGACTAATTTAAGTTATAATAGGGTAATATATAAATAAATAATAGTCCTAAAAGAGTATAATTTAATTTACTTATAAAATATTAGAGTGTTTATTTTCCTTCTAGTATATATATATTATAGTACTATTTTTTTATTAAAAATATAAGAAAAATAAAGGAAAAATAAAAATATTTAGAAAGAAAGAGAATTATTATACTTCTTTTTATACTAGTAATACTCCTTAGTAAGGGTATAAGCTAGCTTTATAATAGTTTTAATTAAGGTATAAGTATTAGCTAATATTTACTATATATTAGTATTACTTACTTCCTAAGTAAAGAGAGATTAAGTTAAGCTATTATTTATAATTCTTATATTATAGAAAAATTTAGTAATTATTTTATTTTATTTATAGTAAGTAAGTATAGTTTATATAAAGATAAGTTACTATACCTTAAAGGTACCTTAAGTATAAGTAATACTTATAAAGGAAAAAGCTAAGGGCTATACCTTAGTAAAATTAATTTAAGTAATAGTAAGTATACTATTAAAATATTTATAATAGTAAATAAAGGTTTTAGTAAGAATAATATAATATCTCTTAATAAAGCTAAATTACTTTATAGCTAGGGATTTAATAGCTTAGCTAATAGTTAAAAGGTTTTTAAATACTTAAAAGTATAATATAGCTTAAAATTAGCACTATATAAGTATATTTTCTAAATATATAAATATTATATAACTTAGTATAAGCTATAAGCTTAATTTATACTTAAAGTATAAGTATATTTTTCTTTTATTTAAAGATTATTTATATATAAGCTATAAAAGAACTTATATTTTTATTATTAAAAAAGCCTTATTATTAAAGTTACTCTTTAAAATATACTTACTAAGATAAGTATTTTTACTTAAGCTAAAAGAAAGAGAAAAAAAGGTAAAAGTAAAGTAAAAGTAATAGTAAATAAGGTAATAATAATATTAGTTATAATAAAGATAAAGGAAGTAAAAAAGAAGTTTAAGCTTAATAAAAAGAAGTAAAAAGAATATATAAAGAGATATTATAATAATAATAAGAATAAAAGAGTTAGGAATTATAAGGAAAATAGAAATATTTATATTTCTAAAGGTATAAGTCTAGCTTTAGTTAAAGTATATTTTATTTATATTTATAAAAGCTAGCTAAGGATAAATAAAGGTAATATATTATATAATTTTCTAATAAGTAATAAGTAATAAAGGAGTTATTTAAGGTAAAGTTAGGATTTAGTATATAAATATTAAAATATAAAATTAAAGTAAAAGTAAGAAACTAAATAAAGTATAAAAATAGTAAGAAATAAGTATAAAAAGAGATAAGCTAGTATTATTAAAGGTAAAGTTAAGTTAAAGTAAATTTACTTATATAAAGGGAAAGGTTAAGGTAAGGTAAACCTATACTAAAAAATTTTATAGCTTATATAAAGAATTTATAGCCCTAGGGGCTACCTTACTTACTAAGAAATACCCTTACTTATACTAAAAGGGGGCTTATATATAAGGGAACTATATTTATTATTTACTTATATTTATATAGTAAAGAAAAGAAGAAAAAAAGTAAGAGGTAAGTAAGGGGGTATATTATAAACTTAAGCTATAAGCTTAGGTTAAGTATAGCTTTAAGAAGTATATAAACTATATATAGCTAGGTTAAGGCTATATATAAACTATATATAAGCTATATATAAGTTACTATAAATCTAGGCTTTATATAACTACTAGTAAAGTTTCTTTTTCTTTTATAAGAATAATATTCTTACTTTAAACGCTTATATACAGTAGCTATAAGGCTAGTTTATTACATAGTAGGGCAATCACACGCCTAATCCAGCCAAGAAGGCACAGGACGAGGACACGCCAATGACTAATGTCTAATCCACAGGCACTACAGGAGCCTAGCAAGGACCTAGAAAGTCTGCGGGATAGTAAAAGTTAGGTAATAAGGGGGTAGGAAATATGCTAACTAGGTTACCTAAGATATACTTAACGTATGCTATAATAAGGGCAAATACCTATGGTGTAGCTTCTCTAGATATTTTATGTTAGTATACTCCTTATGCCTTGCTATTTGCCTGTAAAAGAAGTTATCTATTAATGTTTGCGACACAGAGGATATGACCTCTGCTAACTCGGATGTTAAATAGGGCTAGACTATGACATTTGTACAAGTCTCCTAAGGTCATAGGTTCGAACCGGCTGCGTGCAAAGGGTTAGTTATAACAGGGTTCTTCCTAGGCTTATAGGGACGGAAAAGAGAGGGTCCCTAGGGGATGCGTGGTATTGCTAGCTAATGAGGAGGTTACCTAGGAAAGAGCCTATGTGATGATCTAGGCTTTGCCTAGACCTAGTAATATAGGTGTCAATTGTACAAGTGAATGATAACTTGTACAATGCGTATTCTTTGTTGCCTATGGCGCAGATGGATTAGGCACATCACCCACATGGTGGCGCAGGCACCCGCGATTAGCCCTTAGGGCTAGACCATGACAATTAAATAACTTAATAAAGGGGTTACTCTTTTCCTAACTACTCAATAGATTTAATATCTAAGTTAGCAAAGGTTATATCCTTTATATTATAAATATTAATAAATAACTTCTTCTATAAGTAAATAGTAAGGTATAAGGAGTATACTAATATAAAATATTTAGAGAAGCTACACTATAGGCATTTACCCTTATTATAGCATATGTTAAGTATATCTTAGGTAACCTAGTTAGTATGTTTCTTACCCCCTTTATTACCTAACTTTTACTATCCTATAGACTTTCTAGGTCCTTACTAGGCTTTTATAGTGCCTATAGATTAGATATTAGTTATTAGTATGTCCTTATCCTATGCTTTCTTAGCTAGATTAGGCATGTAATTACCTTACTTATATATCTAGTGTTTTTCTCTAATTAGTAAGACTTAATATTAAGCGTAATGCTTTAAAACTAGGCTACTATAGCTATATAATTAGCCTAGGGTATATCTTATTTAATATTATAGTCTTATATTTACTTATTTAGTGCTATATATAGCTTAGCTAACTTTACTAAGTTAGCCTAACTAAGTCCTCTAGTAAGTGCTAGCTTCTATTTAAAATAAATATAGAAATCACTAAATTATTTATTCTATTACTATATTAACTAGTTAAGTTTTATAATAGCTAATTCCTATTAATAAGGATTATTAAATATCTCCGCTAAGTATCTAAGAAACTAGGGTAAGTTATAGTAAATAAGATATCTGTGGCTTCCTTTGGACCTTTGGACAATAGTTAGTCTAACCATAGCTAAAGGGTAAAGCCACTAAAGGGATGCACGTAATACAATTAGCTATATTATAGGTAACCCTACACTATTTATAGTGCCTTTATATTACTACCTTACTTTTCCCTCTTTTTGCTTACCTTCCCTCCTAGTTAGATTCCTCTTCTTCTCTCTCTTTTCTTTTCTTCCTTAGACCTTAGCTATTATTAACTTTATTAAATTTAACCCCTTTATACTAGTATAACATTCCTTAGTATAACTAATACTAATTAGTAATTAACTATAACTATAGATAAGTTAGGTATTATAAGAAAAGATATTTCTATAGATAATATAGCCCCTTACCTCTTAAGCTAATATATAGGCTATTTAGGTAAAGAGATATAACTATAAAGTGTGCTAAAGGAAAAGACTAAATCTTTAGACTTATTAGGCTTCTAAGAGATTAATTTATTAACCCTTAGGCCTTTAGGATATTATTATTAATTAATTAACCTTATTATCTATTATAAGAAAACTAACTAAATAACTAAGTCTATTACTATAAGGCATTTTACTTAAACCTAATATTAAAAATAACCCTTAGCCTAGCTAGCTAACCTATATAACCTCTCTTTACACCCTTTTATAGCCTCTCTTCTCCTTTCTTTATATAATATTTACTATAATGGTTTTTATACCTTTATATTTAGTATATATTATATAAAGGCAAAGAATTACCCCTAGTTACTCTTTTTAGTAATTATAAACTCTTTCTCCCTCTTTTCCTATTTATTTCCTAGGATAGAAATAGATAGTAATTTATTAATAAAATAAACCCTTTAAGCCTATTCCCTAATATTAAGATACCTAAATATCTTTAGAAATAATCCCTAAAAGACTATTTAAGGATATATTACTAAGGTAATTATAACTATACTCTTTAGTGCTTATAAAGGATTAAGAGAAACTTACCTAACTAAACCCTAAGACTACTATAAAGTATAAGCTTAATAACTATATTACTAAGTTTATTTATACTAGTAAGTATTAAGGTTAAAAAGATAAAGACCTTTAAGGGAACTTTAAAGAAAACTTTAAAGAATAGTCTAAAGAGATATTTAAGAGAGCTTAAAATAATCTTATAAGAGAACTATAAAGCTCTCTATAAGATAGTAGTATATATATTACCTAAGGTCTAGGGCTTCTAGTTACTACTATGTTAAAACATATACTTTAAGAAGAAATAATATTATTATAGCTAAAAGAAAGGTTATAATTTACTAAACTATCTTAAATAAAACCCTAGAAATTACTACCCTAAAGACTTACCTTATTTATTCCCCTTAACCTTAATAGAAATAGTATTTACTCCCTTTATAAAAACCCCTATAATAGTCTTATTTATATTAAGACTTTAAGGCTAAATAATATCCTTATTTCTAATAACTTACTTTTCCTTATTTTCCTTCTAATAAATAGATTATAAAGAAGATTTCTAAGCTTATAAAAATATATAAGGATAGTAATTACTATAGTAAGAAGCTATATAATTTCCTTATACTAAAAATTACACTCTTTAAGAGTAAATATAACTAAATTAATCTCCTTAAGTTTTACTTCTAGAAAGCTTTTCCTATTATATTAATAAAAATACTAAATAATACTTTCTTAATTACCTTTCTAGTAAAAACCTCTCTTATAAAGAGATAATTACTAATATCTATTAACGCTTTAAGATAGAAAGTAATTAATAGTTTTACTAATATAAATAAAGTAATACTACCCTAAAGAATATTATTACTTAAAACCCTAAAAAAGTAAGCTTAACTACCTTAAAATCCTATTAGCTACCTTAAAAAAGGTTTATAAAGGCCTATACTTATCTAATATAGTAAATATAAAGCTCTATAAGTAAATACTAAATATAGTCTCTAGTATCCCTAAATACTAGGTAGTAAAGTATATATATACCCTAGGCTTTAAAAACCTTACTAGTAACCTCTATAAGTTAATTACTATTATAGAAAGTAATATAAGGAGTACTTAATACCACTAGTATTAAGAAAAAAACCTATTAGAGGTAATATTTATAGACTACTAATATAGTAAGCGAAATTAAAAAGACTAAGGAAAAGAAAGCTATTATAGTAACTCTAGGTAACTAAAGTAATACTTTATCTATAATAAGAATAGCTACTAGTTATTAAACTACTCTAATACTAAGTATTAGAAAGAGAAAGAAAGGTAGTAAGCTAGTAAGTACTATTACTTACCCCTTTTTAATATAAAGTTCTAAGTATTCCTTACTTTATATAAAGGAAGTGCTAATACTAATATAAAGGAAGTAAAAGACTAGGAATCTTAACTTAAGGCTTACACTTAGGCCTAAGATAATAATAATAAAGAGGCTAAGGAAAGGCTATTATTAAAGGCATACCTTAGTATTATATAATTCTTTTACTTAGGATTATAAATAATAAATAACGCTAATATCCTTATAACCAGAGTATTGCACTACATTGTGTATTGTATTGTATTGTTTGTATTATATTGTATTAAATACAATACAAAATACAATACAATACAAATAAAATACAATATAAAATTTTTGTATTAAATACAATATAATACAAGGTCCTTTGTAGTAACTACACTAACTACAAACAATACAAATATATTATTAGGTAAAAAAAAAAGTAGGACTTTTTATTAGCTAAGGTTATAACTAGGATTAAAAGAAAATTAGTTAATAAAACCCTTATATTATTAGCTATTTTATCTAATTAGTTATATAATTTATAATATTATACTATTTTAATGATTTTACTATAACTAGGGTTATATATAATATTATAACTTTTAATAATACTAATATACTTAATACTTTATTTTACTAATATAACTTTAAGAAAAACCTTCTTATTATATTATTTACTATTACTATTAATTATTTTATATTTTTAAAAATTACTATTATTACTTTTAATTAAAAAAACTTAAACTAAAGTAATTATATAAAATAAACTACTAATAAACTTAATAGGAATAGCTTATTATGGCTTATAATAGTTTATAATAGCTTATAATAGCTTATAATAGCTTATAATAGCTTATAATAGCTTATAATAGCTTATAATAGCTTATAATAGCTTATATTACTAATATTACTTATATAACTTATAATATTATTAGTGTTAAAGTTTAATTAAAAATAAATACTTAATAAATAAATAAAATATAAATATTAGTAAGTATAAGTAAATTACTATAGAAAAAGCTAGACTTTTTAATTATTTAGTATTTTAAGGTTTTTAAAATATTAATAAAATAAAACTCTTTTCTTTTTTATGTTTTTAATATTATAGTAATACTAATTATAGTAATTATAATATATTATTGAAAAATAAGTCTAAATATTATCTTTAAAAATAAGTTAAACTAATTATAATTAAGGTTATTAGGGTTATTATAGTTATTATAATAATTATAATGTATTATTTTAAAGTGGGTCCTAGTATTTTATCTAAAAATAGTTTAAACTAATTGTAATTAAGGTTATTAGAGCTATTATAGTTATTATAATAATTATAATTTATTTAAAAGTGGGTCCTAGTATTATATCTAAAAATTGGATAAACTAATTGTAATTAAGGTTATTAAAGCTATTATAGTTATTATAGCTATTATAATAATAATTATTTATTATTTTAAAGTAGGTCCTAGTATTTTTCCTAGAATAGGTTAAACTTATTTTTATAGCTTAATATAGCTATATAGCCTAATTTAAATAATACTATTAGTTATATATTAATATATTATAAATATTAGTCTATTATATTTTTCTTTATATATTATAGTAATAAGATATATAAAGTTACTATATATAACTTCTTAAAGCTTTAGAATTATAAAGCTAAAAGTGATGTTAAATTAGTTTAAATAGTAAATAAATAGTTTTAGCTTTTTTAAAGTTTTTATTATATTACTTAAAATATTTAAGTACTAAGTATATACTTTATTAACTTCTAGTTATTTATTTAGATTTATAAATTAAATTAATTAGAATAGTTTAGGGTATTTTTAATTAAAAGAATAATAATAATTTATAGTAATAGTAAATAATATAATAAGAAAGTTTTTCTTAAACTTATATTAGTAAAATAAAGTATTAAGAATAATAGTATTATTAAAAAGTTATAATATTATATATAACCCTAGTTATAGTAAAATCCTTAAAATAGTATAAAATTATAAATTATATAAGTAATTAGATAAAATACCTAATAATATAACCTTCTAATTAACTAACCTTCTTTTAATCCTTATAATAACCTTAGATAATAAAAAGTCCCACTTTTTTTTACCTAACAATACATTTGTATTGTTTGTAGTTAGTGTAGTTACTACACTAACTACACTACAAAATAATTTGTATTTAATATAATATAATATAATAAATACAATTTTTTTTTAAATACAATACAAATACAATTTTTTCCGAAAAATACAATAAATACAATACAAACAATACTCTGCTTATAACGCTTAATAATTAGGCCTTTTAATATGCCTTACTTAAATAAGAGCTATATCTTAAAGAAGCCTTTAATAAGGATAATTTAACTTACTATATCTCTAAAGAACACTATTCTAATAAGGTCTTTAAAGGAATTATACTAGATATAGAAGCCTTAGGCAAATTAACTATAAGTAAGGGATAGGCTAAAGCTTTATTAAGATTAATACCTTTATTAAAGAAAATACCTTATAAGCTAGAAGTTATTAACTTTAGAGCTAGATTAGTAATAATATATAGTATTATTTAGGTGCCTATAAAGCTTAGCTAACTTAACTTTTATATTCTTAATATTACTATACCTTTTCTTTTCTCCCTTACTAATATAGATAAGATAAAGGTTAAGATTAATAACCTTACTAATATGCTAATTTAAGGCAATAAGACTATACTAATTATATAAAGATAAGGCTATCCCTAGTAGCTTTTAGAAGTAAGAGAAATAGCTACTTTTTACCTATTAAAAGGAGAGATTTATTAACTTTACTAAAGATTTAGTTATCCCTTAATTTAATAGCTTATAAAGATTCTCTAATAAGCTAATTATAATATTATATATTATATAATTAAGAAGCTAACTAAGGTTTACTACTATTATTAAATAAATAGAAAGGCCCCTAGCTAATTTAAATTTATAATTAAGAATAACTATAACTTTAACTATAAGATTATTATTAATATTATATAAATTAATAGCTAACTAGTCCTTTATATTATTAACTTAGTAACCTTATTCTAAGTAGCCTATTTCCTTAACCCTAAGAAATAAAAAGCTTATAATATTTAGAATACTATTAGAGAGTGCTAGATAAATACTTATCTAAGCCCTTTAGACTAGATTATTTATAATACTAGTAATAACTTTACTTTAGCTAAATTTAAGCACTATACTTACCTTATATTAATTAATATTAATAAATACCTATTAAAGCTTATAATAGCATTAGAAAGGTTAAAAGATATTATAGACTTTTATACTAGGCTTATAAGATTATTATAGATTTAATTAGTATAAAGGTTATACCTAAATAGTAACTTTAAATAGCTATTAAAGCTATTAATAACTTAGTAAGTCTAGATAGCCTTATACTTATATTACTAGTCTTTAAAGCTTACCTATAAATAATAAATAAGTTATTACTAAGTGTTTTTATTATTTAATAAGCTAAAGTAATTTAAAAGGTAACTAATAAGGTTTACTATTACCTAGCTAAGAGGTAAGTTTATAATGCCCTTAGCGCTTAAAATAGCCTTAATATATTACTAATATATTAGTTACTATTATAAGCTAATATATATATATAAAGAGAAAAAGGTAAATAGTATAGCCCTTATAAGCTACTAGCTACTAATAAAAAGACTTATATAATTAAAATACCTTATAGCTTAGCTAAGTTTTACTTTATAGTAATAAAGCTATACTATAAGAACTTATAGTATAAAGAAAACTAGAAAATAAAGCCTTAAGACCTTAGGGAAAGTATACTTAGCTTAGAGCCTCTTAAAGTCTTTAATAAATAAAAGAGAGTAAGGGTAGCTAAGGAAAATAAGCTACTTATAAAGAGTAAGGGAGTAAAAGTAAAAAAAAGAAAAGCCCTTAATAAAAAAAAGTAAAGAAAGCTAAGGAAAAGCCTTATAGTTTAATTTTACTTAGACTAAGGTATAGAAGAAGGAGTAGTAGCTATAAAGGTAATTAAAGTAAAAGATTACTTTATATTTATTAATAAAGACTAAGAAAAGCCTTAATTAAAAAGCTTATAGCTAAAGGGATATTAAATATAGTATTTCTTATAGTAAAAGAAAAGGCTAATTAAAACCTTACTCTTTAACTTTATTAATAAGGTAAGATTATAACTCTAGGCTTACCTTTTAAGTAGTTTAACTAAGCTAAAATTAATACTTTATAAACATAATATATTTAAGTTTATAATATTTAACCCTATAAAGTATAAAGGCTATAGAATCTTTAATTCTTATATAGTTAGGGAAATTAAGGGTAAAGGGACTAAATTACTATATAAGAAATTATACCTTATTATATAAGGCTATAATAATAAAGGAAAGGAAGCTATCTTAACTTAATTACTAATAATATAGTAATTAAGTTAATAGCTTATTATAGCCCTTACTTTATTATTAAAATAAAGAGGTATTTACCTCTAGCTATAAGATATTATATAAGCCTATATTTAATTATAAATAACCCTAAATAAGCTAATTATTATAAGGATACTAAAGTAAATAGCTTACCTTTTCCTTAATAGAATAGTAATAGAAGTTATTAAGCCTTTATATAAAATTATAAAGATAAGAACTTACTAGTAAGTAACTTACTTTTATTACTATAGGGATAACCTTAAGATAATAACTTTAATATATAATCTATGCTTACTTATTATAGTGCTAAATAATAAGAACCTCTTTAGTATTATAAGGATATAAATAGATAATACGCTAAGGCTTAGTAATAATAAGTTCTTTAAGAAAGAAAAAAAGAAGCTTTAAAGGGCTAAGTTTATAGCTAAGGAAAAGTAATAACTAATAGCTATAAATCCCTTATTTTTAATAGCTATATTCTAACTTAAAATGCTAATAATTTACTAACCTTAACTTAAAAAGGCTAAAGTTAGAAGATTAAGGAAGTTAATTTATAATCCCTTATAGTAAAGCAAGACTATATAAAGTAAAGAGCTTAAGGGAGCTATATTATAATAGTATGCTAACTAGAAGTATTATATAACCTATTAATTACCGCTTAATACTAAGAGCCCTTAGCTAATAATATCTCCTAACTTAATAAACAACTAAAATAGCAGATTAAGCACTAGTAGCGAGGACTATAATTGTGAGGCCTCACTCACAACCAGAGCATTGCACTACAATGTGTAGTGTAGTGTAGTTACTACATTACAAACTACACTACACTATAAAATACACTAACTATAAGCTAGAAAAAACTATAATATATTACACTACAAATTTATTTTCCTAAACTACACTAACTACAAACACTACAAATATAGTATTAGGTAGAAAAAAAGTGGGCCTTTTTATTAGCTAAGCTTATTATATAGATTAAAAGAAAGCTAATTATATAGAAGCTTTTATTATTACTTATTTTATCTAATTAGTTATAGAATTTATAATATTACATTATTTTAAGGATTTTACTATAATTAAGGTTATATATAATATTATACCTTTTAATAATACTATTTTACTTAATACTTTATTTTACTAATATAACTTAAATAAAAACCTTCTAATTATATTATTTACTATTACTATTAATTATTTAATTTTTATAAATTATTACTATTACTATTAATTAAAAACAAATAAAACTAAAGTAATAAAATAAAATAAACTACTACTAAACTTAATGGAAATAGCTTATAATAGCTTATAATAGCTTATAATATTATTAGTGTTAAGGTTTAATTAAAATTAAATAGTAAATAAATAACTTAAATATAAATATAAGTAAGTATTAGGAAATTACTATAGAAAAAGCTATAATTTTTATAACTTAGTATTTTAAGGTTTTTAAAAATATTAATAAAATAAAATACTTTTCTTCTTTATGTTTTTAAAAATAATAGTAATAAAAGTAATAAGAGTAATAAGAGTAATAATAGTAATAAAAGTAATAAAAGTAATAAGAGTAATAAGAGTAATAAGAGTAATAAGAGTAATAAGAGTAATAAGAGTAATAAGAGTAATAAGAGTAATAAGAGTAATAAATAAATACATTAGTATAAGCTAAATAACTACCTATTTAGTTAGAATCTTTAAGACTACTAATATTACTAGATTTACTACTAATAGTAGTAGCCTTAGCTTTTCCTTTTCCCTTTCCTTTTACCTAAGATTCAAATTCAGAGGCATTAGAATCTTCTAAATTATTAGATTCTTCTGAATTATTAGATTCTTCAGAATCTAATGCATTATATTCAAAAAGGAAGGATATTGCTTAATTAAAGGTTTTATACCTTCTTTTTCCTAACTCTTTAATAATAATAATTCCTTAAAGGTTAAATGTGTTAGTAATGTTCTTCTTTTTGTAAGAACATTTCCACCTTGATTAAATTGACCTTCAATAGCAGCAGATGTAGCAGGGATTGCAAGGTATTTTCGAGCTAAAATAGATAGAATTGGAAAGGCTTGTTGGTTTTAGCCCACTAATTAAATATATTATCCTAGGAAATAGTTAGTATATGTAAAGTAAATAAATATTACTATATTATAATATACCTTATTATGTAATTGTTCTAGCTTAATATAACTAGAAATTTCATATTTTCTAGCCTTTTTAATAGATTTATTTCTTTCCTTTGGAAATAAACCTTAGTAAAGGGCTAAAGTAGGTTTCTTAGGCCTAGGATTACTAAACAGGCTAGGATGTCTTTTAATCCTAGATAAATTAATAATTAAAGTACAAGCTTTATTATTTTCATTATCAGAGCTAGAATTATTATAAGATTCATTTTAAGCCTTATATAAGATTTTATATCTAGTTTTTAATATTAGTATAAGTTATAAAGGGATTACTTTAATATTAAGGGTTAGGGACTAGGGTTATACATACTCCTTATATTTAGCTTTTAATGTATTTAAAAGCTTCTTAATTATAGCTTTAGTTAAGTTTAACTGATTTCGTAATGCTAATAGATTTAATCAAGGATTAAGTAAAAATGCTAATAAATAAGGCTTATAAAAGTTAAAGCTTTTATTTATATCTCTAGGAAAATAAAGGTTTAACTTTTTTAAGCCTATATTTATTGTAATAATAAATATATTTATAAGTGGATTATAACTTAATTAATCCTATAATAATTAGCGTTTAATATAGTAAAATTAAGTTATAAATAATAACTTACTTTTGAATAAGCTTTCTAATCCTTTAATAAAGTAGTAAGATATGTATATATCTTAACTATAAATAAAGGCATAAGGCTTAATGTATTATAGCTTTGACCTTGTAATACTATAGTTGGATGATAGAAAACTTCTAGAATCTCACTTAAAGTGCCTAAATCTACCTATTCTTGATTGGTTAGGCAGGTATCTTTAAAAGCAGATATATTCGTTTTTCGTTAAAGATTAATATAGCTTCTTTTAATAAAAGCGTAGTATTAATCATTAAATAGGTTGAATTCTATCTAGTATCATTAGCTATAGAGAATATTTAGTTAATGCTTAATACCTAATATTATATAGTTTTAGTAACTTACCTAGTGGTATTTTTGTTATATTGTAATTTATTACTAGTTTTCCTTTAAGCTTAGCCTCTTTTAAAGTAATAAGCTAATCTTTATATAGATGTGCGTTATTCTTAATTAAAATAGCTAGCTTTTTAACTTTTCTTATAATGCCTATAGTTTTTTTAGTAATATACTTAAAATAAGATAAAATAAGATAAAATAACTTACCTTAGATAAGGCTAATAAATTGATCTCTTTGGCTTTTTGTTAAATGTGAAAATTGTTTTGTTAAATAGAATAAAATTTCACTATTCTTATATTTTTAATATCTTCTGCACTTGTTGTAGCTTTTATAAAGCTAGTAATAATATCTTTAGCAATAATGTTTAAAATATGTGCTATACATCGGATATCTTTAGGTTTGTTAATACTAATACTATTATAATTAGTACTTAAAAAGCACTTATAAAGTGTCACGGCTTGTAGCCTAGGGTTAAATGAACGAAGTGATGGCTAAGATTCTCGCAGTTACTACTTAATAGATGCTAGCTAGGGGCAGGTGCGTGAAGGTTTTAATCTCTAGCCTAGCACTAATAATGTATATAGCCCTTAAGAAATACCTTACTTTATAAGCATATAGCTATCTTATAACTAGCTAGCCTCTTTGTTATTTATATAGCCTAAAGGTCCTCTAAAGATTTACTCTAATAAACGTCTTATCTCTAACCTTTACGCTCCTAATATAATACCCCCTTATATATAATTAACCTTAATTATAAAAAAGCTACTTACTTAGGGTATAATTACTATAATAAAGCTTTATAAAGAAAAATAGGATAAGGAATAAAAATAAGATAAGGTACCTTATATCTAGATATATAGGTAAAAAATAATAATAATAATACTACTAATTATAAATAACCCCCTTATTATAGGTAGTAATGTCTAAATAGTAGCCTATATATAGCTTTAATATAGTGAAATAAATATTATTACCTATTATATAGCTAGACTAAAAAAATAGATAACTTATGTTAATTTTTATAATTAGTTTAAATAAATAAGGTACCTAATACTATAGTTCTAAATAGTCTAACTAGAGGGCTTATATTATAATTACTATAAGTTTATAGCTATTAGGCATATATATAAGTAGCAGAGCTAATAGTTATTATTATAATTTATAGATTACTTACCTATAGTATATTAGATTACTTAAGGGGTCTAGGGTTAATATAAAAGAGACTAATTTTCCCCCTTTTATACACTACCTTTCTCCTATAATATCTCTTAACTTTATAAGTTACCCCCTCTAGCTAAATAGTAACTCTCTTACTACTATTATACTATAGTTACTAACCTTCTTTAGTCTTTAAGTATTATTATTATTTATCCTTATTTATCCTAGTTTTTACCTTTATTTAGCTTATAAGTTTATTTACTTACTATTATAACTTTTCTATTTAGTTTATTATAGCTAACTTATAGCTAGTTTACTATATCTAATACTTATATTAGAACTCCCTTACCTTTGCTTACTCTAGAAGGTAAGATTATTAAAAAATCTCCTTTAAAATCTCCTAAGAAGTTATCTTAAAAGTAAACTACCTTTAAAATATTAATATAAGTTTATTATATCCTTACTATATCTTTACTACTAACTTATTACTAGTAAAACCTTAAGTAAGAAAATTTTATATATATACTATTCTTAGTAAGTTATAATATAGAATATTCTCCTAAAAAATAGCACCTATAAGATCCTAGGATATATTATTAATAAGAAAACCTTCCTTACTAAATATAATAAATCTTTAAGTATAACTTCTTTACTTACTTACTACTTCTTTATTACTAATATCTAATAGGCTACTTAATAAAATATATATATTACTTCTAAAATAATAAAAACTATATTATAATATATCTCTCTTATCTAGAATTTACTTACTTATTACTAATATATTACTAGTGCTTAACTTAAATTATATAGCTTTATAATAGGCTATTTAAACTTATTAAAGCTACTCCTAAAGGTAACTACTATTATTAGGATAAAGTAAGTATAATTTTATTACTTAGACCTTAGATTACTACTAACTTACTACTAGGCTATTATAAAAGTAAAGAAAAAGCTATAGAATACTATCTTAGTTTATAAGAATTCTAATAAGTATAAATATATTTACTATACTTAAATAATTACTAATATTACTTATAAAGTAAAATATAATAAGTATACTATAATAGCGCTACTAAGTAATACTATAAACCTTAAAATATAAATTAATATTATAAACTCTTTACACTTTATAGCCTAGAATATCCTAATAGTAAGCTTTTATAATATATATAGCTAATACTTAGCTAACTTACTAGTAGTTTATACCTTATATTACTAATTTACTTACTTATATTAGTTCTATTAAGCTCCTTAGTAAACTTTAGGTTTATATATATAAAAAAGGGATTCTAATAATAAAGATATTCTAAGGGCCTTTACCTCTATAGTTACTATAGCTACTACTACTACTAAGGAACTAGTAGTCCTAGTAACTAACTCTATTATAAAGGGGTAAGTACTTAGTAGCTATATAATAGATTATTTAAATTATTTAAGTAAATTAACTTTTATTTTCTAATATCTTATTATATTACCTATAAATTATAACTATCTTATATTAACTTTACTAGTTAACTATTACTTATAGTTATTAATAATTTCTCTAGTAATAAAATCCCTTTTTAATACCTAAGAATTCTCTAAAGTATTATAGCCTTTTTATTTAACTAGATATTTATAATACCTTCTATTATAGTAATATAAAATAATTCTCTTAACTTTAAACTCTTATTTATTATCTTTAATATTATCTTATAGTAAGGATATATTTTTATATTAGTTAAGTCCCCTTTAAAAGGCTTAAGACTAGTAATATTAAATATATTATATAATTAAGTCCTAGGTAGTAATTTTAATTAATATACTAATCTATAACTCCTAATTACCTTTTTAATCTTATAGGGACTTAGGTACTTTATAGCTAGCTTTTTACTAGGTTATCTTAGGTTAATATTCTTTATTAATAGTAAAATATAGTTACTAACTTTAAACCTTATTAGAGTTCTTTTTAGTTATAATATTTTTATACTAAGTTTATAAGTTACTTAAAAGCTATTTAATTATAGTATATTTCTCTCTTAGTACTAAGACTTTACTTTTAGCTTAATTATTTACTAAAGGGATATTTATAATTACTTACTATAAACCTCTAGGATTATAACCTTATAATACCTTTACTAGTGTGTAGCTATGCGTTATATAATTACTTATATTATACGTAAACTATACTATTAATAGGTTATTTACCTAATTAGTCTATTTAGTATAAGCAAAAGCCCTTAAATAGTGTTCTAGGACTTAGTTTAAATATTCTATCTAGCTATTTATCTAGGGATAAAAAGCAGTGCTAAGTAGCCACTTAGTTACAAGAAGGTAATAAAAAGTTATCTAGAAACCACTAGTAAATATAGAACCTTAGTCTATTATAATACTTTCTAGGGCTTTATAGTCTCTAAAAATATATTCTAAGAACATAGTTACTAGCCTATTACTAGTTAGTTATATTAAAATAGGAATATAAATACTATATTTTATGAAATAGTTAATAATAACTAGAATTACGTTATAAGTCTAGTTTAAATCTTTTACTAGTGGAAGTCTAGTAATAAAATCTATTAATAATTCTTAAAAGGGTAATTAGGTATTAGTAGCGTAGCTAGCTTGCTATATAGTTTATAATGCCTTAGTTTTAAAGTCTAATAACTTATATAAGTGCTAATATATACCTTTATATCTTTCTTTATTATTAGCTAATAATATTAGTTTATAATCTAATAAAGAGTTTTACTTACTCCTTAATGCCTAGTAGTAAGGTTATTATAAGTTAGTAATAAAATTTCTTTTCTTATTCCTAGAGGGATAAAAACACGATTTTTAAATATTAATAGCTTAGAGGGTTTAATAGACTATATCTAGGATATAGCTAAATTACTACTTTTAAGTAACTTTAATTAACCTATAGTAAAGTTATTACCTTACTATGCTTTATATAATAAGACTTAAATTAAGGGTTTTAATTCTAAGCTCTTTTCTAGAAAGTTAGAGATAAACTTAGAAGAGGTTCTCTAAATAAATTAAATCCTAGCTATAATATCTCTATAAGTAATTAGTTTAATAAATACTTTTAGTCTTATAAGGATATAGATAAGTAATGCTTTCTTAGGGCGCCCTTACTACTTACTAGAAATAACCTATACTAGTTTACTTCTATTAGAAATAGCTAGTCTAATAGGAAAATTAAAATAACTAAGTAAAAAATAAAATATACACTAGGTGCTAGTAGTATTACTATAGCTAGCTTATTACTTATTAATAAAAGTATTAAATAACCTTACTAAAACACCTCTTCTAAGAGTATTTAAATTATTAGGTTCTTTAAAAATATAGTTAAGTTATGATTTTTAAGACCCTAGATATTAGTAGTATTATTATAGTATTATTATAACTAACTATTAGTTATACTAAGTAATATTTTTATAAAACCTATAGTATTACTATAGTATTTCTATTACTTAGTATTTATAAATTTAAATAAAAAGGTAAGGAGCTATATAGTTATTACTTTTGCTTTCCTTATCTTACTTATAAAATCTAGTTTTCTTAAAAGTAAGTTAGTAGGATTTAATTTCCCTATATAATATATAATTTTAAAGTTAAAAGAATAAAGCTTATTAAGTATAGTTACTTACTTACTAGTAAGCTTAGGCTTTATAGCTAAGTACTTATAGTTTAAATAGTCTATAATAACCTTAATTATATAAGCTAAATAAGTAAGGTAGTGTCTCTATATGCGAAAAGCCTCTTAGATAGCTAATAATTTACTATTAGGTATTAAATAGCGTAATTTAGTATTAGTTATCTTTCTTAATATAAATATAACTAGGTGCTAGTAACCTAGCACTAATATTATAAGTATAGCCCTAATTATATATCTAGATATATCTATCTTTACTTTAAGGTATATAAGTGAATTAAAATACACTAAAATTAGCGCTTCCTAAAATCTTTATTAAAGTTCTCTAAATACTACTAACTTATAGGGCTTTAGGTTAAATATTACTAGTTACTGCCCTCTAAGGTAATCTATTAATAGAATAATAACTTTACTATACTATTTAATAAAATAGTAGTAAAATCCTATAAAACTAAGGAATAACTAAATATCTAGGATACTACATAGTATTAGCTAAGTTATAATTACTTTAACTTTTACTAGATCTATTATAATGCTTTTTAGTGATATTTTAAAGCCTAAGAATTTAACCTTTATAACTAAAAATTAACACTTTATAAGGTTAATAAAAGGCTTGCTTCTTTAAGCCTATATAAGATTTATTTAATATACTTTATATACTCCTTAACTACGCTACTATATATTAGTATATTATCTAGGTAAATAATATAAGTCTTATTAATAAGTCCTTTAAGGGTATTATTAATATACTCCTAAAAAGTCACTAGTATATTAACTAGTTTAAATAGTATTATAAGATATTTAAAGTGGCTATAGTAGTAATAAAAGGCTATCTTTTACTTATTACCTAAGCGGATATATAGCTAGTAGTATATATCTTTAAGATTAAGGACTATAAAAATAACTATACTTACTAATTAATTAAGGATTTTAGTAATAAAGGGCAAAGGGCCTTATCCTTAATTATAATCTTATTTAAGCCCTTATAATCTATATAAAGCCTTAATTTTCCTCCTTTCTTTAGAATAAATAAAATTAGAGCTTTAGCTAGGCTAACTAATCTTCTAATTTACCCTTTTTACTATATACTTATAAGGTATTCCTTAAGAACTAGTAGCTCTTTTTAGCTAAATTATATATAGGCCCCTAAGGTAGTGTTTTCCTTTCTTTTAATTTAATTATATAAGTGTAACTGCCTAGTTTAGGAAGCTAACCTACTAGTACTTTAGAAAAATATCTATAAACTCTATGTATTCTTCTAGAATTATTAGTATAGGATATTTAGCGCTCTTACCTAATTTAATATAACTTATTTACTACTTATACCTTCTAAAATCTATATAATTATAATACCTTTACTTTTTTACTATATATAAATATATTCTAATATTTATATAGTTACTTTGCTATTTAGTTATGCTTTTTTTTACTAAGTTCTTTAATAGGTCTTTATCTTTTTCTTTCTAATCTTTATTTTCTAGAATACTTAGCCTAATCTTTATTACTCTTAATAATAAGGTAACTACTACTAGTTTTTCTCTTTATATATTTATTACTTACTATAAGTAAAGAAAAGGCGTTTTATTATTACTAAATATCTCTAAAAACCTAATCCTAATATATAATTATAGGTAAATATTCTTTAATTTAATCTATGCTTAAAATCATTCCCTTACCTATATTAGTAATATAGTAGCTAACTTAATAGACTTTTATAAATCCTATACTATCTTTTACTTTTATTAACCTTTTAAGATTCCCTAGTATAGAATTACTTTTTAGCTTATATTCTCTAGTATCTAGTTTATTTATATTACACTCTTCTAATCCTTTTTAATAATAGTTTAGAATAAATTATTAAAAACTATATACTTATATTAAATAGCGCTTATATAGCTAGCTACTAGTTATCTTATTATAGAGATACTTATATTTTTATTTTATTATCTATAGGGTATTCTATAGTAAGATTATATTCCTAAGTATATACTAATTAAACTAGTATTATATTAGGGGATATAGCTTTATTATTACTCTTACTATACCTCTTAGTTATATACTTACTACTTTTGTAAGTAAAATAGTCTAATACTTAGTAAGTTAGTATAGTATACCTAAGCTTTCTATATTTATAGTATACTAAAGATAATTTTTCTCTTAATCTTTACTTTATTACTATACCCTATCTATAGGTAATATAAAGTAAGAGTGTTATTTCTTTCTTTTAAGGTCTTAACTTTTCTTATTACTTTAGCCTAAGCTTATTATAACCTTTGCTTTCTTACCCTAGCCTTATAACTAGCTCTAGGTTATTAGAATCTCTTAGCTAATTATTTACTTCCTTATAATATTATTTAAGCTATTTAGAAAGATAGTAATTCTTAGTTATATAGGGATTACTTTAGGTAACTTAGCTTTTACCTTAGTTTAAGCTTATATAAAGGATTAAAATAATTAGTTATACTTTTACCTAAGATTTAGTAGTATTCTTATTACTTTTAAGTGTCTTATACCCTTATTTATTATTCTAGTTTTTAGCTAATTAAGAAAACCTATTTAAGTAAGTAATAAGTAATTTATATACTTATTTATAGCTATATAATATATTTATTATTACTTTATATTATTAGCTAAGTAACTACTTATATATACTACCTTAGTTATATTATCCTAAAGGTATAGTAGTTTAATTTAAATAATATATTTAAGTTTACTAAGAAATTCTATAGGTTTTTATATATATTCCCTTTATATATAGGTTATTTTATCTATATCTTAATAAAGCTATTATTTTACTATATAATTACTACTAAGTTACTATAGACTACTAGTAGGATTATAGTTAAAGATTAAGGGGTAATTATAGGTCCTAGAGGAGGTCTAGTTAATCCTAGATTTACCTTAAACTCTCTAATTTATACCTTTATTTATAAAATCTCTTATATTCTCTTAAGGCAATATAGCTTAGCTTATATAACCTTATAGTATCTCTATAATACTATATCTTTATTACTTATATTACCTATACCTTTACCTAGATTAGGATTAGGTAGTGTTTATTATACCCTATTATTATCTATAGTTCTAGATTATAGGGGTTCTTTACCTTCCTAATTATCTATAGCTTTATTATTATAAGGTACTAGTGTATTTCTTATAGATCTTTAGAGCATTAGCTATATAATAATCTAGCTAATAGTTTATATCCCTAAAAGGGTTTTAAAGAGATTAATTTATTATAGCTTATAGCCTAGGGTTAAATAAATAAAGTAATAGCTAAGATTCTTATAGTTATTACTTAATAAATACTAGCTAGGGGTAAGTATGTAAAGGTTTTAATCTCTAGCCTAGTACTAATAATATATATAGCCCTTAAGAAATACCTCGCTTTATAAGCACATAGCTATCTTATAGCTAGCTAGCCTCTTTGTTATCTATATAGCCTAAAGGTCCTCCGAAGATCCGCTCTAACGAACGTCCTGTCTCTGACCTCTGCGCTCCTGACATAAAGGTATTATTATTAGAACCATTATCTCTTGTAAGACTATAATATATTTGTTACGTGGCGGAATGAAGGAGGCTGATAAAAGACCAGGTTTAGACATCAATAGCAGAATTTAACTTACTTCTTACATTATACACTACCCTAACAGTAGCTTTCATAAGTGAACTTAGTATAAATTACAACCTATTAGATTTATTAGCCCCTCTAATGGATTTAACTCCTATTATGTATAACTAGCACGTAATAAGTGGTAGTAATTAGAGATTCTTTTATTATGCCCTTCTAGAAACCTAGAAACAAAACCTTATATCTAAAACTAACTATTTATAACGTTAATTCACAGACCTTTAGGTTAGCTTTTAGTTACTAAAAGCAAACTATAACTTATCTACTAGTTTTAGGCTTTTAATAATATAAACCTAAGTTTTAAGTATTAAAAATAATAACTTATTAAAACCAATAAATAAGAAAATTTAATTAAACTTATAAGATATAAATTTAATAATAGAGTAATAAAAAGACACAAACACCTAATATATTAAGATCCTCCTATTTATTAGAATCTAATAGACACATAAGCTATATACCTCGCTTAGAATTAAGTTAGAGTTAGATCTTATATTTTAAAAGCTAAATCTAAAGGATTTCTTAATAAGTCTAATAGATTAGAAGGTAGCAAGGTATTAGAGAGATAATCTAAAGGTATTACTAGCCTAGCTTATAGTACTATAACTACTAAAACTAAGAAAAGTATAAGGAAGGATAAAAATAATAAAGGAAAGGGGATTATAAACTATCCTAAAAATAACACTACTATTTAATATACTAAACCCCTAACTAGCTAATAGAGCTATATCTAGAAGACCTATAGCTAAAACCCTTAGGGAACCTATTAGATTTAAGGGAACTTTATAACCTATAGCTAAAACCCTTAGGGAACCCACTAGACCTAGGGAACTTTACACTAAGACTAGTAAATCTAACACTATAAGGGTGCTTTAGGAGGTAATAGAATAGTAATAAGCTACGTAGCAAGTGATAATAGCTAAGATAGTGGTAGGAATAGACTAGCTAGTAATAAGGTTAATAACTAAAATTAGAAGCTAGTAGAGTGTAAGTGCCTTAGTAAATTCGATGCTATTAGTGTAAAATACTGCCTAGGGAATGTTATATCTACTAGATAACTAGGGTTAGAATAATAGTTATTCCTATGCTAACATAGGACTATTAGCATAACTAATATAACTATAATACCTATAACCACAATACCTATAACTATAATACTAGTAAGGATTTATGTAGTAGCAGGCAAATCCTTATTAGAAGCAGCAAGTATTATATCCCCTAACTAAGGATAGTATACTAGCCCTAAAAACCAAAGGAGGGCGAATCTAGTGCCTAATTAAGATTAATATAGTTAGTAAACGGAAAACGTAGAACGAAATGCGGATTTAATATAGAAAATCACGGATATTAGGCATTTTAAGCCCTATAATAAGCTAGAAGAGATTAATAGCAACCTTATTACATATAATAGGAAGCAGACTATTTTCTATAACATTAAATTATAGGTCTAGGTAGTTAAAGATTATTTATATTATGCTAATCCTAGCTAATAAGATATTATTTAGAAAAAGATCTAGACGTTATTCTAAGGAGATATAATAGTATAGTACTAATAATATCTTAATTTAGGAGAATAGAATACTATATTTAGTGAAATATTAAGAGTGTTTATAGTAGTCTAAAAGGAATTTAGCATTTAAGTCTAAGATATAATAGCATAGCTTAATAAAGTAAAATACACTAAGGAAGACATTATAAACGAAGTATCTTTTTATAAATTCGCATTAAAGATTTTTAGTATACTAAGGCAAATAGCAAGATAACTAATTATTAGCTCCTAGTGCGTTTACGTCTTAAACTCTATCTAGGATTACGCTAAATATGCCTAGTTCTAACTATAATAGATATAAGATTAGCCTATATTACTATAGTAAATAATAAAAGGCGTGACCTATATGATTATTTGCGTAGTAAAGGTTATCCTATAGCTAGAAAGAGCAAAGGAAAGCTTAAGGTCTATTTTAACACTAAGATATCTAGTAGTAATTTAGAAGAGAATAAGGACTAAGCATAAGCTAATTAGAATAGACTATTAAATATATAATTTTAACTAGGAAATTAGCGCTATAGATAGGATAATTAGAATGCCTAAAGATCTCTAGGATTTTTCTAACTAAGGCTATACTAGTAAAACTAACTAATTAAAGGATAAATCTAGAGGCTATAGTAGAATAAATCTTAGGAAAAGAGAGAAAAGCGTTTAGAATTTAGCTAGAATTAGTAAGATAACCCTAAACCTAATATAATAAACAATAACCCTAAGACTTAGGACCGCTAGAGAGAATAGGCTAGCTATAGTAGCTTAGGCAATTTTAGCGTTAGGAGAAACCATCCACTAAGGAAAAAGAATATGCGTATATAATAGTATTTAATAATAACTTTAATATATAATAGCACGAAACTTATCTTTAGGAGTGTAAATACTACCTAACTAAAGAAAGAGTGGTTATAGAGAATAACTATATAAATGCCTAAGCATAGGAATCTAATTTTATTAAAACTTATTTTATAGAAAGTACTAGAAAGAAGGCAAATAGAACTATCCTAAGGATAGATCTAGCTAAGTTAAGCTAACTTATTCTAGGATAAGTAATTAAGGCTATAGTAAGACTATAAGAAGTTAAGTATAATAGAAAATAGGCAAATATATATTTAAAGATTCCTCTTAAATTTAATAATAAGGGCAAGAGTTATTAAATTTACCTTAATATAGGAATATTATTAATTTTAGCGGATAAGGCATGGCTATAATAGAATAGGTTAAATATAAAATAGGAAATATAGGAACCTAAGCCTATATCCGGAGTTTAGTCTTTCTTTTTATCACTAAAAAGCCACATTTAATTTCTATATTCTAGGGATAGCTTGCGGAACCGAAATCACTAGATATTTTATAATTATAGCGGATATAATACTAAACCTAGGACCTAAGCTATTACTTAGAATAAATTTCCTTTATAAATACAGAGCAAAAATTAATTTTATACGCCTTAAGGTAGTTTTTAGATTAGTTTATAGCATAATAGTATAAGTAGAAATTTTTAACTAGCTAATAAGGTTCCCTACTAGAGGGTAGTTACTGTATATATAGTGTTAATTCCGCTAAAAGCATCTATAAGGGTACTAGTTACTTAGAAAGCAGTATAGGAGAATTAGGAAATAAGTGTATACTATATGTAGTTATGTTTAGAATATTTCCTAACGCTTTGTTTAGTAAATCTAGCTAAGGATAGATAATTGCCTATAACCTAACTAATAAAACCATTATAATCCATAAGCATAAGAAGGTTATATAGCTAATAGTAGCTAGCGAAGTAAATGCTAACTATCTAGTTAATAATCCTTTAGCGTATTATATGTATTTTAGCAAAAATATTATAAAGAAAAAGAAAGACTTAGATAAGGATAGTAATAAATCTAATAAGGAAAAGGATAAGCTTAACCTAATAAAGGTTAACGTAGGAGTGCTATTATATAGGATTTTATACCTAGAGGAGATTCTATATATTACTAACAAATTTAGAGTATAGATTGCTAATATTAACTATAAAGTGGCAAGCAAATTCGTTTAGCTTAGCAATAAATATAATATTTATTGTAATAGAGGTATTATACCTATAATAGAGGACTAGAAAATAAGAATTAACCTTATTAAAGAATAGTAACACTAAATAAGGCTAATTAGGCCTTATAGATTAGGAGGATAGAATATAAATAAACTTAATAAAGTATATAATAAACTCTACCTAAAAGGAAAAATATTATATCTAGATAAGCTAGTAGCTATAGCATATCTAGCTTTTATAGTCTAGTAAGAAACTAGTTAGGAAAGGAAAGGGAGAGTTATAATTAATATAAGACTACTTAATAACGTAGCTATGCTAGATATATACCTATTACTAGACTAAAGCGACATTATAAATAACACTTATAGTAAGAAAGTTTTTTTACTTTTTAATAGAATGGGATTTTTACTAACTACTAGTTAGGAGGGACTATTAAGCCCGCATAGTAGTTATATTAAATTAAGGCCTTAAAGCGTTAAATATAGCGTTAATAGGATTTAAAAATTCTCTTGCTTTCGCCTAATGGTTTATAAACTAGCTGTTTTAGAAGTATAAGTATTTTATTTAAGTGTATATTAACAATATTATTGTGTTTTCTAATAGCTTAGAAGAGCATTTAGACTACCTTAATATTATGCTTAAAATCCTTAAAGAAAATAGGATAATAATTGCTACAAAGAAGTTATTTATTAGTTATCTTACTATCTAGCTGCTTGGTTTTGTTATTAATAGCAACGGAATTATTAACACTAATAACTAGTTAAAAGCTTTTTAGAAGATGATTTTTCTAAGCAATCTATCTAGTCTTAAAACCTTTATTAGAATAGCTAGATTCCTCTGTAATAGAATCCCATGGTTTAACATACAAATTCAACCCTTATAAGCGTAAAAACAGCGCTATTAAAGGAATTTTGTAAAGGGAATGAAAAAATCACTAGTATCTTAAAGCTAGTATAGAAGAGAAAGACATAATAAAAGACATTTTCGCTAACTAAGGAGAAGAAAAGGGCTTTTAAAGATATTAAGGCGTTCTTAAGCGAGAAATAGACCTTATAGCATTATGATCTAAAGAGATTACTTTTCCTTAAAATTAACGCCTATAAGGAAGGTTTTGGTTTATATACCTTCTAATTATAAGAGGAATAGGATAGTTAAAGTATTCCTAGGAAGGATATTAAGAATAACTAAATACAGCTAATCCTATTCCTCTTAAAGGTAACATTAAGCGTTAAGAAATAATACGGTTTAACTAAAGCAAAAGTAGCTATAATTACTTAGAGCGTTAGGAAGCTTTAGAAGATAGTCTAATCTAATAGCACTATAGTTAATATTTTAACTAACCATTTACTAGCAAAGGGCATTATTAAACACACCTTACTATTAATAATAGATCTAGACAAGGCTAACCTAAAATTAGCCAAAGTTACGAATTATCTATTATAATTTAATCTAAAGGTAACGCATATACTAGGAGTGCTAAATATTATACTAGATACGCTCTCTAGACTACTAGTGGAGGTTACCTATAGAGAAGTAGCATAGAAAAGCTAGTATAATAAATTAGATATAAGCGCGTTTTTACCACTAAGGAATACATTATAACTATAATAATAGATAATAACCTTAAGGCTAGAATTATCTAAGGATATTAGTCTAATTAAAAGTTTAGCTAAATTATTATAGCTATAAGAGCTTACTAAGAAAGGTAAGTAGTAAAGAACACTAGAATTAGACTAAAAATTCCTTTATATAGATAGGATTTGCGCGAGAATAGTTTACTATATTATTATAGTAAGGATAGATTTTTCTATCTCTGTATTCTAATAGCGGAGGTTAAATCTATACTATAATTAGTTTATAATAAGTAATAACACTTTAGTATTACTAGGATAGTAATAGAGCTTTAATTAGTGTGTTTCCCGCGCATAAGCTAGCAGATTTACAATTATATAGCCTATTATGCTATATATTAGGAAAATGTAATTAATCATTTAAAACCACTAGAAGAGCTATAACCTTTATAACTAAAGCCTATGCCTTTTTATATAATTTCACTTGATTTTATTATAGATATACTAGAAGTATTAGCTACAAACATAATATAGTAAATAAAAGGATACGTAATATATAATTCTTTATATCTAGTGAATTGCCTATTTAGTAAAAGGACCCTTCTAATACTAGGACACACTATATACATAGTAGAAATCTAGGTAAAATTACTCCTTTATACTCTATATATCATAGACTAGGGACTACTAAGATAAATTATTAGTAATAGAGACCTAAAGTTTATATCTAATATATAAAAGGAGATATTTAGGTGTATAGGAGTTAAACTCCTAATAGGCATAGTATATTACCCTTAGATAGATAAAATAGTGAAAAGGAAAAACTAAATAGTTATAATTATAATATAATACTATATAGTAATAGACCTAGATATAGCGTGGATATTACTACTCCTAGTACTATAGCATTAATTAAATAATACTATAGTAGTAAGTATAAGGCAGGCCCCTAATAAGCTATTATATAGTTTCTATCTATTAAGTATTATTAATCTCCTCTCTCTAAATAACATAACTAACACTAGAGCTAGCGTAAATAACATAGTAGTATTATAAAAACTTTACTAGCATAAGGCCTAATTAGTAATTATAATAGCAGCTACACTTGCTAAGATTTAGTATAATAATTGCCATAAACTAGTTAATATTAATAAAGGAGATATAGTATATCTATAATTACATAAGGGATATAAGCTACCTAGTAAACCTAAGAAGAAATAGTTACTATAGAGGGTAAGGCTATATAAGGTACTAGAAAAAGTGAATCTATTAGCATATTAATTAGATTTTCCCTAGACTCGCAAGTTTACCTAGTAGTGTTAGTAGTGTAAATATAAAAGCTAGTATAAGGAAAGGATCTATTTAATAAGGAAAAACTAGCTCCACTGCTAATTACATTTAATAATCCAGAGAAAGCGAATTACTAGGAGATTAAAAGAATTTATAGGTATTAGGTTAAGATTTTTAAATAAACTAAAGCTATAAGAGTGGAATTTCTTATTAGATAGAAGGGATATATAGCTAAAGATAACTAATAGATAATAGAAAGCGAAATGCAAATTAACGCGTTTAAGATAGTAAAAGAATACCTTAAGAAGAATTTAATTAATTAGATAAAAGAATATATAAAAAGGGCTTTAATCTACCTATAGAATAGTAACCGTGAAGCAAGAGAGATTATAGAAGACTAGTAGATTTAGTAAGCTAGTACAAAGCTACAAGACCCCTTATATATATTGCGTTTTGCGCTAACCAAAAGGGACTCACTTTTACTTAAACCTTATATTATCCCTAATACTACTATAAGCCTAGTGTAGTTATATTTAGTAAATATACTGTTAATTTTATTTTTAATTATATTTTCGCTTTATAGCTACTATTTCCCTTAATAATAGTATAAGTAATAAAGATTTCTAGAAGCTATAAAACATAAAACTATATTAGCTATAGGAAATATAAAAGTATAATAATTATAAGGAATACTATATAAAATTCGAATTCTTTACTCTAGAGGTTAAATATAACCTATATATAACTATTGCTAACCTATATAGATATATGAGCGTGAGACCTAAGCTTATTATATTTAATAATAAGGTTAATTTTAATAAAAGAACACTATTTAAATAAACACTAGTAGCATACCTATATATTTAAATCCTAGTATTAATATAAAGAAATTTAATAGTATACAAAATTATAACTGCCTAAGTAAGGTAAGCGCATACTAATACTAACGCTTAGATAGCTAAATATAACTAAGATATAGACTATTAGTTATCTTTACTAGGGATAGTAAGCTATTTAACAGAAAGAAAGCTTTTTAAATAACATTTATAACTAATTAATAAACAGAATTAGTTATAGGAGTACACATGCTTTATATAGTAAATTATATAGTTATAATAATAGCAGTACTTAGGCGAATTAAGAATGCGATAAGATAATTTAGACACACTGTTATAATTAGTAAAAACACGTAATAAAAACGTTAATAAAGTTGCTAAGGTTATCTAAAAAGCAGTTAAAACTAAGGATTAACCTAGGGACAATAATAATAATAACATTATAAGCATATTGCTAGATACGTTTGCGGAGAAGCAAGTATATAACTAGGTAATAAAAGATTTAATTAAGGATAACCATAAAAGAATTAAGAAAAGAAAATAATTAGAAAAGAAGCAAATAAGTTAGAAAGATAATAGATCTATTAACCTAATAGATAAAGAAGATAATAGTGTAGTAAAGGTTAATTTAACCTAAGTAAGGGGTGAATTCCTAAACTAGAACTTAAACTAGAAAGTAATAAAGGGACTAAATTTATAGATACTAAGGTTAATAATAGTAGTCTAAAGAGCAAATTTAATAAAGAAATAGATAGAGAAGTTAGTAAAATACCTATAGAATACCTTATTAGGCTATTATAGGTATATATATAAATAGAGGAACTTAACTTTAAACCTTTATTTATTAGATTTAGATAGCCTAGCTCTAGGATAGAAGCTCTTAAGCTAATGCCTAAGATTAGAGCAGTGGTATGTTAGAGAATATAGGAAGAATTTAACGCTAAATATAAAGGAAAGGGCATTAAAGGGATTAATTTTAGTAGGTTTAAACACACTATATAGGGTTATAAGAAAGCTATATAGGATGTTTAGTATATAATATAGGCTTATATATATAAATTCGCCCTAAAGGGTACTATAATAGTATTAGATAGTTTAGAAGTAAACTTAAGGGATATATATTTTATGTTATAGTAAAACGTGATTATCTAGATTTTCGCTATTTTTAAAGAATAAAAGGCTATATTAAGTGTAAAATAAATAGTAGTAAAGTATGCTAGAAGGCTTATATATTAGATTATAGTTAATCTAATAGAATGTAGCGTAATAAGAAGGGCGAAAAACTAGGTAAAAATAGCAGTAGTAGCCTTTTATAATAGGGTAATAGTTAAGTGTGGCTAATAGATAGCTATATATAATAGCATAATATCCTTACTACTATAAGCTAATTTATTAGCTCTTTATTTCGCAGATAAATTTAGCGTAGTTAATGCTATAATTATAGGTACTTTAGCTAGCATTAGGTAGGCAGATTTGCTTTATATTAGTATAGAGAAGGAGCTAATAAAAAGATTATTAGAATTCTAATAAAATAAGGAGAGAAGTAAATAGCATAAGAAAAGTAAAATTAATAATCTTATAGACTAAATTAATAAGGTATAAAAGGATTTTAAAGAAATTAAAAGTAAGTTAGCTAATATAAATATAGTTATTTAAGATTTAATAAAAGATATCTATGATCTAGTAGAGGTAATAGAAGAGGAGTTAAAAAGTTTTAGGGCTAAATTCATATAAATATCTAAGATATTAAAAGCCTAAAAAGAGAGACTTGTGAACCTTAAGTTAGGCAGGATATTAATTAAATTTAATAAGTAACTTAATATATTAAAACAAGATATAATTAGAAAGGATAAATATAAGAAGAAGATTATAGATTTAGTAACTACTATAATAGGGGTGCTAAAGGAGGTGTAAGCCTAAGTAGTAACTATTAAAAGTCTTATAAAAGATTAAAAAGGACTAAAAGAGAATATAAAGAAGATAAGATTAGCCCTAGTAAGGCTAATTCTAGTAGTAAAATCCCTAGAGCTATAGGCATAGCTATAGGTAATACTAGTTCCTATAACTCTAGTCCTAGTGACACTAGGCTTAGGCGAAACTAGTAAGTAATAAGGCAAATTACGCTAGGGAACACTAAAAATAGGTAAAAAGCGTCTATAGGATAAAATAAACCTACTAGTAATGCTAAGTAAGAGGCCTAAGTTACCTAGAAAGTCTAGTCTAAATACAAAGGTAGCTTAGATAGTTTCTTAATAGGCTACGCTAAATACACTAGTATTGTTAGGAAAATAGATAAAGATAGTAAGAACTAAGAGATAAATAGCATTACTAATAACGTAAGTGCTAGTTATTAAGGTAATAAAACCATAGACTAAGGAGGAAGATAAATTTGCTAGATTACTAGACTAAGGGGATGAATTTAGACTTTAAAAAAGGAATTAAATTTTATTAGGTAATAAGGTAGGAATCTAGAATTAGACTAGAATAACATTAGAAAGGGTAGTTAAATAGTAGGATTTAATAACTTACTAGAGAAAAGGATATAGAGAAATCATTATTTAATATAATAATTCTATTAGTATAATTAAGGATATATATTACTAGAAGGAATCGTAGAATTAAGTAATTCTACGTAATAGTAACTATAAATATAGTAGTGGACACGCTAAATACGTTTTTCTTTTATGTAACCTAAGTAGTTAGATGATTTTTAATTTGCTTAGCTAGATAAAGGATAAATCTAGTTATGTTTTAGCTACCTATAACTAGGATAGTTATCTTTTAAGGTATGCCTAGCACTTATTATGTAGTAGAATAAAGGAGGCTAATAAAAGACTAGGTTTAGACATTAATAGCAGAATTTAACTTACTTCTTATATTATACACTACCCCTAATAGTAGCTTTCACAAGTGAACTTAGTACGAATTACGACCTGTTAGATCCGTTAGCCCCTCTAACGGATTTGACTCCTATCGTGTATAACCAGCATGTAACAATATTAATAAGTAATTACTAATTAGTATATTTTAAAGAGATTTTTATAACTTACCTTATAATAGATAGTAATTGTATATTATATAAAGCCATAAGCTAGTTAAATATATTATTAATATATATTCTAGTATGTGTGCTTTTTAAGTTTTTAAATCCTAGTTAATAATATTAGTATTAGTAAATTTAAGTAAGAATAATAATATAAATACATACTAAGAAGCTTATATTCTAATTTAAAATCTAAAGTTATCTAATTTGTAATAACTCCTAAATAAGACTTTGAATTAAAAGATGTCCATATATCTAGTTGTAAAGATATATAGCTAAAATTTGAGAAGTGTTTTTAAGCTTAATAATAAGCTCTTAGAAGGACTTATTATATAAATTATGGATATTTATAGAAATATTCCGATAATTTAAATAAGATGTTGTATTTGGACTATAATTATTAGTTATATAATAAGGGAATAAATAAGAATAAATACTTACTTAAAGTAACTTAGTAATTCCTAAAAGAATTACTAGTTAAAGTAAAAAGATAAGTTATTCTCTAGTATAAATTTTATAGCTAGATTAATAACAGTATTTAGTGAGAATTCACTTGAGGGAGGCCTAGGCCTTTTTTGTAAAAAAGTAGAAATACTTGATTGTATAGATGGTGAAGGTTAGGTTATAAGAGGTACTAGATCATAATTAATATTCGTAATATTATATATAGCTTAATTAATAAAGGTAAGAGAATAACTTACTAGTAATCTTATTACTCTCTTCTTTTTAGATATAGTAATAGTTAAATGCTTTGTTTTATAATGGCTAGTACCATTAGATAATTAAAAACGCTTAGCTTTATAAGAAAAGCTAAAGAAGCAATTTTCTTGTGTACAATAACATATTATTAATCTTTCCTTATTATAATTAATGTCTAATAGATAATAATTAAATAAGTTATAATTAATAATATAAGCTTTAGTTTTAAAACTATAGCTTAGTTTATTTTTAATGTTATTCTTAAATTTCCCATTAAAATTACTCTTATTAAAAGAGCTATTAGATAGGGTTTAAGAAATAACATTAGAAGGGTGTTAGGAGCGCAGAGGTCAGAGACAGGACGTTTGTCAGAGCGGATCTTCAGAGGACCTTTAGGCTATATAGATAATAAAGAGGCTAGCTAGCTATAAGATAGTTATATGCTTATAAAGCAAGGTATTTCTTAAGGACTATATATATTATTAGTACTAGGCTAGAGATTAAAACCTTTATATACTTACCCCTAGCTAGTATTTATTAAGTAATAACTATAAGAATCTTAGCTATTACTTTATTTATTTAACCCTAGGCTATAAGCTATAATAAATTAATCTCTTTAAAACCCTTTTAGGAATATAAACTATTAGCTAGATTATTATATAGCTAATACTCTAAAGATTTATAAGAAACACGCTAGCACCCTATAATAATAAAGCTATAGATAATTAGGAAGGTAAAGAACCCTATAATCTAGAACTATAAATAATAATAGGGTATAATAAACACTACCTAATCCTAATCTAAGTAAAGGTATAGGTAATATAAGTAATAAAGATATAGCATTATAAAGATACTATAAGGTTATATAAGCTAAGCTATATTACCTTAAGAGAATATAAGAGATTTTATAAATAAAGGTATAAATTAAAGAGTTTAAGGTAAATCTAGGATTAGCTAGACTTTCTTTAGGACCTATAATTACCCCTTAATCTTTAACTATAATCTTACTAGTAGTCTATAGTAACTTAGTAGTAATTATATAGTAAAATAATAGCTTTATTAAGATATAGATAAAATAACCTATATATAAAGGGAATATATATAAAAACCTATAGAATTTCTTAGTAAACTTAGATATATTATTTAAATTAAATTACTATACTTTTAGGGATAATATAACTAAGGTAGTATATATAAGTAGCTACTTAGCTAATAATATAAAGTAATAATAAATATATTATATAGCTATAGATAAGTATATAAATTACTTATTACTTACTTAAATAGGTTTTCTTAATTAGCTAAAAACTAGAATAATAGATAAGGGTATAAGACACTTAGAAGTAATAAGAATACTACTAAATCTTAGGTAAAAGTATAACTAATTATTTTAATCCTTTATATAAGCTTAGACTAAGGTAAAAGCTAAGTTACTTAAAGCAATCCTTATATAACTAAGAATTACTATCTTTCTAAATAGCTTAAATAATATTATAAGGAAGTAAATAATTAGCTAAGAGATTTTAATAACCTAGAGCTAGTTATAAGGCTAGGGTAAGAAAGCAAAGGTTATAATAAGCTTAGGCTAAAGTAATAAGAAAAGTTAAGACCCTAAAAGAAAGAGGTAATGCTT
Source organism: Epichloe baconii (assembly GCA_023650635.1). Taxonomy (NCBI): domain Eukaryota; kingdom Fungi; phylum Ascomycota; class Sordariomycetes; order Hypocreales; family Clavicipitaceae; genus Epichloe; species Epichloe baconii. The sequence continues at coordinate 903,348 of CP097908.1, read as the reverse complement.
TTACTTTATATTACCTATAGATAAGGTATAGTAATAAAGCAAAGATTAAGAGAAAAATTATCCCTAGTATACTATAAATATAGAAGGCCTAGGCATGCTATACTAACTTACTAAGCACTAGACTATTTTACCTATAAAAGTAGTAAGTATATAACTAAGAGGTATAGTAAGAGTAGTAATAAAGCTATATCCCCTAATATAATACTAGTTTAATTAGCATATACTTAGGAATATAATCTTACTATAAAATACCCTATAGATAATAGAATAAGAATATAAGTATCTTTATAATAAGATAACTAGTAGCTAGCTATATAAGTGTTATTTAATATAGGTATATAGTTTTTAATAATCTATTCTAAATTATTATTAAAAAAAATTAGAAGAGTGTAATATAAATAGACTAAATACTAGAGAGTATAAGCTAAAAAGTGATTTTATACTAGGGAATCTTAAAAAGGTTAATAAAAGTAAAAGATAATATAGGATTTATAAAAGTCTATTAAGTTAGCTACTATATTACTAATATAAGTAAGGGAATAATTTTAGGTATAGATTAGATTAAAGAATATTTACCTATAATTATATATTAGGATTAGGGTTTTTAAAGATATCTAGTAATAATAGAATACCTTTTCTTTACTTATAGTAAGTAATAAATATATAAAGAGAAGAAACTAGTAGTAGTTACCTTATTATTAGGGGTAATAAAGATTAGGCTAAGTGTTCTAGAAAATAAAGATTAGAAAGAAAAAGATAAAGACTTATTAAAGAACTTAGTAGTAAAAGAAGTATAACTAAATAGTAAAGTAACTATATAAATATTAGAATATACTTATATATAGTAAAAAGTAAAGGTATTATAATTATATAGATTTTAAAAGGTATAAGTAGTAAATAAGCTATATTAAATTAGGGTAAGAGCGCTAAATATCCTATACTAATAATTCTAGAAGAATACATAGAGTTTATAGATGTTTTTTCTAAAGCGCTAGTAAGTTAGCTTCCTAAACTAGGCAGTTACACTTATATAATTAAGTTAGAAGAAGGAAAACACTACCTTAGGGGCTTATATATAATTTAGCTAAAAGAGAGCTACTAGTTCTTAGGGAATACCTTATAAGTATATAGTAAAAGGGTAAATTAGAAGATTAGTTAGCCTAGCTAGAGCTTTAATTTTATTTATTCTAAAGAAAGGAGGAAAATTAAGGCTTTATATAGATTATAAGGGCTTAAATAAGATTATAATTAAGGATAAGGCCCCTTTACCCTTATTACTAAAATCCTTAATTAATTAGTAAGTATAATTATTTTTATAGTCCTTAATCTTAAAGATATATATTACTAGCTATATATTTGCTTAGGTAATAAGTAAAAGATAGCCTTTTATTACTACTATAGTTACTTTAAATATCTTATAATACTATTTAAACTAGTTAATATACTAGTAACTTTTTAGGAGTATATTAATAATACCCTTAAAGGACTTATTAATAAGACTTATATTATTTACCTAAATAATATGCTAATATATAGTAGTGTAGTTAAGGAGTATATAAAGTATATTAAATAAATCTTATATAGGCTTAGAGAAGTAAGCCTTTTTATTAACCTTATAAAGTATTAATTTTTAGTTATAGAGGTTAAATTCTTAGGCTTTAAAATATCACTAAAAGGCATTATAATAAATCTAGTAAGAGTTAAAGTAATTATAACCTAGCTAGTACTATATAGTGTCCTAGATATTTAGTTATTCCTTAGTTTTATAGGATTTTACTACTGTTTTATTAAATAGTATAGTAAAGTTATTATTTTATTAATAGATTACCTTAGAGGGCAGTAACTAGTGATATTTAACCTAAAGCCTTATAAGTTAGTAGTGTTTAAAGAACTTTAATAAAGATTTTAGGAAGCGCTAATTTTAGTGTATTTTAATTTACTTATATACCTTAGAGTAAAGATAAATATATCTAGATATATAATTAGGGCTATACTTATAATGTTAGTGCTAGGTTACTAGCACCTAGTTATATTTATATTAAGAAAGATAACTAATACTAAATTACGCTATTTAATACCTAATAGTAAATTATTAGCTATCTAAGAGGCTTTTTACATATAGAGACACTACCTTGCCTATTTAGCTTATATAATTAAGGTTATTATAGACTATTTAAACTATAAGTACCTAGCTATAAAGCCTAAGCTTACTAGTAAGTAAGTAATTACACTTAATAAGCTTTATCCTTTTAACTTTAAAATTATATATTATATAGGGAAATTAAATCCTACTAACTTACTTTTAAGAAAACTAGATTTTATAAGTAAGGTAAGAAAAGCAAAAGTAATAACTATATAGCTCCTTACCTTTTTATCTAAATTTATAAATACTAAGTAATAGAAATACTATAGTAATACTATAGGTTCTATAAAAATATCACTTAATATAACTAATAGTTAGTTATAATAACACTATAATAATATTACTAATATCTAGGGTCTTAAAAAATTATAACTTAACTGTATTTTTAAAGAACCTAATAATCTAAATACTCTTAGAAAAGGTGTTTTAGTAAGGTTATTTAATACTTTTATTAATAAGTAATAAGCTAGCTATAGTAATACTACTAGTACCTAGTGTATATTTTGTTTATTACTTAGTTATTTTAATTTTCCTATTAGACTAGCTATTTCTAATAGGAGTGAACTAGTATAGGTTATTTCTAGTAAGCAGTAAGGGCGCCCTAAGAAAGCATTACTTATTTATATCCTTATAAGACTAGAAGTATTTATTAAACTAATTACTTATAGAGATATTATAGCTAGGATCTAATTTATTTAAAGAACCTTTTCTAAGTTTATCTCTAACTTTTAGAAAAAGCTTAGAATTAAAACCCTAATTTAAGTCTTATTATATAAAGTATAGTAAGGTAATAACTTTACTATAGGTTAATTAAAGTTACTTAAAAGTAGTGATTTAGCTATATCCTAGATATAGTCTATTAGACCCTCTAAGCTATTAATGTTTAAAAATCATGTTTTTATCCCTCTAGGAATAAGAAAAGAAATTTTATTACTAACTTATAATAACCTTACTACTAGGCATTAGGGAGTAAGTAAAACTCTTTATTAGATTATAAACTAATATTATTAGCTAATAATAAAGAAAGATATAAAGGTATATATTAGTACTTATATAAGTTATTAGACTTTAAAACTAAGGTATTATAAACTATATAGTAAGCTAGCTATACTACTAGTGCTTAATTACTCTTTTTAAGAATTATTAATAGATTTTATTACTAGACTTTTACTAGTAAAAGATTTAAACTAGACCTATAATATAATTCTAGTTATTATTAACTATTTTATAAAATATAGTATTTATATTCCTATTTTAACGTAACTAACTAGCAATAGGCTAGTAACTATATTCTTAGAATATGTTTTTAGAGACTATAAAGCCCTAGAAGGTATTATAATAGACTAAGGTTTTATATTTACTAGTGGTTTCTAGATAACTTTTTATTACTTTCTTATAACTAAGCAGCTACTTAGTACTGCTTTTTATCCCTAGATAAATAGCTAGATAGAATGTTTAAACTAAGTCCTAGAACACTATTTAAGGGCTTTTGCTTATACTAAATAAACTAATTAGGTAAATAACCTATTAATAGTGTAGTTTATATATAATATAAGTAATTATATAACACATAGCTACACACTAGTAAAGGCATTATAAGGTTATAATCCTAGAGGTCTATAGTAAGTAATTATAGATATCCCTTTAGTAAATAATTAAGCTAAAAGTAAAGTCTTAGTACTAAGAGAGAAATACACTATAATTAAATAGCTTTTAAGTAACTTATAGACTTAGTATAGAAAATATTATAACTAGAAAAGAACTCTAATAAGGTTTAAAGTTAGTAACTATATTTTACTATTAATAAAGAATATTAACCTAAGATAACCTAGTAAAAAGCTAGCTATAAAGTACCTAGGTCCCTATAAGATTAAAAAGGTAATTAGAAGTTATAGATTAGTATATTAATTAAAATTACTACCTAGGACTTAATTATATAATATATTTAATATTACTAGTCTTAAGCCTTTTAAAAGGGACTTAACTAATATAAAAGATATATCCTTACTATAAGATAATATTAAAGATAATAAATAAGAGTTTAAAGTTAAGAGAATTATTTTATATTACTATAATAAAAGGTATTATAAATATCTAGTTAAATAAAAAGGCTATAATACTTTAGAGAATTCTTAGGTATTAAAAAGGATTTTATTACTAGAGAAATTATTAATAACTATAAGTAATAGTTAACTAGTAAAGTTAATATAAGATAGTTATAATTTATAGGTAATATAGTAAGATATTAGAAAATAAAAGTTAATTTACTTAAATAATTTAAATAATCTATTATATAGCTACTAAGTACCTACCCCTTTATAATAGAGTTAGTTACTAGGACTACTAGTTTCTTAGTAGTAGTAGTAACTATAGTAACTATAGAGGTAAAGGCCCTTAGAATATCTTTATTATTAAAATCTCTCTCTTTATATATATAAACCTAAAGTTTACTAAGGAGCTTAATAGGACTAATATAAGTAAGTAAATTAGTAATATAAGGTATAAACTACTAGTAAGTTAGCTAAGTATTAGCTATATATATTATAAAAGCTTACTATTAGGATATTCTAGGCTATAAAGTATAGAGAGTTTATAATATTAATCTATATTTTAAGGTTTATAGTATTACTTAGTAGCGCTATTATAGTATACTTATTATATTTTACTTTATAAGTAATATTAGTAGTTATTTAAGTGTAGTAAATATATCTATACTTATTAGAATTCTTATAAACTAAGATAGTATTCTATAGTTTTTCTTTACTTTTATAATAACCTAGTAGTAAGTTAGTAGTAATCTAAGGTTTAAGTAGTAAAATTATACTTACTTTATTCTAATAGTAATAGCTACCTTTAGAAGTAGCTTTAATAAGTTTAAATAGCCTATTATAAAGCTATATAATTTAAGTTAAGTATTAGTAGTATATTAGTAATAAGTAAGTAAATTCTAGATAAGAGAGATATATTATAATATAGTTTTTATTATTTTAGAAGTAATATATATATTTTATTAAGTAGCCTATTAGATATTAGTAATAAAAAGTAATAAGTAAGTAAAGAAATTATACTTAAAGATTTATTATATTTAGTAAAGAAAGTTTTCTTATTAATAATATATCCTAGGATCTTATAAGTGCTATTTTTTAGGAGAATATTCTATATTATAACTTACTAAAAATAGTGTATATATAGAATTTTCTTACTTAAGGTTTTACTAGTAGTAAGTTAGTAGTAAAGATATAGTAAGGATATAATAAACTTATATTAATATTTTAGAGATAGTTTACTTTTAAGATAACTTCTTAGGAGATTTTAAAGGAGATTTTTAATAATCTTACTTTCTAAAGTAAGTAAAGGTAAGGGAGTTCTAATATAAGTATTAGATATAGTAAACTAACTATAAGTTAGCTATAATAAACTAAATAGAAAAGTTATAATAGTAAGTAAATAAACTTATAAGCTAGATAAAGGTAAAAACTAAGATAAATAAGGATAAATAATAATAATACTTAGAGACTAAAGAAGGTTAGTAACTATAGTATAATAGTAATAAGAGAGCTACTATTTAGCTAGAGGGGTAACTTATAAAGTTAAGAGATATTATAGGAGAAAGGCAGTGTGTAAAAGGGGGAAAATTAGTCTTTTTATATTAACCCTAGACCCCTTAAGTAATCTAACACGCTATAGGTAAGTAATCTATAAATTATAATAATAACTATTAGCTCTACCACTTATATATATACCTAATAGCTATAAACTTATAGTAATTATAATATAAGCCCTTTAGTTAAACTATTTAAAACTATAGTATTAGGTATCTTATTTATTTAAACTAATTATAAAAATTAATATAAGTTATCTATTTTTTAGTCTAGCTATATAATAGGTAATAATATTTATTTTGCTATATTAAAGCTATATATAAGCTACTATTTAAATATTACTACCTATAATAAGGGGGTTATTTATAATTAGTAGTATTATTATTATTATTTTTTTACCTATATATCTAAATATAAGGTGCCTTATTTTATTTTTATTCCTTATCTTATTTTTCTTTATAAAGCTTTATTATAGTAACTATACCCTAAGTAAGTAACTCTTTTTATAATTAAGGTTAATTATATAAGGGGGTATTATATTAGAGTGTAAAGGTTAGAGATAGAATATTTATTAAAGTGAATCTTTAGAGGACCTTTAGGCTATATAAATAATAAAGAGGCTAGCTAGCTATAAGATAGTTATATGCTTATAAAGTAAGGTATTTCTTAAGAACTATATATATTATTAGTGCTAGGCTAGAGATTAAAACCTTTACGCACCCGCCCCTAGCTAGTATCTATTAAGCAGCGACTGCGAGAATCTTAGCTATCACTTCGTTCATTTAACCCTAGGCTATAAGCCGTGACAAAGGGGTAAAAACTAGAGAGGTAGTTGATTTAGCCATTTTAGTAAGGCTAATAGACTTTAAAGGTATTTAAAGATTTGGATAGTAAAGAGTAGATTTTAAGCTTTATAAAAGTATAAAGTTTATATCTTAAAGTGTAGTATTAGAAAAGATATAATAATATAAAGTATAAAGGAAATAAGGAAGGGAAAGGGAGCTTACTTATAAAGAAAAGGTTTTATTATATAATATATTATACATAAAGTAAGGGGTTGTATTACTATAGTCTATAGGACTCTAATAATACTAATACGAGTAAAAGTAACCTATAATTTTACTATTATTAAAAAAACAGGTTAAACCTAGTTAAATTAATAGTAAGATTCTATTATAATATTACTATAGAATTCTAATAATACTAATACGAGTAAAAGAAACCTATAATATAGCTATTATGAAAAAAACAGGTTAAACCTAGTTAAATTAATAGTAGGATTCTATTATAATATTACTATAGAATTCTAATAATACTAATACGAGTAAAAGTAACCTATAATATAGCTATTATAAAAAAATAGGTTAAACGTAGTTATATTTATAGTGAGATTATATTATAATAAAACTTTACTAATAGTAGTATAATTAAAAGTGGGTCCTCTTATATTTTTATTATCTAACTTATAATATATATATTTTTATTTATATATAACTAAAAATGAAGCGGATCTACATGTTTTATCTAATACTAAGGTTATAAGGTGCCCTGCTTCTAGGGTTCGAACCTATAGGCTTTTTATACCTTAGCTCTTATTTAAATTAAATTTTATTTTTCATAAATTTAACTCCACTTAACCACACCAAGGGAGTGTGCTTTGTTAGATCTATATTAATAGAAGAGGGTTTACTTAGGTATATAAGGCTTTATTCTTAAAGCGTAAAAATAATACTTAAATTTAGTTTATAATATCTAAATAAGCGATAATCCTAGGTTTTTTTTATATTATAAAGATAATAATCTAAATTAGAAGAAAGTCATTTACTTATTAATATTTATTACTAATATTATATAGGTACTTAAAGATCTAATATAACTTATATTAGCTTATACTAGCTTAGGATAGCTTAACATAGCTTATACTAGCTTAAGATAGCTTATAGTAGCTTAAGATAGCTTATACTAGCTTAAGATAGCTTAAGATAGCTTATAGTAGCTTATAGTAGCTTATAATAGCTTATACTAGCTTAAGATAGCTTATAGTAGCTTATAGTAGCTTATAATAGCTTATACTAGCTTGTAATAGCTTAAGATAGCTTATAGTAGTTTATACTAGCTTAAGATAGCTTCAGATAGCTTATAGTAGCGTATACTAGCTTATAATAGTGTAAGATAGCTTATAGTAACTTAAGATAGCTTATAGTAGCGTATACTAGCTTATAATAGTGTAAGATAGCTTATAGTAGCTTAAGATAGCTTAAGATAGCTTATAGTAGCTTATAGTAGCTTATAATAGCTTATACTAGCTTAAGATAGCTTATAGTAGCTTATAGTAGCTTATAATAGCTTATACTAGCTTGTAATAGCTTAAGATAGCTTAAGATAGCTTATAGTAGCTTAAGATAGCTTATAGTAGTTTATACTAGCTTATACTAGCTTAAGATAGCTTATAGTAGCTTAAGATAGCTTATAGTAATTTATACTAGCTTAGGATAGCTTGTAATAGCTTATAATAGCTTATACTAGCTTATATAACTTATATTAGCTAATATTACTAATATTACTTATAATATAATTAGTGTTAAAGTTTAATTAAAAATAAATAACTAATAAATAAATAAAATATAAATATTAGTAAGTATAAGTAAATTACTATAGAAAAAGCTAAACTTCTTAATTATTTAATATTTTAAGGTTTTTTAAAATATTAATAAAATAAAATTCCTTTCTATTTTATATTTTTAATATTATAGTAAATTAGTATTACTAATTATAGTAATTATAACATATTATTAATAAGTAAGTCTTAGTAATATATCTAAAAATAAGTTAAATTAATTATAAGTAAGGTTATTAAAGTTATTATAGTTATTATAATAATTATAATCTATTATTTAAAAGAAAGTCCTAGTATTTTTCCTATAATAAATAAAACTTATTTTTATAGCTTAATTTAGCTATCTAGCCTAATTTAAATTATACTATTAATTATATGTTAATATATTATAAATATTAGTATATTATATTATTTTTTTATATATTATAGTAATAAGATATATAAAGTTACTATATATAACTTCTTAAAGCTTTAGAATTATAAAGCTAAAACTAATATTAAATTAGTTTAAATAGTAAATAAATACTTTTAGCTTTTTTAAAGTGCTTATTATATTAATTATAATATTTAAGTACTAAGTATTTATTTTATTTATTTTATTAATTTCTAGTTATTTATTTTGATTTATTAATTAATATTATTATATTAGTTTAGTGTATTTTTAATTTAAATAATAATAATAAATTATAGAAATAGAAAATAATTTCTAGTAATAGTAAATAATATTATAAGAAGGTTTTTCTTAAAGTTATATTAGTAAAATAAAGTATTAAGTATAATACTATTATTAAAAAGTTATAATATTATATATAACCTAACTTATAGTAAAATCCTTAAAATAGTATAATCTTATAAATTATATAACTAATTAGATAAAATAGCTAATAATATAAGCTTTTAATTAATAACCTTCTTTTAATCCTTATAATAATACTAACTAGTAAAAAGCCCCACTTTTTTTATCCCTAACACTATATTTGTAGTGTTTATAATGTATTGTAGTTAGTGTAGTTAGTAACTACACTAACTATAAGGAGAAAAAACTACACTACACTAAATACAAGTAAAAAAACTACACTATAAATACAAGATTTTCCTAAAAACTACACTAACTACACTACAAATAATGCTCTGCTTACAACACCTAGTGCACTAGCGCACCCTACGTGTGAGGCCCTACTTATAACACAGGCATACTAGCGCACCCCGCGAATAGGCTATGCCCTAGGGCTAGGTTTATATAACACTAGTAAGCCACTAGCTATAAGATAGTAACTTATATATATAATATACTTAGACTTAGTAAGCTTTAGTTAATATACTAAAGCCCTTATACCTTTACTTAATTACTATTATTTTTATAATTTTAAAGCTTTACTTACTAGTTACTTAAGAGTAATATAAGAAAGAGAATTACTTAATTTACTAAAGTAATATTAAATAATAACTAAAACTAATTAAATAAGGGTAGTACTATAGCTAAGAATATACTATATTTTATAAAAACTATACTTAAGATTAAACCTTTACTCTTAGTATTAAAGCTATAGTAATAATAAAATAAATTACTTAATTTAAATAACTTTAAAAACTATAGAAATAAGAGTAAAAGCTTATTAACTTACTATAACTAAACTTAGGGAAAAATAAGTAAAAAGGTAATAAAAAGCTAATACTTTCTTAAGCTATAGTAGTTAAGAGATTAAAGTCTAAAATATTACTAACCTTTAATACCTTATAAACTTATAGAAGTATAAGATATAAATTAATAACCTAAATTATACCTTTAATAAGGTAAAGAAAAAGTACTAATATAATTACTAAAAGATTCTCTTTATACTTAACTATATATATACTAACTATAAGGTAAGATAAGATAAATACCTTAAGGAATAATAGATTACTAGCTAAAATAACCTTAAGAATAACTAGAATAAATTCTAGACTTAAACCCTTATATTACTTTAAGACTTTATAAATTATAATACTTAAATAGCTATATAGCTAGAGAATATAAAGTAATATAAAGGCTAAAGCCTTATTAAATTTAGTATTTACTTAGATTTACTAGAGAAATACTTAGAAAAAGCTATAGAAAAGTCTTATACTTTTATATTCTTTATAAAATTACTCCTTAAACTATAAGACTATATTAACTTATATATTTTTATTATAAAAAGACTTAAGAAAAGGTTATATAACTTATATAGTAATTTTAGAAGGCTATATTAAAGAGTAAGTAAAAGCCTAAGTATTTAGAAAATAAAGGCCTATATAAAACCCCTAGTACTATAAATATAACTCTTTATATAGCTATAGACTTTATAAGAATTAAAGAAATAAGAACTAGGAAAAGGGTTTAGTTACTTACTTAAATAATAATAAAGTTAAGGATAAGAGATAATATTATAACTATAATAGTATAAAGTATCTTATATTTAATTATAATAAGCTAAAGAAAAAGCCTTAAGAAAGCTAAGAAAACTTCCTAAGGTAAAAGTAAATACCCTTACCTTTACCTTAAATACTAAGGTACTAATAAGATATTAATTTTATATATTAGTTATTATTTATAGGTAAAAAATATTAAAATAGTAATAAATCTAAATAACTATACTAAGATTAATATTATTAATACTAAATTTATAAAAACTATAAGCTTAACTAAGCTAAGGCTATAGTACTTATTCTTAAGGTAATAAAAGCCTTTATAGTCCTTTAATATAGTATTTATAAGGTACTTATTACTATTAAGGACTTAAAAGAAAAAAAACCTTAAGTTATTATATATAGCTATAAATAAAGACTTAAAAGTAAGGGAAAGCCTTATATTAATTAAAATATATATACTTATAGAAAAGTATATATATTTTTATTTATACTTATAAGAGTAATAGTTTAAGAAAAAAAGAAAGCTTTTTTACTTTTAACTTCTTATAAGTTTATAAAAGTAATATATAATAAAACTATTATATATACTATTATAGAAGTTATAGAAAATAAGTTTATTATCCTTAAAGATAATAAAGAGATAAAAGTATATAAAACTATTAAAAATATTCCTAAGGAACTATATAAGTTTAAAGATATATTTATATTAAATAAGGTAAGGAGTTTATTATTAAGAAAAGTAACTAACTATATAATTAACCTAATACTAAGGGTAATACCTTTATATAAGCTAATTTATTTTCTCTCTTAAAGTTAGTTAAAGAAGCTTTATAAATATATTAATAAAAACCTATAAAAAGGCTAGATAAAACCTTTTAAAAGCCTTATAAGTATACTTATTTTATTTATACTAAAGAAAGATAAAATACTTTAATTATATATAAATTACTAAGGACTTAATAAAGTAATATAAAAGAATTACTATACTCTCCCCTAATTTAAGAGATTTTAAACTAGTGCTAAGGGGCTTGCTTTTTCTTAAAGATTAATATTAAGGATACTTACTATTAAATTTATATTAAAAAGAGTAATAAGTAAAAACTATATTTTATATATAATATAAATACTATAAATACCTTATAATACCCTTTAAGTTAACTAATACCTTAGTTACCTTTTAAAGCTATATTTATAAAGTACTTTATAAGCTAGTTAATACTATTTATATAGTATATTTAAATAATATCCTTATTTTCTTAAAAATATAGGAGAAGTATACTATATATATTAAGAAAGTTTTAGAATATATAAGATTAGTAAAGCTATATATAAAACCTTTAAAGTATTTATTTTACTAGAAATTAGTAAAATTCCTAGGGTTTATTTTATTAGTTAATAGGATTTTAATAAATACCTATAGGGTTATTATAATCTAAAACTAGAAAAAGCTTATAAGCTTTAAGGATATATAGTTATTCTTAGGATTTTATAACTTTTACTAATAGTTTATTTATAAATACTCTAGGATTATAATACCCTTATATATATTAATAAAAGGTAGTTAAAATAGTATTTAAACTAGAAAGTTTATATTTAAAGTAAAAAGTAACTAGCTTTTAGCTAACTAAAAGATACCTTTTAGTAAGTGCCTTTTCTTTATTATTATAACCTAAGTTAACTAGTATATATTAAGATAAATACTTTAGTTTTTATAATAGTAAAAATCCTATCTTAATAAAATAATAAGGGTTACTAGTACTTAGTAGCCTTTTAGTTAAAGAAGTTTATAAATACTAAGTATAATTATAGTATAGCTAATTAAGAGTTACTTACTATAGTAAAGTTATTTAAATACTAGTAATACTATATTAAAGATATAGTAACCTTAGTTAAGGTCTTATTAAATTACTATAACTTATAGATTTTTATAAGGTAATAAAAGTTAAATAAAAGGTAAGCTAAATAGTATATATTTCTTTATCTCTTTTACTTTATAATTAAGTATAAACTAAGGAAAAGTAACCTTATAAATACTTTATTAAGAAGGTTTAATTATAAAGATAAACCCTTAATAAATAAGGTACTTTTACTAGAACTTTAAAAGAAAATAATAATTACTAAAAACTAGTAATAAAAGAGATACTAATATATTAAAGAAAATATAGTAAGATATCTTTAAAAAGGAAAATACCTTAGTCTTTATAAAGAGGCTTAGTAAAATACCTTTAAGGGAGGAAAATACCTAGCCCTTATAGTAAAAGATAAAGAGGCTAGAGTAGCTTAGCTAAAAGGCTAGTTAGCTACTATAAATCTAGTAAAAGATTAGCTAAATAAAAGGGATTTCTAGGAGAAAGTAATATATATTAAAGATATTAGTATAATATAAGAGATATAAGGGACTATTATATTACTAAATCCTTACTAATTTAAACTAAATAAACTATTAGTATAATTACTATAAAAAGTATAAGATAAAAACCTAGATTTATAAAGATAAAAAGGTAATATAAACTTCTTAGAGAAAAAGAGAGAAAAGCTAGTTTATAGTTATATAGTATAAGAGGCTTTCTAATATACTAAGACTAAGTAATTATTCCTTAGGAGCTTATCTTATAATAAAAGCTTCTATAGCTATACTATAATAATTTACTAGTAAGTTACTTTAGGACTAAGTATACTCTTAAGCTATTAAAGTATTATTTCTAGTAGCTAGCTATAAGTAAGTTTATATTAAACTATATTATAAGCTATAGGGTTTACTAATAGGTAATAGCTAAAAGATATTACTTATATAAAAGCCTTAAATCCTTACTAATACTAAGGTAACTATAAGTAAAGATCTTAATAGATTTTATTATAGGATTACTTATTATATAAGTAAGTAAGTAAGAAACTAATATAATCCTAGTAATTATAAACTAATTTACTAAGTACTTTATTTTCTTACTAGTAATTACTATAATTAATATAGCTAAACTAGTAAAGCTTTTCTATAAAGAAATTAAGCTATAATTTAGGGCTTTAAAGAGTATTATATTTAATAAGGGATTAGTTTTTATAAGCTAATTTTAATTAGACTTTTACTACTTATTATATATAAAATAAAGGCTTTTATAGTATTTTACCCTTAAACTAATAGCTAAATAAAGAGAATAAACTAAGTACTTAAGTATTATCCTTAATACTTTATTATAAAGAACTAGTAAATATAGCTTAAGTTACTCTTAATAGCTTAATTTACTTATAATAATATAGTAAATAAGACTATAAGTTACTTACTAAATTACTTCTTTATAAGCTATTTACTTAAGTTTTATTTAGCTTTTAAGGGTAAGACTTAGGAAAGAGAAGTACTAGAAGTATATATATATATTATAAAGCTATATAAAGTTAAGAAGTAATTAAAGTAAAACTAAGTAAAAGCTACTAAAACCTAGGTAAAGTACTATAATAAATATTACTAGTTATTAACCCTAAAAAGAAATAACTTAATATTATTATTAGTAAAGAATATTAGACTTAAAGAGGTAAAATAAAAGCTAACCCTTAGGTTTATTAGGCTATTTTAAATACTTAATACTATAGGTAAATAAGTATACTAACTTATATTACCTAAAAAGTATAGTTAATTATATAATATATTTTATATTAGCTTATTAAAGCTATAAAACTACTATAAAGATACTAAGGAAGAGAAAATACTAATACTAAACCTTAAGAATAAAGATAATAAGTATAAAGTTAAGGAAATTAAGGACTATAAAAAGACTTATAAAGGTAATAAATACTTAGTAAAATAAAAGGGTTAGCCTAGTAAATATAACTAGTAAGTACTAGTAAAAGATATAGAAAGCACTTAATATATAATTTAAGTATTTTACTAAAGTAAATTAAATAAGAAAGATAGTAAAATATAAGTAAGTTATAAGTAAAGAGAGATAAAGTTTCTATAAAAAAGGCCTAGCCTTATTAGCTATTATTACACTCTAAAATAAATAGCTTAAATTACCTATAGAAAAATAAAGAAAAATATACTTAAAGTAAGAGAAAAGTTAAGGGAACCCTCTATTATAGCCCCTAGTAAATAAAAACCACACTACTATAAATAAGATACTTAGCCTTACTCTTATTCTCTATAATTACCTCCTATATTACTAGGAAAAAGTAATATTTTACTATACCCTAAGGCATAAAACCTAGGTTATATAACTATAAATATAAAGTTATTTTTACCCCTTAGGTAACTATAAGTTTATAATAGTTTAGCTACTAAAATATTAGTAAATAAGTAGTAAAATAAAATAAGAATATAGTAACTTATTACCCTTAGAATAGGACTTAGGAATATAAACACTAATAATTATTATTAGGAAATAATATATTACTAGTATAAAATAAAAGTATCTTACCCTAAAATATAAGTAAGAAACTAAGGAATAAGTAAGGAAAATATAAACCTAATAAACCTTTATAGCCTTAGTTAAGCTAAATATAATATAGTATACTATATTTATATAATTAAACCCTATTATTAAATTAAGGTAATACTTAGTAAAATAGAAGTAAGTTCTTTCTAAAAATATATAGTCCTTAGGGTTATTCTTATCCTTATTACTAAGGGTGTTTATAAGCCCTTAGACCTAGTTAAGGATAAATAAAAGATCTAGAAAATTACCCTTTATAGTAAGTATAGCCTATAAGGAAATATTAGTAAGAAAGGACTAAAAGACCTAGGAAAAGTAGTATAGTTATAGTATTATAGGTATTACTATACTTATAGTACTAAATATATTACTTAAAATGCTTTACCTTAGAGGTAATAGTAGTTAAATCCTAAGGAATTAATAGTTAATCTATAGAAGTTTTAGCTTAAATAGTAAGTTTTTCTTAAAATCTATATACCTAGTGTATAAATAGTGTATATAGCTATACTTTTTAAGGGGATTATATTTATATTTATAATAAAGGTATAATAATTAATAAGGTAAAAGTTATAGAAACCTAAGGTATAATAATATTTTAAGAAAAAGTACTATATTTATAGGAGAAAAAGCACCTAATATAATAAGGAGTTATAAGTAAACTTATACTTAAGCGCTATTTATTATTTATTATTATTTTAATATAGCTATTACTTAGTAAATAGCTATAAAAAGCTAGTAAAAGCTATTTAAAAGCCTAGCTAAAAGTAAGGGGGTAATTATAAGGCCTTACTTATAATACCTAGTGCACTAGCATACCTTGCAAGTAAGCTAAACCTTAGGGCTAGGTTTATATAACACTAGTAAGCCACTAGCTATAAGATAGTAACTTACACGTATAATACACTTAGACCTAGCAAGCTTTAGTTAATATACTAGAGCCCCTATACCTCTTGCCTAGCTACTATTGTTCTCACAATAATACATCCCTTAACCCTTAAAGAGGTAAAGCTCTTTATATTTATAAATAGATCTCTGGCTAATAACAAGGACCTTAGCTTATAGATTAGGTATGTAATTGTGATTAGTAATAAAGCGATGTAAGATAATAATACCTTTATTATAAGAGGCAATATTATTATATATAGCTTAATAAAAGTAAGCATATAACCCATAGTGCACTTATATCTAAGCTATATAGCATAGTTTAAGGCACTAATATTACGTACGTAATATCTACAACCCTTAATTAGATTATAGACTAATTAAAGATACTATATATTCTAATAATTCTTTATACTAACTCTTTCTTATTATATAAATGCCTTATAAAGCTAGGTATAATAAAGGAGAAGTAGCTAATAATTAATATTATAGCCCTCTAATAGTTATATAAAAGGTATAAGATTTATAAAGTTAAGTAAATTAATAGTAGTAATAACCTAGCTAACCCCCGTATTTGTGACCTTAGAGCTTGTACCTATTATAGGTTTTATTTATTACTGTGGCTATAAGTATTCGGATGTTAATTGTTTTACTAGCTAGGTATTGCTAGCAATAATTGTATGTTATAATAAATCAGATGCATTGGCTATAACCAATGACGCAAAAATTTTTAAAAATCAATAACCTAGCTAATATAATAATAAAGGCATTGCTAAATTTAGCTCTTATAACCTTAATTAACTTAAATAAATTAATAATTTATATAGAAGGCTAGGTTAAGAGACCTATAAAGGTAAGAGAAAAGAAGGATTAACTAAACTAAATTAAAGTAACTAGGTTAATTAAAATAACTAAGGCTACGTAAGCTAATTAAAGCTATAGATTCCTATAAAGGGATTTACTTATATATACTTTCCTTTAATTTAATTTTTATTATATTTTAGGCTTCTTTAGCTATAAAGAAAAGAGAGACTACTAGTGTAGCTTCCTTTAGACCTTTAGATAATAGTTAGTCTAACTATAGCTAAAGGGTAAAGCTACTAAAGGGATACATATAATATAATTAGCTATATTATAGGTAACCTTACACTATTTATAGTGCCCTTACACTACTACCTTACTTTTCCCCCTTTTACTTACCTTCTCTCCTAGCTAGATTCCTCTCCTTCTCTCTCTTTTCTCTTCTCCCTTAGACCTTAGCTATTATTAACTTTATCGAATTTAACCCCTTCGCACTAGTGTAACGTTCCTTGGTGTAACTAACAATATCCTTTTTAAAAAGGGTGTGACCTATGCCTAAACCTTAGGCAATAAGTTCTAGTATATAAAACACCACTAGTCCTAGTTATCCCTAATAAATACCTTATCTAATAGTAACTTATAGGCTATAAGACCTCTTTATACTAAGAATAATACCCTTTTACTATTAAATAAGGGACCTATAGGTAAAGGCTTATATTTAGGTTAAGGTAATATAAGTACTATATTATCCCTTTCTATAAGGTAAGTAATTTACCTTACTTATTACTAAATTAGTTCCTAAAGTAATAATAACTTATTAGTATCTATTTTATCTAGTAGTAATAGTATATTTACTAGTTATTATGTTTCTATAATAAAGAATAATATATATAATAAACTAGCCTTATAGTTACTATATATAAGTATTTAAAGTAAGAATATTATTCTTATAAGAGAAGGAAAGAACTATACTAGTAGTTATATAAAGCCTAGATTTATAGTGACTTATATGTGGCCTATGCATAGTCTACGTATAGCCTTAACCTAGCTGCATATAGTTCGCGTACTTCCTAGAGCTATACTTAACCCAAGCTCATAGCTCGAGTCTATAACACTATATACTAATAATCTAAGTTTAAAATATCTCTTAATTACCTTTTACTAGGTCTATTATACTTCTAGTAAGGTTATCTTACCTTATTCCCTTTTATATAAGTAGTTAAAGAGATATAAGGTTTATAAAGAAAGTTAGTTAATACTAGGCTTTTAATAAGGTAAGAGTCTAGCTATTTATTAAGATAATCTAAGCTATGCTAACGCTATAAGCCTTAGTAATACTATAACTTACTTTAATTCTAGGCTACTTATTATAATTAAAGTTAATAAACTAGCTTTTATTAATAAAAATATAGCTTAAAGTATTACTATTAAGTATAACTTATAATTTTTCCTAGGTATAAAAAGCCTTTAAAGAATCTTTTATAACTATAAATATAGTATTTTTTTCTTTTAATTTTAGTAAGCTATTATCCTTTAACTAAGTATTATATGCTTTCTTTATATTATTAGGTTAATAATTTATTATTTCTTTTACTTTTTTAATAGCTTTTTATTAACTTTTTAATTCTTTAGTAAGTAAAGTATTTTATAGGTTTTTATAAGTTTTTAATTTCTTTACTTTATACTTCTTATAGTAAATATAAAAGTCTCTCTCTATTACTTTCTTTTTCTTAGTATTATTCTTTATATTACTATTAAAAGTTAGTTTTACTTTAAAGGCTTTACTAGTCTTTTCTTAAGACTTTTCTTAAGCTTTAATAAGGTATTTAATTTAACTTATAATATTATAGAAGTCTAGAACTATTCCCTTACTTTTTACTATATATATTAATAAGTTAATTTAAGCTAAGATTATAGGAAATTAAGCCTTAATAGTATTATTAATTATTTCTATAAGTAAATTACCTTTAGTAATAAAGTAATTTACTTAAAAGTATTTCTTATAGCTAATTAAAGTATTTATAAGCTACTTATTAATATTTACCTTTATAAGGTTTTACTTAATAGTCTTATTAAAATTAACTTTAGTATAATACTTAATAATACTATTTAAAGGTATTATATTCCTTATAAGCTCTTTAATCTTATTATAAAAAGATATATATCTTAAAGTTATTTACTTATATTTAATTCTAAGTATTATAGTAAACTAAGTATAATACTCTTATATAGTTTTTAAAAGGCTTTAAAATTAACTATTAAATACTTAATAATAATTACTAAGGACTATAAACTAAGCGTTATCTTTAGTATTATTAAGTTATTAAAGGTATTAGAAGTAACTCTTTATAAGTATATTATAGCTTTAAGAAAAAGCTTTTTCTTAATCTTATTATTAAGTGCCTTAGCTTATAGCTTTAGAGCTATAAGACCTTATTTAAGGTTTAGGTATATTTACTATAAATAATTAACTTTATATAGCTATTATTACTTTTTTTCTTATTAGAGTCTTATTTCTTACTAAGATTAAAGGTTTAAAAGGTAATCTAGCTATATATTTAAATCTAGGTTAATAAAGATTTAGATTTTATTCTTAATAGCTTTTACTTTAATTATTTTATACTATAAGTCTTAATAGTAAGGCTTTTATAGTTTAATAGCTAGCTTATACCTTTTTAATAACTCTTTAGATATTATAAGATTATCTTATATTATTATTATTAAACTAATAAATACTAGTATTAATCCTTAGTATACTAGGGTTACTTAATTATAATATTAATAAATTAAGCCTCTCTTTAGCTAGGGTATATTACTTATTTAAAGATTAAATAATTAGATAATTTAAAAATAATACTAATTTAGAAAAAGAGTATTATTATTATAAATACTAAGTAATTACTACTATATTAAACTATAAAGCTAGGGTTTAATATAATAATATTTATTAAGTTATTTAATCTTATAAAAGAGTATAAACTATAGTTTAAATATATAAGTACCTTTACTAAAGGTAAGGTACTTCTATAGTACTAAAACTTACTATATAGTTATAGAGTATATAGAAAATAACTAGCTAGGGGTATCTTCCTATCTTAGCTAGTTAAGCAGTGAGACTATCGTGCGGCACAGGGATAATCGTGCCATGGAGGGTGCAACAGTACAGACCAGGTTCACCAGACCAGGTACAGTGGGGGTGCAGTGTACACCAGGTACACCAACCAGACGTCACTGCCAAAGCCGAGGACCCTCCAAGTCCTGCAGGCTGCCACTGGCCGAGTCCTCTTCCTCACCCGTCCATTTCATTTCTCAACAACACAACACGGCCAACACGGCTTACTTTCCCAGCCCGACTTCTCTGCCTTTCCGTGCCGTCATTCACTCCCCGTCGTTTCACCCCCCCAACCCCTTACAGCATGTCACCATCAAACCCAGCCAAGGACAATCCCCCAGCGGCGGCAACAACAGCGACGACGACAGCTACTACGACCTCGGCACGTACCATCGCCCCATCTCCACGTCGAGTCCCGCCGCGCAGACGTGGTTCGACCGCGGCCTGGTCTGGTGCTACGGCTTCAACCACGAGGAAGCGGCCAAATGCTTCCAAACCGCCCTCTCGCACGACCCCGCGTGCGCCATCGCCTACTGGGGCTCGCCTACGCCCTGGGCCCAAACTACAACAAGCCGTGGAGCTCTTTGGCAAGCGGGAGCTGGGCACCACCGTCGAGAGGACTCACAGGGCCGTCGAGCAGGCCAGGGCTCTTTCCGAACATGCCACGCCCGTCGAAAGGGCCCTCATTGACGCCATCCAACTCCGGTATCCGCGCGTACGGGCCCCAGAGCAGTCCGACTTTTGCATCTGGAACCGCGAGTACGCCGACGCCATGGCCATCGTGGCTGCCCGGTTCCCGCTCCATCTCGACGTTGCCGCGCTGTACGCCGATGCCATGATGAACCTGACGCCGTGGCAGCTATGGGATATCAAGACGGGCGAGCCGGCAAAGGGGCACGCACGACGGAAATCAAGCGTGTGCTAGACCAGGCATTGTCACAGCAAGGAGGAGACCAGCATCCGGGCCTGCTCCATCTGTACATCCACCTCATGGAGATGTCGCAAACGCCCGAGGCGGGCATGCCGGCCGCCGACAAGCTGCGCGGCCTCGTCCCGGACTCGGGCCACCTTAACCACATGCCCAGCCATCTCGACATCCTGGTGGGCGACTACGCGCGCGCCGTCATGGCCAACACGGACGCCATCGCCGCCGACGAAAAGTTCCTCAAGCGCGACGGCCCCATGAACTTCTACACCTCTACCGCAGCCACGACTACCACTTCCGCCTCTACGGCGCCATGTTCTCCGGCCAGTCAAGAGTCGCCTTTGAGACGGTCGAGATGCTCGAGGCCTCCGTCTCCGAGGACCTCCTGCGCGTGGAATCCCCCATGGCCGACTGGCTCGAGGCCTTCCTCGCCATGCGCGTCCACGCCCTCATCCGCTTCGGCCGCTGGGACGACGTCCTCTCTCTGCCGTTTCCCCAGGACCAAGCCCTGTACTGCGTCACCACCGCCCTTCTCCACTACGCAAAGGGCGTCGCCTACGCGGCGCTCAACCGCGTCGACGAGGCCAATCGCCACAGGGAGCTCTTCCGCGAGGCCGTCCCGCACGTGAAGCCCTCCAGGACGCTCTTCAACAACAAGTGCGTCGATATTCTCGCCGTGGCAGAGTCGTTGCTCAACGGCGAGATAGAATACCGCTCCGGAAACCACGACACCGCCTTTACACACCTGCGCGAGGCCATCCTCCGCTACGACTGGCTGCCCTTTGACGAACCATGGGGTGGATGCAGCCTGTTCGTCACGCCTACGGCGCGCTCCTCCTCGAGCAGGGCCACGCCCAAGAGGCCATGGCCGTCTACAGAGCCGACCTGGGCCTCGACGACTCCCTGCCCCGTGTTCATAGACATCCCAACAACGTGTGGGCACTGCACGGCTACCACGAGTGTCTCATGAAGCTGGGCAGGATGACCGAGGCCAATGAGATGGAGCCCCAGCTGAAGAGGGCGTTGGAGGTCGCGGACGTGCCGGTCAAGTCGTCTTGTTTCTGCAGAACCTCTGTCACGGCCAAGATGTGAGACTTGATGGTTGATTTTCCCTTTCTATTCTTTCTTTCTTTCTTTCTTTTTTTTTCAAATTCTTCGGCAACTGGACACACCTTGCATTGCGTCGGCGCGCATAGCTGCATAGAGTAGATCTAGTGTATGGATGGAGTCTGTAGCGGAACTGGGCACTGGAGCCTTTCACTGGTTTTTCAAATGAATGATGAACAGTCATGATATGATGTCTGCAGTGTGGGCGAGGCAGATGGCGCAGGGAGAAGAAAAACAAGGAGGGCATTTTGGGGAATGCATTAATTAATACGGAGGGATGCGCGTGTGAATATAGGCATTTGTGCGCATGACGGTGACAATTTGCATATTGCTTGGTTCTGCAGTAGCTTGATGCCCCCCCTTCCTTTTTTTTTCCCACGATGAAACAACAACTGCCATTGTAGGACTCTGTATAACATGTCTCACGACAATACCTGAGCCGTGCAGCTTGGCATCTTCACGCCGAAGACGACTTCTCGGTACCATTCGTGTCTGTACTCCCCGCATCACCATATACTCGCGACTTGCTCCCGCGTGCTCTTCTCCAGATCCAGGAAAGACCCAGATGCCCACCGCGCTGACGAGACTCAGCGCAGAAGGAAAGTAGAATGCCGCGCTGTTGGTGGCCCCGGGCGTGGCGTCGATGATGGCACTGCTGATCAGAGGTCCGATGAGACTGGAAGACTTGCCGATGACGTTGAAGAACGGAGAAGATCAGGAACCCGAGCCGCGAGGGGTGACGGAGCTGATGATGATCTGGGAGTAGCTAGCTGTACCAGGGGGCAGACGAGGAGCCCGTGAAACGCCTGGTACGCCCATGCTTCCCAGGCATTGCGGAACCCGAGCCGCTCGGTCCAGTTGCCAACCATTCCCAGGCATCCTGGAGAACGATGGAGGCGTCGAACATGGGTCTTGGCGCCGAGGCTGAGCTTTTCCTGGATGATGCAGAATGCCCTGATTCCGAACGGCCTGGGCGGCGACGCCGACGATGAGCAGGTACGTTGGCGTTAGCGTGAGGGTTGTTGTAGCCGACGACGTTCGTTTTGCAGCGTGGCCATGACCGTGACAAGTCGTGTTGAGCGAGCCCATCCGAAGCCGATGCCGTATGCCACGATGGACCAGATCAGCAGGAACCACAGCCGTCCGGTGCCAAAGTCGGCATAGGTGCCGATGGCGAGGAACAAGGCCGCCTGGATGGTAAAGGAGATGACATTGCAGAGTAGGGACTATGCTGTTGACGTTCGCGCCCCCGGCTGGCAAAGTACAGCAGTTTCGAGCCACCAGCAGCCTGGGCCAGGAAGATTCTGGAAGGCCGCGGGAACAAAGTCGAAGAGGGCGAGGTCGTTGGCGCGGACATAATACGTGTACCACGACCGGATTTCCCATTTGCCCGTGGTGGGCGCTGGCGCCATCCTGGAGCGTGGGCATCGCCACCAGGGGTTTCTCCTGGGTCGGCCCCGGCGCGACCGACCGATGCCCTCTCCTTCTCGTTGGTTGCTGACGCCGATGGCGTGATACCGAAATCTTGACCCGTCACCCGGGCCGCGTTGTGGTCTGCTGATGGTGACATTGCCGGTTCTCCGGTTCCGGTTCCGGTTCGGACGATCTGGGACGGTGGATGAAGGGGATTGAGAGAGGTGGTTCTGCGCTGGTCATGGCATGGGTTTTGTTGATATCCTGCTCGGATTGTACTACCCGAGCATTCATCTTTCCTCTTCGCATTGCGAACTGCGGGTTTATTATGCGACCACCCACTGGCTATGGCCGTTCGGGGAAGAGCTCCATTCCATGCTTGACCTCTTGAAAGGCGCAACCCCGGAGAACCTACAGTAGCCACACTGCAAGAGACGGCCAAAGCTCCAAGATACTAATCAACTTCAATGATCCTACTGAAGAATGGTCGATTGTGCGTATTTTGTCTGGGCCACATGAGAAACAGAAAGTTTAAATCGGAAGGGAAAACGGGGATAGTATCTTCCGGGCCCCGGCCAAACAGTCACACGATGATCAACATCTTCTCCCTAGAACCCCTGATCTCATGTACCCATCATCGACGGGGATCAGTTGAAACATCTGTGACCCAAGCCACCCGTGAAAGAAATTGCTGTCCAGCATCGCAGTTCCCGACAGTTGCTGGTGCAAAACTGTATGAACATCTATCAAACCATGCCAAACTCCGCAAACTCCCAGTGTCTTCTAGGCTCGCTGCCTGGCTCCATCCTGCATCACATCCTCGAGATGTGTTTTCTCATTAGGCGTGGTAGGATACCAATCCTCGTTGAAAGTCGAGTTCAGAACCACAGCCCCCACAGTCTTTCCATTTTCCAAGCGTATATGGGTCTCCACCGTCAAGTTCATCGACTGGTCCCCCTGACGATAATCTCACGACCGCCACGAATCCAGTTTCCGTAGCCTCCATACCCAGTATGCTGGCCATAACACAAGTTGAGTCCGTTGGCAGTCAAGTTAGTCCTGGGAATTCGTGATGCCCACCTATGACACCACGTATTGCCATGATCATGGCCGTAGAACAAGCCCATTAAACCGGGTGTTGTAGCCAGCGCAGTCATGAATGGCATGTCGTATCCGCCATACGTACACCCCAAAGCACCCATATCGTGCGTCTTGTGATCACACCAGCTTTTTCCTTGCTGAGAAACCGGCGTGTCGTCATTGATGCCTGGGTTCTTGTGGGGTCGATGCGATGCTGATGGGAGTCTGTGGCCTTGATAGGAATATGGACGAACGCGAGGGCCGGGATAGTTCGATTGGCAGCTTTGCTTAGTTCCTGATTCGTCTTCAGGAACCACTCTACCACGGAGACATCGACCCAATTTGGCTGGGCGATAGGGCTACCCCATATGTTGCTCCTTTTGTAGTAGTATCCGCCCCGACTGTCGAAGAACCATAGAAGAAGCACCGGTTGGCACGCCATCACTATGGGATCGAAGCAATTTGCTGCATAGACGGGAAGGTAATAGTTAGACGTTCCTGCCAGCTTGTTCTTGACCATCTTTTGCGTCCGAGAGCCGGCGTATCTATGCTCTCGTCTGACAATCTTCTCACTCCTGAGAGTGAACGTGTGATCGTGGTCGCCGTACGTAGAACCCCATGTTAGATTACGCTCCACCAGAGGCTTCAAGAGTTGGTCGATGTACGTGCTCCTCTTTCGCTCCGGGGCAGCTTCGCCAGTGAGGAGATCGCCATTGAGAACGACAAAGTCGGGTTTGTCATAGTCGAGCACGTCGCCCATGACTTGAATCGTTTTGAGATCCCGCGCAGGCCCTTTAGACACTGCTGACACTGTTTACCGGTCAGCTCATCTTGACGCCCAGGAGGTTGAGGTGACATTTTGCTCATACTTTCGCCCAGATGGAAATCCGAGAACACTGTAATTTGAAATCTTCTGTTAGGGCGGAACTTGAGATCCGGAAGCTCCTTCCTATGGCGGCGTCCGTCCAGAGGCAACTCGAATGGAAGGCCTGTTGCCATCACAGCAAAAAGAAGTAAACCCAACATGTCCTTGGATGTAGGTTGTCTGGATAAGTTCTTTTGGAGAGAAAGAAACGAGATGCCGCTTCAAAATCCACAGAATCTGGCAGAGGCCCTCTAATTTTTCTGAATATAGTTTTTGTGACATAAACTCAAGCTTTGCTAGTGCATCTGTGGCGTAAGAGCGCAGTGTAATCAATGCACGGGGAACACGACATGATTTCTTCTCACATTCCTGCTATTTTATCTGGAATAAGTAATCAGGAAACAAGAAGAACAGCAAGTTTCAGTTTCTTGTCGATGGCCGTATTATTCTGACAGACTGCAGATCTCGCCGTTTAACAATGAGAGCTGCGTGGGCCGGTTCGTTGAATATGTAGAGCCCAGTGTCAGTTCAATAGTTTAGAATTAATCTGACGACAATTCGAAGAAAGTTGCAGCACCAGAGAAAGCTTTTTGGTGCGCATGCGACATCTATTCTTGACATCGGCCAACCTCTCATCAATGTGGTTCTACGTTTCAAGGTCCCCTAGGCGCACCGCCTCCTTTTTCAGAATCGTCTTAGCTGCTCATCGCATGAAGTCAATAGCGGTAAATAACCCCATCTAAGTGACCCGTGCTCCGAAGTAATCGGACGCAAAGACTGTTCTGAGTGTTCAGGGCCACATCCAACGGCGTGTCCCCGTTGTTGCCAGCTTTCAAGATGTCGATTTATCCGACAGGAGAGGGGCTTCCATAACAACGTTGAAACCCATTTCCGCTGCCCAAGATACTGATGTTCGGCAGCGGAGATCTTCAGCGTTGATGTCAACCCTTTCGGATATCACAAGACGTCCCACTAGCTTGTCGTCACCTCGAATAGTTGCCCGATGCAAAAATGTCTCGCCGTGTTTGTTTTTTTCGTGTTGGAATCAATTTCAGGTGAAGACGAGGGACAGTCTACCAATTCGGGCTCTCCGTTCAGCACCGCCCACTCGAAAAGTGTATGGCCTTGATCGTCGCGAGCACTAACATCAAGATGGGCCATAGCGAGGAGCCATTGCACAGACCAAAGATAGTTTTCCCGTACTGCAAGCCAAATCGGCGTGTTCGCTGGTTTCTCGAAACTGCCGGTGTCATATAGGCACTGCATCACCTGTAAAGATCTCTTGGACGCCCACAAGAATGCAGTATTGCCAGATTCGTCCTACATGGTTGATGTCGTGTTTTCCACGAGCCAGGAGCAAGTTGACAAGATCAGCATCACCTTTATGGCGGTCCATGCGAGGAGTATTCTTCCTCCACTGTGTGTATGGCTGGCACCGATTTGTGGCATTTGAAGCGGAATCTGCAATGTTTCCAAAAGATCTTGTTTATTGACGCTGCGATCTGGATCGCCAGATAGCGCGGCGGACAAGGATCTTTTGATTGCAATCGTTCGTCGTTTGACCAAAGTCAAGCAAGAGCTTCACAACTGAGGCATGGCCCATCCCTGCGGCACATGATGAAGGCGACGCCCCTGAGCCATCAGGAGCATTTATGCTGACGCCAGGTGTCTTCAGCAGCAAACTGACAGTTTTTCCTGCCCTGTCTCGGCGGCCAGCGTCAAAGGCGTAAATGGTGCGTTTGTCATGGTAGAGCAAGGGCATAATTTATTAATGATGGCGTGAAGACGACGATTGGTGCGCTCCAAGGTTGACCCGTCAGGCGGCTGCGAAGCCGGACCCATACGCTAATCGTGCCACGTCCCACTTCTTTTTGTTATCGCCCGCCTCTAACCACCGAAGTGGGGCGTGGCACACTTAATGCAGCTGAGCTACCAATTGGCTTTATCGATAAGGATTGAACCTCGAACCCGGCTGCCTGCTCCATCTTGAGCTTCATGTGTGAGACGTCAACTGCCCTTCATCCATTATTCAGACTCGGCCGCCAACTCACCCTTCCAGTCAGGTGTAGGAGCCAGCATGTCACAGCCGGAGTACATCGTGTATATAAGGGTCCCTATCCCCGAGGGGAATTTGTCGATCCTCCACCCGTCAGCGCAGATGAGCCGAGAGTGTTAATAATGTTAACCGCTGACGCGTGCCGCAGGTTCTTTGGGATTCGACGAAAGATGAGGCTCTATGGAAGATTCTGTCTGGAGCAGCGCAGAATCAGATAGACTGTACGTGATTGTCCCTGTCCCCAAGTCCTAATTCTATAATTAGTTTTATTCACAGTTCTGTAGGGAGTCAAGTGTAGGCCATGCCCAAAATCCACGACTTCCGGCTCGCAAATGGGGCTAACATAACACTCTCGCAGTGCCGCACGCTTCGATGTACCCGTCGATTTCCTCTCACAGCAAGTTGCCTATTTGACCGAACGGCATGCGTCTCAAGTCCGAGCTCAGGTACGAAAAGCGACTGCCGCGGCCAAAGGTTCCGCACCATCACCTATACCGGGCTCCGAGCCTGCGACATCCGCGCATCAACGGACTGGCTCTGCTCTTTCAACAAGACGAGATGTACCCATTTCACGACAAGACGTCAACGCAAGCAGCACTCCAACAACGTTTCCAGTACGCCCCAGTATAAGCCGGCATGCATCGGTCAATACGGCAACTCTCAAAGACGGCTCCAGCTCTTCGCCTCGACACCCAACGTCATTTCCCAACAGGGCCCTGGACCAAGGGGCAAGAAAGAGACTGTCGTCACTTCCAATTACCTCACAAACGGCCAAATCTCCCGATCTTCAAGAAGCCCCTCGCCGCGACAAGACTATATCCCCGGGTCCCGCTGAGTCAAGCTCCAACGAATCTTCAGATGACGAATCTAGCCCCGCACAATCTCGCATAATCCGCCGCCCGCCACGATTTCAGCAGCAGGATGTTGCAGAGACTTATCAAGACGATGGAGATGATGAATCCGAGCCAGCGTTCCAATCACATCAGGGTCCCTCTGACCAGACGGGACAGGACATGGCTTCCACCTTGAAGGGGGACGAGAGGGCCGCGGGGCGCCAATCGCACAAGGGCTCTATGGGGATATTATGCATCAATCACAAACATCAGATGACTCGTCGACTGGCTCCCCTTTGCTGTGCAAAAGCCCAAGTCGCGAGAGCTCAAGGGACCAGGGCCACTTTCACCCAGAAGAACTGCGGAACTGGCAGGACGAAGCCCTACTGGCAAGGGCAAAGCTAGCCCCGGGAAGATAGTGAAGGAACGCCTAGTATGGGGAGTAGTTTTAGTGACTTGGATGGTTTGTCTTCATTGTTCATTCGATTTGGTATTGCAGTGCTATTAACTAATTCAACGCAGACGCATCCGTAACACAATCAGCTCTCGAGGAAGCTTTGGCTAGTCATATGAATCGTCCCGGTGCTAGCAGTCGCTTTAGTATAACCCAAGCATTCAGGAGCCGGTACAACCCCAGTTCCCATTGACATGGCGGAAGGTTTTTTTTTCGGGCCATTTCTCGGATGTCAACTTGGAAAATCTAGTGACTATTGGAGTTTGAGGTAGGGTCGCATTTCTTTCATGAAGTTTTGAAGCACGGGCTTTACATTGGCTTTACGTGCTTTACGTATGGGTTTCTTTTTCTGTAATGAATGGACCCCAAATTATGCAATGCATAGCATATCATTTCCTAAAGATATTTCCTCGCCCGAAGTGTGACGATTATCAAGAATTGACTACTTCCTAATGCTACTTCAAGCACAGACCGTCGTGCTGACTTGTGAATTGTACTGTCTGTTCACAGCTGGCGCGGCTGGCACGGCAGCTTACTTTCTGGCCATCGAGGTGAACAAACGCTCTCGCACCCGTCGTCTCTGACACAAACACCAAGTAGAACCCTGCTAAGCTCGATCGCTCCCTGACACATCAGCAGGAATCTTGGCGTCGGATCAACAGGAACATCGACTCGATGCACAAATAAATAGCTGGCTTCTTCAGACAACACACCGTCCGCATACGAGAAGCTGAAATTCCATCATGTTTCGTCGTCTCTGGCCAGGACTGCCTAAAGACGCACAGTTTCCTTCTGACCTTGAAGGCCTGGGGTACGTAACAGTCCGATTTGACACCTTTCTGGATGCATATTTGACCTTGATCAGATACCTTGTCCACGAGAATGATGAGATCCGCTCCATTGAAAACCCAGACAACTACTTTAGATTTTTCATCAACCGGAACCCGAGAGTGAATCAACGCCAGCGCTTCGAATTCGACGGTATGCCCTGCTCAAAATCTGATCTCAAGCACCCTCAATCTTTCTAACAGTCTTCCCCATCTTACAAGCCGCCTTGACCGACATCATTCACCAGCGTCTAGAAGACGCAGGCCTCGAGAAGATGCGTCTTCCCTGGGTGCAGGACCACGAGACCCTCACGTTCCAATTTTTGCCAGCCCCGATTTAGCATCCAAGACTCGCATTGTGGTAGTTTTTGGTGAACCTACACAGCACTTGGGTCTTCTAGCAGGCAGAGTAGCCAATGGCCCTGGTGGCATCAACAAGGGCAGCATGGTTTCCGTGGTACAAGAGCTACATAGCCACATCTCAAGCGTCGGGGATCCTCGCCGCCGGGAATTATCATTGCGAATCCAGGACAGCTATACTGGTGGCCGGAGGGGTCCTGAACTGTGACTATCACGGACAGCGCGGCTATTCCGCTCCCGAGTCTGGTGCATACTGGTCGGCGGTATTGCGAAGACCGCAACAGTGTGCCGGGCAATAGAACGCCCGAGGAGCATGTTTCCTACGTAGTTGACGAGCTGTTGGGGAAATACGCGGGCGAGAGTGCAAAACTTAGTCTTGTTGCTATCGGACAGAGCTGCGAAGTGTTGACCAAATTCTTCGACAACGCTCGCAATTCGAAGCGCTGGCTGGACAGAGTAGATGCCATGCTGCTGCTAGGAACGGTGTATCCAACCGACACCTTACAAAACGACTTGCTCAAAGATTATCTCGCCGAGGTAAGCTTTTTCCAACAGTGATTATCTCTCGTCCAGCACTGATATCACCTGGCAGCGCTCTCGAGCCTACATCCTCTCCTCGGAACCGATCAACACACCACTTGCTCCACCGGCGGGCAATCCCGACGAATGTATCCCGGCCCTCGGCTCTCCATGCTACTCTTCCGCTGAGCCCTTCTACACGGAAATGATCCTCATCACTGCCTTGAAGCCAGCGTTGCAGTACTTGCAGGATGTAGCTACTTCGCCAGGCTACAAGAATGACTGCATTGTCGTGGCGGAGAGACCCCAGCGAGAGTTCAACGACGAGGACTGGGAGAGGCTACCTGATGGGGAAAAGCCGAGTGTTGGGGTGGTGAATGAGGATGCTATGAAGGCGCAGTTGAGGAATGCCAGGCGGTGGAGGAAGATAGTCAAGACGGGTGAGATTCCGGACACGGATAGCTCGGATGAAGAAGAAGAGTAACTTGGCGTACAGTAAATACTAGCAAGGGGGAAAGTGACGGAGGACGTCTTTCACGCGGTGCCGTAAGCAGGCGCAAGTCAGGTTTTTTTTTTTGATCTCCTAAGGGTGTACACAATTTACTGTAGCTTCGCTTGATCAATAAAAAATACACTATGCTTTGAAATAGGACATGATTCCAACCCCGGGGGTCACATCCTCCAACAATTCTCGAGTTCGTCTCGTTCTTTCCTGAACAACAGCCTCTTCTGCTGCCCACCGACCTTCTGCGTCTGGGGAACCACCCCAGAATGAAAACATGCTCGTCTTGGAGCCATTGGTCTTCCTTGTCTCTTCCGCCCTGGCTAATCGAGAAATCATGATGGTCCAGTTTTCCAGCCCGGTGGACAGACACTCTCGACATACTCGTATCGTTTCCTTTTCTTTGCTAGCGGCGCCAAGAACGCGTAGTTGTTCTTCGGCCAAGTCGACGCCGTCTCTTGTCCATGCCAGGCCCTCTTCCTTGGCAGATGTTGCGTAGAGAATCTCTCCAATGTATAGATTGAGGGACGCTTCTTGGCAACGCTCGTATGGGTCCCGCCACGGTGCCTCAGTGCCATCTGGGCCAGGAGGAGGGTACACAGGGGGCCGAAGTAATTGAGGAATTGCTCGTATAATGATTCACGCTGTTTTGTGGGCCGCGAGGTAGGCGGGGGTATTAGATAGAGAGCGTCGAGCCTGGAGGAGCGAGATGTAGATGGGAAGGGCGGATGGGATGTCGCCCTTGCGGGCTTTGTGGTTAGCAATGGCTGTGAGAGCTTCGAGGACGTTGAGTGATGGTGCTGGCTCATTGCTCTTGATGACAAATGTCTTGGTATCGTATGGTACTTTGGACGGGTCCGATCCTCCTGATGCCTCTGTCAGTGCGAGGCTGTATAGCGCGTCCACGCCTTCTTGTCTGTTCTTGAACTCCATGAACATGGCATATTCAAGAGCAGCTTCCATCTTCTGTCGGGAATTCAGCCCTGTTGTAGTCAGTATCTTGGTGTACCAATGGTCAGCTGAGGGGTACGCTGGTTCGCACACTTCCTCCCGGGGTGCGTGCGGTTGGCCGGCGTGTATGGGTTTCGGTCGAGGATTCGAGGGTCCAATAACGAATTCGGGAGCACACACGATATTTCGTTCCGTGTCGCGCACCCATCCATCCACATGCTCCGCCGCCTTGGCAGCCAACATGATGGCCTCGAAATAGCCCCTTCTCCATTGTTCGGACATGGCTGAGATGTCGCAATTGATGAACTCGCCAGGCACTTCGAGGGATGGGTCCACCTTGCCACTGAGTTTCAAAACTTTTTCGCCCCCAGTTTCGGGTCCTCCAGTCGTATGACGACACCTCTGGCCAGTTCGAGACATCGAGCCCAGTTGACTTCTCCGTTCTTGGGGTCCCTGAAGCGCTGTGCATCTCGCAAGAACTTCCTCGTCAGGTAATTCCACTCGTGTGGTGTGGGGTACTCTCGCTCGTTGATCTCTTCGTTGACCGCGAAGAAGATGACGATCACGCACGCTGCGAGACCCCATAAGGTCACGGTATATCGGGCGACGAGTTTGGCTTCGTGCTTGAGCCAGCGCCTGCGCTCAGAGGTAAACGACCGGGCAATGGATGGGCTGGCCTTTGGTACGAGCAGAAACGGCAGGCTTGGTCGGGATTTGGTACATGTAAATTTGGTTTGGTGGGCGAAAGAGCGGATGCAGATGAATCGAGGGCTTGCTGAGGTGGGCACAGCGAGCTGTTGACGTCGGACAACTAGCCTGGCGCGCATGGTAAAGTGCGCGGCCCAATGGGCCAAATGTTCTTCTTCAGTGATACTGTGTTTTCTTCAAGGCCGTATTTTCAAACTAATTCGGACTTGTCGATGTGGTCTTGTCAGCACCGAGCTGAAGCTTGAATGGTGGGCTGCAAGTTGTGGTAGTTGGCGAATGACTAAGCAATTGTTTTGCGCGAAGACGTCAACAGAAACTCACTCGTGTACTCTTTTTTTTTTTGGAGTCTGGAGTAGGCATTGCTGTCATTTCATGAAACATGTCTTCGTTTTCTCAGACACCCTCTCAAACCCTCGGTTTCAATTCCTTGCCACGGCTGTGCTTTCTGGTGCAACTGTCGCATCCCTCATCCTTGGCTACCAAGCGCTCGAGAGGAAGAGAGACTCGAAGAGCTGAAAAGCTCAATTCCTCAACTGGGGATGACCGTCATCAAACCAGCAAGGTAATTCGAATAAGTCTACCTTTTGTGCTTTGTGACTGTGGCGCTATGTACTTCCCGGGCTAATCATTTCGGGCTTAGCTGAATGTTTTTGGAGCTTCTTCTGATGCGGCAGTCGATAAAGAGGATGCTAGGAATCAAGCTTTGGCAAAGAGAGCGCAGGCCGGCGATTTTGATGAAGAGCTCATTTTGGAACAGCTAGCCCGGAATAGGGTGTTCCTCACCCCCGAGGGTCTTACGAAACTGCGAGACGCGTTTGTCATTGTCGTGGGATGTGGCGGAGTGGGCTCTCACTGCGTTGCCGCTCTTGCACGTTCTGGAGTTTCCAAGATCCGAATCGTTGACTTTGACCAAGTCACCCTCAGCTCATTGAATAGGCATGCTGTCGCGACATTGGCTGACGTGGGCACTTCCAAGGTCCATTGCTTGCAGCGAAGGTTGATTGCCATTGCGCCGTGGGTCAAGTTCGACTTGCGGCAGGAAAAGTTCGATGGGTCGGTTGCGAAGCGAATTCTGGGGCCGTGGGAGGATGGCCGGCAGCCAGATTTCATCGTTGACGCAATTGACAATATTGAAACCAAGGTGGAGTTACTCAAGTACTGCCACGACAACAAACGACCCGTCATTAGTGCCATGGGCGCCGGCTGCAAAAGCGACCCTACTAGGATTGTGGTTGGGGACATTGGCGCAAGCCGAGATGATGGCCTGTCGCGGGCAACACGGCGTCGTCTGAAGTTGCTTGGTATCACAAGCGGCATCCCAGTCGTGTACTCTACAGAGCAGTCCGGAGAAGGGAAGGCTGGGCTGCTACCCCTACCAGAGGAGGAGTTTGAAAAGGGCTCCGTGGCGGATCTTGGCGTCATGCAAAACTTCAGAGTCAGAATTTTGCCCGTCCTGGGTACCATGCCAGCCGTGTTTGGCTTGACAGCTGCCAACCACGTAATACTCAGCATCACGGGATACCCATTAGATTACGTCCCTGCGAAGGGCAGGGAAAAGATGTACGAAGGCATCATGACGTATGTTCAGGGGTCAGAGGATCGACTTGCTCGAATCTTGGGCTTGGACACGGTTGGGCTCAAAACCTCCCTGACTACCGGTGACGTGGCGTTCGTGACAGAAGAGCTCTACCACGGACGCAGCATCATCAGCGGCATATCTACAAAATTAGTCTTGATTCGATGGCGTCGGCCTGGGGGATCAAGTATGCACGTCATAGGAGAGGGTAAAGACGTGCAAAGTGCTCGACCGTCAAGCTACGAGACCTTGTCTGCATGACTAAGGAGGAGGCAACTAGACATGAGAAAGAGATTTTCAAAGCCAGCAAGAAATTAGAGGAGGTGTATGATAAGGAGACCATTGAACGAATAGAGACGAAGCTGGCCTCAGCCGCCAAGTACGAGCAGTTTCGATAGATCATCTTGGATAAGTACAACTCATGAAGAATCAGATGAACCAGACGATGAACAGCATGAGCATGATTGTCGGGTGATGAGGCTCTGTTTACGCCAATCCAGTAGTTCGCCAGGGCAACAACCATGCGATTCTCGAGTAACAGCGTCATAAGTCGGTCTGTGTTGACGCAGCGAAAACACACCAACCAACACAAGCCATGCCCGGAGTATGCTAATTCTCATTTTTTTTTTTCATGGATGAATGACTGCGGGCGACAACATTGGGAAATTGTGTTCGTGACCGTTGGTTCCAACGAACCACAGTGCATTGGCACAGCAGCTCAGAGTGACACGGTCTCTTCTTCATCATACACACACACAGCATGGGTGGGCACCCAAAGAAAAATATCACGAGAAAATCCACTCGCACACCTCCATTTAGCTTCGATGTGCTTTCAAGTCTGGGTATTACAGTATTGAAGCCTAACTTGCAAGACCGACTATACGATAAGCCGATTCTCGCAAGAGCCTTGACTGCGAGATCTGTTGTTCCTCGTGGGCCGTGGCTATGCGTCCTCTGTGATTGTCGCTGCATGAATTGTTGAGAAGTGGACGTGGAAGGAAGAAGGATGATTTGTTGACGATGAAAGTATCTTTGTCTCTAAGCCAATAAAAGGTCTAAAAGGCTCTCCTAGTTTTGCCCCTGTTGAAACCGTTACGCCTAACTATTGGTGGACAGCGATG
Source organism: Epichloe baconii (assembly GCA_023650635.1). NCBI lineage: Eukaryota > Fungi > Ascomycota > Sordariomycetes > Hypocreales > Clavicipitaceae > Epichloe > Epichloe baconii. The sequence goes on along the minus strand of CP097908.1, from coordinate 868,079 downwards.
CATATCCTGTCTCCTTGCAGCCCGAACTCTCCCTACTGCATGAATGTTAATTCACCCTTTTCCGGACAACGCAGCATGGCAGGTTGATACGTAGATCAGCATGTAATGCAATGCTGGCACATCCTGATCTATAAGAAATTAGGGTTCTTTTCTGAGGATATCAAAAGGGTATCGATCGAGGAGAGTGAAGACTTGGTTGGAAAACGGAGCGGAAATGGCTCACAATGGGCGCCACGTCAGGGTATGCCGAAGTGAGTGAATATTGCTTGTCTTCCGAGTCTCAGGCAGCTGCTCCGTTCGTAGATGCTACGAGGCTGACAACGTGTAACTGCAGGCCAATACGAACCAGGGGTGTGATCAAATGACGCGCTGACTATTTTTATAGAAATTTGTAGATTTATATCCAACATAGTTTTCGCGGACCAAGTTTGTCAGATTTCGTGGATCACATCCCAGATATCACCGCAAGGGGGAGGAGGGGGCGAGACTTGCTTAACTTCGGACAAACCTGGACAGATGCATATTTCCTTGTATTTACTCAAATCCATGAGGCCCGGGCGATGCGAGGCGCATATTACCGGCACTGGAGAATTCGCACAGAAAGAAAGAATAGTGGAAGCAAACAATCTTGCACGAGATGGAGTGGAAAAAGAAGACCCCCGGAGGTTGGCGACAGGCCAGCTTCGTGTGGCGTCTCGGTGAAAGCCATATTTACGACTGACATCGTTGACCGGTGGAAAAATTACTATGGCAAAAGAGACTGCATTAAAGTAGGGCTGTCTTGATCCATATGGGGTTGTTTTGAGAAAGTCAAGGTTGGGTGCGTGCGCAGCGGCTACATTCATTTACCTAGATGCTTGCTATACACCACTACAACCACCCTAACATCAGTCAAGGAGCCTGTGGTTTTGAATTATTCTCGCTTGCAAGCTGACCACTTGGTGGATGGTTTATGGAGCGGTCAAGTGTTTCCGTTGCCTGCATCACCAATGCCGGAGTCTCACCTGTGCTTTGAGCGTTAGCGAGGAATAATAAACAGAGCAGAATGTGCTCGGAGACGATGATCTGCCTATTGCGTCTTCTCTATACGACTTGTGCGATCATGATGGTCGGACCCGGGAGGGATGAGTTTGCCCGGATAGGGTCAGCTCCGAACAACTCAAGGCTTCATAACCATGTTACAGTGGTAATAATTGCTGAGCACATGAGCTATTCGCCTGTCGCCTTTTGTGCGAGCCTGTGTGACCAAATCATGATATGACAATGAATCGCCACCCGTCTCAGGACACCCAGATCTTGTGCAGCGTGGTAAATATTTCTGCCGGGCGACGGCAGGCTTTGTTCGTCGCGACCTCAAATTACCCTTCCTGAGATAATGAATCAAACTACGGAGAACAGTTAGGGTGTTTGTGTGCACGTCTTTCCCAATTTAAATACGCTTCAGTCCCATTCTTTCCGTATGATGTTACCCTTTGTCGCAGTACATTCGCCTCCAGCCGAGCACGAGGAACTTGGCGATTCGCAACCCGGTGAGTTTTTCTACGATATTTATGTCGCCATTTCGCCTTTCAAAAGTTTACGTCATGGTTGATGGATGCGCTCCCGTTTTGGCTGATGCGGGGCAAATCGAGAATTTACAAATTCAATTCCCATACAAAACTTGATAGTCCACCCATCATCATTGTGTTTCCGTAAGGCTATTGCTTCTCGGTATCGTAGGCGTAGGGAAGGCTTATGGAATCTGTCAGAAGCAGCCCTATTTGTTGAGCGTCGATCTTGGTTTCGTTGGCTGACGCATCATTTCGGTGGGAAAGGAATTCAGGACCCAAAGCATCGGTATCCTTTGACTGGCCAACCCGACGACCAGTCTAGCCGTGACGGCCGGGTATAATCTGCGCGCATGAAGCATCGATCGTTTGCGACAGTGAGATATCGATTCCATCCCTTTGGTGTCAAGACTTGTTATATTAGAAGACCAAAGGTTAAGGTGAGAGTTGGAGGTGGAAACTTGAGGCTCTGCTCGACATTGAGGCTGACGAATCAGAACGCTCCACTACAAAAGGCAACCACGCGAACCACGCGGGCAATCTCTATGCGCACACCTCTATGCGGGCGCGAGGTGTCTTTCCGCAAGGCTGCTTCATCTGCATGATTAACAAACAAGGCTTGGTAAAATCTACTTTGTCAAGTATCTCGAGTACTTTGTTCATTTACCATATATCCCGCCAGATATCTCGACGCTGCCGAAACTCAGTTGCTGCTTGACCCAAGACGCGTGCCTCGAGAGCTCAAGCAGGTAAGACAGTGCTACCACTCTCGGTATTCTGCACGATTTGGCTGGCAGTCTCAGTCGGTGCTTGCTTCTCTTTCATCGAGACTTGTTCGATTTCATCTTCTGGCTTGAACACCAGTTCGGCTTCTTTTCTAGTTTCTGGCCTTGTCAAACATGGCACGAAGCTCGTGTCGATCCCAACCCCTGTCTTTTGCCACTCTTTTCGCGAGCATGACCATTTCTGTCGACTTGTATATGAGGGAGGGCACCCTTCGGCCAGCCGGTTCTCGGCCCAGCCCAGTCGTCCATGTTACGCTGTCTTTGTCCTTTATGTCCTTTTGTTCATGCCATTCTTATTTCTTTCGTATTCCCTGTCAAAGATGCCCATTTTTGTTCTTGTGCCTGTATTGCTCATATTTCTTCCAATTGCTAATGACCGACCTGCCAGTCAGCTCCATTGCCCCAGGCCTTGTCAAGTCGGACATTGAGGCTCTGACAGCTTCTTGTTCAAGCACTTCCAAATTGCCGGCCTTTGTCAAATGAAGGTGGCTTGTCGTTTGTCTGACAGCCGTCATCGTGCATATTTGAGCAGCTCATCGCCACCAGATTGCATTTCAGTCTGTCCCTATGCCCAGGCTGCTGCGGACTTGGACCTTTCGGCATGGAAAAATTCACCAAAGGATGGGTCCAGCACCTTCGTAACACGGCCCGTCAAGAAACACCATCTCGCGGCTATCATTGTCCGCTGTGCGAGGCAGAAGTCCAGCCGAACCTCGATGCGTTCAAGACCCACGTTCGCGCTGATGCGTTGAATCACTCCACCATGGTAGAAGAGTCGAGTATAGAGGAAGCCTTCAAGAGAATTCTTCTGCAAGGAATTGATCCTAATAAACCCGCGTAAGAGGCACTTCACTCTGCAACCAAATACATTTGAGTGATGTTAACCATGCTGGTGGCTTATCAACAGGGTCTCAGCCGCCAAATCTCCTCAAGACACCCATATCAGTGGTGCAACTGCGAGAAAGAAAACCGTATCCGGTAATGTGGACGCAGCAGACGCAGCCGAGGATGAACTTGATCGACTAAATCTGGCCAGTGATGGAACAGAAAGCAGTCGCCGAGGTAGCAAAAACTGTGCTCCCCGCCCGCGTCCATCACCCAGCAACGTGGTTCGTCGCCACCCACACCTGGTCGCAGCCGGGTCAGGCAAAGTGACAGCGCCAATGACTTTGATCGCGGCCTTCATCAAAGAAATTCGACTTCACGCCAACTTTGGATACCCGATGATGATCGGAGGGGGAATGCTGCTCCGCAAAGGCCCAAGACACCCCAGACAAGGCATGGCCACTTGGCCTCGTCTTCCACTCATCGTCGTTCACCACAGCAAAGTCGCATCGGCGCCACCAACACCAGGCGCAGAATCAACCGTTCTCAGATGCTGCCTCTACGTCAGAAATGATTCGCCAGCCTGATACACGACCAATCTCGTCCGACCAGCTTGTCGCGGAAGTTAAGGGCATCTACGCTGGACTGGTCTTGCTCGAGAGCAAATGCATCGAATATGATAGTTCTCAACAAGCGGCTGACCTCAGCGAGGAGCAATATCATGCTTTAATCTCTCTCCATCGGTCATTGCTTCACGAACATCATGACTTCTTCCTAGCAAGCCAGCACCCATCCGCCAGTGAGGCGTTGCGGCGGCTTGCTTCGAAATATGCCATGCCAGCCCGTATGTGGCGTCATGGAATCCACTCATTTCTAGAACTATTACGACACAAGCTACCCACGTCACTCGAACATATGCTCACGTTCATCTACATTGCCTATTCCATAATGGCCCTTCTCTACGAGACTGTTCCTGCATTCAAAGACACGTGGATTGAATGCTTAGGCGATTTGGGGAGATATCGCATGGCGATTGAGGATGACGACATTAGGGACAGGGAGATTTGGACCGGCGTCTCAAGATACTGGTATACGAAAGCATCTGACAAAGCACCCACGACTGGCCGATTGTATCACCACTTGGCGATTTTGGCACGGCCAAACGCCCTTCAGCAATTGTACTTCTACGCCAAGTCGCTCTGCGTCCGGGTTCCCTTTGGAAGCGCCAGGATAGTGTAATGACTTTATTCGACCCGCTGTTAAGTCCTAACTCTGCTTCCAATCAACGATTAGAGCCCGTGGATGCTGCCTTTGTTCGCGTTCATGGGATTCTTTTTCTGGCAAGGCAACGGATCAGCTCGAGCCGTCAATGGAACAGTTTCTTGACTTGTTGGATAGCCGCATTGGCAGAGAGCATGGCAACTGGCTAGAGTCCGGGTAAAGTCCATCAGAAACGCTGTAAACGGTCTGGGGCCGAACTAATAGTCAACTAGATATCATGTGGGCATCTCATTGAGCTGCTTACTGTTGGATTTTGGAAACGAAGCAAATCCCTGATGCGGGCCATCTCAGGCCGGGACGGTGAAGATGACGGCGACGGCGACGGAGACGGCGAGAATGACACACCTATGAGCGGCAGTCCGGAGGCGACGGCAGAGCCAAACTCCACGTTCGATACAGCTATTTCCTTTGCCGAGCAGACGTACAAGATCGTGATCGAACGCTGGGGCGACAAGAATACGTTGCCTTGCCTGCATACCACGTTGGTGTTCTATCTGTTTATGACACAACGCCCAGCCGCAATGAAGCATCTGGAGGATAAATTCCCCTGGAAGCTCACTTCGGTGCTCCTGAACTATCTTCTACGCACCTGCGACTTCGCCCTGCGCATCGATACAACGGATTTTCCAGGCCCTGAAAAACAAGAGCCGCCTCATCCCTCCCTGAGGACTATGCGATGCGTGGTCTTATCTATGCCGAAGACTACTTCCCGCGAAATTGGTTTGACAATGATAAGATAGACGACGATGAGAAATACTTTGAGCCTGCTTCAACAAAAGACAAGCGCTGTGAAAGAATTCTATGGATAGGGCGTATGATTGCTCGCCATGGGAACTGGCTCCTCTGGGACGCCGCAACGAGGCAGTTCACCGTCACGGCCAAGTACGACATTGAAATTCACAATGTACCAGTGCCAACGCCGCCACCATTGGAACCGACGAGGACGTCGAGTGAAACGGCAGTCGTGTAAGGCAACAGATGACAAGAGACGTTCCTTCCAACCTTGTTCTGGGCCCACGGCGCAGTCCATTATGTTTGCGAATAATGATGACAGCTTACAAGAGCTGGTCATTCCCAGCGGCATTCTGCAGAAATATCCAAATGACTTTGCGAAGCTCTCATTGACGAAGCAGCTGATTCTTGTACCAATATTCACGTTAGGATGCCCGACCGCGGATGCGCTGAACAAATATGGTGGTTGGAACTGGTAAGCTGCCCACGAAGCGGTCAAGCTTCTTTGCATTGGAAGAAGAGACGAAATGGCGCTGCAGTGCACTTGACGGGTTGACCCGGGTTTCTTCCTTCTCTCATCAGCAGCGTGTGGCGCCGTCACTTCGAAGATTAGCTTGTGCATTCTGGCCAAGGTACACACTGCAGAAAGTCTTGGAGGTCTCATACGTTCGATTCGTTACTCACTGGACGGACCACGATTCTTTACAGGCAAACAATATACAACTGTGACTGGTGTGAAAGGGGGTCGGAGCTCTTCAGTCGGTATTAGACTAGTCGGCTGCCTTGAGGTCATCTACCACATGAAGTGGTGGTGCATCATGCCCACACTACATTTTAGTCTTACTCATTTTTCTTGCATGCAACAGACCGATTGGACAATGCAGTAAAAGTATCACAAGATTTCATTTCTTTCCGTCGTGACTATGTATGGATACGCAAGGAGTTAACAATGTTGGGTGGTACCTACCTGTTCCACCCGAGGAAGGCGGATGCTTCCTCACGAACGTTGGATCATGATATCATTATGGCGAAAAGATGGTCGACAACCGACGAGGTATCAAACGCGACGCAGACTGCAGTGGTGCATTGCGAAATAGACGAGTGGGGGTTAAAAAGAAAGGAAGCAGGCTGACATCGGACAGTCCGCCGTCAACAAGTGGTGGCTCCAATGTTGGAACTCTCGTTCACACAAGGCAACCCGCCAAAAAAAAAAAAAAAAAAAAAAGGAAACAAAATTAAAATGGATGCACGGACAATCGAGGCACGTGGGGATCAAATCATTTGCGGCTTACTCCGTAGGCGTTGATGGGCGTGAGCCGCAACACGATAATGCCTTCAGCTCGAAGGAGTCATATGGTCGATACTTGCGCAGGCCTCGTTCGTTTTCGTTTTGAATCAACTCTGTCTCTCCGCCCGTGGACTCAAGTGACCCGAGCCAATCACGGACAAATAATCCGTATATCCTCCTGGGCGTCGCCGTGCATTTTTCATTCGGCCCTGGCCCGCAAGAGGACCCCTGATTACGCCATGCGAGTCGAGTGTGTCCGCCTCACTTTTCGTGCCAGTCAGATGCTCTCCTGATCAGCCTAAAAATGCATGGACATGAAGACTTGGCATAGACTGCTTAGTGTGCTTAGTGTGCTTAGTGTGCAATTCATGTTCACTTTGTCAAAGGTTGAGAGAAGGGAAAAGGAACAATGGACAGATAAGGAGGGGCACAACAAGTTGGTGAAATTGCAGACAGCTAGGACTGGTTCTTTCATAACAACATACTCATGTCCAACAAGTCGGTGATGCAGACAGCTAGGACTGGGCCCATTTTGTAACCCGATTGAACCAACTCCTCCAAGACCATTTGGTCCTTGCCCGCTCTGAAAATGAGGAGCTTCGAATTGCCTTTCCAGAGACTCGCTGGCCTTCCATTTCGACGCTGCGACAGTCCCGCTGCCAACGTGGCGGCTGTCAATGACGTTCTGGGCCGGTTGTCCCATCACATTTCCAGTTCGTCTTATCGCACGAACAAGATTCGTCCGTTTTGGCAAACGTCGCTTTTGCTCGGCGTCCGCCTTTGCTGCAAAAGCAATGGCGCGCGACAATCTCCGCTCATACTCCTCCAACTCCTCACTCATTTTCACATCGAGCTCCGTCAGGTCGACGGTATAAGGGAGCTTGTTTCCCCTCTTCCGCAAGGAGGATCGGTCCTGCACCGAGTGCCCTTCGATGGGTCGCTTTGTACTATACTTTGTTCTGGTAAGGGGCTTGCACAGGAAGTAGGTGACCGCCGGTGACCGTCGGCAACAGTGAAGAAGAGATGAGATGCTCACCTTTGGGGGCCAGTGAGGAAAGAGATGACGTGAGCGCACTCTTGACCAGCACCGCTCTCTTGGAGTCCGCAAGCTGAGAAGATGGGCTCTGAATAAGGGGGCGGGTTCGGTGATGCCCTCAGTGAACCTTACCACTGTTCCCTGCCTTTCGGTCTCGTATCGCGGGTTCCACCCCTTGTCTTCCGCTCGGCGGACGAACTCCTCAAAGCAGTTCTACGGCTTTAATTGGTCGTCACGTCGTTGTCGCTTCCAGACTTCCCTTTCCCGCTTGAGCACGTTGAATCTGGTCTCGGGCGACACTCTGGCCTGGATGAGTCCGGTGTCCACTTCGTGACACCTTTCTGTCAAGTTCCCTTGTGGATTTTTCGACATCAGCTCGACTTGATTTCTGGATAGGGATGAAACAGTTCAGGTAGTAAGTCAAGTCCAGCCGATAAAGCAAGGTGACTCACAGAATTCTTCATTTCGGACGAAATATCCATCATTGTATGGCCCTCTTGTCTCAATCCTCCCTCGAGTGGACGTTTTCAGAATCCCCTTCATATTCGACTTTACCTTCCTATTCAATTTCAGAAAGTTTCTCAAAAGAAATGTTGCCGTTTCATAGCAAACGCTGTGCAGTAAGCAGATTGCGAAAATTGGTCGCATAGTGGACCGAAACGTATCGAATACTTGCAGAGTTCGCTTGACAGGAGTGCCTGAAGACGGAATCGAGGTCTGAACGGGGAATATCTTTGGAAACCCTAGTAGTTGACCATTTGAAATTCGGTCGAACTTGACTAGGGGCGAAAAATGACACGAACAACAGCTTACCTGGGTTTCTTTATGGGCGGATAGTTGGTCATGAATATCACTTGAGGGAATGAATGCCGCGTCATAGAAGACCTGTGCGTCCTTCGTGACTCTCAGATGAGTTATGAGTCGGGTGTGGCCAGGCTTCAGGAAGTGCTTGTAACGAACAGGAACAGCAGCTGTGTGCGTCCAGACGGGGGTAATTAGGGCTTGATAGCCGTTCCACGTGCCATGGAGCACTCTGGAACGAATATTATCAGTCCTGAGTCCTCGATAGTTCTTTCACATTCATTCCAAACTTTTCACAGGGGTAAACCCGGGCTTTGCTGATGATACGAGGCTAGACACTACCGTGTAGGGGCATGAAACTGGTGAAGGGTTTGACCTACGATTGTTTGCATTTGCTGAAAGCTATGAAGGCGTCGAAGACATATTCCCAGAAAACATTTTTGCCGTTTCTGTTCGAGTCCATTGCCAACTCAAGTGTTTCAGCGGATATATGCTGAAATAATCGAAAGATGTACCCAACTGTCTAGACAATGAATAACCTTGTCGTATGAGTCTCGTGACGAGGATGTGTGTAGCGAAGCGCAGGGTTTATAGACATGGTGCCGTGAACTTTCCCATGACAATTCACTGCTCGTCTTTCTTTGTCTTTCTCTCACACTCCCTGGGGAGTTGAATGGAAGACCCAAGGCTAGATGCACACAATGGAACAGGTCCAAGATATACGTATCGAATTACACAAAGAGTAGTTACTCCGTGTCTATGTCCTCCGATCATTGATTGAGCAACCCCCTTGGTGGACAGTCTCTAAAATGCAGTTAGGTCCTCACCTCACAGGGTCACATCAGGAGATTTCTTCCCCTGTAGCTCTATGAGATCTTGGCTCTGGCTCTGACTCAACAGTACAGCATGTAGCATGTAACTTGAAGGGAGCGAGTCACACTACCTTCACAGTCTTGCCTCTAATCTCACCCCTTGGCCTATGAATAGTCCCTGGATCAAGTCCCGTTTGATTTTGAGTTGATTGGTCGGGAATCACGAATCCCTGTTTCCAGGGTTTGAAAAAGATGCTGCGTCCCAGCCCCTTTCCCCTGCGGCACTGATCAACCCGCGTTTTTGCCCTTTTTCTTACCAAGGCAAAGCCTGCTGTTTCCCGTATTAACTAGGCTTTTCCGGTAGAAAGAGGCTATGAACATCAGAGAGGGTTGAGAATGAGGTCTCTGAGAAGATGAATCACTGCTAAGCCCAAGAACGAACGCAAATACGTGACAGATACTCCGTGTTTGTACTGTCTGTCTAGCATCACTGAAAGTCTAAAAAGAAAAAGACAGCTCCATCTCTTTCGGGACATACTATGCCCATTCCCGCAACAATCTAGATTCATCCTTTGCCACTTTCGCCGAGACTCATCTCGCCCATGTTTTCATTCCTGGCACCGATTTCACGTAAGAATTGGAGCACAGAAGGCGCGGCCAGAGAATTCACAAGTCGGTGCCGCGTTGTTCAGCGTTCACAAACACGTCGCGTCACGAGAGCAAAGCATAAGTCCTAGTTCGGCATGAAAGACGGTGCCCGCGTGCCTTTCCCGTCCGCAACAACTAGTCAGACTGGCATAGTATACAGTTCAGTTCCTACAGTGGAGGAATGGTGGCATTGGCCAACCAAGTTACATCGACTTGAACGCGTAGTTGCCGTCGCCGTCGTCCTGACTCCCGAGAGAATGGAACAAAGCGAATTTGCACAATCACGGCCAGCACGGATTCAAATAAGACGCAAGGAGCGGAAAAGGGAGGGATGAACAGTGAAAGGCACTGCCCGCCGCGAACGCACGCGGACGCGTAAAGTTGTGAAACAGGCTTCTTTGCTTTGATCGTAGAGATCAAGCTCGGGCTGCAATTTTCCATGCATCGCATCGCGAACTCCTTTTCCACGAGGACCACAACCACCTCGGTATGCCGAAGCCCTGACCATCGCCCGAGAATTGGTCGGTGCATCATCAGCAGAAGCCAGGACTTCATGAGATGGTGAATGGGGAGAGGTCCCTCCTTCTTTTCCCACAAATTGTGCGCCAGCGTCCATGTCACATGGAGTTTGGCGGACGCCCGCCAACCGATGTGCCCGCCGACCGATGGCAACGCCGTTGACGACAAGACACGGCCATTACAGAATCACAGACAGGTTACAGCACTGCTGGGTCGCTCAGGCAGAGGGGCTTGAATTTCCCAGTCGCTCCAGGCCGAAAGAAACAATCGTCGTGCTTGGACGTCATTCTGTATGCTGTTACGACGTCCGTGGGGACGATTCCTGTGTCTTTCGTTCTCGTTTTGGCCGTGAAAATGGCTGCCGGCAGGCGGCACTGAGAATATGCTGGAGAGGCATGTCGTTGTTCGGAACCTGCCAAGCCTGGAAGCTCTAGGTGCTGTGACAAGTACGTATACCCCTTTGATTTTCTTTTCTTATGACTTGAAAGAGTCGACTGCTTACTTCTTTGAATATAGACATCTGCTCGGAAAAGACTGCAACAATCACACGAGGCCGCATGGTTATAAGAAAAGCCTGGATTCCTGGCTGCGGAACATACTCTTTCGAGGCCGACAATGAAGTATACGACCCTGCGGTCGAGCAGGTCTCACACATCTCGCTACAGGTCAGATATCCCATCATGAACAAACAGGCACCATTCCAGTTCCAGGGGGCCGTCGAGCGAGTATTGGACACCTGCCATCGCACCTCACACTTGACTATTAATTTTCTTTGATAGGTCCCTCTATTAATACTCAGAGCGGATTGAATGATACATGGCCATACATTGGTGAAGAATGTAGAGCCAGCCCTCTCTCAATTGCAAGTCTTGGACCGCCGTAATCACCGGCGCCCATAGAAGAGCCCCGAAGACAACTGGAGATGGTATCCAAGGTGTCAATCACACCCGAACGATGATTCAACCTGGCCGGCTAAAACATTCACAAGGAGATCCCGAAATGGCACAAGTACACAAGCCCATCTTCCCCTCGGCATCATCAGAGAGAATCCTGATGCTGACACGGTCCACGCAACGCACGTCGTTGGAGCTCGGCAGTACGCAAGGTTGCAGTTCCAGCATCATGTCGCAAGGAGCACCGTTTCTTGGCAATCGTCAATTAATTGCTTCACAGGCTCCATTATGCATCAGTAAATTGAAACAAGGTAGAAAGGACTGAAAGTTTCGAATTTTCGTGTCAATCAAAGATGAGTCAGCCGGCGGCCATCTCGAAATTTTGGCCGAGTTTTTGCGCCCTCAAACTCGGCCCCAGGCTGACTAGCCCAAAATTGTACAGACCCAAACGCCGCCCAACAATGCCGAGTAAGTAGATTGAGTCATAGAATTGCCATCTTTTTCTCATGTTCATGTTCCTCCATTTTTATTCTCTTTTGGGAATTTTTTTCCTGGTCTTTTTTTTTTTCATCTTGAGGCAGGTTTGCTTCGTTCCCGCTGCGACCCGGCGGTTAAACAATAAGAAAATTCATCTCAGGATTCTTCAGTGTCTGCACCCAACTCTTTGTCCCCTTGCGCTTATTATCCAAATCCCAGATTACCTGAAGTGCTTCCATGGCCGTGTACAAGAAGCCCCACGGACATGATAGGACCAATCGCTGTAGTCTGTCCATGACCCAGTCCCTCCTGGCGCGACCATGAGCCTCTGCTCCGGCGATGAAGGTCGGCCACGTGGTGGCTTTGAAGTTGGGGTCTTCGTCGGGGATGCTTGATAGATGCTCGAAGATTTCGCGACTCAGCTGCTCTGCCACCTCATCATGATTTTTCATCTTACTCAATGACGGAATTGCCTGTAAGATGTAGAGACATGCTGCAAGCCGGTGTGCAGATCCCGCATGGATTCTGCTCTGTATGGGGGCATCTTTCAGATACGAAATACTGCGCACGTCGTTGGCCCAGCCGTTGATATCAAAGGACTGGGCTTCCTGGATGAGGGCCAGGCCGGCATCTCGGATCTTTTCCTGCGAGGCAACATCAGAAGGCACATTGGACAACTGAGAGGCCGAGTGCAGTATGGTGAGGATTTCGGGTGGGCAGCATAAGTAGCTGTTTGCTGCGGCCCGTTGAAGAATTGAAGGAATCTGCGCCGGCTGAAAATAGGATTGGGTGTCAAATGAGGCAGCGGGCATGAAAGCCGATGCCAAGATGAAGTATCTTTGAACGAGTTATGAGTGAGTGAACCCGCCCTGGAGTGTATCGAATCAAGGGGAGAGGTCAGCACTCACATGAAACAGTCGGACGACATGTAGTCTCGCAAGGCCGAGTCCGTCACCATGGTCGGCTGTAAAGAGACATAATGCGGCCGGCTCCTCAAGATGGGCCTTCCACCCATGCTTCCCCGACTCGATGAGCTCCACGTTGATGAAGAAAAGGGCTGCAGCGAGAACGACGTCGCCGCCTGTCGTGTCGATGTTCTCCACTGCTCCCCGCATCAGGGTCAATGCCTTTGTCTTGGCGATCAGGGCGTCTTTCAGAGCGCGACGAGACGCCTGTTCAATACCCGCAGTCAAATCATGGTCCACGTCCTTGAGCTGGTACGCCAGAGGGGCTCGGACAAGATTCGACATGTGTGCCGCCGAGGCAGCGACGATTATGTGTTGCAGGAGAGGGTGGGCTCTCGTCAGGGGGAGCAACCCCGAAACGGGTTCCGGTCTGGAAGATCATGAGAGACCAGATCTTTGCAGACTCTAGTAGTGACTATATATACAGATATATCAACAACTGGTCAGCAGCATATTCCTTGACCTCGGCGCGGGCGTTACACTGTTTGAAGGGGCAAGGGAGCAGGGTGTCAGTCTGACCCATGACCTACAATAAGATAGATAATGCCGATGTCCGTACTGCATGTCCTGATACAACGGGTCTGCCAAGGCCCAAGGGCTGCTAATGGAAAACTCGGACGAGGTCGACGACGGGGAGCGCACCACCAGCTGCACATCTCCATCCTGTTGCGTTCCATCGTGACGCAGAGCCTCCACGTCAGTGGCCTGGGGGATGTAGACGGCGTAACACTTGGCAGGAACTCCAGTCTCGCAGGTGTGGTCACTGATGACAAATTCTCCGGTGTCTCTGGCATAGACCCTGTCACCGACCCAGCGTCAGAGGCAGAGGCAGAGGCAGAGGCAGCAGCACCGGCGGCGGCGGCGGCGGCAGCGGCGGCGACATCCAAGGGTGCACTCGACGTCCTCCCAGCAAGCTTGCCACGACTGGCAACAGAGCCGGTCCATCGAAACAGTTTCCCATATCCCAGACATTCCTTGCCCGCGTTGACACACTTGTTGCAGTGGGGGTAGGAGCGGTCACATCGGAGCCGTTGGCGGCGACAATTGTGGCAGGGCTTAGTGGGCGGGTTGAGAGCGCTCATGGTTAGGACATTGGGACATTAGGACAGAATTCGACGACGAATTTCATTTCCTGTTTCCTGGATCCGGTAATTCCAAGTCACTCGAGCCTGGCGGCCCGTCTGGACTGCGTGGACTGCGTGGACTGCGTGCATAGTACGGGCCCAGTGACGGGGAGGTGTTTGACAAGGAGGGGGAAAAGGGAAACGCTGCTGGGATTTGCCTGGGAGCGTGCGTGTCCGGATGATGGGATTTTTCTTCCCTTTCTTTCTGTCTTCTGTCCTGTCCCGAGTCCGAGGCGAAAGCGAAGAAAGCGAAGGGGGTATCACAAGTCGTTGACATGTAGTTGGCGCTAAGCCGCATGCGGCAGCCAAGACGCATTTCTCTCTCATCGGCCCCGTGGTATTACGCACCGTCTTTGATTGGCTCCAGGCGGATCTAGCCCCCCCAATCCTCGTTCTCTCATCACTCGAGCTCGCTGACTCGCTCACTATCTCCCATCACACACATATACACACGCGCGTCCTCAGCCTCTTCTCAGTCTTGATCATCCCAGTCTCTCCTTTTCTCCATCTTGCTCTCTTGCCTCTTGTCCTCTGTGCGTGCTGCTTCGAGGCCTTTTTGCTAACGCACGGCAGACGCCGTCACCAACGCCGTAAAACTCATCAAATACGTGCACGATGACGGTGAGGATCCCGGGGAGCCTGGCAGTGGTGGCTTAGCCCTGCGGCGGGACGAACCTCGTCCCAGACGACCTGAAAACTGCTTTCGACATCGTCGGGCAGGTGACGGACATGGGAAGCCTTGAGATAGCCAAGGAGATCAAAAAGGGCAGCGGCAAAAGGGCGACAAATCCAACTCCGGTAACGGAGGCACCAGGCAGCCGGGTAATCCCCGCCCAAGAACAACGGCAACAACAAGAAAAACCAATGCAACCCGGGAGTGAGCAGCTGGAGCGACTCGGTGGTGCGAAGAACTGGCATCCCGTCCTCGCAGAGAGTCAAGCACGAGGAGCTCCACGTCGCCATCGACATCAAGCCTGGCCCCGAGTTCTCCTTGTCTTGGGGACGGACACTCCGCTCACCCGCCCGCCAACGATGGGTTGTTTGATATTGTCTACTGGCCTAGCCAGTTGGCGGTGGGAGATCCAGGCTTTGCCCTCTTGATTGTCGACGTGTGGTATAGTACGAATCCCAAGGGCGGCAGAAAGGGACCGCGGTGGAATTACAAGGCACCCTATGTGAAGGGCAAAAAAAAACGGAAACTACAAGGGCCACCTTGCTATAATACTTAGAATTGCTAGAGGTAAATTCCATTCAACGCAAGAGGCGGCCGGAAACCGCGCAACAGAGCAAATGACCAGCTGAAGATGTCGGCCGGATATTTTTGATGATCATTCGGCGCATTCATATGCACTGTCATCTGCCTGTGGAGGCAGGGTCCATCTGCCTGAGGCATTACCTGGATCTTATCCCCACAATTAACTCCAACTAAAAAGACAGAAGAAAGAAGAAAGAAGAAAAAGGAAAGAAGAAAACAACCTTACTTGATATCAAAGTGGTTATAGGCTTCGAAAAGCCACCGACTTGATCCCAGTCAGCAAGGCAGGGTCATGTGTGCCACAAACAGAGATCCGCCGTCCGAACCGCGTACGACCGCGAGACTCGGGCTCGGATGCAGCGTCAGACTCGGGATCCGACGGCACTTCACCCCCTATGAAAGAAAGACAGCCCGCCTATCGCCTACACCCCCAAGAGATGGGAGCCATGATCCTCAGCTTCTACAGATTCCTACAGATTCCTCACCACACTGCATTACGATGTAGCGGACCTTAGAGTGCCTCCTCCCGAGGGCTGGCCAGGCTTCACGCCGGAGTGCCTCTGGCGGCGGGACGTGGCAATGGCGGGAGCGAGTTCTTCCTCGACGTTGTGGACGGTGAAGTCAATGAGATCATCCTCTCGTCGAGCACCCCGGGGCCCATTCCACTGAAGATTATGAATAGAACGAAATGCAGGATGCCTATAGCCGCCTTCGTCTTATTCCGTGTCCTGGTCGTGCCACTATGGACTGTAGAGGCGTGCCTGAGCGGGAAGAGAGAGACGGCTGTATCGCCGAGGACCAGTTCCGAGAGCAGACGGAGGACTGGTGGCCGACGGAGCTTGACGTCCGATTATGTCAGGCAGGTGTACCGCGATTATAACCGGCCGGTGCCAAAGAAACGGATTCGTCAAACTTTTTCACGTGCCTGAATCGAGTACTGATCACGTCCGAAAACTCGAATTTAATGATCACGACATGTTGCCCTGCGTCGCGGCATCTCGGGGTGTTCCCATCTTAGGTGTCGTGGAGGTTTGCGTGATGTTATACACATGCTGCACGGAATCACTGCTCAGCCAGATGCATTGGACTTCACATCATGCAGCTGATAAGCCCCGGCCGCTAATTGTGGGTTTGCCTTTTCTTTCAAAGATGTAGGAAGTCGCCGTTCGCATATTCCAGCCCGAGGAATGAAGCTTGCGGAAAGAGAGGCTCAACCGAAATCCAGGAGATATGGGATCTCATCCCGTCTCCAGTTCCCCATGCGTATCTCTTTGAAGACGGTGAGGCTACAATTTCGTACCCTTACCCCACAGCCCCTGGTACCAGCGGGATGACTTCGTATGACCTTTTATAGCTTTAAATCTACAAGGCAGGTGATGTAGCTCCTTCCGTTCTAGTCCAGCTTTGGGGAACCTACGATGAATCACAGAGCACTTTTGTGAAGAATGCCGAGCGGCAAGTGTCAAGCGGTTGGTGCTTACTTGCGACACCAACGCGCTGCCATGTGTGAAGCAGGCGTAGAAGAAAACGTTGTTGACTTGAAGCTCGGTTTGGATTATAAGGACGTCATCTGCGTTGGACACGCCACGGCGAACGAGCTTGTGGACCGCGGAGCATTTCTGCAAAGGCGATCTCACCGTCACATTACACTTCAGGCCGCCCGGTCATGGTTGGAAGGTGTGCCTGATGCTTGTTCCGTTGGAACAAACGTCTTCAAAAGTCCCGTGTCCATGTGGTGGCTGCCGGAGGCAAAATCCACCAGGGTTGATGCATGGATGTGGGTACAAGTACCAAAAGTCTTGCTAATTTGGGTGGCATCCAAACTCGCATCTGTTGAGTGTCGAGGACAATTGGAGAAGCTCGCAATCGACAGAAAGGATGAACGCGGCCCGCGTCAGCCATCTGGCGTGGTTGGGATTGATATCACTCATCTGTCTCTCCTCGGCTATTTCCAGACCCCTTTTCCTCCCCGAATTGGTCAGTGGCTGAGCTGTATCAGTTGTAACTTGTGTCCATTTTCGGGTTGTCCGACGACTTTGACACTTGGGGCCAAGGGGCCCGGCAATAAGACCGAGTTTGACTGCTCAATGCCACGAGAGACGGGGAACAAGGAAGGATGGTCGGGATGGTCGGGATGGTTGGTCGGGGCACAGGCCCCGAGGTTCTAGATACGGCCGATGCATCAACTCTCTCCACTTTCACCGTTTGACCATGACCGGATGGATCCCCACTGATCAAGAAAGAAGAGGAGCCGAAGAAACATGAGAGGTGAGGCCTGAACAGTGCACACACGCGGACTCTTACCCGCGGTTCTTCGTCTTCACTCCCCAAAATCAACCATCACACACCCCTACCCTTGTTTCGACTCCAGCAACCTGATGAGCCATCCCAGAAACAAGGATGACACTGTTTTTCGTCCCAGGTTGCCGTTCATGTCTGGCCAAATGGTTCATCGAGGATTCGACCCTCTGCCAATCTGTGACAAGCATGCCTGCACATAAACATCGGCGACTCGGCATCTTCTTATAAGATATACCCCCGATCTGATTGATTTACAGTTTGCAGTACTACCGATCTTGACACCCTCTCTCTCAGCCGCTCTGGTGCTGTACAGGATCCGAAACGGCACAAAACTTGCGAGACTTACTTATTATAAGCAAGGCCACCCCAATTGTCAGATGCGGCCCTCAGAGTTGAAGTCAAGCTTGACCCAGGATTCAGCATTGATTACAATCAAAGAGCTTGGGCAATACAGAAACGACCATCCAGCCTCTGGAGCAATGGCTGCGTATTCCATGGCCCACTATCCTCAACTTTGCCTGCGAAACGAACCGCATCGATATGCACCGCAGCCTCCTCCATCTCCACCCATAGAGGAGATGAAATGCTCACTGCCTTCCATCTCGAAGCTGCTAGGAATCGCGGGTGCTGGTTCGCCAGCAAGTATAGCATCTTCAGAGTCCTCATCCGGATCTCCTCGCGTGGAATATACGGTTGTCAACGGTCAACATAGGCGTAGGCGCAGGACGAGCTGGAGTGAGGCCAGCGCAACTACCTCGGCGGCGGCAACAACAACTTCACGGCTACAAGGAACATCACTCACAAACAGTGGGAGTTGTCCAAGCTCGAGCTACGCTCGGCAATACGTTCATGAGCTCAGATCCTTGCCCCCAACGCCTCCTTTGGGAACCGATTTCTTCGACAGCTACAACTATCCCGTCAATAACTCCCCGAGGCAATCTCCCAATGCATCACGTGCCGGCAAGAGGAAAATAGTCCAAGTCACCCCTCCTCCTACAGAGTCAGACATCTGCCATGCTTTCTTGTCACAACAACCCTCGCCCAGAGCTCACCTCCGGGTATCTTCGCTTCATCAACAGCAGTTACCCTTGGACATGTTCCAGACCCAATCTAGCAGCAGTACTTACCATCCTCCGGGCTTACCAGCCAACGACGGCACATGCACCCATGGTCAAACATCCAAACTCTATTACCAACAACCGCTACCTCGGACGTTTCCTCCGGTCGACGGCTCTGTGTCACTTGCGTCAGCCTCGGCCAGTGGGCCCTGGCAACACCATCACTACTTGAACCCCATATGTGGCGTTTCTTATCCTCAAAGTCAGGATCGATACACCTGCCCGACCTGCCATAAAGCATTCAGCCGACCCAGCAGCCTTCGCATCCACAGCCACTCTCACACGGGGAGAAGCCCTTCAAGTGCCCATACGCGGGGTGCGGCAAGGCCTTTAGCGTTCGGAGCAACATGAAACGCCATGAACGGGGATGCCACAGTTTCAGCATGAATGCCGGTCGACCACCACCAACGCGGTGGTGACCAGTCAATGTCAATTGGCTGACCCATGATGAGAATTGTCTATTCGACAAGATTTCAGGCCGCCATCATGTACATTTAGGGTGTGTTTTTTTCCTTTACGGTCTTTTTTTTTCATGTTATTCTGGTATCATCTTCCTCCCCACTTCTCTGTTTATTACTTTTGTCGACATTTTGGTTTGGGACTGCCTAGTTTGTGGGGTTGAGGGCGAATCAAGGGCATTCACAACCGGCGCTTCAAAGGCGACATATGTGACAGACAGGGGCAAATGGAGTCATAAGCAAGGCGCTTAAGCTTAATGATTAAAAGGCAAAAGTTTCTGCGGGTGTTTAGTCGGAGCAAATGGATTGATGGCACGGGAATATGAGGTAACATTGAAAGAGGTCGGCCAAGGTCCAAGCATGAACAGGGGGATGGCACCCCTGACGGAAAGAAAGCAGTACGGCGGCACGGCGGTTCCTACCATTGTGGTGGAGAGGTTCAAGGTTCAAGTACCCAGAAAAACAAAACTGGAGAATCCCGGCAGGAAAAAGACGCACGCACGGAGTAATATGACTGGAAGTTTGCGGCGATTCGTTCGGACGAGCCTTGTCGATGGGGCTGCTCCGTCCGTCCCGGGAGAATCTTGCTAGACGTCATACGTCGGAGTATATGTATCTCCGTGGTAATAGGAATAGTAGACTTCAGGCTTCCTTTGCTTGTCCTGTCGATCATTCGAGTATTGTTCAAACTTGTTCCGATCTGGGTTGGTGCATGAAGAGGGTGGGTAGGAAGGGGTTGCAGATCGACCATAATGGTAGTTTTTATTTTCCTAGTTTAACGCTGGACAGGACAGTTGCTTGGAAACAGAGTGGCTTGGCGCCAAGTCTTTCCAAAGGACTAAGCCGACGGGTGTTCGTTGTAACAGACATGGGGATTCTGACTGTGCGTCCGAGGTAACTAACTGTACCCGAGTTGTTGAGCCAAAATACATGATATGGGTTCAGGGTCGGACATTGGGGATTTTACATTTTTCCCTTGTTGGGTGGGTGCGCGTCCACCACGAATCGCGCGGAAACTGTAATTCTTTGCTGTTCTTGTCCGTTACATGTGAACTACACCGCTTTGGGTCTCGCTTGAACCTTGAGTGCCCATTATTTCTTGACACGCTCGTCCATCGGAAGCTGCCGGGGGCAGAGGTGGGAGTCGTCTGGTTACCACGAATACAATGAGCGCGGCCGTGTTAGTTCACCATTCTTGCGCTTCAAGCAAACCCTTCCTTCAAGCACTAGCAGCCACCACCGCAGCTATTGTGAGCTGGCGGGTCGTGACCCATTGGAGTGGCGCTTGACGGATGATTCTCTGTCAGGTAGATGGGAACCGGGAGAAAAAAACCCAACTACTCCGTACTCCGTATGTATAAGTGAGGTGTCGACAGGGCTTGGCTAAAATTGTCGCAGCCGAACATTTGCCGAACCAACGGCGTAGCCTGGTAGCCTGTGCTGGAATAGTTAATGCTGAGCCGAGCCGAGCCAATCCAAAGGTTTTGCGTTTTCGTTGCGGAATGTCTTGCTCCATATTTGCGTTTGGTGGGGGCGTGCGTGTCGATCCTCATGGGGAGTGGATTGAAATTCGACCACGGAGTAGCAACCGGTACAGATTCCAAATTTGGAAGTCCTTCGGCCGGAGCACGCCGCCGTTCATCTGGCCAGTCAAGCTCCAGTCGGCGCGCACCTGTCTCCTGCTCCGTCCATGTCACCGTGCTCAAAGTACCACAGTACGTACAGATAAACATGTACCCAGTTCAGGTGGAACGGAAAGTTGTGGTCCATTGCCCGACGGAACGTAGTATCATCGTGGCATGGGCAATCCAACTCTGGAGACCGTCGGTTTTCAATGCCGTGCCCATTTCTTCCTCCCATACGGTTACTGCCTTGGTGAACCTTAAGCCGGGGACGTGCGTCGTTATCCCTGTGTCGGCGGCTGGTTGTGATTTAGTTTTCTCGTGTGTCGTGAGGTTCAGAGCCTTGATGATGATGCAATAGGGCTAGAACAAAATTGGTTTGTTGGACGTTCTGGCCCCAGAATTGGGCAACCTGCTGTTTTCAAACCGTGCCGGTCCTTACTCATTAGTTGAAGCCAACACTCCTGGTTTAATTTCTCTGGGTACACCTGGTGATGCCAATAAAGAATGGCGTGCCACGAGAGATCGTAAACCAGCCACGACCTGAGACCAGACGCGTTGCAATTCCACGTAAAGTAGATGGTTAATTTACAGCACGTAGTATTTTGCGAATCTTTGTGACGCTTGATAGAAACCTTCTGCCCGTGTCGAGCGACTGGTTCGTTGGCTCTCTTGACATGCGAAGAATGAAAATACGCAAGAAGCATTCGTTTGACGTATTGATAGGATGCGGGCGGGATGGTGTCGGATCAGATAGATCCCGACTCACTTGTGAGACTCATCTTTCCAAGCCAGGCCTCCCATTCATCTTCCGCCCTGCGCCTTTGGGGGTCGGTCGTGTCACGTTGCTCCGCGGTGGAAAGCTTGCCTCACTGCTCACTTGTACTCTGGCTCGAAATTTTTGGCAAGCAAAGCTATGGCCACCAGTTCTGCGGGGAATGTGCCGAAGCATGTGTCTTACATTGATGTCTCGGCAGCAGCAACATTTCAAAGCATAAATGCATCTGCTCGGGTTATTCCACCGCAAGCTCCATTTTATCTTTGCGAACGTCAAACGGCGAGCGGTGAATTCTTGGGTAGTAGTCTTGCTCTTTGACCTGCGACGCCAAGATCCTCGCATGCGAGATGACGCTTCAACATGCATGTACGTGTACAGAAACTGTGTCACGACTGGACAGAGACGGCGATAAAGGCTTGAGTCTCATCATGCCTTTGCATGCCAAATTACGGTGACACCTAGTTTCAAGTCAGTGTGGTCCTTTGGATAGACAACAAGTTGCAACTGGACGTACCAGGCATGTTGATGAACTGACTACTCACTGCGAGAAGATCTTACTTTGGTGGTTTAATTGTTTGGACCACGTGCGCCGCTTGAGGACTTAGGCTGAAATGGAGCACGAGACAATCCGCAAAGCAAGCTGAAAAAGCGCAAGCAACCGAGGAACGGGTTGCGTACTCGTGATCATACTCCTTGAGTGATCGTTCCATTCTTCCTACCCAAGAGCAGCGCTAGCACCTTCGGAGATCGAATGCACACGCCATCTCAAGCTTGACTTCCTAGTCTAATTGCACTGTGGCATTCTCATTCCAGCTTCCCCTCACCCTCATGTCGACTGACGGGCGGCCCGCATGTTGGCCTCACGGGCTCACACGGGCTGAAGAAATGGTGCCGATGATTGCATCGGGTCATCCGCCTGCGTTTGAGAAAGATGCAGGCGAAGGAGGAACGGACTAGGACTACTAGGGCGGCATGCGACTTTGGAAGCGATCGAAGTTGAGAAGATGAGTGTTTGCGGGGTTCCTAGCCCACACACCACCATCTGACGTTCCTGTCCTGCATATCAGCTGCATTTTCCCGTCTCTGGATCGGACCTGCCTCACAGTTGCAAGACGAGGCGAGGCGAGGCAAGGCAACTTTGTGCAAACAGCTGTGGGCAAGTGTCAAGTTTCCATGCCCTGTTGGCCTTGCTGGGACGTTGTTTTCCAGGCCAGTAATAAGGCCTTGCCGGCCCAGGCCAAGTTCACAGCAGCCCGGCCACTAATTCCCTGCTGTGCCCTTCACTGCTCCACCTAGCCTGTAATAAGCCCGCACAAGGCAGCGCCATGCAGAAGGCTTTGTGCGTCCGACTCTGACAAGACTTTTTGTCTTTTTCTTCCCTTGTTGAAAAGAAGAGAGAGCCGAAATAGGCCAGACTTGACAACTTTCACTCCCAGACCCGTCAAAGGCAAAATGGGGTTCCTGCGGTGCTGCTGCAGGCAGGAAGCAGGAAGCAGGAAGCAGGAAGCAGGAAGCAGGAAGCAGGAAGCAGGAAGCAGGAACCAGGAAGCAGGAAGCAGGAACGGAAAGAACGACCGCATACCTCGGTGGTTGGTGGTTACTAACTTTAGGTGTTGCCGTGTGCGTCAACGAGATCGCCAATAAGGTGCCACGCTCGCCTCGCCTCTTAAGTTAAGCATGCTACGGATCCGTTCCGTACCATGCGTCACCTCGGGTGCTTGAACAAGGAGAATATCCGTTCCTCCTCCATCGCTCTGGGGCGCGAGGAGTCGCCCTATTTTCATTCGTTTTCATCCTGTTCCCAAGTGCCCGCCCCTCGCGGCCTGGCCTGCCGGCTCTTTGTTCTCTTTGTTTCCCATTTGCCTGTGGTTGACAGTGAGCAACGGACCGCCAGTCGTGAGCAACGGACCGCCAGTCGTGAGTCTACGAAGTCCCTGGCATTCTCCAATCACGAGCCGCATTTGATCATCTCCCGTGCATCCGCCCATCACCCATTGCCGCGCCCAAGTACGGACGTAGCTTCATAAGTAGCTTCGACATCGACGAACCTCCCGCCTTTGCCTTTTGTTGGTCTACATCATTTGGGATCATGCCTGGTCGTGCGCAGCTATTTCGCCCGAACGTAGCCCTCCATACCGACAGCGTCTTTTTCAAATGCCCTACTGCCCTTCCAATCCGCACCTGCCTGGACAGTGTCCCAAGCGAATACCGACCCCATTCATTGCATTTCGAGCTTTGTTGATCGCTGTCAAAGTTGGGACGTCATTAACATCAATTCGCCTTTCGAGGCGCTTCGCCGCCTCGTGCGCTCACACACTTCACACTGGTCATGTCGACGAACGCTGTGCCCGATACGCAACTAGGGCTTTCGGCGGAGGAGATTCAGTTGCTGCGGCAGGGACAAGCAGCACTTGGCCACGGCGGCGGAGCGTCTACCAGCTCTCGCGCAGCCAGCAGGGCGAGCAGTCAGGGCTTGTTGCTTCTCGACTCATCGTCTCTTGCCGCTCTTGGACGGTACTTCGATCGGCTAATGGCATCAATCGAGCAAAACATACGCCATCTCAGCGAACAGGCGCAAATGTTTACGCAAGTCCAGTTTGATCGTGCTGGCAACATCATCGATGGGGCGGATGCCGAAATTGCGAGATACACCGAGATCCTGCGACAACTCGACGAGCTAGAGGTTGACTTTGATCGAATAGCTCACATCAAAGAAATCGTGAAGGGTTATCGATCGCGAGTTGAGGACCTAGAAAGAGACTTGGAAACAAGCGGGTCGTCAAGTCGTCACCACAAACACTCGTCGCACAGGCACTCTCAATCGCACTCTCACCGGCACGGGGGTCGTCATCACACAAGCACAGGCGCTGAGCTTAGCTAGCCGCCTATGCGTGGACAATTCACACACGCATTCAACCACGCTTCGCCATACCAACGCGAGATGCAAAACTTGATAACCCCGGAGCTGCGCAAAGCCAAATCACACACATTCATGCTAAGGACATGCATGGGTCACACCAACGCCCCTTTGAAAGACACGAACGTGGGGAAAAGGCCCAAAATGCCAACACGAACCTACTTTTAACGGCTTTTAATTGAACATTGGATTGGGCGGGAATTTTTTCGGGGATACATTTACGAAAACTCGGATGGGCTCTTTTAAAAAGATGAAGGGGAAAGGAATCTCGGCCTCACGGCTCAAGCAAAGATGGAAACCAGGCCTCACGGCTCGTTGACTCTATTGGCGTTTTTTTTTTTGATACTCTTGTTTCCTCTACTCCCTCCGCTTTTGGTCAAGGGATTACTTTTGTTTTTCTGCAAGGACTTGGTCTTACCTCTGCTTTTTGTTACTTTGTTTTGATACCCTCTGGGCCATTTTCGTTTGTTGTCGACGGACCCAAACTCTGGGTTACACTTCCGAACAGGATAATTCATGTACGAAACGCTCTTTATTTTATACCCACGACATCAAACCTTGGAATATTGTATCGCAAGATTCTTCAGACTCTTTTTCTTCTCTGTTTCATTTCCTCACATTGGGCCCGATCGGCGTTGGGTAGGAAGATCATAGCAGGACTAACTCACATGATGGAGGGGGTGGGACGGGATGTCTGAGACGATTCTGGGTTAGGCACCCAGGGACTGTACGGATTACTCGGTAGGATAATAATATGTCTGGTGCTGCACTTTTCTTGCGAGATGTACGGAGTACGGACTACTCCGTAAAGACAGCGCAGTGCAGTGCATTGCCATGAATGTAACAGTGTTAGCTAGCATCTGCGCGCGCAGCCGGGATCCTTCGTCAGCAATGCGCACTTTCTCGGTGAAGCCCAGGTAGGTGGTTGGTCGGGCAGATTTCCCATTACTTGTTGTGCAAGGGAGGCTACAACTCGCATATACCTGTGTTATCCCCATGGGCCAAGGGTGCTCCGTAGGATCCCATCTCATGATGAGCACCAACATACATACTTGAGGTGCCCAATCCACAACTCAGTCAATCCGCTATTATCAACTAATCCGTAGCAATACCTTGATTCCCGAGCGCAAGTCGACCGATCCACCCACATCAGGAAAAAGTGCAAACAGGGCCGGCCGGCCCGTCGAGATGACCCAACTAGTACCTACCCCGTACATGAGCAAAGTGATTGAAAGGGAACGGGGAAACACACCTCGTTGCATTTCAATGATGCGTTTATTACAGCACAGCTCCCAAGCCGATTGGTCAGTTTCACCGCCATCCATCCATCAACTCATGTACAGCACAGGATTGGTACATCCAATGCGCCCGACGGTCCGAGTACAGACAGACAGTAGACAGATTTTATCTATTTAAAACAAAGCATTATTCGTAGGCTCGCCAACAATGTACGTACATCCCAGGCTCAAAGCTGTGTTCCAGGCCCCTGCTCCAAGCTCCTTGATTCTGCATCCAACAAGACAACCAACCCAATGTCAACAGAGGCGAAAAAGAAATAATTGCAATGCCACGAGGCAGCAACCTCGTGTTCAACATGCGAGATCCCATTCCACACACCGATAACGAAAGAATAATGTACTTTCAACGCCATGACAATGCCCATGGGAATCGTCACCAACCTCTACCCATTACCACTCAGGAGGGGGCCAGTTTGACGAGCCCTCCTGTTCATCATGTATCCAACCTCTTCTGAATGCTGACATACAAAGGGGAATATGAAGAGAAAACACGTCCATCAGACGAGATTCGAACACGAACCGAAAAATGAAAAATGAAAAAAAGGTGAAGAAAGGGAAAAGGGAAAGACTGAAAAAAGCATGCGAGACAATGTCAACACCCGTGACTGCTTCGTGACTGCGTCGCTATCAACTTCTGTTGATGATATGTGTTTTCTTCTTCAGGAATATAAAAAGAAGAGAAAAGAGATGCAAGCTGACTGACATGCAAAGAATTTATTCGTCGACGGCCGTATGGCGCGGGTGCCATGGTCGGCAACGTGAAGGCCCGCTGACATTCTCCATGATGTTACTCCTCTTTGTGCAGACGATATATGATTAAACTTTGGTGGGGTTTCAACCGAATAACAAGGAGTCCTACACCTTGATTACTCGCTTCTGTCTCACGAGAAAGGGACTCGGCATTTCGTCTCGCTCAGGGTCCCAGATGGCAACGGCTTCGCTTCCGCTGCTGCCAGTGCTCCTGCTCCTGCTGGTGCTGGTGCTGCTGGTGCTGCTGGTGCTGCTACCACCGCTCGCTCTTCGCTCACCTGCCACCCTGTCTTTGAATGCTACACGCTTAGGGCTGGCATTCTCTGATGCACCACCAGCACCAGCGCTCAGGGACGGCCTCCAGCTCGGGCTTGCTGCAGCTCAACAAGCGTTCTGCCCTTGATATTGTTCTTGGCCGCCATTTTGCCCAGCCCGTCACCACTGCCGTTTTCTTTCTTGACAGAATGCTTTCGAGTTAGACCGCCAGTATTCGGATCCGCCTGCAAGCTCGTCATGGATGGTATCTTGCTGATTTGGCGCGTGGGCGACCGAGGTCGGGGCTCGGCTTGTGACGAGACGGCTGCCTTGGAGACTAGCCCAGTGCCAGAGGCTTGTGGTTTGAGGCGGTTACTGGGACAGGACTTTTGTGACGTCAGAACAGGCCGATTCTTGGAGGCGAATGGATGTTTGGCTGATCGCACGTTTCTCGTGGGCGATGGAACAATGTCTTCGTCGTCGGAGTCGATAGATGGAGGATCGCGAAGATCCCATCTTGGGTCGGCAGGCACTCTGTTTGCATTGTTGGCCGCAAAGATATTGCCGTTGTGAGTGGTCGGCGCCTTGACGCTCCATTGCGGCGCGGTGATAACGACAGACTAGCAATGGCCATGGGGCTTGGCGATACCATTTCAATATCCATTGGCGTGCCAGCCTGACCAGCAAACATGGTTTGTGCTCGACCAAATGGTGTGCGCGCTGTTCGTTTCGCTTCTTTGGACGTACCCGGGCTTTCTAGGGGAATTCGGCCAGATCCGTCACAGAAGGAAACTCTTCTCCGCCTGCGCCACTCGCCATCCGCCGTTGCCCTGACTTGTCTACAGGCGCTTTTGGGTTCTCCGGTGATATGGCATCTGGTTTGGGTAAACCGCGCCCAAGCGTCGTGTGCTTTTCCAACTCGGCTTCTACTCGCACCTTGATCTCCTCCTCAAACTGCTTCTGCAGTCGCTCTATTTCGGCATTGGCAAGGCGGTCGATCTCGAGGCGTGCTTTTACCTCCCATTCCCTTCGGAGCGAGGAATCAATTTCCTCCCGAATCATCTCTCTCTCGGTCTAGGCCGACTAGCCGGTCACTGAGCTCCTTCTCCCTCTTGAGGAGGAGTTCCTCTCTAGATCGTAAAGACTTGTTCATATCGGCCACCTCCTTCTCCTTTCGCAGGAACTTGACAATAGGCAGGTTGAGTAGCTGCACAGTGTCTGGTCTTCTATCTGGATTGACCTTGAGGCAGTCCCGAATCACGTGGTTTAGTTCAGGCGAATACATTTCAGGTAGCGTCGCGACTTTGCCTTCCTTGATTTTCTGAACCAGTTGAAAATGCGTCTTGGCGTTGAAAGGCGGCTCTCGTGCGCACAGCTCGTATATGATGCACCCGAGCGACCAGATATCCGATTTGAGCGTATACTTCTCGGCAGCACAGATCTCGGGCGACATGTAGAAAGGCGTTCCGACATAGGTGGAGGCGAAGTCATGAGACTTGATCATCTTGGACAGTCCAAAGTCTCCCAGCTTGACCGAGTTGTCCTCTCCAAGAAAGACTGTGCAGGTTAAAAAAAAAAGGCATGTCAGTACCGATACTACGAGGGATAAGGGGAATCCTTGATGTTGTGCAGTTCAAGAGAAAAAAACCAGACGTACCATTCTCTGGTTTCAAGTCTCGATGAAGAATCGTCATAGTCCCAGCCGGCACTTGCGGCGTGCCATCGGCATTTCCTTGCGTTAATCCCAACGCATTTGCCCCGGCCGCTGGGGATCAACGCCATAATGACATCGGTACAAGGCCATGACGAGCTGACTGAAGATGCTCCAAACAAAGCTCTCCTGCGCTCTCTGTCCCTTGTGGTGCAAGTCCTTAATCACTCGTCCGAGGTCGCCATTTCCGCAGTACTCCATATACAGGTGAAGATCCTGGCTGGCTTTGAGGTGCTCACGATGGTAGTAGGCGACGATGTTGGGGTGGCGCAGGTGCGAGAGGATCTGAAACTCGGCATGAAGCTGCTCACGTTCCTTCTGGGACATTCGAAGGTAGGAGATCTCCTTGCGGCACATGATGAAGCCGTCGGCCTTGCGGCGAACTTTTCGAATGACGCCGAAGGAGCCATGGCCTGTTGATACACACACACACAGCCAGCGGTCAGTATTTTATGATGGCTTTCCAAACGCAGTGTCTCGGCAGAATGTCCTTACCAATCTTCTCCAGCGTATCGTACTTGTCTTCTGCCGACATGGCGAGAGTGGTGGTACTCTTTTCCAAGCAGGCGCCCAAGGTCAATCCCAAGTAGTACCTCACCGAGGTATCCTCATAAACGCTATGCGGCACGTGCAAGGAAACTGGTCGTAAGGAGAGAAAGAGCGCCAGCCAAGCAGGATTGCAATAGATGAAAGCGTCCACGGGGATACACGAGGCGGGTATTCAAAGGGAAGAAGTACTAGAAAAGAAGGAAGAAAAATCCTGCTGTGATTAGTAACAAAAAGCTGTTTGTTCTTGAGGATGTTGCAGGAAAAGACTGTGTCTGTGTCGTGGGATGGGAGAGGAGGAGAGAGGGAAGAGGAAGGCTTCGTCCAATGCAAGCTTTGATATGAAATGAAGCCAGGTCAGGTCTCTGTGATGGGCCAAGCGGCGGACCAGCAACCAGCCAGACCGATTGACGCAACACCGGGCTCTGTTGGTTCTCGTGCACGCTGCAGAATGGGCGTTCCTAGGCACTGGCTTCGCTGTCGTCGGG
Organism: Epichloe baconii; assembly: GCA_023650635.1. Lineage (NCBI taxonomy): Eukaryota > Fungi > Ascomycota > Sordariomycetes > Hypocreales > Clavicipitaceae > Epichloe > Epichloe baconii. The sequence continues at coordinate 838,849 of CP097908.1, read as the reverse complement.
CATCGTACAGGGTCAACCAGGCCTTTCGTGGCCCAGTCATTCACTGAACGACCGGGGTTGCTGCAATGACGGGTGTAAACAGTGGGAGCCGCTGCCATGGCAACCACGTCCGTCCCGTCATGGGCTGTTATTGATAAGCCGCGAGATGGCAATGCGTTTGGATTGGGAAAAGGCGCGCCACACGTGGCGTTTAATCGGCGTGTGGCGGGGCATGCCAATTGGAGGGTCATCACTGATCAGATCAGCCTCTCTCTGAATGATGATGATTGCGCTCTTTTTGTTACTCATTTCTCGCCCAATTCGATATACTTTACCCCATTAAAAACGACATGTTCCAAGAACAACTAGACTGTAACTATCATACCATAAAATAAAGCATCTTGTCTCTTCTTTTTTGAATCATTCCCATCACATCATCACGATTCATCATGGTGCTCCGCAAGCACGAATTGGAGGGGAAACCAGGCGAAGAGAGCGTCCTGATCAAGACCGACGTGCTGCGAGACGAGAACCCCTCGACCAGAGCGAGGAGTTTAACCAGTTTCTCCTAGCCTGTCGGCATGGTGATCTTCGCAAGTGCCAGGAGATTATAAGCCAGGGCGGCGTCAATATCAATGGCAAGGATCGCTTCGATTATACGCCCCTCATCGTCGTGAGTGAACCGAGACTACCCTGCATACGATTTTCCACCATCACGCTCTGCATTTTTCTTCTTCTTCTTTCTCAAATGCAAATAAAAGGGGGCAACGGTTGCTTACGCATGTATTATCCTAGGCCAGTCTATGTGGACATTATGAACTCGTTCAGTTGTTGCTAGAGTCCGGTACGGCTGCCCTCGCTGTCTTGACCTTGTCCAACCAAGTATGCATGACATGATGACACTAAGTCGCAAATCAACCAGGTGCATTGGCCGAGCGAAACACCTTCCAAGGCGAACGCTGTATATACAACGCGCTCAATGATAGAATACGCAGCTTGCTCCTCCAATATGACTTTTCCAAAACCTCGGACCCCTACGTGTATTGGTCAACTCACATATCCAGCCTGCTCACCCGCACCACACCATGGACCTCCGACATATCACTGACGTCTGAATCGCGGTCCTTCAACCTTCACAAGTTTCTGCTTGCGTCGCGGACGCCCTTTTTCCGCAAGAAGCTCCAAGCCCAGCCTGGCACGGAGTCATGGAGCCTGGCGCCCACTATTCCCGTGGAGGCGGTCCAGATTGCCCTGCGGTACATCTACCTCGGCGACATGCCCAGGGACCTCGTCCCGGCGGGGAGTTCTGTTTCGGAGGAAGAAGTCATCAGGGGCCTGGACAAGATCAGCAAGCAGCTCGAGGTGGGGAACGTGTGGGAGGCCGTCATGGCCGGCGACAGGCGTCTAGCCCGTCAGCGATTCCAAGACGAGGAGGAGCGCGCGCTGAAGCAGCTGGGCGATTTCTTCACATCAAACGTCCTGGGCCACAAGATGGTTGTTGATGCAACTCGCGTCAACGACATCAAGTGGAAGTATGACAATCCCGCCTTTGCAGATGTGCTGCTCCGCTCAGATGAAGCATACGACGACGACGACGACGACACCGACGAGTCCTCTGAGCCAACGCCCGTCATGAACGGGCAGGGCATCATCCCCATGGGTACATCAAGCGATGATGTCTCGAGGAAGCCTCGCAAATCCGCCCTCTACCCCGTTCACAAGGCAATCCTCATCCGCAGCGAGTACTTTGAGAAAATGTTCTCCGGCGAATTCGTCGAGTCCCAGCGCGCAGAGCACCTCCGCATCGTCACCATCGACTTCCCCCGCCGTGCTTGAGCTCGTCCTCACATTCCTGTACACCGAGGACACCATCGTACCGCTCGAACACGCCCTGGATGTCCTCTACGCAGCAGACATGCTCTTCCTCGATACGTTGAAGAGCAGAGCCGCCCAGGCAATCAGCACCCTGGGCAGCGGAACCAAAAACGTGCTCGTGGACCGCACGCACCCATGCGCCAAGCGCGACGAGAATGCGCCGCAACAAGAAAATGAGCTGGTCGAAATGGAGCCCATCAACATTTACGACGTCGTCCACGCGGCATGGGATCTCCGCGTACGGCGTCTCGAGGAGTTCGCGGCGCGCTATCTGGCCTACAGACTGGAGGACTACATCGACGACTTGGACTTCCAGGACCTGATTAGAGAGAGCGCGGGGAGGATCCAGAAGCGTGAGGAAACGGATACGATTGAACTGCTGGATGATATCCGGTATTACTTGTCCGAGAGGTTTCGGTTGAGATTTGAGGATGCGGGACTGGATGAGATGTTGATGGGCGATGAAGGCGAAGTTAGTGCCGAGGCGGCTGCGTCGGCAGAGAGGACTCAGAGGACTCAGAGGACTCAGAGGACTCAGAGGAGTGAGGAAATGCTCAACGGCGGAGGAGAAGATGAAGCCCGCCGGACGACGGCTTGGAACGACGGCGGAGGAACTGGTGATGCGGTGGTGCTGACGCTGGACGGAAAGACGGCAGAGGATGAGTTTGTGTCGGATGCCATTAACTATCAGCTGTTGTTGCAAAAGATTGACGCCATGTTGGAGAGGCTGAGGTTGGATGCATAGACTACAGCATTGCCACGGGGCTGGGCTTTCTTTGCACAGCATGCATGTGCCGGATTCCATCTTGTCAGACTAGCCAATGGAAAGTCTACGTGCGCTCCAAAATCAAACCCCTAATCATCTCGCTGCGCTAGGATCATCTAGCATTTGAATTGCACACTTTCGATTGCTCATCTCTCATCACCAATGCTCTATGCCTGTCGCGGTAATCCAAATAACTAAACGACCAAGTCTAGCTAGTAGCCTAGTTAGTACTCCACAATTTTGATCCTCGATCTCAGCTTCCCAGGCAAATCTTCTAGCTTTGCCAAACCCAATTGCACACAGTCGCCCCAAAAGAACATGGCGCGCTCTTGAGCATATCTCAGGTAGTCAAACTCGTCAGGTCCAATATCCTGCTCCGTCTTGAGAATGTCCGCCTCGGAAGCTGGCTCATTGTTGGCATCCAAGCCAGGAATCTTGGCTTGCACAATACCCCAGGCTACCCACATGGCGCTATTCCCTGGTCGCCACAAACGCGCTTCTTCCATCAGTTCGCGCACCTGCAAGTCACTCTGCTCTTCTCGAGCGCGCTCGGCGGCGCTCCACCCTCCAGGAGGGACACGTGCATCCAACATGAAGTCGACAATGGAACTGCTGGATGCAACGGGGTTCAGCGACGGCGTGGACGAGCCGCTGTCTTGGGGAACGAGTCGTGGGGTGGCGCTGGCTGCCGGGAACTTCGGGCGGTGGTCAACATAGGCTTTGATAAACCGTCGCTGCTCCTCGGGGTTTGGGTATCGCTCATGATGGCAGGCATAAGGAGAAATGGGGTCGTGATAGTTGTATGTCCATTCCGTGAAATGATTGGCAAACTCTAAACCAGGCACGTTGGCAGCAGCGTATTCAAAGTCAATGACTATCAGCTGTTTGTGTTTGTTGGCCGGCTGAAGGAGCGGTGACTTTTCATCGTCTGGGCGAATGCGCAGAATGTTTCCGTATTGAGTCTATCCATGCATGGTTAGTAAAGTGCCCAGTTTGTCTTCATACACAGAGGTGCATCGGAATTGAGCTTACATCGTTGTGGGCGAATATCAAGCGTTCTTTGATAGTCTTTTTGGTTTTGTAACAATTTTCCAAGTGCGTTCGATACTTGACCACCATGCGCATGAACTGGTCCCAGGGGACTCCGCACACATATCCGTTCGCTTTCCACGCATGAACAACTGAGTCACTCTTTGGTGCATTCTGATCTCTCTCATACTGCTGATCCAGAAAGGTAGTGATCTTGGCGACGTTTGCCAGCCACTGATCCCAATTTTTCCAGACATTGGGGCCTCCTTCACGCTCTGAAGGAAGCAAATCGATGCCGTCATGGAGTTCGCGCATTCGCTTGGCAATCGACTTGGTCGTATCAGGCTCCCGTAGGTGAGCGGGAGTCAGCGTGATGGCGTTGAAGAACTGTTCAAAACGGCCATTCTTGAAGGTCCCCAAGAGTCGTGGGCCGATCTTCTTGCGGGCGAGACGCTGCAAAACCTTCAACTCATTCTCACGGTCGATAAGATGCTCTACTTGGGGGCCGTATACCCGCAGAAGAACCTTTCCAGGTGTCTTCTTGCCTTCTGTCTCACTCAGGTTCTTTGGCGGTGTCACGACGTATACTGCGTTCGTCAAGGCACCGCTCAGCCGCTCGACACCGATGGTGTCACCACTTCCGAGAGGAATACGTCGCCAACCCTTCAGCCTCAAAGTATGAGCAATGCGGATGATGTCGTTCCTGAAAACAAGCCAGGCGTCATTGTCCTTTTCCAGCTTGCCAGTCGATAAATCTTCAGTGCTCACGGTGCCTCCTACGTAACTGAGTGTTTTTGAGTTGTCTAGCCATGCATCGCAACTCGGCACAATTGCATCACCGTCGACAAACTCTGTATCAGACGAAGTCGCGCGATGTAAACCTGGCTTTGAGTTGGCCCGTCGGCTACGTGGGAACTTGGGAGGATGTTGAGGCACAGATTTCAGACCAAGAGACGCGAGAGAATCTTGCAAGATGTGCTCAAGCTTTTCGAGAGACACGTCACTGGATTGCGAGTCGACGGAGTCTGTCCGCTCGCGAGCAGGCTCAGCAGGGGTAGATCGATCTTGATCTGGCGGTGACTTGGATTTGCGATGATGAGACTTGGGCTTGCGGGCAGCAGATTTCTTCCTCTTCTCGTGTTCCAACCAGTCGGATACCCGCGCCAGTAGCTTCTCCGCATAATACTGATGGCGATGCGAATGATGGTGTTGGCCTGAGGAAGCGGCACATTCGTCATCTGGACGCAGAGCTGGGGAGCCTTCACTAATGGCAGATCGGCCAGAGCCCAATCTGCCACTCAGCCTGCGACTCGGCCCTGCCCGAAAGGTCTTGGTGGAAGGGGGCTCGTCATCAGACTCAGGGATAGGTTCTGCTATCTGCACAGCTGCACATGTGTGTAAGCCTATGTTCAATGGGCATCCGGATTCCTTTTCGCGATGCAGAGACTTGGTGGTAATGCGCTTCTATGTACACAAGGTTTTGCTGCTTCAAGGCATGTCACGACTCACGAACGAGTCTCGGGACGAGTCTTCACGACGTACCACGGGCCCAACGCATGCCTGCATCGCTGACCTGATAACATTGAATACGTACCTTTAAAGGGCCGCTAGCAGGAGGAGGAGTTCCGTCCCCATCAGCGTCAGATTTCAAGGCTGATCGCAACGGCGCGGGGCCAAATGTCGCAGTAGGCGTATCGGACATGATAAGCGACGACAGTTTCGGGCAGCGTGCGAGGCTCGTGTTGGTCCCAGACTCCCAACGGCGGGGGAACCGACTGTATGCGCCGAGTGAGCTGAGCACCGATCCGCAGTCCAGATGGACGGGTTGGGTGACTGCTACAAGGAAGGATAGAGTTAGGTATGAGGTATGAATGAGGCTAGGAGATGAGAACAAGTTATGAGGAAGAGGAAGAAGAGGCTAGACCAAGCGTGGAAATACGCTGTGGACACTGGAGAGGAAGGAACGGAGAAGGTGGTGGGCGGCTGCCGCCTATTACGGTGGAGCCTTCTATATTCTAAGCGACTCTTAGCTGGACCTTGAAACCTGAGATTTACTACAGGCTACAGCTACAAAAGCTATATGTAAATACTACTGATATTACGGAGTAAACACATCCTGAAGTTCTAAACGCTGTTCATGTCTGCATGAGTTCCTCATTGTTCACCACCGAAAACTTGTTCTAGGATACGCCAGCACCGCGCAGCCATGTCTCGCACTGGACTTTGCGCGAGGCGATTAGCCCAAACCCCTTATTATTATTGCAACAAGATCAACAAACTTCACCCTCGTCACCTCCAACCAAGAGGCTTCCGGAGCACAGCGTGCTGGGCCGAAAAGAACACGACCCATTCTCAACATACGACACCGGCACAGGTAAAATCAGCACCAGGCAACGCGTTTTCCGACATTGCATTCGCATTCGAGTACGTCATTGGCAGCAATCTTCCTCCCATCACAAGCAAATACCGTAAATGCTTCCTATGCTGACAAGTGGAAACAGCATCGATGGAGTCTTGTATCGAGGGAGCCAAGGCATCCCCGGCGCGCGCGAGATGCTCCGCAGCATTCGTGCCAAGAACATTCGCTACGTCTTTCTTACCAACGGAGGGGTGCGCACGAAGACGCCAAAGTCGCCTCTTTGACAAAACGTCTGGGACTATCACCTGACGAGGATGTGATTCGAAATAGAGTCATCTTGTCGCATACGCCCATGCGAGGCTGGGCGGATGAGGTCAAGAAGCAGACTGTGTTGATTACGGGGTCTCATCCAGAGACCGCTCGCCAGATCGCGAATGAGTATGCTCCCCAGGGAATGACCTGTCCGTGGGCACTGGAACCCTTATGCTAACCCTGTTGAAACAGATATGGCTTCTCGCGGGCCGTCACACCAGCTGATCTGATTCATGACAATGATGAATTGTACCCGTTTGACAACTTGAAAGACACGCTCCATTCTGAGTTCAGGCCATTACCAGACGGCAAATCTGCTTCTGCAATAACAGACCCTTACAGTACAGAAATCGCGCCTGACGCGTTGAGAATCGACCGAATTCTCGTCTGGAACGACCCCGAGATTGGTCACTCGACATCCAAGTCATCCATGATCTCTTGGTCTCTCACAAGGGCTATCTTGGAACAATCTCCCCAAAAACGGCAACTCCTCGCTCCCCAACAACGGATGGCAACAGGATGGGCAGCCAGAGCTCTGGATTTCGAACCTTGATCTTGTCTGGAAAACAGAGTATCCGGTCAACAGATTCGGCACGGGCGCATTCCTGGAAGCCCTCAAGGGGGTCTGGTCTGCCGTCACGCACGGCGCAGAGCTCCAGTACAATGCGCTAGGTAAACCATCTCAGTTCACGTACGACTATGCGCACACGAGGCTTCTTCGGCATTATTCCAGCATCGGGTCTGCCACAAAGGACAGTGCCAAGGCGGATGCCACTCCGTTACGAAGGGTGTACATGATTGGCGATAATCCGGAGAGCGATATTCGTGGAGCCAACGAGTTTTGTCCCGAAGATGGCACGGAGTGGGTGTCCATCTTGGTGAAGACGGGGTTTGGCAGGAGACTGCTGCAGAGAGGAGCCTCGGTATAAGCCGGCGGTGATTGTGGATGATGTGGTGGATGCTATTGTTTGGGCGTTACAGAATGAAGGTGTTGATGCGTCTAGGAGTTGGTTGCTTGAGGGGTAGTAGGGTTGAGGAATGGATTTACTCTACTTGCATTTGTGCCGTCTGTTGTGCGAAACTACGGTATGGAATTGTCTCGTTTTTAGCCGTTCTCTTTTTCTTTTTTTTTTTTTTTTTTGGTAGCAGATCGCAGCTAGGATTTCTTTCTTGCGGCGGGTGTCGCGCCGAGAGGCCCGCAGACTTGCATCTTCACATGACAAAATATTTGCGCTTGAGACTGCGATTGAACCAACAGGATCTGTCGACGGCAGCGGGCACACAGGCCAGCACACAAATGGAATGACATTTCTAGAACCATTGGATTCACTAGAATTGAGTTGTTGTTGGAACCAGCTCAGCTGGCAAGAGTCTTTGTAATGGATTGTCGTAGACTATCATACACAATTGTTACACTCGGGACCATCCACAGTCCATCACCGTCATCACTACTTCTTCCAGTCCTTCATGTGATCCAGGATCAGCTGGGCACCCTGATCCGGCGAATGTTGACGTCCTAACGCCTCGACAAAATCACCATCGGGATCCATCAGATAGAAGTAGATGCTGTGGTCGACCAAGTAATCCTGGCCAGGCTTGACGTTTTGCGGCGTGCTAAAGTACACTCGGTACTTCTTGCAGAGATTCTTGATCTGGTCATACGTGCCCGTCAACCCAATAAACTTGTCGTGGAATTCGGCGAGATAGGTCTTTAGAGCCTTGGGGTCGTCGCGCTCGGGATCGCAAGTAATGAAGATGGGGAGAAGCGCCCCAGGAGCCTTCTCTTCAATAACGTCAAGCATTCGGGCCATCTTGTCGAGTTCCTCGGGGCAAATGTCGGGACAACGGGTGAAGCCAAAGTATACCTGAGAAAGACGGGGTCAGTCCGTGTCACCAATCTAGATATAGACAGGAGCTTGAGTGTGTTTCGGCTCAATACCACTGACGACATACCAGGGAATATTTGCCCTTCATCATCTCGCTCGTAAACGGCTTGCCATTCTGGTCAATAAGCTCAAAGGTGCCGCCAACCTTGGGCCGCCCGAGCCCTTTAGACGCGTCGGCAATTCTCTTCCTGTGCATGCGCCCCTTTTCGAATTCAAAGTACCACACCAATGCACCACAGGTTGCGACGAAGAGGATACCTGCTTTCCATGAAAAGGGCTACAGCGACGAGTATTGGTCAGCTCTCAATTCTAGCACATGCTTTACTCGACGCGAACGCGGGACGACGCCACAGTACCCCAGTGCTGTGTCTGCTCTTAGCCTGCTCAACAGTCTTGTATGTTCGTCTCTGGGCAAGCGATTGCCGGCTCTGGACGACTGCGCGAGGAAGCGGACGTGGTCGGGGCTGCACTGCGGTACTGAAAAAGCATCGCTGGCATTTCGTATATGCCCCTGGAGGATCTTCGATGACGACAACAACGACTGCGCCATTGCGTAGTACTTGGTCGTGGGCGTGGTTAAGTTGATTTATTGAGGTTCTCGAGAAAGAAAAGCTGGCACAGAGCAGGAATAGCAATGGAGCTACAAAGATACAATCGCAAGATGCTTGGAAACAAAGCTCAAAATTTCTGGTGAAGGCACTTGGTTGCCACCGAAAATTTGCCGACCGCCTACTAACCGCCTAACCGCCTAACCGCCTAACCGCCTGGACGTTCGACGCGGCAGGAGCCACCGGAGTCCGTAGTGACGCTGCGGATTACGGGTTTGACCCGCGGTCGCGACCCAGGTTGACCGTGTTCCTCATGCAACGCCTTATACGCAAGCACACGAGTCTTTGTATTTCATTCATCGGGGATGGAAATGCATGAATTGAAACAAACCCCAAGAAACGTAACCTAAGGCTTTCTTGGGCCAAGGCGCTTCGAATGAGCGAGCTGCGCGTTCCAGCTCACCATCCCTTTGACCATGGACCCTGTTCAACCTGCAGTTTCCTCACATGATGATGTTTTGCATCCCGAATTCGCTGATCGGGCGGTCAAACCGGAGTATGTAGCGAGCTCTCCTCCAGCACCGGCTTCAGATCTCGCCGCAGCCTCATTCAGATCCTCGCCCACGCCCACGCACACGCCCACGCCTTTACCGTCTGCTGAGCCAGCCGAGCCAGGAGCCATGGCGGCAGTCTCATCAGGCCACCCTGCCAAGAAGAGAGGAACAGCATCAACAGTCAAAAATGTGCCCAAGAGGTCCAAACCAAGTGAAGCCAAGAAGAGCAAAAAGAAACCAAAGACAGGATCAGTCGCCCCAGAAACAGATGAAGGACCGTCTGGCGACGAGGACTCCGACAATGGGCCCTACTGCCTCTGTCGCGGCCCCGATGACCATCGCTGGATGATCTGCTGTGAAGGCTGTGAGGACTGGTTCCACGGTGAATGTATCAAAATGAACAAGGAGATTGGGGAGAATCTCATCGAAAAATTCATCTGTCCAAATTGCTCAACAGACGAGCTGGCAACAATCTACAAGAAAACCTGCGCACTGGGTGCTTGTCGCAAGTCTGCGCGCCTGGCGCAAAGCGAACCCAGTGTATTTTGCTCAAACGAACACGCGCAAACGTGGTGGGAGAGAATGATCAGCAGACTGCCCAAGGCCAAGGGCAGAAACGGGTTGGATGACCAGCTGGCGCAGGATGAGTTCATGGCCCTTCTGAATGGTAATTTGGGAGCGACAGATGCGGCGGGCATGTGGACTCTGGCCAGAACGCCATTCTCGGACACAAGTTTGAATGGCACAGACTCGAACCAAGGTACGTTGCACTACTCGCGCGTTGTAGTTTCTAAATATCAGCATGTTGACAATACCCGCCACAGGCGATACCCTGTCCAAGATATTAAGCGATGAAGAAAGCAAGTTTCTTGACCAAGCGGCCCAAGCCCGCTCGCAGTTGGAAGAAGAAACCTTTCTCTGTCACAAAATGTTCACACTCATCGAACTGGCTCAAGAGCGCCGACGCGCCGCCATCAGCGCAGGACGTTTCGCCGAGGACATTTGCGGCTACGACTCGAGGCTTGATGCTGTTTCGGCAAGGGATGTCTTCTCTGCATTTTCCAAGTCCCCTGAGGGCGAAGAAGTATTTCGGCAATCCATGTTGAGAGATCCGCTGGGAGAAGAGGACCTCGTACGCGGCATGTGCGAACGCAAGCGGTGCAAGGCACATGGTGGCTGGCAGAAGATGCTTCCCTGGGTATCAAGCATCACATACGTAAGATGGCAGATGAGGTGGCCGAGATGCAAGAGGAGGAGAAGATTGTCCGAGAGGCAGCAGGAGAGCGATGGAGGAGGAGACAAGCAGAGAGTAATTGGGTCGAAGTTTTGAATGGGTAGGGTGGTAGGCTGCAGGACTTTTGCGATGAAATGGGATAAAAGGCAAGGGAAATGGCGTTTAGGTCGAAATATGGGCTTACGGGACTTGAAGAATAGTTCGAACTTTGGGCAGCACGGTTGTGCTGGTTTCTCTGGCGATCAAAATCGCAGTTTATAGAACGGCTTCTGGGGTGTGTATAGGCCTAGCTCTCATGTTTGTTACATACTAAAGCAGCAGAACGTACAAGATTGAATGAACCCCCTCTTTCTGGACACGCTTGATAGCTCATACTACTGTAAGCAACATCGTATTCGGATGAAACTCGAGCACTCTGCATCAATACCGCCGCCTGCGCGTCACTCATATTTACAGCCAACCCGTCAAAATTCATTTCACTAGCTCCTTCCCAAATGAAAAAAATGGAGGGGTAACCACACAAGGAGGGGCTTGCCGCCTGCCCCTCCAACTCCTGCTTATCAAGCAAACCCGGCGTGAAGGCGTGACGTACGGACGTAGGAAGAAAAAGAAAAAGCTGGCGAGCCGCTCAATCTCAGCAGTTGACAACCAAACGTCCTGGCGGGCAAGCAAGCACGTCTTAAAAAGTCATCCTACTCAGCGGCGTTTTCAATTACCACTTGATGACCCCTTCTCTTCCACCTCTCGACCCTTTTCAAACACAAAAAGCTCGACAAACCTGCCATGTCGTCCTCAACCCACCCCGAGGAAGACATCGATGAACTGCTAGCAGCCGACGATGCGGCCGAGGAAATCGAGAACGAAGCCGAAGACATCGCCATGGATTCGGACGCCGAAGACGACCAGGAAGAAGTCATCTTGCACAACGACTCTATCGCTTACTTTGACCTTCCGCAAGACTCGCTCTTCGCCATCGCTCAGCACCCCGTGCACCCATCTCTCATCGCGGTCGGCGGCTCAGCAGGGCAGGAGGACGACGCCCCAGGCGCAGGATGGCTCTTCGATACATCGCCCGCTGAGTCGCGGCCCGTCCTGCCAGCAAGCTATGCCAGCGACCCTGCGAGCGCAGAGGCCCTCAAGACGACGACACAGCTAGACAGCCTGTTCGAGCTCCAAGGCCACACCGACTCCATCAACGCCCTCTGCTGGACGTATCCGCATGGCGAATACCTCGTCAGCGGCGGTCTAGACGGCCGCATGAAGGTCTGGAGGGTAGACGTGCGCCCCGGCGCAGCCGACGGTCTCCAAGCGTCCGTAGTTGGAGAAGCACAGGAAGTCGAGGAGATCAACTGGATCCTGCCGTGCCCGTCGCAAGCGCACCCCAATACCGTTGCGCTCGGCGCCTCAGATGGCTCCGCCTGGGTCTACACAATTGATGCCTCGGATACCTCAAACCCGTTGCAAATCGTGCAGAGCTACTTCCTTCACACGGGGCCCTGCACGGCCGGAACATGGACCCCAGACGGAGTCCTCCTGGCCACCGTCTCGGAAGACAGCAGCCTCTACGCCTGGGACGTCTGGGGCGAGGCCGCGGCCAGAAACATGGTCAACGACAACGGCATGACCGCCATGTCCCTCACCGGCGAGGACCAACGCTTCGAGGTGGAAGGCGGCTTGTACTCGATTGCCACAGACCCCAAGGGCACATTCGTAGCCGTGGGCGGAGCCGGCGGCGCCGTGAAGATTGTTTCTCTCCCGCGCCTTTCCGCCCAGCCCTCGAATCAGCAATCGCGCGGCAAAGTCACCGTCTCGGACGCCACGTCGGGAGGACAGATCCTCGCCTCGCTGCACACGCAGGGCGATAGCGTGGAATCGCTCGCCGTAACGCTCTCCTCCACCTCCCCACCCACCGTCCTCCTGGCAGCCGGCTCAGTGGACGGCTCCATTGTCGTCTACGACGCTACGCGGCGCTTCTCTGTGAGACGCCACATTGCTGGTGCGCACGAAGGACAGTCCGTCGTCAAGCTGGAGTTCATCAAGAACACATGGCTGCTCACGAGCTGTGGCATGGACGGCGTCGTCCGCAGATGGGACCTGAGGAGCGGTGGTGTCACGGGCACGACGGCGGCGGGCGCCGCGGACAGAGGGCTCGTCAAGGAATGGAAGGGCCACAGGGGTGATGGGGAGGAGGTGGTGTGCTGGGGTTTGTGCAAGGCGAGACGGGCGAGAGAATTGTCACGGCGGGAGATGATGGCGTGGCCTTGGTTTTTGAGACGTGAAATCGCTATTGCATAGCTGGGTTGATTAAATGAATTGGTACAAAGGGACGTTGCACCGCGCGAATGGGTCATCAATGCGTATTATAGTGAGGTTTGCTTCCTCCCATATCATGTATACAGAGCTACACGGAGTTATACAGAGACTTGCGATCTTAAACAAAAGCCAGTTTCATACACAGCATCATCTAAATATAGAAAGCACGTCTAAGTTGCCTTTCAATTCGCACATGGCTAAAGCCAAGTTTTTAGTTCCCCAATGTTGAGATGAGCCATTTTTCCCGAACAAGATTCTTATACCCAAACGCCCTTGATGTTGAATTGCGCGGTCCAAAGAGAAAACCCCTTCCCAAAACCAAAATATATGCAAAAGGATGCCCGACATGTCGTCAGTGACACTTGGCTAATCCATGTGAGTACAATAAAACCAACACCGCGAGGCCCACCGTAAAGACAAAAACACCACGACGGAAATGTCGTCATTGCGAGAGAACGCATGTTGTGGAAAAGCGTCTCTCCAAGTCTATGAGTGTGCATGATAGATTTTACGGGGTAACACCCGTCCTTATCCCTGCAGCTTGGCTGGGCAATGTAAATAGGCTGAAATGTTGAAATGTGAAAAGATGGTAGAATGGATTGGATTGCTTTTCCACCGGTCGGTCTCCCATCTGGGATGAAAAACAAAACGCTCGTTCCTCTGCTTGTCCAAAGCCTGGATGTTTCTTTCCAGAGTATGAGTCTTCCTCTCTTTCGAAGGAACTGGGTATTCTGTGTCATAGAACTATGACTGGGTGGTGTCCTCAACAGGGGGCAGGTGCAGAAGAGGTTCGTATCACCGTAGGCTATCGGGCAAGTTAGTTGAGGGGGTCAATTAGGAATGCAAAGACATTCAGTACTTACTGTCATCAACACGGGTCACAGTGGGCCAGAACTTCCTCTCCATCAACAACGGGAGAGGATAGGCGGCCTTCTGACGGGAGTAAGGGCGGTCCCACTTCCCTTCACCGTCACCCACGATCAAATCCTGCTGCGTGTGGGGAGCATTGCGGAGAACGTTTCCTTGGCGAGGCTGCTTGCCCTCTTCGATTTCGCGGATCTCCTGGCGGATGCTGATCAGAGCATTAGCGAAACGATCCAGCTCCTCCTTGCTCTCACTCTCCGTGGGCTCGATCATGAGCGTGTTGGGCACGGGCCAGCTCATAGTAGGGGCATGGAAGCCATAGTCCTGGAGACGCTTGGCAATGTCGATGGCCTCGATGCCGGCGGTCTCACGGAAGGGACGGGCGTCAATGATGAACTCGTGAGCGCACCGACCCTTGTCGTTGGTGTAGAGAATGGGGTAGTGGTCCTTGAGTCGGGCAAGGAGGTAGTTGGCATTGAGCAGAGCCACGCTTGTGGCCTTGCGGAGGCCCTTGTCACCTAGTTGTCAGAATTAGTATCACATCCATCAAATTGTCAATACTCAAAAAGCCAGGGGGGCAATGATGAGACCTACCCATAGTGGCAATGTAAGACCAGCTGATGGGCACAATGCTGGCACTTCCGAAAGCAGCGCTGGAAATGGGAGTTTGACTATGCTTGTGAGGCAAGAATGGTTCAAGATGAGACTTGACACAGATGGGGCCAATGCCGGGGCCACCGCCGCCGTGGGGAATACAGAAGGTCTTGTGGAGGTTAAGATGGCATACATCAGCACCTAGCGCTCCAGGGGACGTGAGTCCAATCTGAGCGTTCATGTTGGCACCGTCCATGTAGACTTGGCCGCCGTGAGCGTGGACAATATCGCAAGCCTTGCGAACACCGGGCTCGAAAACACCGAAGGTGCTGGGGTAGGTGACCATGAAAGCACCAAGCTCCTTCTCATGCTTCTTGCACTTGGCCTCAAGATCAGCGAGATCCAGATTGCCCGTGGTTGTGTCACATTTGACGGGGACCACTCGCATACCAGCCATGGCGGCAGAGGCAGGGTTCGTGCCGTGGGCAGAGACGGGAATCAGGCAAATGTCGCGCTTGGCTCCAGGCTGCTGCTCGTGGTATTTGCGGATGGCTCGCAAACCAGCGAACTCGCCCTGTGCGCCAGAGTTGGGCTGCAGTGAGGTGGCATCCATGCCAGTCAGGGCAGCGAGCTGAGCAGAAGTTGCGCTGAAAAGTTTCTGATATCCCTTGTAGCTGCTGACGGGGGCGTGCGGGTGGATGTTGGAGCTCAGGTCATGACCAATGAGTTCCATCTGGGTGGTACCGTTGAGCTTCATGGTGCAAGAGCCCAGGGGATCATGGAGTGGACGAGAGACAGGTCCTTGGACTGCAGTTGGTGGATATATCGGAGCATCTCGGTCTCGCTGTGGTAGGTGTTGAAGACGGGATGAGTCAAGTAGCTAGATTCTCGGCGAACGGCGTCGGGAATCTCGTTGACGACCTCTTCGAGAGAAGGCTTCCAGCCCTCAGTCCAGAACTTGTTGGCAACGTCGAGATAACGGCGGGTGTGGTTTTTCTTGGCAACTGACTGGAAAGCCTCGACAATGCGGACGTAGGTATCAAGAGTGAATGTGGTAGGGACAGCGAGAACAACCTCGTTCTCAGTCCATGCCTTTCCACCGCTGACCCTTCTCTGGAGAAGTTTCCTGCGGAGAGCCTGGCAAGCATTAGGCTTCTCAAAGCTGAGGGTAACCGTATCGGACAAAACACGACCCTTCGGGTCGAGAGTGGCAGTAGGGACGGTGAGACCGTAGTGCTGAGCGGCAGACTGAATCATACGAGAATAGCGAAGATTGTTCACAGCCATCTCCTTGAGCTGGGCGGGGCCATGGTAAATGGCGTACATGGCAGCCATGTTCGCAAGGAGGGCCTGGGCAGTGCAGACGTTGCTGGTAGCCTTCTCGCGGCGAATGTGCTGCTCACGAGTTTGCAGGGCCAGGCGAAGAGCGCGGCCTCCAGTACGATCCTTGGAAACACCAATGATTCGGCCAGGCAGACGTCGCTTGCTGGAGTCCTTGACAGCCATAAAGGCAGCGTGAGGACCACCGAAGCCAAGAGGAACACCAAATCGCTGCGAGTTGCCAAAAGCAACGTCGGCGCCCCATTCGCCGGGGGCGTTAGAAGCGTCAAAGCAGACAGATCGGTGGCCACGCTGAAGAGGGTGCCTTGCTTGTGAGCAACATCCGCCAGCTCCCGGAAATCACCAACACCGCCGTTGGTGTCAGGATACTGAGCCAGAACACCCACCAGGTCATCGCCTAGGTTCTGGATTTTTGATACGCATCGGGAGCAGAGATATCCAAGACCTCGAGGCGAATACCGAAGCCCTCGGCACGGCCACGCATGACCTGAATGGTAGTGTCGTGGACGAGATGAGAAACAACGTAGGTCTTGCCAGTGCGCTTGGCACGAGAGGTAGAGAGGTTGCTCAAGGACATGGTCATGGCCTCGGCAGCAGCGCTACCTTCATCAAGCAGACTGGCATTGGCGACGGGCAGGCCAGTGAGGTCGGATATCATGGTTTGGAAGTTGAGCAATGACTGAAGACGACCCTGGCTGACCTCGGCTTGGTAAGGAGTGTAACTGGTGTACCACGCAGGGTTCTCGAGGATGTTTCGCTTAATGACTGCGGGAATCTCGACGGGATAGTAACCGCCACCGTTCATCCAGGTGTGAAGTTCGTTCTTGGCATGCATGGCCTTGAAGGCCTCAGCCACACCAGACTCACTGTAAGTCTTGGGCTGGATTGTCTTTGTGGGAGGCAGCATGATGTCCTCGGGTATAACCTCAGCAACAAAGTCGTCCAGAGAATCGACGCCGGGGCCCAATTGCTTGAGCATGGCAGAGATGTCCTCGTCGCGAGGACCAATGTGTCGTGCAGTGAAGTCCATCCATGGCTCCGGGTTCTCTGCACTCGTCTTCTGCATGTCCAGATAGGCGGGATCCTGGCGGAGAGACTCCAATTGAGCGTTGCGAGCCTCTGCAAGAGAGCTCGCTACCCTGCAGGATTGCGAGAAGCGTCGTACGACGACGGAGCGAGCCGCCACTGGAGCGCGCGCAATGAAGCTGGTGCGCAGCGCAGCGCGGCTAACAACGGCGGGAGAAGAGCGCAGAGGCACTCCTCGGGCGAGAGGCAGTCTCGAAGCCATTGCGTGCAAAACCGCAGCAACTTCCTGACTGCGCAGCGTTTCTCGAGAGAATCCGGGCTTCGCGGTGAAGCTGGACGGAGCCTTTTGTGTCAATGGGGGTTTCTCGTCGAGGTAGGTACTCGGTATATTCAGTAGCAGCCGAGTAGCAGCCGAGTAGCAGCCGGTGGCGAAACAGAGCAGCGTAACAGCAGATTCCTCGTCGCAGTCCACTATTGAGGCAAGCGAACAAGTAGGATCAAGGAGGAACAAGGAGGAACAAGAAGGAGAGGGAAGAGGAAGGGATCGTGGGGAAGAGCTGGAGAATGAAAAAGAGCCGGCAGCGGTTAGTTGGATCTGTTGATAAAGACTCTCTCTCTCTGCCTCGCCGGATCCCGCTTTGTCGGCCAGTGCAGGGATTCTTTTCGTCGCCCCTGCCGTTCAAGTTGGAAAAATGTCTGGGCCCCAGCCGGTGGCTCTGAGAGTGGGGCGCTCCCCAGTCTGGCTCCCGACATGCGCTTATCGCAGGCAATCCCATCGGGAGTGGTCGGGCCGACGCTGGGCTGGCAGGTGATCATCATCTGGTGGATTTTGCAAGTCATTCTTCTCCAACACCATCTTCACGGCCGAAGTCGCCCTGTTTTACGTAAATACGACTACCTCCCAGACAAAACTCCAACGCAACGAATCGCTCCTTTCGCCCTTGTCCAAAAACCCATTCATCACCACTACTCACAATGTTTGGCGGATGTACGTCTACCACCCACCCTGCCAACCTGTCCCGCAAAGCTGACAGAAAGCGACAGTCGCCCCCGCAACAGTCCCCGAAGAAATCCGTGCCATGGAGGCCGAAGCTACCTTCACCGTCCAGCAGGTTGTCGCGACTGCTTTCATGCTGTACCTGTGTATGTTCTTTTCGGTTTCCCTTATGTGCCCACATCTGTACCAACACCCCTTGCTAATCGACGATGCGTCAAAGCTCCTTTCGCCATCGACATGGCCAGCAGAATCTTTTAAATGGCATTCATTCATTGGCTTCATCTCGAGCCGAGATAGATGATAACACAAACCCTTTGCGTGCCGTGCCAGCAGACGCTGCTCGGCAGATGAGACTCGACATGCAAAGAAATTACCAACACTACGATGATGATCCAGCGCGCCCGCGGGACGCGAGAAGATGGAGCTTGTTTCTTGCCAGCTGTACGATGTGGATTCGAGAGAAAATAATACTAGAAGGGACACCTGTATGAAAATTAGTCTACCATATTCAAAACAACAACCGATGCGCAGCCACATGGCGACGACGTTCTGCTTTGTCGCCAAATTGAACTTTTTATGCTGCAGATGTGAGCTTGCTCCTACCATGTGGAAGGTCGGTGTGTGGTTGACGTGAACTTGGTGCCGAAATATGAAGCTCTGCTGTGCAAGGTGCCCAACGTGTTGAGCGTCAAGCCACGATTTGCCATTGATCTGCAGTTTTTGGGTCGTGAAAGTTTTTCCATTGAAAAAATGTCCCATTGCATCTGTGCGAGAAGACGCAAATTTCTTCTCCTGTTGCCAATGAACCCCTCGATGTAGCCCCTAACTGCACGATACCACATAAAAACACCATCAGCTACGACTCTGAAGGAAATGATGAGCATATCCATGAAAAGCTACTAGTAAACCTTCTATTCCAAGCATTACTCTTCTTGACATTGATTGGTCCCGTCACCTTGACTTCGAGTTGCTGCTGCGACTCTTCTCCCATCGCTCAAAGTCAAGACCTAGAGCTTCTACTTCCTTCTTCAGATGCTGCAGTTGCTTTTCATAATCTTCCAACACCTAAGTCTATTGTTAGCGTTCGGGACTCTTGTTGAATAACATGGGAGTGTTTACTGGGTGGATACTCACCCTCTTTGCCTTGGCTTCCGTCTCTGAATCCAAGCCCTCGCCGTCTTGGCCAGCAGGTCTGTCGAGCTCCTTGTTCAAACGATCCGAGTAACCCCTCAATACGATCAGCCGACTCCACAACTCCTCCTCTCTAGCTCCCAAAGCCGGATCCTGGACCTCTCTTTCCAATGTCTGCAGTCTATTTTTGAGATCATCCTCGTCGCCGCTGAGCGCGTAGCCCCGGTTCCGCAGGATCTGTACCTTGGCCGCCAGGGCCAGGCACCTCTCGCTGATGGCGGTTTGTCGTCTTCGCGACGCCAACGCCCGGACCTCGGTTTCCAGCTCGTGGCGCTGCAATATGGCGTCCAGACTGCCATTAATCTGATGCAAACGCGTGTTGAACTCCGAGATTGCTCGCTTTTGGGTCTTGAGGCGGTCTGCTACGCCCGTGTATCCTGAGCATAGAACAGGCATGTACCCTGGCGCGGGCTTATTCTGCAGTGCTTCCTCCCACTCGTTGGGATCTTCGTGAGGCTGTGGTTTGTAAAGGGGATGTGAGCTTCGTCGACCTTGTTGTAGAGGTAGTGCTTAAAAACACAACTTGGGCTGGCAGGATCCCATTTTTCGGTGACGAGCTTGATCTGATCGAGGATGGGTTTCTGGTCTAGCAGACAATCAGCAATGGTCTATTCACCTTGAGGAGAGCAGGTGCAAGCTCCTTGAGTTGTACATACGAGGTGTTTCCTTGCCCGGTTGCCACAGTGAGCTTGATAATTGTGCTTGTGATTGGGCTAAAGCCGGCATTTGTTGTACTTGTTGTTGTTGCTGCTGCTGCAGCTGCTGCTGTTGTCCTCCGATCATGGAGTTGCCCATGGTATTGTTTTGCTGGCCACCTAGAGGCTGACCGAAGACACTTCCCATCTGCTGAGTGGGCTGGGATTGCTGCGTAGACTGTGATTGACCAAAGAGGCCCCCAGAGCCCAACGGCTTGGGCTGGCCGAATAGCGACATGGTGAAGGGACGACTCAGGTGGTGGTGCCCTGATCTACCTTGCTGTTGGATGCAGGTGGAGGCAGACGATGCCAGAATCTCGGTCGCACTAATGTCGTGAACCGGGTACTATGCGTCGGAGTGACTCGGTCGGCCGGGCAAGTGAAGCTTGGAGTTGTCTGGCGGTCCTGTTTCTGGTGGCAGCTTTTTCTTTTGTTGTCGCGCGCCGCCCTACCAATTTTGTGACGGTCCTCGCGCCCACGTCTGCCCAAGGCCAGCCTTTCGACCCAGTCATCCGACCAATCACAGTCCGCCAATTCCAACCTCACCTCACAATTTCGGCTTCTTCCCGCCCGTGATCGCACCAAGCTCCCGACACCTTCACTTCCGCTTCGATCCCAAGGGCAGTCCCGATACAGGCAACATGGCGACACGACGAGCTCAGTACGTCTTTGAGCAGCAGTTCTTTCCCCCTTTCACTGGGCGATGTAGAGGCCTCGAGCCCGGCTCTGCGCCAGTGCAACATGGGCAAAACGGACAACTTGTGTGGCTAACGTCCAAAATACAGGTTCCATCAGGAAGTCCTCATCGACACCACACCGCTCCCCGACAGCATCCCCGCCGTCAAGGAGATCGGTGCCAGCTCTGCGCCCCTCCTATCGGCATCTTTCTTCATCGGCGCACGATGCCGCGACTACAACGATGATTATATGCAGTGCAAGACAGAGAACCCTGGCCGTGGCGAGTTTGACTGCATGAAGGAAGGCCGCCGAGTAACTCGCTGCGCGCAGAGCGTGTACGTTGGAAAACATGCTTCAATTTCTACTTCAGGGCTATACATTTTCGTGTTATTCAGCAGCAGAGTGAATCCGGCACTTGGTCGGGGACACCAGCCGTGAAGCTTGAAAGGCACGAATGCTGACACACAATGACGGGAACAGGCTCAAGGACGTCAACACGCACTGTTTGGCCGAATTTCGTAAACACTGGGAATGCCTCGACGACCGAAATCAGCAGCTGTGGCAGTGCCGACCCGCCGAGTGGAAGTTGAACAAGTGTGTTTACGACAACCTCGTAAGTCGAGATGCCCCAACTTCTTTGTGACTTGCAGCTTCTTATCAAGCCGTTCAAAGCCGCGTAATCGTCCGTTGTTGGTTCACGAGAGATACTAATGCGGCAACCACTCAGAAAATTGAGAAGAAGATTCCCGACCAGCCCAAGAACGTCACCCCCGTCGAGCTGCGGCCGAAGCAGATCTTTGCGGATGTGCGCATCGGTCCCGGTGATGGCAAGCCTTTGTTGCGGGACAGTCTGAGGCGAAACAATAGGGGACTTACTGGGGGAGGGGGTCTTCTGTGAGACGTCATGGTGTATATTTCTAGTACAATTAAACAGTCGACTGTTTGAACCTCTGGGGTATCCATCATTGTGTGCTCGTGATACAGCGGATCATCTACCTCGGCGATTCATTTGAAGCGAAATTGTATCCCTCGTTTGAATTGCCCCACGTAGCTTCATCACGAGGAGTGCTTTTCACCGCGGCGTCCCGTGGAGGCCGGTTCTTGCCGCAGGTGACTTTCAGCAGGCACAATTCCCGGCGACACTGCGAGCACCATCTACGAAAGCATCTTCACTTTTGGGCACATTTTCAACCAAACTTGCGAAAATGAACGAGATCGCTGTCACGAAGAAGACACGGCGCAGACAGAACATCGTCTATAGCAAATATATCCGACATAGTAAGTAGTCTGGCTAGCAAGAAGGGCCCGCGGGAAACGGTCCATATCCACAGCCCTCTCTTCCTTGCCTTGGATCATCATAGCGGCGGCCGGATCTCTACACACAAGTATATCCCATTTCCCAATCTAAATCAGTTCATGAGAAAGAAAGCCTCATGGTCTTCTCCAGCGAATGCCAGCTATTCAGATGTCGGGATCATGCCAGCCTAAGCTTCTATTGAAGAATGTTAAGAAAACGCCCGCCGAATAGCTAGTACATGACACAATATACAAAAGTTTCAGTTTCACTCACAGAAAAATCCTATTTTGAGACCGCCCTTCTTGTGGCCGGCAGAGTAGGTGGCTCCGGAGGCAAGAGCCTCGGTGGCGTAAAAAAGATGGCGACGGAGAAGAAGTTCATTTTGAGAGCGAGTAGGTAACAGGTATGTAAGAGTGCTGTTGTAAAGGATGATTGTGTGTGAAGTGCTTGAGTTGTAAAAGTATTGTATTGTGTGTCTTACTGGTCTTCTGGTCTGGCAAGAGGGCGTCTACCAAAGGGGTTTTATACTTGGAATGTTCAGCGGCCCATGAGTTATTTCTTTGAATCCTGCCTAGTCTGCGCGGCTCGAATGCCTGTTAGGAAGGGGACTCGGCACCTGGTCGAGCCGTTGCTATTCGGAGCTGCGTTTTCTTGCTCACCACCCAACTTTCCAACTATTTTTATTGCCAGGAGTGCTATATCAATTTAGCAGTGGGGAGCGGGATATACATAGGATATGGCCCTGCCACATATAGTGAGTACAGCTCCGGTAAAATAAGCAAGAAAACACAGCTCCGAATAATAGCAACACTCCGCCTGGTCATGTAGATTTGTAAAATAATTCAGGGGGCCCTTGTAAGTTGCTTGTCCTCGAGAAGATATACCGAGCCACATATAGGGCCACTAATAGATGCGCATACCGCGTTGGCCTAAGTCTAGAAGAAGTAATCCGTACTTGGTAGCAAATTGTAAGGCGCTGTGCGTGTAAGGCGTGATCAAGGCCTTATAACGCAATATTATACATATATTGAATAGTCTAGCTAGCTCTATATGAGGCTATTTCTACTACTCCCGCAGGGTGATTAACAGGGAAAACCCGTCGTCATCGGTCCTTAAGCGGGCCTGTGACGTACGGCGCGTTTCCTATCGTGAAAGTTTGTTGCCAGCTTTCTTCGTTGACCTTATCCCCTTATTAATAATTATAACGCAATGTAACATCATAATGATTAATAGACGCAAGCCGCCTAAAATTAGGCAGGTAGACTGTTAGTCCGGATCCACAGACATTATAATAACGCGGTACATATGCGCATTTATGTATGTTAGTGGCCCTCCTGCAACGAGATATTCAATATTGCTACAGTGACAAGGCCAAAAGTCGTACTTCGTGCACCGGGTAAAGTCACCAAGTTGTCCTCCAAGCCTTGAGCTCTTCTCTTTCGGGTCCATCGGCTGCTGAGCACGAACGGCAACCTCCTCCTTCTCCCATCTTCCATCTTCTCTCCTCCCTCCGCAACTCCATCCCATCCCAATCCCTCCCGTCCCATCATGACGCCCCCAACATTAGCCCTTTTCCCAGCCCTCCCCGCCGAGCTGCGCGACCAAATCTGGCACTACGCCCTGCCCCGCCCCTCCGCCCAACCTCTGTATCTCTACCGCAAGGGATGCTGGCAGCCCCGCCGTCTGGGCCCCGACGACCCAGAGCACGACCCCATCAACGCAGACCTCAACCTCAACTACGAATTCCACCACGCCCTCCTCTACAGCGCCCAGGTCAGCATCCCAATCTTCTCCGTGTGCCGCGAGGTCCCGCGCCGTCGCCCGCGCGTGGATGCGCGAGCAAGGCTTCCGCGTGCGCTGCATCAAATCCAGCGGCCTCCTCCTCTTCACACGAGACTTCGACCCCCAGACCGACGTGCTCTACGTCCCCGGGACCGGTGGGACGACTTTGTCCGCGAGCCCTTTGACAGGCAGTTCGAGCCGGACCTGCTAGATAGGAACGTGGGGTGTCCCCCTCCGCGCCTCACCCGCATCGCCATTGCAGAGGGTGTTCTGCGGAACGAGCAGGATCCGGTGCCGGAGCTGTTCGCCTGGTATTATCGCCTGGAGGAGGTGCACGTTGTTCGTGATGACGACGCGGTGCGGATACGGGAGGATCATGGAGCGCGGGTCCAGGCGCAGTCTGGACTAGAGGGGGTCTCACAGCAGTGCTTGGTGTGGGATGGTGGTGATGAGAAGTTTGCATGGAGGGGACGGGATTGGGACGGCGGCGATTCCTATCGGGAGTTGAATAGAGTCGTGGAAGAGAAGACTCGTGGTGATTTGGTCGGAAGACTTGTCGAGCATGGCACCAAACGATTTCAGATTCAACAAGGTTTGGTGTTGAGTGGGTAAAGGGGAAAAAAATTACATATTTATACACGTACAAGAAGACACGTGTGTATATACTATACTATGGCTGTGTGCCTTCGAATGTTGAACAAGGTCAGGCACGCACGACATTGGGAAGAAATGACATGACGGACCATGAGTTTCCAGATAAAAACCTTACTATTTGACTACAGCGGTGTACGGGCCAAACAGAAACTCAACTCTCTCACCAAGTCCTCTACATCATGCCATCTGACAAGTGCCGTTCCCACCGAAAAAAATATACATATAAAAATCCTTCACCAAGAAAAGGGGGTATGAAACATACACCCCTGAAAAATCCAAGATACGACGTCTCTTCCTCCCACTATATCTCTCCTTCAAGTAAAAAGGGTATCACCGTAGAATTGAATACAAAAACGTGGCAGCAGTCAGATGTGATCTCGGAAGATGATTGTGAAGAAGTAGAATGTTGTGAAGAGTACACATTGCTTGCAAGAAGAGTTGTACTGCTGCTCCTTGATCGCAAGTTTTGTCCTCATTGTCCCAAGGTCTGCCGTGTCGACAACAGGCCTAGGTGAAGACATCTTGTCCAAGATATACATGTAGAAAAAAAAAAAGGGGGTTGCAAAATATGTATCCAGCCAGCCAGGACGCACCACAATGCACGCCACTGCAGATCAAGATTGCTGAGAGGGGATGTATAATCATCTCGAAGGCACCCTACCAGCCTTCCCCGATAGCCTGGGAAACTGCGCCCGCTTGTGCAGGCAGCGAAACGTTGATATAAGGAAAATAGTATAAGCTTGAGAAAAATGAAAGACTGTCGGAACAAGGTCCAAGGTGGGCGTCTACCCAATGAGGTTGATCGCAGTGACGGTTTTGATGTGATCGTGGTCTGCAAAGACGCAGGGCACACGTCCATGTTCCAGCGCAGCGCAATCGACGCGCGCGTGCGTGTGCAAAACTGTGAAAAGAATGGTTTTTATACAAAACATCCAGGTTTGACTGATGTGTTCAAGTTTCCGCATATAACTTCATTGCGGAAACATGGCAGCCGAAGAAGCAGTAAATGACTAGGCGAGAAGAGATGCCATGCCCAAGCGTGAGCGTGTGACGCTAGTTGAGAATGAGCATATCTGTTCAATGCCGCGCGCTCCTCGTAGTCGTGAAATCGTCATGATCGTAGATCGTCACGGAGTTGAATCAAGACAAAAAAAAAAAAGAAAAAAAGCGCCCAGGGCTAGCGAAGGCGCAACAAAAACTTCTGACAAAGGAAATCAATCACTTTTGCAAGCGACCCTGCCCGCAATGAGATGGGGAATTGCTTGTGCTGACTGGCCAACTTCAGGCCCTCATCGATTCTTTTCAACACTTCCCACCCGTCTCAAATTCCTGTTCAGTGTTGTTTGATCTACATCAGAACAACAGCAAGCATACCGACAACACCAGCCAAGGCAACCTTTGTGGCATCGAGAGCACCAGCAGCGTTGACGGGGCCCTTGATGGTTGGTTCGGGCCCCGGAGCAGTGGTGACGGCAGGAGAAGTGAAGACGGAGGTCATGCCGCCGGTGGGCATGTGATTGGTGGGCATGTAAGTGGTCGAATTGTGACTCCAAGTTGAGGCAACAGAGGTTACAACGGTGTGAGCGTGGGAAAGGGTCACCGTCTTGACGAGCTTCGTGGTGAAGATGCTAGTCACGGTGCCAGTGGCGGGAGCCGAGCCGGTGGCAGAGCTCGTGTCGGCGAGAGCCAGAGCCGGGAGGACGGCGAGAATGAGAGTCGACAATTGCATTTTGTCCTGTTTTCCGGGTCTTCCTTCTGTTGGCTGGGTTTCTGGTGCGGTGGAGGATTGACTTGTAAATTGCCCGGGCTTGGTTGGGTTGGGTCGTGTATGATATTCGTTATGTTGTTGAAGGTATCGTGAGAGCGCAAACACAGAAAGGGATATTGCGTTGATTTAAAAGGAGTGACTTGGGTGAAACGCAGAATGTTGAGGCTTTGCCAACGAAGCCTTGGGCTGGTGTGAGCGAGCGAGGAAGCGAAACGTGCTACAGACGACGAAAGAAGACGGAGCGCAGATGAGACGGGGAGCGCCAGCCATTAGTATAATAAGATAATAAGGATTGGAGTCGCGCGACCGAGCGGCGGGCCTAAAAACAAGAGTGCGACAACAAAGCGCCGAGATTGTCGAGCGAGATTAAGCAAGCACCTGGGCCAGCTGATGGGCCCAATGGGGTGCGGGCAGGGGTCCGGCCGTGCCTGCCCTTTCGATTGCTGCGGGCCGTTGCAGTGTCGCCCCTGTGGCAACTGGCAACCCACAGGCACAGGCGGGCGCAGGCGGCAGAAAGCAGCTGCGGAACATTGAATCGATGGTTTTGCAACTTCTTTCCCTTCCTCTTCCCTTTCCTTCATGACACATGACAAGACTGCACTCGAAGCGGTCTAGCTCCAGGCGTTTGTTTCTCCACCACGCATCATCTCCGACTCCTTCTCTATTTCCACGATCCATCCTCTCGTCAAAGGAACAACGGCCATGATTTGATTTGAGCTCAGCCCCGTCGGCTTGTTCAGTGCCAGCACGCCAGAAACAAAGCACGACCGACCGGCGCGCAACCGTGTCCTTGATGCACAGCTCCCATTGTTGTGACTCTCGGCCGCTTTTGGTGTCTCAGTCGCGTTTCTTCCCATCAAACGCACGGACTTATCGCCCGGGATTGAATGTCTACGGATTAACGCCCTTCATCTTGAGGAGGAAGCAGACGTTACGGTGGGGCCACGTATATATCCATCCTGTTCTTTGTCTGGGGCCCATGATTCACCTTTTCTCGGCAGGCACAAGCAAACTGCTTTTCGACGCGTGGCCCATCGCGATCTCATAGCTGCTAGGGAGGGCCGAGTCATCTGACTTGGCTGGTAGCGTACATACTTTGCATAGCGACAAGCTTAAATTTGAACAATTTCCTTCTCTTACATTGATTGGCTGTATTGTCAGCCAAGTTTTAATGCGGGCCTTGTGCCTGGCGCTTGGCCCTCCGGGCTAGACTGCAGTCTTTGCTTGATTAATCGACTCGCTTTCATTGGCTCCACCCTCATCCAATCGAACTGCCCTCGCTTCGTGCAAACTGGCAAACTGCCGCAACACGCCACGAGACATGGCGTCCGGCCCCTTTGCTCGCTGTCTTTTCGTCACATG
Source organism: Epichloe baconii (assembly GCA_023650635.1). Lineage (NCBI taxonomy): Eukaryota > Fungi > Ascomycota > Sordariomycetes > Hypocreales > Clavicipitaceae > Epichloe > Epichloe baconii. The sequence continues at coordinate 811,745 of CP097908.1, read as the reverse complement.
TTCACAAGGCTGTTCTTGGCATCTACGGATTACTCCGCACGTACGGATTACGTGGCCTTTGACGCTTATCGATTAGCTCCATGTTATCTACGGAGTAATACAGGGCCCTACAGGGCCCGATACCAAGGGAGGTGACCCATTGAGCGAGCATCGTCTATTCCCAGTGCTCTTGAGCAAAGCATGTGCATGTGCATGAGGGACTTGCGGGAATTTGTCCAAGTTGTATTTACATGCCACCGACTAAGACATTGGAAAGAGTAGCACAATTTCTTTCTGCTGCAGCCCGCAAGTGTCCCGCAAGATAAAAAAAAAAAAGATTAAATGCCTCGTCCAGAAATCCAAGACTCTCACTGATGATGAAATTGTCTCATCGTGACTTATCTTGCACGGGTCTAGGGTAGTCTAGACATGAAGTTGACTTAGCCCAGACGAGCGCCTTGGGGTATATCGCCTCTGGCTGGATTCGTCCTGAATGAACCAAATTCGGGCATTCTAGGTCTTCTAGTGTTGAATCAGTCGTGGCCTGTGGTTTGCGACACGCCCTTCTTCTTGTAATTCATCAACGTAGCTGCTGCGCTTGCACGATGCGAGACAATCTTGCCTTGACAAAGCTTGGGTAGACTCTAGATATAAAACCATTCGAGGTCAGTTCAGTCAGATGATCAACGCAATCACAGTTTGCAATGCAGTCAGTTTTGGTGAGGAAATACACATAATTTTTCATGTTTACACAGCCGTACGGGCCATCAACTGGCTGTTGATCAGCAAACTTATTTCATAAAAACTGTGCTCTAATCCAAGCAAAGAACATGTCTGCGAATCCTCTAAATGCATTTGCAGCGTAAATTCACTTCATCCCTCATCATGTAGACGTCTCTATGCGAGCCAGTACCAGATCTTCTGGAGCCAGTTCTTGGCAATACGGGGCTGCTCCATAGCCGCCAGTTCATCCATTTCCTTCTTGCCCGTGATGGCGTCAATCTTGTCCACGGGAATGTACAACGCAGTGCGGTACCAAATCTTGTGACCCAAGTATAGAATCAGGAAAATCGGGAGGGTGATGTAGGCTGCTACAAAGTCTTGGGCGTTGAACGGCATGAACGTGTGGAATCCATTGGTGATGGTGAGAACGCTGATGAGGAAGAGGGCTGCATAGGCAGCGTATGGCTGTAGCGGCGTCCTGTAGGGAAGCGCGTGCAAGAGATTGTTGAAAATCATGGCGTGTCGGAAGCGCAAGTAGGTAATCAGGACAACTATCCAGGCGATGAGACCAGAAATGGTAGAGATGTTGGCGAACCAGGTGAAGACGGTGGCACCAGAGTTGGAGACGTTGAGATAAGCAAGCAGACCAACGGACCAGGTGGACAATACCGCGATCCATGGGACACCATTACGATTGGTAACGCGGAAGAGCTTGGGTGCTTGGCCGTTCAGTGACATGGAGTACAGGATTCGGCTGCCAGAGTAAAGGAACGAGTTGCCCGCAGACCAGGCCGAAGTCAAAATGGCAGCATTGATGATATGGTTGAGAGCTGGAATACCCACATTCTGGATGCCGATGACGAAGGGAGACGCACTAGCATCCGACCTGCCTGATTTAGTGGCTCCTAAGAGCCTGGGGTCATTGGAAGGTATTATGATACCAATGATGAGCGAGCCGAGGCCATAAAGACGGCCAAACGCCAGATAAATCGGCGAGCTGCCTTGGGGATGTTTCGGCGGGGATCGATCGTTTCACCTGCGGCAATGGCAATAAGTTCGGGCGAGGTGATGAAGGCGAATCCGGCGGACACAAAAGCCTTCCAGTAGCCTAAAAGTGACCAGCAGGGCCGGCGACCTTGTAGTCGATGAAGGACCCGGGGTCTTTCCAGTAATGGAAACCAAGAACTCCATCCTGATTCGGTGCGCCTCCGAAGAAGATGACAACGCCCAAGATGATGAGTCCCATGATTGTAATCAGCTTGATACTGGCAAACCAAAATTCAGCTTCACCGAAGAATCCGACCGCGATGATGTTCAGAAGAAGGATAACCACCAGCACGATGGATATCCAGACAGCAATGTTGACATTTGCGCCCCAATAGTCGATGATGATGGCTGCAGCCGTCGCCTCGGCACCAATCAGTATGGCATATGCATACCAGTAATTCCATCCAGCAGCAAATCCAAGACTTGGGTCGACGAAGCGATCCACGAAGTAGGGGACGGTAATACCGCGCATGGGCAAGTAGGTAACCATCTCAGCCAAGCAGTTCATGACCACCCAGACAAGCATCATCATAGACAGGTAAGACATGAACAGTGGCGCAGGTCCCGTGCTGGACAGGATGCTTCCAGAACCAACGAACAAACCAGTACCGATCGCACCACCTAGCGCAAGGAACTGGATGTGACGACTCTTGAGACCGCGAGCCAGCTGGTCGTGCTGCTCAGCCAGATTGTACTCGCCATTCTCGGCAGGGTGGCCGCCTTCCGAATCGTGGGTAGCATTGGCATCGAGCTTCTCCATCATCATCAAGGATAACCCTCAGCAAAGCTGCTGAGGAGGTTCAATGAAGTGTTTCTGGAATGTCGTCTCGACAAAAACTTGCTCTTCGTACTCTGGAGGACTGACAATGAGACCTGAGCGATGTCAACTTGGCAATCTTGTTTCTGTTCCGTGGCGCCGCAAATACCAACGGAAGCGGCCGTGTGCCGAGTCCGGACAAGCTCGTGCGCCGCGGGCGGAATACTGCACGTGAGGGAAGCTGTCTAAGTCGGCGCACGCCGCAGTGAAAAATGAGGCCAAGGTTGAATCTGACGGTTGGACAGCCAGAAGAGAAAGTAAGAATGCCACGACGGTGAGAGGAACATGGAGGGCAATCAATGCTTTTTGACAGCGCGTCGATGTGGAGGGGCGCAAGACGGGTCCGCAGTGATAGCAAGGTTCGAAAGAAGTGGGAAGGAACGACCTGGGGTCACCGCTAGCGGCAAGCAGCTCTGCCTTCTCCGACGCACCCAGACTGCCAGAGCGGGACCTCTAAATGCGCATACCCCGTTTTTTTAATGTGCATCTCCCTTTAGTCCTAAAACGGAAGAAGTACCTTTCCACCTAATTCCCTGCTAAATATACTAGCTCTCTTTAGTGGTAAATGCAGGCAGCTCACGGCAGCTCACTGCAATGTGTAACGCTTATTACAACGCTTGCAATTCCTTCCTTTTCATTGTCACAAGGCCTCACATCGCAACGCAACGTAACCATAAGAAGTCTCTTATAAATACCCTTTGTTATATTATTCTTAACATATAACTATTTCATGCGACTGTAGAAGACGCTATTAACGCTATTAATACCTAGCAAGAAAGCGAGGGATACATAGGTATTTTAGTTACTAGTGAAATTTAACAGACGCGAGCCACATCAAAATTAGGTAGACGGGTCGTCCTTCCGTTTTAGTAAGGGAGATGCGCATTCAAAAAGGAGAGATGCGCATTTATTAATCCTACTTACAGTGGGCCTAAAAATGACGAATTTTACACGACTGCGCCAATTTTTAAACGACTGCGCCGACTTGGATCGCACCCTTATAATAGTAGAGGTCTTTTTGGAGCCAGAGCGGGACACCCACAACGCCTCACACACGTACTGGACTGTGCCACTTGCTGGCGTGGCGCCTACTCGCGCCTTATTCCACACTGTTAGAGCACGGAGCACTGGCGATCTATCTACGGAACAATGCAGCTGATTGGCCTCACGAATGCGGCCAGAATATGTACAATGCACTTCCAAGGCACCGTACAGGACAACGAGACAACAATTGTGATAACACACAGTGAGGCGTTTGTCAAATGGTCCGTCCCGTGGGTTTCTCTAGTTGACCCCAAGCTTCCCCTCCCCGACACGATGGTCAACGCCAACCAATGCCGTTCAAGCACGCGAGTCGTTCAGTCAGGGTATCCTGGAAGACGCTGCTGAACTTGCGGAGAATTGCGGAGCCCTTCCACGGCCCTTCCTGCTAGAATTTCACCGAGGGTTCAATGAGGAGGATTCAATGCGCGTGCTCACTTGGCATCGAGGTTTTCTAGAAGCTTTGGAAAGGGCAATCCGATAGACATGAGACAACTGGCCAGGTCACCCTGTTAACCTTGTCTGTCGCCTTGTCATTCAGGCAAAAAGACCTTATGTACAGAGTACAACCGGACCGGTGGGCAGCTGCGTGGCTGCCTGCTTCGTGTGGCTTTTAGGCTGGCTTCTGGCTTTAGGCTTTAGGCTTTATTAGGCTTTAGCCCTGGTCAGCTCGCCAGGCTCCACCTACAAGCGTTGCCCGATAATGACAAACTGTTAAAGACTGTTGCACCCACAAGGGCATAATTGATCCCTGCCGCACGATAGTCTCGCTACTTAACTAGCTAAGACAAGAGTCTACCCCTAGCTAGTTATTTTCTATAATCTCTATAACTATATAGTATGTTTTAGCACTATATTAGTACCCTACCTATAGTAAAGGTACTTAGGTATTTAAACTATAGTTTACACCCTCTTATAAGGTTAAATAACTTAATAAAGGTAGTTATATTAAACCCTAGCTTTATAGTCTAATATAGTAGTAATTATATAGTGTTTATAATTATTATACCTTTCTTCTAAATTAGTACTCTTCTCTTTAAATTAACTAATTATTTAATCTTTAAATAATTAGTATATACCTAGCAAAAGAGAGGCCTAATTTATTAATATTATAATTAAGTAACTCTAGTACGCTAGGATTAATATTACCTTTTTAGTTTAATAATAACACTATAGGATATCTTATAATAGCTAAGGAATCTTTAAAAGGTAATAAGCTAGCTATTAAGCTATAGGAGCCTTACTATTAGGACCTATAGTATAAAATAGTTAAGGTAAGAGCTATTAAAGATAGAATTTAGGTCTTTATTAATCCTAATTTAAATTTATAGCTAGATTACCCTTCTAAGCCTTTAATCCTTATAGGAAATAAAACTCTAGTAAAGAGAAGGGTAGTAAAAGTTATATAGAGTTAATTATTTACTTTAGAGACCTTAGGAGTTTAAATGCGCTTATATAGCACTAGAGCTATAATTAGTAGCTCTTAGTAACCCTAGGAAAGCTTACCTAAAGCTAATAATATGCCTAAAGAGAGTTATTTTTAGTACCCTTAGTAACCTAATAATACTAAAGATAGCGCCTAGTTTACTATTCTTAGTAAATATTATTAAGTCTTTAATAGTTAATTCTAGAGCCTTATAAAGGCCCTATAAGAGTATTATATATAGTTTATAATAACTCTTAGGCCTAAATATAAGTAAATAACCTTAAGGTATATATCTCTTTATAATAAGATTAAGGAGCTTAAGAGAAATATAATATCTTTAAGTAAGACTATTAAGTATTATACTAAAGTTAATTTTAATAAGACTATTAAGTAAAACCTTATAAGAGTAAATATTAATAAATAGCTTATAAATGCTTTAATTAGTTATAAGAGATACTTCTAAGTAAACTACCCTATTACTAAGGGTAACTTACCTATAGAAATAATTAATAACACTATTAGGGCTTAATTCCTTACTATCTTAGCTTAGGTTAGCTTATTAATTTATATAGTAAAGTGTAAGGGAAAGGTCCTAGATTTCTATAGTATTATAAGTAAGATTAGGCACCTAATTAAAGCCTAAGGAAGGTCTTAAGTAAAGGCTAATAACTCTTTTAGAGTAAAACTAACTTTTAATAGTAAAATAAAGGATAAAGCTAAGAAAGAGAAGGTAAAGAAAGATAACTATATTTACTATAAAAATATAAGGTAAAGAAGTTAAAAGACTTATAGAAGACCTATAGGGCACTTTACCTAATAAAAGACTAGAAAATTAATAAAGAGCTATTAAAGAAAGTAAAAGAAGTAATAAATTATTAACCTAATAATATAAAGAAAGCATATAACGCTTAGTTAAAGGATAATAGCGTAAAGGATTCTAAAGAAAATAATACTATATTTACTACTATAGGAGAGTCTATAGAGGCTTTTCTTGCCTAGGGTAAATTATAAGTTATACTTAATAGCGGGACCTTAATCTATATCTTTAATAATAAACACTAGTTTATAGACCTTAATTATAGTAAGTAGCCTAGAATTTAAGTAAGTTATAGTGTTATAAGTGCTTATAGCGTTAGCATAGCTTAGATTATCTTAATAGATAGCTAGACCCTTACCTTATTAAATACCTAGTACTAGCTAATATTCTTTATAAACCTTATATCTCTTTAGCTACTTATATAGAAGGGAATAAGGTAAGATAATTTTACTAGAAGGGTAATAAACCTAGTAAGAGGTAATTAGGAGATATTTTAAACTTAGGTTATTAGTATATAGCTATATATAGAGGGCTTAAGCCTATTAGAAGCTTTTATTATTAAGGGAGATTTGTAAGACCTAAAGATAGCTATAATAATACCTATAGACCTATAGCACGCTAGATTAGCATACCTAGGCAAGGATATAATAGATTAAGTACTTTAGAAGCTTTAAATTTAATTAAAGGAAAGGAGTATAGGTAAATATAAGGTTTACTAAACCTCTAAAGCATAAAGGCAAATATTATAAGTCCCTTAGATAGGATCCCTACCTTTAGGACCACTCTAGGTAGTTTCTTTTAACCTCTTTACTTAATTATTAAGGTATAATAAAGACTAATACATTACTCTTTTTACTTATAAAGTAATAAGACTATATTATATCTTTATAATCTTATTAAAGACTAATATTATGCTTTGCTTTAATTAGTTAGAAGCTATATATATAAGAGTATATAGCATTTACATTATGGTTATAATAACTAATAGTAAGACTACTTTCTAGACTAAAAATAAGAGAAAGAGGTTATAAATAGAGGTATTATTATTAGAAAGTCTAGCCTAGCTTACTTACATTAAAATAGGCACGCTAAATAGTCTAGGAGGGTAATAATAAGGGTTATAATAACTCTTATAATATAATTAGGCTTCCTAGAAAACCTCTAGCCTATAGCTACTAAAGCAGCTATTTATATATTAAATTAAATGCCTTAAAAGCTACTTAACTAGTAATTACCTTAATAAGCATTAAATAAATAGTTAAGAGATAATAAGCTTTAATAGAGTTACTTACTAGAGGAGCTAGAAGCCTTAATAACTTACCTATAAGCTTTTAGATATAAAGCATTTATAATAATGTAAAGTAAGCTTTATAAGGCAGGACTAAAGCTTGCTTAGAGAGCTTATATTAGATACCTTGCTAGATACGTTTCCTCTATATAATACCTAATTTAGGTACTAATAATAAAGAGAAGCTACTAGTTCTTATTAAGCTATATTACCTTTAATAAGTCTATCTTCTATGCTTAAGAAAGAGGCCTATTATTAACTATAAAAGAGGTTAAAAATAATGCCTTAAAGAGCTAGTTAAGGATAATAAAGATAAAAGCCCTAATATAAGGCTTCTATAGATAATATACCCTCTATTACTATAATAACTACTTAATTAGCTTTAATAGGTAAAAACTCCTACTAGTTATAATTAATAAGATTATAAAGAAAAGGGAAAAGAAAGTTAAGAAATAAATCTACTAACTCCTCTAAATTCACTAGGAAGTTCCTTAATTTAGCGGATTATATACTATTAAGTATTAATAATTTACTTAACTTACCTAATAGTAGTAATAATTATAAAATATTAGTAAATCTAGAAGATTATAATAATCTTAAAGCATTTACTATAGCCTTTAAGCTAGGACCTAAGAGTAAAGAAAAGCCTTATATATCTAGGCTTCCTCCTCCCTAGCTTATTATAATTATTTAGCTAGTTATCTAAAAGAAAAAGAGTTTTATAAAGCATAAGATAAGGAATTTAATAGAATTATTAATAGAAAGGTAGCTAAGAAGGTATTTAGAAGTAAAGTCCCTTTATATATAAAGCTTCTAGGCCTTACTTAGGTTTTCTTATATAAATTAAATAAGTAAGGTTACCTCCTATAATATAAAGCTTATCTTTATATTCTTAGAAATTATTAACTAAAGAGTTATCTATTAACTTAGGTAGTAACCCTAGCTACTAACACTTTTAGGCTATTTATAGCTATTATATATTACTTTAACCTTAAAGTATACTAGTATAACTTTATTATAGTATTCCTAAATTTAGACCTTAATAAAGAGGTTTACTATAAGATACCTCTAGGCTATAAAGATAAATAAGCCTATCTAAAGCTTCTTAGAGTAGTTTATAGGCTATAAAGAGCGCCTCTTCTATAGATAAAAGAGCTAATTAGCTAGCTAATTAGTAAAGGCTTTATATAGATCTTTAAAGATATTTATATATTTATTAAGGATAGGTTAATTATCTTCTTCTATATAAATAATCTTATTACCTTATTTACTAAAGGGAAATTACATTTATATAATAAATTTAGGGTAAGACTCTTTATAAAGTATAATATAAAGGACCTTAGAGAGCTATAATAGTTCCTAGGTATTAAAATTATTAGAGATTATACTAATAGGAAGGTATAGCTTAATTAAAAGTCCTATTAGGATAAAGCTACTACTAAATTTAATATAAAGATCCCTTAATAAAGGCCTATAGCTTTAATAACTACTATATTACTAGAACCTTTTAAAGGAGAGGTTAGCGCTTAAGATCTTAAGAGGTATTAATCTTTAATTAAAACCTTACTATATTTAATAATAGTTTTAAGACCTAATATTACTTTTATAGCCTTATAACTCTTATAATTCCTATAAAACCTAGGGCTATAGTATATAGAAGTAGCTAAAAGAGCTCTTAAGTATAAGTATATATAAGTAAACTTAGTAATTAAATATAGTAGTAATAACTCTAAATTAAAGGTATATAGTAATACTTTCTTTACTAATAATACTATAATATAAAAGAGCTTATAAGGCTATATTATAAAGCTTTTTAAAGGGCTAGTACTCTTTAAGGTAAGTAAGTAAGTTACTATAATAACTTTATTAACTAAAGCAAAGCTCCTAGCGCTTTCTTACTATAGTAAAGAGCTTATAGCTTTTAAATAATTATATTAAGAGGTTAGGCTATACCTAGGAGATAACACACTTAAAATTAAATATAATAATATATAGATAATTTACCTCCTTAAGGAAAAGTTTATTAAGCTTATTATAAAGCTTTAGTATATAGATATTTATTACTACTAGCTTTATTAAGAGGTTATAAAAGGAACCTTTAATATTACCTAGATTACTACTAAAGAGATAATTATAAATAGCCTTATAAAGCCTCTTATAGAGAATACTTTTATAAGCTTCTATAAGGTATTAAGGCTTATATAACTACTCTCTAGTATACTTAGTAAAGAACCTAAAGAATAAGTATTATATAATAACCTTAAATTAGATAAGATTATAACTAATTAACTGCTTTTTTACACTATAGAATTAATTTAAATATTATAAGATTAATTTAACTAATTTAATTAATTTAGATTTATTATAAGGAACCTTAAATAAGGTCCCCTAGGGGGTGTATTATACTTATAAGGGCATAATTAATCCTTACTATATAATAGTTTTACTACTTAACTAGCTAAGATAAGAGTTTACCTCTAGCTAGTTATTTTCTATAATCTCTATAACTATATAGTATATTTTAGCACTATATTAGTACCTTACCTATAGTAGAGGTACTTAGGTATTTAAACCGTAGTTCGCACCCTCTTACAGGGTCAGACAACTCAATAGAGGTGGTCACATTAAACCCTAGCTTCGCGGTCCAACAAAGACAATGGTAATTATCTGCTGGTAGCCCCAGCAAATTCCCCTCCTCCACATGCGCCCTGTGCTCCAGATTAGCTCGCCGAGAGGCAGATACGGCGGAAACCGTTGCATTGCAGAAATTCATCCAGACGCGCGATTAACAACACAATAGCCTCACTTCAGGGACAATCTTCTACTTACACTTGTCTTGAGCGATGATCAATGTCAAGAAGAAGAAGCGAGTTGATCGGACCCGGTGGTCCAGCAGGCGGCGTGTCGGGGCTTGAGAAAGTCGTCGATGCTGAGCAATAATACATATTAGACACAACACACACTGCATGGCTATACTTGGCCATCTCTGCTAGCACCACCACTTGCCAAGCTATTGGCTATTGTCTATTTGCGACGTCTCCTTTCTATTGTTCCGTCGAGAACCCCGGAGTCTCGATTTATGACATCGAACGGAGTACACTCGGGGCACGAGGCGCTTGCCGCCCTCGTCAACGCCACGTTTTCTTTCATTCATTGTGCGTGCATACGTACGTGCGGTACTGTATCATTACAGAGCGTGGCCTGAACTTGCGAATGGATAATAGGTTGTTGGACAGAGAGAGGGTCACCGATACCGGCGAATCAACCCAACCCCCGCATGATACCGACAAGTCGGGCATCTGGCGTGACATTGTTGCTTCGACGAAGCGAAGCGTTATACATGATCTGCCTACCCCAGAGATCGTGGAGTGGTGGTTCCACAACACGCCGAGACTAGACGCCATCTGGCATGAAACCTTGGAAACCTTCGAGCATGCAGCCCTTGCTGTAGGCCAGCTGCCATGCCAACGTCACGATGTGCTCATGGTGTCGATCATAGCCTTCATTACCCGTACGACAACATCATTTCTGCCCCTGCAGCTCCAAAAAGTTATTCACGACAGATAAGATACCACCTGCTTCTCAAACGTCTTGGACTTCATGCCCAGAACTCTCTAGGTCTTGCTATTATCAACCAGGTTCTTGGCCGTCAAAGGCCTGGCCGCGTCGTCAATATTGAATACTCCATTCGCGCATTCCCGGGTAACCGTCTAGAAGAGGGCCCATCAGAAGACCTTTTGTGCCCTTAAATGGTGGAAGAGGCATCCGAGATGGTGTCGTCGCGACCTAGCACAAAGACGGGCTGTTCGTAAGAATGAATTCCTTTGCCGCAGCGCAGGAGAGTGCCTTGGAGGCATTGTAGGCAGCGAAGTCATATTGGAAAGGGCGCCTTGTGTCGACATCCAGAGTGGTTTCTTCGTGTGTGGTGTCAGAGGCAACTGGAACTATTTGCTTCTGCCATCACGAATGGTATGATCCTGACAGTGGGAGCTTACCATCGATGACTTCTGCCAAACGAGCCCGTTGACTCGACGCAATTGCGGAGTACCCACCTCCCCTCCCCCGCCTTTACGGCCGATTCCAAAACACCACCTGTTCCCTGGATGGCCGGCTGAATCTGTTGGATAATACTCCGTACCCGGTCTCAATTCCCTGCTTCTGGCTGAACTTCCTAATAATAGGCGCCTCGTTTAATCCGTAGGCGCATTACAGTGATAACCTGGTGGATCAAGAAGGATCGTTGTATGTATGTAGGGCACAGAGACAGACCTCTGGAGCCACCCACAGGGCTGCAAAATGAGGCATTTTGGCTCTGTGTTGATCCTAGAAACTTGGAGCAAGTCATCATCACTGAAGAGATCGTCAACTTCCTCAATCCTCAAGCTTCTGTAACCTCAACTCCCTGTGATTGAACTGCTGATTGCTAGATAGGATCATAAGTATCCAATAGAATCATTGACGACGCATAATCCGGCTCCTCTGTATTGCCGGCCAGAGAGGGCGCTACACGGACGATGTATTCGACGCCAAGCACGGCTTCGTCGTATGTTCCCGAACCGGTGGAATCCAGGACAATGGTACTTCTCAGCTGGACTTTGTGCGGCTGGGCGGGCTGCAGGGACGCAATCTCGTCAAAACCAGCTTGGGTGCGAACAGCAGCTCGGGCGGTATGGCCAGCTCAGAGGAGGAGCGCGAGTGTTTCAAAGCCAATGATACCAGTCGCGCCGGTCACTTTGGAACAGAGCTTTGGCATTCGCATCATGACAAGATAACAAGAGAGTCGTTCGCGATTTCTTACCAAATGAGATCTCCTGCCATGGCTGGTTAAGAAATGTGTCGTAAGCGACAAATTTACAGGAGAGCAGAGTAACCCTTTCGTTTTGTCACCATTCGGATACGACTTGGCTTTCGGTGCGAGGGAAAGTTCATGCGTCCTCTTCCTGCCTGCCACCAGTCTTCAGTCAGTGAAAGGAGCGCCACTCGCATACGCTCATGCAAAAAGTATGGTGAGGCCCTGCATATCAGCGGCGGAGTCATGGTTACGGCCACTCTTGAAAGGGTTCGTCGACGGCTTTGCTTGGCCCATACTTGACCGACCAGGTTTCCTTGGGCACAACGCAAAATGGTCATGCTCGGTCTTCGGGTACGAGCAAGACAAATCCCGACGCGGTGTCCGTAGCGCAGACTATAAGTCGCATGTTTTCGAGAATCAAGCCCGTTTGTTGGTTGCCGTTCCGGCTTGCCAATTGCCTTCGGGGATCCTAGAATATTCATATTGGCATGGCCGTGATGAGAGAGAGAAACGCCCGCAGCATTCAGACCAGGCCCATGACATGACTTAATATATGGAAGCCGTCTGATGTCATAACACGTGTCGAATCGGCCTGCAGCCTTGACGGGATATGACTTTTGAACCCGCTGCAGCGGGTGTCACGAAGAATGGTGCCGCGCGGAAGCCATCGAGCGTGATATCCGTGCCTTTGTTATAGATATCTCGGTGCTCACATTAGTTTCGCCCTAGTTTCAGCAATCATCATGTCAAGGACGGAGCACGGCTTTCTGTCTGGACCAAATTTGGTGATACAGATGGTGCAATGAAACATGGTCAAAGGAACGACTTGATCAGCCCGATTTTTGGAGTGCAAAACGTCATGAAGGATCCCATCCATTTCATCCACACTGAACCGGGTGCGCTGAATCAACCCCTCTCGGAACGTCGGAGGAGAAGGACAAACTACATGCTCCGAACCCGTTCCTTCCACTTCTCTTCTAGTGTCTTCGGGCACCGAGTCTTAGCTTATCTCTGTTTTTGGCGGGTCAGATGTCTCGCGTAGTTCTTGCCAGGGTACGATTCACGTACACTTGGAGGCTCTGCCGCCGTTGGCTTTGGGCAGACCCCCTTTCTTGTACCATTTGGAAGTTCTCGTCCGTTTGAGCGACAATTGACGACCGCATCACGTAGCTATGTACTGTGCTAGGTCGATCTGACGGGGTCAAACAACACCAGGCAGTCAATCGCCTTAGTAGCATTCCGACGTCTAGACTACCCTCTAGACGCGCTATATCCCGCTGCCTGCCCCCACCAAAGTATGGTTGCAACTGCATAACGTAAGAATCGCCATGGTACGTTTACTCTTTACTCTACAAACTCTACAAAAGTAAAGAAAGAGCTAGCACGGGAGAGGAGACAAGGAAGGAGCTTGGTGTTGTAGAAAAGCGGACCAAGCAAACTCCTGTACGGAGTAAGCGCGGCTTTGTTTACGTCAACCTATCACGGGAGCTTAAGGAGCTTTTGCTCCGGGGACGCAGTCGCCCAGGTGAAAATCGGAGCAAGTTTTGGCTCCAGCAGAACGAAATGCATGCGGTGCACGAGTCTTGTCAAGTTGATGAAATGCTTCGCCTAATACGCTTTTCCCGCTGTTGTCTTCCCTTGCTGTCGTCCAAGGCGGCACGGCGGTTGTCTCCTGGCCAGATCCTCTAGTCACGATAAATGTGCAGGGAGCATACGGCTGAATGCCCAGTCTGCGGGAAAGAGTATCTTGTCTACGTCGCATTCTGCCACCTGTTCCATCCGCCTTTGTGGTCTTGTCCCGACGGCCTGATCACTCTACGTGACGACATGCGTGACGGCCGCTGTCCTAGCCTGGTCTGCCCAAACAGTTTGCGCGGCGGTTGCTGGGTCATGTAACGAATATACGATTTCTTCAGAATGAAAGGCCAACGACTGAAAAACGGTCGGGAAGAAAACGAAAAAACAAAAGCAGAACGAAAACGAAAACAAAAAGAAGGAGAAAGGAGACGGTGGCGATTCATCACACCCTGCGTGGCTCAAAGTCTCTCCGTGCTCGTCGAAACCTCCGCAATCTGGTCGACGCCAATATATTCTGGTATATCAAAGCCAAACTTCTTCGCCATGGACGGCGCGACGAAACTGAAACGCCGGGTCAGATAAAAGTTTGTTCTGGCCAAGTTACTAGCGCAGTACGTACCGCCCGCCCACGAAGTGGCGTCCTTTGAAATACTTTACCAGTGGTTTTGGTGCTGTGAGGCTGACGAGAGCTGTAGGCATGAATGAACTTCCCAATCCCGACTCCGGGGACCATCTTCGATATCCCACGATGACGGGGCATCGACTGACGTTACCGGGAGCTGTGTCTTCTCCAAGGCTTGAATGACGCTCGGAAATGGTTCTCTCACCTCTCCCGAAAAGCTAAACCCTACAACGCGTTAGGGAGGGGGAGACGGGGGCGAAAGGGCGTGTACACATCACTCTGCGAATACGAACCGAATATTGCGTCGACAACGTGGTCTGTCGAGTTCAACGCCGATTGGAAATCATCGATAAATGGCACTTCCAAATCTTCTAGTTGTTTAGTTAGGTGCTAAAAACACGACGAGCGTCAGCAATAAGAATCCTACCATGGCTACTTAACTGCAAAACATGCTGACCGCAGAGAAAACATCGATCCTACATGATCGCAGGACCAGCGCACTTCGCGAACCAGCATATCAGAGCCTGAGCATCAATTAGGGATAGAAGACGCAGACAGATACATATATGTTAATTAGGTAAAAGAAGAAAAAGAAGAAAAGGATCAAAACAAGAATGATGATACCGGCTTATGTTCAGTGCAGGTCCATGCGGCTCTTGGTTTTATTGTTGTCTTGGCTACATTGCCATTGACGCACCTGGTAGAAATCATTTTTACTCCTTTTGGGGTAAAAGATAGTAGGTTGGTATCCGTAATTGTAAAGATGCCGAGCTGCCACGAGCCCATCCCCGCCTAGGGAAGTAAGTCTCAGCCAAATGGGTAAAAGACCAAGTCATGACGAGGTTGATAGAACGACACACCATTATTCCCGGGACCACAAGCCACGAGTATTCTTCGCCCCTTGCTCAAGGGTTGCATCCGATACACTGATACCAATTAGACGCAATGTCTCGTCAAATCCGGCCATCCCACATTGATTTGGACACCTCACCAGCTTGCGAGATGGACAGACCAGCCAGTTCCATGAGCTGGTCGAGAGAAAATGCGCACGTGCTCATGAGCTCTTGATCAAGAGCAGCCGCAGCTTTTGCCCCCAAAGTCTGCCGCAGAGGGTACGTCAGCGTTGAAAATTGGCACCCTCACAGGTTCCGAGGTCCCAAGGTGAGCACCTCTGCCGGGAGGGGGTGTGTCCGCCGTGATATAAAAATAATCGCACAGTAGTACCTTGAGTGGCATGATAAACTCTGAACTCCGAACAGGTGAAAAACCCCTGATACGCGTAAAATTTTCTGTAAAGCGCAAAGTCCAGAACAAAGCAGATTGATTTACTGCTGGTAACGGTAACGAAAGTCGTGTTGTCATGACGAAAACCGGTTGGTGCCAGAACGCCAATCCTCCCAGCGGCCAGCTCGACGGGCCCATTCGCCGGCGCGGCAAAACCCGCCGTCCGGTTCCCCCCAAAAAAATCCACCCTAACAGATTCCCGAACCCCAACCCAAGCATCCATCCCATCCAAAGCTCTCGCAAAAACCGACCCTCCCATCATGGTCGTCAAGATCCGACTCGCGCGGTTCGGCCGCCGAAACTCGCCCTTCTACAACATTGTCGTCGCACACGCTCGGTAACCGCCCCCTCCTCCCCCGCGGTGTCCACGCAAAACTTCTCGCATCCGCCCCCTCTCACTAACCATGCATGGGATGGAACTCTCGGGAATCTCCGTAGAACCGCACGAAACTCCCGGCCCCTCGAGGTCCTAGGGACGTACGACCCCGTGCCCAAGCCCGACCCCTATGACGGCTCGGGAAACTCCACAAGGACATCAAGCTGGACACGCACCGCGCCAAGTACTGGATAGGCGTGGGCGCACAGCCGACCGACACGGCGTGGCGACTGCTCTCCATGGTCGGGATACTGCCCCGGAAGGACTTTGGGCCGAAAGCCACGGAGACGAACGGGGCGGTTGAGACGAGCAGGGTTAAGATTCGGTGAGGGCGGGCAGGGCGACGGGATTAATTGGTCGACGGCCGAGGGCTTTTTTTCTTTGGCAAATGAGGAACTTTTATGCGGTTCAGTAGGCGACTATGATATGGGTTTTTTTCATTTCCCGCATTCGAGGCGTTTTTTGGTATAAGATGTTCCGTTGTGTATATATGTTGTTTGTCAATGGAAAAGTTCAGAAACGAGGCTGGGCAGAGGAAATAACATGCCGTCAGATAGCTGGATTACATGACCGTCCACAGAGCCAGTACTGGAAATGGTGAGACTTCAAGTGGGAGCTACATATATATATATGTATATCCGTGTGTAGAGAGAAACATGTCAAAATGAATCCCCAATTTCTATTGACGACCACGAGTACAGAATGAGAATCCGCTAATGTGATACCTATGGGGTGTCAGGCTCTCTCTAAAATTGCTTGGCATGTACCCAAAAAGAAAGCTGAAATACAGCATGTGCCAACAACCTGTTGTAGGTTGTAGCTGGAAGCGGCGACGGAAGAGCGAGACACATCCTGCTGCCGTCTAGTAAAGACCTAAACTCCGCTGTTCCTCTGAGTCATCTGTGCGCATGCTTGTTAGTACGAAACATGAGAAAAATAAAGTATTAAAGAACTGCCACATTGACCCCCGCCACGTAGCCCAAACGCCCAGTCGTTGCTCAGTGTGATGCTGCGAAGAAAATGTTCATCGTCAAACAGACAACCATGACAACCATGCCATATACAGACAATACGAGCGCTAGTTTTCTGACTAGGCCGTGATCTAGGTGCTCCAGGTCCCATCTCCATTTTCTGCGCCATCGCCATGGACCTCGATTGGCTGCGTTGGACGAGCTTTCCGCGAGCGGAGCCGATTCTTCGACGTCGGATATTCCAGATTCTTCCATATCGTCGTCTTCCTTCATGAGTCGCTGGTGGTATGGGCTTTCTGGGTCGCTTATTTTATAATAGAACAGCCCAGGCAAGATGAAGCTGATGGATGTCGATCCTGTGCTGCCCACGAAGGCCAGGACGCGATCCAGGCTGCTCACAGACAGGGCAGTGAAATATGCCAACGTCAAGATGACAGTCGTGAGAAGGGCGAATCGAGTATCAGACATTGGCGCTGTGCTACCATGGTCGCCCCGCGCTGCAGACGAGTTCATCAAGGCGGGTTCGTTGCGGCTGTTTGATAGAGACCGATTGGGTCGCCATTGCAGGACGGCATCTAATGATGCGCGACAAGGATGGACCTGAAGCGGAATGGAAAACAGAACCAGTATGACGATAGCAGCCTTGCCAATGGTGGATGCAACGCCGGTGGGATCTGGATAGTTGTGAGATGTACGGCCCCGACTAGTGAAAGCAGATGGTGGGAAAACTTACACATCAAGACAATATTTCCGACAATGTCATTTCCAAAGGTGACGTAACCGGTAATGGCGACCAAAATATAAATAGTAGCCGCCGAGCCAATGCTGGACATCACCACCCGAACCATACTCAATGGCGAGTTGTTTCTGATCTCATTCACAATGGAGAACATCTAATACAGAGAGGCTGCGTCAGCAATAAAGACAACCCGAAACGGACGCGCGCGCGCGCACAAACGGCTTGAAACTGACATTCTGGTGGCATGTATAGGCAAACACCACAATTGGCAATGCGCTCAATGTTTCTACTGCACCGGCCCACTTGATGACGCGAATATTGTCAGGCTCGGCGTGAGGATCGACCGCGAAATGATATACGACGAGCACAATTAGATAGCCTATCGACACCAAGGCGACAAGACTAGTATACTTGAGCGAATCAAGTCGTCGAAGAAAGCTGAGAGGAATAACCAAAAGCATAAAGGCCGTAATCCAGAAATGTCGGTCGACCAAGTAAGGCATGTGCTCCGCTCGGCTGTTGAATCCCAGCATCACACCGGGCATGAGATCTCCAATGATTATCATGTAAGAAACGCCAACTCCAAAGCACTTGATGGCAATGGCAGCGTCGAAAATCACCGAAGCTTGTGAATAAGTTATTTGCGACAAGGCGAAGAAGGACGCGGTTCCGCGGTCGAGGTAGCGAGCGCATTTGGACTGGAGGTAGAGACCAAAAGCAGCTGTTAAGCCAGACCACATCACCAGTAAAACACCTAGCATGATTCCCATATGCGACAAGACAGATGGCATTGCTAGCGTACCGGCACCAACGACTTCAACATGTCAGCTTCGCTGTCAGATGATCAAATTATCCAGGTAGGGGAGGGGTTTCGAACTTGTGTTGAGCAGGTTGACAATGCTGCTAATCGTAGAGGCTTGGCCGCCATGGCCGACATCTTTACCGCCACGGCGTCGTAATCTACCGACATTGGTGTCAGTTGAGATGCCACATCTGGCAGATTTGAATCCCATCCTAGGCGAACTGCAATCGCGACACGTCGTACCTTGGCATATTACCGCTGCGAGACCTGCCAGACGAATTGCCATCCGAAATGGTCGAGTAGTTGGTCATATCAGGCTCTTTCTAGAACAGCAACCCCGGCACCAGGGTGCCGCGCGCGTTGTGTTGTCGTTTGAAGAAGAAAATCCAGCGTTCGCCGCGGGTTCGCCCCAACACCGTCCCGAGCCGCAGACGGATGGGAGAAGGCAACTCGCAACCGCGCCAAGTGGCAGATCTGAGATGGATGGCAGCTTTGCTCGCCTCTTATAAGCACCAAACGAGTGAAGACAGTCCGACAGCGGCGGACCGGAGGATACGGAGGGTATCGCGGCAGCGGTCGAGAGATTAGCGCGGCCAACGGCTCGTATTGTCATGGGTTGCACAAGGTTATAAAACGTCTTGAGGAATTGACGTGACGTCCCATGGTATTATTATTATTGCGGCGGCACCAATTCGTGTTCACAGCTGGGCCGCCACCCCGGAAACGTGACCCGGTGCCAGCCGCAGCCAATCAGATGGTCGAGCTGCCTCGTTCTAGCGGCCCAAGTCGCTGCTGCCACGAGCCTCGAGCTTCGAGCTTCGAGCTTGCCATGTTATCATTCGACAAGTTACTGCTATCAAGCGGCAAGCCTCGACAAAGGAGGCCACCGTCACGTCACCATGGACAATCCTCTAGACCAGACGACGCTGGCAACAATCTCCCTTCTCGAGTCGCGACTACTCCGCATCGAACAAGTCCTCCATGGCCAAACAGTCTTCCGTCCCGCGGCGCAGCTGACTCTGCGATGCAACGAATGAGAAATCTCGAGAGACGGTTCTCCATGATGGCTTCTCACATTCGTGTGTATGGGGAACTTTTGAAAATCTGTACGCGTTGCTTCATCTCCGTGCCTCGAGCTCAGCAGCAGCAGCAGATGCTAACCCTACATCAGACAGTTCAAATCCCGACCTTTTCCGCGCACCGAACGCCCCCGAGCCGCCCTCACAGCTGTCAATGGACGCGATTCAGTCCATCGTACTAGCATCGGCATCTGCCTTTCCGCGATCCTCTCCGCTCTCACAGCCATACAAGATAGTCCCGTTCCCGACCCTTCAGAGAGCGCGTCCCTGATCAGTTTGACCGAAAGGATGAAGGCCATCGAAACGACTCAATTAGCTCAATCATCCGAGGTGGCGGAGCTCAGGCAAAGGAGCGAGGCGGTCATGCTGGCATGGTACGAGCGTGGCATACTGGCCAACTCGCAATCACTGGCAGACATTGAAAGCAGGGCACAGGGCGTCGAGAGAAAAGTCAGGAGGAGAGAGGTGGCGCTTGAAGAAGAGAAGCAAATATGAAGCACAATATTCATGGTGATGCTTACGCCATCAGCAGGCCCATCAGTCCTTTGCGCTGTCATGGGAGGCCTGCAGCCCAGGTCTTTGGAGTTTTTGGTGGATGGAGCTTCTATCTATCTGTATTAGAACATGACATGATACCCTTGCATACTGGAATGAAGCCTTGTACAATAATTGCATCAGCATGAAGGGATTACCCATGTGGCAGAACTCGGCACAGTTTCACAGCCGCACCACCGAAAAGAAAAGATGGTTCGGATGATGCGTGGATCTTTCTTCAAACAGTGCAGCACGTCTAGATGATTCGACGGGATCGTCAGTGTGGTGAGTATTGCAAGCTTCTGCGGCGCGACATGTGGCAAGCAAACTGCATTGCATGATTGAAAAGATGTGGATTCACCCTGTTGGGAGGAGATCGAACCTTTCCGTGATGGGTGCAATCAGTGTCGTGGACTCACTGTGAGTCAGGAACAGCTATACCATTTATGAATGGTAACTCTGTCGCTGCTATCGAGTAGAAAAAAAGGGGTTATTTTGCGATATGTGATGACAACACAAGCAGAACAGCCATGGATCACCGGATCCGAAGCCCAGGGCAAATAGATGTACGAATCTGGTCGCTTCGCTACAACGCACAGACAAGACCAAATCAACGATAACACGCCTACCTCGCTGTACTGTACTGATGGGAGTTTATTATGGCTCTGGAAAGCGCCGGCTAATCGCTTAGACGTGTCAGATAGTCCAACAAGTCAGCCGTAGCGGAGTAGCACACTGGGATGCGCTCCAGACATCAAGCAGGAACCCTTCTTTGATCACACCCTTCTCGATGTTAGAAGTGAACATTCTGCTCTTGTCGTATTGACTCAAAAACCGACCAGGCCTCGGAGAAGTTGCATCTGTTGCCTACCAATGTTGCTGTCCAGACGGCGATAAAATTGAGCCAATGCGATCTAGCAACTACACTCTATACCATCACCAACAACGTACAAAGTCAGACTAGGTATAATAATAATAATGCACATATTATGCGTGAGGCTCCGTGGTTTAGTTGTCCCACCTCCCGGGCCGTCACGTCTGCCGTCTCCACATGTTGCTGCCTAGACCACGACGCAAAATGAAGCAGACATTTAGCAATGCAGAGCTTGGTTCACGGCATCGGTGCATGCAGCTTTCCCTCGCTGCATGGAATTTCCAACTCGAGGGTCGGCTTGCGAAACCACGGCCGGCAGGGCAGACACATTCTTCCATCCTGAGGGGCCTGATTTGGGCATGAGGTGACGGCATGCGCTGAGTTGTATGTATTCATGTCTGAGTCTGACCTCCTTTGTTTGTGAATTTCAAGGTAAAACCCACCGTGTGCAAGCCAGGCATTCTTTGTAGAACTAATGAAACGAACCAACTCTTGCTAATTGACGGAATCATGAATACTTGCTCAAGATGGCTTCAACAACCCGAATATTTTCCTGCCAGAATGCCTGCGCTTCGTTTTCTGGGAGGTCCGTCGGCCGCCACTCAGGCTTCATAAACAACCCAAACTTAAACCATTCCAAGAATACTTGAGTAGACTCGCTCTCCAACCATAACTTCCATTTGGGAATCGTATCCCAGAATGCCTCCCGAAGTTCACTCGCGCAGTCATACTCTGGCCCAAACCCGTTCGCGGCCGACTTGCGAAAAACATTTCAATGACTCGATAAAGTGAGGCAAATGGTGCACTCGCCACGAATTCCCAGTCAATGATGGACTCTATGTCAATACGTGTATCACTGGACACGATAATATTGTGGGGCCCATGTCAGAGTGCATGGCAACGATGGGGACCTTTTCGACAATAGCCGGAATGTTGGAAATGCGAGTGTTGACAAAGTATCTGATAGGTTCAAGGTACTTCTCCTTATATTCTTCGATTCCTTGCTGCTTCTCGAGAGCGACAAGCGATGACTTGATATATGCTTGGAGGTACTCCCGCACGGAAGAAAACGGACCGCCGAGACTGTGGTGTCGATCTGGTTCAACGCTGAGAACAACCTCCCCATTGATGTCGGTGGCGATGAGCTCGCCGATAAGACGAGGCTCTGGTATTGGTATGCTCCAGCAGGCCTCAAATGCAAGGGCTATTTTTCGTACAAAACGGAGTTTCTCATCGTGAGGTAGCCCAGGGTACGTCATCGAAGCTATCAGGCCTGGTTTGAACAGCGTTATCTGCCTTCCTACGCCCGTGACATCCTGTCGCCTCCTTTCTCCTGGTATTGGATACACGGGTGGCACTGGTAGGATGTGAGAGTCGGCTGTCTTGGAAATCAAGCCCATCAGCGAGTCCATAGACGCCACTTTACCATGATGGCGAAGCTGGACCACATAGGCGACGTCCGGACTTTCTTGGACCGTGACTTTGTAGGAGATGCTGAGTGCACCATCTGTAAATCTAGTCGACGAAGCTAGGTGATGACCTGTGGCTGATAGAATTGCCTCTGACAGCTCTGTTTCCGAAAGTGCGACGGGTTCTGGGGGCAAGATTGTCCTTGTCCGCCTATTGATCTTCACCAAGTACCGATCGAGAGGCATAGGTGGTCCGTCGATATCCTCCAAGGCCGCCCACCAAGAAAATGTTGTAGGCGTCGATTCAACCAGCGCGTAACTCACACCTTTTCCCTTTGGAGACCCGAGAGCGCCGGAAAATATACAACCTAAAAGTGCCGAAATGGCTTCGTCCTGGGTCATGAGCTCCTCGGACATGATTGTAATCGAAGAACAACGAAAGGTCTAATTCAGTGGTCGCTTAGGCAGAGTGGATTACTCCCAAATGTGTTGAATCGAGGGGTTTGTTTAAATCTAAGCAATTTTTATATTCGTGAGTAATGCTACGTCCGTACAGTGGGGGTGTCTCTCACTGACCAGGGTCTGCCCTTACCCAGCCAGGCCAGCCAGTTCCAACCAACAAAACCCTACACAACACTTGTCACCTCTGCACCTCACTGAACGGTTCCGTCTTATCCGATTCTTCTACAGCTTGGTAATAGACTCGTCAAAAGCAGCTATGATGGGCTCGTATAGTTGGTCTGTATCTCCTGCAGGAGTGCCAAGTGCCAGGCTCGCGGTATCTCCAAACAAGGTCGTTCTAATACTTAGACAAAGCGGCTTCACGACGTCTAGCGCCTCTGGAAATTCCCCTATAATCCTTTCGAGGCCATTAACGGTTATATCACCTTCCTCAGCAGCAGCAATGTACTTAAAGCTATTAATCTTCCATCTCCGAAGGAGGCTATCCTTATACCTATAAGGGTCTTAAGTGCGCTAGCTTTTAAACGACTGCGCCAACTTGGATCACACCCTAAACTGCGCGCCAAGCTGTGCTGTGCATGTCTGGTCTTATTCCTCGGCAGTGACAAGATGATAGGTACATGTAGTTAATCCGTCGAGCCTCACCAATGCAGGGGCAGGCTTCGTATGCAACGCAACGCGAGAGGGACGTTGCCACTTGCCACCCATCCATCCCAAGATCCGTGGACAAGATGCACCGAAGGGATGGCAGGATGCGTCAAAGCACTGCGGGGTTGTTAACTTGTTATATTATTAAGCCAGACCGCGTCTCCACTGCCACGCAGGTAAGCGCCCGGTGGGCTGCGCTGCTTGGTGGGAGTGGGTCGTGGGGTCCTTCTTCCCCTTGTCGGCATGTTTCAGCAGCTGCTCCACTCCCGTGGACCACCACCGGCCTTGCTAGAGAATTTGGCTCTGGGAGGATTGGATGCCCTCGAGCGTTGGGCGATGCGCCGCCACTTCTACTACTTTTCCCCCTCCCTTTTGTCCCTTTTGTCCCTTTTGTCCCTTTTTGACCTCATCGAATCTAGCCGGCAGGCTGACTATCTGTGCCGGCACTCGGCGCCCCGTACGTCCGTCCGTACAGTTGTATTTACCCATCCTTCAGCAAGTTGTGCGTGTTACCACCGCACGTTTTGCATCTCTGTCCACCTTCGATCTGATCCCGTCTAATTCGTACCTTGCTTCTCAGCCAGCATATCCCCGCAGGCGCGAATCAGGTAGATTTGTCCACTCTCCGCTCATCTGGCGGCGCGCTCCACTGTCACGTCACTTCATCTTGCAGTGTTGATAGTGTGTTGATAGCGTGTTGACGGTGTGCCAGATCTATTTATTATTTATTTACCTTTATTCTACGGACTACTCCTTTTAGATGACGAGTCTTGGCTGGGTGTGCAATCTGTTGGCCATTTCTCTGCCTCTCCCTGTTACTATTATTCCCATCCCTTTCCCGCATCGCCCGCATCGCCCGCATCGCCCCGCCCTGCTTTCCGTCATCCGTCAGTGGTGCGAGGTCGACGCCCACCAGCCGACCCAACGACTTTAGGAGAGGGCTCCGAGTGCTAAAAGTGCTAAAAGTGCCAAAAGTATTACTCGCCAGCCTCCACATTCTCGCTCCCCGGACCGAGTGCAGCCACTTGCAGCCACTTGCAGCCACCTAATACCAGCTGATGCCAGCACGCACCTCCTATAAGTTGCATTGCACTCACTCTCACTGCACCGAGCACCGAGCGAGCACCGCACTGCACTGCCCAGCGCCTCGCCGTCCCCCATCCCTTCCACTTCCAACCAGACACGATCGTGTCGCCTTCTTCGCATCCGCACCCTTTCTTTTACCCTTTTCTACCCTTCCCTTCTCCTGCTCCCTATCCAGCGCGCCGTCCTGGTTGATATACTCGGTTTCGTCAACCTTGCACAGATTCGAATACTGCCTCCCGCTGCTCTGTCGCTCATTCAATTCTTCCTTCTTACTCAACCCTTATCTTTCCTTCGACTACTTCGACTGCGGCTGAGCCGGATCGATCCCTTGTTGGGCCACGTTTTCCTCGACCTCCCCCTCCCTCTTGCTGTTCTCTTGATCCTTCGCGCGCGCGCAAGCAACTGATCGACGACGTTCCCGTCTTACTCCCTTTTGATTATCATCGACCCCGTCTCGCTTGCCAGTTCGATTTGACTTGACTCGACTCGACTTGAGTCGCTCTTGTTCTCCATCTGCGTTTGGACTCAGCCAAGTCGAACCCATCGCGACGGTTCAGTCTTCCTTATGCCAGGTTACGGTTCGCGGTATTCTCCATCACTTGTGAAAATGGAACATTCGCGGGCGTACGGTGGTGGTGGTGGGAGAAAGCAGCGAGTTTCGCTCAGTAATATTCTTGGCGATCCCTTTGCTCTGGCGACCTTATCCATTGCTCTTGTACGTAAACTCTTGTTGGATCGACTCGGTGTCGGCCGTGTATACCTCACACGTTCGACAAGGTCTGCAATCTCTTGACGTCCGAATGCCTGCTGACTTGTTGGCCTTAGCTTGCCTGGTTTATCACCTTTATATCATGCATCGTTGCCCAGATTCAAACCAACAGCACCCCGATTGATCAGAACCCCGATAAGCAGTTTCCTTCATTCGCCTGGTGGGCTGTTGTGTACAGCTTTTTCCTCATTCTAGGCATTTTTGTCGTTATTGCCAGCGATTCCATCCACACATATCATGTCGCCGTTACTGGCTATCTCGCCGGAGGAATGGTTTTGGTCACGTCTGGTGTGAACTCGCTCGTCTATGCCAAGAGCGGGGCAAGAGAGGCCGCCGCCGCCGGCTTCATTCTGCTGTCCATGGTCATCATGGTGTGGATTTTCTACTTCGGATCGACGCCCTCCTCAACTCCCCGAGCATTCTTGGATTCATTCGCTCTCACCAAGGAATCCAACGCCACGCACCGCCAAGCGATGAACGGCTATGGTGGCACCGGCCGCCCAGAAACCTCCAACTCTGTCCAGCCTCCGCAGATGTACACATCTGCCCAGCTGAACGGTTTTGAAAACCCGTCGACTATTGGCGTCGCCTCTCAAGCTCCCCGATGCCAGCCATGCCCATGCCTTCATACGGCGGCACTTCTCTGCCGACAAACAGTAAACCTGCTGGCAATGATGACGAGGTTCTGCCTCCCACCGAATACCCTTACCAAGCCAAGGCCATCTATAGCTACGAGGCCAATCCCTCCGATGCGAACGAGATTTCCTTCAACAAACACGAAATCCTTGATGTATCCGATGTCAGTGGACGATGGTGGCAAGCGCGGAGACGTGGTACCGGCGAGACTGGTATCGCGCCAAGCAACTACCTCATTCTGTTATGAGCCAACGACGAAATGAACGTGCGCACGCAGCCAACGGCTTCTCCGATGAAGTGAGCATGTTTGGGAGTTTGAGGGTACGACTGGGACGAGCAGCACAACACACTGTATACACCGTCGCTTCTCCGACGACTCAACTTTGCGCATAGGGGCGGCAAACTGGGCACCAGATATCATCTACCAATTAGCTATCCTACCATATAACATGGCAGAGCTATTTCACCAGCGATATCTTTATACAACTCGCTAGCTTGACTCTTATAATCTGGTCTTTTGCCATTCTCATTTTTGCTTTTTCTTGTTTTTCAAAAAAACAAATCGGGTCATTGGGGTTTTGTATTGGATGGAGTACATTTGGAAGACAATCCGCTATCAGCATGGGCAGCAATCATACTATATTACCTCCCCCTCCCCTTTCTGCCGTACCAGCCTTGTCCGTTCATTCCTTATGTTTCCTGTCTTGTGGTTTTACTTGTTACTATTGTGTCCATTTTTACGATGCCAATATATCTATCTTCTTCCTTTTACCCCCAGTTTTACGTCTTTCCCGAGGAGTAGGTGGATTTACGTGTCATCATGGCGGGTGGTCGTATTCCCGGCGTGGCTTCGGCGCTTTTCTCGTCCGTGGCCAATATCGGCATAATGCTTGGCAGCATACAAGGTTATGAAAGATGGGTGAGCGGAGGCAAGAGGAGGCATATGCGACCAAGTGTACATGGCAGTGAGCCGTGGTCTCTTGCGCGAATGGGGGAGTTGGGATAATAAGGACTTGGCTTGGCTGCTTTGTGAGCGCAGCGATTTCGCGGTGTTGAATATCCAGGGTTCTTTTGCGGGATGAATAAAATATGGAATTTCAAGCAGGTCAGATGCTCCCTGATGTTTCGTGACTGCGTGAAACCCCTACGACTGCCCCCTTCTCAAGATGATGCGACCCCTACACGAGCTACACTACACATCTGGACGGGGCTGCGCGCCCGTCCACCGTAGCTGGCAAACTCTCCTTCCTCCCTCGGGCGCCCAGGGGCAAAGAGGACAAGGCCACAGGAGCTGCAATTTAAGGCTGTTCCCTACACAGGGGCCATCGGCCACCATTGATGGCTGAAAGAGCAAGTGGATGGCTTGGATGGATAATCTCTTTGACCGCAATGCCAGTCCATCGGGTAAACAAGAAAAACGAAAAAAAAAAATCCCCAAAAAAACACACAAGATCACGAAAGAGTATTTACTGAGCCCACCCAGAGTGCACATATGCGTCCATATACTTCCGTTCTCTTCCATTATTCATTTGGATGAAAACTTGACTTTCTGACAAGTTTTTGCATTGACACGCGAAATTCCACACGCACATGTCCTCACAGTCGTTTGTGCAAACATTGTCCACAGCGAGTCATGCCTGCAGGTTCGTCCTCCTGATCATTACAACATACGGCTGCCTTTTGACGCGTACGCAGATCCAATTGCCTCGGATTGCATCAAGTCAGTCGATCAGCCAATGTTGTTGACGGGGCCCCCATAGCCACACGGTGCCGTGAATGCCTTGTCAAATGACTTCACGCATCGACCAGAGCCCTCCTTGATTCGCGCTCTGTTTCTGAGCAACTTATCCAATGCCGGAGCCACTGTCGTTCTACAAAGAGATGACTGTATGTCTGATAGATATCAATGAGTATTTCATCTCCGGGTGATAGCTCCAGTTGATATGCTCTTGTCCAGCCGCACGGCTGGATCCTATGGGGGTGACTGAGACCTGAATTTCTGTGTGCGCGGGATCGTGCTCACTAGTGGGGAAATGGCAGCGACCGCGGATGAGGCCGCGACATGACATGCCAGTCGTATCGGTAATCTTGCACCTGTTGAGTCCGTCTTGAGCCAGTACACCATACTTGGCTGCATGGTAAGGGCCGCCAGCACATCAATTGCCCCTTGCAATGTAGGGAGTAAGCAGCATTCATTGGCGGCTACAATGGAGAGCAGTCCTCCGGATCGCCTGTTCGGCCTATCCGTCGAGACGCTTCCTTAGCTCACGTGCTTTCTGAAGCACTTCCAATTCAAGCCGTTCTACTCCGTAGCGCAGCGCTTCTTTACGCTGACGAACAATTCGAGCTCTGAGTTTTTCTTCACCAATTAGTTTACGGCTCCTGGTCGAAGATGCTCTCTGAGTCTCATCGGGACGGGCGAGCCGGCCTTGCTGAAGCTCTGCTCGAGCTTTCAGTGTTTCTATCCGCCGACCTTGCCTCTCAATCTGTGCATCAGCTCGCGACAGCAGTAGCGCGATGAAAGGGCCAATCTCGTCACGAAGTGAGGCTTCTGCCGCAGCCAGAGTTGTTTGCGGAATGAGCTCGTAATGCTGTTGTAGAATTTTGCACGTTAGCGGATTTGCAACGTGAAGCTCCCAGTAGTAATGACGCCAGAAGAACATACTCTCACAGTTTTTAGAACTTTGATCAGTCGGGGATAGTCAGCGACACCATTCTCGAGAGTCTGCACTGACGATTCCAGAAAGTTGAGGGAACTGCGGAGGGAGGACACGCAATCGGCGTACGAGGCGGTGCCAACGTGGGTAGTGGCCATTGCTACAAGAGGTGACTAAAGGCCAACGGTGGCGGGCCCAAAACAGCCCAGTTGACCTACAGTCAAGGAGGGTCACGAAGCGCCGTGTACGATGTTGCTGGTTTGGGCGCCGCGACGAAGTCGACCAGACGGGAGAATTATCGTGAGAAATGATCGTCTCGGTGGCTCGAGCTCCAGGTTGGATCGCAAGGACAGGGAAAGATGACAAGAATGCGGACTGTGTCTCGTCGTAATATGACAGAGGTGCATGGGGCGCAGGGGGCGCAGGGGAAAAGGGCCGTCGAGGGAGGGGTAGCAAGAAGTCACGATGCTTTGGATGTTGTGGTTGTTGAGTCGAGCTTGGGTGGACCGTCAACGGGCAAGCGCGTCTGGATGGACCCTCTTTCCTTTTTGGAGCGACTGGCCCTCACCCTCACCTGTCTGATTCCGTTCCTGTCGTCATGTGACATCGTGCGCCATTCTGAACCCATCCTGAACCATCCTGAACCATCCTGGAGATTCTTTTCGCGGGGAGATGTCAAGGTTCTCGTACTTGAGTTTCCTCCGCCGCCTCAAATGTCTCACCATTGTGCGCGAGCTTATTGGTGCTGGAATGCTATCAAATGCATGCCAGATGGCGGTTCGTACGGGAGGGCCACCTGTATTAATCTCACTCATTCACCGACTTGGCGTTGGCCAGTCTTCCACTTGGCCACCACTCATTCAACAGCTGCTTCTACACCATTTCGTCTCTTTGTCGAGAATTTGTATGCTCCTCCGTCCGTGGAGCAAATGATGGCTAGCTGTCTAGGTGCAGTGTGCACCCACGCTCTAATACACCATGAAATCACGCTCATGATAAGATCTGCTGCAGCTCATGACTGATATATATACTCACCTGCCTTCTATACCCGTCAATTCTTGTCTGTTTTTCCATGGGCTCCCATTACCCATTGATAAAAGGCTATAGTTTGTGTCTCTGAGATGAAGCTCATCAAACTCGGCATCGTCACTTGACCGAGAATCGTGTGGTCAAGGCATGCAAAGCAGCATGCCAGCCTCTTGGCCACCGTGGCCCCGGTCGCGGGACATTGAAGCCATCGTGACCGTTCTTAGGCTAACGGCCAGTTGCCAGCCCGTTAATGTGGTGCATCGTGAGATTGGTCGTCGGAGGTGACAGCTCGCAAGCATGTTATGACCCAACGAGTAGGCCCATCCTCCCTTGCTGGCTGAGACCTTCTCGCACCCCCATACAGCTTTTTGGCCACCCCAACACACGGAATTTTACCCATATAATGCACATTGCCCGCTGCTTTTGTTTCTCCCCGCCACCTGTGGCCATACCTAGTTCCTTGTATGGTTGCTTTTATTTGCGAGTGAGTGAGTATGCATCTGCACTCGACGCCACCCACCACTGCTGCCACCATCTTTGACGGGGATCCTATTCCCGATCTTTCATATGGCTCAACAGCCGCCACCCGACGCCGCCATTGGTGTCCACGGTCACGGCTTACGTTTTCTCAATGAAGAGTGGAACGACAGCATTTCCAATGGCCACCCATTCACCCTGAAATGGAACCAGTCATTGGTGAAGCCCGGCGCTCAGCTGGGCCTGTTCAAGGTCCGATATCCCCATGATGGGGTTGTGGTTTATGACCTAGTGTCAAATCTGAGTGGTGGGTACCCTGCCTACGTTTGTGAAATGCTTTCAACTCACTGATAGAGTGTTGGGATAGGTTCAATCGATTCTGTCTCTTATAAATGGACCCCAGAACATTTGGGGAAAAACTGTATTCGTTGTGGCTATCTGACGGTCAAGATGCCCATCCAAACTGGACAGTTTCTCCTCCGTGGATCCCAAAAGAAGAAGAGGCATGTTTATTCTTTTCTTTTTCTCTCCTTCGTAGCATTAACTACCACCTTTTTATGGCCTTTCTATACCTTCTCTCACAAATGTTTCGACTCCTGATCTCTAACAACAGAAATCTCCCAGTCCAAATCTCGTCTGCATTGGGCTGCACCAATAGTCATTCCTGTTGTCTCTCTACTTGTTCTATATGCCATCTGCTTATCAATATATCTCTCATATCGCCGGCGAAAAAGAGAAAACGAGAAAAGGAGGACGCAACCCCTCATCAAGATGTGAGCCGCAACAACTCTGTGGACTCTGCAATTACTGTTCAGACTTTCACGGAAACCGACGACAGACTCAAGTCAAAACCTAGTATTTGGCTCATCACCAACCCCGGGAGAATCAGACATCACTACGCAAGGGCTTTGGAAAGACGATGATGCTGCCGATACGCCAGTCAACCGGGCTTCTACATTGGTTGCACATTCCCTGTGTAAGAAAAATACAGACATTCTGGTTGCATAGATGTGCTCATGCACAAACGTCGTTTATGATGCCTGCCACTCTGTAGGCAAGATAATTTAAAAGGGAAAAGTATCGGGGAACGCGGTGCGACTGCATTCCCGCAGTATTTCATGTTCTCTTTTTCTATTGCTTTTGCATTGGGGTGGAGTTGCAAAATATGGAGGATCGTGGCATTCAGAGCTTAGGAGCACACTGGACTGTAACTAGTCTCGGGCATAAGTCTATAGTGTAATGTAATAAGTATATTGTAACTTTGATCTATCCATGTGTTGTATTGTTTCGCCTTTTCTCAGTAGACAATATATGTGGCAAAAACAAGACAAGAAAGAGCGACGTCTGAAGTGTGATGAGATGTACTGTGTTACCCAACCTCTTGGACAAAAACGTGATTCATGTCTAGGCGCTATGACTCTGCGAGAAATCATCTCCAAGTTATTGAAGAAAGTCGAATACAGGGTCAGCATATGGCCTAGTCTACCCTGCAATGGATTTTTCGCGCATACTTCGATGCGGCCTGAAATTATGGTTGGCGTGCTATGCTCCAAGGCTCGGGACAAAGGTTGCGTCAGGGCTGTGCAGGAGTGCGGCCTGCTTTATCGGATATCATGTATCAGATCGCTATTGTGAGATTCGCTCTCCGTCATCGCCGATGTTTCAGCAAACAAGACACCTACCTGACTTCGGACGATGCGGGAATGCCAGCCCGGCAGGAACGAGAATGACGCGGGCTGTGGTGATTATCCATTGTCGAGAATGATTGTGAAAGGTTGTCGAGTCACCTGACCTCCGCCTCACATTCCGCCGAAACTTGGAACCCGGGCGACCGGGCTCGGTTATACAATGTTCCATCTCGCCCTTGTTGGCTTGGCTACCAGCATCAGAGCGCTGAAGCAAGGGCAGGCAGGAGCCGTATTGCGTTGCGCAGCGCCAGCTTCAATTCGGCCTGAAGTCACCATCACCAACCCACACGACTCCGAAGCCACACCACGCATCCAAGCTACGAGCGTCAGGCATCTCGTCTACAGCAGCGGCATTGAATCCGAGACATACTTAATACCGCTTTGAGAACGAAAGCCTGTCTCGCCACCATGTCTGAAGGACTTTTGAAACCCGAGAAGGACTTCTCGAAGGAGGTCGACAAGCAGCTCCCCGAAGCCGAGAGCTTGGCCAAGGTACAAATAATTGAGTCGGTCACTTGGGGTCATGGTCCAAGAGCTAACTGTGAGACATAGGTGAATCTTCAGGGAGCGATCGAAAAGCTCACAGCCCTGGAGAAGCAGACACGACAGGTGCGATTTTCCGATGGGATCTCGAAGCACCCCAGCTGGTACTAACGAATCTGTAGGCTTCGGACTTGGCTTCGACTTCACGAGTACTCATTGCCATTGTAACCATCTGCAAGAATGCCGGCGATTGGAGCTTAATGAACGAGCAAACGCTCGTTCTATCTAAGAAGCACAGTCAGCTCAAGCAAGCCATCACGAAGATGGTGCAGACTGTTGTGGGTTTCCTCGACGACACCCCAGATTTGAAGACGAAGCTCTCGGTGATCGAGACTCTGCGAACTGTCACAGAAGGAAAAATCTTTGTCGAAGTGGAGCGAGCTCGCGTCACCAAAATCCTGTCAGATATCAAGAAGGAGCAAGGTGATTTGAAGGCGGCTACCGAGGTGCTATGCGAGCTGCAGGTCGAGACATTCGGATCCATGGACAGGAGGGAAAAGACGGAGTTCATTCTGGCACAAGTCGCACTTTGCATTGAGAGCGGTGACTGGACGCAAGCCAGCATTCTGGGTCGCAAAATCAGCACAAAGTATCTCTCTCGCAAGCCCAAGAAGACTGCTGAGCAGCTGGAGAAGGAGAAGAAGGAGCGGGAGAAGAAGAGAGCCCGTGGCGAAGAGGTTCCCGAGGAGAAGGAAGACGATACTACAGATCTCAAACTGCGATACTACGAGCAACAAATCACGCTAGCAAAGCATGAGGGAAAGTACCTCGATGTTTGCAAGTACTATCGACAGGTACTTGATACTGAGGCCGTCGAAGAAGACCCCGCCAAGCTGCACCCTGTGAGTTGAATCCCTTTGCCAGTGACGAGCGCTCAGGACGAAGAATGGAAAGTGCTAACAATTCGTCATCGCCCAACAGGTCTTGCAACGCGTCATCTACTTTGTCATTCTGTCGCCCCATGACAACGAACAACATGATTTGCTTCACCGCATATACAAAGACACACGCAATTCGCAGGTTCCTCTTGATGCAGAGCTTCTTCGACTATTTACAGTACAGGAGCTGATGCGATGGCCCGCGATTGCCACGAAATTCGGCCCTCATCTGTGCAGCACCGATGTCTTCGATGCGCAATCAGGCCAGTCATCAGACGACAAGGCTCACCAGCGATGGGAAGATTTGCGAAAGCGTGTTATTGAGCATAATGTCCGCGTTGTGGCCAAATACTACACGCGAATCCGCATGAACCGCCTCACGGAGCTACTGGATTTGACCGAGGATGAAACAGAAAAGAACATCAGCGAGCTGGTAACTTCAAAGACGGTGTACGCCAAAATCGATCGACCAGCACGGATTGTCAGCTTTGCGAAGCCAAGAGATGCTGATGACGTGCTCAACGAATGGAGCCATAATATGAAGAGTCTGTTGGGGCTTTTGGAGAGAATTGATCACCTGATCACAAAGGAGGAGATGATGGCACGCATCCAGCCCACGAGTACGAAATGAAAAATGATGCTTTCTTTGGGAGTTTGTGACTGTAGATGGTAGAGTCATGAAGGCTGTGAGGGATGGGCGCAATCCGCGCCGCCACGACTACGGAGCAGGCAGGGTTGTACAAAAAATCTCATAGACAGTTCTCGCATACCGCGAGGACATGTAATGCAACATTTTGATGCCACGACCTGTGCCTATGCTGCTGAAATGAGTGACCTCTTTACTCACATCACAGTCAAATCTTGGGCGCCAAGTCTTGAGCGTGATGCTTGATGAAGCCAGCCAGGGGCATGGCCCATTCCTTGGACACAGGAACATGGTGTCCTCCGGGATGCACCAAGGTGGTTGCATTCGCACATTTGTCGATGAAAGCCCGACTCAAATCCTCACCCACCACCGTATCCAGACTCCCCAAGTAATGCATCATGGGCGTCTCAATCTTGGGCTCATACAAGAACTGCAATGACTCGGGCACCGCCCAAAACCCAGAATACGACACGGCAAACTTGATTGCCCTTCCGCCATTCGCCTCCCGCAGCCGATGAACCCATCCTGCTGCTTCACCCTCCTCCGGGACTGCGCGCTCTGGTTCCAGCGCCGCAGCCACCAGGCCCGTTGCAGCACCGCCCTGGCTGAACCCGCACACGCCGTCAACACCGCCCACCTCGCGAATCGCCTCGGCAATAGTGGCCATGCCCCGGTCGAGAAGTCGGTATTCTCCCGAGGCGTCGTCCCTGCGCCACCACGCCCACGTATCGGGCTGGTAGTCGACGTCCGCGTCCGCGTCCGCGTCGTTGGACAGCACGAACCCTGGAATGTCCTGGGGAAAGGCGGGTTGGCGCAGTGGGGTAGATGAGCTGCGGGGTGAGAGAGATGGGCGAGAGGACTTTTGCGAGTAGTTTCTCGAGGGCGCGGGTTTTGGCTCTGAAGAGGGGACCGGATTGGGTGAAGCCTTTTTGGGGGAAGAAGAGGTGTTAGTTGCGTCTTGTATGGGTGATGGGTGGGTATTGTTTTATTCCGTAAGTTGCGTACCGTGGAGCATGAGAATCTTGACCTGTTGCTTTCCGGTGCTTGGTTGTGCGGCTGGCGCTGGACTCATGGTTGAGGCAGTCATTTTGCGGGTGCGGTTGAGAACTCGGGGGGAGAAAGGGTTTTTTTTTTTTTTGGCGAACGGTTCTTTGGAGGAATGTAAGCATTGATTGAGGAGGGACCTTGTGGCTTGGGTAATTGATTGGGTTCTTGAGGGGAAATTGTCGGAGATGGGTTTTGTTTGGGCTGGGTGAGAAGGTGGATTTTGTTGCGAGGCAAAGAAGCTGGGGGCAATGTGTCAGACGCTTCCTTTTGTAGGTGAGGTGGAACGAGATGTCGAGTCGGGTTGTGTCCGCTGTATGGAGGCGGCGGATATGAGGGATGTATGCCGACTTTCGTGATTGCTGATGGGGAATCTGATGAAACGAGGAACTGTACGGAAGTACGGAAGTCTATTGCTCAAGCTGGTCATGCGTTGGCCTCTCCGTGTTTGCCAGTCTCGCCTGGCCGCCAAGCACGGAAGTTGTGGACTGGACTGGTATTATCGTGGGATGCGTCGAGGTCGTGTATACGGGGAAAAGCAGGAAGCCAATGTTGTTCACAAAGGAAATACGGTAGCATTGGGGAAAAAAAACGGCCCTGGCTGAGTATCCTCACGGGGAGAGAAAGACCATTCCTAATCGTATATCCCTTGCCATGACCATCCTGGATATTCGGAACCGCCAAGTTTGATGCACGAGGTCTATTGAGCCCCCAAATGCGAAGTCTATGTTACATTACCACCACTCCGAAACCCCTTTTCCGGATCGCCGGTTAGTCGATCGTTTCCGCCGGATATGCGTCGCCATCATGACCTGTTTGTTTCCCAACCTCCACCTTTCTCGTCAACATATCCCCGGGCAGAATCTAGTGGCCACCAGACTTGGCCTTGGGATTGCGGGCGTCGTTCTTCCATTCATCGGCTATATGTGGTGTCAGTAACTTGGATGCTCTATTCGGCATATGTTCAGGGTACGGAGGAGATACGTACAAGCCATCATGGCGTTCTGGGCGGAATTGACACCGTAGGCAATCACCAGACCTGTGCAGAAGTTAATTAATCGTCCGAAAGCGCGCGACGAGCGCTTCTCTTCCGTCTTTTTCAAAGGTAGAGGAAGATTCATTTCAATTCTTTCAAATTCGTCGATTTGCTGAGTGTCACGTACCGGCAGCGAAGAAGGGCCACATGGGCTTCACTAATGGCAGGTAGTTAGCATCGAAGGGGCGGGTTTCGAATTCGCATCAACGGCGGTTCGGCCATCAGTGGTCGTCGGGGGAGACGTACGGAAAGGAGCCGGGAACTTCTTGAAAGGAGCGACGCCGAGCCAAGACATGATGGGCGGTATTTCGTGGGTTTCTCGAGGTTTCGGGGAGGATTGATGCGGTCGAGAGAGTCGCTCGTGATGAATATCTTCCAGACGAGCCTTTTCGATGGCTAATGCAGAGCCTCTCTCACCCGCGGTTTGAGCCGACGATGATGAAGCCTCAGGCAGGAAGTGTTTAGCCACAGGGCTGTTCCTCAGCCAGGCAGGAAAGCAGATCCGCATGAAAGTTTTTCCCTGCTGGGTCAGTGATCACGTGATGTCGCGTCGATTGCCCATGTGGACATCATGAGCTTGGAGCTATTATCTGGCGTGCACCAGGTGCGAGAGCGAAGCTCCAACCGTTGGGCCTTGACCGATTACCCGTTCAACCTCACCTGATTCACCAACCTCACCAACTCCTCTCCAGCGCATAAAGCCGCAATCAATCATTATTGGGCTATAGTAACACTTGCCTGTTCCCCGTCTAATCAAAACACTCTCTTTCGTAACCACAACCTGCAAAGTGCGGGGTGAGCAACTTGGCTGCGACGTGCCTGTGCCGCGCATCCAATCGGCAAGTCGAGGCTGCCCTCCCATTCACCAGCTTCAGACGCATCCTGTGCACATCCAGAGACGCTCTTGCTGCTCCTGTGCCGCCAGAAACCAGCTTTTCTTTTGGACAATCAGCTGCTGCTTCCTCGTGTTTCCTGTTTTTTTACAGAACATCATCATACATACCACCCGCCAACCGCCACCCGCTGAGCTCCGCGTTCTGATCTCTTCGTTGCTTGTTTGTCGTTGGCCCCAGGGAATCTTGCATTGCAAGCTCTGTTGAAACATCGTCGTCCTGCCGTTGTTCCCCTTTCCAACACGACCTTGTGGACTTGTTTCTCGGATCTCTCTTTGCAGCCCGAACCCTCTTCCTCTTCCCACCTCACCACACTTCGCGGCAACATGTTATCACGAAGCCTGCCTCGCCATGCTACCGCGGCATTCCCGCGCTCGGCCACACGAGCTCTCAGCACCACTGCCGTTAGGCAGGGCAAGACACCTTCCATGGGCGACATCAATCCCTCACGGGCGCAGATTGACTCCTTCAACAGGAAGCAGCATGAATTCCGAGAGAGTCTGGTGGAAGCACAGAAAGAACGGGGAGCACGTGCGTTGTCTGCCAATTCCTCTGCGTCCGAGAAGTCGGACCAAAGCTCATCTACCGATAATGCAGGAGCTACTGCCGAGTCTAAGCAGCACGATTCCGAGCGCAAGTCAGGCCCGCTGTCGAACCTCATCTACGGCACCAAGGAAGGCAGGGAGATGGAGGCTCAGATCGAGGCCAGCTTCAGTCAGGTGCTGGCTCGTGGCAAGTATGTCCACTCCATTGTCTTCCACGAGGTGAAGCCCGAGAATGTCGATGAGTACACGGAGCTTGTTGGTCATTTTTATCCCAAGATGGCCAACACGCCCGAGAACAAAGTCCATCTTGTCGGCAGTTGGCGGACGGAAGTAGGCGACTGCGACACCTTTGGTAAGTTGCTTGGCCAAGACCAAAGTACCGAGAACATGTAAACACAGATTTTGTGGCGAGGGACTGACATGGACACTCTGCAGTGCATATTTGGGAGTACCAAAAATACGAGGGTTACCACCAATCCCGGCACTCCATTAGCCACCACCCGGAGTTTGTCGATTTCGATAACAAGCTCAAGAGATTGATTACGTTCAAGAAGATCTCGCTCATGCAAGAGTTCTCTTTCTGGCCAACAACCCCTCCTCGGCAGCTTGGAGGCATCTTCGAGCTTCGTTCATATACCCTCCACCCTGGAAACTTGCTGGAGTGGGAGACGCACTGGCGACGTGGTCTCAAGGCTCGTCGCGAGGTCATGGAGGGGTCGGTGCGTGGTTTGTTCAGATTGGCGAGCTGAATACGGTCCATCACTTGTGGCAGTTTGCCAACCTGGAGGAGCGACGCGAGCGCCGCGAGAAGAGCTGGTCCGTGGAGGGATGGAGTGACACGGTGCACAAGACGGTTCCCTTGATTCAAAGCATGAAGTCTCGCATCTTGATTCCCATGTCTTGGTCACCAGTCGCCTAAAGCAGGAGCAATAAATAGCAAGCATCAGCATCAGCGGGGATGGACCCCTAGCTGTTCCAAGTAGATGCTGGGGATATGCCGACAACTATTTTTGATGGGTTTTCAATTTCCTTGCGAGCGGTGGAATGTAGCCACATCATATCGTGTTTTCCATTTGTGAAAGGCGTCCGGGGACACATGGATGTATTATTGGTACTGGACCCAAAGTGGTAGAACATGCATTGAAAGCACTCGAGCATTGAAGAAAAAAAGTGTCCAAGTACTTAGTCTGAACTTCTCTTGCCACTGCTTCTACAATACTAAATGTATCGATCCATTATACATAAACGTACAGTCTCCTCCGTGCTCCCAGCAGTGAAAACGCCATGGGTATCCGATGCAAGGCAGTGAATAAGAAGACAATAATAAGAATATAGGGCGGCGCAGAAATGCTCACACATCTGGATCCTCCCCATGATGGCCGCCAAGTTACGCCCCGCCAGGCCCAACATGTTACCCAGCTGTCCCAGTTTTGAATACAGCGATATCAAGCTCGGATCTGCACTCTCTACCCTCACCTTTTCCCTCACAAACACCTCCTCGGCCACCCGCTTCTTGCCGCTCATCCGCGGGCCCCTGGCATCACTCCCTCCCCTCTTCGGTTCACATCCGCCGTCTCCCTCGGGATGATACTTGAAAACCACGTCCATCTCGTCGTGCTCCAGCCTCCGAAACGTGCCTATCGCCAAGCCCAGCTTCGTGCCGAAATGAACGGGGAGATGGGCTGGTTCCAGAGCCCGCAGCCACAGCACGATACTGCTATCCTGGAGGGCGACGTAGAAGCTAAGGTTGCTGGGTAAAGGCGGGCTGAAATGGTGGGCGGGGCACGAGCTCGTCTGCCAGGCGGGGTCGGCGTCGCTGTCGCCGGTGCCTTTGAGAAGAGCCCGTGATTCGGAGATGGACTCGGACAGAACGGCCAGGGCCGAGGCGAGGGAGGAAGCGGTCGGGGTGGACGATAGGGTCAGGCCAAGGAGGTCGATTGCCTGTGTGAGGTGCGTGTGCAGGGCGTCGAGGGCCGGTACGTGGATTGGTTCGGACGACGAGAGGGTGATTTGCGAGGGGGCAGGGTACGTAGTTGGAGGTTGATGGTCTGTTCGGTGGAAACTGCGTCATCAGCTTGGCTGGATGGGAACCGCAACGGGCACGGGGTGGAAAAGAAGAGTGAGAGAGTGAGGGAAGAGGTCGTGTTGACGCACGCCCTTGATGATGCGTGTGCCCACGCGCGTTATCGTCCCCTTGACCTTCTCGTTGCGATGGGTGCTCATGACGAGCGTGCTGCCCGGGTCGATGGGCGCGAGGAGCGCATAGCAGTCTTCTATGCCGTGCTTGATTTCGTGGCACAGCGAGATTGTTTCGCGGACTATCCATTGGAGGTCGCGGTCCTTTGATTGCGCCACTCACTGTCAGTACAGTACGTACGTCCCCTTGGTTCGTTTCCTGGGGTTGGGTTGGGGGTTGTCATTTGCGTACGAGCGACTCGGCTGCTTTGCGACGGAGCTCCTCCGGGGATATGGGGGCCAGGCGGCGATGGACATCTTCTCTTAGTTGTCGTGTCGTGGTACCCCTTTGCTTTGGGAGAACGGGAGGTTGAGTGAGCCAAACGAAAATTGTAGGGGATGAGGATGTTGAGGTGTCTGGTGGACGTCGCGCGGTGGTGGGGGCAGCCAGTGCTTTTGACTATGCTGTTTTATCCAGGGGAGCTTTGCTAATAAGAAAGAACTACATGCGGAGTAGAATATAAGAGGATATTAAAAGAATAGAGAAACACGACACAGAAACGTGTAGGAAAATATACAAGAACAGCTGAGCGATGGCGAAGACAGACGCGCCATTGCATTGAATTGAAAAAGTATGAAAAGCACTACGCTCATTCGCTGGGATTTCGACCCCACCACGAAACCCCTCCACGACTTGGATGGATCCTCGGACCCTGCAAATTCATCAACCAATTCTACTCCTGACGATTTTTCAACTGTTTTAGTTGTTGTGCGTGCCACCACCAGCTTCGACGCACGTTGAAAGATCCAATCCGCCAAAATTACAAGGCAGCCCAAGATATACCCAACAGAGCTATTTCCGTGCCACCATCATGGCCAACTCGCACTCACCTCGCGAACAAGACAAACTTGCCCCCATCCCAAAGGTATTTCCTCACGACACAACCACGAAGACAGGACGCACATCTAACTCGGCCCCGGGAAACAGGCGCACATGTCCAGAAACGCCCCCTCACAAGACCCCAGCTCTCCTCGTCATCCAAATCCCCACCATCTACATCTCGTCCAAAACCCCTTCATCTTTGCCGTCAGGCGCGTCCGCAAACTACTCACCCGCTCTCTTCGCGCCGCTCCCGCTCCGAAGAACGCCTCTCTCCATTCACGCGTGGAGGCGCTCAAGCGGAGCACCAACACTGCGAGCGAGGGCCATCGGTCTCTGGTCGTCACGGTGATGGGCACGGGGAAGGCCATCGAGAAGACGCTCAGTCTGGCGAGCTGGTTCGAGCAGCAAGGTGATTGCCATGTGGCTTTGCGGACAAAGACGATCAAGACGGTGGACGAGGTTGTTCTACAGGATGAAACTGGCGCCGATGAGAGCAGGGTCCGGAACGTGAGCTGCTTGGAGGTGGTTATCTCGTTGAAATGAGCTACGCTGGCACGCTGGGTTGGTTACCTTGCGAAGAACGGAGCATGCAGCGGCTGGATCTTTGTGCGGAGACCTTTTGTGACGTGCAGATTTCGGCCAGTTCCCCATTTGTTGATCGGGCTGAGAAATCCTAGGGGGTCTGTGTTTCCCTTGGGTCGCCTTGTGCCCATTTTCGGACGATCCGACCGATCTTCTCCATTAGGCATGCAATGAGCATCTCCTCCTGCACGCCCCGTTTGCTAGCATCGGGGTGCAGCGCGACGAAGCTTGACTACATGGAGGATTTTCCAAGAAAACGGCGGAAAGGCGACTGGCTCGATGTTCCATGCACGGGTTCAAAGGACCAGCTCCCTCCCTTGTTTGGTCGCACTGGTTCAGCGAGCAAGCTCAATCAAAGTAGTTTTCCACACGTCACATCTTCTCCGATTCCCAGGTGGATCCCGAATTAGCCGCTCGGCCCCCAAACTCGAATTTCGGATCCTGCATCGTCAGAGTGTCGTTAATTGGACTCCAGCCTGGCTTTGCTTCCATTCTTGCGATAAGTTGTTCGATTTTCGGGCACTTACGGGGTCATCGTCGAATCGACAACAACTTCGCCGCTCGACCCCAGGTCCGAGTCGGACGGATCCACATCAGAGAACAGAAACAGAGCCTCGGCCACGTAATTACTCGGCGTTGATGGATACTGTCAGAGCCACAGTCAGAGCGCCCTCCCTTAGTACGCGATAGTTATTACATTTAACTACTAAGACATAAGGCCCTAAAGCCCTAGTCCTTTTCTAGTGCCTTAGTAGTTATATAGTATATTTTATATAGGTAAAT
The DNA here is from genome assembly GCA_023650635.1 of Epichloe baconii. Taxonomy (NCBI): domain Eukaryota; kingdom Fungi; phylum Ascomycota; class Sordariomycetes; order Hypocreales; family Clavicipitaceae; genus Epichloe; species Epichloe baconii. The sequence continues at coordinate 770,087 of CP097908.1, read as the reverse complement.
TACACCTCTTATAGTATAAGTATATAGCTATATAAGTAGCTATTTATACTCTCTTATAAGGTTAAATAACTTAATTTATATAGTTATATTAAACCCTAGCTTTATAGTTTAATATAGTAGTAATTACTTAGTATTTATAAAGAAAAATTATAAGCCTCTTTTTAATTAGTATTATTTATTAAGTTAACTAATTATTTAATCTTTAAATAACCTATATACCTTAAGTAAAAGAGGCCTAATTTAATATATTTATTAATATTATAATTAAGTAACTTTAGTATATAAGGGAGACCTATAAGAGTTAAAGTTTAAATTTATAATAATATAGGATATTTTTATAATATTTAAGAAATTTACTATAAAGGGCTATAAGCTAGTAATTAAGCTATAGAAACCTTATTACTATAACTTATAGTTTAAAATAATAAAGATAAAAGCTATTAAAAATAAGATCTAAATCTTTATTAACTTAAAGTTAATTATATAGCTAGATTACTTACTAAAGCTATTAATTCTAATAGAAAAAGAAACTTTAGTAAAGAGAAAAGTAATAATAGCTATAGTAATTACTATACTAAAAGCTAATAAAGCTAAAGGGCCTTAAATATACTTATAAGCCTTAGCCTTTAAGCTTACTAGTGCTTAGTAATAACCTTTAGGAGCTTCTTTAGAGATAGTATAATTAAGGAAAAATACTTTAAATACCCTTAATAACCTAATAATACTAAAAATAATACTTAGTATATAGTTCTTAGTAAGTAATATTAAGTATTTAATAGTTAGTATTAAAGTCTTTTAAAGACTATAAGAGAGTATTATAATTAGTTTATTATAATACTTAGAAATAAATATAAGTAAATAACTTTAAGGTATATCTTTTTTATAAGAAGCTTAGGAATTAGTATAAAATATAATACTTTTAATAAGGACTATTAAGTATTATACTAAGGTTAACTTTAATAAGACTATTAAGTAAAGCCTTATAAAGGTTAATATTAATAAGTAGCTTACTAATACCTTAATTAGCTATAAGTAATACCTTTAAGTAAATTACCTTATTACTAAAGGTAATTTACTTATTAAAATAGTTAATAATATTATTAAGGCCTAATTCCCTTTAATCTTAGCTTAAATTAACTTATTAATCTTTATAGTAAAGGTAAAAGAAAGGGTTCTTAACTTCTATAGTATAATTATAAGAATTAAGTACTTAAAAGGTAAAATTAAAGAGACTTTTAGTATAGAGCTAACTCTTAATAATAACACTAAGAATACTATTAATAAAAGCAAGAAGAAACTGTTAGTTACACCAAGGAACGTTACACTAGTGCGAAGGGGTTAAATTTAATAAAGTTAATAATAGCTATAGTCTAAGGGAGAAGAGAAAAGAGAGAGAAGGAGAGGAATTTAGCTAGGAGAGAAGGTAAGTAAAAAGGGGAAAAGTAAGGTAGTAATATAAGGGCACTATAAATAGTGTAGGGTTACCTATAATATAACTAATTATATTATATATATCCCTTTAGTAGCTTTACCCTTTAGCTATAGTTAGACTAACTATTATCTAAAGGTCTAAAGGAAGCTACACTAGTAATCTCTCTTTCTTTATAGCTAAAGAAGCCTAAAAACATAATAAAAATTAAATTAAAGGAAAGTATATATAAGTAAATCCCTTTATAAGGATCTATAGCTTTAATTAGCCTATATAGCCTTAGTTATTTTAATTAACCTAGTTACTTTAATCTAGTCTAGTTAATTCTTCTTTTCTCTTACCTTTATAGGTCTCTTAACTTAGCCTTCTATATAAACTATTAATTTATTTAAGTTAATTAAGGTTATAAGAGCTAAATTTAGTAATGCCTTTATTATTATATTAGCTAGGTTATTACTACTATTAATTTACCTAACTTTATAGATCTTATGCCTCTTATATAACTATTAGAGCCCTCCTAAGCACGAGGTAAAACTACTTAGTATTTTACAGCCTAATACCCTATTCTTTTATCTTTTTCTTATTTACCTTATAAATCTTATTATTTATATTACCTTTACTTTTTAGTATTTTTCCCTTATATTATAAATACTATTAATTATCTCTAGGTTAGATTTATCTTTACTTCCTTTCCCTTTACTTTTCTTCTCTTTTACTATATTATTTAATATTTTAGATAGGGTAGTGTCTTTTTATTACCTTTAGCTATACTATAATCTAATTAGTTAGGGTTTAATTAGTTAAGTAGTAACCTATAACTTACCTAGTGATTATAATAAGTATAGTGTGTGTTTTATAGAAAGTATTAATTACATTTACTAATTTTAAGTAAAGCAAATTAAATTAGAGATAAGTAAGAATAAGTTATGTTTAGTTTGCCTTAGAGCTTTAAAGCATAAGTAAGAGAGATAGAATAAGTATAGTTATAAAGGAAGGGGAATTACGTTAATTTATGCTATAAGTAAAACTTAAATAAATTTAAGTTTAACTATAGTTATAAATTATAACTCTTACGCTAATATAGCTATAAAGTTTATTACAAACTTTGCTTTAACCTTATAGCCCCTATATTTATAACCTTAGAGCTTGTATTAATTATAGGTTTTATTTATTACTATAGCTATAAGTATTTAGATATTAATTATTTTACTAGCTAGGTATTGCTAGTAATAATTATATATTATAATAAATTAAATGCATTGGCTATAACTAATGACGCAAAAAAAAATTTAAAAATCAATCAATATAACTATTAGAGAGCTATAATATTAATTATTAGTTACTTTTCCTTTATTATACCTAGCTTTATAAGGTATTTATATAATAAGAAAGAGTTAGTATAAAGAATTATTAGGATTTAAGGCATTTTTAATTAGTCTATAATCTAATTAAGGGTTATAGATATTATATACGTAATATTAGCGCCTTAAACTATACTATATAGCTTAGATATAAGTACACTATAGGTTACACACTTACTTTTTATTAAGCTATATATAATAATATTACCTCTTATAATAAAGGTATTATTATCTTATATTACTTTATTACTAATTATAATTATATACCTAATCTATAAGCTAAGATCCTTATTATTAGCTAGAGATCTATCTATAAATATAAAAAGCTTTGCCTTTTAAGGGTTAAGGGATATATTATAGTCCTTACTACTAGTGCTTAATTTACTATTTTAGTTATTTATTAAGTTAGGAGATATTATTAGCTAAGGGCTCTTAGTGTTAAGTAATAATTAATAGGTTATATAATACTTCTAGTTAGTATACTATTATAATATAGCTCCCTTAAGCTCTTTACTTTATATAGTTTTACTTTACTATAGGGGATTATAAATTAACTTCCTTAATCTTCTAACTTTAGCCTTTTTAAGTTAAAATTAGTAAATTATTAGCATTTTAAGTTAGAATATAGCTATTAAAAATAAGGGATTTATAGTTATTAGTTATTACTTTTTCTTAGCTATAAACTTAGCCTTTTAAAGCTTCTTTTTCTTTATTAAAGAACTTATTATTACTAAGCCTTAGTATATTATTTATTTATATCCTTATAATACTAAAGAGGTTCTTATTATTTAGCACTATAATAAATAAGTATAGATTATATATTAAAGTTATTATCTTAAGGTTATCCTTATAGTAATAAAAGTAAGTTACTTACTAGTAAGTTCTTACCTTTATAATTCTATATAAAGGCTTAATTACTTTTATTACTATTTCTTTAAGGAAAAGGTAAGCTATTTAATTTAGTATTCTTATAATAATTAGCTTATTTAGGGTTATTTATAATTAAATATAGGCTTATATAATATCTTATAGCTAGAGGTAAATACCTCTTTATCTTAATAATAAAGTAAGGGCTATAATAAGCTATTAGCTTAATTACTATATTATTAGTAACTAAGTTAAGATAGCTTCCTTTCCCTTATTATTATAGCCTTATATAATAAGGTATAATTTCTTATATAGTAATTTAGTTCCTTTACCCTTAATTTCCCTAACTATATAAGAATTAAAAATTCTATAGCCTTTATACTTTATAAGGTTAAATATTATAAACTTAAATATATTATAAGCTTATAAAGTATTAATTTTAGCTTAGTTAAATTACTTAAAGGGTAAGCCTAGGGTTATAATCTTACCTTATTAATAAAGTTAAAGAGTAAGGTTTTAATTAGCCTTTTCTTTTACTATAAGAAATACTATATTTAGTATCTCTTTAGCTATAAGCTTTTTAATTAAGGCTTTCTTTTAGTCTTTATTAATAAATATAAGGTAATCTTTTACTTTAATTACCTTTATAGCTATTACTCCTTCTCCTATACCTTAGTTTAAGTAAAATTAAACTATAAGGCTTTTCCTTAGTTTTTTTACTTTCTCTTTACTAAGGGCTTTTCTTTTCTTTTACCTTTACTTCCTTATCTTTTATAAGTAACTTATTTCCCTTAGTTACCTTTACTCTCTTTTATTTATTAAAGACTTTAGGGGGCTCTAGGCTAAGTATACCTTCCCTAGGGTCTTAAGGCTTTATCTCCTAGTTCTCTTTATACTATAAGCAAAGTATTGTTTGTATTTATTGTATTGTTTGTATTTATTGTATTGTTTGTATTTATTGTATTGTTTGTATTTATTGTATTGTTTGTATTTATTGTATTTATTGTATTTATTGTATTTATTGTATTTATTGTATTTATTGTATTTATTGTATTTATTGTATTTATTGTATTTATTGTATTTATTGTATTTATTGTATTTATTGTATTTATTGTATTTATTGTATTTATTGTATTTATTGTATTTATTGTATTTATTGTATTTATTGTATTTATTGTATTTATTGTATTTATTGTATTTATTGTATTTATTGTATTTATTGTATTTATTGTATTTATTGTATTTATTGTATTTATTGTATTTATTGTATTTATTGTATTTATTGTATTTATTGTATTTATTGTATTTATTGTATTTATTGTATTTATTGTATTTATTGTATTTATTGTATTTATTGTATTTATTGTATTTATTGTATTTATTGTATTTATTGTATTTATTGTATTTATTGTATTTATTGTATTTATTGTATTTATTGTATTTATTGTATTTATTGTATTTATTGTATTTATTGTATTTATTGTATTTATTGTATTTATTGTATTGTTTGTATTTATTGTATTGTTTGTATTTATTGTATTGTTTGTATTTATTGTATTTATTGTATTTATTGTATTGTTTGTATTTATTGTATTGTTTGTATTTATTGTATTTATTGTATTTATTGTATTGTTTGTATTTATTGTATTGTTTGTATTTATTGTATTTATTGTATTTATTGTATTTATTGTATTTATTGTATTTATTGTATTTATTGTATTTATTGTATTTATTGTATTTATTGTATTTATTGTATTTATTGTATTTATTGTATTTATTGTATTTATTGTATTTATTGTATTTATTGTATTTATTGTATTTATTGTATTTATTGTATTTATTGTATTTATTGTATTGTATTTTGTATTTTTATATTTAATTTTATAGCTAGCTTATAATTAAAGATATTATCCCAAAAATTACGTAATCCTATAGAGATGAATCCTAAGAAAAATACTATATATAAAAGTGGGCCTAAAAGTGAGCCTATCGCTTGTAAATTAGAAAAACTACATTTGTATTGTATTTTTAGTGCTAAAATGTAGTTTTTCTAATTTACAGGCGATAGGCCCACTTTTAGACCCACTTTATATATAACTACATTGTAGTTTTTAGTTATCTATCTAAAGAAAGAAGTTTTATATCTCTATATATTTTTAAGATTAGATATATATTATTTGTTAAAAAGAAAATACAATACAAATGTATTGTAGTGCAATACTCTAACTATAAGTCCTTATAGTATAGCTTTATTACTATAAAGTAAAACTTAGCTAAGCTATAAGGTATCTTAACTATATAGGTCTTTTCATTAGTAACTAGTAACTTATAAAAGCTATACTATTTACCTTTTTCTTTTTATATATATATATTAGCCTATAATAGTAGCTAATATATTAGTAATATATTAAGGCTATTTAAAGTGCTAAAGGCATTATAAACTTTCCTCTTAGCTAAGTAATAGCAAACCTTATTAATTACCTTCTAAATTACTTTAGCTTATTAAATAATAAAGATACTTAGTAATAACTTATTTATTATCTATAAGTAAGCTTTAAAGACTAGTAGTATAGGTATAAGGCTATTTAAACTTACTAAGTTATTAATAGCCTTAATAGCTATTTAAAGTTACTATTTAAGCGTAACCTTTATACTAATTAAATCTATAATAATCTTATAAGCCTAGTATAAAGGTTTATAGTATCTTTTAACCTTTTAATACTATTATAAGCTTTAATAGGTATCTTATTAATATTAATTAATATAAGGTAAGTATAATACTTAAATTTAGCTAAAGTAAAGTTATTACTAGTGTTATAAATAATCTAGTCTAGAGGGCTTAGATAGGTATTTATCTAGCACTCTTTAATAGTATCTTAAATATTATAAGCTTTTTACTTCTTAGGGTTAAGGAATTAGGCTACTTAGAATAAGGTTACTAAGTTAATAATATAAAGGACTAGTTAGCTATTAATTTATATAATATTAATAATAATCTTATAGTTATAGTTATAGTTATTCTTAATTATAAATTTAAATTAGCTAAGGGCCTTTTTATTTATCTAATAATAGTAATAAACCTTAGTTAGCTTCTTAATTATATAATATTTAATATTATAACTAGCTTATTAGAGAATCTTTATAAGCTATTAAATTAAGGGATAACTAAATCTTTAGTAAAGTTAATAAATCTCTCCTTTTAATAGGTAAAAAGTAGCTATTTCTCTTACTTTTAAAAGCCACTAGGGATAGCCTTATCTCTATATAATTAGTATAGTCTTATTACCTTAAATTAGTATATTAGTAAGGTTATTAATCTTAATCTTTATCTTATTTATATTAGTAAAGGAGAAGAGAAAAGGTATAGTAATATTAAGGATATGAAAGTTAAGTTAGCTAAGCTTTATAAGCACTTAAATAATACTATATATTATTACTAATCTAGCTTTAAAGTTAATAACTTCTAGCTTATAAGGTATTATCTTTAATAAAGGTATTAATCTTAATAAAGCTTTAGCCTATCCCTTACTTATAGTTAATTTACTTAAGGCTCCTATATCTAGTATAATTCCTTTAAAGACCTTATTAAAATAGTATTCTTTAAAGATATAGTAAGTTAAATTATCTTTATTAAAGGCTTCTTTAAGATATAGCTCTTATTTAAGTAAGGTATATTAAAAGGCCTAATTATTAAGTATTATAAGGATATTAGTATTATTTATTATTTATAATCCTAAGTAAAAGAATTATATAATACTAAGGTATGCCTTTAATAATAGCCTTTTCTTAGCTTCTTTATTATTATTATCTTAGGCCTAAGTATAAGCCTTAAGTTAAGATTTCTAGTCTTTTACTTTCTTTATATTAGTATTAGCACTTCCTTTATATAAAGTAAGGAATACTTAGAACTTTATATTAAAAAGAGGTAAGTAATAGTGCTTACTAGCTTATTATCTTTCTTTTTCCTTCTAATACTTAGTATTAAAGTAATTTAATAACTAGTAGCTATTTTTATTATAAATAAAGCATTACTTTAGTTACTTAAAGTTACTATAATAGCTTTCTTTTCCTTAGTCTCTTTAATTTTACTTACTATATTAGTAGTCTATAAATATTACCTTTAATAGGTCTTTATCTTAATATTAGTAATATTAGGTACTTCTTATATTACTTTCTATAATAGTAATTAACTTATAAAGGTTATTAGTAAGGTTTTTAAAGCCTAAGGTATATATATACTTTACTACCTAGTATTTAAGAATACTAGAGATTGTATTTAGTATTTACTTATAAAGCTTTATATTTACTATATTAAATAAGTATAAGCCTTTATAAACCTTTTTAAGGTAGCTAATAGGATCTTAAGGTAATTAAGCTTACTTTTTTAGGGTTTTTAGTAATAATATTCTTTAAGGTAATATTACTTTATTTATATTAGTAAAACTATTAATTACTTTCTATCTTAAAATATTAATAGATATTAGTAATTATCTCTTTATAAGAGAGGTTTTTACTAGAAAGGTAATTAAGGAAGTATTATTTAGTGTCTTTTATTAGTATAATAGGAAAAGCTTTCTAGAAGTAAGACTTAAGGAGATTAATTTAGTTATATTTACTCTTAAAGAGTGTAATTTTTAGTGTAAGGAAATTATATAGCTTCTTACTATAGTAATTACTATCCTTATATATCTTTATAAGCTTAGAAATCTTCTTTATATTTTATTTATTAAAAAGAAAATAAGAAAAAGTAAGTTATTAAAAATAAGGATATTATTTAGCCTTAAAGTCTTAATATAAATAGGATTATTATAAGGGTTCTTATAAAGGGAGTAAATACTATTTCTATTAAGGTTAAGAGAAATAAATAAGGTAAGTCTTTAAGGTAGTAACTTCTAGGGTTTTATTTAAGGTAATTTAGTAAATTATAACCTTTCTTTTAGCTATAATAATATTATTTCTTCTTAAAGTATATATTCTAATATAGTAATAACTAAAAGCCCTAGACCTTAGGTAATATATATATTACTATCTTATAAAAAGCTTTATAGTTCTTTTATAAGATTATTTTAAGCTCTTTTAAATATCTCTTTAAACTATTCTTTAAAGTTTTCTTTAAAGTTTTCCTAAAGGTCTTTATTTCTTTAACCTTAATACTTACTAGTATAGTGGTTATTGCCCTTGGCTTTTGGTCACCCTTAGCCATGCTATTGTCTGATTAGTCAGGGGTTAATTAGTTAATTGGTTACGCAGAACCTACCTGGCGATTATAACGAATTAAATTAGAGACAAGTGAGGATGAGTTATGTTTGGTTTGCCTCGGAGCTTTAAAGCACAAGTGGTAAGCTACAAGATAGAAGAGATATAGAGAGATAGAATAAGCACGGTCATAGAGGAAGGGGAATTGCGTTAATTTATGCTATAAGTAAAACTTAAACGAATTTAAGTTTAACTATGGTTATGAATTATAACTCTTACGCTAATATAGCTATAAAGTTTATTACAAACTTTGCTCTAACCTTATAGCCCCCTGTATTTATAACCTTAGAGCTTATACCTATTATAGGTTTTATTTATTACTATAGCTATAAGTATTTAGATATTAATTGTTTTACTAGCTAGGTATTGCTAGTAATAATTATATATTATAATAAATCAGATACATTGGCTATAACTAATGACGCAAAAATTTTTAAAAATCAATACTTACTAGTATAAATAAACTTAGTAATATAGTTATTAAGCTTATACTCTATAGTAATCTTAGGGTTTAGTTAAGTAAGTTTCTTTTAATCCTTTATAAGCACTAAAGAGTATAGTTATAGTTACCTTAGTAATATATCCTTAAATAGTCTTTTAAGGATTATTTCTAAAGGTATTTAAGGTATCTTAATATTAGGAAATAGGCTTAAGGGGTTTATTTTATTAATAAATTACTATTTATTTCTATCCTAGGAAATAAATAGAAAAATAGGAAAAATAAGATAAAAGGAATATAATTAATAGGATTAAGCTAGGAAGCTTAATTAAAGCCTAGAAGCCTAATTAAATAAAAAAAAGCTAAATAGGGGTATAATAATAGGGTAGTGTTTTCCTTATTAAATAGAATAAAATAAGTAAAACCTAAAAAAACAAGTAAAAGCAAGTAAAATAGGATTAATAGGATAAATAGGATAAATATAAAAAATAATAGATAAATAAATAGGTTAAATAAGAAAAGCAAAATAAATAGGAAAAATAGGAAAAAGAGGGAGAAAGAGTTTATAATTACTAAAAAGGGTAACTAGGGGTAATTCTTTATCTTTATATAATATATACTAAACATAGAGGTATAAAAACCATTATAGTAAATAATATATAAAGAAAGAAAAAGAGAGGCTATAAAGAGAGTGTAAAGAGAGGTTATATAAGTTAGCTAGCTTAGCTAAGGGTTATTTTTAATATTAGGTTTAAGTAAAATACCTTATAGTAATAGACTTAGTTATTTAGTTAGTTTTCTTATAATAGATAATAAGGTTAGTTAATTAATAATAATATCCTAAAGGCCTAAGGGTTAATAAATTAATCTCTTAAAAGCCTAATAAGTTTAAAAATCTAGTCTCTTCCTTTAGCATACTCTATAGTTATACCTCTTTACCTAAATAGCCTATATATTAGCTTAAGAGGTAAGGGGCTATATTATTTATAGAAATATCTTTTCTTATAATACTTAACTTATTTATAGTTATAGTTAACTACTAATTAGTATTAGTTATACTAAGGAATATTATACTAGTGTAAAGGGTTAAATTTAATAAAGTTAATAATAGCTAAGGTCTAAGAGAGAAAAGAAAAAAAGAAAGAAAGAAATCTAGCTAGAGAGAAGGTAAGTAAAAAGGGGAAAAGTAAGGTAATAGTATAAGGGCACTATAAATAGTGTAAGGTTACCTATAATATAGCTAATTACATTATGTGCATCCCTTTAGTGGCTTTACCCTTTAGCCACAGTTAGACTAACTATTGTCCGAAGGTCCAAAGGAAGCCATAGCTTCCCTTCTTTAAATAAAGGAATTAATTAATTAGTTTGTTAGTAAAGGCTTTATATAGATATTTAAGGACCCTTATATATTTATTAAAGATAGATTAATTATTTTCTTCTATATTAATAACCTTATAGTCTTATTTACCCTCCTAAGCACGAGGTAAAACTGCTTAAATAATTAAAGCTCTATGTTTTTAATATCTTTTCTAAATATCTAGCCTTTTTCTCTAGTCTTTTATTCCCCTTCTTATTCTTACTTTTCTTAAATTCCTTTATATTTTCTTTAGTTTTCTTAATTTCCTTTTAATTAGGATTTTTAATAGCTTTTAGATAGCCTAAAGGTTTTATAGCCTAGTCAGACAATTGTATGTAGTGTAATTAATGTAGTTTTTAGGGGTAGCATGTAATTGTAATGTAATTATTACTAGCCTGTAATTAATTATAGTTGTAGTTGTAATAATTACAACTACAACTACACAATTACATATAATTGTTACTAAAAATAGAAACCTTATATATAATTAATATGTATTTTTCTTTAGATTTTTCTTATTAATATTAATATTAAGCTTATATTATTAGCTATTTTATCTAATTAGTTATATAATTTATAATATTAAACTATTTTAAGGATTTTACAATAACTAGGGTAATATATAATATTATAACTTTTTAATAATACTATTATATTAAATACTTTATTTTACTAATATAACTCTAAGAAAAACCTTCTTATTATATTATTTACTATTACTAGAAATTCTTTTCTATTTCTATAAATCATTATTATAATTTTTAATTAAAAAAATACCTAAACTAATATAATAAAGTTAATTAATAAATCTAAATAAATTACTAGAAGTTTATAAGATTAATATTTAGTTACTAAGTATTATTAGTAATATAATAAGAACCTTTAAAGACCTTAAACTATTTATTTACTATTTTAACTAATTTAATATTACTTTTAGCTTTATAATAGTAAAGGTTTAGGAAATTATATATACTAACTCTATATATCTGATTACTATAATATATAAAGAAGGAATATAATATACTAATATTTATAAAGTATTAATATATAACTAAGAGTATTATACAAATTAGGCTATATAGCTAAATTAAGCTATAAAAATAAGTTTAACCTATTTTTAAAACTAATACTAGGACTCACTTTTAAATAATAAACTATAATAACTATAATAATTCTAATGACCTTAATTATAATTAGTTAAACTTATTTTTAGAAATGATATAAGGACCCACTTTTATTTAATATATTATAATTATTATAGTGACTATAATAACTATAATAACCCCTCCTAAGCACGAGGTAAAACTGCTTAGTATTTTATAGCCTAATACCCTATTCTTTTATCTTCTTCTTATTTACCTTATAAATCTTATTATTTATATTACCTTTACTTTTTAGCATTTTTTCCTTTATATTATAAATACTATTAATTATCTCTAGGTTAGATTTATCTTTACTTCCCTTTCCTTTACTTTTTTTCTCTTTTACTATATTATTTAATATTTTAGATAAGGTAATATCCTTTTATTACCTTTAGCTATATTATAATCTAATTAGTTAGGGTTTAATTAGTTAAGTGGTAACTGTTAGTACTATAGGTGTACTATTAACCTACGCATAGGGTTTTTAAGGGTGGACTAAATTATACATAATTATTATATATTCTAGTTTACTAAAAGAAGTAAAGAGAGAGATTAAATAAAAGCATATAAGGTATACTATTTATTATAGGAAAAGGGGCCTTAATTAGGGTTATATATAAAGAGGCTATATATACTAATTCTAACCATAGTGTAGTTAGCCTAGGCATGTAGGTTTATAATATAACGCGCCTAGCTAATTAAAGGCATATAGCTTTATTAATATTATACTTATTCTAACACTAGAAACTCTCTCTTTTTAATATAATTATTAATAAGTAATATTAATAAGGTAAGAGAAGGGGAATAAAGGAATAATTAGGATTAAATAATTATAGATAATATTATAAGGAAAGAGAGGGGGAAAATATAAAAAAAAAAACAATATTTAATCTATAAGCCTATTAAAGGATAAGTAAGACTAATTTAAATACCTTTAACTTTATTATATTAATAAACAAAAGCTATAATTATATAACCTATTCTTCTATCCTAATAGTTACCTTATTACTTATAATAAACCTCTTAAATACCTTATTTAGCAATACCTTTGTAAATATATTAGTAAGATTATTATCCCTATTAATCCACTTAATCTTGTAAATCTCTTATTACTTATATAATTAATAAAGGGCTATAATATTAATTATAAGGCATTTCTCTTTTATAGTACTAAGCTTAATAAGGCACTTATATAATAAGTATAAATCTATATAGATAATAATAGGAATTATAAGGAGGTTTAATTAATAAGTAATTAATCTAAGTATTATTAAGATTATATAAGCTATATTAGCACTAGTAACTATTCTATAAATCTTAGAAGTAAGTATACTTCTTATAACTCTCTTACTCTTAGTAAAGCTATAGTGTATAATATTACCTTTAATTATAAAGGTACCTCCCTTCTAGACTTTACTAGTAAGAATAAGCATATAACTTAGCTAGGAAGTAAGGTCTTAGTTATTAGTAAAAGATTTATTTATAAATATAAAAATCTTTACCTTCTTAAGATTAAATAGTATAAATCTTAATCCTTAGTCTAAATAGTTAATTTACTACTAAATTTATTAGTTTAGGCTCTTTATATCTTATAATATTAGGTCTTAGTGTTATATAATAATAAAGAGGTTAAAATAGGCTTTAGGCTAGTAAATTAAGGTAATATACGCGCCTTAAGCTTATTATTCTATATATACCTATTTTAAATTAGTTATTAGGATTAATTAAAGCTTTTTACTTTAGCCTTTCTATTATAGTATAATTATATTATTTTTAAGAGTAATAATACTACTATTAAAGGTTAGTAAGTTCCCTATAAAAAGGATTTACTTTAGTTTAGTAATAAAAGAAGTAGTAATTAATTAATCTTTCTTTTATTAAAAGAACTTATAGTTAGATAGTCTAATTATATTATTAGTCTATATCCTTATACATATAAAGGTTAGGTTTTCCTTTATTATTATAAGTAAGCATAGGTTAAATATAAAGGTTATTATCTAAAGCTTTTCTTTATAGTAATAATAATATATTACTTACTAATAGGTACTAGCTTTTATAATACTATATAAAGGCTTAATAACTTATATTATTATATCTCTAGGGTATAGGTAATAAATCTAGATAGGGATTTAGGCTAGAATAGTATAGCTAAGAAGCGTCTATGCTTATATATAGGCCTATATAATATTATAAAGCTAGAGAATAAGGCCTAGTAATAATAACATAAGCATTATTATAAGGATTAATTATTAGCTAGCTTATTAAATTATTAGGGCCTATATAAGAATTACTAGTTTTTCCTTATTACTATAACCTTAGATTATAAGCCTTAACTTCTTATATAGATTTATTATCTTGCCCTTTACTTTATTAATAATATAGGAATTAAAGATTTAAACTTTACTATACTTTTTCTTATTATATCTAATAAATTTAAATATACCTTATTTAATTAAAGCATTAATTTTAGCCTTAGTAAATAGTTTAAAGGGTTTACTAGGGGTCTTAATAATTCCTTCCTTATATAATTAGATTATAAGCTTAAGATTAAAGCTTTCCTTAGCTAATAAAAAGATATTAGTTTTATCTTTTATTTAATTTATATAATTAATATTAGAAATAATAATAGGAGGGTTTTTAAGGTCTTCTAAGTCCTTACTTTAGGGGAATAATAAAAGGGATAGCTATAAGTTATAAAGGGGTATCTTAGTTCTTTACACTCTTAGGAAGTCTCTCTTTATTAGGATCTTTATAAAAGGCTTAATAAAGGTTAATTTAAAGGCCTTTAGGCCTTAAGGGAGCTTAAGAGTATAAGTCTTACCTTTTATAGCTAAGAGCTTATAAAGGCCTCTTTATCCTTTACCTTTATACTATATATATATAAGTAATCCTAGTAAGAGGTTAATAGTGCTAGAGGTATTAAGACTATTCCTTATAGTAAGGGCATTACTAACCTTTTACTAGGTATAAATATACTTAACTTCCTTTATTACTAATTAGATTATAAGGGCTTATTATATAATATCTAGTAATAAAGGTAATTCCTTAACTATATAAGAATACACGCTAAAAATAAGAAGTATTAGCATAAGACTATTTAATCCTATAGTATTATTTATAGCTTTAACTACTATTTATAACGCTATAAGCTCTAGCGTTATTAGGCATTCTTATTTAATAATATTATAAGCTCTTTAAAGTAACCTATAATATTACTTAACTTTACTAATACTATAGTAAGCCTTAATTAGTATATTCTTAATCTTAATTAATATTAATAATATAAGCTACTTAAATTCCTTACCTTAAAAGGTTATTCTAGTATCTATAATAATTATATCTAGGGGCTTAGATAAATATTAATTTAGTAAAAATAAAGTACTTCCTATATAGTCTTTATAAAGATATCTTTAATAAATCTAGCTATATTAAAGGATATAGCTATATTTATAACTTATAAAATAAGGTAATTACTATTAATATATATAATATTTATAATAATTTTATAGTTATAAGTATATTTATCTTAAAGGGTAAACTTAAATTAATATAAGCTATCTATATATAATTAATATTACTAGTAAACCTTAGTTAACTTCTTAATTACTTTAAACTTAACCTTATACTCTAATTTATAAAGTAAATTATAAAAGTATTTAATAAAAGGGTATTTAAAGTATTAATATAATTAATAAAGTTTAGCTTCTATAAGATAACTTTAAGTAATACTTTTTCTTTATTAAGAAGTATTTATATATACCCCTATTTATATATAATAAAAACCTTAATATTCCCTTACTATAAAATATTCTTTAATATATAGAAATTAATCTTTAGGTAAGTTATATTATTAAGGTATAGGAGAAAGGGAGTATTTATAAGGATTACTTAAAAAGAATAATTCTAAAAGGGGTTAGTACTTTAATTAATCTAAGTGCCTTAATTAGTTTTCTAAGGCTAAATTTAATCTTTACTTTCCTAGTATTTAACTTATTAAGTGTAATAGTTAGTATTATACTTTATAAAGCTAAGAATTAAAGGTAGCTTACTAATAAATATCCTATAGTACTTATATTAGCTATAATACCTTTAAAGGTTTTAGATAAATATTATTCTTTAAGTATAAATATACTTAATACCTTATCTAGTTCCTAAAGATTAAATAAATCCTTCTTAGCTAAAGTATAAGTTATTACTTTACTAGTAAGAATCTTATTAATTATATAGCTATTATAAGTAATCCTATATATAAAGAAGTTTATAGGTAATTAATTATTATTATTTTCTTTACTAAAACTAAGTTTTATTAGGTATTAGTTAATATTATTATCTTTAGCTAATTTAAAGTCTTTATTACCTTTATACTAAGTAAGGAATATACTATATAAAGAAGCTAATAAATCTATATAAAAGTAATTCTTAAAGCATTAGAAAGCCTTTTTCTAGTTTTTATTAAAGTGCTTAGTTAACTAATAACCTTCTTTACTATATATATAATACTTTTTAAGTAAGGAGGCTTACCTTTTACTATAAATTAACTATATTAGGTTTCCTTACCCTTACTATTATATCTATAGTTAGTTTAAAAGTATTTCTTAGTATTACCTTTTATAGGGGATTACTACTAATTAATTAAAGCTTTAGATTTACTAATTAATATCCTTATCTATTTATAAAAGCATTAGAGGTTAATAGAAGAATTAATAATATAAGCTCTATATTCTAGGATTTCTTTATAGGTATTTAGAATCTAACTATAGAGATTTAATTCTAACTAGGATTTATAAGGATTTACCCTTTAAAGACTTAAGAGCTTTATTATAAGATCTTTAAAGTACTTAATCTTTAACTTATTAAGGTTCTCTTAGATAATAGTAAGTAATTATAATCTTTCTTATAATAAATAGTTTTTCTAATATATATTATTTATCTTAAACTTTTACTTAATCTTACTAATAAGAGTTAGGAAATCTTAAGGGTTTCCTTAGCCTAAAAGGTTCTTTAAGAAGTACTAAAGAGGTTTACCTTTTAATATAAACTTAAAACTATAGCTTAACTATTCTTATATAATACTTAGTATCTTATATTTTCTTTAATAAGTTAAAAGCTTTATATTAAGAATATTATATTTCTTAGTATTATACTTAATACTCTTATTATTATAAAACTTATTAAGATTAAGTAATTACTTTAATAAGAGTTAGCTTATCTCTTAGGGGAATAAGGATAGTTAATTCTTATTAAGGAGGTTTTATAGTTTTATACTATAAAGAGAGATTATAATACTTTATTATAAAAAGAAAATAAATAAAGTATAGGTTTATAGTTAAGAGCTTATAATAGGAGAATTACCTTTATTATTATACCTTTACTTTATAATTAGTATACTTAAGAATTAATATAATAAGGTCTAGGAATAAAATAGGAGAGATTATAATAGTTAAGAGAATTAAGGATACTATATAGTAATTTATTACTTTAGTTAGTCTTTAAGAAAAGGGATATTAATAAGGAGAAGGTCTTTATAAAAGTCTTAATTTTCTATTTATTTCTTAAAAGTAAAATACTTTCTTTTAACTTCTTATATCTTTTCTTTATTTTAATTATAAAATCTATTATAGTTAATAATATCTTTAAGTAAGACTATAATCCTCTAGTAACTCTATAGGTTTATATAGATATTACTAAAGAAAAGGAAATCCTAAAGAATCTTTATAGCCTAGGGATTTATTACTTTAAATATCTCTTAGTTTTATTCTTTAAAGTTATTATTAAAGATAGTAAATAAGGTTTATAAGTATAAGTTCTTATATTTATAAGTTACCTTTTTAATAAGAATCTAGGTTATAAGCTCTTTAAGGGTAGTAATTACCTTAAGATTAAATAATTCCTTATATTCTAATACTTATTATATAATATACTAGTATAAATTAAAGGAAATATAGTTAAGGAAGTAAGATATAACTTATATATTAGCTTCTCTTATAGTATTTTTAAGAAAGGAAGTAAGTTTATAATTAAAAGAATATCTTAGGATTTAAATCCTTTTAGTTAATCTTAATATTTTACTATAATATTAGTAGTAAATAAAGAGATAAGGGAAATAAAGAAAGTATAAAGGTTTAAAGGATTATAAGTAAAGCTATTATTTTTGCCTCTTAGTAAGTTTAATTAAGTAAATAAGGATAAGTTAAGCTAGTTACTAACTAGGCCTTAATTACTATAATAAGCTTAGATTTAGTATAAAGCTAGTTATAGTTACTTAAGGTAAAAGGAGAGCTAGAATATACTTTTTCCTTAGCACACTAGTATTATATAATAGCCTTCCTATTTTATAAGGTAAGTCTATAATACTAATGCCTCTTTTATAACCTTACTAATCTATAGTATTTATAGAGATAACTACTAATTAGTATTAGTACTATAAGTATACTATTAACCTATATATAAGGTTTTTAGGGGTAAACTAAATTATATATAATTATTATATATTTTAGTTTACTAAAAGAAGTAAAGAGAGAGATTAAATAAAAGCATATAAAGTATACTATTTATTATAAGAAAAGGGCCTTAATTAGGGTTATATACAAAGAGGCTATATATGCTAATTCTAACTGCGAAGTGGTTAGCCTAGGCATATAGGTCCGCGATGTAACGCGCCTAGCTAATTAGAAGCGCGTAGCCTTGTTAATATCATGCTTGTTCTAACAGTAACCTATAACCTACCTAGTGATTATAATGGGTGCACGAATTAAATTAAAGATAAGTAAGGATAAGTTATGTTTAGTTTGCCTTAGAGCTTTAAAGTATAAGTAAGAGAGATAAAATAAATATAGTTATAAAGAAAGGGGAATTATGTTAATTTATACTATAAGTAAAACTTAAACGAATTTAAGTTTAATTACGGTTACGAATTATAACTATATCTTATGCTAATATAGCTATAAAGTTTATTATAAACTTTACTCTAACCTTATAGCCCCTTATATTTATAACCTTAGAGCTTATACTAATTATAGGTTTTATTTATTACTATAGCTATAAGTATTCAGATATTAATTATTTTACTAGCTAGGTATTACTAGTAATAATTATGTGTTATAATAAATTAGATGCATTGGCTATAACTAATGACGCAAAAAAATTTTTAAAAATCAATAGCCTTATTTACTAAGGGAAAGGCTTA
The DNA here is from genome assembly GCA_023650635.1 of Epichloe baconii. Taxonomy (NCBI): domain Eukaryota; kingdom Fungi; phylum Ascomycota; class Sordariomycetes; order Hypocreales; family Clavicipitaceae; genus Epichloe; species Epichloe baconii. The sequence continues at coordinate 751,050 of CP097908.1, read as the reverse complement.
CCTTTATAAGGAATTTAAAGAGAGGCTCTTTAAGAAATATAATATTAAAGACCTTAAAGAGCTATAATAGTTCCTTAGTGTTAAAATTATTAGAGATTATAAAAATAAGTAATTATAGCTTAATTAGAAGTCCTATTAGAATAAAATAGTAATTAAATTTAACGTAAAGGTCCTAGCTAGGAGACTAACTACTCCTATAACTAATATTTCACTTAATTCCTATAATAGCAAACCTACGGAGGATTAACCGCCTACCTGCGACCTAAAGGAGATATAAAAGTTCCACATAGGACTAGATAAATATATCTCCTTAATAGTAGTCTAGCTACGCATAGGAAAGATAGGCCTTAATAAGTTCCTATTTTAGAGATATATTCCTAGGGTAATTTTACCCCTATATAGCTATAGCTAAGTAAAAGAAGACTAGTATTATATAATAGTTAACTATAGTAACTATAACTATATATAACTATAATAAAGCTAGCCTAAAGATATATAGGAAGTAAGGCTAGCCCTAGATAATCCCCTAAAGGCTAAATAAATAGCTAGATAGTTTATTAGTATAAGGTAACTATAATATTATACACTAGTGTAAGACTTAGTATTTAGCTAGTGTAACTAAGACTTAGCTCTAGGCTATAACTAATATATATAAAGAGATAAGTATAGTATAAATAAAAGGGGATAGACTAGACTAAGTAAGTATATAAGTAAACTAGTCCTAAGGTAATTATATATATATATAGCTAAGATAACTTCTCTAGAATAAACTTTAGATTAAAAATAACTAACTCCTAGTATTATAAACTAACTAGCCTATTCTTACCTTTTCTTTAATCTAAAACCTAGCTATTACCTTACTTTTTCTCTAGGATAAGGATTATCTTTTTATTATTTTAGTGTAATTCTTAGTAAGAAGTATAGTAGCTAAAAGCTAGTTTATTTTTACTATATAAGTGTTTAAGTGCTATAGCTAGAAAACTACCTTATTATACTAGTCCCTAGTAGGACTAGAACTAGCCTAATTTAGGCTTATTATTATTACACTTTATTTCTTCTTACTTTAATTTCTAGTATAAAGCTTTTTAACTTAGTTATAATAGTTATCTAGGACTTAGAATAAATAGCTATTAGACTTAGACTAGACTTAGTACTAACCTATTCTAGTAGTACTTATATTACCCTTACTAACTATTATTACCTAGATCTTAACTAGTTACTAGTACTTAGTTTAATAACTAGTTAAAGTTACTTATAGCTAAATTAGTACTAGAATAAAGTTAAGATAGAGGCGCTTATTACCTTTTTATAGCTATAGTTTTAAACCTAATAATTAAAGTAAGTATTAGTTAATACTCTTATTTAAACTTATTAGACTTACCCTAGGCCTAAATTAAACTAGAATAGTATATACTAATAATATTATAGCACTAGTAGCCTAGATAATTAACTAACTAAGACTTATATAATATATACTAAGTCCCTTATACCTTACCTAACTACCCTAGGTTAGCTCTAGAATTAGTATAGATTAAAGATAAGGAAGACTTACCTTTATACCTTTTATAAAACACTACTCTAATTATTTTACTATTAGGGATTTCCTTAAATATTACTTTAAATTTATAGTTTCCTAGATAAATTAAAGCTAGAAATACACTAAAATTAAAGTACTTATAAAATCTAGCGCTATTATACTAGTATTATTTTTATTTTACTATAAATATTAGTAATTAAGCTAAACCTAGCTTAGAATAGCCTTAAATAGCTTTAAAAAGGAAAAGAACCTATAGGAAGTTTAATAAAAAAAAGAAAAGAGATTAAAACCTTATAAGAGGAAAGGTACTCTCTTATACTTACTAAAGGAAGGGGGATAAATTAAAGCTATAGTTTAAAAAATAAAGTATAATATTAATAAACCTAAGAATAAGATAGGTCTAGGAACACACTAGGCCTAACCTAAGTTTACCCTCCCCTTATAGCGTGTAAATAATACTAGGTGCTTAGCCTTTATAGGACTTCTAGGCTAGTGGTAAGCAGAGTATTGCATTACAATACATTTGTATTGTATTTTCTTTTTAACAAATAATATATATCTAATCTTAAAAATATATAGAGATATAAAACTTCTTTTTTAGATAGATAACTAAAAACTACAATATAGCTATATATAAAAGTGGGTCTAAAAGTGGGCCTATTACCTGTAAATTAGAAAAACTACATTTTAATACATTTTAGCACTAAAAATACAATATAAAAGTAGTTTTCTAATTTATGGGCGATAGGCCCACTTTTAAACCCACTTTTATATATAGTATTTTTCTTAAGATTTATCTCTATAGGACTACGTGATTTTTAGGATAATATCTTTAATTATAAGCTAGCTATAAAATTAAATATAAACAATACAAAACATAATACAATAAATACAAACAATACTCTAGCACTGGTAAGTTAGTAATAGCTAAAAAGTAAGGTAATAGAAGTATTAGTAAAAAGTAAATAAAAAGTGAAATACTATTATAAACCTAGATTTACTACACTATAAGGTAAGGCAAAGGAGGCTAGGATAGGTATATACTAGGGCTAGAATTACACTAGTAAGAGGCTAGGAACTTTTCTTATTATAAATTTTCTTTTTTTCTTTTCTTTTATAAAATAAGGCTAGTGTAAGCTAGTAATAAACACCTATAACTAGCTATACACTAAGTAGCATAGGCCTAGATTAAGGCTAGTGCTAATACTATAATAAATATAAGGGGTTTTTCTTCCTTTCTTAAGGGTTTTCCTCTTAATTAACTAATTAGAGTACTAGTACTAGCCTACATAGAGCTAGCTAGCGTACAGAAATAAATAAATAAATAATAGCAAAGTTAATAAGAAGGATTTAAAGAGATATTAATCTCTAGTTAGCACCTTACTATACCCTATAATTATTATAAGGCCTAATATTTCCTTTATAGCCTTATAACTATTATAGTATCTTTAGAAGCTAGGACTATAGTATATAAAAGTAGTAAAAAGAGCCCTAGAGTATAGGTATATAAGCAAACCTTATAATTAAATTTAATAGTAATAACCCTAAACTTAAAACTTATAGTAATACTTCTTTTACTAATAATCTAGTTACCTAAAGAAGCTTATAGGGATATATTATAAAGCTCTTTAAAGGCCTTATACTCTTTAAAGTAAGTAAATAAAAGACTATTATAACCTTCTCTATAGAGATAAAGCTCCTAGTAATCTCTTACTATAGTAAAAAGCTAATTACCTTCTAATAGCTATATTAGGATATAAGCCTATGCCTTAGAGATAAGACCCTTAAGATTAAGTGTAATAATATATAAATAATTTACTTTCTTAAGGAGGAATTTATTAAGCTTACTATAAGGCTTTAGTATATTAATATTAATTACTACTAGCTTTAGTAAAAGGTAGCTAAAGGAACCTTTAATATTACCTAAAAGCTTACTAAAGAGATAATTACTAATAGCCTTACTAAATTACTTATAAAAAGGCCTTTATAAGCTTTAAGGACTCTTTAAGGCTTATATACCTTTTATAATATATACTTAAAGAGAAATTAATAAAGTAAGTATTTACTAAAAGCCTTACTATTAACCTAACCTCTTAATAAATTAATTAGATTAATTTAATTTAAGTAAATTAATAAATAGATAAATTATAGGAAACCTTATATTTATAAGTCTCCTAAGGGGGTATATTAAAGCTATAGTTAAAGCGCTTTCCCTTAGTATATAATAGTTACTATATTTAACTACTAAGATATAAGGCCTTAAAGCCTTAGTCCTTTTCTAGTGCCTTAGTAGTTATATAGTATGTTTTATATAGATAAATTACACCCCTTATAGTATAAGTATATAGCTATATAAGTAGCTGTCCACACTCTCTTATAGGGTTAGATAACTTAATCTATGCAGTTATATTAAACCCTAGCTTCGCGGTCCAACAGATACATCTCCCCGACATAACGACATGGTGAGGAGCCGTAAAGTCCGGCGGTGGCCCCTGAAGTACCCGCAACGGGTCAGATGCAGGTGTGAGATGCAGGTGTGAGATGAGACATGCCATTCTTGGCTGGGCTTTCCTCGTTCCTTCCCCACATGCACAGCGGACTTTGGCCAACTCCCGGAGCCAAGGGATGGACAAACGAGAAGTGCGCGCGGCCTCGGACCGTCCGCGGCGCCCTTGCTGGCGGGTTTAAACAACTTGCAGACCGACCGATTGGAAATCCGGGACGGCTTTCCTGATTCATGCCGGCCGCGTCTTTTCTGTGGTCTCGCTGCGGAGATTGTTCTGGGCAAGTGCGACTTCCTCTCTTGCCTGCCTACCTGCCCCCTGTCGAAAGAGACGCCCCCATCCACCATGGGTACTTCAGCCCACGCCTCCACATCGACAACTCCCGATCGTCTCCTCCATCTGCATCGCTGCTTTTTCTTTTTCTTTTTCTTTTCCTTATCCTGGCGCGCACTTCCTTCATCCAAACACTTGCAGTCATTCAGTTCCGAGGTCTGTCTCCTCGTCTAGTTCCGCAATCTCGAACAAACGTAAACATCAAACAACGGATATTCTCATACAGAAGAAAAAAATACAGACATGGCTACCGAGACCGACGCTTTCTTACTACCTCCTACATCCGTCCCGACCGACTTTTTATCGCCAGCGCATTCTCCCTCTTCACACATGCCCAATCCCAACCGGGACTGCGGAATGGGCGAGTGTGATTCTGTAGGTTGGGACACCAAAATGACTACCCGTGTCTGATGCCTGCTTCCAAACCTGCTTCAGCCCCGACGAATCCGACCCAGTTTATGGTGCACCCCATGGGCCGACCGCAACATGGCGAATATCACGATAACATGTCTGACTCTGGGAGCAGCAATATCAGCAGGTAGGCTTCTCATATACCTGCCTATCTGGTATAAGTTTATTTGCTTTCATATACATGTCTGTCACTCGGCACTAACGTGGTAGTTTTTCTGCCAGTGGTAGCATATTCAGTCAACCAAGTGTAGAGGAATCATGCAGGAGAGCTTTGCCGCATTTTCCAAGACCGGCCATTTCATTTCCCATGCCTGCTCTGGAGTTCGACTTCCGCATAGTCGTCGCGCTGAACCCAGAGCCGTCGCGTGTGGAGAACAAGGTCAGAAAGGAAATTACGACCGTGGCCGCGGGACAGTGGTCCGGCTCTTTTGGCAACGGTCGGGTTCTTGTAAGTGACTGATGGGCATGACAACTTACTCAAGCCCATTCTAACTGTTGCGCAGGCTGGAGGCTATGACTTGGGCCAAGCACGAGGCTTTAGACCCATTCGCATTGTTGAAGGAGCCTTTGTGATGCAAACTACCGATCAACCACCTGCCATGTATGTCGTCATCTGCCATCTCACCTGTCAGATTATGCCCGACTAACGACCTTCAACAGTCTCGAGATGCGAACCCGGGGATCCTCTCTGGTCCATGCGACATCCTGGACGCCCTCCTCGGTCCAGGCCAGCCAAAAGATATCGACCCTCGTCAGTATAGTTTTCGCATGTTTGCCACTGTCAAGACACCCGACAAGAGGTACGCCGAAATTGTCAACTGTGGTCTATGGGTTGCCAGTGGCATGTGGTCGGGCGAGGAGCTCATCATTGAGTAGGTCTATATATTTTCCCCCTCCACTCACGTTCTTTGGTTTCCGCTACATGTCACTAACGTTTACAGTGCCCATCGTGTCACCTAACTTCAACGCACCGCGGACCGAGCAATGCTTCTTTTACATTCTGCTCCCCAATTGATGATCACAAACCAAGGTGTGGAATCAAATATTCTTCACGTGACTCATTTTTGTATCTAAATTAGTCGGCCTCTTTTGCATATATGGCCCACCTTCCTGCTCCACGACTGCGAGCGAGACTGTTGGCGCAAGGAGTTATTTCGGGATTGGAGCGAGGAGTTATCGGAGTCTGGGAACCACCATGTCGGTCGGCATAATGTTTTGTTTTGCGGGCGCCAATTTGGATAAGAACTATGTTGCATTTTTGCATTTGTGCATGTTGTATTACTGCATTGGGTCGCATGATCGATTGAAGTCTCATTCCTAGGCAAATAACAGAACCCTTTTTTTTTTTTTTTTTTTTTTTTTTCATGTTGTATCTTGACATAATACGGAGGTCCACGTCAAAAGTCGTGTCCCCTGCAGGCTGCTGCCTAGAGTGGCCTAAGGCATTAATACAGTAGCCTAAGGCACACAAATAGCCTAGAATAATATAAGAAAATTAAATTAAGTACCTCTGTTATAGAAATTATATACAAAAGTGACTTATCCTAGTTATTATTAGATTCTTCCTCTATATTATTAGAATCTAAGGCATTAAGGTTATTAGGACTGTTAGGACTATTAAGCTTATAAGGGTCTGCAATTTACCTTCTTTTAACATTATTAATAGCAGCAGTAGCTTTATCTTCTAGTAATTATAAAATAACCCTTTAAACCCTCTAACTATTAGCTTAACCTTCGTGACCTTTACAATAGTTATTATCCCCTTCTAAGCGAATTATTTCCTTAATATAATAAGGAATCCTTTTAATCTAAGCTTATACTTATTTTTAAGGTATTTCTTCCTATGCTTTCTCCTAAGTTACTATAGCTTCTTTCTAATTCTTTAGGGCACCTTTATAGGTTATCTTAACCTTTAAATACTACTAAATAAGCTTTATTATGTTTAAATTAGGGAATTCCTAGCTATAGTAGCTTCTTAACCCCTAAGCATTATAAACTAACTATTAATAGCTATAAGCATATGGGGAGGCCTTATTTTCTTATATTACTATATTTAGCCTCTTCTTCTAATATTCCTTTATAAAGGGAAGTAACTTCTTATTTAGAATTTCCTTCTAATATTAGTACTAATTAATCCCCTTATCCCTCTTCTTCCTTTTTATCTCTTACTTAAGCTTCTTATTCTTTTTATTCTAAGTTTACTATAGCTTCTAACTAGGCTTATTATAAAGCCCTAGCTAGTTAATTCCTAATGTTAGAAGCTACTATTTATAATAAGTAAGTTCTAGCTCCTTATTTAATTCTTTAATAACCTAATTAGCTTCCTTCTTCTCTATAAGAGTCTCTAGCTTCTAATAGTAATAAGGACCTTTCTAATCCTAGCTAAACATACCCTAGAATATAAATTCTATTAATGCCTTCTATTACTTAAAAATATATATATTATTTACCTAGTTAGCTATCTATATAGCTATTGCTAGTACTCTTACTACTTTATTAAGAAGGAAAACCCTTAAGTAAGAAAAAACCCTCTTATTATTTATAATTAGGTTAGTATTAGCTTTATCTTAGGCTTATATTACTTTATATATAACTAGTTATAGGTATTTATTACTAGCTTATACTAGCCTTATCTTATAATAATAAAAGGAAAGAAAGAAATTACTATAATAAAAGTCTCTAGCCCTTTTCTAATATAAGTCTAAGCTTACTATATACTTACCCTAAGCTTTCTTACTTTATCTTATAGTATAGTAAATTTAGGTTTACTATAGTGCTTTACTTTTTATTTACTTTTATACTAATATATTTAGTGCCTTATTTTTAGCTATTTTTAACTTATCTTTAGCTTATAAGTATTATAAAGCCTAAGTACTTAGTTTTATTTAAGTGCTATAAAGGAAAGGTAATCTTAGCCTAAGCCTTAGGTAAGCCTAGGTTTAAATTACTCTTAGATTATTTATTTAGTAGTTTTTAATATACTTTATTTTTAATTTATAGTTATAACTTACTTCCCCCTTTTAGTAAGTATAAGAGGGTTTCTTTTCTTTAAGGGATTTAAACCTTTTTTTTTCTTTATTAAACTTCCTATAAGTTTTTTTCTTTTTAAAGCTATTTAAGGCTATTTAAGGCTATTTTAGGCTAGTTTTAGGTTAAATGCTAATATTCTTACTATAGAATAATATATAAAATAATACTAACACTAAATCCTATAAGTATACTAATTTCTATATATTTCTAGCCTTAATTTACCTAGGAAAATATTACTTTAAAGCGCTTTTTAAGGAAGTCTCTTACTATAAAGTAATTAGTATAGGCTAAGGATAAGAGTATTAATATAAGTCTTTTACCTTTATTCTAAGGCTATTTTATAGCTAATATAGTATAGTTAGGTAATCCTAAGGGGATTTAGTGTATATTCTATAAGACTTATTTAGTTAGAACTCTAGGGTATTAGTATTATATTATTATTAGTAAGGTTTACGCTAGTTTAGGTTTAACCTAGAAATAAGGCTAATAGGTATAAATAAGGCTATTAATAAATATATATTTTAATTACTAGATTTAAAATAGTATATATACTAAGGTAATATATACCTTTAGTCTAGATTTTCTCTAGTGCTAATCTATTACTAGGTAAATTTAGCTAGTCTTTAAACTAAGTATTAGTAATTAGTTAAGACTTAGGTAGCTATAGTAGCTAGGGGTAGTGTAAGTGCTATAGTGTTAGGGTAGTTCTAGGCCTAAGCTAAGTCTAATAAATTTTTCTAGGTTCTAGCTAACTATTATTAATTTTTAAATTTTTTTTTGTGTTATTAGTTATAGCTAATGCATCTAATTTATTATAATACATAATTATTACTAGCAATACCTAGCTAGTAAAATAATTAATATCTAAATACTTATAGCTATAGTAACAAATAAAACCTATAATAGGTATAAGCTCTAAGGTTATAAATATAGGGGCTATAAGGTTAAAGCAAAGTTTATAATAAAGTTTATAGCTATATTAGCGTAAGAGTTATAATTTATAACCATAGTTAAACTCAAATTCGTTTAAGTTTTACTTATAGTATAAATTAATGTAATTCCCCTTCCTCTATAACTATACTTATTCTATCTCTCTTACTTATGCTTTAAAGCTCTAAGGTAAACTTAAACCCTCTTACTAAATATAACTTATTCTTACTTATCTCTAATTTAATTTAAATTACTAGGTAGGTTATAGGTTACCACTTAACTAATTAAACCTTAACTAATTAGATTATAGTATAGCTAAAGGTAATAAAAAGAATACTACCTTATCTAAAATATTAAATAATATAGTAAAGAGAAGAAAAGTAAAGGAAAGGAAGTAAAGATAAATCTAACCTAGAGATAATTAATAGTATTTATAATATAAGGGAAAAAATACTAAAAAGTAAAGGTAATATAAATAATAAGATTTATAAGGTAAATAAGAAGAAGATAAAAGAATAAGGTATTAGGCTGTAAAATACTAAGCAGTTTTACCTTGTGCTTGGGAGGCTAGCTAACTATTATAACTAAGTTAAGAAACTTTACGTAAGGAATTAACATAAAAAGAAAAGGGGCGCCTCTGCCACAGGGCTTAACTAGGCTAGAACTAGGTCTAGGGATTATTATAACAAGGTTGTTTTTGGCTGCGGCGTCTGGACGCCCGCATACTTAAAAATATAGCTCTTTACTAAGCTCTCTATTAGTTATTACTATATATAATACCCTCCCCTTTAATATAATAAAATAACTACTATTTTATTAGTCTAAATAACATTCTTCTAGTGCTTAAGGGTCTAGTAATAATAAGTTAGGTAAAACTCTAGCTTATCTTTCTTTATTTATACTATTAGACTTACTTTTCTTATTAGCTTAGTCTTTAAATGTGAGAACAATGGTAGCTAGGCAAGAGGTATAGGGGCTCTAGTATATTAACTAAAGCTTGCTAGGTCTAAGTGTGTTATATATATAAGTTACTATCTTATAGCTAGTAGCTTACTAGTGTTATATAAACCTAGCCCTAGGGCATAGCCTATTTATAGGGTACGCTAGTGTGCTTATATTATAAGTAAGGCCTTATAATTACCCCCTTACTTATAGCTAGGCTCCTAAATAGCTTTTACTAGCTTTTATATAGCTATTTACTAAGCTACTAATAATTAAAATAATAATAAATAATAATAAATAATAAATAGTGTTTAAGTATAAATTTACCTATAATACACTATTATTTTATATACTTTTCTTACCTATATTTATAGATATTTTTTTATAATATATTATTATACCTTAAGTTATTATAACCTTTCTCTTATTAATTACCTTACTTTTATTATAAAGACTAATTATATTCCTTTAAAGGAATATTTATATATATATTATTTATATACTAGGTATATAAACTTTAAGAAAAGCCCCTTATTTAAGCCTAAATTACCTTAAATTAACTATTAATTCCCTTAACTATTATTTACTATTATTATAGTAAAATATTTTAAATACTATATTTAGTGCTATAAGTATAGTAATACTTATAATACTATAAGTATACTACTATTTCTATATCTTTTAGCCTTTTATTACTAATACCTTTATATAAGCTATAGCTATAATAAAAGGGATTTCCTAGATTTTCTAGCTCTTTTAAACTAGGTATAAACCCTTATAAATACCCTTAGTAATAATAACCTTAAAAACCCTAAGGACTATACCTTTTTAGTAAACTTTTACTATAGTTTTACTAAGGCTTACTTTAATTTAATAATAGGTTTTAATTATACTAATATAGTATACTATATTATATTTAGTCTTACTAAGGCTATAAAGGTTTACTAGGTTTATCTTTTTCTTCTAGGTTTACTAGTTTTTACTTATATTTTAAAGTAAGATATATTAATTTTATATAATTAGTATATTATTTCTTACTAGTAACTTTTAGTTATAATATTTCTAAGTTTTATTCTAGGGGTAATAAGTACTTTATTCCCTTTTATTACTTATTTACTAATCTTTTTATAGTAAAACTATTATAAACTCCTTATTACCTAGAAGGTAAAAATAACTTTATATTTAAGGTCTTATAACCTAGGTTTTATACCCTAGGGTATAGTAAAGTATTACTTTTACTTAGTAATATAGGAGATAATTATAAGGGATAAGAATAATACTAAGTACCTTATTTATAAAGGTTAAGTTTTTAGGTATATAAAGGCTATAATAAAGGGATTTCCCTTAACTTTTCTTATACTTTAGGTATATTTTCTTTTATTTTTAGTAAGTAATTTAAGTTATTTACTTTAAAGTATAATAGTAGCTAATAAGGCTAGGCCTTTTTATAAAAACTTTATATCTCTTTACCTATAACTTACTTATATTTTACTACCTTTCTTATTTAATTTACTTTAGTAAAATACTTAAATTATATATTAAGTGCCTTTTATATTTTTACTAGGACTTACTAGTTATATTTACTAGGCTAATCCTTTTATTTTACTAGGTATTTATTACCTTTATAGGTTTTCTTATAGTTTTTAACCTCCTTAATTTTATACTTCTTATCTTTATTCTTAAGGTTTAGTATTAGTATTTTCTTTTCCTTAGTATTATTATAGTAATTTTATAGCTTTAGTAAGCTAATATAAAATATATTATATAGCTAACTATATTTTTAGGTAATATAAGTTAGTATACTTATTTCCTTATAGTATTAAGTATTTAAAATAGCTTAATAAACCTAAGGATTAGCTTTTATTTTACCTCTTTAAGCCTAATATTCTTTACTAATAGTAATACTAAATTACCTTTTTAAGGTTAATAGCTAGTAATATTTATTATAATACTTTACCTAGGTTTTAGTAGCTTTTACTTAGTTTTACTTTAATTACTTCTTAACTTTATATAGCTTTATAATATATATATATACTTCTAGTACCTCTCTTTTCTAAGTCTTACCCCTAAGAGCTAAATAAAACTTAGGTAAATAGCTTATAAGGGAGTAGTTTAGTAAGTAACTTATAGTTTTATTTACTATATTATTATAAGTAAATTAAGCTATTAGAAGTAATTTAGGCTATATTTACTAGTTTTTATAATAAAGTATTAAAGGTAATACTTAAGTACTTAGTTTATTCTCTTTATTTAGCTATTAGTTTAGGGGTAAAACACTATAGAAAGCCTTTATTTTATATATAATAGGTAGTAAAGGTCTAACTAGAATTAGCTTATAAAAACTAATCCCTTATTAAATATAATACTCTCTAAGGCCTTAAATTATAGCTTAATTTCTTTATAAAAAAGCTTTACTAGTTTAGCTATATTAATTATAGTAATTACTAGTAAGAAAATAAAGTACTTAGTAAATTAGTTTATAATTACTAGGATTATATTAGTTTCTTACTTACTTACTTATATAATAAGTAATCCTATAATAAAATCTATTAAGATTTTTACCTATAGTTACCTTAGTATTAGTAAGGATTTAAGGCTTCTATATAAGTAATACTTTCTAGTTACTACTTATTAGTAAACCCTATAGCTTATAATATAATCTAATATAAACTTACTTATAGCTAGCTACTAGAAGTAATACTTTAATAGCTTAAAAGTATACTTAATCCTAAAGTAACTTACTAGTAAATTATTATAGTATAGCTATAAAAGCTTTTATTATAAGATAAGCTCCTAGGAATAATTACCTAGTCTTAGTATATTAGGAAGCCCTTTATACTATATAACTATAAACTAGCTTTTTCTCTCTCTCTCTTTAAGGAGTTTATATTACCCTTTTATCTTTATAAATCTAGGTCTTTATCTTATACTTTCTATAGTAATTATACTAATAGTTTATTTAGTTTAAATTAGTAAGGATTTAGTAATATAATAATCCCTTATATCTCTTATACTATACTAATATCTTAAATATATATTACTTTCTCCTAGAAATCCCCTTTATTTAGCTAATCTTTTACTAGATTTATAGTAGCTAACTAGCCTCTTAGCTAAGCTACTTTAGCCTTTTTATCTTTTACTATAAAGGCTAAGGTATTTTCCTTCTTTAAAGGTATTTTACTAAGCCTTTTTATAAAGACTAAGGTATTTTCCTCCCTAAAGGTATCTTACTATATTTTCTTTAATATATTAGTATTTCTTTTATTACTAATTCTTTAGTAATTACTATTTTCTTTTAAAGTTTTAGTAAAAGTGCCTTATTTATTAGGGGTTTACTTTTATAATTAGACTTTCTTAATAAAGTATTTATAAGGTTACTTTTCCTTAGTTTATACTTAATTATAAAGTAAAAGAGATAAAGAAATATATACTATTTAGCTTACCTTTTATTTAACTTTTATTACTTTATAAAGGTCTATAGGTTATAGTAGTTTAATAAAACCTTAACTAGGGTTACTATACCTTTAATATAGTATTACTAGTATTTAAATAACTTTACTATAGTAAGTAACTTTTAATTAATTATACTATAATTATACTTAGTATTTATAAACTTCCTTAACTAAAAGGCTACTAAATACTAATAGCCCTTATTATTCTATTAAGATAGAATTCTTACTATTATAAAGACTAAAGTATTTATCTTAATATATACTAGTTAACTTAAGTTATAATAATAGAGAAAAAGTACTTACTAGAAAGTGTCTTTTAGTTAGCTAAAAGCTAGCTATTTCTTTACTTTAAATATAAACTTCTTAGTTTAAATACTATTTTAATTACCTTTTATTAATATATATAAGGGTATTATAATCCTAGAGTATTTATAAATAAACTACTAGTAAAAGTTATAAAATCCTAAGAAAAACTATATATCCTTAAAGCTTATAAGCTCTTTCTAGTCTTAGATTATAGTAACCCTATAGGTATTTATTAAAATCCTATTAACTAATAGAATAAACCTAGGAATTTTACTAATTTTTAGTAAAATAAATACTTTAAGGGTTTTATATATAGCTTTACTAATCTTATATACTCTAAAACTTCCTTAATATATATAGTATACTTTTTTATATTTTTAAGAAAATAAGAATATTATCTAGATATACTATATAAATAGTATTAACTAGCCTATAAAGCGCTTTATAAATATAGCTTTAAAAGGTAACTAAGGTATTAGTTAACCTAAAGGGTATTATAAGGTATTTATAGTATTTATATTATATATAAAATATAGTCTTTTACTTATTACTCTCTTTAATATAAATTTAATAGTAAGTATTTTTAATATTAATCTTTAAGAAAAAATAAGCCTTTTAGTACTAGTTTAAGATCTTTAAAATTAAGGGAAAAGTATAGTAATTCTTCTATATTACTTTATTAAGTCCTTAGTAATTTATATATAATTAAAGTATTTTATCTTTCTTTAGTATTGATTTTTAAAATTTTTTGCGTCATTGGTTATAGCCAATGCATCTAATTTATTATAACATATAATTATTACTAGCAATACCTAGCTAGTAAAACAATTAACATCTGAATACTTATAGCTATAGTAATAAATAAAACCTATAATAAGTACAAGCTCTAAGGTTATAAATATAAGGGGCTATAAGGTTAGAGCAAAGTTTATAATAAACTTTATAGCTACGTTAGCGTAAGATATAGTTATAATTCGTAACCGCAGTTAAACTTAAATTCATTCGAGTTTTACTTCTTCCGCTTATAGCATAAATTAACGCAATTCCCCTTCCTCTGCGACTGTGCTTGTTCTATCTCTCTCTAAATATAACTTATCCTCACTTGTCTCTAATTTAATTCGCTTCACTTAAAATTAGTAAATATAATTAATACTTTCTACAAGACACGCATAACCTAACAGACGCACTACACCTATTATAATCACTAGGTAAGTTCTACGTAACTAATTAACTAATTAACCCCTAACTAATTAGATAATAACATAGCTAAGGGTAACTAAAAGCTAAGGGCAATAACCACTAGGCTATAGAACCTTTAGGCTATCTAAAAAGCTAATAAAAATCCTAATTAAAAGGAAATTAAAAAAACCAAAGAAAATATAGAGGAATTTAAGAAAAGTAAGAATAAGAAAGGGAATAAAAACTAGAGAAAAGGCTAGATATTTAGAAAAGATATTAAAAACATAGAACTTTAATCATTTAAGCAGTTTTACCTCGTGCTTAGGAGGGATCTTTCTTTAGTATAAATAAGATAAGTATATTTATAAGGCTCTTAAAGGGTCTTATCTAGCCTTTCTATAGGTTTTTATTAATATACTTATAAAGCTTCTTTAGCTTACTTTAAGAGAGAGAGTAAATTAGCTTATATAAGGGCATTACCCCTAGTATTAGGTTAATTATATAGTTAGTTACTTTTCTTCATAATAAACTTCTTACTTTATTTAATATAAATATATCTTTAAACTTATATAGTTTCTTAAGGATATCTTTAATAGTTTTATATACTTTTACCTCCTTATTATCTTTAAGGGTAATAAACTTATTTTCTATAACTTTTATAATAGTATATATAATAGTCTTATTATATATTACCTTTATAAATTTATAGGGAGTTATAAGTAAAAAAGCTCTTTTTCTTTTCTTAAACTATTACTCTTATAAGTATAAGTAAAGATATATATATTCTTTTATAAGTATATATATTTTAATTAATATAAGGCTTTCCTTTACTCTTAAGTCTTTATTTATAGCTATATATAGTAACTTAAGGTCCTTTTCTTTTTCTCTTAAGTCTTTAATAGTAATAAGTACCTTATAAATACTATATTAAGGGACTATAAAAGCCCTTATTACCTTAAGAATAAGTACTATAGCCTTAGCCTAGTTAAGCTTATAGTTTTTATAAATTTAGTACTAATAATATTAATCTTAGTATAACTATCTAGATTTACTACTATTTTAATATTTTTACTTATAAATAGTAACTAGTATATAAAATTAATACCTTATTAATACCTTAGTATTTAAGGTAAAGGTAAGAGTATTTACTTTTACCTTAGAAAGTTTTTAGCTTTCTTAAGGTTTTTCTTTAGCTTATTATAATTAAATATAAAATACTTTATATTATTATAGTTATAATATTATCTCTTATCCCTAACTTTACTATTATTTAGGTAAGTAACTAAACCCTTTTCCTAGTCCTTATTTCTTTAATTCTTATAAGGTTTATAGCCTTATAAAGAGTTATATCTATAGTACTAGGGGTTTTATATAAGCCTTTATCTTTTAAATACTTAGGCTTTTACTTACTCTTTAGTATAGCCTCCTAAAATTACTATATAAGTTATATAACCTTTTCTTAAGTCTTTCTTATAATAGAGATATATAAGTTAATATAGTCTTATAGTTTAAAAAGTAATTTTATAAAGAATATAAAAGTATAGGACTTTTTATAGCTTTTTCTAAGTATTTCTTTAGTAAATCTAAGTAAATACTAAATTTAATAAGGCTTTAGCCCTTATATTACTTTATATTCTCTAGCTATATAGCTATTTAAGTATTATAATTTATAAAGTCTTAGAGTAATATAAGGGTCTAAGTCTAGAATTTATCTTAGTTATCCTTAAGGTTATCTTAGCTAGTAGCTTATTATTCCTTAAGGTATTTATCTTATCTTACCTTATAGTTAGTATATATATAGTTAAGTATAAAAAGAATCTTTTAGTAGTTATATTAGTACTTTTTCTTTACCTTATTAAAGATATAATTTAGGTTATTAATTTATATCTTATACTTCTATAGGTTTATAAGGTATTAAAGGTTAGTAATATTTTAGACTTTAATCTCTTAGTTACTATAGCTTAAGGAAATACTAGCTTTTTACTACCTTTTTACTTATTCTTTCCTTAAGTTTAGTTATAGTAAGTTAATAAGCTTTTACTCTTATTTCTATAGTTTTTAAAGTTATTTAAGTTAAGTAATTTACTTTATTATTACTATAGCTTTAGTACTAAGGGTAAAGGGTTTAATCTTAAGTATAGTCTTTATAAAATATAGTGTATTTTTAGCTATAGTACTACCCTTATTTAATTAGTCCTAGTTATTATCTAATATTACTCTAGTAAATTAAGTAATTCTCCCCTTATATTACTCTTAGGTAACTAGTAAGTAAAGCTTTAGAATTATAAGAATAATAGTAGCTAAGTAAGAGATATAGGGGCTCTAGTATATTAACTAAAGCTTACTAGGTCTAAGTATATTATATATATAAGTTACTATCTTATAGCTAGTGGCTTGCTAGTATTACGTAAACTTAGCCTTAGGGCGTGGCCTGTCCGCAGGGTGCGCTAGTGTGCCTGTGTTATAAGTGGGGCCTCACATTAAAAACCCTAGTTAATTTAAGGTCTATAAGACTATTAATTCTAAAGCTTAAATTCCTTCTTTAATAAGCTTAGTAGCTAGGTTAATACTATTCTTCTCCCTTTTATAATAGTCTCTAGTTATCTTTTTAATAAGCTTAAGTTATAATTTAGGATTATCTATATAAGAAAGCCTTCAAGACTATTTAGTATTAACTATATACTTTATATTAATATAAAAGGTTAAATTATATAATTAAATCCTTAATTATAAGCTTAACTAAAGATTTAGCCTATAGACTTTAGACTAATCCCTAGGGTATAAGTAATCTTATAGTTTAGTATTCCTTAAGCTTTTATAAGTAATATATAGGCCTTATTAGCTATAGTTAAGGTTTAAGCTATTATAAAAGTAGCTAGGTAAGGCAAAAGCTAGCTAACTTTAGTAATAGTTATAGCACTAGTGGTAAAAGCAGGTAAAAGGGGAACTAGAGAAGAGTTAAGCCTCTTATTTAATTTACCTAGTAAGACCACGACCCCGCTAGCTAATTACATCCTTATCCGGGGTCTTCTGCAGGGGACACGACTTTTGACGTGGACCTCCGTATCAGATTCTGCATTATTGTCAAGGTAGGGGTCAATGTAGATAATAGAAAACGTTTAATTTAGTTAATTAAAGGTGTAGATAACACCTAACTTCTATACCTAAAAGGTATATAGTACGCTATAGTAATAACTAGTCTATAGAGGTACTTCTAATATATTATATTTACCTATTATCTAAGAGAGGGTTTTATCCTAGTTAGTACGCGCTACCCTTATATATCCTAAGCTTTAAGGAGCTCTCCTTAATATACCCTCCCTAGCTAAGATATTTATTAAAGCTAGAGTTTATAAGTATAAGAAAAGATTATAAAGAATTTATAGTATTATAATTATATAGGTATATCCTATAAGCTAATTCTATAGTAAAAGTCCCTATATATTTACCCTAATAAAGGCTTTATAAAGCTATTTATAAGTATTTTAAAGGTCTTTATTTAATTAATCTTAATATTACCTATTATATATTACTTATAAATCTATATTTAATTTATATTAAGATACTTAAGACTAGTTTAAAGCCTTCCTTCCTTATACTTAGTAATTTAAATTATTTACTTATTATTACACTAGATAATTAATAGTAATAGCACTTAGACTTTAATATTACAAAGTAATCTCCCTAGAGATATATACTTTTTATACTATAATTTAGGGTAAAGAGCTTTACTTTTATACTTAAAGTTATTATATAATATTACCTTTCTAACTTTTAATTAATTATAATATTATATATTATAAAGATATAGCCTTATATTAACTTTTAAGTATTATAATTATTACTAAGTAAAGCATTATGTGAGAACAATAATAGCTAGACAAGAGGTATAGGGACTCTAGTATATTAACTAAAGCTTGCTAGGTCTAAGTGTGTTATGCGTGCGAGTCGCTGCTTTATAGCTAGTGGCTCGCCAGTGTCACGTGAACCTAGCCCTAGGGTCTGGCTTGCCCGCGGGGTGCGCTAGTGCGCCTAGTGCGCCTTATGTTGTGAGTGGGGCCTTATAATTGCCCCCACTTATAGCTAGGCTCCTAAACGGCTTTTGCTAGCTATCCTACACTTATTCGCTAAGTAACTGCTATATTAAAACAATAATAAATAATAGCAGCGTTTAAGTATAAATTTACCTATAACGCACTATTATCTCGCGCACTTTTCTTTCTTGCATCTATAGACATTTTTATAACGCCATATTATGCCTTAAGTTATTATAACCTTTCTCTTGTTAATTACCTTACTTTTATTATAGAGACTAACTATATTCCCTTAAAGGAATATTTATGCATACATTGTCTGCGCACTAGATACGTAGAGTTTAAGAAAAGCCCCTATCTAAGCCTAAATTGCCTTAGATTAACTGTTAATTCCCTTAACTATTATCCGCTATTATTACGGCAAAACATTCTAAACGCTATGTCTAGTGCTATAAGTGTAGTAATACTTACAACACTATAAGTATACTACTATTCCTATGTCTTTTAGTCCCTTATTACTAATGCCTCTATCTAGGCCATAGCTATAATAAAAGGAGATTTCCTAGATCTTCTAGCTCTTTTAGACTAGGTATAAACCCTTATAGACGCCCTTAGTAAGGATAACCCTAAAAACCCTAAGGACTATACCTTTTAGTGAATTCTTGCCGTGGTTTCGCTAAGGCCTGCCTTAATTTAATAATAGGTTTTAACTATACTAATATAGCGCACTATATTGTGTTTAGTCTTACTAGGGCTGTAAAGGTCTACTAGGTCTATCTCTTCCTCCTAGGTTCACTAGTCTCTTACTTACGTTTTAGGGTAGGACACATTAATTTTATATAATTAGTATATTATTTCCTACTAGTAACTTTTAGTTATAATATTTCTAAGTCCTATCCTAGGGGCAGTAAGTGCTCTATCCCCTTTACTGCTTATTTACTAACCTTTCTATAGCAAAACTATTATAAACTCTATGCTACCTAGAAGGTAAAAATAACTTTATATTTAAGGTCTTATAACCTAGGTTTTATGCCCTAGAGTGTGGTAAAGCATTGCTTTTACCTAGCGATACAGGAGATAATCACGGCGGATAAGAACAACACTAAGCACCTTATTTATAGCAGGTAGGTTTTTAGGTATATAGGGGCTATAATAGAGGGGTTTCCTTTAAGTCTCCCTACTCTATAGGCGTGTTTTCCTTTGTTTTTAGTAGGTAGTCTAAGGTTTCTAGTTTAGAGTGTAATAGTGGCTAGTAAGGCTAGGCCTTTTTGTAGGAATATTGTGTCTCTTTACTTATAACTTGCTTATGTTTTATTACCCTTCTTATTTGCTTTGCTTTAGTGAAATGCCTAAATCGCGCGCTAAGCGCTCTCTATGTCTTCCGCTAGGACCTATTAGTTATATTTACTAGGCTAACCCTTCTATTTTATAAGGTATTTATTGCCTTTACAGGTCTTTCTATAGTCCTTAACCTCCTTAATTTCGTACTTATTGTCTTTATCTTTAAGGTCTAGCATTAGCATCTCCTTATCCCTAGTGTTTTTATAGTAATTCCATAGCTCTAATAAGCTAACATAGAATACGTTATATAGTTAACTATACTTTTTAGGTAATGCAAGTTAGTACGCTTATTTACCTATAGTGTTAAGTATTTAAAATAGCCTAATAAACCTAGGGGTTAGCTTCTATTTTACCTCTTTAAGCCTAATATTCTTCGCTAATAGTAGTACTAGGTTGCCTCTTTTTAGGGTTAATAGCTAGTGGTATTTGTTGTAGTACTTTGCCTAGGTTTTAGTAGCTTTTGCCTAGTTTTGCTTTAATTACTCCCTAACTTTATATAGCTTTATAACGCGCGTATAGGCTTCTAGCACCTCCCCTTTCTTAATCTTATCCCTAAGAGCTAGATAAAACTTAGGTAAATAGCCTATAAGGGAGTAGTTAGGAGAGTAACCTATAGTCCTGTTTACTATGTTGTTATAGGCGAATTAAGCTATTAGGAGTAACTTAGGCTATATTTACTAGTTCTTCATAACAAAACATTAGAGATAGTGCTTAAGCACTTAGTTTGTTCTCTCTGTTTACCTATTAGTTTAGGGGTAAAACGCTATAGAAAGCCTTTGCTTTATATATAATAGGTAATAGAGGTTAGACTAGAACTAGCTTGTAAAGACTAATCCCCTATTAGATATAATTCCCTCTAGGGCTCCAAATTATAGCTTAATTTCTTTGTAGAAAAGCTTTGCTAATTTAGCTACATTAATTATAGTAGTCACTAATAGGAAGACAGAGTACTTAGTAAATTAGTCTATAATCACTAGGATTACGTTAGTTTCTCGCTTGCTTACTCGCGTAACAGGTAATCCTATAATAAAATCCATTAAGATTTCTGCCTATAGTTGCCCTAGTATTAGCAAGGATTTAAGGCTTCTATATAGGCGATGCCTTCTAGCCACTACCTGTTAGCAAACCCTATAGCTTGTAATGTAGTCTAATATAGACTTACTTATAGCTAGCCACTAGAAGTGACGCTTTAATAGCTTAAGAGTGTGTTTAGTCCTAAAGTAACCTGCTAGCGGATTGTTATAGTGTAGCTGTAGAAGCTTTTATTATAAGATAGGCTCCTAGGGAATAACTACCTAGTCTTTGTACATTAGGAGGCCTCTTACGCTACGTAACCATAGACTAGCTCTTCTCTTCCCTTTTACTAGGGATTCTATCTTACTTATCTGCCTTTGCAAATCTAGGTCTTTATCTTATGCCTTTTATAGCAATTACGCTAATAGTTTATTCGCCTTAGATTAGTAGGGATTTAGTGATGTAATAGTCCCCTATATCTCTTATACTACGCTAATGTCTTAGACACACACTACCTTCTCCTAGAAATCCCCTTAGTTAGCTAATCTTTTACTAGATCCATGGTAGCTAACTAGCCTCTAAGCTAGGCTACTCTAGCCTCTTTAGCTTCTTCTTTTACTATAGGGGCTAGGGCATTTTCCTCCCCTAAAGGCATCTTGCTATACCTCTTTATAAAAACTAGGGTATTTTCCTCCCCTAAAGGCATCTCACTATGTCTTCTTTAATACATTAGTATCTCTTCTTTTACTAGTTCTTTAGTAGCTACTATTTTCTTCTAAAGCTCTAGTAGAAGTGCCCTATTTATTAGGGGTTTGCCTTTGTAATTAGACCTTCTTAATAGCGTATCCGCTAGGTTACTCTTCCCTAGTCTATGCCTAATTATAAAGTGAAAGGGGCATAGGAATATACACTATCTAGCTTACCTTCTATTTAACTTCTACTACCTTATAAAGGTCTATAGGTTATAGTGGTCTAATAGGACCTTAACTAGGGTTACCACGCCTTTAACGTAATGTCACTAGTGCTTAAATAACTTTACTATAGCAAGTAACTCTTAATTAGCTATACTATAGTTATACTTAGCATCTATAAACTTCCTTAACTAAAAGGCTACTAAATGCTAATAGCCCTTATTATCCTATTAAGACAAGATTCCCACTATTACAAAGACTAAAGCATCTGTCTTAATACGCACTAGTTAACTTAGGTTATAATAATAGAGGAGGGCGCTCACTAGAAGGCATCTTTTAGCTAGCTAAACGCTAGCTATTCCTTTACTTTAAATATAAACCTCCTAGTCTAGATGCTATTTTAACTGCCCTTTATTAACGTATATAATGGTGCTATAATCCTAGAGTATTTATAGATAAACTGTTAGTAGAAGTTACAAAATCCTAAGAAGGACTATATATCCTTAAAGCTTATAAGCTCCTTCTAGTCCTAGATTATAGTAACCCTATGTATATCTATTAAAATCCTATTAACTAATAGGATAAACCCTAGGAATTTTACTAACTCCTAGTAAAATAAGCATTTTAAGGGTTTCGTGTATAGCTCCGCTAACCTTATGCGTTCTAAGACTTCCTTAATATATATAGTGTGCTTCTCTTGCGTTTTTAAAAAGATAAGGATATTATCTAGATACACTATATAAATAGTGTTAACTAGCCTATAAAGCGCTTTATAGATATAGCTCTAAAAAGTAGCTAGGGTGTTAGTTAACCTAAAGGGTATTATAAGGTATTTATAGTGTCTATAATGTGTGCGAAACGTAGTCTTCCACTTATTACCCTCTTTAATATAAATTTAATAGTAAGTATCCTTAATATTAATCTTTAAGAAAAAGCAGGCCCCTTAGCACTAGTCTAGGATCTCTAAAATTAGGGGAGAGTGTAGTAATTCTTCTATATTACTTTATTAAGTCCCTAATAATCCACACATAGTTAGAGCGTCTTATCCTTCTTTAGTATAAATAGGATAGGCGCGCTTGCAGGCTCTTAGAGGGTTTTATCTAGCCTTTTTACAGGTTTTGTTAATATATTTGCGGAGCTTCTTTAGCTTACTTTAAGAGAGAGGGTAAATTAGCCTATATAGGGGCATTGCCCCTAGTATTAGGTTAATTGCGTGGTTAGTTGCTTTTCTTAATAGTAGACTCCTTACCTTATCTAATGTAAATATATCTTTAAACTTATATAGTTCCTTAGGGATATCTTTAATAGTTCTGTATGCTTTTGCCTCCTTATTGTCTTTAAGGGTAATAAACTTATTTTCTATAACTCCTATAATAGTATATATAATAGTCTTATTGCGCGTTACTTTTGTAAACTTATAAGGAGTTATAAGTAAAAAGGCTTTCTTTCTTTTCTTAAACCACTACTCTTATAAGTATAAATAAAGGTATATATACTCTTCTATAAGTGTATGTATTCTAATTAACATAGGGCTTCCCCTTACTCTTAGGTCTTTATCTATAGCTACACATAGTAGCTTAAGGTCCTTTTCTTCTCCTCTTAAGTCCTTAATTATAATAGGCACCTTATAGATACTATATTAAGGGACTATAAGGGCCCTTACTACCTTAATAATAGGTGCTATAGCCTTAGCCTAGTTAAGCTTATAGGCCTGTGCGAATTTAGCGCTAATAATATTAATCTTAGCGTAGCTATCTAGATCCGCCGCTATTTCGATGTCTTTATGCCTATAAATAGTAACTAGTGTGTGAAATTAACACCCTATTAGCACCTTATTGTTTAAGGCAGAGGTAAGGGCATTTACTTCTACCTTAGGACATTTCCTAGCCTTCTTAGGGCTTTTTCTTTAGCTTATTATAATTATACACAATATGCCCTATGCTATTGTAGTTATAATATCTTCTTTTATCCTTAGGTTTATTATTATTTAGGTAAGTAGCTAGGGTCTTTTCCTAGTCCTTATCCCTTTAGTCCCTATAAGGTCTATAACCTTAGGGAGAGTTATTTCTATAATACTAGGGGTTCTTATTTAGGCCTTTATCTCCTAAATACTTAGGCTTTTACTTACTCTTTAGCATAGCCTCCTAGAATTACTATATAAGTTATATAACCTTTTCTTAAGTCTTTCCTATAATAGAGGTATATAGGTTAATATAGTCTTGTAGTTTAGGGAGTAATTTTATAAAAAACATAAGAGCATAGGACTTTTCTATAGCTCTTTCTAGGTGTTTCTCTAGTGAATCTAAGTAGATACTAAATTTAATAGGGCTTTAGCCCTTATATTGCTTTGTGTTTTCTAGCTATATAGCTATTTAGGCATTATAATTTGCAGAGTCTTAGAGTAGCATAAGGGTCTAAGTCTAGAATTTGTCCTAGTTATCCTTAAGGTTATCTTAGCTATTAGCCTATTATTCCTTAAGGTATCTGTCCTATCTTGCCCTATAGTTAGTGTGTATATAGTTAAGTGTAAAGAGGATCTTTTAGTAGTTATATTAGTACTTCTTCTTCGCCCTGTTAAAGGCATAGTTTAGGTTATTAATCTATATCTTATGCTTCTATAGGTTTATAGGGTGTTAGAGGTTAGTAATATTTTAGACTTTAATCTCTTAGCTACTATAGCTTAAGAAGGTGCTAGCTTTTTACTGCCTTTTTGCCTATTTTTCTCCTAAGTTAAGCTATAGTAGGTTAATAAGTTTTTGTTCTTAATCTTGTAGTTTCTAAAGTTATTCTAGCTAAGTAATTCGCTCTATTACTACTATAGCTTTAGTACTAAGGGTAAAGGGTCTAATCTTAAGTGTAGTAGTCTCTATAAAATGTGGCGTGTTCTTAGCTGTAGTACTACCCTTATTTAATTAGTTCTAGTTATTATCTAACATTACTCTAGCGGATTAGGTGGTTCTCCCTTATATTGCTCTTAGGTAGCTAGTAGGTAAAGCTTTAGAATTATAAGAATAATAATAGCTAGATAAGAGGTATAGGGACTCTAGTATATTAACTAAAGCTTGCTAGGTCTAAGTGTGTTGTGCGTGCAAGTCGCTGCTTTATAGCTAGCGGCTCGCTAGTGTCACGTGGACCTAGCCCTAGGGTCTAGCTTGCCCGCAGGGTGCGCTAGTGCGCCTAGTGCGCCTTGTGTTGTGAGTGGGGCCTCACACATTAGTACTAAAGAATAATATATTAAAGCTATTTATACCTAAGTATTATAGGTATAGCTTCTTTATATTCTAAGTGTATAGGATAGATTTCTTTATAAGCTTAATATACTTTACTAATAGGTTTATTATAAAGAAAGTAAGCTTTAATACTATAAAGGCTATATCTAGTCTTCTAATAATATATAGATAGACTAAAGAGCTAATAATTACTTTATAATAATTAATCTCTTTATCTATAGCTTTATTATTATTTAAATAGATTATAGCTATTAGAAGTAGTATTATAATTAAGCTTTTAAATTATTATTAATAATATTAGGAATAAACTTCTATATAATCTTTTAAATATATAATTCCTATAATAGCTATATCTCTTTAGTATTATAATTCCTAATAATCTTAATACCTAGGAATTACTTTAAATTACCTTAGTCTTTAATATTTAGACTATTTATTAACTACTTATATAGCTTTTTAAATTTTGCTTTAAATCTATTAGGGTATATTACTATAATATTATTTATATAGAAAAATAGGATAAATCTATCCTTTATAAAGATATATAGGTCTTTACCCCTTAAATAAAGCCTATCTTTAATAGAAATTATATTAAATATAAGAATTACTATTAGGAAGCTTCCTATAAGCTATATAATACTCTTATTATTTTCTAGAGATAACCTTTTATATTTATACCCCTAGGAGGCCTATAGAAAATAGGTTTTTCTAGTTTTATATATAGGCAGAGTATTGTTTGTATTTATTATATTGTGTTTTGTATTGTTTATATTTAATTTTATCCCCTCCTAAGCACAAGGTAAAACTGCTTAGTATTTTATAGCCTAATACCCTATTCTTTTATCTTCTTCTTATTTACCTTATTTACCTTATAAATCTTATTATTTATATTGCCTTTGCTTTTTAGTATTTTTCCCTTATATTATAAATACTATTAATTATCTCTAGGTTAGATTTATCTTTACTTCCCTTCCCTTTACTTTTCTTCTTTTTACTATATTATTTAATATTTTAGATAAAGTAATATTCTTTTTATTACCTTTAGCTATACTATAATCTAATTAGTTAGGGTTTAATTAGTTAAGTAGTTACCTATAACCTACCTAGTGATTATAATAGGTATAAAAATTAAATTAGAGATAAGTAAGAATAAGTTATATTTAGTTTACCTTAGAGCTTTAAAGCATAAGTAATAAGCTATAAGATAAAAGAGATATAAAAAGATAGAATAAGCATAGTTATAGAGAAAGGGGAATTATATTAATTTATACTATAAGTAAAACTTAAATAAATTTAAGTTTAACTATAGTTATAAATTATAACTATATCTTACGCTAATATAGCTATAAACTTTATTATAAACTTTACTTTAACCTTATAGCCCCTTATATTTATAACCTTAGAGCTTGTATTAATTATAGGTTTTATTTATTACTATAGCTATAAGTATTTAGATATTAATTATTTTACTAGCTAGGTATTACTAGTAATAATTATATGTTATAATAAATTAGATGCATTAGCCATAACCAATGACGCAAAAAAAAAAATTTAAAAATCAAAATTTAATTTTATAGCTAGCTTATAATTAAAGATATTATCCTAAAAATTACGTAGTCCTATAGAGATAAATCCTAAGAAAAATACTATATATAAAAGTGGATCTAAAAGTGGGCCTATCGCCCGTAAATTAGAAAAACTACATTTGTATTGTATTTTTAGTGCTAAAATGTATTGAAATGTAGTTTTTCTAATTTACGGGCGATAGGCCCACTTTTAGGCCCACTTTTATATATAACTACATTATAGTTTTTAGTTATCTATCTAAAAAAGAAGTTTTATATCTCTATATATTTTTAAGATTAGATATATATTATTTATTAAAAAGAAAATACAATACAAATGTATTGTAGTGCAATACTCTGTATATAGGAAAGTATTCTAAATATTATATTTTTAGGTATTAAGATTATTAGTGTAGTAAATAGTAAGTAGTATATATAGAGATTATAAAGTAAGCGTTATAGTGTAATTATTAAGATTATCTTTTAGTTATTAATTACCTTATATAACTATTTAAGCTTTAAACTTTATAACTATGCTTTTCTTATTAGTTTTATATTTAAATACCTAGCTAAGGTTAATAATCTCCTTATAGTAGTTTAGATTAAGTGTTTTATTTAGTATATTCTCCTAGTAGTTTAAAGATAAAAGCTTTAAAAGCTCCTTTATAATTACTTCCTTTTAGTAATTATAATATACTAAGGCTATTACCTAGTAATAATAGGTAAGTTCTAGGGGTATATCCTTAATATATAAACTATATTAAGTGCCTTAAAATACTATTAAAAAGTAAAAGAAAACTATACTTACTTAGCTTTCCTAGATTCTTTTCTTTACTATTTTCTAGTAATAATATTATTTAAATTAATACTATTATTATAAGGACTATAATTCTCTATAGGCTTACTACCTTTAGTAGTAATTTTACTAGTCTTTATAGTAGTCTTTATATATTTAGTTATTACCTTATATATAAATTTATTAATCTTATAAAATAGTATATTATTACCTTATACCTAAAGCTCTATATTCTCTATAGTAACTAGTACCTTTTAAGAAAAGTTAGGAGAGATTAAAAGAGTATTAATTTAGGCCTTTTCTTACCTTAATATATAAGGTAATATTTTTACTTTAATTTAATTATTTTCTTACTTTATATTTAATAGTAAGGAGGTATAATTATTCTCTTTAAGCTTTATTTTAATAAGGTCTTAACTAATTTCTTTATTAATATCTTTAGCCTTAAGCTCTTTAAGTAATATAATTATTAATATCTTTTCTTTTAAGCTAATTCTAGCTTTTCTTTTAGTTTAAAGAAGGAGTTCTTATTAAATTAAATATATGCTAATATAATAACCTTATAATTATATAATGTAAGTACCTAGATAATATACTAAGATTTACCTTTATAACTAATAAGGTAACTAATATAAGCTTTTTGCTTTAACTAAGGGATTATATTATATAATTTAATATGCTTTAAAGCTTTTATTATTATTAGAAATGCTTTATATTTATAAGCATAAAGATAAGTAATTAAGGGTTTTTAAATCTCTAATATTTATAAATAAGTAAGGATAGTTTTCCTAGCCTAATTTTACTAAAGTTTATAGAGTATAATCTAATTCCTATAATACTTAAAAGGTATTTAATTTAGAAGATAAACTAAAGTATTTCTGACTGTGGTTCTGACACCACCAGCATGCTCCCCACTGTCTTGGCACGCCAACCTCGCATCATTTCTCCGTCCGGCTCCCATCTACGGATTACAAACCCCCTGTTTCTGCCGTGGAAAGAACCATGACCATCTATCTGATAGCCCCAGTCCGTCATCAACCTCCTACCGCGAGGTACGGAGTACATGCCCTCCGAACTTGATGCCCACCACCAGCAACCGTTGCACGCGGGGCCCACAGACTCGAGTTCGGGTGAATGGAGGCTTAATACGGAGTACACGGTGGGACGTCGTGGGGAGACGCGCGTCTTCAAGCGCGCCGTCCGTCGTGAAGTGGGGCTGCGGCGCGCAGAATGAGTATACCAAGTCTTGGTTATACTAATTAATAGAGGATTTATCAAGGTATTTACTATCTATAACAAAATCTAAATTACGCTTAGATTAGTAGAGAAATCGCGGTTTCAATATTTACACTAGGTACGCGCAATACGTGGTCGCGTTGCTGCTGCTTCGGAATTACGGGGACCCACTGTACACATTATTAGGTGCTACATAAAGCATAAAGTTTGTCAATGTTCATTTGGCTGGGCGTGGAGTGATAATGTGGTAGTTGAATTGGGAAATAAGGCGTGCGGGCAATTGCTGTTGATGTATGCAGATTATATTACTCCGTACATTTATCTACTCTGCATATTGGACATGACTAGTGTACCAACTCATCGCGCAATGGACTAGACGTTCCAAGTCGTGTCCGAGCCTTCAGTCGCATAGACAAATAGTGAGCCTGTCAGGTTGCACAGCACAATTGGGACATGCTATGGGCGAGGACCATACGATTGTGTAAAGTAATATCTTTGCTAGATAAGGAGGAGAGCCGGAACAGGCGAAAACATCCAGCGCACTACAGTTCCTATAATTCCTCTCCTTCTCATCCCGCCGTTACTTCCGCACGTATGCCCGATATTCCGTAATGCATCATCGTGATGGCGCCAAGCACATGCTATATATGTTGAAGAAGTAGATTTCGTATCCGAAGCCACACAAACCGAGTTTTTTTTTTTTCAAAGAGGGGTCCGAAGAAGAGAAGTGAATGAAAAAAGATCCTAGTTCAATGGAAAATATAAAGACCAGGATCGTTATATACCGTGTGGCATAACGTACAGGTAAGAAGCGAAATTCATGATGTCTGCTGCGAGCTCCCCATCTTATCCCAGCGTCAGCCATGGTTGGTTTTTGACATATCAACTCCATCTCCACATTCTGTCAACTTGCATGTTTAGAGATGTCTTTGATACGTCAAAAAGTGTCCACGGCATGTCGTGCATTCATGGCGTTCAGCTAGCAGATGAGATGGTCGTGAAACATCTGTTGAGACGTGTCTGGGGCTTTACAAGGTCCCTTATACGACAGGAATGCTCAAGCCAAGGGGCTGAAGAACATTATTACCATATTCGCCAGCAACGTTACCTGTACACGAAATATCAGTACATGGTACGAGGTTAGAGACTTTGGGTGATCGGAAAGCTCTTACCAGCAGGCTGGTAGTTGCAGACGGTGTACCAAGAAGGCATGCCGAATATGCTACCGGCGGGGCACTTGACAGTGGCACAGCCAACTTTCTTAGTACTCTTCCAAAGAACTTGAGAGAAGTGGCCAAATTTGCCAATGGGAATGTCGGGGTTGGCCATGCCGTATAAGTTGTTGTAGTTCTTGATTTCGCCGTTGTACCACTGGTCAACGATAGCTTGGGCTACTGACTTGACCTTCAAATTGTCGATGTGGCCGCTGGAGCCCTGACTAGCAAGATTCTGACCATACCCACCGCTGCCCTGCTTCCTAATCGAAGAGTCAGCATATGTCATAACTATCTGAAGATTGCCACTCATTGTGCCCGATAGAACTTACATGTCGTGCTCAAAGACGCAGCCATTGGCCGTGTTGGCAGCGTACTGGGCAAGGGTATCGTCCCACTCCAGGCCGGCGACACGGTGGTTCTGACGAAGAAGTTTGTGTTTTTCAATTACAGTCTTCTGATAGTCATCCAGGTTGTTGGTGGTGGGAGGTGCAGGAGCTTGAGATTTTTGGGGGCCTCTGGCTTCACCTCGGGAGTCTTGACTGCAGGAGCTTTGACTTCAGGAGTCTTGACCACAGGGGCCTCTGGCTTCACCTCGGGAACCTTGACTGCAGGAGCTTTGACTTCAGGGGTCTTGACCACAGGGGCCTCTGGCTTCACCTCGGGAACCTTGACTGCAGGAACTTTGACTTTGACTTCAGGGGTCTCGGCCACAGGGGCCTCAGCCTTGGGCTTCGGAGTTGGTGGCGGCGGCGGCGGTTGAGTAGGAGCTGGGGCACTGACGACGTTACCGACGACTTTGGGAGGAATCTCTGGCACAACGACAGCTGGAGGAGGAGCGTTCTTGGAACCTTCGACAAAGATGGCAGCAGGAGTGGGTGCGCTACCGTCTTCAGTGACAGTGACAGTGCAAAACTCGGTAACCCAATTCGTGACCTTCGCGCGCTTTCTCAGAGGACCAGCCGAGGCCAGCAAGGCGCTGGTGGCGACAAGGAACAATGATGACTTCATTTTGAACAGCGTTGACGACCTGTATACGAGTTAGCAACATGTTGAGAATGAAAGACAATCCGATTTATATAAAAACAGCCAGAGAGAATATGTATGTTGGCTTGCCCGCATTCAGCGACAGCATCCCGTGAAGAACAAACACGAGACAGGGTTCTAAGTGCAGCTGTCACGCGGCAATGATGACGCCCGGCAACATTCGCAGGTGTACGCGCACAGAAGCACAGAAGCAGACAATGCAGACAACTGCTTGTTTGTCGCGCGCTGGAACCTCTGGATTGCGGAGCCGAGGTGGCTGGGGTTGAGGGCTCGGGAATGTTGAGCCTTGTGGGGAATGCATGGCGAAACAATGGATTCAAGTTTGGTTGGACACGGTGCCTGGAGACCTGACAACCAAACTTGCTGTTTTCGGACGTGTCTGCACACCACCAAGTTCGTCCGAGAGATTCGGGATCATGTTTGACAGCCAGCTGTTTTCTGCGGGCGATCACTTGTCCGGTCCCAGAAAGTTGTGCGCGAAGGTCCAATGTCTGGTTCTTATATAGAGTAACATCCATAAAATGACGACCCAACAGCTCTCCAAGTAGAGTATGTAGTTGCAGATTCTGCATCGATACAAAACTTGCGAAAGAGTATTCAAATGCAAAAGCCTTGCCGTACCTGGGGATGAAGAAATTTTTCAAAATTGCGGTATGAAGTCTGTCTGCTTCAGAAACCAGCTGGTAACACTGCTGTTGGTTTTCGTTGTCGTATGTTTTCCGGCAGATATCTCGGCGTTTCGAAGTCGACCGGCGGCCAAACACGACTCGAGAGTTGATAGACGGAGGAGGTAGTAGTAGTGAGAACTTCAGAGAGGGACAGTGAAACGGATACCCGACCAGAGGGACCTTGAATAGGACAACGGCGAAAGGGTGATAAGCCCGTTAGAAGAACGAAAGTAATGAAAGGTCACAAGGAGCGTGAAGTGCAGTTGGAGGACACACGAAGGGGCGGATTGCGAAGACGAGATCGAAAGATCGAATGAGTGTAGTTGGAAGAGAAAAGCAGCAATGCCGTCAAGGCAGCTCGACAATCCAGGTCGTTTGCTTTGGGGAGGGAGAGTGATAAAATGAGGAGTGTGGACCAAGAGACACAAGATTCAAGACGGCGCGGCGGACGATGTAAATAAGGAAGGGACGAATGGAGATCCTTCCTGCCACTTGTGCCATCTGCGGTGCGTGCACCTGCAGCCAGCTGCTTGCTCCATACCGAGGCCCGGGTTTACGTGAGCAGTGGGAACCGGCCAGGGTGTGCCCGGCCACCATGGCATGCAGGCATGGATGATGGACGGAGGCTGGAGCCAAGGGAATGGCGGCTACTTGGTTGCCCACGGCCACCGCCTTGGAGCTACTTGAGTCATATGTGGTGCCAGATTCCAATCCTGTTCAGCAGCCAGTCTTTGTTGACAAGCCATCCTGTGCCTCATCACTACCCATCAACAGACTGACTCCTAGCACAATGATTCAACGATTCAACGCAGACTCGAAAACAAATGAGCATATTTTCAATGACAGGTGCACCCGACAATGCACAGTCAGGCAGATTGGATGTTGGATGAATCATCGTCGCCCCACCCCTTCCCCTTGTCTTGTCCAGATGCATCGACTTGCTCGATCGCAGGGACAATGCCAAGTTGTTGCCCACGGAGCCGCTGTGCCCCTGGCGCTTCGGCGCGTGGGGGCCCGCTGCGTGTTCGCTGTTGTGGGGGTGAATGCAGTGGCGCTCTGGACAGCCTGAGTTCAGCAGACCAGACTCTTTCGTCATTAATACGGGTTACTCGCTTATTTTTTATTGTTCCGTTTGGATCCCCAACAAGGAACGCAATGAACAGATATTGGAAACGGAGCTGTGCCAATTTCTAGACCAACCATGGCTCAGATTTCGCTCGTGGATGGACTCCAGCCCAAACGACATTGCTGAAAACTTCCATCGGTCTCATTTCCACTTGCTTCCAAAAACTTGGACCCATCCATCTCCCTTAATTTCGCATTCATCTGATCGATTTCACTCCGAGTCCGATGCCTGCTCGCCCTTGTCGTGGCTTCCTGTAACTGCAAGAGTTTCCCTCCACCTTGTGCATCAGCAAAGCAACCGTATGACCGGGCTCGCCTGCAGGTTACAAAAATTCATGAGATCCTACGGATTACGGAGAAGAGAATTCGTCAAGAGTACTCCGTAGGTGGGACGAAAAGTGAGGTGCCCGCCATCTCGGACGGAAAATCGAGCAGATGACGAATGAAGATTGGTGGCAATGCCATGGATAACCCTCGGATCATCATACATACGGAGCATATTTGTGCAGGGTCCACGTCTCGAGGCTGTCGATCGGGTGGTGGTTGGTCCGGGGTGTATTCTCATTTTGCAAAAGAGTTTGCTGCCCCTTCCTGCTTTCCCTCACCACATTAATCTAAACTACCCCCTTCCCAGTCTGCGATCAAGCCGACCAACCGCGAAGCCGGATTGCGCAGGCCCCCACTAAACAAGCTATGTATGTACCTGATGATGTGGATGTGACGCGCCCCCTGAAACCACCCTCATCTCTCTTTTCCCATGGTTTTGCATGCACGCCGGCTTCCTCTTTGGGCCGTAATTCAAATCTGAGAAAATTTCAGTCCCTCTGTGTAGTCCGTACGTCCGTAGGGATGCAGACGGTATCATTGAGAAACGGGGACAGAAATGCCATCATGACCGCTGACAGCCGTCAATCACACGCACCAGGGGATGACACTCGTGCCCATTTACGTCGTGTGGCGGGCTCTGCCTGCACTGGTGTTTCTTTGCCCTGCCCCGTCCGTCCCTTTCTTTATCCTTCAACGCCACGCACAATGTTTCAAAATGCACTCGCTCCACGACGCCTCGTGCCACTCGGATCTCCTCGTCCGGCTCTGTTTAGGAAGGAGCAAGCCGAGCTGTGTTGTACATGTAGTCCGTAGATCATCACTTGATCGAAATGCGACTCCCACATTTCGGATTGTCACCTCTGGCGCTTAATGAATTAATTTCAGGGCAAATATCAACTGGGGTTTTGGCACGAGAATTGTTGCGCCCACATGCTTCTTCTCGCGAGGCCCCGTCCAACGCCATGACTTGGTGCGCGCGATATACGGACTACCACGAATGGTTTTGCAATCATAGACTCGGGAGACGGCGAGAACTCTTCAAGAGGCGTACCGCCCATTTCCATTTCCATTTCCTCCAATCTTAAATCTTGTCAGATGCTAAATTATCGATCGTGCGCAACCATGAGGTTGGGCTGAAGGATATATCCCGGAGAAGCTGGGAAACCGGTCACAGCAGCGGCAGCCTGCCGCAAGTGGAAAACATACCCGCCACAGGTTCTGTGTGCAACCAACAAAGTCCTCACCTTGGAGCCGGAAAGGTCACCATCTGCGCTATTATTACTTGTTCACCCGTTGTTCGGCTTCCTCGTACATCACACATAGCCGGGGCGGGTCTGCCCTTGGAAGTTGTTTCAGGAGGGTGTGAGATGCAGTAAGCACACAATGTCAAGAGACAATGCCCGGCCCGGCCCAGCCCAGCAGAAAGGAGAACTCGACGCAAAGAGATTCACGAAACGAGAAGCATCATCAGGCGGTTTCGCATGGAAAGTCCGTGAACCGCCACGGTCTCTCAAGGCGGGGTCGAATGCCGGTGGATTGGGCCTTGATGTTCCGCAGCGTCGGCGCGGGTTT
Source organism: Epichloe baconii (assembly GCA_023650635.1). Classification (NCBI taxonomy): domain Eukaryota; kingdom Fungi; phylum Ascomycota; class Sordariomycetes; order Hypocreales; family Clavicipitaceae; genus Epichloe; species Epichloe baconii. Next base: position 716,346 of record CP097908.1, on the reverse strand, counting down.
GTTTGAAACAGCGGCCGCAACTGGCGGCCAGGAAGGAAGCTGGAGGCCCATCTCAGGTGGCGAAACATGAAGAACGAGGAGGCCGAGATTGGCAGCTCGCGCGGACAGTGCCGCTTGTCCGACGTCGCCTGCCGCGTAACAATGAAACGGAGTACGAGAGCGTGCATGCTTAAATGAGAAACCCCAGCCAGCACGATATGCAAAGGCTTTCCCCGGTCTCACAGTCCGACTGTCTTTGCAGCACGAATACGGATTACGAATGGTCAACATTGTTGTACGTGTGCTCGCTGGCACCTGCAAAGGGACAGACAGGACGGTTGTACGTCCGTAGACCCCAGCCCATTAATGCATGGCCTCGACAACCGCCTGACATCCCTGACACCCCCGTACTGTATGTAGCCTGAAAAAGGCTTTCATTTGTAGGAACATGTCTGTAGCGGACCCGTCAAGTTTCGCAATGCTCGCGTTTCGAGCATTCAATCCCCATTCAAACAGTCATCCCTGCCTCGAGGGTATAGCATCACTGTGGTAAGCAAATGCGGCGCGCGATCAGAATCATATTTTTCTTTGCAAAGTCCACATGGTGATATATCATACTTATGCTATAGAGTGATACACCTGCTACAGCGGAGTAGCCCATAAAAAAAACACTATTAAGGGGGCTGGCGAGTTTTGCGTGATTTTTAAGAGACGAGTGCGACTCATTGCCTGCCCCCACGATACAGAGCACATGGCATATTGATCAGCTCCAGCTGCGTTGACGATTTCTCATGTAGGGTAGGCCTATGCCAAACAGCGCACACGAAGCAACTCATCTCTGGGACTTGATTTCGCCCGTGGTCTTTGCGGGACTGAAAATTAATTGTTTTCTATTCTTACTGTTTTACGCTCATTGGTTGTGGCCAATGCATCTGATTTGGGAAGACATCGGGATCGCCGGCGATACCCCGCCAGTGAGACAATTGACACACGAGCTGGGAATCAACATCAATGGCTCTTCGAACTGGTCTTTCAGGCGGATCGCTGTTAGAATGGTCATACAAGTTCCGAGTAGAGAAAGCTGGAATCATTGCCCAGGTGAGGATAAAAGCTCGGTGCTATGCTGAAGATGATGAGGAATGTTCAGTTTGTATTACCAATTTACCAGTATACGGCCCGTCGGCCCTCTCCTTTCCAAACTGTACAGATGGTTTGCATATTCATATAGTTGGATTCTTTTTTTTTTGTTGGTCCACAAACCGTCACAAAACCTCGTCTGGACCTCACCTGAATGATGCAAGGGCAATGGCGATGATGATGCGAACCAGACAATCGCACCACCATGAGCGGCCGTCCAAACAGAAGCCGATGACAATTCTGCTTCCCAAGGGCACCTCGGCAGAGCCACATGTACTGGATGGAATTGTCCGAAGTAACCGTCTCGATCAGATCTGAAAATGACCCCAGCGGAAGTTGATTTAAAAAAATTGTCCCGAGATGGAGATGTTCTGAAACGGCGCCACAACGGGTTGCGTATACACTTGTGCAAGAATCGTGCGTGACTTATAAGAAGAGGGGGTCGCGGGCAGCCACGTGACCTAGCCACGCTGGCCGCAGTCATCAACCCACGAAGAAAATCGCGTACAGTAAATTAACATCATGCTTGTTCCAACACCTAATTTGTCGGGCAAATTTGACCAGGAACCGAGCCTGGCAAATTCATCGCACGACGCTTTCCAATGAGAAAACGAAAAGAGCTCTCTCGCAGGTCGGATGATGCTGTGTTCGCTTCAAGACAGACATCTCCCGCGTGTCAAGGTGGCGTATGGATATACATATATGCATGTGTCGTCTCAGTCTCGATTTGGTGATGACGTCGAACTCCTGCAGTCATGACTTTGGCAGCTTCCAACATGCTCTCTCGACCGAAGCCATCCTCGCTGGACGGCCATCTCAGTTCTCGGCTCGGCTCGAATATCTGTACGAGGTGATGATCCGATGGACCGTGGACGATGATGACCCATGTTGGCCACTACTGCGCATTTGAGTTTTCTTACTGCTCCGTACGTCCGTACTGCGCGTTGAGTTGCTCGATTATATAGCAGGACGTGGGATATTGGGATGTAGCCCTATCAAGTTGGTGGTGGGTACAGCTCCGAGAGGCAACGTTCGGCCGAAATGTGAAGAGTCGATTGACCTTTTCGATCATGTTTCAGTCTGATGAACATACGGACTAGAAAAAAAAATCCATCTTAGCCGCGCAACGCGATGACTATCATGCTTATTTAATAGGTGTCATCATGTGACTAGTAGACTTTTTATTTATCTATAGCTGCAAACCTTTTCTTTGCTTCGTAGGATTTATAGCTTGCTATCTAAGTGACAACGCGCCGCTCAGTCAGAACAAAACGCTGTAATAGGAGGAACACTTTGTAACAGGAAGAGTTATTTTTAGTTTGGCATGGCAGATTAGGCTCAATAATACCAGGGGCAGAAACTGTTTATTTATTAGAGCGAGTTCGCCGTGCCGTGCCCTGGCAAAACAAACCGCAAGTTGTCCGCTCTTTTGTCACTCACCAGCTGAAGCCCTTTCGCGAACCCCGAGAGACAAAAAAGGGTTGCGTGTGAATCCGAACCAGACGTCTTGGAAAAGACTTGCCCCTATTCTTGGACTTGCACCATGCTGAGCAACAAATGGATTCTCCTCCTTCTCCTCCCCTGTCTTTCGGCTCTCCCTAGTAGCACCTCGACATGGCCACGCTGTCAAAAAGGAAAGGGAGGAATCAAGCCACCGGCAGCCTTCAAACACTACGAGACCAAGTACAGACATAGTATGAAGAAGGTGGCAAAAGCAAACCGGGACGACTGCAACTGCAAGCCGGGGCATATCGCCATCCGGCGCTCTTGGTAAGCCTCACGGCAGCTCTTGTTCGCAGATGTTGATTCGCAAAAAGATGCTGGCTAGCCAGCTAGGACTTTGCTGACCCTCTGGAGGGCAGGCATACGCTCTCCACCGACGAGCGTCTGGACTACGTACGGGCCGTTAAGTGTCTGCATAGCAAGCCGAGCCTCGCGGATCCTGCAAGATCGCCGGGCAATCGGAATCGCATGGACGATTTCACCTACACCCACATCAATCAAACTCTGCACGTGCATGCATCGGTATGGAATCGCGGTTGCCCAGAGTTTTCATGTGACGCCAAACGAACAAAACAGATGTTGCATATACATATATACAAGGTCATGCGGGGACTCCCCATCGCTAACACGTGGTTTTCATTCATGGCCAGGGTTTTTCTTTTGCCGTGGCACCGAAACTTTGTTTTCAATTTCGAGAAGAGTCTTCGTGAAGAGTGCGGTTACAAAGGATATCATCCCTACTGGTACGTAACGTTGGCTCATGTTCATGTCCCTCCTCCCCTCCTCGTTCACGCGCGGACACAAGACGGAAGGAAAACCTTGGCTGCTGACTAGACTACGTGTTGGTCAGGGACTTTGCCCGTTGGTCTGATGATCAGCTGTCCTCTCCCCTCTTTGATGGATCACCCACGAGCCTGGGCGGAAACGGCGTCAACGTGAACGAGAAACCCAGGAACGTGTCAGTTCCAGGCCTACCTCGGCCTTTTTCGTTCACCATGCCCGCAGGCACGGGAGGCGGCTGCATGACCACGGGCCCCTTCGTGTCCTTCAACGCATCACTCGGGCCAGTTACGCCCGGATCACCACCCACTCCCGGCGACACTTTCGGGGAGCAGTACAACCCGCGATGTCTGAGGCGCAGCTTCACACCCTCCATCTCCGAGAAGACGCTGAACTGGGACAGTGTGCTCAGTCTGCTGCAGACCGCAACCATGGATCAGTTCCGCCCGCTTCTCGAAAGGGGCATTCACGGTGCCATGCACGCCGCCATTGGCGGTGATGTCTTTGACTTTTTCACCTCCCCAGTGACTGTGCTTTTTACTTCATACATGCCCAGATTGATCGACTCTGGTCCATCTGGCAGGCACAGGACTGGGCAGGAAGAAAAGATGCGCTTTACGGAACCAGCACGTTCGCAAATCGTAAGTTGTTGACTGCCCCCCTTTCCTTATACTTTCTCTTTTCTATAATATCTATAAACTTTACAAGTTATTCCCCCTCTACATGATCATGTTTTGTTCGGTTGACAATTCTTCTTTTTCCCCGCAGTCCCTCCAAGTTCTGAAGTGACTGTCGACACGTGGATGGATATGGTATACGCCGGTGGTATGGCTAGAGTTGGCGACTCCATGTCTACAGTCGATGGACCATACTGTTACATGTACAAGTAGTAATCCTTGATTCTCTTCCACGTAAGATGTGCCTTGAGAGTGGAAAACACGACTTGTAATCTCAAAAGATAATTCCACATTACGCAGGTTCGATCGACATGGGCAGTTTTAGGTCAATGGATCCATTATATAGCAAGTTGAGGATTTTAGAGGCAATCGGATTAGGATTAAAAAAACACTATTTTGTTCCTCAACGCTATACAATATGAAGCCTGGGACGCCCAGATTTTCTGCATAATGTCGCGAGCGAGCCCGATATCAGATCAGGGATCAACGGGGGACCCGACGAGCCAAGGACAATTTTCAAATCCGCAACCTGCGTACAGGCAATATCGCTGGGCCCGCTACCAACAACCTGGCAGTGGAGAGGGCAATTCCCTTGACCCCAGAGTCCGACGCTATCCCGGAAACCCCCTTTCTCGTCAGCCAACGCGATGATTCTGGAGCAAACAAAGGGGCAGGGCGCAGGGTGAAGAAGACAGAACAGAGAGAGAAACAGATAAAAAAAAAAAAACGTACGCAGTACCGAGCTCATGATAGATACGCAGCATGAACTCGGACCCAGCCGTGCCAGGGCGCAGGGTGAAGCTGTATTTAGACGTGCCGCAGCCAGTCGGCCTTTTCGGGTTCGGAAACTCTGGGTTCTGCGCCACGCAGTCGAGGTCGGTGGCGTTGTCGCCGCTTAGCTTGAAGCCGACGGAGTCGATCCTCTCTTCACTGCCGGCGACGTGTTTGCGCACAAAGAGGTCGGTGATGGAGGCGTCCTCCGTGCGCAATGGCTGAGCGTCTGTAGGAGCCGCGATGGCTGCGGCGGCGGCGGCGGCGAGGCCGTGAACGAGTGCAGTGGTGGGCTTCATGTCGTGCTTCTTCTTCTTTTTTTTTTCGTGCTCTTTCCGACGTGCTCCGTTTAGGTGGCAACGAGGTTACTGAGATTTCCTGGATTTGGACTCGTCAACGGCGCCCTTTTCAAGTTATGGAAAGTGAACGCTGCCTTCCCCACGGAGTACGTCATCTGCGATTTGAGGTAAGCCGTGACGTTCTACGCCAAGGGGATCGGCACGCCGCCAAGTCGCGCTTTGACGGGAGAATGAAATCACGAGGTCGCTCGCCCGCCCGCGCCCGCATTGTCTCGGACTCGGGCAGCCTGGTCCAGTGTAGCTCTGCTCCGTAGCCCGTTGTACTTCGAAAAATGTAATGAGCCATTGGGGGCCACGTGGAGTCTCCTAATAAGCAGCTAGGCCAAACAGCCAAAAACGGAGTGCGCTCCTAACAGTAGCTACGATAAATGAGCACATTACTCCATATAATCCATACATATTATGCTTAACGTCTCCTGACCAACTCGACCAACCCATTCCTCATCCGGCAGGTACGAGGCGGGGCCTTGCCGGCCGGCGTCGAAGAAATACAGATTCCCCCTATTATTAGCGACGTGTCGTCTTCGGATATACGAGGCCTATTATTGTCAAGGTAGGGGTCGATATAGATGATAGAAAACGTTTAATTCGGTCAATTAGAAGTGCAAACAGCACCTAACTTTTATACCTAAAAGGTACACAGTGTGCTATAGTAATAACTAGACTATAGAGGTACTTCTAATACATTATCTTTACTATTATCTTAGAGAGGGTTTTATCCTAGTTAATATACGCGCTATATCTATATATCTAATACTTTAAGAAGCTCTCTATAAGTATCTTAAAGGTCTTTAACTAATTTACTTTAATATTACCTAGGGTATATTACTTATTAATTTATATTTAATTTATATTAAAATACTTAAGGCTAGTTTAAAGCCTTCCTTTTATATACTTTATAATATAAATTATTTACTTATTATTATACTAGATAATTAATAGTAAAGGGACTTATACCCTAATATTATAAAGTAATTTCCCTAGAGATATATACTCTTTTACTTTATAATTTAATATAAAAGCTTTATTTCTATACTTAAAGTTATTATATAATATTACTTTCTAGACTTCTAATTAATTATAGCGCTATATATAATAAAGATATAGCCTTATATTAACTTCTAAGTATTAGGATTATTACTAAAAGAGGTATTAGTGCTAGAGAATAATATATTATAGCTATTTACTCCTAAGTATTAGATATATACCTTTCTTATATTCTAAGCATATATTAAAGCTTCTTTTATAAGCTTAATATACTTTACTAATAGGTTTATTATAAAGGAAGTAAGCTTTAATACTATAAAGGCTATATTTAGTTTTCTAATAATATATAGGTAAACTAAAGAGCTAATAACTACTCTATAGTAATTAATCTCTTTATCTATAGTCTCTTTATTATTTAGAAGGATTATAGCTATTATAAGAGGTATTAAAATCACGCTTTTCTAATTATTATTAATAAAATTAGGAATAAATTTTTAAGTAATCTTGTTAGTTACACCAAGGAACGTTACACTAGTGCAAAGGGGTTAAATTTAATAAAGTTAATAATAGCTAAGGTCTAAGAGAGAAGAGAAAAGAGAGAAGGAGAGAAATCTAGCTAGAGAGAAAGTAAGTAAAAAGGGGGAAAAGTAAGGCAGTAGTGTAAGGGCACTATAAATAGTGTAGGGTTACCTATAATATAACTAATTATATTATATACATCCCTTTAGTAGCTTTACCCTTTAGCTATAGTTAAACTAACTATTATCTAAAGGTCTAAAGAAAGCTACACTAGTAGTCTTTCTTTTCTTTATAGCTAAAGGAGCCTAAAAATATAATAAAAATTAAATTAAAGGAAAGTATATATAAGTAAATCCCTTTATAGGAATCTATAGCTTTAATTAGCTTATATAGCTATAGTTACTTTAATTAACCTAGTTACTTTAATCTAGTCTAGTTAATTCTCCCTTTACCTAACCTTATAGGTCTCTTAACCTAGCCTTCTATATAAATAAATAATTTATTTAAATTAATTAAGGTTAAAAGGGATAAATTTAGTAATACCTTTATTATTATATTAGCTAGGTTATTACTACTATTAATTTACCTAACTTTATAGATCTTATACCTCTTATATAACTATTAGAGAGCTATAATATTAATTATTAGCTACTTCTCCTTTATTATACTTAGCTTTATAAGGTATTTATATAATAAGAAAGAGTTAGTGTAAAGAATTATTAGAATATAAGGTATCTTTAATTAGTCTATAATCTAATTAAGGGTTATAGATATTATATATATGTCAGGAGCGCAGAGGTCAGAGACAGGACGTTCGTTAGAGCAGATCTTCAGAGGACCTTCGGGCCGCGTGAATAACAAAGAGGCTAGCTAGCTATAAGATAGCCACGTGCTTATAAAGCAGGGTATTTCTTAAGGACTATACATATTGTTAGTGCTAGGCTAGAGATTAAAACCTTCACGCACCTGCCCTTAGCTAGCATCTATTAAGCAGCAACTGCGAGAATCTTAGCTATCACTTCGTTCATTTAACCCTAGGCTACAAGCCGTGACAATATATAATATTAGCGCCTTAAACTATACTATATAGCTTAGATATAAGTGCGCTATAGGTTACATGCTTGCTTTTTATTAAGCTATATATAATAATATTATCTTTTATAATAAAGGTATTATTATCTTATATTACTTTATTACTAATTATAATTATATACCTAATTTATAAGCTAAGGTCCTTATTATTAGTAAGGGACCTATTTATAAATATAAAGAGCTTTGCTTTTTAAGGGTTAAGAGAATATATTATAGTCCTTATTACTAATTCTTAATTTACTACTTAAGGTATTTATTAAGTTATATAATATTATTAGCTAAGGGCTCTTAGTATTAAGTAGTAATTAATAAGTTATATAAAGCTTCTAGTTAGTATATAGTTATAATATAGCTCCCTTAGGCTTATTATTCTATATAATCTTACCTTACTATTAGAGATTAAGGATTAACTTCCTTAATCTTCTAACTTTAGCCCTTTTAAGTTAAAATTAATAAATTATTAGCATTTTAAGTTAAAATATAACTATTAAAGATAAGGGGATTCCTAGTTATTAATTATTACTTCTCTTTAGCTATAAATTTAGCCTTTTAAAGCTCTTTCTTTTTTTTAGAAGAAGTTATTATTACTTAGGCCTAATATATTATCTATTTATATTCTAATAATACTAAAGAGATTCTTATTATTTAGGGCTATAATTAATAAGTAAGGATTATAAGTTAAAGTTATTATATTAAGGTTATCTTTATAGTAATAAAAGTATATTACTTACTAGTAAGTTCTAGCCTTTATAATCCTATAAAGAGGCTTAATTACCTTTATTACTATACCTTTTAAAAGAGATATATAATTTACTTAGGTAATCTTATAATAATTAGCTTATTTAGCGTTATATATAATTAAATATAGGCTTATATAATATTATAAATCTAAAGGTAAATCCTTTTTACCTTAATAATAAAGTAATAGCTATAATTAACTATTAACTTACTTATTATATTATTAGTAATTATATTAAGATAGCTTCTTTACCTTTATTATTATAGCCTTATATAATAAGGTAAGACTTCTTATATAGTAATTTTATTCCCTTACCTTTAATCTCTTTAACTATATAAGAATTAAAAACCTTATAGCCTTTATACTTTACTAGGTTAAACCTTATAAATTTAAATATATTATAAGCTTATAAAGTATTAATCTTAGCTTAGTTAGATTACTAAAAGGGCTTACTTAAGGTTATAATCTTTCTCTCCTAGTAAAGTTAAAGAGTAAGGTTTTAATTAGCTTTTTCCTTTACTATAAGAAATACTATATTTAGTATTTCTCTAGCTATAATCTCTTTAATTAATACTTTCTCTTAGTCTTTATTAATAAATATAGGGTAATCTTTTACTTTAATTACCTTTATAGCTATTACTCCTTTTTCTATACCTTAGTCTAAGTAAAATTAAACTATAAGGCTTTTCCTTAGCTTCCCTTATTTTCTCTTTACTAAGGGCTTTTTTTCTTCTTTACCTTTACTCCCTTACCTTTTACTAGCTTATCTTCTAGCACTAGGTTTATAAGTAGCTTATTTTCTTTAGTTACCTTTACTCTCTCTTATTTATTAAAGACTTTAGGGGCTCTAGGCTAAGTATACCTTCCTATAAGAACAATAGTAGCTAGGCAAGAGGTATAGGGGCTCTAGTATATTAACTAAAGCTTGCTAGGTCTAAGTGTGTTATACGTGTAAGTCACTATCTTATAGCTAGTGGCTTACTAGTGTTATATAGACCTAGCCCTAGGGTCTAGCCTACCCGTGGGGTGTGCTAGTGCACTAGGTATTATAAGTAAGGCCTTATAATTACCCCTTACTTTTAGCTAGGCTTTTAAATAGCTTTTACTAGCTCTCCTATAGCTATTTACTAAGTAATAGCTATATTAAAATAATAATAAATAATAGATAGCACTTAAGTATAAGTTTACCTATACCTCCCTATTATATTAAGTACTTTTTCCTCCTATAAATATAGTACCTTTTCTTAAAATATTATTATACCTTAGGTTCCTATAACTTTTACCTTATTAATTACTATACCTTTACTATAGATATAAATATAATCCCCTTAAAAGAGTATAGCTATATATACTATTTATACACTAAGTATATAAATTTTAAGAAAAACCCACTATTTAAGCTAAAACTCCTATAGATTAACTATTAATTCCCTTAGGATTTAACTACTATTACCTCTAAGGTAAAGTATTCTAAGTAATATATCTAGTGCTATAAGTATAGTAATACCTATAATACTATAGCTATATTACTTTTCCTAGGTCTTTAGTCCTTTCTTACTAATATTTCCTTATAGGCTATGCTTACTATAAAGGGTAATTTTCTAGATCTTTTATTTATCCTTAACTAGGTTTAGGGGCTTATAGACACCCTTAGTAATAAGAATAAGGATAACCTTAAGGACTATATATTTTTAGAAAGGACTTACTTTTATTTTACTAAGTATTACCTTAATTTAATAATAGGGTTTAATTATATAAATATAGTATACTATATTATATTTAGCTTAACTAAGGCTATAAAGGTCTATTAGGTTTATATTTTTCTTACTTATTCCTTAGTTTCTTGCTTATATTTTAGGGTAAGATACTTTTATTTTATACTAGTAGTATATTATTTCCTAATAATAATTATTAGTGTTTATATTCCTAAGTCTTATTCTAGGGGTAGTAAGTTACTATATTCCTATTCTATTTTACTACCTATTTTGTTACGTGCTAGAATTAACAATTAGTCTGTTATTATAGGATGTGGCCTGTTAGTATCACAAGACCTCGGATGTGGCTAGCACGTGACCTAGAACCCTATATTAGACAATAGCTCTAACCTCTAGCTAGTTAAATTAAACAATAACCTTCACACTTATTTTATATTACATTCTATATTATAATAAGTGGTAGTAATTACTCTTTAATTATTACGTACCTCTAGCGCTTTTACTACTAATAAAAGCCACTAAACTAATAATTTGTTAACTAATTCACTAAGCCTATTAAAGCTATCCCTTTTACTAGGCCTAATAGTCCCCCTAGGCATCGCTTCCATCGTTAGATTTGTTAACCTTTAATCTAACTATCTATTAACCTTCGTCCCGACCGTTAATCCGTGGGTTTGAAGAACTTCAATCTGTTAATTTAAAGACCTTCGATCTTCAACCTTCGATTTAAAGACCTTTAAAGACCTTTGACCTTTAAATCAATTAATCATGCGAATTCGATCAACCCGAAGACCTTCAACCTCCGATTCTTTAACCTTTGATTTGCTTCGATCCGCTCGTTAACCTTTGACCTTTAACCTTTAACCTTTGATTTAAAGACCTTTAATCTTTAAAGACCTTTGACTTTTAACCTTTAATTTAAAGACCTTTAACCTTTAACCTTTAACCTAACCGTTAAATCTAATAAATTCGTTAATTTTAATTACTAGCCTCTCCCCTAGGTAGCTTCTATACAAACCTAATAAAGCTTACTATAATACTTCCCTTACACTAGCTAGATTAATATAAGTAATAGCAATTATAGTGGCTTTATAAGCAAGATTATTAACACTAAACCTATAGTATCTATAGGAAGACCTTCCCTTTAAGAAATTAGGTCTTTTAATACCTTAAGAACCTATACTTAGCTAGTTAGTAATATTAATAGATTTAATAGTAACTAGTTTAGTAATTCTAGTAGTAGTAAGAGTAGCACTAATAGGACCTTTAGGACTTAAGGACCTAATATTAATAGTAGTAATAGTAATTATAGTAGTAATTATAGTAGCAAATTTAATAGTAGTAGTAGTAAATTTAATAGTAGTAGTAGTAAATATAAGACCTTTAATAAAAGCTAGTAATAGAAGAGAATAACTTCTAATAGCTTAAAGACCTTATTAAGGAAGTCTTTAAAGAGCGTAATAACCTTTAAAGGCAGCTAGCCTATTAGCAAATTCGTCCTTTGCAAAGCTTATTACCTAACCCTTTACAACGCCCTCTGCAAAGCTTATTGCCTAACCCTTTGCAATGCCCTTTGCAAAGCTTATTGCCTAACCCTTTGCAATGCCCTTTGCAAAGCTTATTGCCTAACCCTTTGCAAAGCTTATTGCCTAGCCCTTTGTAACGCTTATTGCCTAACCCTTTGCAAAGCTTATTGCCTAGCCCTTTGTAACGCTTGTTACCTAACCCTTTGCAAAGCTTATTGCCTAGCCCTTTGCAACGCCTGTTAACTAGCTAAGCTATTAATTATTAGATCTATTAGCCTAATTAATGTGACTATCTATATAACTATTAATCTAATAGCAACTCGGATTATTAATCTAACCGCTAACCTAACCATTAACCTAACTATTAACCTAATTAATCCGATTAATCCAACAAGCAAATTAACTATGATTTAGAGCGCCCTATTAACTTACATGTTAAATTAAATATATAGTTTAATAATTAATCTAACTGCTATAGTTATAAATCCTATAGGTTAAGTTATTAACCTAATAACTAATTTAATAACTAATTTAATAACTGATTTAATAACTAATTTAATGACTAATTTAATGACTAATTTAATGACTAATTTAATGACTAATTTAATGACTAATTTAATGACTAATTTAATGACTAATTTAATGACTAATTTAATGACTAATTTAATGACTAATTTAATGACTAATTTAATGACTAATTTAATGACTAATTTAATGACTAATTTAATGACTAATTTAATGACTAATTTAATGACTAATTTAATGACTAATTTAATGACTGATTTAATGACTGATTTAATAACCGCTAGACCTAATAATTAATCTAACTAAATTCCCTTATAAGAGCCTGCTTTCCTAGCTTATTATAAATTCATTAGATCTTATTAAATAGCTAGGATAGCTATCTCTTTTATCTATGGTGCCTGCATTTATTATATGCTAGAATTAATAATTAGTCTATTATTATAGGATATAGCCTATTAGTATTACAAGACCTCAGATATAGCTAGCACGTGACCTAGAACCCTTATATTAGACAATAGCTCTAACCTCTAGCTAGTTAAATTAAACAATAACCTTCACACTTATTTTATATTACATTCCATATCGTAACATATTTACTAATATTTTAGTAGCTAAACTATTATAAGCTTATAGCTACCTAGGGGTGAAAATAACTTTGCGTTTATAGTTATATAACCTAGGTTTTATGCCTTAGGGTATAGTAAAATATTACTTTTTCCTAGTAATATAGGAGGTAATTATAAAGGATAAGAGTAAGGCTAAGTATTTTATTTATAGTAGCGTGGTTTTTACTTACTAGGGGCTATAATAGAGGGTTCCCTAACTTTTCCCTTACTTTAGGCGTGTTTTCTTTTGTTTTTATAGGTAGTCTAAGCTATTTATTTTAAAGTGTAATAGTAGCTAATAAGGCTAGGCCTTTTTATAAGAACTTTATCTCTCTTTACCTATAACTTACTTATATCTTACTACCTTTCTTATTTAATTTACTTTAGTAAAATACCTAAATTATATATTAAGCGCTTTCTATATTTTTACTAGTACTTACTAGTTATATTTACTAGGCTAACCCTTTTATTTTACTAGGTATTTATTACCTTTATAAGTTTTCCTATAGTCCTTAACTTCCTTAATTTTATACTTATTATCTTTATCTTTAAAGTCTAGTATTAGTATTTTCTTATCTCTAGTATTCTTATAGTAATTCTATAGCTTTAATAGGCTAATATAAAATATATTATATAGTTAACTATACTTTTAGGTAATATAAGTTAATATACTTATTTACTTATAGTATTAAGTATTTAAAATAGCCTAATAAACTTAGGGGTTAGCTTTTATTTTACCTCTTTAAGCCTAATATTCTTTATTAATAATAATACTAGCTTACCTTTTTTAAGGTTAATAACTAGTAATATTTATTATAGTACTTTACCTAGGTTTTAGTAGCTTTTACTTAGTTTTACTTTAATTACTCCTTAACTTTATATAGCTTTATAATATATATATATACTTCTAGTACCTCCCTTTTCTAAGTCTTACCCTTAAAAGCTAAATAAAACTTAAGTAAATAGCCTATAAAGAAGTAATTTAGTAAGTAATCTATAGTTTTATTTACTATATTATTATAGGTAAATTAAGCTATTAGGAGTAGCTTAGGCTATATTTACTAGTTTTTATAATAAAGTATTAGAGGTAATGCTTAAGTACTTAGTTTATTCTCTTTATTTAGCTATTAGTTCAGGGGTAAAATACTATAAAAAGCCTTTATTTTATATATAATAAGTAATAAAGGTCTAACTAGAATTAGCTTATAAAAACTAATCCTTTATTAGATATAATACCCTTTAAGGCCTTAAATTATAGCTTAATTTCTTTATAGAAAAGCTTTACTAATTTAGCTATATTAATTATAGTAATTACTAGTAAGAAAATAAAGTACTTAGTAAATTAGTTTATAATTACTAGAATTATATTAGTTTTTACTTACTTACTTATATAATAAGTAATCCTTTAATAAAATCTATTAAGATCTTTACCTATAGTTACCCTAGTATTAGTAAGGATTTAAGGCTCCTATATAAGTAATACCTTTTAGCTACTACCTATTAGTAAACCCTATAGCTTATAATATAGTTTAATATAAACTTACTTATAGCTAGCTACTAAAAGTAATACTTTAATAGCTTAAGAGTATACTTAGTTTTAAAATAACTTACTAGTAAATTATTATAGTATAGCTATAAAAGCTCTTATTATAAGATAGGCTCTTAGGGAATAACTACCTAGTCTTAGTATATTAAAAGGCCTCTTATACTATATAACTATAAACTAGCTTTTCCCCCTTTCTTTAGGGAGTTTATATTACCCTTTTATCTTTATAGATTTAAGTTTTTATCTTATACTTTCTATAGTAATTATACTAATAGTTTATTTAGTTTAAATTAGTAAGGATTTAGTAATATAATAATCCCTTATATCTCTTATACTATACTAATATCTTAGATATATATTACTTTCTCCTAGAAATCCCCTTATTTAGCTAATCTTTAACTAGATTTATAGTAACTAACTAGCCTCTTAGCTAAGCTACTTTAGCCTCTTTATCTTTTACTATAAGAGCTAGAGTATTTTCCTTCTCTAAAGGTATTTTACTAAGCCTTATTATAAAAACTAAGGTATTTTCCTCCCTTAAAGGTATTTTACTATATTTTTTTAATATATTAGTATTTCTTTTATTACTAGTTCTTTAGTAATTACTATTTTCTTTTAAAGTTCTAGTAAAAGTACCTTATTTATTAGGGGTTTACCTTTATAATTAAACTTTCTTAATAAAGTATTTATAAAGTTACTTTTTCTTAGTTTATACTTAATTATAAAGTAAAAGGGGTAAAGAAATATATACTATTTAGCTTACTTTCTATTTAACTTTTATTACCTTATAAAAGTCTATAGGTTATAGTAGTCTAATAAAACCTTAACTAAGGTTACTATACCTTTAATATAGTATTACTAGTATTTAAATAACTTTACTATAGTAAGTAACTCTTAATTAGCTATATTATAATTATACTTAGTATTTATAAACTTCCTTAACTAAAAGGCTACTAAATACTAGTAGCCCTTATTATTTTATTAAAATAAAATTCCTACTATTATAAAGACTAAAGTATTTATCTTAATATATACTAGTTAACTTAAGTTATAATAATAAAGAAAAATACTTACTAGAAAGTATCTTTTAGTTAGCTAAAAGCTAGCTACTTCTTTACTTTAAATATAAACTTCCTAGTTTAAATACTATTTTAACTACCTTTTATTAATATATATAAGGGTACTATAATCCTAGAGTATTTATAAATAAACTATTAGTAAAAGTTATAAAATCCTAAGAAAAACTATATATCCTTAAAGCTTATAAGCTTCTTTTAGTCCTAGATTATAATAACCCTATAAGTATTTATTAAAATCCTATTAACTAATAAAATAAACCCTAGGAATTTTACTAATTCCTAGTAAAATAAATACTTTAAGGGTTTTATATATAGCTTTACTAATCTTATATACTCTAAAACTTCCTTAATATATATAGTATACTTCTCTTATATTTTTAAGAAAATAAGGATATTATTTAAATACACTATATAAATAGTATTAACTAGCTTATAAAGTGCTTTATAAATATAGCTTTAAAAGGTAGCTAAGGCATTAGTTAACCTAAAGGGCATTATAAGGTATTTATAGTATTTATTATATATAAAATATAGTCTTTTACTTATTACTCTCTTTAATATAAATTTAATAGTAAGTATCCTTAATATTAATCTTTAAGAAAAAATAAGCCTCTTAGCACTAGTCTAGGATCTTTAAAATTAAAGGGAGAGTATAGTAATTCTTTTATATTACTTTATTAAGTTCTTAGTAATTTATATATAATTAAAGTATTTTATCTTTCTTTAGTATAAATAAAATAAGTATACCTATAAGGCTCTTAAAGGGTTTTATCTAGCCTTTCTATAAGTTTTTATTAATATACTTATAAAGCTTCTTTAGCTTACTTTAAGAGAGAGAGTAAATTAGCTTATATAAGGGTATTACCCTTAGTATTAGGTTAATTATATAGTTAGTGTAAAGAACTAGCCTTATGGCTACTGCATATAAGCGTTTAAAGTAAGAATATTATTCTTATAGAAGAAGAAAGGAACTATACTAGTAATTACACAAAGCCTAGATTTATAGTAACTTATATATAGCTTATATATAGTTTATATATAGCCCTAACCTAGCTATATATAGTCTATATACTTCCTAAAGCTATAATTAACCTAAGCTTATAGCTTAAGTTTATAATATACTCTCTTACTTATCTCTTACTCCCCTCCTTCCCCCTTTACTATATAAGTATAAGTAAATAATAAATATAGTTCCCTTATATATAAGCCTCTCTTTTAGTATAAGTAAGGGTGTTTCTTAGTAAGTAAGGTAGCCCCTAAGGTTATAAATCCTTTATATAGGCTATAAAAATTTTTAATATAAGTTTACCTTACCCTAACCTTTCCTTTTATATAAGTAAATTTACTTTAACTTAACTTTACCTCTAATAATACTAGCCTATCCCTTTTTTATACTTACCCCTTACTATTTCTATACCTTATTTAGTTTCTTACCCTTACTTTAATTTTATATCTTAATATTTATATACTAAATCCTAACTTTATCTTAAACTACTCCTTATTACTTACTACCTAATAGAAAATTATATAATATATTACCCTTATTTATCCCTAGCTAGCTTTTATAAATATAAATAAGATATACTCTAACTAAAGCTAGACTTATATCTTTAGAAATATAAATATTCCTATTCTCCCTATAATTCCTAACTTTTTATCCTTATTATTATTATAATATCTCTTTATATATTCTTTTTACTTTCTTTTATTAAGCCTAAACTCCTTTTTTACTTCCTTTTACCTTTACTATAACTAATATTATTATTACCTTATTTACTATTACCTTTACTTTATCTTTACCTTTTTTTCTCTTTCTTCTAGCCTAGGTAAGGGCACTTATCTTAGTAAGTATATCTTAGAAGGTAACTTTAATAATAAGGCTCTTTTTAATAATAAAGAGTATAAGTTCCCCTATAGCTTATATATAAATAATCTCTAAATAAAAGGAAAATATACTTACACTCTAAGTATAAATTAAGCCTATAGCTTATACTAAGTTATATAATATTTATATATTTAGGAAATATACTTATATAGTGCTAATTCTAAGCTATATTATACTTTTAAGTATTTAGAAAACCTTTTAGCTATTAGCTAGGCTATTAAATCCCTAGCTATAAAGTAATCTAGCTTTATTAAGGGATACTATACTATTTTTACTAAAACCTTTATTTACTATTATAAATATTTTAATAGTATACTTACTATTACTTAAATTAATCTTACTAAGGTATAGCTCTTAGCTTTTTCCCTTATAAGTATTACTTATACTTAAGGTACCTCTAAGGTATAGTAACTTATTCTTATATAAACTATACTTACTTACTATAAATAAAATAATATAGCTACTAAATTCTTCTATAGTATAAGGACTATAAATAATAGCCTAACCTAATCTCTCTTTACCTAGGAAGTAAGTAATATTAATATATAGTAAATATTAGCTAATACCTATGCCCTAACTAAAACTATTATAAAGCTAGCTTATACCCTTACTAAGGAGTATTACTAATATAAGGAGAAGTATAGTAATCCCCCTTTTCTAAATATTTTTATTTTTTTCTTTATTTTTCTTATATTTTAGGTAAAAAAATAGTGCTATAGTGTATATATACTAGAAGGAAAATAAGTATCTTAATATTTTATAAGTAAATTAAATTATACCCTTTTAGGACTATTATTTATCTATATATTACCTTATTATAACTTAAATTAGTCTAGTGCCTTTATATCTTATATACTTTCTAATAGCTCTTAAGTTAGCTATATATATTCTTTCTATTTAACTAAGATATTTTAATTTAATCCTTAACCTAGTATATTTTTAGCTATAAGAATATCCTTTACTTATTACTCTAAGAGATCTTTATTAGTATTTATTATTACTAGTTTTAGTAAAGGCTACTTATTAGCTAGGTTTTAACTTAGTAATAGATTATTTACTACTTACTATACTAAATCTATATAAAAGATAGGGTATAGTCCCCTTAGAATATTAAGTTTAATAGTTAAAGGTATAAGGACTTTAATTACCTTATACTTAGCTATAACCTAATTTAGCTTCTTATAAAGGTAATTTATCTTAATATTTTAAAGGCTTAACTATATATAATCCCTAACTTAAAAATATTCTACTAGCCTATAGCTACTATTTATATCTTTCTATTATTATTACTAAATAAAAGCTATTATAGCTTATATTAGATTTATACTATTCTTTAAGTATTATAAAAGGCCTAGGCCCTTCCTTTTACTAAGGTAGTAAATAGCCTTATAGGTAATAACTCCTAAATTATAAGTATATTAAAGCTATATAAGGCTATATTTACACTAACTCCTATTACTAAAGAATCCCTATTATTTAATACTAGCTAATAGGCTAGTAAGTAATTTAGCTACTTAAACTAAGAGAAGGATAGTATTACTTATAGCATTACTTATACTTCCTAGTTAGCTCTCTTTATATTACTATTTATTTAAGGGTAATATAATATAGAAAGTAATTATTATATACTAACTTTCTTATAAAGCTTAGTTTAGAAAGTACTAAGCTAGTTTAACCTATAGTTTATAATAATTTATATAAGAAACCTATAGAACTACTACTAGTAATACTTAAATTATTTTATATATACCTTAGCCTTTATTAATATTATTACCTCTAGTTATATATACTTAGATAGTTTATCTATAATAACTATTAAGAACTATAGATTATCCTAATCTTAGGCTAGGAGGTTAGTTATAAAGTTAATAGATATCTATAACTAATATTTATTAGGGGGTGGGATTAGCTTTAGTAAGCCTTATTATAGCTACTAGCTCTTTTATTCCCTATAGTAGTAATAATTCTATATAAAATAAGCTATATTCTATAATATACTATTCTAATAAAAGTCTCTTTAAAGCATCTTAAAAGTTATATTCTAGCCTAGGTAACCTAGTAAAGGTAAGTTATAAATATATTAAATTAGTATTATAGTTAATAGTTCCTATTTAAAAACCTATATTTACCCTTAAAATTAAAGCACCCCTTTTATACTAATCTAATAATTTATAATTTACTCTCTAGTGTTAGTAATATCTAGAAACTTCCTAGCTTTAGCTATAATTATATTAAGCTATAACTTATAAGATTTATCCTAAGTTATAGACTAGTCCTAAAGAGATTAAAGGTACTTATTTATAAATATTAATATTCCTATAAGGACTTTATTTACTACTATAATAAGTCTAAGGCCTATATATAGTTATCCTTACTTAAAACTAAATTTTATAGGACTTATTACTAAGTATATAATTAATACCCTTATCTTTTCTATCTCTAGCCTATTTAGGTAATATCTTAATAATATATCTAGTTACTTTGCCTATATACTTAGTCTATATTATAGATAGAAGTTAAATAGCACTAGAGTCTTTACCTATTATACCTATTATACCTATTATTCTAATATTTCC
Source organism: Epichloe baconii (assembly GCA_023650635.1). Lineage (NCBI taxonomy): Eukaryota > Fungi > Ascomycota > Sordariomycetes > Hypocreales > Clavicipitaceae > Epichloe > Epichloe baconii. The sequence continues at coordinate 696,346 of CP097908.1, read as the reverse complement.
CTTAGGGCTATAAAGTACTCTAAGTTCTTATAGTTTATTAATATTATAAATAGTTTACTTATACTCTATAGCTTTACTAACTATACTCTAAGGTAAGAGATAATTACTAATAGTTCCTTATTATATATAGTATAATTCTATTAAGTAAGCTATAAATAAACTAAATAGTAAGCTACTAGATATAAGATACTATTATTACTAAGCTAGGAGAGGTAGCTACCTAGTGCTATTCCTAAATAATTTACTTTAACTAATATATCCTTCTTAGGGTCCTATTAGGTTAGAATAGAATATAATATAAAGGCTACCTTTAGAGCTTTAAAAGCCTTATTATACTTATTTATCTAGTAAAAAAGTACTCCTTTTTTATTAGGTTAATAAGAGGGCTTATAATATTAGAGAATCCTAGTATAAAGTTATAATAAAAGTTAGTAAAACTAAGAAACCTATAAATACCTTAGACCCTTATTAGAGCCTTTTAATCCTAAATTACTATAATCTTCTTCTTATCTAGGTAAATTACCTTCCTTACCTAGATAATAAACCTAAGGTACTTTACCTCTTTTATAGTAAAGATATACTTCTTAATATCTAGGTTTAGACTAGCCTATTATAACCTAAATAATACACTATAAACCTTTTATATATAGTCCTTTTATAATCCGCTTAAGTAAACTAAAATATTATTAAGATATATAGTAATATAATTACTAAGGATATTACTTAGCATGCTATTAATATACCTCTAAAAGGTTATAGGTATACCTATAAGCCTAAAGGGATATACTAACTATTTAAATAATCTAAACCTTATATAAAATACTATTTAATATTCTTTACCTTTAGTAATTTATATATAATAAAAAGCTAATTATATATCTAGCTTTATAAACTACCTTACCTTAGATAATAAGTATAATATCTCCTTTACTAGTAGTAAGGGGTAATAATCTTATTTTATAATCTTATTTAAGGTATAATAGTTTATATAGAACCTCTAACTACCCCTAGGCTTCTTTACTAATAATACTAAAGCTATTACTAATAATAAACTTACCTAAATCTAACCCTTATTTATTAAGTCTATTACTTACTTCTAGATTTTTAGTAAATATTCTTAAGGTATATTATATAAAGGTACCTATAGTAAATCTAGTTTATTCCTATTTATATCCTATTTTAAGCGAATATAGTAGTCTAACTTCCCTAGTATAGTAGTAAGGTATTTACCTTACTTTCTAGAAATAAATCCTTAAAGTCTTATAATACCTCTAGTAAGGAAGTAAGAAGCTCTTACTCTATAGCCCTTAGTATTATATTAATTTATAGGATAGATATAATTTTATATAGACTTATAGTGTAAAGCTAAATATATTCTTTTTACCTCTTTACCTAATACACTATCCCTATAAAGGTTAAACCTAGAATAAATACTATAAGTTAGTTAACTATCTTATTAGCTATAGCTTATATTTATAAGTTATTTACTAATCCTATATATACTTATTAGTATATTATATCTAAGTTAATTCTATTTCTTTCTATCTATAGTGTACTAAGGATTAGTTACCTTATTAGCCCTAGGATTATATATACTATAATTAGCGTTTCCTATCTATCTAAATCTAACTAAAAGTAAATAATATATAATATAAATAAACACTTCTTATAGCTCTTTTTCCCCTTATTTTACACTAACTACTATATAAACTAACCTCTTAGTTAGTAAAGGGAGGTATTTTAATTAAAGTTTTTAGACTAAGTATTTACTTATAGTAGCGTAGTAGTTATAACCTATATTAACTTAAGTATTTATAAAGGTAGTCTTATTAATTAAAGTAAAAACTAAAAAGGGAAGGAATTTATATTATTTTAAATCTCTTTAAAGTCCCTATTAGTAGTAATTATATACTATAAATTCTCTTTATATCTCTATCCCTTATCCCTTATTAAATAACTTAATAAAGGGGTTACTCTTTTCCTAACTACTCTATAAATTTAATATTTAAGTTAGTAAAGGTTATATTCTTTATATTATAAATATTAATAAATAACTTCTTCTATAAGTAAATAATAAGGTATAAGGAGTATACTAATATAAAATATCTAGAGAAGCTATACTATAGGTATTTACCCTTATTATAGTATATATTAAGTATATCTTAAGTAACCTAGTTAGTATATTTCCTACCCCCTTTATTACCTAACTTTTACTATTCTATAGACTTTCTAGGTCCTTACTAAGTTCCTATTATACCTATAAATTAGATATTAGTTATTAGCATATCCTTATCCTATACTTTCTTAGCTAGATTAGGTATATAATTACTTTACTTATATATCTAGTGTTTTTCTTTAATTAGTAAGACTTAATATTAAGTATAATACTTTAAAACTAGGTTACTATAGCTATATAACTAGCCTAAGGTATATCCTATCTAATACTATAGTCTTATATTTACTTATTTAGCGCTATATATAGCTTAGCTAACTTTACTAAGTTAGCCTAACTAAGTCCTCTAGTAAGCGCTAGTTTTTATTTAAAATAAATATAGAAATTACTAAATTATTTATTCTATTACTATATTAACTAGTTAAGTTCTATAATAGCTAATTCCTATTAATAAGAATTATTAAATATCTCCACTAAGTATCTAAGAAACTAGGGTAAGTTATAGTAAATAAGATATTCTTTTTTAAAAAGGGTATAACTTATACCTAAACCTTAGGTAATAAGTTCTAGTATATAAAACATTACTAGTCCTAGTTATCCCTAATAAATACCTTATTTAATAGTAACTTATAGGCTATAAGACCTCTCTATACTAAGAATAAAACCCTTTTACTATTAAATAGGGGACCTATAGGTAAAGGCTTATATTTAGGTTAGGGTAGTATAGGTATTATATTATCCCTTTTTATAAGGTAAGTAATTTACTTTACTTACTACTAAATTAGTTCCTAAAGTAATAATAACTTATTAGTATTTATTTTATCTAGTAGTAATAGTATATTTACTAGTTACTATATTTCTATAATAAAGAATAATATATATAAAGAACTAGCCTTATAGCTACTATATATAAGTATTTAAAGTAAGAATATTATTCTTATAAAAGAAGAAAGGAACTATACTAGTAGTTATATAAAGCCTAGATTTATAGTAACTTATGTGTAGCCTATGCATAGTCTACGTATAGCCCTAACCTAGCCGCACACAGTCCGCGTACTTCCCGGAGCCGTAATTAACCCAAGCTTATAGCTCGAGTCCATAACAGTTAGTTACTTTTCTTAATAATAAACTCCTTACCTTATCTAATATAAATATATTTTTAAACTTATATAATTTCTTAGGGATATTTTTAATAGTTTTATATACTTTTACTTCCTTATTATCTTTAAGGGTAATAAACTTATCTTTTATAACTCCTATAATAGTATATATAATAGTTTTATTATATATTACCTTTATAAATTTATAAGGAGTTATAAGTAAAAAGGCCTTTTTCTTTTCTTAAACTATTACTTTTATAAGTATAAGTAAAGATATATAAATTTAATAGTAAGTATTCTTAATATTAATCTTTAAGAAAAAGTAAGCCTTTTAGTACTAGTTTAGGATCTTTAAAATTAGGGGAGAGTATAGTAATTCTTTTATATTACTTTATTAAGTCTTTAGTAATTTATATATAATTAAAGTGTTTTATCCTTCTTTAGTATAAATAAGATAAGTATACCTATAGGGCTCTTAAAGAGTCTTATCTAGCCTTTCTATAGGTTTTTATTAATATACTTATAAAGCTTCTTTAGCTTACTTTAAGAGAGGGAGTAAATTAGCTTATATAAGGGTATTACCCTAGTATTAGGTTAATTATATAGTTAGTTACTTTTCTTAATAATAAACTCCTTACTTTATTTAATATAAATATATCTTTAAACTTATATAGTTTCTTAGGGATATTTTTAATAGTTTTATATACTTTTACTTTCTTATTATCTTTAAGGGTAATAAACTTATTTTCTATAACTCCTATAATAGTATATATAATAGTCTTATTATATATTACCTTTATAAATTTATAAGAAATTATAAGTAAAAAGCCTTTTTCTTTTCTTAAACTATTACTTTTATAAGTATAAGTAAAAGTATATATATTTTTCTATAAGTATATATATTTTTCTATAAGTATATATATTTTAATTAATATAAGGCTTCCTTTACTCTTAAGTCTTTATTTATAGCTATATATAATAGCTTAAGGTTTTTTTTTCTCTTAAGTCCTTAATAGTAATAAATACCTTATAAATACTATATTAAGGGACTATAAAGGCCTTTACTACCTTAATAATAAGTACTATAGCCTTAGCTTAGTTAAGCTTATAGTTCTTTATAAATTTAGTACTAATAATATTAATCTTAGTATAGCTATCTAAATTTACTACTATTTTAATATCTTTTTACTTATAAATAGTAACTAATATATAAAATTAATACCTTATTAATACCTTAGTATTTAAGGTAAAGGTAAGGGTATTTACTTTTACCTTAGGAAGTTTCCTTAGCTTTCTTAAGGCTTTTCTTTAGCTTATTATAATTAAATATAAAATACTCTATATTATTATAATTATAATATTACCTCTTATCCCTAACTTTACTATTATTTAAGTAAGTAACTAAACCCTTTTCTTAGTTTTTATTTCTTTAATTTTTATAAGGTTTATAGCCTTATAAAAAGTTATATTTATAGTACTAAGGGTTCTTATATAAGCCTTTATTTTCTAAGTACTTAGGCTTTTACTTACTCTTTAGTATAGCTTCTTAAAATTACTATATAAGTTATATAACCTTTTCTTAAGTCTTTCCTATAATAAAGGTATATAAGTTAATATAGTTTTATAGTTTAGGAAGTAATTTTATAAAGAATATAAGAGTATAAGACTTTTTATAGCTTTTTCTAGGTATTTCTTTAGTAAATCTAAGTAAATACTAAATTTAATAAGGCTTTAGCCCTTATATTACTTTATATTCTCTAGCTATATAGCTATTTAGGTATTATAGTTTATAAAGTCTTAAAGTAATATAAGGGTCTAAGTCTAAAATTTATCCTAGTTATCTTTAAGGTTATCCTAGCTATTAGCCTATTATTCCTTAAGGTATTTATCTTATCTTACCTTATAGTTAGTATATATATAATTAAGTATAAAGAAAATCTTTTAGTAATTATATTAGTACTTTTCTTTACTTTATTAAAGGTATAGTTTAGGTTATTAATTTATATCTTATACTTCTATAGGTTTATAAGGTATTAAAAGTTAGTAATATTTTAGACTTTAACCTTTTAGTTACTATAGCTTAAGAAAATACTAGCTTTTATTACCTTTTTACTTATTTTTCTCCTAAGTTAAGCTATAGTAAGTTAATAAGTTCTTATTTTTACTCTTATAGTTTTTAAAGTTATTTTAGCTAAGTAATTTACTTTATTATTACTATAGCTTTAGTACTAAGGGTAAAGGGTTTAATCTTAAGTATAGTCTTTATAAAATATAGTATATTCTTAGCTATAGTATTACCCTTATTTAATTAGTTCTAGTTATTATCTAATATTACTTTAGTAAATTAAGTAATTCTCTCTCTTATATTACTCTTAGGTAGCTAGTAAAAGAAGCTTTAAAATTATAAGAATAATAATAGCTAGGTAAAGGTATAAGGGCTTTAGTATATTAACTAAAGCTTACTAGGTCTTAGTATATTATATATATAAGTTACTAACTTATAGCTAGTGGCTTGCTAGTGTCACGTAAACCTAGCCCTAGGGTCTAGCTTGCCTACGGGGTGCGCTAGTGCACCTTGTGTTGTAAGTGGGGCCTCACATCTATTAGTGGCTTTAAATTAATATAGATATTAAGCTTACTAAATACTAGTTAATTAAGTAAATAGTTATAGTTTTCTTATAGATTATAGTGTTTAATAAGCTATAGTAAAATATAGCTTTTACTTTAAAATAAGCTAGTTATTAGTATTAAGAATATTCTATAAGCTTATTAATCTAATAAGGCATTTATATATTACCTTTATTTATTAACTAAAGCTAGATTATATTTCTATATATATTACATTAAATCTAAGTAAATATGCGTTTTATAGTGTAATAAGTGCTATTAATAGTATATATATACTTATATTTATCCTAGTAACTAAGTAGTAGTAATTTTTCTCTTAAAAGAGTAATATCTCTTAGAATATACTAGTAGCTATAAATTTTAATAATAATATCTTTATATATATATTAGTAAGCGCTAAGGGATTAATTTATAATAGACTACTGCTTTAAACCACTTTTACTAGGTTATTTTAAATATATAGAAAGCGTTTTTACCTTATAAATATAGGATTTTATATATAAGCTAGGTTACTTATACCCTTTATAGGTATTTACTATTATTTAAATAAGAATCCTAATAATAGAGAAGGGCTAAGAATAAAGGCTAAGCTTTATAATCTTTAGTATACTATCCTTTAAGTAGTAGTTAAGAAACTCTTTAAGTATTATAAGTAAAAGTTTAAGATAATTTACTATAGCATTACTAAGTATAGCTTTCTAAATTAAATTAAGATTATTTATACTATAATAGGCTTATTTAACTTTATTAAGTTAAGTAATATTATACTAGAAAAGTAAAATAGGCTTAACTTAAAGGCTTTAAATAATAATAAATACTAGCTTATTAAAGAGGCTTATAAGCTAGTAAATAGCTTTAATATAAGAGAAAGTCTATTAGTATAGTAAAGTATTATTATAAAAAGAGGCTTTTATAGTTATTAGTAATACTAGTAAGAGAGAGGTATTAAAATACCTAAAGATAAAAGTCTTTAATAAGGGAGGAATTATTTAGTATGTAGTTATTGATTTTTAAAAAAATTTTGTGTCATTGGTTGTGGCCAATGCATCTAATTTATTATAACACATAATTATTGCTAGCAATACCTAGCTAGTAAAACAATTAATATCCAAATACTTAAGTCTATAGTTATAAAAGCCTCTTTATCCTTACTTCTAAGCTTATTTTAAAGTATTATATTCTTTAGATTTTTCTTAACCTAGCTTATTACTTTTAATATTTAAGTAATGCTATAGCTTTTATAAAAAGACTTATAGTTCTCTAGTGCCTTTTTAAACTTACTATCTAATAGGTTACTTTACTAAGTAACTATAGTATATATATAAGAGTACTCTTACTTTTAAACTTAAGAAAATACTAATTTAAGTGCTATAAAAACCACTTTTACTATTAATTAATTTATATTCTTTTTCTAAATCCTCTAAATAAGTATATTACTTAAGGTAAATTTACTAGAAAAAGGTAATAATCCCCTTTAGTAAAGCTTAGGGTTAACTCTCTAAAGCTTAGAGTTATAAGCTAGCTAATTTATTCTAGTGTAAGTATAGTAGTAAATTATATTAGTTATACTAATATAAAGGGATTATCCTCTTTATTAAATTAATAGTCTTAAGCTATTTAATACTATTATCCTTAACTTTTTAGTAATCCCTTATTAATTATTATCTTTATCTATTAGATTATTAAGATATTAGGCTATTACTATAAAGCTTATATTATTACTTACTTTTAAAATAATATCCCTAGCTAGTAAGTTCCTTAAAAAGATATTATACTAAGTATTATAAGTAATACTATTAGTAACTAATAGTAGCTAGGTAATAACCTTTTTCTAACTATACTAAACTTCTTTTTAAGTAACTTAGTATTTATATTACTTATTTTAAGTATATACTTTACCTTATTATATTATATACTTAAATAGCTTTTAGCTTATAAAAACACTTACTAATAGTTTTATAAGCTATAATACTTTTATTTTATTAATTTTATAATTTATTTATACTAAAGGTAATAATCTTATATAGTAAGGGTAATCTCTTTTAAAGTTACTTAAGTTATACTATACTTTATACTATTTAATTTACTATTAACTTAGGCTTTATAAAGCTTCTTTAGTAAGTAAATTATTTACTCTTTAGTTTACTTTATAATAATACTATACTAAGAAGTAGTAAATTAACTAGGCTTTAAAGTACTTTAAGACTAAAAAAGGATATTTTAAAAGAAAAGTATAAAAATATAAGGAATTCTCTAATAATAATTAACTTCTTTATAAAGGAAAGCTTTTATTATTATTATTATTATTAAAAATAAGAGGGGCTAAGGTAAGGTAAAATCTCTTTACCCCTTATATTAATAAGGAAAGGTACTATAGATAGTATAAAGTAAGCTCTTTACCTATATCTATAGCTAATTTGTACCTATAGGGGTCTTAAGTGCGCTAGCTTTTAAACGACTGCGCTGACTTGGATCACACCCTTAGAGAGGAACAAAAGACTAGGGCATGTAATCCGTAGATTTGTAAATTAATTCAGGGCGGCATTATATAGATTAAGACAAGTCTCACAATGCAACAAAAGCCACAACTTCTCTCTGTATTATTCCATCATCCGTCACCGATCACGACTGATCACCCACCACGGGACAACACCAAGTACGAAGTACTCCCGGGCGCCCGACGAGGCTGTGCTGATCCTGGAATTCTAGATCATGGGGCCGGCAATGCTTCTTCTTGTTGGAGTCTTCATGGCCCAGACCGCCACAGCCAGCTCAAAGCATTGCCAGCCTTTTTATTGGTATTACAAGAGCACCGGCTGTTGGAACGACTTTGATGGCTGCGTCATGGGAAAATGTTGGCACCACATGTTCTATATAAAGTGCCATTGTCCCGACGACCACCCCCATGTCAAGTGCAGCACTATTTGCTAAACGGTCGGGTTAGGGTTAGGGTTACCCTCCGGGGAGAACCACCTCCGCTTCTACCCGCAGGTGGAACATGTGATGACAGTGTCAGAGGATATTTTGGCTTGATGAAGCAGTTGTGCTGTATGAAAGCCGAGCAGACGGAGTCGAATTGATGAGAATTTGTCAAGATTTATAAACATGTATTAGATTTATTTTCTTACTCTACTAGTTAGTTCTTGAGTCATCTTTCAAGTCGCTGTTCCGGCAGAAGACGCATATTTCTCACCTGGCTGGTCCTGGCGATGCACCTATGTGAAGTGAGAGTCCTTGATCTGCTCCGAGAGATTTAGAAGCCCCTCGAGTTATCCTCTCGACTTGGAACATTTGTCGTGCACCCCGGGATCATGAACGGAGGGAGAACTGATGACAGAATGTTTTGAACGTCCGACGGGGTGTGACAAGACGCTGTAGTAGCTAGCAAGCCTAGAGACTGTTCCAGACAGTTTCCTATCCCTGCCGTCTTTGCTGTATGTACTGGCAAGACAGCGAGCGGCGTCCTTGGCAACCGGGGATGGAAGGCAAGCCCGGTCCGTACTTCCGAAAAGCTTCGTCTTTGAGAGTCGTGGTGATATTGTATGCAGTGGTCTCCGTGATACCGGACGCATTTGTTGATGCGGCCATGGGAATTGTCGACGCATCCTTCTCAAACTGGAAAAAAAAAACCCCTTCTCCAGCCGCAGTCGCTACTTGGAGGGACTGTTATCCGGGAGAGCTGGACCTGCTGCAAGACTGAAGGGGTGCCACTCATGTATGACAGCTTTTTCAGCATTTGCCATGTCATAGGAGCCTTCGTGTTGTCATCCCTCCTCTGGCGGAATCACCAATGTTGTTACCGCTGAGGATCGGAAAGGCAGTTCTATTTTTTTTTTTTTTTTTTTCTGTTTTTCAATTCCTTTTTCAACGGAGAAGACAAACAACGCAGTTGGATAGAAATAGCACCGAGTGAAACCCCGTACGTTCAGGTCTCCTGGAAAGCCATGTACGTCCACAGACATCAACCCGCAAGAAGCAAGTACTTCTTCGAGGCTGATTGCATTCCCGCATGGACCAAGTTTCCTCACGTGAGGAATGAAGCTGAATACAAATACATGTATGTAATGCTGTGGTCGCAGGAAAAGGATGTCAAGCCGGAGAGGGAGGCAATAGATTGAACTATGTAGTACGTCCGTATTGCGAAATAATAAATTAGCCTACGGGTCCGTCAACCGTGCCGCTCTCCACTTCGTAGACCGTCTCCTTGCAGTTTGGCTCCCCAAAGCGCTCCGACTCTCTAGCACCGCAGTAGTACAGAAAGATCTGATTGTTACACATAATCCGAAATATCGAATCAACACTCCCAGCCCGTACCATAAGCTGGTGTTGCTTATGAACAACCGTTGCCTCCTTATCACCGCAGTAGTACACATTGTTTTTCCTCAGGTCGCACTGGCCAGCGTCTTGGTATTTAGGTTCATGCTGTAGCTGCCTGCAATCCGCCAGCGTCTGTCCAGCAAAAGCAGCGGCCAGGATTGTCAATGTAAGGATTTGCATATTATGTAGTAGCTGTAGTGGGGGCGGAGAAGGAGGAGTCGGTCCGGTCTGGTCTGTTTTGGTCGAGTTGTGTAGTAACAGCGACGTGCCGGTTCTGCGTTGGATGTTTGAAATATAGACAGCGTTGGGTTATATATAGAATCTGCACCTTCCTTCATGGATTACTCCGTACTTGTACGGAGTACGGATTACGGACTACTTGCTCAGCATATCATCCGCCCTCATTGGCTTCACCAGCGATATCACAAGACAGGGGCCTCGGCGTTAACGGCAGTTAGTCAAGGTCATGCATGTAGGACCTTAGGAGGGATATAAGCCGACAACACTCCCCTGCTGATGTCACGCAGGAGTTGAGACTTGAATGCTAACCAATTGATTGTATTCTCAAGTAGTCTAGTGCAGCTAACGCGTCTCCATAATACTTCAGATAACCTCAAATTCACACATGATGCTTAGGAACCACGGTTGCCACTCCGAAAATCCCTGTCTCTTCACATGGATTCTTAAAATCATATGTCGATCCAGCATCACAGGTAAGAAAAGTTGGGTTTCCTTTTCCGGCGCAACTAATCTCAAACATCTGTTGAGACTGAGACTGAGACTGCCCAACCTTAAGACGAAGTGTGTCTTTCTTTAAGAAAGACAGTACTGCATCGTTGCAATTGAATTCATCGGAAGTTTTCTGGCAGTCGCCACCAGAGTACGCTGTGGGACGAGTAGCTAGTTGACACTTCGCTAGTGTAGTATGTTTTGTGAGAATAGCAGTGGCTAGCATTGCTAATGTAAGGATCTGCATAGTGGCGAGTGGTGGCGGGTGTAGAGAAAAAGGGTCTTATGTAATCTAGTTAAGTTAAATTTTAGTAAGGAGTAAAAGTTATATCATGGCTATATATATGCCTTATGTAAAACTTATCTTACCTTTTTTTAATATAAAAATATATTATTTTTATAGTAAATTTTTAATACATATAAATAAGCAGAGAAATGTTAGGTTATATATAAAAACGTCTATGTCTAAAAACATGCACTTAGCATATTATTCACAAGACAGGGGCCTTGGCGTTAACGGCAGTTAGTTAAGGTCATCTCCTTACATAGGCTTCATAGACCTTGTGGAGTCACGTCAACTAGGGTCTGTGTCTAATTAAATAGAAGTGGATTAGAGGTACATTCGCTTGTACATAATCCGTAAATAGGCTAATAATGAGTGCACTGCTAATTTTCCTTGTATAAATTGCTACGCCACACTTTTGCGTACTTACGTGGTTACTGACCTTGTGGCAGGGGGCCTGTGAGGGCCTCATAGACCCACAAGGTGTATGAAGCCTAAGGAGATAGGACCTGTACGAGGGATATATGCTGACAACACTCCCCTGCTGGTGTTACGCAGGAGTTGAGACTTGAATGCTAACCAATTGATTGGGTGGTACGGAGTAAAGGATGCTTGTATTCTCAAGTAGTCTAGGTATCGCGTCTCCATGATACTTCAGATTACCTCAATTTCTATAGCTTTTTTCACTACCTTTATATAAGGGAACTATTATAATAGTAACTCTTCCTTTCTATAGCTTTAATATAATAGAATTATTATATTTTACTAGTAAATATTATATAATTTAAATACCTATTATAACTATATCCTATTATTTGTATGTTAATTGTTATACTAGCTAGGTATTGCTAGCAATAATTGTGCTTTATATATATTAGATGCATTAGCCACAACCAATGATGAAAAAAATTATAAAATCAATAACTCTTACTTAAGGAGGGGTATTAGATTTTATAGCTAATTAGGACTACTTTAGCTAGATTATATAGTAAAGTGTACGGAGTATATTAGGGCTTATACTGCCTATAACCTATATATGTAACTTATACCTTACATGCAATATAAGCTGTCATATCATACAATTCTAACAAGAGTGGCTTCATGGCCAAAGGCCACATATGTCTGTATGCATCCAACGACTCGTCTTTCAGCTTCCGGCGCATCCCCTGACAAAATGGATTGAGGCATTATTACGGATACTGTATGTACGGAGTACGGATTAGGATTGCAATCCTCTCTCTTCTACTCCGTATAAGCTCCACACAAATAACTGTCTACGGAGTACGGAGTATAATCCTTCCTATTAGCCCAAGATACATACTCGTTCGTCAAGGGAACGTGAACCATGCCATGTGCATCGTAAGATAATCTATTTTAGGCGCAATTTGGGCCACCATTCGACATCGCACTCATCACTCGGCACCACTGAATCTTGCTTGCTTGATTGCTGGCGGGAAAAGAAAAGAGGAAAATGGCTTTCCGCAAAAAGCACGCAGTCTCCGAAGCCATGGAGGAGCGATAAACATGGTCGGCAAAGGGCTCTACATAATCGAGTATACTCCGTACTGCTGAGGCATAGACTGAAAAAGGCAACCATATGATGATTTGCACCATGGCCAGCCACCCGCCAAACGTGGTGAGGCCCAATGTCAGCCGAGTGTTTGCCAACACGAGATTTCTGGATCCGGTTATATATCCATGGTTGTCGTCAAGGGCCGGCCACTCAGGCACTTCGGGTGAGGATCCTTCCAAGTCTACAAGGGTACGGATCCGTACTCTGTGTTCTATGCACTCTACATGTAATACTCGGATACTCAACACGGCAAATATTGTTCCTCCGAACACCTATGTATGTACGCATAGCTCGGCCCGCGGTATATTGGCCAGTCAAACGTCTGTCCTCCGTATCTAGAACAACTACTTGACGAACTGGATGTTTTGGAAGAAGTGCCATCGGCCAGAGGTTGACCCCTTCGTTTCATTCGGCTAAAATGCCACTAATAATAGCATCAATATCGTCTTTCTCAGCCCTGAGTCGGCGCGGCTTGCAGTCGGCACTACATGTAGTGCACTGGACCACGCTTGCACTCCATGTAATAAGTAAGTAAGTAAGTACATGGCCCGTGATATCAGCGTCGTATACATAGAGCAGAGAAGAGCAGACGTCTGTCATTATGAATCCGTACGGAGTAATCCGTACATGGAATTGAGATGCAAATATCCCGGTCAAAAACATGCGTCCGCCATCGTCCTCCTCGTCGCCTCCAATGTTATGCAAGTACGGAGTACGGAGTATATAAAAATAGATTGACTTTTCGCATCCGCCAGTATTATGTACAGACTGTCACCACTTTCCGCAATAGAAACCGGGTCACAACACCGAGATTTGCCGTCAAGACGAAGTTCCTTGCGTCTGCCTGCCTGTCTGGCGTCCAGTGTAACCGCTGGTGCTTTCGACTCTGCAATTGCCGCGCGTGATATCAATGCCGTCACCAATGTCTTGACAAAAGTTGGCCAGGGCCTTGATGCATTGGATAGCGTAGTGAAGAGCTTCACCATCGACCCTCAGCCGGTCGAGCATGCTGCTGCTGCTGATGATGATGATGCTGTCATTCAGGCCCTGAAGGCTGGAATGTACTGTTGACGCCCGGGCGCAATTGTCACTAATCGAAGCCCGCCGGTCTATCGATTCCGATTGTGAGCTGAAGGTCAAGGGTGAGGCTCTATTGGACCATCTCAAGGCCAAAAAGGACATCATCTAGAACGGCAGCTGCCGGCGGGCTTGTTCGCAAGCATAATACCATGGACATCAACACCTACTCCTATTTTCTTATTGCCGCCACCGTTGCCAAAGTGCCCAGCAATGCTCAGGATCTTGCCAATACACTCGCCGCCGACCTCATGGAGATTTTGGACAAGGCTCAGACTGAGTTCAGTGAGGTCAATTGCATTGGCAAAGGAAAGCCCAGCCCTACAACCACCAGGAAGCCTAACATCACGACTTCCGAGGAGCCTTGCGAGACTAATACCACCACTACTGGTAGCGCGACCACTACTACTGGTACTACCACTAGAAAGACGGGAACTAATTCTGGCCCTGGCGGTACAAACCACAACTAGCACTGTCCTGACTAGCACTGATACTATAACTAAGACTACGAAGGCGGGAACCATAACCAATCCTGTAACCACTTTTCATCACACTAATGCCACAACCGCTTCTGCCAGAACCACTTCTCCTTGCTCTGATAACTATGACTACAAAGGCAGGAACCACAACCGCTTCCACTAGAACCAATACTTTTGTTCCCAGTGGCAACACCACAGGAAAAGCCAAATGTACTACCTCTGCCCCGGCGGTACTACTACTACTACTGGCACTGCTCTCATTGGAACAAGCGCTCCTATCTTGGAAACCCTCAGCCAACCAGCCCAATTTCAGCAGGAGCTGCTTTCGTCAGACCCGCCAGCGCTTTCGTCCTCGCTATCGCGGCCCTGGTCGTTGTCGTTGTGTAAAGAGTGTCCGGCGATTGAACAAACGGCAAGACCATGCCCGAACTTCTCTTTCTCTTCTCGTGTCTGACCCCCTCCATGTAGAAGCTGATCTAAAAACGGTCCACGATCCTGTCCTTACCTCTTTCCTTTTTAGAGCAGGGTTTGTACATCATTATGCGCACGCCAGATGGTCACGTGTTGCCTGTAAATGAACAATGTTGCGGGAAGATGAAACGCCCGGCATACACATAGATAGCTGTAATGAAAAGGGACTTCTTTCCACGTCCAGCCGTACGCTTGACTGTCTGCAATGATGTAATTCCCGACGTCGAATGTCAAGATATATACATATATAGTATGTACGTCATGCCCAAATCAATGATGCAAAACCTCTGATAGCACCCGGTTATGAACACTACATGTTGAACACCATGATCGCCGTCCACTGAACCAGTTGGATGAAAGAAAAAGCAACAGAACCCCACCGAAAAAGAAAAACAAGGCATATATTCAAAAGCAACGCTAACCTGACAACGTAATCGTATCCCACACACCTTCCACCTTGTCCGTAAGCCAATCCCACCACCCCTTCACCTTGGCCCCTATAGACCCATCTGCTTTCTCCTCATTCTCCCCGTCAGTAGTCCCAGTCTGCGCGGGTGTCGGAGAACTACTTGCTTTGACGGGCCGCTCAGGACTATCCTCACGTGAAGTGTTTGAGACGGCAGGTTTCACAGGACGAGCGGGGGACGAATTCTGTGGGACGAATGGTACTCGAGGGGGAGGATCCGCGGGTTCCTGCTGTTGACTTCCAGGCCCGTGACTACCCACGGGTTTGAAAGGGAGTCGAAGCGTACCGTTGTTGGGCTGGGGCTGGATGCCTAGCGAGTCACAGAGGATGTTGTAGACGTTTATGTTTTCTGGAAAGCATGTTAGTTGCAGTGGAAAAAAAAAAAAAAAAAAAAAATTGCTGCAGTGACGTACGGAACGGCTCAATCATGCTGTTGGCAGGGTGGGGAACGCTGGCCCTCTGGCGATGAAAATGGCCCGCATGAGGGGATGTTGGTGATCGTAGCCGTGGAGGCCACGGGGGTGATATACCTGGCCTTTCGCTTTGGCCTCGTCGACTACAAATTCGTGTTTCTGGACAATGGCCCAGCCTGTCTTGGGGACGATCCAGAGCGGCGCGATGCGGCGGTTCTTGGAGAAGTGGTATTTCGCCGGCATGTCCACGTCCCGGAGGTAGACGTCAAAGTTGGGGTTTGACTTGGCCTTTTCTTTGAGTTGGTCGTACAGCACCTGTGTGTCCTTTTCGTCCTTTGGTCGCAGCCCGTAGAGGGGCCATCCATCAGTGTGTTCTATCTTGAAAGTGTCGACCAGTTCTTCTAGCTGCAGGAGTCGCGAGGTATCCGTGGTTGCCATGCCGTGGTCGGACACCACGATGATGTTGACAATGTCGGTGAGGTTACGGGCTTCGAGGCCCCTGAATAGGTTGCCGAGCATGGTGTCGACGCTTTGAATCGTCGACCTGATTTCCGTGCTGTTTGGTCCGTATTTGTGCCCGTCGGAATCTACGTTGGGCACATAGGCTGCTATCAACTGCGGCCGGGTGTCCTTTTTCTCGAGAGAGGGCGTCGTGGAGGGGCCCGGCATGTCGAGGAACCCCAGGATCCGGGACACCTTGCTATCGAGGGCCTCTTTCCCATTGAACTTGTCGACGATGCTGGCAAACATGCCCTGGACGGGGCCTCGCTGCCTGGCCACATGTGCACGGCGGTGCGGACGCCCTGCTTCTCGGCCGACACCCAAAAGGCTCTCCTGCCCACCATTTCGCGTCCAGACTTCGAGCAGGGTCTTTGTAGTAGAACTCGGCCTGCAGGTCGGGGTCCCAGAACGAGTTGCCTACGATGCCGTGTGCTTCTGGGTACAGCCCCGTGGCCAAGGAATAGTGATTGGGGAACGTCAGCGACGGAAAAGAAGGAGTCATGTACTGCGGTGATACACCTTCTTTGACAAGAGCACCGAGTCTTGGCGTTAACCCTCGATTTAGAAAATCAGCCCGGAACCCGTCTAGGCTGAGAATGATTGTGGTTGGCGCAAACAGAGTCGTGCCGTTGCTGACGAGGTGTTGCTTGGTGGTTGCCCTCTTCCGATTCCGCGACAGCTTCCACGAGATGAGGACTAGAATGGTGAATCCGATGGCGATGAGGGCATGTATGAAGATCCATCTTCGCCAGCTGCGGCCCCGTTTGCCTCGTGCCTGGGCTACCAAACTGAGGCGGCGTCGGTCGGCCTCCTCGCTGTCCTCGCGCTCCGTGCTTTCGCCGGTTGAGCTTCCGTCCTTCATGCCGCCCTCTTCCATCTCGTACATGAGTTCGCCGTCTTCGCCATGGCGGGCGTTGTCTAGTACTCTGTTTCGCTTCTGTTTACGTCTGGCCCGCCGTGCTCGTTTCTTTTCGGCCATCAGGTTCTCCATGGATGCATTTGGCGAAGTCGGTTGTGATGAGCTCGGTCGGCGGCCGAACATCTTCAGCGGATTGGGAACAGAGAGTCCGGAGCCGCGGCGCTGTCGCTCCTGTTTCTGTCTCGTGGTCGTCACCAATCGGTCGAGTTCCTCCTCCTCCATCAAGACAATGCTGTCGGCGGCGCGCAATTCGCGGCTATTCCGCGCACGGAGCTGCAACTGGTCATCGTCGCTGTCTGTGTCTTGGTCGCTTCGGGAATGGACAGAGGATGCGTCGTCGTCGTAGGCCATGGGCGACAGCAAGCCGGCGCTGTCTCTGCGGTCGGCCATAGAGTGGTGGTTCGTGTCGAGTCTGTTTCGCGACATGTTGTCTGGACTCTGTAAGAGTGTCTATGAGTCGTGCGAGAGTACCATTGATGAAAGTCCAGACAAGCCAAGTGCAGGCTGTCGGGTTACGATGGAATGGGACGAGGGATTCAAGCGATTGAAAGAAGGTAGGCGCTCACTCTGGGGTGGCTGACTGGATCGAGGATTGGATGGCCCCTTTAGTGGGTCTTCCCGACCGACGAGACGATTTGATTTGCTTCGATAGGGGATTGCTCCTTATGTAAATCTGTACATATAGAAAAGTTTAGGTACCTCTTCCGTTTTTAGCTTAGTTACGGATTACTGCCGCGCCTTTAAATCAAACACGTTGTCTATCAGACTATCAGACATCTTCTCTCCTGGCCGGCAGACGTCCCCGATAGACAGTGGGCAATGTAAGACGTCTCACTGACGAGATTGACAAATGCCCAAGTCGACATAGCGTTGAGCGAGTGGCATCAAAGTAGAGATATGAGACGGCCTCCTCTTCAGTGAGCTGTGCCTGAGTAGTGCCTGAGTAGTGCCTGAGCGAGAGTGGCCAAAGGCGGCGACGTGAAATGTTAATTTTCCCCGCCTAATACCGTTGAGTGCTCTCTTCAAACCACTCATTTCTTGTACAGTTCATCTACATCATGTAAGTCAAGCATGTGGTGATTTGATCTCCTGAGTGAGACAAATTGTACCCGTCAGTCGGTGCGATTAACGAAAAGCATTCGTAAAAAAACCCTCCCAAAGCCACATGCGATGCGCTGCTTCCTAGGCAGACCATGAAACCAAGAATGTATTCCAATACGAAAATTGGGACAAAAACGCCGACCCACCAAACTCATATTCCCAATGCCTCACATGTTCAAATCAACCTATTGCTAACTTGTTCTTGAAGGCGCCGACTCAATTGGCATCTCTTCCAACAGAGCGCTGCTACGTGTATTTGTGCTTTGGCGTGGCCAGCCAATTGGCATATTAGACATCCTTTTGGGGTGCCAACACTCTCGCTGCGAACACGGCCGATCTTGACAGCGGTGGCTCCAATCGCTCGGTTCTTTTCCACTACAATAGACGTGCGAGTTTGCTTGCTGGTGGTGCGGATTCCTCCGGTCTTTCCGTCGAGCGATGACCCAGGCCGTGTTCCCAGCTTGCCGCTGGCAGCAGCAAGAATGGCCGCCGAGGTGGACTTTTGGAATCCTTTGAATTGTTGCACAGCGGACTTTTCTGATCGCTCATCTACAAGCATCCATCCAATCGCGGTCGCCATAGCTAAGAGCACAGCGGCGGTCAAGATTGCTGCTCCCGCTCGATCACCAGCTGTAAGGGATTTGTAACTAGGCGGCCTCGGTTCGTTCCTGCCTATATCGTTTCCGCCCGAGCCTGGGTTGCCTGTGCTGGTGCCGCCAGTCTGAAATGTAACTGGTGCTGGGCGATCTTTCACCATACATGCCAATGTGACCTCCATGGCAGCCATTTGTTGACCAACGCCGGTAGACCCATCGTACTTGTCCTGATTCCATTTCAAGCCACACATGCGCTTGTTGTTTCCCCGACGCATTGCTTAGCGGCAGCCACAGCCGAAGCTCGGAGGTAGGGCATGACGAAATCATAAGTATGCGGCGCCCATTTGGTGATTGCAGCCAACCAGCGACTGACGTAGGCCTTGAAGGATTGCTGGTCCGTACTGCAGAGATTCACAGGTTCACAAGCGACTTCGGTCATGATGTTCTTCTCAGGCCCAGTGAAGAATACTTTGCTCCCGGTCAGTAGGTTGTCCAGTCTCTCTTTCCAAATTGGCTTTTCGGTGTAGTTGTACATGGCTGCGGCGCCGAGGATAAAACCTCCGGCATTGTATGAGAATTGGTAAGGCACATGATCGGTGCAGTCAGCACCAATATGTCCCCGTCAATAACCCGCCAGTATTGGTCGATGAAGCCCACACCAACCATCCAGTCCCAAGTTCTGTCCGCCCATTCTGCGTAGGAGCTGTTGCCGGTGTAGAGTGCCAATCGGGCGCCAAGTGCGAAGAAGCAGGCTTGTGAAATGGAATTCTTATAGTCGTACCCCGATTCCATCTGAAAATTTGCCATCTCAGCCCCCACTGCAATGTTGGGTATCCCATCGAGCGGCTTGTGTATTAAAGACTGCCTGGGCAAGTGCCAGCCATTGTGGCTGGTCATCGGGTGGGTCAGGGAACTTGAGTTCGGCAGCAGTCATGACTGCGAGGCCCCAGAACCCTTGATCATCGTTCCCTTCCGTCAAAGTCTGATTTCGGGGCATATAATCGTTGTCGTCGCCAACTTGAAACAGGAGACCTTGCTCCACAAGTTTGTTGTACTGGTCATCACCCGTATAGTACCAGTAATCAATCAATGATCCTAGAAAGGCACCCGCCTCCCACCCTTCAATACTTAGTTAGACAATATGACCAACTGGGAAACAGCCCAGAAATGTTCCGTGGCTAAAAAGAAGAATCTGACACGTACAATAATACGGTGATGGAAGAAGACCTGGTGTGCCTCCTGGTTTGTCGCCGTTGTAATATGTCACAAGATCCGCGGTCATTTGCTTGGCGATTGATACAATGGATGCTGCCGAGGTGGAGGTCAGTTTTGAAACAGAGACAAACATCACAGCGCGGTATGAACCGAAAAAATGACCAAAAACGTCGTGAAGAGACAAACATACAAGTTGAATGAGGATCCAGATCATAAGCCGCAGCAAAAGGGTTTGTCAGCGTCAGTAAAGCTGCAAGCATCAACTTGGTGAAGCCAATCCCATGTCGTGAGTGTGCCATTGTCGACTAGTAGCGGCACCTCAGGTCTTCGAACTTGTCAACGACATTCGGGTATTCATTGGTCCATGAGCATCAAGCAATCAAGCCGTAAAGTGTGATAGGAAAGGAAACTTGACTGGAGCGCCGTACGAAGATCCCCAAGACTCGATGGAGACGGATATGCAGCAGGCTGGTACGGACTAGATCGTGACTCAATCTGAGTCTAAGGCGAGCGATTCGGGCGGCCAAAGACAACGTGCGTACTCGCAGAAACACGATGGATAGATATCGAAATAGGTACACAGCGATGGCGATGGTGTGTGGGAAATGAAAGCTACGTCAGTGACGTGGAGGTTCACGATCGAGACGGGCAGAGACGAGACTGGGTAAAGGCCGACGGCAATAGGATGAATAGAAGGTCCCCGAAGTAGTTGGTAGCAACTTGTGTTTGATGGAGAAGACCAAGGCTCTTGATGAATGCATACAGCATACAGTCGTTGAAGTTGTCTACTCAGGAGATGCCGCGAGGCGGGGTGGAAGCGATCTTCAGCAACGAAGGAAGGAGAGACCCAGTGATGTATGCACAAAGGGATCAATGGCCAGACCAGACACTTGCAAGGGGCTGGATCTGCGGGTTCGCATCCAGTCGATCCAGTCCAAGCACTTCACTTTGCTTTGCGTCTTTGTTGGGGGCATCCGGTATTATTTGATCGGCGAAAATCCAGGACATGACGCCAACAAGTGAACTCCACTTGCAGGCGGCCAACCTTATTGCGGCCGCTTTGGTGATGACATGACATGGACTCAAGTGCCTACAGGCTTCCATGTCGGCTTCAAGCCAAGGGGAAAAGGTAGGCATCTACTGTTTCCGTCGGCGAAGTGTGTGAAAATGGCAAATATTCTACTCCAGTGCGAAACTACTTGATGCAGTTGAGATAGCGGGGTGCGTTCAGCCCTGAGGCTGCAGGTGTTGTCCAATCACAGAAACCTTCAATTTAGTACGGAGTACTTGAAGACAAGACGGTGTGCTGGGTTTGCTTGAGCCACAGTATGCTTACATACGTAAAAATTCCACCAAGAACGCTGCAATTGTGGCTAGTGCTTCGTTCCACGTGATAGAATCATGGGCACGGAGTCACGGAGTCACGGAGTCCAGCGGGATTCGAGATGAAGAATGGCACTCAAGTTATCAGAATGAACGACCAATCTCCTTTTTCGTTGGTCTGGTCAGTTCAGTATTCTCAAGGCCTTACGGACCGACATACTTCCAAGCGAAGCAAGCATCTTCACAGTAGTCGTGGTCGTGGCACCGTTCACACTTTGAAGCCAACCTCAGACAAGTGACGTGTATCAGCACTACGGGTCTGGCAAGTCACCCATCGCCTAGGTGCGGTGAGGAAGTACTTGCAGAGATCCCTGGGCCGAGCGGTCCGCTCAACGTTGCCTCCGTGCCAGCGCTTCGCCTCGCCAACCCAGACCCTGGGCCAATGGATTCGGAAGGGCTGGCGCTGCCTTGCCTCCTCCAGCAACGCAAGCTGTCAAGTCTGACGTCCCTTTCTCACCAACTCCGAAATACCCTCTGGCCATTTACTCATCGTTTCACTCCATCAAAAGAAAACCCTCAGCGCCTTCACTCAGTCGCGCCAATACCAGTAGCCGCGTCGATTTATCGTTGCTGTCAATCTAGCGAGCCCTCTTCTAGTCCCATTTCGCCGATCGTACTTCATTTTGTCGCTCTTCCACCTCTACCGTCTACGCCAAAATGTCCCACCAAGGCCCTTATGACCCCCATCCTGCTGATGCAGGCCAGCATGCTGCGCAACCTGGCGCCGATCGGGTCAAGAAGATTCAGGAGGTTGGTTCTTGCTTTAAGACATCACGCCTTGTTTGAATGACTACAACCTTCACGCTGGAGTATTTCGAACGCCCAGAGACCTCAAGTGCGAGGCCTCTGTTGCTGCCAGGCCTCAAATGTCCTGATCTGTGGTCGTCATAACTACGTGCAATTCACCGATCTCTCGCCACTTACTGCCTTCTTCTCTGGTAGCAGCTGCGTTTCATGCTGCCGCGTTGTCAGTGATGACGCGATCGCAGCAAGCGATGCAGCTGAATGTGACGGCACTATGGAGAACCCTTTGTTCCCCATTACTGCGCACGTTACGCGAAATCTGGAAATGCGCCTCTTTTCAATACACCTCGCCTATATGCAGTGCTGACTTGTGTTTCCAGGACATTAACGACACCGTGGGAATCTTGCGAGACAACATCAACAAAGCCAACGATCGAGGTCAACGCCTGGATGCCCTTCAGGATAAGACGGACAACCTGGCTGTTTCTGCCCAAGGCTTTCGCCGCGGTGCAAACAGAGTTCGAAAGCAGATGTGGTGGAAAGATATGAAGATGCGCATTTGTATTATCGTCGGAATTTTGATTCTCCTGCTCATTATCATCATTCCCTCGGGTATGTGACCCCATATTCCTTGCTGCGGTGTTGACTGCGCACAACGTCTAACTCTTTCAATAGTCCTTGCTACTCGCTAAGATTTGATTACTGTGGACAAATTGTCAGTTGAAGTGTGATCATGATTGTCAGGCATGGCAACGTGGACCTTTGCAAAGGCAGCGATGGGAAGATGGTTGGCAACGTAGACGGCATCTTGCTGCCACTACGAGTATGCTTCAATGCGACGGAGTTGGTTCACCGTTGGAACGGGATTTGGAAGCCTTGGGTTTATCGTATTTTGCTTTGGTTCGGGATCCTCTGAACCTCCCGAAGAACAGGTACATTATAATGTCCTGCTTAGTGTGCGAGGTTTGTGTGTCAATCGTCGTATAAGGCAGATCGAGCAAACTATGATTATGTATGATCGAAGTTGTGGCGTTTATATCACGCAATTGTGATGCTTTTCAATTTAATCTGTCGATGCATGCCTAATTGATGCGGGAGGGGTCGAGCTCGCGTTAACTCTTTAAAAGAGTTGAACTCACAATGCTTGGACGATGAAGTTATATTCACATTTCCATTCTTAGCCGACTAATCCTCTGCTGTCCGGCTGCTCGAGCCTAAACACTGAACGAATTTTCGACATGGATGAGGTCGGCCAAGTGTCGGATAATTCAAGTCCGAGGGCTTCTTGGGCCGCGTTCGATTGGGATTTGAAGAATCGGCTGGCAGCCATGTTCTTTGCTCGCCCAGAGCCTGTTTCGTATCTATAGTGTGACCCAGATGTTCTATTGCTAGACTGCACTCATAAAACAAACAGGTAGCCGTGCTAAGCCGTGGAGAAGTGCATGATAGTCTTATGAACGACAATGAAATGCAAGATCCAGCCGTGATTGCCATTCAAGAACCTCAAGTACGGAGGATCAAGCGTCGTCAGCCCAATGGCTCACCGCAACTGGACGAAAATGGTGTCTCTAGGCTGCACAAAAGAAGGCAGGTGGGCCATCAGACGTATGCTGTGAATGCGAAAGAATTCGGCGGCCGAGCAGATTCCGACAGTCATCAATCAGATCTGACGGCAGCTGTGTTGGGACGCCCTGGAAGACTAGCCATGACAGTCTCGGCTTACATGGAACGATCGCATAGTCAAACTGCCGCACCATAGAGGAGCCAATATCGATGGAGAGATGATAGTGGCTGGACACCATTGGTCTGGACTGCCTGAAATAGCTGATATCAAACCTACTATTTGGCTGCTTCTGGATACTGGCAAGGTCGATGCCGATGCTAGAGATCAGAGTGGCCAGAAGTCATTGGTACAAGAGACCAAGGAGGACGAATCGTAAAGTCGCAGGGCGGATTGGCAGGCAATGTCCAAGTTGTGTCAATGAATGAAATCACCGACGTCTTGATCTTCATGTTAGCATGACACTCCAACGTCTCATCACGAACAGTCGACTTCAATTTGAGAAACCATGATGCATGTATCCAGGAAGGGGCATCTCGGGGATGGGTTCTAGCAAGACATGGCGCGTGCACGAAATGATCATACCACTCAAGACACAAACACAATCCACATCACGCCTGTGAATGTCGACATGTGAAGTTGGTGAGGTGAAACCCCTCGGTGAACCCTTGATCAAGAAGTGTTGTTGGTCATGAAATGTCCTCGGTCAAGAAGTGACAACTCTCGGCCAAAAACTGTCCCTGGCCATGAGATGCGGTAAGGAACTGTCCTTGATTTAGAAACATGGTTGTTCAAGTTTTGGTCAAAAAGTGACAAAACGGTAAGACGTTGATACAAAAGCGGTCAAGACATGCTCTTCGTGAAGGGGTTGTCCTAGTCAGGCCGGTGTCGGAGCATCGAGGCCTGTGAGAACCTGAGGCAGTTAGTTTTGATGCCTGAGAAATCAAAGCGCCCCTGCCCGGTACCTTGTACCTTGCATCCTCCAACAAACGTGCCACGCCCCACCCTGTCATACTCGTTGTGTCCCGCATTCCGTGACGAGACGCTCATGAAATTGGCCACAACCTTGTTATTGCTGCCCCACGCCTCAATCTCAGTCACCAAACAGCATCAGCTGCATGAGATGTCGAACATGCATATACGGTCCCAGTACATTTCACCTCACCATGCGACAGTGGTTTCTCCCAAGGGATTGCGCCATGGGTGTTACGTTGTAATTAACAAAGGATGTAAATCAAGCTGAATATTGACCTACAATTTGATTTCAAAATTCAGTAATGGGTATCGCAACCATCCGTCTTCGTGGCAGCGTTCGGTACTTCGACACTAGTCACTAACAATGCACTTGGATAGCCAACAATGTGGCCAATGTTCTCTTGGAGGTCCAATTCGCGTCACTCTCTGCGGGCATTGGAACCAACTGTATAGTTAACTAAGTGAGTGGACGCTAGAGCTTCCTAGTGAAGCCAAGACAAGATGATATGGCGGGTTCGAGATGCTACAATACAATAATTTGTAGCTCTAGCCTGTGAATCTGCTTGAATCAACCAACCTAACCAAACTCCCTTCCACATGGCCTATTCTGCCAGGAGGATCATCAGCACATAACCCCCCACCCATCCAGATTCAAGAGCACGGTCCGAGCCAGTCACGACGAAACAAGCACGTATCTTCACCGTGCAAGCCATCACCCGCCAAATGGTGGAAACCTAGACTGGAACGTTTGGCGGGTCTTTGATGTTACCGATTCCAGTGTCCTCGATGAATTTTTGGACCGCGGGCTTCATGGATTTCCACGTTGTTTCATTGAAGGAAAAGTCGGTTTGGCCAAAGTCCCAGTTGACATTGATCGTAGTCATGGAACTTTTACCTTTAGAGACCGTGTACATTTCCTGACTCAAGGAATAGGAAATATTCCGCAAGGCTTTTTTGTTCCAGTCAGTAGACTTGCCGTGGCGCCGCCAAGGATATGCGTGTACTTACATGCACGTAGGTCGTCTCGCACTGGATCATACGTGTATACTTGAAGCATACTCCAGAAAGTCCGACGATCGGCCGTGAATCGGGTCTCATTGATGGTATCTGCAATTCCCTTGAAGATGGCCTCAAGTGCCGCTGCAAGTGGCCGGGAAGCACGATCCCTTCCAGCATGTTGGCGAGAATTTGCCAGTGGAACCTACTCTTTTCGATGTTGACCACCTTGGAAACTTGGTTGCGCCGAGGGCTGTACATCCTGACACACCGTTAGCCTCCCTTGTGTGACAATCGATTTGAGCAGCTGAGCAATCAACACGAACCATGTGTAAACACCGTCGTTGAAATAGGTGTCCAACACCCTCGCCCGGTATTGAGAGCGTCTCCATGCAGAATCATCGCTGTCATCGGTTGGCAGCTGACCTTCCTCTTTCCGCCGCCTCACCTGAATGCCAGCATGAATGGTCGCCAGCTGGTGAGTCAATTGGAGCATTTGCTCAAGCTCATCCATGCGGTCCTTGAACTTTGCCCCCAAGTCAGGGCCAGTCATGTTAACGTACAGGATGTTGTCGGGATCATTGAACCCCATGTCATCGTCACTAGGTATCTCACTCTTCTTGTGAGGGGCATTAGTGGGAGGCTTGTCAATGGGAAGTCCCGCCACATCAGGCCATTGAGTTGTCGAAGCCATGGGTTCTAATGAAGCACAGATTCAGTCGAGTTGGTACGGTGATGAAGGATGGGAAGTTGCCAAAAACAACGACAGGACTGAGTATGTGGCAGTTCTTGGTGTCCCCTTGGTCAGTGAGGTATACGCCCTTTATATCCTTTGTCTTCGACTTTGATTTTCTGTGACCCAGGGAAGCCTTGGACCCAGTTGTCTCTGCACGCGTGGACAGGAAAGTCTCATGCAAGCCAGAGACTACAGTGCACCTTGACGCCACCATCACACATGTACTTTGGTGGGAGAAAAGCCTTGGGCATTGATGCCGAAGGACTGCATTTGAGCCAACATGAATTTCCAAGGACTGATGTGACACTGAATGTCCCGTGTTGAATTAGATTATAAAAGCTCATATTGCACAGAACCGGATGAAATGCATGAAAATGATAGCCAACCATCCCACATAGCCGTGGTGGTGGTAGTTATTATTAGCCCAGCGATCGAGTTGCACGTTGCGTTGTAATATGTTGGACTACGAATATACTGACACGGGCTTCTACTAGGTAGAAGTAGACATGGTCTGCCGCTTCGCTCATCATTTCACATCTACAGATGACGAAAAGTTTTTAAAGGAATCGATACATGCATGACAAAACAACAACATCCCACCAGCCCACTAAGAATATCAACAAGTCGTATCGTAGTATTCAAAGTTGTGCAACAACGTCAACATGAGCGGCTGACGGCTGAAATTGTGTAACGACCTTTCACAGATGGCGCCCGAACGAGCCCGTATGTGCTGCCGCGGATCAGGGGGTGCTTGGGCAGACCATCCTAATGGGAAATGGACTGCATAGTAATATGCGGAAATACGACAGTATCTTGCAGAAGCAAGCCGATGATCGAGACACGGATGATCCACGTTGCATCGTGCTGTCGCAGCACCTTTAGGATATTCGGTGTCTTACATTAGCCGCCTCGGCATATGCCCGTTGCAGACAGACAAGCGTGTCAGCTTTGATGAGCACATCAGTGAGTTTGTGCTATATAGCCGAGAGAGTACGCCGTACCCCGCATACAAGATGGCAATTCCAGTTCAAATCATCTTCATCTTCATCCAACATGACTGTGAGTGTGAGTGTGAGCGTACCTGAAGTAGAGCCAGTGGCTCTCAGCCTGAAACCCGGGTCGGACCTCGCGTCTGCGGAAACGGAAACAGACGTGTCCAACGACTACGGCACCCCAATCTACTTTTTCTGTACTACGTACCGTTCCTTCCAGGTGACAAGAAACCAGACCTTGACGCCATACAAGACGAGTTCCAGACCTGGAACGCGTGGGAACTCGGACAGGCAGAGGTTCAACTAGTGAGAAATGTCGAAGCCGGCAAGCTTCCGTCTGACGACTCAGTCGCCTCTCGTGTCACCAGAAATAATTATCGTTCCAAGGCGATCGACTTTTTCAGAGGAGGGAGTGAAGCATGGTACGTTCCGTTCCCTCCCACCCCCAACCGGTCTCCCGTGAGGCTTCAAGACTCAAGACTCTAGTTGGGGACGACTTCAAGGCTTTCCTCGCAAGTAACAAGAGAGACGGCAAAACCGTTGAGACAACTCAAGATGGGGTCAACGGTGCCATCCTACATGGACTGCGGGCCCTTGCCACAGAGCATCATCAACTTCAGAGCCAGTTCGGGGTTGTTCTCAGTACCATCAGCGGCAACGTGCTCCCGGAACAAGAGAACAAGTTTTACTTTAGCCATGTCCACTACAAGTACGACCGTGATTCCAGAAGATTTCTGCCAGGTATGGTGTCTAGCTCATGGCCGCGTATGCCCAGTCATTGACTGGTTTTTAGTTATTCTCGACACCACGTTCACTGTCAGGGTACAAGGCAGGGGAGGAAGCGAGGCTGGCAAGGATGGGTTTTTAGTAGAAATCAATCTCTCTACTAATATTTACACCTTTGATCGGAGGCTCTGGAGGGACCTTCGACATGAGGGAGAGGAGGCTATCAACATGGGAGAGCCCATCCGTGGGCGAATGGCAATGGACTTTTACATTGATGGATAGTTGAGGTACCCTCACGCGCAGAGAATCTACAATATTGGCGTTATGATATTCCATGTCCATTCATTCATTCAGTCATTCATTACCATCGGTGGAGAAATCCAGGAGGGCAACTATAAATCTAGGGTACATGTACGATTTCTCAAATTCGGTCGTCGCCTCATCGACCACCATTTGTCCTTGTCATATAAGTTCTGCCCCTTGCTGTTTGTTCTCTTGCTTTGCTACGATTTCTCGTATTTTGTCAGTCCGGAACACTAGATTGGGTGAGTACCAGGTGCTTCTTATTAACAGTCTCGCCGTCGGGCAATCCTACTCTTGTATGAGGATTTCAGTGGTTTGGAGAACCTCTGCTAAGCTAAACTCCACTGTATAAGACAAGAGCTTGGAATTAGAGCCTCTGATCTAGGTCTTCTCCTATATGGTAAAGTTGAACTTAGTCAAGGTTTCTAAACCACTAAAATCCTAGCTATAGCGCCTCTACGAGGTAACAGCTCTTGAAGCGCGCCTGTTACGATACGAAATGTAAGATCTAAGGAGTGTCAAGGTTGTTGTTCAATTCAACTAGCTAGAGGTCAGAGCTATCGTCTAATATAGGGGTTCTAGGTCACGTGCTAGCCACATCCGAGGTGTTATGGTACTGACAGGCCACATCCTAACTTAAATCAAGGTTCTCCACCATGTGCCAGCGCGACTTTGCAACTTGGACCTACCAAACCCCTCATCAAAATCCCTCCCGCTCGGCCCTATCCTTTTCCTCACGAATCGATCGCGAACCCCTCGCTCACCATGTCCGTCATCGGCATCACATCCAAAGCTCAGTTCGACGAGCTCCTCAAAGAGAAGCCCGCCGTCGCCCTCCTAGCCCACGCCGTCTAGTGCGGCCCCTACAAAGCCATCTCGCCCGTCTTCGAAAAGATTGCCTCGGAAGGAAACAATGATGCAAAGGTGACTTTTGCCCGGTTCGACACGGACGAGGTATCCAATCTCGCGCAGGAACTCGGTGTCCGGAGCATCCCCGCCTTCTTCGCCTTCAAGCACGGCGAAAAGGTCGATAACCTGGCGGGGGTGAACCCCCTGCCTTGCAGAAGCTGGTCAAGGATCTGGCTTCGTTAGGCGAGTAAAGTATGGAGCAGGGATCTCAGTTGATGGAAACTGTTGGCAAGCACTCTCTATTTTAGGATGATGCTAAAATGCGACTCGTGCTCTCATGTTTCAACAGTCGACGCAGCATTACAGCGATTTAGCAGCTCAATCCTCGACTCTCTCAACCTATCCCATATTGATTTCCAGTCAAGCTGGCTTGACATTGGATTCCGGCAGCATCGTCTCTTGCCACCAAAGATCATTTGCTCTCGCTACTACCGAAACCCCAGTTACTCTTCCAAGCCCACGATACTAAGAACGCACTTATCGGCGAAACAGTCCAGCATCGCGGAATCCAATGTCAAGCCAGCTTGACTGGAAATCAATGTGGGATAGGTTAAGAGAGTCGAGGATTGAGCTGCTAAATCGCTGTAATGCTGCGTTGACTGTTTCGCCGATAAGTGCGTTCTTAGTATCGTGGGCTTGGAAGAGTAACTGGGGTTTCGGTAGTAGTGCGTGGTCCTGTTGGCTGACGTGGTGACTTCGAGAGCATTGCACCGCTCTTTGATGTCATCCCACACTGGCTGTAGGTATTGCCTGGGCGTGTGTGCAAGACAGCAAGTACTCATGTTTTCGATTTCATGATAGCTATGCAGTAGCTGAGCCAATCATCTAGATCGTGATGCTAGAAGAAGTCAGGAATGTCCTCGCAGCTCAGCACTTGCCGTCCCTGTTCCTCAAGATGGTTGACCCATCCTGCTATAACGCTTCCGTGCCGCCTGCTGTTCCAAAGCGCCCTCCTGGACGTAGCAACTCGGCAATACTCCGAGAAGCCCTTCTCCCCATCAAGGGTCTCTCGACAGCACACACTCGCTCCGTAGAGAAGAGCCCGTTGTCCTCATGTCCCTCAAATTAGTATGCCTCGTTCGATTTTTTCAAATTTTTTCAAATTTTGTTTCCTCTTCGCTCAAGCCGTCAACGAAGCCGAGCCCGTGTTATCAGCACCAATCCATACGAACGAGGCGAAATCCGAAGATGCAGGCGGCTCATCAAATGCATTCTCGAGATGTTGTTCCGGTGCCCTCGGCCGAATTTGGGGAGTTCAAACGTAATAGGGAGGGCATCGAAAGGCATCTACAAAGTGCAGGTGCCACCATTTGCCCTTGGAACCCAGCTCAGATGCACCGTTTCAACTCTCCAGCGCCAACGGGTGAACCAGAAATGGAGTCCTTCGTGAATCTGCAAGGGGCATCAGCAGCCCTCAAGCGCAAAAGAAGTACCGGAGACCCATTTCATTGTCTCATGTCCTTGGCTCATCGTTTCACCGTTTGCAGCACTTTCAATCACGTCATCAACGATGCACGTCGACACGTTCAGATGGAGGTTTTACCCTTGTGCTCTTGGCTTGGTGGCTGCGGGTTCTAGCATTTTGAACACCGTGGAAGATCATTCTGTTCAAGCTTCCTCATCCTCTTCCTTTTCCTTCCACGAGCACCTTGTTGACTCGATGCAGCCGCGCCAGCTGTGGGGTCCCGAGCTTTGAAGTTTATGTGTTCGAACTTTCCCCCTTCCCAACAACTTCAACGGAGCACAAGGGCACAATTCCGTGAGTGACTATCGCCAAGGCACTCTGCCGCTCAAAACATCGGAATAGCTTCAGTAGTAATCCAGAACCACTCTGTAGATGATGTTCAACTGCACCAGACATTTAGTTCTCACTGTCATTCTTCCATTGACAATTGACAGCCCGTAGATTTCCGTATCTTCACTTGGGCCGGTGGCTTGACTGTGGAGTTGCCTCAGTCCGACGTTGAACTTGGTAAAGACTGGGAAAATCCTGTTCTTTTGCCTCGGTTGCTGTGCCATGCATGGCAGATTCAATCACAAATCACGTGAGCTTTTATGGACTCCGGAACGTGTCGCACTTGCCCAACGCGAAATGGCAGAAGCTCCACCACCTCACCACCACAAAGCTGCAACGTTCGTATCACCAACGAACGAGTCTGCATACTTTTCATCTTCGTTGAAGTCGCATCGCGCGCCTGAAAGCGCCGAGCATGACATTGCGCTCCTGCTCCCCATCACGGGGTAGACCTCGATCTCCGACACGATCCATGTCACCTCGCTCAGACGTTTCGCGCTCTCCCATGCGCCAGCGACGACACGACTCTCGCAGCCTTTTGCGGTCGATAACGCCGCCTCCTCGTCGCAACGGACGGAACAGGAGCAATAGTCGCAGTTGGAGCCGAGGTCGGGGCAGAGACAGCCGGGATGCGAGTGAGTCTCCGGTATCCAGAAGCACAAAGGTCGGTACTATGATGTTCTCCCGAGGAAAAAAATCGCGAAAAAAATCAAAGAGGTTCAGCATCATTGACGCGACATTCCTAGATTGTTGTTGAGCGATTGTCCAAGAATATCAACCAAGATCACCTTCATGAGATATTTGGCCAATTCGGCCCAATCAAAGATCTTGATCTGCCCATGAACAGAACCTGTAAGCTGACCTTGTTTCGTTCTTGTTGTATTTCATTTTTGCCTGGACCATTTCTGGCCATTTCCCCCTAATTGTCACACCGGAATTTGGGCTTACTAAAGGCTATTTGCAGTCGGCACAAACAGAGGAACCGCATACATTCTCTATGACCACGAAGCCGATGCTGAATCTGCCATCTCGCATATGCACGAAGCCCAAGTCGATGGCGCCGTCATAAACGTGTCTATTGTTTTGCCGCGGAGGAAGCTTCCCCACCACCTCCCACTGCTCGCCGCGGAGCCAACATCGATCCTCGAGTTCCCATGTCAGGCCCGCGAGGTGGTGGTGGCCCGTCAGGGCGTGGCGGAGGCTTTCACCCTGGCGGCGGCGGCGGCCGTCGTCGACAATCACCACCTTCGAGCCGGTACGGTCCCAGATCTGACGTCTACAGACCATGGTCAAGATCCCCTTCAAGGTCACCGGGTGGTGCGCCGCCTTCACGCGGGGGAGGTGGTGGCGGTGGGGGCAGATACCGCAGCCGATCCATGGATTCCTATTCCTCTCGGTCAAGAACCAGATCACCCGCTCCCCGAAGGAGAGGCGGCGGGCACGGCGCTGGAGGTAGCGGGCACGACGATGCGGAAGACAGACGACGCACCCGTAGTCGCAGCTTCGGAAGCCATGGTGGCTGGAGCCGATCGCGAAGTCCCCGAGGCGGCCGTTGATCGGTGCTAGCCAAAGTGTACTTTTCATGTGAATCGCCATGTCGACAGAAGGGGAACGAATCTATTTTGGCGTCTAGGGGTCCAGATAAGACGATGCTGACTACTGAAAACAGACGGTCTGCGAAATCCGTCCGAGCTCGGGAATACGGGATTTTCATCTCATTTAAAGAAGGAAGAAAAATAGAAGGCGATGATGTCGTTTATCCTCGTTTGTCGACAACATGGTCAAGAGTGAATGTCATCTCCCAAGACTCGGTACACCAAATACTCGGATGGCGCGATAAAACATGGCAATGACACGTATTCTGTATTGCTGGGAATCATGTCTACAGGAGCCTGCCTTGTTTCTCCAGCCCGTACCAGTCCATCAGTGCCAACCAGTCCATTGTTATCATGTCTACATCGACCTTGAAGCTTGTTCCTATACCAGGTTCTATCTATCACTGCGGTCGCTATCATTTGTATGTTCATTGTTATGCTGGCTGGGTATCGCCAGCAATTGTCATGTTTCCCTTGCATAAATTAGATGCATTGGCCACAACCATTGAGGGCAAAAGAATTATAAAAATCAATCATGTCTACATCTTTCAGCCATGGCGTTCATTCAGACCTGCCCCTGCCCCTGCCCCTGCCCCCTTTTCATTAGTTATTTACAAAAAGGCCATGCCAGCACCTATCCCAAGCATCCCCATCGCTGCACCGGCCACATGCGCCGTACACCTAGGGCCAATGCCCTTTGAAGTGCTATGGAACAGGGAACTCGTCGTCGCCGTCCTCGCAGCAGACGCGACGTCGCCGCTCGTTGTTGTGACGGGACAGTCGGCCGTGCATGGTAATGCCGTGGTAAAGGCGCCAGAGGCAGTTGATACGGCGTACACGGGAGGTTGCTTGGCAACGATCGGATTGGGCACCACGTGCTCTACATCCGGGTTGAGGACGTTGCCGATCATGTGCATGACACCATTGGCGAGCAAGATGTCCGGCTGGACAATCTGGGCCGAGTTGGCGAACTTGTTGTTTCCGTCTTGACGAATCGTGAGGTGGGCGGCGTTGATACCCGATGCGTCCTTGGCGAGAGTGGTGTAGCTCGTTCCGTTGGTGAGCGTCTTTGAATCAAGCACCTGGTCGGGGATGACGTGGTAGTTCATGATTCTGGCGAGTTTGGTGGCATTCAAGCCCTGAAGGGTGCCGCCGACAGACTTGAATGCCTCGTTGGATGGGGCGAAGATGGTGACGTTCTTGCGATAAGCAATGTCCGGCATCAAACCGGCGGCGTACAGGCTTCCCAGGAAGGACTTGGCTTGAAGGCCTCGGCAGTCTGGTCGACTTGCGTAGGGGAACGAGCAAGTTGTCCACAACCTGGATCAGACCACCGGTGAAGGTGATATCCGGGTCGGTGACTGTGCAGCGTGATCCCTGACCACTGGTGAAGATGATTGAATCGCCTTGCTTGTTGATGAGAACGCCCTGACCGGTAGTGACGTTTGTGTAAGCCGAGTTGGTGAGGCTCGTGGTCTCAAAGTAAGTCAGACCTTCCTGAAGACTACCGATGGCAACGGTGCCTTTGAGAATGTGATACTGGAGAATGGGGATCGTCTTGTCCTTGTTCTCCGGGTCCCAGAGACTGTTGAGGGCTGTGTAGGGGATATTGTCTATGGCCTTGTTGGAAGGAGCGACGATCTGTTCCTCGCGTTAGTATCTTGAATAAAACTATGTACGTCCTGGTCTGGATCAAGACTTACCGTCACACCGCTGTAGTTGGGCAATTGCAATAGAATATCGGGGAATTTCTACATGGACCAAATCGTCAGTGACGGCCCATAACCAGCCATATCTCGGCAGAGGGCCTGGAAGACAGAAAATCTACCTTGATCAGGTCGTAGAATTTGCTCAGGTCCTTGTTGCCGGCAAGCACGGAGCCCAAGTCCCTCTTGTCGTCGGCCCAAACGCCCGGCGCGAAAAAGATCAAGCCCAGCGCAGCCTTGAACAACATGATGGATGATGGCGCTGCAATGATGACACTGTGCTTACGGAGTACGCGCCCCAGAAATGCCGGGTATAACGTGAATGGTCCTAGATATGTATCTGGCACAGAGGAACAGAGGACAAGGAGCAGGATGCGAAAGGCGGACGGGATTCTCTAAGTCGGGCGCTTGTCTCGCAGCAACGGCCACAAGAAGAAACTGGACCAGCTGGCGAGCACCTTCACTCCTTCCCGTGGCCGCAAGCAGCAAGCAGCAAGATGGATAAGGATGGGTCTTGGGTAGTCTTGGGTAAGTCTTGGGTTCGCTGGGCCTGGCACTAGTCACTAGTCTACTAGTTCTATTTCTGTGCTACTTCTCCTGAGTCCTCCATATGTATGTAGTATGTATGGATTTACCGTACACGACGACGGAGTCCCGCGT
The DNA here is from genome assembly GCA_023650635.1 of Epichloe baconii. Classification (NCBI taxonomy): domain Eukaryota; kingdom Fungi; phylum Ascomycota; class Sordariomycetes; order Hypocreales; family Clavicipitaceae; genus Epichloe; species Epichloe baconii. Next base: position 661,224 of record CP097908.1, on the reverse strand, counting down.
TGCCAAGCCGCTTTGAACGGAAGCTTTCCAGAATACGAAGTCAGCGGCAGCGTCGCCCAACTGACGAGGCTGCGCTTGTTGATCTCGTCGTCTTCTTGCTCCGGCGACAAGTCAGTCGACCCACCGTTGCGCTTTGATTTGTGAAACGATACGGGACGCGAAACAAGGGTCCAGGCCCCGTTGCACCTGTCACAGCAAGGCATTCGAGACATTGTCTTGGCCGGGTTTGACTCCTCACCATGTTTCTGTATGTACATTGTACAAGTTACAACACAGCAGCTGACCATTAGGGTTGGTGGGTGCCCGGCTCGTACATGTATGTACATGCATGTAAGCCGCAGATTGCCATGCAGCTCGACATTGTACAGAGTTTCACGGAGTTGCACGGAGTAGAGGAAGAAAAGGTTCCATCGTGAGCATTGTCTCGCATACATAATCAACTTCAACACTTGTGGCTGTTCGGACAGCATACGTGACTGGACTGGAGTGTACTCCGCACAATGATAATAGGTCGCACATTGATCATTGATGAGCGACGGTGAGCAACTGGGCAACTGGGCAACCACCAAAAGGTTGCAATCTGGAGGCAGACTTTGCACGCGGACTTGTTCATCTTGACTTTTTACTACCTACCTGCCTACGCAAGTAATCCGTACATCATAATGATGGTTGTGAACGTCGGTACCGCATGGCACTGTTACACGACGACATCATTCACCAACATCACATGGATATATATATATTGGTGAACCCTGAGGTCAAAGTCGGGGAAAAGTGCATCGTCCATCTCCCGCAGTGTGACCGCACTGGATTCTTGGACAAGTCTTTTCCGTGCTGTACCCGCGATAACCCCGTCCCCAGGGAGGGGGCGTGCATAGCGCATGCACGGACCGGGGTCAGGCTTGCGCCACAGATCGCTCTTATCAGCCACAAATGCTTTTACTGGGAGAAGGAAGCTCTGGTCTATGGTCGAGATAGGCGCGTAGGTGGCTGCGGGCTCTTTTATTGCGAGGGCGGTCAAGGGCATTTTCTATTTTCTCCTGACCATGCGCTCGCTACATGTACAGGCTTACCGAACCATACCTAAGACCTAAGCAAAAACATAAGAATATATGAAATAAAATAGGATACGCCCTCAGGTCAGTGGGGCATTAGACAATCCCCACCGCCCGAGGTGGCCCGTGCTACGTAGGCTGGCTGGGAGCGCAGAGGGCAGGCGCAATGCGGCACGTTGGCGGCACGTTGGCGGCAGGCTGGACAGCTGTGCCGGTTCGAGTCTCCCCAGCTGCCGCAACGTTGGCCGGTGGCAACACAGCTGGCTCGGTCCATCTTGCCTCTTGAGTTCTCGCCCTGTCCTCCCCACATTGGCCTTACCACCACAGATGCACCCCGGCTAGACTGTTGGTCCTTTGAAGTTTGCCTGATCAAGCCCCATTCACCATCCACCATGGCCATTCCGTCTGGTTTGGTCTGGTTCACCCACATGTCTTCCAACTTTTGCAACCTCCAACGCTCATTATCAATAACATACTTTCCCACCAGATTCACGAATCAACAAACCCTTCCATACATTACTAGGTGTTGTCATCCAGTTGTCGGAATTATTGGGACCTCTGTAGTCAGCAACTGACTACTGCGACAATCAGTCCCTGGTTGGGCAGAGGCTGTTTGCGCGGCACGCTGCTCGTCCACACCTGCGCTTGCAGCCGACTGGCAATCTGACAGTTGCTGTTCACAAAATTATATATTTGCTGTTTACACTTGTTTTCCAGTCATCCTGGTTTAGCACTCGCACCTTCATCCCCTCAGTCTTTTCAGCCCACGGACATGGATCAAGATGCACACAACCACGGCTACCATGGCCACCCAGTCCCTTCTGCAGCTACCACAGTCAACGCAACTCCAATTCGCTCGGGGACCCCAAACACAGATGGCAGCCGGAATCCTTTCGATTTCAACGACACTGCATCCTCACATCGACCTGGCAGAAGCACAAATCCATTCTCCAGCCCAGATGCCTCGCGCCCAGCTTCTAGCTACGGATCCTCAAGCGCCCTGGGGCCGCGTTACGATGTCAACTCTCAGCGATACTTTCACTCAAGGCGCGTAATGAAGGGGACATCGAGAAACGCTGGTTAGAAAAGAGAGACCCAAAAGAGAAGTGGGTTACGATTATGCCTGTTGCCGGTATTCTCATAGGCCTGGCTCTCTCGGGCTTCCTGGTGTGGGATGGCATTCGCAACGTGGTCCACCACAAGTACTGCCCTGTCCTTGATGATAGTTTCCACGGCGGCCTCAACACTGACGTCTGGAGTAAAGAAGTCCAGGTTGGAGGTTTTGGGTAAGTCGCTCTCTTGTCAACAACAAATCATCAATACCAACTAGAGGCATAAGCTAATTTGTGTCCGTTCTATAGCAATGGGGAATTCGAACAGACCACTGGTGGAGATGAAAATGTCTTTATTGATAATGGAAACCTGGTCATCAAAGCCACTCTTCAGGATGCTGACAAGGTTGAAAAGAACAATGTCATCAATCTTATAAAGGATGGGACGTGCACGTCCAAGGACTGGTACAGCTGTGTGGCTGCCACCAATACTACCAACGGTAACTCGACCATCGTTCCTCCGACCAAATCAGGTCGAATCCACACTAGGAAAGGCGCCAAACTCAAGTATGGTCGTGTCGAGGTGACCGCGAAGCTCCCAGAGGGCGATTGGCTCTGGCCAGCCATATGGATGATGCCTGTAAAAGACACTTACGGACCCTGGCCGGCATCTGGAGAAATCGATATCATGGAGTCTCGAGGAAACAACTGGACCTTTGGCCAAGGCGGCAACAATATCATGTCATCTGCCCTCCACTGGGGCCCGGATCCTGCCAACGATGCCTGGTGGAAAACAAACAACAAGCGCCAGGCGCTTCACACGACGTACAGCGGCGGTTTCAACACGTATGGCCTCGAGTGGTCGCAGAAGTATCTCTTTACCTATGTCAACAGCCGGCTTCTCCAAGTGCTCTATACCAATTTTGATCGGCCCATGTGGCAGCGAGGTGGCTTCTCTGAATTCAGTGCCAATGGCACACGCGTGACGAATGTCTGGAGCCAGACGGGCAATAACAACGCACCCTTCGACCAGGAATTCTATCTCATCATCAACCTTGCCGTTGGCGGCACAAATGGCTGGTTCGAAGATGGCCGGTCAGGCAAGCCATGGAATGATCGGTCACCCAACGCCCGCAAAGACTTCTGGGGCGCCAGAGACAAGTGGTACCCAACTTGGAAACAGCCTCAACTGGAGGTAAGCCGGGTGGTGATGCTGCAGCAATGCGACGGTGACGAAGGACTGTAAAACGACCCCACACACAATAAATAAATATGGCAGGGGCAGGGGCAGGGGGTCCGTGCTCGACGTTGGCAGCTTTGAATATTTCTTTTTCGTCATCATCATCACCGGCGTGCTTCACAACAAGCCTACTTTGGAGCTTGAGTACTATTCATAGATGGGGAGGTCACCGTATTGACCTGATTCTTTTCTGAATATCAGGGAATACTTATTGCAAACATATATATATTGCGTATGAGATGTTTGTTTGTGGATTGGGTTGATGGATATTTGGGAGCAAACCACAAATTTTCTCCACTCGACTTTGAGATTCTGAACAGGGGAGGGTGATGGTGGTCCTACAATGTGGAACAGGTGAGATATCGAGATATCCCCGACTTTTTTTTGGCGCAATAGTGCAAAATCTTGAATGCGACAAGGTCCTTCACGATTGTAATTCGTGAAAGCAACATGCGTAATGGTGTAAATACCGCTCCATGACGACAAGCCTAAGCAGTTGTCGTCGCCGACCAGTCATTGGCAGGAACCCGTATCCCTCAACTCGACTGCACGGAGAAGCAAGACAAGTACACGATGTTGGTTTGCACCATTTCAAACCCCATCATGTCTGCCGTCTTGTCTCGGTCAGTCTGTGATCCGTATGTACACTTGTACGGGGAGTAATCTCTTCTTCTTCTTCTTGTCTCATCTCCAATGCAGCCCCGTCACGTTCATACGCGAGTCCGGACTCTTCTGCAGCTTGTGCTTCGATGCAGGGCAGATGATCCGATGGGATGGCCAACGACTGCGTCGCGGCGATGATACTTTGCAGGTTCAGGTGATGCGATTGAGCTGTCGTGAAACGCTGAAATTTCCTTTTCCTGGTCTGCTGGTCTGGTTGCTCACCGGGCCTGACAAAACTGAAAAAGGGTGGAGCAGCTTCGGGCCAAGGTTTTTCTATGTACATGTAAGACGCAAGTTTTCCATTCACAATGGATCTGACGGGGTGTTCTCGGCGGGCCATGGCCGCCACGGAGCAAATCCACTTGGATGAAGATGGCAAGCGCCCGGCGGGATGCTATGAATAATTATCCGTCCCGCGTTGGCTTTCGCCCTCATGAGGGCCCTCATGAGGGAAGTTTTGCTCTTTTACCTCTGGAGAAAGCCAAGCGAAAGCTATGTAGCCAGCATCATGACTTGCAAGTGAGTTGGGAAAGAAAGTGTTGGTTCACTGGGAACAGCAAACTCATCATGTCATGATTAATAGATTGCGGGTCACAATCGGACCAGCAGAGCGACGGGTTTCCTGGTCGCAACATGCCGGCCTCGGCGTGTGTAAAAAAACTATGTACATAATATTTATTACGTGTGCGAGCCACTGCGAGGCGAGGCCCTTGGACCCATCAGGGCCATTACCCATCCATCGACGGTGAATGGGTTCAAGCAAGTTGCTGCCGTACAACAAGGCGTCGTTGGTCCGGCCGGTTCTACCTACATGTACTTCAGGTATTTTCGCGTCGGGTGACGCTGAGATGAACCAAGCGTCCCAGGTTCGGTAGCATGACTTCATCGGACACTCAATGTAGCCGCATTGTAGCGTGTCGTGGGCCTGGCCCAGCCCCAGGACGCTCAGAAGACGGCCGTGCGGAACTCCTCCAGCCTGCCGCTCAATCAAAAGGCCAAGCGGCTTCGAGGTGACCGTGCTCTGCCTCTGCCGACTGGGGAGTGGAGAGTACGCATCATGTACAGTGGGGTGGGTGTACATGGACACAGGTTCTTGTTGCATCCATAGATGCACCCCATGATGGCTCACGCCACATCCTCAACACGGGGCAGGAAAAGTGAGAGGTGAAGACTGGAAATCACTGGTTATCGGCGTCAGGTATGATATGCAAGTGAAGCATGGGTGCGGCAGGCTGCATTGCATGCCGCCGGGAATACGAGGCCCAACAGCCAGTCGGACTCGCCAGCGGGCAATTTCTTATTTTTTCAGCCGACTTTTCACTCGGTGGGTGAGAAATACGGACGCCAGGTCAATGATGATGGATTCAATGTGTCGTCGACTGGACCGGCTTAGGAGGGTAAAAAAATAGGGCTTCCCTGCTGCACGACCGCACGACCTTGGCTCTGACGAATCTGGGTCGCGACAACATGCACGCTCACTGGACTTGTGCTGGACTCATCTGGGCAGTCAGTGCGTAACTGTGATGTGATGGCGACCACATAGAGTTGGTTGTCTCACTTGCACTGGCCTGTGACGACGGTGAAACCCTTTTTTGTGACGTCGACCACGACCACGAATGGCATTGTTTGGATTGTGTCTCCAGCTGTTTGTTTGTTCTATGGCGAGTGTGAACGAGAGAGAGGGCGGGCGTGTGTGGGCAGGTGCGAGCAGGTGCGCCACAGCAGCTCGGCAGGGTGGGGCTGCCAAGGGAAGGAGCACATCGCGATTAAGCAGCACTCGGTGTTGCTTAATCGGGATGCATAACACGGTAGCTCAATCGAGTGCCATTTCGTCCATTTCCCACTCGGTGTCTTTTCTCCGTCCTCAGAGGAGTCAGTCAGAGCACACAGGCTGCCCTGCCCCGTCCAGACACGACCTCTTGCATGGGCGCGTGCGAAGCGCTGAACAACAACATGCAACTCCCATGACAGAGTCTGCCGACCCAAAAGTCTCCGCAGCGGGCGGCAACTCCTTTTCGGTGCTTCTCGGATGTTGTCTCCATCAGCAGATGCGGATCGGATGGATCAGACGAATCAAAGACAAAGACAGCCACAGAGCCCGAGGGTCGCATTTGCCTTCTCGACGACAAACCCATTGAGGCGGGCGATTGAGGCGGGCGGCCGGGCAGGCGGTCAGCGAACAAAGCCACCCTTCAACTAGTCAGGGGTGCGGGCCAGCCAAACCACGACGAGTGAAAAAAAAACGTGGACGAACTGGGGCTCAGTGGCTGGCTCATCGGAGGATATCAATCATATCAATCCATTCCACAGCCGGCCGACCGTCCGACCGTCCGACCGTCCGACCGTCCCTCCACGCACGCCCCCTTTGTTCAGTTCAAAGCACCGAAAATTACATGGGCACGTTAGCCCAAGTGAAGTGGGCGTTTGTCACGGACTCGCCACAATGGAGAGGTACGAGTACGGAATGGATTCCTGGTATGCAAAAGACTGCATCTGCCATCACATACTCTGGAGGTGGGTCCGCGACCTGCCCGAGGTCTCTTCGGACACCCAAAAAAGAAAAAGGGGTACCATCTTGTCGACAGGGCCGTTGTCTCGGCTAGCACTTAGCCTTGGCCCGGACCTTTTTCTTGGATGAAGCTCCATGCTCACTCATCGCTGGCTCGTGTAGTCTATGTATAATATTCCTGCTGTTCGTCTCTCTGGCCCCCTCCCTCATCGTCCTGTAGAGGAAGAGGACCCAAGCTCGAGATAAAACGCGTCGTACTCGTTACACTCCGGCCTTTTCGTCCGATATCAGGCCTGAAGCAGAGAAAGGATTCGCAGGAAAAAGCAGTCACCAGTGACCACCATTGCCAGTACCGCTCCTCCGGCGAGCCTGAAGCAACCACCGGCAAGAGCCTGCAGGCATTGCGCCCACCCCCTCCCCCTTCTCCCTGTCTCTTCATTCTGTCCAGCCCCGGCTCCCTGCTGGCAAGCGGTTGGGGAAAAGATCGAACTGATGCCAGAGATCTTGTAAGTCTTTACATACTCATCAAAGCTTTGCCTCTCTCTTCTCCTCTTCTGCTTCCCGCATACGTCCTTTTTGAATATCTTTCCCCAATTCTCCATCATTTGACTGTCCGCGAATGGCCTGATGAGTTTTTGTTGAGTTATGATTCGGGGAGATTGCGTTCGTTCCGCTGTTTCACTTTCATCATTCTAAACGAAGACCTAGTTGCTTCCGTTCGCTGCCGAATCGTGACGCCCCTCGCTCTCTATTCATGAATAAAAACGGCAACTTATACAATCCACAAGAACTTCATCGTTGTCCCAGACGCTTCAGATACCAACTGCAAAAACACCAATAGCGCGACGGTGCTTCCACGTCTCTCTCCCCAACTCCCAAGTTGAGAACATACTGGAGATTTCCTATGCGCTCATATCGAATTTATGGTTCCACAGTCCACCATGGGTATCTCCAATTACTTCAAGGCCAGCAGCAAGCCTGAGCCTGTTCCTCAACCCCAGACAGACAACGCATCATGGCGGCCGAATCGAAGCCAACAGCCCTCGGCTCTTTCAGAGAAACCCCTTCCTCGATCAAGAGTAATGGTAATGACATGGAACTGCAGCCGCCAACACCTCGATTCCACTCGCGACCACCGTCCATTTCTGGCCGGTCTGACCGATCCACACCATCCACTGGAGGCAGTTCCATGTTTCTAGACGACATCAAGCATGAAGTCATGGTCAACTACCTATACCAGCAGCAATGCTCCCAGCTCTGGGTGAGTGATGGCTCTGGCGAGATTGAGGGTGTTCTGCTTCGCAAAGTTCGCGGGCACTACATGGCCTGCCCTCCTCAGCTGGGCAATTCACCATTCGCCATGGCTTGCACGGCAATGAACGTGCAGTGCGCAATGACCGTCAACTCCCGTGTCATCAAGACTTTTCTTCAGTGGTCTCCCGATGCCGTCGACGTTCCTCTGATGAATGGCTTGAGAGTCCAAATTCTGCCCACCGTTGAAGATCTTCCGAGGGCACGCAAGCATCAGTTTGCCGCTTTCGTCGCCTCCGAAGGCCTCCTAATTGTGTGGGATGATGACCCAGTGCACATTGTGCAGCGTGCCAAGGCCATTGAGTCGGAGCTCATGGAACTCGTCTGGAAAGCTGGCAACACCGATGACGAAGAGGAGGAGAAGAAGGGCCCCAACGTCATTGAGGCCGAGATAGACGAGGAGAGCGGCGAGGTCAAGCCTGAGAAGCGACCTATTCACTTGCAAAATACTGTGCTCGTTTCGCTGACACTCATTCTGGTCACGGTCTCTCTTGGTGCCGCTTGGCGTGCGCTGGCCATCGAAGTATCTGTCGATGGCGAATACATTCGATTGGCACTTGTCGCCTTATTCCCGATCCAAATCTTCTTCACTCTCTTCTTTGCCCAAGTCATCATCGGCTGTCTGGCTCAGATTTTTGGCCCCATTCGCCAGCTTACAATCAACTCCAAGTTCTATTCCGCGAGACCGCCACCCCGACTGCAGAGCTCAGTCCTGCCTCACGTCACCATTCAATGTCCCGTATACAAGGAAGGTCTGCAGGGTGTCATCGTTCCCACTGTCAAGTCCATCAAGCAGGCCATGTCGACGTACGAACTTCAGGGTGGTTCCGCCAACATGTTTGTCAACGACGATGGTCTGCAGCTTCTCCCGGAAGAGGATCGCCGTGCTCGAATCGAGTTCTATGCTGACAACAGCATCGGCTGGGTCGCTCGTCCCAAGCATGGTGAGAACGGATTCACGCGAAAGGGAAAGTTCAAGAAGGCATCCAACATGAACTTCGCCCTCATGGTCTCGTGCAAGGTCGAGGAGAAGCTTCAAGCCATCAACCGCCCTCCGGAGTGGAGTCAGCATGATGAAGCTCACGCTTACGAGCAGGCTCTAAAGGAGGTCCTCGAGGAAGATGGTCGAGCTTGGGCCGATGGCAACATTCGTGTTGGCGACTATGTTCTCTTGATTGACTCCGATACTCGTGTTCCTGTTGACTGCTTCCTCGATGCTGTTTCCGAAATGGAGCAGTCTCCCGACGTTGGCATCATGCAATTCTCTTCCGGTGTCATGCAAGTTGTGCACACGTACTTTGAGAACGGCATCACGTTCTTCACCAACCTCATTTACTCGGCTATTCGATACACTGTCTCTAATGGCGATGTGGCCCCTTTGTCGGCCACAATGCCATGCTTCGTTGGTCTGCTATCCAGCAAGTGTCATACCAAGATGAGGATGGCTACGACAAATTCTGGTCCGAAAGCCACGTTTCGGAGGATTTCGACATGTCGCTCCGTCTCCAGTGCAGCGGCTATATCATTCGACTTGCCGCGTGGGCTGGCGAGGGTTTCAAGGAAGGTGTGTCTCTGACCGTGTATGACGAGCTTGCGCGATGGGAGAAGTACGCCTACGGCTGCAATGAACTGTTGTTCCATCCCGCCCGCACTTGGCTCTGGCGTGGTCCCTTTACTCCCCTCTTCCGACGTTTCTTGTTCTCCAACATCCGCTTCACCTCCAAGATCACCGTTATATCATATATCGGCACGTACTATGCCATCGGCGCCGCCTGGATCATGACCACTGTGAACTACTTCCTGATGGGGTGGTTCAATGGGTATCTCGATAAGTACTATGTCGACTCGTGGAAGGTTTGGTTCTCCATCATCATTGTCTTCAATGGGCTCGGCAATGTTGCTCTCGCTGTGATGCGGTATCGCCTTGGCGAGCGAAATCTGCTGTACGCGCTATTCGAGAATTTCAAGTGGACCATCATGCTGGCAATCTTCTTGGGTGGACTGTCGCTTCATGTCAGTCAAGCGCTGCTGGCTCACATGTTCGAGATCAACATGACCTGGGGCTCAACCAGCAAGGAAGCCGAGTTCTCCAACTTCTTCATTGAGATCCCCAAGGTTCTTAAAAGGTGAGTTTTGGGTTTTCCTTTTTTTCTTCTCTTGGGCCTTCCTCCCTTTGGTCTAGAGTTCTCAAGGGCAGCGCACAAGCAGTACCCCTGGAAAAATATTCATTCCTCTGGCTGAACCTTGGTTTGAGGTTTCGACTGAGAGCCACGACTAGTAAAGGAATGGGAATGCTGACCATGATGGGATTCTAGTTCAAATTCTCCATGCTCTTCTCACTGATTGCCATTGCTGGCATGATCATATTAGCCGTTGCACCGTTCGTTCCCCACGACTGGCGCATCACAGACTTTGTCGCCATTCTTCCCATGGCGACGGTGGCTGCCAGTCACTTCCTGCTGCCACTGGCGCTGAACCCTGCCCTCATGACATTCTCATGGTAAGGGAAGCGGTCAAGGGAAACCGCAACACGTATTTACAACTATATACATGCACATATTCTACACACCCGCATACTCGTACTCTAACGCGCCTCGAATCGCATTTCGTATCTATATCTACAGCAATCCCACACACGTTGTTTGCGTCATTTATTTCGCATGTCATGTTTGGGAGAGCCTATATTAGACGGCAAAAGAGTTTTTCTTTTAAGGGCGGAGGTTTACCATTTACGTGTTCATGACTTGTTGGTTCGGGCAGTCTGGCTATGTATGGCCCGATTCCGCTCCACTAATAGACTTCAGGGAACATTGCACGGTATTGGCGTGACAGCCGTCCGTGGGGGCCAAAAGGAACCGACCGAGAAGGCACGTGAGTCGTCTGTTGCCTTTGATTGTTCATATTCAAGCATAGTAGAAGCGGACGGAGGAGTCGGGAACACATGAGAAATGATAAATAGAGCACACGGAAGTTTGTAGCAAGTTAGGTACGGTGGTAGGCGAAATATGGACACGTCCAGACTCATCTCGCAGACATACTCGCGCGTAAATATACCTGAAATGTTGCATTTTGCGCGCATCATCACACGTATACTACGCTACATGGCACAGCACGGAACATTTGTAAAGTGATGTCTCGAGAATATAGTCGATTCAGACAAGAGCTTGGTCTCTCCATCTATCCCAAACCTTTTTTAGACCCCTCGCGACGTGAGAAGAAAAACAGGAAGGAAAGCGAGCACGAAAAGAGAAGAAGAAGAAAACAAAACGAGACGCCTCTATGCCCAATCTACTCTATCAATCTATCGTCAATCACAGCCTGCAGTGCACGGTGCAAGCCATGGCCCCAAGAGATGATGGTAATATTTTTTCTTTGAAAAAAAAAAAGAAAGGAAAGGAAAGGGAGAAAAGAAAAAGAGACAAAATGTATACGTCATTCCTTCTACTGCTCGTCATCCGTATCAGGAGGATGAGGCGTGCCCTTTGGACTATTCAACCACTCGATATGGCGAAGACGTCTCCTGACCTCGCGCTCTTTGACTTCCTTCTTGGTCACCTTCTTCTTCTTCTTGGCCTTGAACTTCATTTCCGAGTTGTCTTCCACGCCGGAATTGACGGCGCTGCTGACGACGGAGCTGGCGGCGGTGCTGGTGACGCCGCTTCCGGGACGGGAGTCCTCGAAGCGGTCTAGGGAGACGGCGGCGGTGCCGCGGTGGGCGACGCGGCCGTCGTTGACGAGCCACTGCTCGGAGCAGAGGGCGCCGACGAACTCTTCGTTGTGGGAGATGAGGATGACGCCGCCTTTGAATTCGCGGATGGCGACGGCGAGACCGCCTAGGAGTCGCGGTCCAGGAAATTGGTCGGTTCGTCGAGGACGAGCAGGTGGGGTTGTTCCACATGGCGCCGGCAATGACCACCTTTACTTTCTGTCCGCCCGAGAGGGAGCCGATTTCGTTGTGGTTGGCGATTTCGGGGTCCAGGCCGAGGTCCTCAAAGTGCTTGGAGATGACCGAGGGTTGGAGCTCACGGTACCCGAGACCTTCGCGGGAGGCCTCGTGGTCGTCGAATTCTTGGACGAGCTTGTCGAAGCCGAGCTCGATGAGGGTCTCGCGCGAGATTTGGGCGTTGTACTTGGGGAGGAGGTTTCGCCATTTTCTGTTTTGGAGGGGGAGGTTACGGTGTTAGTTTTTGGTACGACGATGCAGTTTATAGTTTTGAATAATAGGAGAGGCGCGAGGGAAGGAAATAACGTACACTTCGTATTGGAACGTCTTCTTGTATTTTTGACGACCGACGAGGGCTTCCACCTGCCTGGCGGCCTTGCCGTCCTTCAGGTCAACCCACTTGTCCATTTGCTCGCGGTCCTTGTCGGATAAGATACGAGTCTGCTTCATGTGGACTTCGCGGTCGTCACCGTTGGCATATCGCCATTGGAGGTACTGGTTCGGGGTCTTCTCAAGGTGCATCTCCACGTGCTCAAGAGCGTGCTGCTTGATGTAACCGATGCGCAGGTTGGGATGCTTCTCGACTTTGCCCGTGGTGGGGATGCTTTCACCGGTGAGCAACTTGATGAGGGTGGACTTGCCCGCACCGTTGGGCCCAATGATGGCCACACGAGAAGACAGAGACAGCTGACAGGAGACTTCGGACAGCGAGGGCTTTGGGGCCTTGGGGTACGTGTACGACACGTTGCTCATGCGGATGATGGCTCGCGTCTGTGACTTGACGCCTGTGAGAATTCCCGGAGGAGGGAACTTGAACTGGACGTTGGAGGCAGACAGGGTGTAGTAGGACTTCGCTTCGGGACGGACCTCCACAAAGGCAGCCAGGTTGCCCTTGTAGCATGCCAGCTTCTTGTTGGGCTCGTAGTGGTAGATGTCCGTGGTGACATTGTCCAGGAACCCGGAGTCGTGAGAAACAATGAGACTGGTGATGTTTGGATGAGTCTTGAGGTAGTTCTCCAGCCAGGCGATGTTGGCGACGTCGAGATGATTGGTAGGTTCGTCGAGGAGAAGCACGTCGGCTTTCCTAAGCATGGCACGAGCCAAGGCGAGCTTCATCTTCCAACCACCGGACAGCGAGCCGACCTTGTGGGATTGACGACCCTCGGGCCCAGCAGTGAAGCCGAACTCAGTCAGGACCTCGGAGATGTGCTCGATGCCCTGGGGGCCGATTTCGGGGTCCTTGGCGACGAACTCGAGAATGGAAATGTCGGCATCTTCGCCCTGGTTGTGTTCGACATAACAAGTGCGCAGGACATCCTGGGAGGGAAACCCTTCCAGCTTGCCATTGGAGATGGATCGCATGAGAGTGGATTTGCCAGCACCGTTGCGGCCGCAGAGACCATAGCGATGGCCCTTGAGCAGCCGCAGGTTTGTGTGCGACAGGAGCAGCATACCACCGTACGCCAGTGAGAAATCGGCATTGACAATCTCGACCTCTCCGTCATCTTCTTTCTCGGGAACGCCATACCGGCGTTGATCCTCTTCAACGTAGTGTTGTTGGATGGCATCAGCGACCTTCTGGGCAGCCTCGGGGTTCTGCATGAGAGGCTGCAGATAGGACCGACGCGTTCACCAATACGGTTCACGAATCGGTAGTTGACATCGGCTGCGACCATGCCGCCGATGTAAGAGCGAGCGGAAGTGAAGATGTCCGGCTGGCCAGCAAGACCACCATTCTTCTTGATCTGCTCGTCCAACAGCTTGGCGACATCGTCGGCCGTCGTTCGAGCGGCGACCTCTTTGTCGTTGGCCATGGCTTTTTCCATGACGTCTAGGGCTCGGTTGGCGACCTCGCGGACCTCGGGGAGCGAAGCGCGGTCGGCCACAGACTTGATACCGGGAGATAGCTTGGGCAGGAATGTTCTGGCTTCGATGGGGTCGTGCACAAGCTTGGTCAAGTTCTCGGTGATGACACAAGTCTGTCGCAAAACTTCTTGGGCAGTCGTAGGCGAGTTCAGCGATCGCTCGAGAAAGGGTGTCAGCAGAGCCAAGACTGGTGAGGTGACGATGGCCACGAAGGTGGTCTGGGACAGGGCGTGGATGGCCTTCTGCGTGGACTGAGCAGAAGGGTGCTGCATCGTCTCCACGAGGAGTGGGATCCGAGGCGCAACATCGTCGTTGGACAGCAGCGAGGTCAAAGAGTTCATGGTCTGGACAGCCTGCTTCTCGACTTCGGCCTTCAGATCGTGCATGCCACCTTCGACAATGGGGATCAAGCCGGCAAGTTTGGCACCCATGGCCTCGCGAAGAACGTCCTTCTCAACAGCCTCTTCTTTGCTGCCGCCGATGGCCAGCTTGGCCTTGTCCGCCATTTTTGGAGCAGCTTGTAAGCGCCCACGGTTCCCTGCCATTTGCCCGTCTTCTTGCCCAAGTAGGTCGACAGGACGGGCAGCAAGCCGGTGGCCAGCGCCTCGGCGCTCAGGTTGTTCAAGAGGGCATCGAGGCCGTACTGCGCAGCCTCGCGCACGACGGCGCCCTTGTCGGCCAGTGCGTCCAGCGCACAAGCCACGAGACCGTCGTCCTGGCAGAGGAAAACGACTTCGGAGATGCGTTGTTTCGGTGGGAATCGCTCAAAAATGGCACCCAAGAGGTTCTGGCTGCTCTCTCTTCGCAGACCGTTCTTCTTGTCGGCGGCGGCCTTCTTCAGCTCGGCCAGCACGCCGTACTGCTGCAGACCGACGTAGCCGACCGAGTTGAGGAAGAGTTCGCAAAGGCCATAGCTAGCGTCGACCGAGGCCGCCGAAGTCTGGGCAGTGAAGATGGTGTTGATGAGGCCAGCGACGTCCTCCTGTGACGGCGGGGAGGGACATCCTTGGACACCATGGTCGGCGGTGACACGGGATGAGGCATATTGTGGGCGAAGTGGCAAGACGCTTTTGTAGTTATTGGGGAAAAAGGGACAATGAGATGAGGGAGATGAGGCAGTTGGCAAGAACCGACAAGTCGCAGGGTGCGCAAGTCTGTATCTTCTGTCACTTCCTTGCGTAGTCCGTACTGGAGGAGAAAAAGAATCGCGCCAAGGAGAACGAGACAAGCGAGAAGAAAGTGAGTGCAAAGAAAGACTGTAAGCCCGAAAGAAGACCGCACACACCTCAGCCGACTAGACCAATACAAGTGGGCATGTGAGGCGTCGCTGACCGATGGATGAGCTCTGATGTACGGATTATCTCGAAATCTTTTCTTTTTTTTTCCCCGTTTTTTTCTCTCCCTTCCTCCCTCCCCTCCTTGTCTCGCCATCTTTTCCACCGAATCCCTTATCGACGGTGCTGCCGCCACTGGAAATCTCTTATCACCCCCCACTTAACATGGACAGGATGGGTACATCAGTACATTGGTACGTACCTTTGGTGGTGCGACAAGGCAACTTAATATGTAGAATCTACATTATCAAGGCGCATCCACGTGGGGCTGCTCATTGAACCACGTTTGAAGTTGGTTGCGACGCACCTAATATACGTGCTTTCCGGCGTACTTCTTGTGTCTATTCATTGGTGCTTAATCGATACTTCATTCTCCTGCATCGCCCAATTGAGGCATCACCCACGCAGACATGCGCAGTTAAAGTGCGCATTAGCATGTATATCGATGATGTACCAATATATATATATATATACCCACAATCCATCTCAAACGCGCAAGCAGACACAGGCAGCATTCGTACGATAGTCATGCCACCCCTTCAAGCTCTGTCAAACTTGCTTGAAATAGACCGGGAAATGAACAGAGAGAGAAAAAGAAGCCCAGGGCGCTGAGGGTATATAATAAACAAAAACACATTATAGAATGGCCTCACTGGATACACAGTGCGTACAATATCATCTTCATCGCCCCATCAATCCGATCCACTCTTATGTTGCTCCTTGCCTGAAAATACAGTATAAAATGAAGAAGAAAAACAGCTGGGGTATAGTATTAGCTTATAGCGCGAATGCTGATACGCGGTGTAAATGACCGAGAGAAAAGTGTCGTGCACGGTAATGTACATGCTCTGAAACAAACGCATGATACGAGAAGAGTTCTAGGGATGGCGAGTCAGAGGGAAAATGGAAAAAGAGAGAGGGCAAGGAAGGTGTAGTAGGTGTAGATGGCTGGTGTGCGTCCCCATCATTTATTCATCCACGACTCTGGCCTCGTAGTGCCACTGGCCCTTGGAAACTTGTTGAAGATCCCGGAGGCACATTGTCCAGCTCGAGTCCTTGGGAGTTCTGCCGCGGCCGTTGACGGTAGTGGTTGCCGAGGCGCTGATCGCCAGCCTTGTATTTGCTCTTAAACCTATAGTATGCTGGTGATCTCGGACGACACAGGACAGCAGTCAGGTTCTTGAGCCAGTTGCCCTGGCTGAAAGCCCTGAATCGTTCGTGCTTGGCAAACTTGTGCGAATTGATATACTCGCGCGTGGTCTCTCCACGAGCCATGAGGAATAGATGATAGCCCATTAGACCACCGGGGTACACGAAGCAAAGAACTCCGAGAATAACAAGGGCAAACGGCACACGAAAGTGGTTGATTGACTCGCCAAAGGATGTATTCTCACGGTGCATGTGAACGAGTATCTGCGTCAAACTTGTGCCAATCAGGTATGCTGACAAGATGGTGGCAGATGTGACGAATGTGAAGAAGTATCGATAATTACGTTTACCAACACAGTTGTTGAGCCATACGCAGTGGTGGTCATGGCCTTCAATACAGTTGTCACATAAGCGGCAATGATGAGCACGCGGCGGACGCCAGATGTTGCAAGTCCGGCAGTGCTTGACTGGAACCTCCATCGCTGCTGCTGTGGACTCGGCCGATTTGACCAATGTCCAGTCATTGGTAGGAGGGCCCAAACGAAGAGGGTCATCCTGGTGCGCTGCTTGTGGGAACTGGTGGAGATTTCGTGGAAGAATCTGTACATGAATGAATGGTCAGCATGTTTGTTGCCAGAACGAGCAGACAAGAAATAGGATCGCGCAGCTTACTCCAGGGTCTGACACGGAGGCATGAAGAAAGGAGGACAGGCAAATATAAGTCAAGTACGCAAAAGTGATGGGGATCGCAGGAGAGATGTTGTTCCACAGCCACGGCGCCTCGAATCCGTAAAAGAGGGCGCATGGCACGACTAAGAACAATCCAGTCGCAATGTTGATTGGCGTATGCTTGGTGTTCTGCCATCTTCCGCCGAGACAGAACACGGTGTTGCCTTCGAAGTATTGATGGACTCTGCCAGTACTCTTCCCTTTGGAATCGGCAGTCAGGGATCTTGGGCCAGGTTGTGATTCGATCCGAGCGAACCGGGGTGATGATGCCGTAGATGAGAGCTTTTCAGCGCCATCAGTGCTCCTGTTCCGACTACCTTGCGCCTGCTCGACTTTGCCGGGCAAGAGGAAACTTGATCGAAATGATCTGGTAGACTTGACTGGACTGGGAAGCCCGGCAAGGTCTCGGTAACTCTTGTCGACTTTGATATGCAAGTCCTCATTCTGGCCGGATTTATTTTGCAGCGGTCGGACGCTATCGGACATGCTGCGGGCTTGATAATGGCCTGTAGTCGGGCTTGCGTTGGCGGTGATGCGACTAAATGTTTCCTGATCCGTCATTTCAGTGCCACGAGATGGCGGAGGCCGCATACTGCTACCAGCTCCGCTCAATTTGCGATTGAGACAGGCCATACTCTGAGCGTTGTCGCCTGGTGCACCGTCAATGACACTACCACCCATATCCGTCTGATCATCGTCCATGTTAGCCTGTGAGGCTTGCAGCTGTTGATTCATTGGAACCGGTCTCGGGCCAGCTCCTCGCTGAGCCTGTAGCTTCTGCGAACTCATGGGTCGGAAAAATGCACCCGATGTCAGAGAAGGAACATGACTCCGCGTTGTCAAACTCGGGGCTCGTCCTGATGCCGTCGTGCTTGCGGTGCTCCCCTCTTCATCTGCAGTCCGGCAGCAAACCCTTTCCGCCCTGCTTGTCCGCGTCTGGTAGCCTTGGATGAGGCAGCGGTTTGAGGCGTCACTGGACGCGAATCCGTGTCCACCGTTCGTGTTTGGGTAGTCGGTTCCACTTCACGTCCATCGTCGTTCGCAATGTCGCTCGCATGAGAAGAAACAACACTCGTTGGCCGCTGATTACTGCTTCCTTGTTGCCTTGCATGCAAGCCGGTGGCGTCCCCTGGCGACCCTGGCTTCTCGGCCAAATCTTGTGAATCCATGGGATCTAGCGGTCTATGGTCGATACAGTCGTCTAATCGACTTTACAACATAATCGAGTGTTGTGTGTTTGTCCCACGAGAAATGGGTCTTTCGACTCTCCCGAACCAGATAATGCGAAAAAAAAAAATTTGTTGTACAACGCCCGGAAAGTCTGCACTCTTTGGGTATAGGCAATATGTCGTAACCCCACGGGATCTCGTCCTACATCAAATCCGTCAAATAAGTAGATTTCCGAGGTAGGCTTGTCACGGTTGAGGTGTGGATCAAGTGCGCTTTATCAATCAAGCATCGTCATCAGATTTGACGGTTGGATGAGGAGACGAAAGACGACGAATGGTTAGGGAAGAGTCGAGTCGGTAGGGAATTCGAGCGAGCTCAGGCGACGAGGTCGAGATGTCGAACAGAGGGAAAAGGAGCGAGATGGGGGTTGTGGTGGGCCAACGGGGATGGAAGTCGAATGAGGCGAAGTCGGAAGAGCACAAGTGTGGTGTACTCGTTACGCAGCGTGAAGGAAGGAAAAAGAAGGCGGGGGCACAGAAGGAAGCAACAGCAACAAGAAAACGCCTGCATAGGCGACGACGATGTTGTGCGTCAGGGAGCGAGTTGTGTGCATGAGGGAGGGAAAACGAGGCGAAAGGTTATGCTTGTTCCTTTTCCCGGGCCAAAAACAAGGCAGACGGCCACGCTTGCGCACCTGAGCAACACCGTGACGGGCTGGCGATCGGGGCTGGGGAAGACTGGGGTGGGGGTTGACGTGGACGTGGACGCTTTGCTTTCTGCTGTACATATTACTCCGTAATCCGTAGGCACTTGCAGCCACAGGTTGACCAGGAACCCCATGTAAGGGGCTAATATTAGCTGTACATATTACGGGCCTGGTAGCGCGACAGGATAATAGCACCGGGCTGCCGGGCTCTTCCTGAGTCTTCCAACAACAAGCAAGATTAAAAAGGGCGTGGGTAACAAGCAACCCTCTTCTGTTATTTAGCAACTCCGTCTGTGGCTAGTAGGTGGCTAAGACACCTAATACCAGCTACCTATAGTAATCTACATAGTAAGTCTATACTAAGTGTCTAGACTATCCTATATTATTAACCCTACCTCTTATACTTACTTACCTTTAAAAGTTAAGCTCTTTACCTATAGCTTTAGTAGCCTCTAGGGTAGCCTCTTTAGTAAGGAAAACACAGTAAAGAGAGACTCTATAATAATATAATATCTTGTGTTTTTAGCTATTAAAGATAGCTTTAATTTAGCTTTAATTTACAAATTCTATAGTATTATATACACTAAGCGCTATGTTTAACTAGTACGTGGCCGCCCGCGAAAATCACGTGGTCAGCTAGTAACAGGGCAACTGGCCTACCAGCCACAGACAGGGTTGCTATTTAACAGAAGAGGGTTGCTTGTTACCCACGCCCTAAAAAATCAAAAAAACAAATTAGCGGTTCAAAGCCAGGCGGGCTGGCCGAAGCTGGACCAACCACCGGCCAGCCACCGCCAACCCACCCCCTTCCTCGAACCACATCACAGGGCAGGAGAACGTTCCCCTCCTTCTCAGCCATCAACATGATGAACACTATGTAGCTGTGTGCTCCGTATTGAAGGGGGGCAGGTGCGAGGCAACTGCCCCACCTGATACAAAACCCCTCTTAGAAAATTTTTCGCTATAGAGTTTTAGGGGATTATTTATTATTAGAACTTTAAGATTAATTTAATTAGTTTAAAGCTTTAGAGTATCTTTAGTTTCTAGTAACTACACTAGGAGATTAGTAAATTAAAGCTTCTTAAAGCATTCCTAAAGTTAAGTTCTTTCTTTATTATTATTATTATTATTATTAGTTAGATTAAGGTAGTTTACTTACTTGCTTTTTACCTAATCCCTATTATTAATTACTAAATCCTTACTATTTTTATTATTATTACTATTATCCTAGAGTTATAAGGATTTAAGGATTTATAAAACCTATAAATAGTAAAGGTATATTTACCTAAAACTATATTATTATAATTATTATTATAAGGAAGTATTTTATTAAGAGAAGACTAATTCCCTTATAGTAAGACTAAGGATAAAGTAATACTTAATCTTATTAAGTACTTTAAAAGTTAAGTTCTTTATTAAAAACTAAAGAATACTTATATTATTAGTTAATAATAAATAACTATAAGCTACTCTTATCTTAGAATATTAGGACCTTTAATAGGTTTATATCTATAGGTTAATAGTTAAGCTACTTATAATAAACCTTTAAAACTATTAATAAAGGTAAAGATATTAATCTAAATACTTTTATTTAGGCTATTAATATAGCCTTAGGTAATAAAGCTATTACTTTTATTAATAGTTTAGAATAACTAAGGCTAATAGTCTTAAGAGCTAAGAATAGTGTAGTAACTACTAGTAATTTAACTATATTATAATAGTTACTATAAGAATAATACCTTTCTAATATTATTAATAAGGAGGTAAAAACTAGTATAAATATTAAACTCTAGTAAGCTAAGGGTAAGGCCTTAGTTACTTACTATTTTTAAGTTTTAAATATACTTTATTATATAGAAAAAGAGATAAGCTTATTACTTTAGATTATTTACTTACCTTAATTAAGAGTTATACTCTTTATAACTTTATTTAATAGTTTATTTAAGGATTATATAATAAGTTATTAATATAGGAAGTAATTAGCTAAAATATTTTAGTTACTAATAGCCTTAGAGAGGTATAAGAGTATATTAAGTAAGCTATTACTATATTAGAGGCTAAGGTAAATCTTATAAAGATAACTATAAGAGATATAAAGATTACTTTAATAAAGGAATTTATTAAATATTAGAGTAAGTGCTTTACTAATAAGGTATTATCTTAGGTATATAAACTACCCCTAGGGTTTATAAAAGTTTTAGGAGAATAAAGGAAGTAATTTACCTTAGTTAATACCTTAATTACTTAACTTTAATTAATAATATTATATCTTAATTTATTAGGAATATATAGTTTTACTAACCCTTAGTAATTTAGTAAGTATTAACCTATTCCCTAAGTTAATTAGACTCTAATATTAATTACTTACCCTTAGACTTAACCTTAGATATAAGATAAAAGCAATATTAATATAGGAAATAAAGGTTTAGTTAACTAGTAAAGTGCTAACTATTCTAGCCTAAGGAACTAAAGGGTAAATTTTACTCTCCTATACTAGAATAATACTATAGGTTTATTCTAACTACTATAAATTATACCCTTAATAATATAAAACTCTAGACTATAAGAATATACTTTAAAATTAAGACTTATAAGTAAGTTAAGAAATTAGTATATTAATAAAACTATACCTTTACCTTATAGGGTGCTTACTTTAAGTATAGTATTACTAAGCACTATACTATAAATTATACTATAATAGTAAAAGTCTTTATAGCTAAAATTAATAACTTTACCCCTTAAAATAACTAATCTTAGGTCCTTAGATAGGCTTATACTTAATTAGCTTAAGTATACCTAAATAGTAATAAGTATAATAATACTAAGGTATTTAGAATTATTAAAGAGATTATAAGTAAATCTTTAGTTAGAGTTTAATATACTTTAATTAAGCCTAGATTTATTTTAGATTTAAAGGTACTTATAGAGAATTACTAACTTATTTAGCTTAAAAAAGCCCTTAACTACTTCCTAGTAATTAATAATTAATATAAACTTATAAAAGCTTAAAGCTAGGTAAGCTAATATAAAGATATATATAAAAGATATTACTAATAAGGATAAGCTACTAAGGCCCTTTCTAAAAAGTCTTAAAAAGGCTAATATAAAAATACTTAAGTTTATAGCTTAAGGTACTCTTTAGGTTATAACCTTAATCTTAGAGACTATACTAGCTTTAAAGAAATAAAAGGGAATACCCCTTAGTAAAATATTAGAGAATAAAATCCTAACCCTTAAGGCTACTTTATTAGTAAGGGAGAAAGTAATTAAATAAAATACTAAGGCTTTAAGTAAGATTTAGGGATATAAAGGTCTAGGCCTTATTAACTAAAAAACTTTAGTAAGTTATATTTTAGTTCTTATCTTATTAATAGATTTATAGTAAATTAGTTTAAAGATATTTAAATAGTTTTAAAAACTATTATTTAAGGTAATAACTTTAAAGAAGTAATTAAAGAGAAAGGTAGCTTTTTACTTAATATAGGTTTTATTTAAGCTATATTTAGTAAAGGTTAGAAAAGTCTAGTATTTAATAATTATAATACTAAGCTACTTTATAAATATTAGTTAGATATAAAGCTATTTAGAATTACTATTTAAGCCTATATAGGATTTTAAAAGAAATAAATATTTAACTTAAAGCCTAGGTAAGCTATAGCTAACTAAGGGGCTAAGATTAATATTATATCTTATATGTTTATACTATAGGAAAATATACTAGTTTATAATTTAGGATTTATTAGTTTTTAGGGTCTATAGATAATTAATACTAATAAATAGAAGAATATAGTTACCTATTTTATGTTAATAAGGGTAATATACTATAGGGTTAAACGCTTAGTTTAGGCTATTATTACTTTAGATTATTAACTAAAGAATTAAACTATTTTAATTCTAGGGTTACCTTAGTTATATAATATAAGTATAAAGTTTAATATTAGAAACTTAAAACTTATAATTAAAGTTAAAGAATATAGAGATAAGGTTATATTTATTAAGGGACCTTTAGTAGCTTTATTTACTTAATAAAAAGTAATACTTTATTTAGCTAAGCCTATAATCCTAGAGAAATATATAGGTTAGGATAATATAAATATATCCTTAGATAAAGCTTTATTAGGATCTAAGGATAAGAATAACTTAGATAATTTAAAAACTAAATTACCTAGAATAACCTAGTTAAGTTATAAAACTAAATCTAATAGCCTAGGGTAAATATCTAAGTAATTAAGTTTATAAGCTTTTATTTATTTACTTTTAAGCTAAACTTATAGTGTGGTTTTCTAGGTATATACCTTAGATTACTTACCTTATTTTAGTATAAGAGAAATATTAGCTTACTAGCTAGCTTAGTCTCTATATATTCTTATTAAATATAACTTTACTTAAAGGGGAAATTACTATATAGAAATAAGGGATAATAATAGTAAGATAACCTTTTAATAAATAAAAGATAATTAGCTAGGGCTAACTATATAAGAACCCTTATCCTTTTATTTCTAACTAAATAAAGAGTTTAGAGGTAAGAGATAAATTAAAAGGTCCTTATTAAAATAGTTTTATTATAGTTTAAGGGTTATAGTATAACCTTAAGCCCCTTAGTTTTAAAATCTATAGTAAAAGAAGTTATATAGACTTTTTATATATATAGAGACTTAAATGCTTTATTAATTACTAATATCCTTACTATAGACCTTTATATATATATACCTTAACTAAAAGAGAATATAAAACCTTAGGTATAATCCCTAAGAAAAGGTAATTAAAGCCTTAGAAGTACTAGTTAAATTAACTAGTAATAGAGGGATTAATGTCAGGAGCGCAGAGGTCAGAGACAGGACGTTCGTCGGAGCGGATCTTCGGAGGACCTTTAGGCCGCGTGGATAACAAAGAGGCTAGCTAGCTATAAGATAGCTATATACTTATAAAGCAAGGTATTTCTTAAGGACTATATATATTATTAGTGCTAGGCTAGAGATTAAAACCTTTATATACCTACCCCTAGCTAGTATCTATTAAGTAATAACTATAAGAATCTTAGCTATTACTTTATTTATTTAACCTTAGGCTATAAGCTATAATAAATTAATCTCTTTAAAACCCTTTTAGGGATATAAACTATTAGCTAGATTATTATATAGCTAATACTCTAAAGATCTATAAGAAATATACTAGTACCCTATAATAATAAAGCTATAGATAATTAGGAAGGTAAAGAACCCTTATAATCTAAAACTATAGATAATAATAGGGTATAATAAACACTACCTAATCCTAATCTAAGTAAAGGTATAAGTAATATAAGTAATAAAGATATAGTATTATAAAGATACTATAAGGTTATATAAGCTAAGCTATATTACCTTAAGAGAATATAAGAGATTCTATAAATAAAGGTATAGATTAGAGAGTTTAAGGTAAATCTAGGATTAGCTAGACCTCCTTTAGGACTTATAATTACCCCTTAATCTTTAACTATAATCCTACTAGTAGTCTATAGTAACTTAGTAGTAATTATATAGTAAAATAATAGCTTTATTAAGATATAGATAAAATAACCTATATATAAAGGGAATATATATAAGAACCTATAGAATTTCTTAGTAAACTTAGATATATTATTTAAATTAAACTACTATACCTTTAGGGATAATATAACTAAGGTAGCGTATATAGGTAGTTACCTAGCTAATAATATAAAGTAATAATAGATATATTATATAGCTATAGATAAGTATATAAATTACTTATTACTTACTTAAATAGGTTTTCTTAATTAGCTAAAAACTAGAATAATAGATAAGGGTATAAGACACTTAGAAGTAATAAGAACACTACTAAATCTTAGGTAAAAGTATAACTAATTATTTTAATCCTTTATATAAGCTTAGACTAAGATAAAAGCTAAGTTACCTAAAGTAATCCTTATATAACTAAGAATTACTATCTTTCTAAATAGCTTAAATAATATTATAAGGAAGTAAATAATTAGCTAAGAGATTTTAATAACCTAGAGCTAGTTATAAGGCTAGGGTAAGAAAGCAGAGGTTATAATAAGTTTAGGCTAAAGTAATAAGAAAAGTTAAGACCCTAAAAGAAAGAGATAATATTCTTACTTTATATTACCTATAGATAAGGTATAGTAATAAAGCAAAGATTAAGAGAAAAATTATCCCTAGTATATTATAAATATAGAAGGCCTAGGTATACTATACTAACTTACTAAGCACTAGACTATTTTACTTATAAAAGTAGTAAGTATATAACTAAGAGGTATAGTAAGAGTAATAATAAAGCTATATCCCCTAATATAATACTAGTTTAATTAGTATATACTTAGGAATATAATCTTACTATAGAATACCCTATAGATAATAAAATAAGAATATAAGTATCTCTATAATAAGATAACTAGTAGCTAGCTATATAAGCGCTATTTAATATAGGTATATAGTTTTTAATAATTTATTCTAAATTATTATTAAAAAGGATTAGAAAAGTGTAATATAAATAAACTAAATACTAGAGAGTATAAGCTAAAAAGTAATTTTATATTAGGGAATCTTAAAAAGGTTAATAAAAGTAAAAGATAGTATAGGATTTATAAAAGTCTATTAAGTTAGCTACTATATTACTAATATAGGTAAGGGAATAATTTTAGGTATAGATTAGATTAAAGAATATTTACCTATAATTATATATTAGGATTAGGGTTTTTAGAGATATCTAGTAATAATAAAATACCTTTTCTTTACTTATAGTAAGTAATAAATATATAAAGAGAAGAAACTAGTAGTAGTTACCTTACTATTAGGGGTAATAAAGATTAGGCTAAGTATTCTAGAAAATAAAGATTAGAAAGAAAAAAATAAAGACCTATTAAAGAACTTAGTAGTAAAAGAAGTATAACTAAATAGTAAAGTAACTATATAGATATTAGAATATATTTATATATAGTAAAAAGTAAAGGTATTATAATTATATAGATTTTAGAAGGTATAAGTAGTAAATAAGCTATATTAAATTAAGGTAAGAGCGCTAAACGTCCTATACTAATAATTCTAGAAGAATACGTAGAGTTTATAAATATTTTTCTAAAGCGCTAGTAAGTTAGCTTCCTTAACTAGGTAGTTACACTTATATAATTAAATTAGAAGAAGAGAAAACACTACCTTAGGGGCCTATATATAATTTAGCTAAAAAGAGCTACTAGTTCTTAGGGAATACCTTATAAGTATATAGTAAAAGGGTGAATTAAAAGATTAGTTAGCCTAGCTAAAGCTTTAATTTTATTTATTTTAAAGAAAGGAGGAAAATTAAGGCTTTATATAAATTATAGGGGCTTAAATAAGATTATAATTAAGGATAAGGCCCTTTACCCTTATTACTAAAATCCTTAATTAATTAGTAAGTATAGTTATTTTTATAGTCCTTAATCTTAAAGATATATACTACTAGCTATATATTTACTTAAGTAATAAGTAAAAGATAGCCTTCTATTACTACTATAGCTACTTTAAATATCTTATAATACTATTTAGACTAGTTAATATACTAGTAACTTTTTAGGAGTATATTAATAATACCCTTAAAGGACTTATTAATAAGACTTATATTATTTACTTAGATAATACGCTAATATATAGTAGTGTAGTTAAGGAGTATATAGAGTATATTAAATAAATCTTATATAGGCTTAAAGAAGTAAGCCTTTTTATTAACCTTATAAAGTATTAATTTTTAGTTATAGAGGTTAAATTCTTAGGCTTTAAAATATTACTAAAAGGCATTATAATAGATCTAGTAAGAGTTAAAGTAATTATAACCTAGCTAGTACTATATAGTATCCTAGATATTTAGTTATTCCTTAGTTTTATAGGATTTTACTACTATTTTATTAAATAGTATAGTAAAGTTATTATTCTATTAATAGATTACCTTAAAGGGCAGTAACTAGTAATATTTAACCTAAAGCCCTATAAGTTAGTAATGTTTAGAGAACTTTAATAAAGATTTTAGAAAGCGCTAATTTTAGTGTATTTTAATTCACTTATATACCTTAGAGTAGAGATAGATATATTTAGACATATAATTAGGGCTATACTTATAATATTAGTGCTAGGTCACTAGCACCTAGTTATATTTATATTAAGAAAGATAACTAATGCTAAATTACGCTATTTAATACCTAATAGCAAATTATTAGCTATCTAAGAGGCTTTTTATATATAGAGACATTACCTTACCTATTTAGCTTATATAATTAAGGTTATTATAGACTATTTAAACTATAAGTACCTAGCTATAAAGCCTAAGCTTACTAGTAAGTAAGTAACTATGCTTAATAAGCTTTATCCTTTTAACTTTAAAATTATATATTATATAAGGAAATTAAATCCTACTAACTTACTTTTAAGAAAACTAGATTTTATAAGTAAGGTAAGGAAAGCAAAAGTAGTAACTATATAGCTCCTTACCTTTTTATTTAAATTTATAGATACTAAGTAATAGGAACACTATAGTAGTGCTATAGGTTCTATAAAAACATTGCTTAGTATAACTAATAGTTAGTTATAATAATACTATAATAATACTACTAATATCTAGGGTTTTAAAAAATTATAACTTAACTATATTTTTAAAGAACTTAATAATCTAAATACTCTTAGAAAAGGTATTTTAGTAAGGTTATTTAATACTTTTATTAATAAGTAATAAGCTAGCTATAGTAATACTACTAGCACCTAGTATATATTTTGTTTATTACTTAGTTATTTTAATTTTCCTATTAGACTAGCTATTTCTAATAAGAGTAAACTAGTATAGGTTATTTCTAGTAAGTAATAAGGGCGCCCTAAGAAAGCATTACTTATCTATATCCTTATAAGACTAGAAGTATTTATTAAACTAATTACTTATAGAGATATTATAGCTAGGATTTAATCTATTTAGAGAACCTCTTCTAAGTTTATCTCTAACTTTCTAGAAAAGAGCTTAAAATTAAAACCCTTAATTTAAGTCTTATTATATAAAGCGTAGTAAGGTAATAACTTTACTATAGGTTAATTAAAGTTACTTAAAAGCAGTAATTTAGCTATATCCTAGATATAGTCTATTAGACCCTCTAAGCTATTAATATTTAAAAATTATATTTTTATCCTCTAGGAATAAGAAAAGAAATTTTATTACTAACTTATAATAACCTTACTACTAGGTATTAGGGAGTAAGTAAAACTCTTTATTAGATTATAAACTAATATTATTAGCTAATAATAAAGAAAGATATAAAGGTATATATTAGCACTTATATAAGTTATTAGACTTTAAAACTAAGGTATTATAAACTATATAGCAAGCTAGCTACGCTACTAGTGCTTAATTACCCTTTTAAGAATTATTAATAGATTTTATTACTAGACTTCCACTAGTAAAGATTTAAACTAGACTTATAATATAATTCTAGTTATTATTAACTATTTTATAAAATATAGTATTTATATTCCTATTTTAATATAACTAACTAGTAATAGGCTAGTAACTATATTCTTAGAATATATTTTTAGAGACTATAGAGCCCTAGAAGGTATTATAATAGACTAAGGTTCTATATTTACTAGTGGTTTCTAGATAACTTTTTATTACCTTCTTATAACTAAGCGGCTACTTAGCATCGCTTTTTATCCCTAGATAAATAGCTAGATAAAACATTTAAACTAAGTCCTAGAACACTATTTAAGGGCTTTTACTTATACTAAATAGACTAATTAGGCAAATAACCTATTAATAGCGTAGTTTATATATAATATAAGTAATTATATAATATATAGCTACACACTAGCAGAGGTATTATAAGGTTATAATCCTAGAGGTTTATAGTAAGTAATTATAGATATCCCTTTAGTAAATAATTAAGCTAAAAGTAAAGTCTTAGTACTAAAAGAGAAATATACTATAATTAAATAGCTTTTAAGTAACTTATAGACTTAGTATAGAAAATATTATAACTAGAAAAAACTCTAATAAGGTTTAAAGTTAGTAACTATATTTTACTATTAATAAAGAATATTAACCTAAGATAACCTAGTAAAAAGCTAGCTATAAAGTACCTAGGTCCTTATAAAATTAAAAAGGTAATTAGGAGTTATAGATTAGTGTATTAATTAAAATTACTACCTAGGACTTAATTATATAATATATTTAATATTACTAGTCTTAAGCCTTTTAAAGAGGACCTAACTAATATAAAAGATATATCCTTACTATAAGATAATATTAAAGATAATAAATAAGAGTTTAAAGTTAAGAGAATTATTTTATATTACTATAATAGAAGGCATTATAAATATCTAGTTAAATAGAAAGGCTATAATACTTTAGAGAATTCTTAGGTATTAAAAGGGATTTTATTACTAGAGAAATTATTAATAACTATAAGTAATAGTTAACTAGCAAAGTTAATATAAGATAGTTATAATTTATAGGTAATATAGTAAGATATTAGAAAATAAAAGTTAATTTACTTAAATAATTTAAATAATCTATTATATAGCTACTAAGCACTTACCCTTTATAATAGAGTTAGTTACTAAGACTACTAGTTCCTTAGTAATAGTAATAGCTATAGTAACTATAGAGGTAAAGGCCCTTAAAATATCTTTATTATTAGAATCCCTCTCTTTATATATATAGACCTAAAGTTTACTAGGGAGCTTAATAGGACTAATATAAGTAAGTAAATTAGTAATATAAGGTATAAACTACTAGTAAGTTAGCTAAGTATTAGCTATATATATTATAAAAGCTTACTATTAGGATATTCTAGGCTATAAAGTGTAAAGAGTTTGTAATATTAATCTATATTTTAAGGTTTATAGTATTACTTAGTAATACTATTATAGTATACTTATTATATTTTACTTTATAAGTAGTATTAGTAGTTATTTAGGTATAGTAAATATATCTATGCTTATTAGAATTCTTATAAACTAAGATAGTATTCTATAGCTTTTTCTTTACTTTTATAATAGCCTAGTAGTAAGTTAGTAGTAATCTAAGGTCTAAGTAGTAAAATTATACTTACTTTATCCTAATAGTAGTAGCTACCTTTAGGAGTAGCTTTAATAAGTTTAAATAGCCTATTATAAAGCTATATAATTTAAGTTAAGCACTAGTAGTATATTAGTAATAAGTAAGTAAATTCTAGATAAAAAGATATACTATAATATAGTTTTTATTATTTTAGAAGTAATATATATATTTTATTAAGTAGCCTATTAGATATTAGTAATAAAGAAGTAATAAGTAAGTAAAGAAGTTATACTTAAAGATTTATTATATTTAATAAGGAAGGTTTTCTTATTAATAATATATCCTAGGATCTTATAGGTGCTATTTTTAGGAGGATATTCTATATTATAACCCACTAAAAATAGTATATATATAGAATTTTCTTACTTAAGGTTTTACTAGTAGTAAGTTAGTAGTAAAGATATAGTAAGGATATAATAAACTTATATTAATATTTTAGAGGTAGTTTACTTTTAAGATAACTTCTTAGGAGATTTTAAAGGAGATTTTTAATAATCTTACCTTCTAGAGTAAGTAAAGGTAAGGGAGTTCTAATATAAGTATTAGATATAGTAAACTAGCTATAAGTTAGCTATAATAAACTAGATAAAAAGTTATAATAGTAAGTAAATAAACTTATAAGCTAGATAAAGGTAAAAACTAGGATAAATAAGGATAGATAATAATAATACTTAAAGACTAAAGAAGGTTAGTAACTATAGTGTAATAGTAGTAAGAGAGCTACTATTTAGCTAAAGGGGTAACTTATAAAGTTAAGAGATATTATAGAAGAAAGGTAATATATAGAAAGGGGAAAAATTAGTCTCTTTTATATTAACCCTAGACCCCTTAAGTAATCTAATGCGCTATAAGTAAGTAATCTATAAATTATAATAATAACCATTAGCTTTACTACTTATATATATACCTAATAGCTATAAACTTATAGTAATTATAACATAAGCCCTCTAGTTAGACTATTTAGAACCATAGTATTAAGTACCCTATTTATTTAAACTAATTATAAAAATTAACATAAGTTATCTATTTTTTTAGTCTAGCTATATAATAGGTAATAATATTTATTTTACTATATTAAAGCTATATATAGGCTACTATTTAGATATTACTACCTATAATAGGGGGTTATTTATAATTAGTAGTATTATTATTATTATTTTTTTACCTATATATCTAGATATAAGGTACCTTATCTTATTTTTATTCCTTATCCTATTTTTCTTTATAAAGCTTTATTATAGTAACTATACCCTAAATAAGTAGCTTTTTTATAATTAAGGTTAATTATATAGGGGGTATTATATTAGGAGCATAGAGGTTAGAGATAGGATATTTATTAGAGCAAATCTTTAGAGGACCTTTAGGCTATATAGATAATAAAGAGGCTAGCTAGCTATAAGATAGCTATATGCTTATAGAGCGGGGTATTTCTTAAGGACTATATATATTATTAGTGCTAGGCTAGAGATTAAAACCTTCACGCACCTGCCCCTAGCTAGCATCTATTAAGCAGCGACTGCGAGAATCTTAGCTATCACTTTGTTCATTCAACCCTAGGCTACAAGCCGTGACAATTAAGTCTAGAATATATAAGTATATAATAGCTATAAATAGGAAGATATTTAACTAGTATACTAAACTTATACTAGTACTAAAGGATAAGTTTAACCTATAAGCTAAGTAATAACTTACTATTAATTATTCTTATATTAAGAAAGATATACTAGGTAGCTAGTTATTACTATTAGCTAAAGTTTATAATTAACTTTTAGATTTATAAATTAAGTCTTACTATATTTTTAACCTTAAGTATATATACTAGTTAATACTTATAGCTACTAAATTAAGGTATATATTTACCTTTAATATTCCTAGGTTTAGTTAGTTATAGCTATCCTATATACCTTAGGGCTTATAGTTAGCTAGATTTACTATAACTAAGGTAATAAGGATTATACTTAGTTTAATTCTATTACCTTACCTAAAACCCTCTTTACTATACTTTAGTTACTAGGTAACCTAAGTGTATTAGCTATATATATAAATAATATTTTCTATAAGTATACTTTATTTAAAGAGTAATAGTCTTTTATAAAGGATTACTTACTACTTAAACTACTATAAACTCTATTAAAACTAAGTTTTAAGAAAGTCTCTTTAGAAATAAGTTTAATTATTATAGTTAGTTAAGTTTATAAAATTAATAAGAAAATATATATTAAGCTTAATTAAGCTACTAAGCTAAGGGAGTAGCTTATACTTATAAGTTAATTTAGTATATATTTATTCTTAGAAGCTATTAGACTATACTAGTAATAAATTAAGAACTATACTAAGATTACTTAATCTCTTAATTAACTTACTAGAGATATAAGCTAGTAATAAGGGATTTAGAAGCTTTATTTTTCTTTATACTAAGGGATAAAGCTATAATTACTTTAAGTATATATAGGTATATATTTAACTTACTTACTTAAATATATTCTAATACTAGTAGGTTTAGTAAAGGGTATATAATATTATAAGT
Organism: Epichloe baconii; assembly: GCA_023650635.1. Classification (NCBI taxonomy): domain Eukaryota; kingdom Fungi; phylum Ascomycota; class Sordariomycetes; order Hypocreales; family Clavicipitaceae; genus Epichloe; species Epichloe baconii. The sequence continues at coordinate 628,882 of CP097908.1, read as the reverse complement.
TTAAGATAAAATCCCTTATCTTATCTTATATAACTTATTCTTATTTACTAAGATATAATAAAACTATAGTACTTATAAGTAAAAGCTATATACTATTATTAAGTTTTATTAAAAATATAAGTATTTCTTTAAGTTAAGAATAAAGTTAATAATTTTTATAGACTATAAACCACTTATAATATTTATAATTACTACTAGGTATAAGGGTATTTATACTAGATAGGTTATAGAATTAAGGTTACTAAATATAAAGATTTATTTTATTTAAGGAAAATAGAATATAGGTTATCCTATACTATTTTTTTATCTAATAACTATATAAATAATTTAACTAAGTTTAAATTATAGGATATAACCTAAAACTAGTAAATTTAGAAAGATAAAGCTAGAGGGTATAAAGAAATATTAAAGTTTCTAAAGGCTACTAAGGTTTAGGAGGAATCTAAGCTTAAGGGAATAGGCTAGGATATAAGGTAGCTAGAGGTATTACCTAGTAATAAAGCTTTATAAGAGAAATACCTAGGTAAGCTATAGTATATAAAGATTATAAGGTTTTTAATTACTAAATAAAGTAAAGAGAGAGACTATAATTACTATATAGCTTAGAGAATAGTTACTAAAGTATAATAGTATAAACTAAAGGATAGGATTCTCTAGTTTAAGGGGAGATATAATAGATAATATTATTTAGTATAAGGAAAGGTAGTAAATGCCCTTTAAGAGGCTTATAATAACTCTAGATATTTTAGGGTAGATTTAACTTAGTAAAGGCTAACTTAGATAGTGTTTTAGCCTAGGATAGGAGCTAATATTATAAACTATATCTTAGGATATATACTATATACTTAATATACTTCTTAAAAAAAAAAGCACTAAATTAACTAGTAGTAGTAAATAAGCTATTTTAAGTTATAGGGATAAACTATATTAGACTATTTCCTAAGTTAAAATAAAAGATTAAATATATACTAGTTATAGTTAATTATTTCTCTTAATTTATATAGCTATTTCCTATAAATTAACTAGTGCTATAAAGGTAGTAAACTACCTAAGGTTATAGATAAATAGGTTATTACTTTCCTAGAAGGCTTTTATACTAATCTTAGACTAGTATTTAGGTTAGTAAAGTTATCTATATTTTTAAGGAAAAAGGGAGTAAGTTTACTAAATACCTTAAGATAATCTTATAAAAGCATTAGGTTAGTAAAAATCTTAAATTAGATTTTTAAGGGGTATTAAATAAGATAATAATAGATATAAAAACTAGGACCTTTAACTTCTAAGGGTAGCTAAGGTATTAAACTATAAATATATTAAGTCTATAGGATATTCTCTAGCTAAGGTATTATATAAGCTAATATAAAATTTAAGAATAAGGCTAGGAGCCTTTTTAAACTAAAGTTTAGCTAGTTAAACTAATAAGTTTTATAAAACTTTAGCTTAGCTATTAAAGAAGTCCTTAAAAGGAAATATAGTAATGTATTTTATAGGTAATATTAAATTATATTATAGGGTAGTAGTAACTAATAAAAGCTTAAAAGTAATTACTTATTAAAATTAATATAAGTAATAAAGGGTTAAGCCCTTTAAACCTAGTAAAATAGTAATAGTAATTACTAAAGGAAGCCCTTAAAATTATAACTATAATAATAAGGACTATTTTAAATTAAGAATTAAACTAGGTATATATCTTACTAACTTATTAACTTAAATAAATTAAGGGTAAGAGAAAGTTATAGGTTAGACTTTTATAAGGATACCTTAAAAGCTTATATTCCTTAAACTAGTTATTTAAAGATATTATAGAATTAGTTACTATTAGGAGAATAAAGTTATAATAGTAAGGAGGAAAGAAAAGGGTAAAAAAGCATAGTTTAGTGTTTATATAAATAAGTAAGAAAAAGTAAGTTAAAAGTAAGATTAGCTATTAGGAGTGTAAAGACTATATACCTTCCTACCTTTTTATTTATATTTTATTATTTTAAGTTACTTCTTTTTATTTTTCTTTTAGGATTACTAGTTAGAATTAGTAACTTTTATTATTATCTAGATATAACCCTAAATTATTAGATTACTATTAGAGTATTAAGTTATCTTAAAGAATTACATTAAATATTATTCTTTACTTAGTTTAAAGCTTAATACTAGGGTAGTTTCCTTACTTTATTATTACTATTATATTATACTAATATCTTTTTAATTAAAATTAACTACTACTTACTTATTTTCTAGTATAAAGTCTAAACCTATAACTATAATTAAGGAACCTAATCCTATATCTTAGGAAGTTACCTTATTAGCTAAGAGAGGTATAGGCTAAAATAAATCTTACTTAAAGAGACTATATTAATTTAAGTAAGTAAGCTTTTATAGGGATTAAGTAATAATATATAGTATTTATAACCTTTAGAAAATTAAAGTAAAGTCTTAAAGACACTAGAGAGTAAAAGAAGTAACTATAAAGTTATAAGGTAACCTTCTAGTTATTATATATAAGAGAAAGATATTAGTAAAAATAATAGATAAGATATAAAGGAAGGACTTTTTCTTAGAGAGAAAGTTTTAATATAAGAAGTAATGCCTTTTTAGTTTAATTAACTAGTGCCTATTACTTTATAACCTTAAGATAATATTACTAGTTAAGATAAAAACTATATAGTAATTACTATCTATAGGGGTAAGAGGTAAAGGTTAGGATATAGTAATTATAAGCCCTAAATAAGCCTTTATAGGGTATAATTTAAAGATAATATAACCTATAGCTATATAGGCGCTAAATAGAAATTAAAATATTAGATTTAATAGTTATAATAACTATACTATTAGAATATACTATAACTTAGCTAGTAAGGTATATATAAGCCCTAGCCTAGTAATTTCTTATTAAGATCTAATTATTTAAGGAAATATAAAAGTAATTAAAGGCTTAATCCTATAGGTATTTACTAAACTATTAAAGAGTTAAGTAAGTAAGACACTAAAGAAGTTAGAATTTAGATAAAAATCCCTTATAGAGTTTAGGAATCTTATACTTAATAAACTATTAACCTAGTATATATAAATTATATTATAGTTAGAAAGAGAGAAGGCTATCTTACTACTATATACTAGGAAAAACCTAACTTTTAAGATAGTAAATATAGTAAGAGAGAAACCTAGTTAGGTTTCTAGAATTACCTAAATAGTCTAGCTTACTCCTTATAATAAGAAAACTCTAGGGCTTTATCTATATACTTTTTACTTATATTTACCTTATAGTTCCTAGATATAGTACTAAAGATAGTAGCTAAATTTATAAAGGTATACCTAGATAATATTTTCTATATAATAGGGTTACTTATAGTGCTAGTTATTTAGGAGACTTAATAAACTTAAAAACCTACTAGATAGAGGAATTTCTTCCTATTCTTAGAAAGAAAAAACCCTTAGATATATTACCTATTAGGGCTAAGTAGTTTTATCTGTATTTTTAATACTAGTTAAGGTTATGTTATAATTTGTAACTATCTAGATTCCCTTATCTATTTTAGACTATACCCTTATTATTAGCAGAGGATTATAAACAATTACATCTTGTAATTGTTTGTTTTTCTTAAATAATTAATATCTAACTTATAATTAAAGATATTATCCTAAGAATTACGTAATCTTATAGAGTAAAATTCAAAGATAATTATTATATATAAAAGTGGGTCTAAAAGTTGGTTGTTCGTCTGTAATTAGAAATACTAAAAACAATTACATTTTAGCACTAAAAATAGGTACAAATGTTATTTTTCTAATTTACGGCCGAACGATCCACTTTAAGGCCCACTTTTATATATAGTATTTTTCTTAGAATTTTACTCTATAAAATTACGTGATTCTTAGGATAATATCTTTAATTATAAGTTAGATATAAAAATAAACAAAACAATTACAAAACAATTACATTACATAAGTACAATTGCCTAATTATTAGTAAGAACTATAAAGCTATAAGGTACACTAAGAGTAATAAGAGGTTAATGTTTTATATAGAAGGATAAGGTAGTGTAAAAGAACTAAAACTAGTAATATTAAGGGTAAGTAAACTACTTACTAACTTCTAAATACTTATAATACTAATTTATCTTTAAGATAATATCTATAGATTACCTATAAGGCTAATAAAAGCTATAAGCACTATAGACACTAACCTATTATTAATTATTTAAGGCTTATTAGTACTAGGGTCCTTTAGCCTAATAGGATTACTAACTATTATACACTTAGCTATAAGGTAAGAGGTAGTAATGCCTAGAGATTTTATATAATAATATTATTTAACTAAGGCTTTAATATAAGATATAAGGCCTAGTATTTAATATAAGGACTATAAGAGATAGGTTATAATAAGGTTAATATATAAGGATAAGCCTTATTACCTATAGAAAGTAAAATAGCTCTTAATAATAGAAATACTTAGTAATATAAGGAAAAGTAAAATAGTTTTAATTAATAGGATAAGTGCTAATAAGCTCCTTATAGATAATAAGAAAGAAGCTTTCTTTAAGAATAAGAATAAAGGTAATAAGAATTTACCTAAGAGTAATAATAAAGATATTTCCTTTAAGGATAAGGATAGTAATAATAAAGAATTATTTAAAAATAAGGATAAGAAACCTCCCTTTAAGGACCCTTCTAAGACTAGAGATAGTAATGCTAGAAATTTACCTAAGAATTAAAATAAGGAGAAGCTTACTAATAAGAAGGAGAATAATATAAGGGGTAATAAAAATTCTAGGAATAAAAATAGTAGTAATAGAAAATTAAGTAAAGAGAGATAAAATAATAAAGATAAGGACCCTAGGTATAAGGGATATTACTAAGAGTCTAATAAAGACCTAAAGAAGCCTAATAAAGAGAACTAAGGGAAGCCTAATAATAAAGATAAGGAGAAACTTAATAATAATATAAGTACTAGGGAAAAGTAAAAGAGAGACTTTACTAATATAGGATCTCTATAACCTTTATTACTATTACTATTACTACTATTATTACCTTTATTACCTTTACTAAAAAGAGTAAGCCTCTTTATAAATAAGCTACTAACCCTTACTACTGCTTTTATTTAGGCAATAAGATTAGTTATAGGTAAATATTTATATTAAATCTAAGATATATTTCTAATTAAAAATATCTATAGCCTTAAGAAGGAACTTATTATATTAAACCTAATTACTATTTTATTATACTATACTTTCTAAGCTAATTATAAGATAGTAAGTTTAACCCTAACTTACCTTAGTAAATTAATAAGGACTATAGCTAAGTATTAACTAGTTTAGGATTTATAGGACCTAGTAAGGCTTACTACTAACTATAAAATCTCTATCTTACTAAATATATTTATCTTTAATAAATATAGTAACCTTTAGCTAAAGGGTTTACCTTATTTATCTAAGGTCTAATCTATAACTATAAGGGAATATAATAATATAGTAAATAAATTTAAGTTAAGGGCTAAATAAGAGATATACCCCTAATTACCTTTATCTTTTACCTTATTACTAAGAATTAAAGTACTTAAAAATTAGTTAAAACTCCTATTAAATAACTTACTTCCTAGGTATATTATAGTAATACTAACTTAGTAGCTTATAAAGATAAAATTATTAAAGTCTTAGCTTAATAAGAATTAATAAAGATATAATTAAAGTAAAGTTAAAGTAATTAAAGTACTAGCTACTATTTTAAATACTTATTACTTACTTTATATTACCTTAGTAAAACTTAATAAGCTAATTAACCTTTACTAAAATAGCCTTAATATTATTAAAGCTAAGGGTTAAGCCTATATAAATTAAAGGAAATTAGTAAAACTCTAGTATTAGTATTAAATAAAGAGAAAGAAGTTATTATTCTTAGAGAGAGTTTTAGGTCTTTATCCTTAGGGTAAGGTAATAGAAATAGTATAAGAGCTACTAATTAATTAAGTTAGTAAGCTAATGCCTTAGGAGGTAATTAATTAAAAGATACTATATTTACTAAGGGTGTGGTTAAATACGTATATAGGATTAATTATTATGACTAGGAGGTCGTAGGGTTTGATAAACGAAGTGAAGGCTAAGATTCGCAGTCACTACTAGAAAGATACTAGCTAGGGTAGGTGCATAAAGGTTTTAAGCTCTAACCTACTATATATAATATAAGTAGTCTTTGCTAAATACCTTGCCTTATAAATACATAGCTATCTTATAGCTAGCTAGCCCCTTAGTTATTTAAATAGCCTAGAGTTTCTCTAAAGCCTTATTACTATAAGTATTCTATCTCTAACCTTTACACTCCTAATATAATACCCCTTATATATAATTATCCTTAATTATAAAATAAGCTACTTACTTAGGGTATATTTACTATAGAAAAGCTTATAAAGAAAAAAATAAAATATAGCACCTTATATCTAAATATATAAGTAAAGAAATAATAATAATAATAACACTAGTTATAAGCATCCCCTTTATCTTAGGTATTAATATCTAGATAGTAGCTTATTTATAGCTTTAATATAGCAAATTAAATATTATTACCTATTATATAGCTAGCCTAAAAAAATAAATAACTTATATTAAATTTTATAATTAGTTTAAATAAATAAGATACTAAATACTATAAATATAAATAGTTTATCTAAATAGCTTATATTATAATTACTATAAGTTTATAGCTAGTAAGTATATATATAAGTAGTAACGCTAATAAGTATTATTATAATTTATAGATTAACTAAATATAGTGTATTAAATTACTTAAGGGGTTTAAGGTTAATATAAAAAGACTTACTTTTCTTCTTTTCCTTATACTTTCTCTTTCTTATAATATTTATAGACTTTATAAGTTACTCTTACTAGCTTAATAGTAGCTTTATCCTTACTATTATATAGTAATTACTAACTTCTTTTAGTTTTATATTATTATCCTTATTTACTATTATTTATCTTTATTTAAAATATTAGTCTTTTCCCTTTCTCTTATAGTTTCTCTTTAGTTTTTATAGCTAACTTATAGCTAGTTAACTATATCTAAGCCTTATATTATAACTTCTCTTTCTTTAACTACTTTAAAGAATCTATTAAATAATAAAACTCCTAGAAAATTTCCTAAGAAATCTCCTTATAAATAAGTAGCTTTAAAGATCTTTATATAAGTTTACTATATTCTTATAAAGTCTTAGCTACTAACTTATTACTAAAGATATAAGGTTAAAAATCCTATATATATACTATACCTAGTAAGTAATAATATAAAATATATTACTTAAAAATAGTATATATAAAATTCCTTAATATCTTATTAACTAAAAGCCTTTTCCTATAAAGTATAGTAACTTTATAAGTATAACTTTATTACTTACTTACTACTTACTATTATTAATATCTAATAGGTAATTCTATAAAATATACCTATTACTCTTATAATAATAAAGACTATATTAGAGTATATTTATTTTCTCTTTAAATTTACTTATAAGCTACTAATATATTACTAGTGCCTTACTAAAATTATAAAGCTTTATAAAAGCTCTTTAATTTTATTAAGGCTATACTAGAAAGTAATTACTATTACCTTAATAAAGTAAGTATAACTTTATTATTTATACTTAATAGCTACTAACTTACTACTAGTCTCTTATATAAGCTAAGTAAAGACTATATAATACCTTACTTATTTATAAAAACACTAATAAGTATAGTTATATTTACTAGACTTATCTTATTACTAATATTACTTAAGAGGTAAAGAATAATAAATATATCTTTATATTATAGCTATTTAATACTACTAACCTTAAGGTATAAATTAATATTATAAACTACTTATACTATATAGCTAAAAATATTCCTATAGTAAGTTTCTTAAATATATATAGCTAATACTTTACTAACTTACTAGTAGTTTAGCCCTTATATTACTAGTTTTCCTAATTATATTAGCCTCTTTAAGCTCTTTAAAGAGCTTTATATTTTTATTTATAGTAAGGAGACTTTAATAATAAAGAGGCCTTAAAGGCCTTAGCACTTATAATTATATTAGGTACTAATAATACTATTAGGGAATAAGTATTTAATATAGTTATAAAGTAATAAGTACTAAGTTATTACTAGGTAAATTATTTAAGATTATTTTAATAAATTTAACTTTATTTTAAGATCTTATTATATACTATTTATAAAATATAATTACCTTTTAGTAACTTAGTTACTTAGCTATTACTTATAGTTATTAATAATATCTCTTATAATAAAATCTCTTTTTAATACCTATAAATTCTCTAAAGTATTATAGCCTTTCTATTTAACTAAATATTTATAATATCTTCTATTATAGTAATATAAAATAATTCTCTTAACTTTAAACTCTTACTTATTATTTTTAATATTATCTTATAATAAGAATATATCTTTTATATTAGTTAAATCCCTTTTAAAAGGTTTAAGGTTAGTAATATTAAATATATTATATAAATAAGTCCTAGGTAATAACTTTAATTAATACACTAATTTATAACTCCTAATTACCTTTTTAATTTTATAAAAGCCTAGGTACTTTATAATAAGCTTCTTATTAAGTTATCTTAAATTAATATTCTTTATTAATAGTTAAATATAGTTACTAACCTTAAACTTTATTATAGTTCTCTTTTAGTTATAGTATTTCTTATACTAAGTTTATAAATTACCTAAAAGCTATTTAATTATAGTGTATTTATCTCTTAGTACTAATACTTTACTTTTTACTTAATTATTTACTAAGGGGATATTTATAATTACTTACTATAGGCCTCTAGGATTATAACCTTATAATGCTTTTACTAATGTATAGCTATAAGTTATATAGTTACTTATATTATATATAAATTACACTATTAATAAATTATTAGCCTAATTAGTTTATTTAGTATAAGTAAAGGCTCTTAAATAATATTCTAAAACCTAGTTTAAATACTTTATTTATTTATTTATCTAGGGATAAAAAGCAATACTTAGTAATTACTTAGTTATAAGAAAGTAATAAAAGTTATTTAAAAACCACTAGTAAATATAAAACCTTAGTTTATTATAATACTTTCTAAAGCTTTATAGTCTTTAAAAATATATTCTAAAAATATAGTTACTAGACTATTACTAGTTAGTTATATTAAAATAAGGATATAAATACTATATTTTAAGAAATAGTTAATAATAACTAAAATTATATTATAAGTCTAATTTAAGTCTTTTACTAGTAGTAATCTAGTAATAAAATCTATTAATAATTCTTAAAAAGGTAATTAAGTACTAGTAATATAGCTAGTTTACTATATAGCTTATAATGCCTTAGTTTTAAAGTCTAATAACTTAAATAAGTAGTAATATATACTTTTATATCTTTCTTTATTATTAGCTAATAATACTAGTTTATAATTTAATAAAGAGTTTTACTTATTTCTTAATACTTAGTAGTAAGGTTATTATAAGTTAGTAGTAAAATTTCTTTTCTTATTTCTTATAGAATAAAAATATAATTCTTAAATATTAATAGCTTAGAGGGTTTTATAAACTATATTTATAACACTACTAAATTACTACTTTTAAGTAACTTTATTTAACCTATAGTAAAGTTATTACTTTACTATGCTTTATATAATAAGACTTAGATTAGTTCTTTTAATTCTAAGCTTTTATTTTAAGTGCTAGAGTTAAACTTAGAAAAGGTTCTCTAGATAGCTTAAACCCTTACTATAATATCTTTATAAGTAATTAGTTTATAAGATATCTCTAGTCTTATAGGTAAATAGTTAAGTAATATCTCTAAGGGGCACTTATACTACTTACTAGTAATAACCTAAGCTAGTTTACTTCTAATAGTAATAGCTAGTCTTATAAGGGAAACACTATAGTTAAGTAATAGACTTATTATATACTAGGTGCTAGTAGTACTACTATAACTATTACACTACTTACTAATAAAAGTATTAAATATCCTTACTAATATACCTCTTCTAAGAGTGTCTAGATTATTAGGCTCCTTAAGAATATAATTAAGTTATAACTTTTTAAACCCTAGATATTAGTAGTACTATTATAGTGTCTTTATTACTAACTAATTACTATATTAAGTAATATTTTTATAGGACTTATTATACTAGTAATATTACTATAGTATCCTTATTACTTAGTATTTATAAACTTAGATAAAAAGGTAAGAAGCTATAAGGTTATTACCTTTACTTTCCTTACCTTATTAATAAAATCTAGTCTCCTTAATAAAGGATTAGTAAGGTTTAATTTCCTTATATAATATATAATCTTAAAGTTAAAGGGATAAAGCTTATCTAGTATAGTTACTTACTTACTAAAAAGCTTAGGCTTTATAGCTAAGTACTTATAGTTTAAATAATCTATAATAACTTTAATTATATAAGCTAAATAAGTAAGGTAGTGTCTCTAAGTCTAAAAGCCTCTTAGATAGCTAATAATTTACTATTAGGTATTAAGTAGTGTAATTTAGTATTAGTTATTTTCCTTAATATAAAAGTAACTAGGTGCTAGTAACTTAGCACTAATATTATAAGTATAGCCTTAATTATATATCTAGATATATTTATCTTTACTCTAAGGTATATAAGTAAGTTAAAATACACTAAAATTAGCGCTTCCTAAAATCTTTATTAGAGTTCTTTAAATATAGCTAACTTATAGGATTTTAGCTTAAAAGATACTAGTTATATTCCCTTAAGCTAATTTATTAATAGAATAATAACTTTACTATACTATTTAATAAAATAGTAGTAAAATCTAGTAAATCTAAAAAATAATTAAATATCTAGGATACTACTAGGTATTAGCTATATTATAATTACCTTAACCCTCTTTAAATCTATTATAATACTATTTTTTTAATATCCTAAAACCTAAGAATTTAGCCTCTATAACTAAAAATTAATACTTCTTTAGGTTAATAAAAAGGCTTATATCTCTAAGCTTACTTAGAACTTATTTAATATATTCTAGGTATACCTTAACCTTACTACTATATATTATTATATTATCTAGGTAAATAATATAAAATATATTTATAAGTCCCTTAAAGGCACTATTAATATACTCTTAAAAAGTTACTAGTATATTAACTAACTTAAATAGTATTATAAGATATTTAAAGTAGCTATATTAATAATAAAAGGCTATTTTTACTTATTACTATAGTAAATATATAGCTAGTAGTATATATCTTTAAGATTAAGCACTATAAAAATAACTATACTTACTAATTAATTAAGGATTTTAGTAATAAGTAGTAAAGAGGCCTTATCTTTTATAGTAATTCTATTAAGGCCCTTATAATCTATATAAAGCCTTAATTTCCTTTCTTTCTTTAGTATAAATAAAATTAAGGCTTTAGCTAGGCTAATTAATCTCTTAATTTACCCTTTTAGCTATATACTTATAAGGTATTCTTTAAGGACTTTTAGCTCTTTTTAGCTAAGTTATATATAAGTCCTTATAGTAATGTTTTCCCTTTCTTTAATTTAATTATATAAGTATAATCTCTTAGTTTAGGAAGCTTACCTATAAGCTCTTTAGAAAATATATCTTTAAATTCTATATATTTATCTAAAATTATTAGTTTAAGGTCTTTAGTACTTATATCTTAGTCTAATATAGCTCCTTTATTACTTATATTTCCTAGAGCTTATATAGTTATAATATAATACTTCTTACTTTATATATATATATATTCTAATACTATTACTATTACCTTATTATTTATTAAGTTCTCTTTTATTAGTAAGTTCTTTAATAAGTCCTTATCTTTTTCTTTTTACTATTTATTTTTTAGGTTACTTTATATAATCTTTATTACTCCTAATAATAATATAATTACTAATTTCTTTATTACCTTATATACTTATTACTTTCTATAAGTAAGTAAAAGATACTTCTTAGTTACTAAGTATCTTTAAAGTTCTTACTTCTAACTTATAATTATAAGTATATACTCTTTAGTTTAGTTTATAGCTAGTATTATCCTTTCTCTTATATTAGAGATATAGTAGCTAACTTAGTAAACCTTTATATATTCTATACTATTTATTACCTTAATTAACTTTTATAAAATCCCTTAATATAAAATATTAGTTAGGCTTATACTCTTAAGTATTTAGTTTATTTTTATTATATTCTTTTAATCTTACTTTAATAGTAATTTAAGGTAAATAATTAAATACTATATACTTATATCCTATAATATATTTACTATTACCTAGTAGTTATCTTACTATAGAAATACTTATATTCTTATTTTATTATCTTTAAGGTACTTTATACTAAGAGTATTATCCTAAGTTTATACTATTATAACTAGTATTATATTAGGATTAGTAGCTTTATTACTATTACTTTTATATTTATTTATAGTATACTTACTACTTTTATAAATAAAATAGTTTACTAACTAATAATTTAGTATAAAGTATTTAAGCTTTCTATATTTAAAGTATACTAGTAATAGTTTTCTTACTTAATGTGAGAACAATAGTAGCTAGGCAAGAGGTATAGAGGCTCTAGTATATTAACTAAAGCTTGCTAAGTCTAAGTGTGTTATACATACGAGTTACTATCTTATAGCTAGTAGCTTACTAGTGTTATATAAACCTAGCCCTAGGGCATAGCCTATTTATAAGGTACGCTAGTGTGCTTATATTATAAGTAAGGCCTTATAATTACCCCTTACTTATAGCTAGGCTTTTAAATAGCTTTTACTAGCTTTTATATAGCTATTTACTAAGCTATTAATAATTAAAATAATAATAAATAATAGATAGTATTTAAGTATAAATTTACCTATAATATACTATTATTTTATATACTTTTCTTACCTATATTTATAGATATTCTTTATAATATATTATTATACTTTAAGTTATTATAACCTTTCTTTTATTAATTACCTTACTTTTATTATAAAGACTAACTATATTCCCTTAAAGGAATATTTATATATATATTATTTATATACTAAGTATATAGACTTTAAGAAAAGCCCTTTATCTAAGCTTAAATTACCTTAAATTAACTATTAATTCCTTTAACTATTATTTACTATTATTATAGTAAAATATTCTAAATACTATATTTAGTGTTATAAGTATAGTAATACTTATAATACTATAAGTATACTACTATTTTTATATCTTTTAGCCCCTTATTACTAATACCTTTATATAAGCTATAGCTATAATAAAAGGGATTTCCTAGATTTTCTAGCTTTTTTAAACTAGGTATAAACCCTTATAAATACCCTTAGTAATAATAACCTTAAAAACCCTAAGGACTATACCTTTTAGTAAACTCTTATTATAGTTTTACTAAGGCTTACCTTAATTTAATAATAGGTTTTAATTATACTAATATAGTATACTATATTATATTTAGTTTTACTAAGGCTATAAAGGTTTACTAGGTTTATCTTTTTTCCTAGGTTTACTAGTTTTTACTTATATTTTAAGGTAAGATATATTAATTTTATATAATTAGTATATTATTTCTTACTAGTAACTTTTAGTTATAATATTTCTAAGTTTTATCCTAGGGTAATAAGTACTTTATTTTTTTTATTACTTATTTACTAACCTTTTATAGTAAAACTATTATAAACTTCTTATTACTTAGAAAGTAAAAATAACTTTATATTTAAGGTTTTATAACCTAGGTTTTATACCTTAAGGTATAGTAAAGTATTACTTTTACTTAGTAATATAGGAGATAATTATAAGGGATAAAAATAATACTAAGTACCTTATTTATAAAAGTTAGGTTTTTAAGTATATAAAAGCTATAATAAAGGGGTTTCCTTAACTTTCCTTATACTTTAAGTATATTTTCTTTTATTTTTAGTAAGTAATTTAGATTATTTACTTTAAAGTATAATAATAGCTAATAAGGCTAGGCCTTTTTTATAAGAACTTTATATCTTTTTACTTATAACTTACTTATATCTTATTATCTTTCTTATTTAATTTACTTTAGTAAAATACTTAAATTATATATTAAGTACTTTTTATATTTTTTACTAGGACTTACTAGTTATATTTACTAGGCTAACTCTTTTATTTTACTAAGTATTTATTACCTTTATAAGTTTTCTTATAGTTTTTAACCTCCTTAATTTTATACTCTTTATTTTTATTCTTAAGGTTTAGTATTAGTATTTTCTTTTCCTTAGTATTATTATAGTAATTTTATAGCTTTAGTAAGCTAATATAAAATATATTATATAGCTAACTATATTTTTAGGTAATATAAGTTAGTATACTTATTTCCTTATAGTATTAAGTATTTAAAATAGCTTAATAAACCTAGGGATTAGCTTTTATTTTATCTCTTTAAGCCTAATATTCTTTACTAATAGTAATACTAAGTTATCTTTTTTAGGGTTAATAGCTAGTAATATTTATTATAGTACTTTACCTAGGTTTTAGTAGCTTTTACTTAGTTTTACTTTAATTACTCCTTAACTTTATATAGCTTTATAATATATATATATACTTCTAGTACTTTCTTTTCCTAAGTCTTACCTTTAAGAGCTAAGTAAAACTTAGGTAAATAGCTTATAAGGGAGTAATTTAGTAAGTAGCTTATAGTTTTATTTACTATATTATTATAAGTAAATTAAGTTATTAAAAGTAACTTAAGCTATATTTACTAGTTTTTTATAATAAAGTATTAAAGGTAATACTTAAGCACTTAGTTTATTCTTTTATTTAGCTATTAATTTAAGGGTAAAATACTATAAAAAGCCTTTATTTTATATATAATAAGTAGTAAAGGTTTAACTAAAATTAGCTTATAAAGACTAATCTCTTATTAAATATAATACTCTCTAAGGCCTTAAATTATAGCTTAATTTCTTTATAAAAAGCTTTACTAGTTTAGCTATATTAATTATAATAATTACTAGTAAGAAAATAAAGTACTTAGTAAATTAGTTTATAATTACTAGGATTATATTAGTTTCTTACTTACTTACTTATATAATAGGTAATCCTATAATAAAATCTATTAAGATCTTTACCTATAGTTACCTTAGTATTAGTAAGGATTTAAGGCTCTTATATAAGTAATACCTTTAGCTATTACTTATTAGTAAACCCTATAGCTTATAATATAGTCTAATATAGACTTACTTATAGCTAGCTACTAGAAGTAATACTTTAATAGCTTAAGAGTATACTTAGTTTTAAAGTAACTTACTAGTAAATTATTATAGTATAGCTATAGGAGCTTTTATTATAAGATAAGCTCCTAAGGAATAACTACCTAGTCTTAGTATATTAGAAGGCCTCTTATATTATATAACTATAAACTAGCTTTTTCTTTTCTTTTTTAAGGAGTTTATATTACTTTTTTATCTTTATAAATCTAAGTCTTTATCTTATACCTTTTATAGTAATTATACTAATAGTTTATTTAGTCTAGATTAGTAAGGATTTAGTAATATAATAGTCCCTTATATCTCTTATATTATACTAATATCTTAGATATATATTACTTTCTCCTAAAAATCCCCTTTATTTAGCTAATCTTTTACTAGATTTATAGTAGCTAACTAGCCTCTTAGCTAGGTTACTTTAGCCTCTTTATTTTTTACTATAGGGGCTAGGGTATTTTCCTTCCTTAAAGGTATCTTACTAAGCCTCTTTATAAAGACTAAGATATTTTCCTTCCTTAAAGATATCTTATTATATTTTTTTAATATATTAGTATCTCTTTTATTATTAGTTTTTAGTAGCTACTATTTTCTTTTAAAGTTCTAGTAAAAGTATCTTATTTATTAAGGGTTTACTTTTATAATTAAACTTTCTTAATAAAGTATTTATAAGGTTACTTTTCCTTAGTTTATACTTAATTATAAAGTAAAAGAGGTAAAGAAATATATATTATTTAGCTTACCTTTTATTTAACTTTTATTACCTTATAAAGGTTTATAAGTTATAGTAGTCTAATAGGACCTTAACTAGGGTTACTATACCTTTAATATAGTATTACTAGTATTTAAATAACTTTACTATAGTAAGTAACTCTTAATTAGCTATACTATAATTATACTTAGTATTTATAAACTTCCTTAACTAAAAAGCTACTAAATACTAGTAGCCTTTATTATCCTATTAAGATAGGATTCTTATTATTATAAAGACTAAGTTATTTATCTTAATATATACTAGTTAACTTAGGTTATAATAATAAAGGAAAGGTATTTACTAAAAGGTATTTTTAGTTAGCTAAAAGCTAGTTACTTCTTTACTTTAAATATAAACTTCCTAGTCTAAATACTATTTTAATTACCTTTTATTAATATATATAAGGGTACTATAATCCTAGAGTATTTATAAATAAACTATTAATAAAAGTTATAGAATCCTAAGAAAAACTATATATCCTTAAAGCTTATAGGCTTCTTTTAGTCCTAAATTATAGTAACCCTATAAGTATTTATTAAAATCCTATTAACTAATAAAATAAACCCTAGGAATTTTACTAATTCTTAGTAAAATAAACACTTTAAGGGTTTTATATATAGCTTTACTAATCTTATATACTCTAAAACTTCCTTAATATATATAGTATACTTCTTTTATATTTTTAAGAAAATAAGGATATTATTTAAATATACTATATAAATAGTATTAACTAGCCTATAAAGTGCTTTATAAATATAGCTTTAAAAGGTAGCTAAGGTATTAGTTAACCTAAAAGGTATTATAAGGTATTTATAGTATTTATATTATATATAAAATATAGTCTTTTACTTATTACTCTCTTTAATATAAATTTAATAATAAGTATTCTTAATATTAATCTTTAAGAAAAATAAGCCTCTTAGTACTAGTCTAGGATCTCTAAAATTAAGGAGAGTATAGTAATTCTTTTATATTACTTTATTAAGTCCTTAGTAATTTATATATAATTAGAGTATTTTATCCTTCTTTAGTATAAATAAAATAAGTATACTTATAAGGCTTTTAAAGGGTTTTATCTAGCCTTTTTATAGGTTTTTATTAATATACTTATAAAGCTCCTTTAGCTTACTTTAAGAGAGAGAGTAAATTAGCTTATATAAGGGTATTATCCCTAGTATTAAGTTAATTATATAGTTAGTTACTTTTCTTAATAATAAACTCCTTATTTTATTTAATATAAATATATCTTTAAACTTATATAGTTTCTTAGGGATATTTTTAATAGTTTTATATACTTTTACTTTCTTATTATTTTTAAGGGTAATAAACTTATTTTCTATAACTCTTATAATAGTATATATAATAGTTTTATTATATATTACCTTTATAAATTTATAAGAAATTATAAGTAAAAAGCTTTTTTTTTCTTAAACTATTACTTTTATAAGTATAAGTAAAGGTATATATATTTTTCTATAAGTATATATATTTTAATTAATATAAGGCTTCCCTTTATTCTTAGGTTTTTATTTATAGCTATATATAGTAACTTAAGGTTTTTTTTCTTCTCTTAAGTCCTTAATAATAATAAGTACCTTATAAATACTATATTAAGGGACTATAAAAGCCTTTATTACCTTAAGAATAAGTATTATAGCCTTAGCTTAGTTAAGCTTATAGTTTTTATAAATTTAATACTAATAATATTAATCTTAGTATAGCTATTTAGATTTATTACTATTTTAATATCTTTTACTTATAAATAATAACTAATATATAAAATTAATACCTTATTAATACCTTAGTATTTAAGGTAAAGATAAGGGTATTTACTTTTACCTTAGGAAGTTTCCTTAGCTTTCTTAAGGCTTTTTCTTTAGCTTATTATAATTAAATATAAGATACTTTATACTATTATAATTATAATATTATCTCTTATTTTTAACCTTATTATTATTTAAGTAAGTAACTAAACCCTTTTTCTAGTTCTTATTTCTTTAATTTTTATAAAGTCTATAGCCTTATAAAGAGTTATATTTATAGTACTAAGGGTTTTTATATAAGCCTTTATCTTCTAAATACTTAGGCTTTTACTTACTCTTTAGTATAGCTTTCTAAAATTACTATATAAGTTATATAACCTTTTTTAAGTCTTTCTTATAATAAAGATATATAGGTTAATATAGTTTTATAGTTTAGAAAGTAATTTTATAAAGAATATAAGAGTATAGGACTTTTTATAGCTTTTTCTAGGTATTTCTTTAGTAAATCTAAGTAAATACTAAATTTAATAAGGCTTTAGCCCTTATATTACTTTATATTCTCTAGTTATATAGTTATTTAAGTATTATAATTTATAAAGTCTTAGAGTAATATAAAGGTCTAAGTCTAGAATTTATTTTAGTTATTCTTAAGATTATTTTAGCTATTAGCCTATTATTTCTTAAGGTATTTATCCTATCTTACCCTATAGTTAGTATATATATAGTTAAGTATAAAGAGAATTTTTTAGTAATTATATTAGTA
Source organism: Epichloe baconii (assembly GCA_023650635.1). Lineage (NCBI taxonomy): Eukaryota > Fungi > Ascomycota > Sordariomycetes > Hypocreales > Clavicipitaceae > Epichloe > Epichloe baconii. The sequence continues at coordinate 610,389 of CP097908.1, read as the reverse complement.
CTTTTTCTTTACCTTATTAAAGGTATAGTTTAGGTTATTAATTTATATCTTATACTTCTATAGATTTATAAGGTATTAAAGATTAGTAATATTTTAGACTTTAATCTCTTAGTTACTATAGCTTAAGAAAGTACTAGCTTTTATTACCTTTTTACTTATTTTTCTCCTAAATTAAGCTATAGTAAGTTAATAAGTTTTTATTCTTACTCTTATAGTTTTTAAAGTTATTTTAGCTAAGTAATTTATTTTATTATTACTATAGCTTTAGTACTAAGAGTAAAGGGTTTAATCTTAAGTATAGTTTTTATAAAATATAGTATATTCTTAGCTATAGTATTACTCTTATTTAATTAGTTTTAGTTATTATCTAATATTACTTTAGTAAATTAAGTAATTCTTTCCTTATATTACTCTTAGGTAATTAGTAAGTAAAGCTTTAAAATTATAAAAATAATAGTAACTAAGTAAGAGATATAAAGGCTTTAGTATATTAACTAAAGCTTACTAGGTCTAAGTGTATTATATATATAAGTTACTATCTTATAGCTAGTGGCTTACTAGTGTTATATAAACCTAGCCTTAGGGCGTGGCTTATTCGCAGGGTGTGCTAGTGTGCTTATGTTATAAGTGGGGCCTCACATTAAAGCTTATAGGCTTCTTCTAGTCCTAGATTATAGTAACCCTATAGGTATCTATTAAAATCCTATTAACTAATAGGATAAACCCTAGGAATTTTACTAATTTCTAGTAAAATAAATACTTTAAGGGTTTTATATATAGCTTTACTAATCTTATATGCTTTAAAACTTCCTTAATATATATAGTATACTTCTCCTATATTTTTAAGAAAATAAGGATATTATTTAAATATACTATATAAATAGTATTAACTAGCTTATAAAGCGCTTTATAAATATAGCTTTAAAAGGTAGCTAGGGTATTAGTTAACCTAAAGGGTATTATAAGGTATTTATAGTATTTATATTATATATAAAATATAGTTTTTTACTTATTACTCTCTTTAATATAAATTTAATAGTAAGTATCCTTAATATTAATCTTTAAGAAAAAGTAAGCCCCTTAGTACTAGTCTAAGATCTTTAAAATTAAGGGAGAGTGTAATAATTCTTTATATTACTTTATTAAGTCCTTAGTAATCTATATATAATTAGAGTATTTTATCCTTCTTTAGTATAAATAAAATAGGCATACCTATAGGGCTCTTAAAGGGTTTTATCTAGCCTTTCTATAGGTTTTTATTAATATACTTATAAAGCTTTTTAGCTTACTTTAAGAAAGAGAGTAAATTAGCCTATATAAGGGCATTACCCCTAGTATTAGGTTAATTATATAATTAGTTACTTTTCTTAATAATAAACTCCTTACTTTATTTAATATAAATATATCTTTAAACTTATATAATTCCTTAAGGATATCTTTAATAGTTTTATATACTTTTACTTTCTTATTATCTTTAAGGGTAATAAACTTATTTTCTATAACTCCTATAATAATATATATAATAGTTTTATTATATATTACTTTTATAAATTTATAAGAAGTTATAAGTAAAAAGCCTTTTTCTTTTTTTAAACTATTACTTTTATAAGTATAAGTAATGTACCTATTATAGGTTTTATTTGTTACTATAGCTACAAGTATTTGGATGTTAATTGTTTTACTAGCTAGGTATTGCTAGTAATAATTATGTGTTATGATAAATTAGATATATTAGCCATAACCAATGACGCAAAAAAATTTTAAAAATCAATAGGTTTTATTTATTACTGTGGCTATAAGTATTCGGATGTTAATTGTTTTACTAGCTAGGTATTGCTAGTAATAATTGTATGTTATAATAAATCAGATGCATTGGCTATAACTAATGACGCAAAAATTTTTAAAAATCAATAAGTATAAGTAAAGGTATATATATTCTTCTATAAGTATATATATTTTAATTAATATAAGGCTTCCCCTTACTCTTAGGTTTTTATTTATAGCTATATATAGTAACTTAAGGTCTTTTTTTTTTTCTTTAAGTTCTTAATAGTAATAAATACCTTATAAATACTATATTAAAAGACTATAAAAGCCCTTACTATCTTAATAATAAGTACTATAGCCTTAGCCTAGTTAAGCTTATAGTTTTTATAAATTTAGTACTAATAATATTAATCTTAGTATAGCTATTTAGATTTATTACTATTTTAATATCTTTTTACTTATAAATAATAACTAATATATAAAATTAATACCTTATTAATACCTTAGTATTTAAGGTAAAGGTAAGGGTATTTACTTTTACCTTAGGAAGTTTCCTTAGCTTTCTTAAGGCTTTTTCTTTAGCTTATTATAATTAAATATAAGATACTTTATATTATTATAGTTATAATATTACTTCTTATTCTTAACTTTATTATTATTTAAGTAAGTAACTAAACCCTTTTTCTAGTCCTTATTTCTTTAATTTTTATAAGGTTTATAGCCTTATAAAGAGTTATATTTATAATACTAAGGGTTTTTATATAAGCCTTTATTTTCTAAATACTTAGGCTTTTACTTACTTTTTAGTATAGCTTTTTAAAATTACTATATAAGTTATATAACCTTTTTTAAGTTTTTTTATAATAAAAGTATATAAGTTAATATAGTCTTATAGTTTAAGAAGTAATTTTATAAAGAATATAAGAGTATAAGACTTTTTATAGCTTTTTCTAGGTATTTCTCTAGTAAATCTAAGTAAATACTAAATTTAATAAGGCTTTAGCTCTTATATTACTTTATATTCTCTAGTTATATAACTATTTAAGTATTATAATTTATAAAGTCTTAAAGTAATATAAGGGTTTAAGTCTAGAATTTATTCTAGTTATTCTTAAGGTTATCTTAGCTATTAGCCTATTATTTCTTAAGGTATTTATTTTATTTTACCTTATAATTAGTATATATATAGTTAAGTATAAAAAGAATCTTTTAGTAATTATATTAATACTTTTTCTTTACCTTATTAAAGGTATAGTTTAAGTTATTAATTTATATTTTATACTTTTATAGGTTTATAAGGTATTAAAAGTTAGTAATATTTTAGACTTTAACCTTTTAGTTACTATAGCTTAAGAAAGTACTAGTTTTTTATTATTTTTTACTTATTTTTCTTTTTAAATTATATTATAGTAAGTTAATAAGTTTTTATTCTTACTCTTATAGTTTTTAAAGTTATTTTAGCTAAGTAATTTACTTTATTATTACTATAGCTTTAGTACTAAAGGTAAAGGGTTTAATCTTAAGTATAGTCTTTATAAAATATAGTATATTCTTAGCTATAGTATTACTCTTATTTAATTAGTTTTAGTTATTATTTAATATTACTCTAATAAATTAAGTAACTCTTTTCCTTATATTATTCTTAAGTAGCTAGTAAAAAGCTTTAAAATTATAAAAATAATAATAACTAAGTAAAGGTATAAGGGCTTTAGTATATTAACTAAAGCTTACTAGGTCTAAGTGTATTATATATATAAGTTACTATCTTATAGCTAGTAGCTTACTAGTGTTATATAAACCTAGCCCTAGGGCGTAGCCTATTCGCGGGGTGCGCTAGTGTGCCTGTGTTATAAGTAAGGCCTTACACTTAATCTTTACTTTATTACTATAAGCTATTTATAAGTAAGGTAAAGTATTACCTTTTCTTTTATAGTCTTAACTTTTTTATTACCTTTTTATTACTTTAGCCTAAATTTATTATAACCTTTACTTTTTTACCTTAGCCTTATAACTAGCTTTATAAGGTTAAAAACTCCTAGCTAATTATTTACTTCCTTATAGTATTATTTAAGCTATTTAAAAAGATAGTAATTCTTAGGTAAATAGGAATTACCTTAAGTAGTTTAGCTTTTACCTTAGTTTAATTTCTTATAAAGGCTTAAAATAATTAATTATTCTTTTACCTTAGGTTTAGTAATATCCTTATTACTTTTAAATACCTTATATTTTTATTTATTATTCTAGTCTTTAGCTAATTAATAAATTTTTCCTAAGTATATAATAAGTAATTTATATACTTATTTACTACTATATAGTATATTTACTATTACTTTATATTATTTACTAGGTAATTACTAGTATATATTACCTTAGTTATATTATCCCTAAAAGTATAGTAATTTAATTTCAATAGTATATTTAAGTTTACTAAGAAATTTTATAGGTTTTTAAATATATTCCCTTTATATATAAGTATTTTTATCTAGGGTTTAATAAGACTATACTATTATATAAATATTACTAAGTTATAGACTACTAAAGGAACTAAAGGAAAGGTAGTAGTTATAGTATTATAAAGGGTAATTATAAGTCTAAAAGGAAGTCTAACTAATAATAGATTTACCTTAATTTCCTTAATTTATACCTTTATTTATAGGATATTTTATCTTTTTATATACACTATAGCTTAGCTTATATAACTTTATAGTGTCTTTATAGCACTTTATTATTATTATTTCTAATTCCTATACCTTTACCTAAATTAAGGTCTAGTAGTATTTAATATACCCTATTATTATCTATTATTCTTAATTTAAGTAATTCCTTACCTAGTGGCTAATTATTTATACCTTTAAAGCTATAAGGTACTAGTATATTATATATAAATCTTTAGAGTATTAGCTATATTTATAATCTAGCTAATAGTTTATTTTCCTAAAGGGTTTAAAAGCTTAATTTATTATAACTAAAAGGTTATAAGGTTTAATAAATAAAGTAAAGGCTAAGATTTATAGTTATTACTAGAAAGATACTAGCTAGGGTAAGTATATAAAGGTTTTAAGCTTTAACTTACTATATATAATATAAGTAGTTTTTACTAAATACCTTACCCTATAAATATATAGCTATCTTATAGCTAGCTAGCCTCTTAGTTATTTAAATAGCCTAGAGTTCCTCTAAAGCCTTATTGCTATAAGCGTCCTATCTCTAACCTCTGCGCTCCTAACATTAATAGAGGACTTTGCTTACTAAAGGGCCTAGGAAGGGTTAAGACCCTAATAAGATTAAGGGATAATTTAATAGGATTAGGAAAGATAATAAGAGCTAATTATTTATCTATAGGGGTATTAGAAGTCTATAGGGACTTATTTATAAAGTTTAGGATAGGTAAGAGTAGGTTAATACTCCTAGGGATAATAAATATACTAAGGGGGCGTTATTAGGATCTAGGATTAATCCTATAAGATTAAAGAGGAAAATAATTACTAGGTGTGTGTAATAAGGGTTTAGTAATATAAGCCTTAGGGTTAAGAGCTATAATAGTTATTTTTTTGTTTTATTTTATATAGTTAAGTGGTTAGGGGTAATCACTAAGTAGTAGTAAATATAAAGGGAGGGGCAGGTATAAGGTAACTGCCTTACCTAATATAAAACCCCTCTTAGAAAATTTTTCGCTATAGAGTTTTAGGGGATTATTTATTATTAGAACTTCGAGATTAATTTAATCAGTTTGAAGCTTCAGAGCATCTTTAGTTTCTCGTATGGCAGGCGACCCACGCTGAGAAGACGACGGACCCTATAACACGCCGGCAATTGACTTCGTGTTGAAGATGTTTTTTTAGATGGCGCATCGTTTCCTGCACCGAGTCTGATGTCGACCACGAAGTAGAATATATCGCATGTGCAACCTCCCACGTCGCTCCCCGCAACAGACAGGATAGCCTCATCTCCTGCTTCTCCTCCATTTCTGCATTCACTCAGTATCAGCCATAATAATAGCAAACTCCCCATCACGCCTAATTCAATTCAAACAGGATCAAAAACCCATGAACATGACGTCTTGGCTGCCCCGCAACAGAGCAGGCAAATCACCATCCATCTTCACGTGACGCCTTCGACACTACCCCCAGTGACCAATCACATGCCCCCAGGTCCAGATACGACTCGCAGGAACCCGGGGCAAGGGAAAGCTTCTGACCTCACAGCTTTTCTGCTCTCCTCGACAACCCGTACCAAAACAATCATCATATACGACGCCCCGCGAGAAACAATGGCTTCCCAATTCGCCCGCCGCTGCTTCACCACATCTGCCCGCCTGCAGAGTGAGAGCCTCAAGGCCCAAAGCAAGCGTAACCCCGAGACAATGGTGCGTGATAAACCCTCGTCCTTCATCCCCTCCCGTCAGCCCAGTTCGCCCTCGATGTGGCCGACGAACACCTGCCGCTGGACTCAACAAACGATTGCGGAGTCAGGGCAATCTCTTTCTTTCTTTTCCTCCAAACGCTGTTGCGGCGTCTCAAGAATAGAGTTTTGACAGAATTGGCAGATCCTCGGTGCAGTAATGGTTGCTGCGCTCGGCGGCGCAGGCTTCTACTTTGGTACGGACGAGCCCCTCGCGACAAAAAGGATATTGAGCATCGAAGAAAAAAAAAAAAAAAAAAACTAAACTGACGACTTCTTCTTTCCCTCCTCTGCAGGCCGCACCCCCACCAAGTCCACCTCCGAGAACCCTGTGTCCATTGCCCACGGCGGCATGCCCTGGGAGGGCGACGTTCAAGGCAAATACAAGTACCACCCCGGTGGTGATCTCAGCGCCGAGCCCAAGGATGCGCCCAGTGCTTTGAACGCCGTTGTTGTCCCCAACGTCACTTTGCCCAAGGAGTTGCATGACAAGTACAACAAGTGGGGCAAGGATGGGTATCCTTGAATGTTTTGTTTCTTCTTGGGAGGGGACAACGCGTTGCTTATTGACGAGGATGCCGTATTGCGGTGAGACGGGGGCTTTCATAGTGTTGATACGGAGTAGTGGGTGGGAATAAGTCGCAGGGAGCAAAGAAGACAGAACACGAGTGTAAAGTTATTGCGAGCTGGGGTCTCGGGCATTAGAGTGGATCAGTCTGCTACTGTTATATATCAAAACATATTTCTCATGTTTGGCACATCATGTGGGAATATCACCTGAGCATGAAGGAAGATTGTTGAGAGACCCAAATGGGATACATGCATCATGTCATGCGGTTTATTGTGTTATTACTGCCTACATATAAGATGTCCTGATAACACTCCCCCATCAGACTAAAACACCCGCTATGAAAGGGCCCTCTTTCCATGGCATAGGCCGCACAAGGGAAAAAGAAAAGAAAGGAAAGGAAAGAAAAAAATTTGCCCACGTATGCCCATCCCACATAGGCATATGCGGCAAACCCTCCCAAAACGCCTCAAAGCACATCATGCCGTCAACATGTGAATCTCGTCGGCTGTGAATCCAAACAAGTACAGCAAATCCAACAAGCTGCCCGAATTCAGCCTCGCGTCCGCTTCCATTTGCACCATAGGCTTCGCATTCCATGCCACTCCCAAGCCAGCCTTACCGAGCATCAGCAAATCGTTGGCCCTGTCACCAACCGCCACAGCCTGCGCCAAGTCAATCTTCTCCTTGGCCGCAATCTCCACCAGGAGATCTCGCTTCCGCTCTTTGCCCACGATCTTGCCCTTGGTCTCTCCTGTCAGCTTGCCATCCTCTATGACAACTTGATTGGCAAAAGCGTAGTCGATTCCTAGCTTCTCGGCCAGCCAGCCGGTGAGAGGCTGGAACCCTCCCGACAGCACGGCAGTCTTGACGCCGAGGCGTTTCAGCGCAATCATCAGCTCGGGAACGCCAGGCGTGACTTCAACGACCTGGCGCAAGTCGTCAAATACTGACGCCCTCACACCTTTGAGGAGGGCAACCCGCTCGCGGAATGAAGCATCGAATTCCAGCTCGCCCATCATAGCTCGGTGCGTAATGTCTGCAACGCGGGCAGCCAGATCCGGGGGTCTTTGATGGTCTCGGCCATGAGTTCAATCACCTCTTGAGTGATGAGCGTGCTGTCCATGTCGAAGACAACGAGGCGAGGGTTTCTTCTCCAAACCACATCCCGTTGAAGTATAACGTCGACATTCCATTCTTGTTCGAAGCGATAAATCATTTCATGCTTGCGAAGGTCGGACAAGCTCAGGTAGTCGGAGGAGGGAGCGGGGAGAGAGTGAGTTCGACAATGCGAGGAGTCTCCGGGTTGTCAAGACACCTGTGGGACGAGTGCGGTTCGTCCGCTCCGTGAGGCAGGGGAAAGTGGACATGAGATGCAGGAACGAAGCGATGCATAGAGAAGAGATATAGGAGCCATAGATGTGATCCAACTGTTCTGATTCCTGTGTAGGCGGCTCCAGAGGGAAATCGTCCATGTTTGTAGTCGGTGCCATGTTTGAAGGTAGGGCTTCGTGACTATCTGACGGTCTGGTCAAACGGGGTTGACTCGGCGCAGAACTGGGAGACGGACTTTTGTAGAATAAAGTGGCCACAAGTCGATCAGACCTCAGACCCGGCGGAGGCGCACAATTTGGATGAGAGAGGCTGTGGTTGACGCCGCTGTCTACTATAGTTGCGGGCATGTCATCGCTGGGGACACCTCGGAATGGCAGGATGGGCTTTGGCGATGCCGATTTGGGCGCAGGACTTCTCTCCACCACCTCGTCGATGCCGTGATATTGCTCCGTCACCTTTGGGGCTCTGTACTGCTGGTGATCGCGCAGATAGGAGCTTGTGCGCATGCCCTCTGTCATCTGAGGGCGAGTGCCATTTTGCTTGCGAGCACCCGCGGTATCAGCCATATCGTCAGACTGCGCAGGGACAAGATCGGAATCTCAACTTTGGAATATTGCGAATCGATCGAAAAACGACCTAGCGTTGTGACAGAAAACAACTCAATTCTCGGCCAAGGTATGATATGAAGGCCCAAAGCCAGAGACGTCAGGAAAAAGTCAATGTTGCAAGCTGGTGCGACGTCGGCTCTTCCGGGGCGGGGGTCGCCACGAGAGATGGATTGTACGATGTGGACGTGCAATCAACACTCGAGACCACAGAGGCCGTCGGGCGGTGGTGTAAAGATGGATTTTAGGGGGAACAGGAGTCCATCCGGGATGAGGGCGAGGAGATGTTTCTGTGGAGGATCCATGGCAGGGGGTGGGTGGTTGACAGCTGTGGAGAAATGGATCTGACGAGTCGTGTCGATTGACGAGAAACATTCATCTCCTTCCTAAAACGCCAGACTTTAAGTAGTCAGCCTCATTCATGCAGCGACTTGATTTATTAGCGCAGACTCCTTGGACCCCTTGGTGCCATTCTTCACTCGACAGCTATAGTTGGCCAGACTTTCATGTGGCGTTCTCGAATTCTTTGCATCGCCAACTATTTGCCCAGAAAAGAAATCAAGACCTGCACAGTGTTGGCTTCAGAGGTGGGTGGTTGGCAAAGTTGAATAGTACCACAATCATGCCAAATCGTCGGGTTGTTCGGCCTTCTCCTCGCGACTTATTATTACATATATTAGGCTTTTTTTCTTTCCTGAAGTGCTCGCAGCGGCAGTCGGTCGGGTCCTCCGACTTCCGCACTACGCCGACGAGCCGACGCTTGAATTGTCCGAGTGCGTCCGACATCCCGCTTACCAATTACACCAACCATTCCCGGTGCTTGTTTGGTTTGGCTCCCTTCGCTGGAAGCAGGATAGAGTTTTTTTTTTTTTTACTCGACCGTTTCCAGACGCCGGTCTGAAGCTATCTCGTTCTCCAGGCGGCTGAGTGAAAGAAGCGTCATGGCTTCAGGAGTTGCATTTCCATTTGGGAACAACTGCATCAGCAAGACGCTGATTTCATTCTTAACTCGCATCCATATCAGCATGGAACTTGACTGACTCATCCTTATTCATCTTAGCGATGAGATCATCAATAATTCCGAGTAACTCAGGCACATTTGTACATTTGTAATATGTGCCCCAGAAAATCCCTCCGCAGCCCCAGCCCCAGTAAATAGAAATGGAGACAGCGTGAGTATCGGATACTCAGGAAGGGTGAGGAAGGGGGCCGACTGCCAAGTAGCTGCTACAAAATCGCATCCAGTCCCGATGGCCATCGACCAATCACACCCCACTTATCCAACATCGCGGAAGCAATGGCGTCGATGTCGTGATCGGTCCTTGACGCAGAGCCAACGTATTACTGCTCTGCTGAGCAATGGTGAAATCGCCGAGAGAATTGGTCTCGGACGAATTGTAAGAGGCCTGCAGGTGTGTATGATGTGCTTTGTGCTTGTCCGCGTAGTCCAAATTAGTCCGGACGAATAAACCCCCTTCCTCGCCCTTGCCAGTCTTTTTTCCCTAAAAAGTGCACCAGGCTCATATCGCTATTGTTCTTCTGTTCCAATTAATACATCTTCTGTATCATTCCATTCCCAGAAGGTGGTACTGTAATCCTGCTCAGTTTCCCAGCCTTGCTTTCTTTGGAATCAGAAGCATTCGGCCAAATCTTCCTCCCCAAGACAAGCCAACCATTTCAACAACAACAACAACAACAACAGCAGCAGCAGCAGCAGCAGCAGCAGCAGCAACAACAAGAATACAAGCCATAAAAACAGGAATCAGCCCCTCGGCCGGCAGCACATCCAAGGAGGAGGCATCACTGCATTCCCCTCGGCCGAGTCTTCATCAACTCTCTCTTTTTTCGCCAATAGTCCGCAATACGGCTTCGGTCATGGCGGCTTCGGTCATGGCAGACAACAACAACAACAACACACACTCGTCATTCGTGGCCGAAAAAGTCGAGATTGAATCCGGATACGCCTCAGGACAATCCGACTACACGCCAGAAGAGCCTTCTCGACCCGACGTCACCTTGACCAAGGCTCATGTCGAATACCTCAATAGTCAGATGGAGCCCATGCACCCCATGGACATCCTTCGTTTCTGCAAGATCATGTTCCCCAACTTGTTCCAATCCACAGCGTTCGGCTTGACCGGCCTGGCCACCATGGACATGCTTTCCAAGATCCAGGATGAGAACCCAGAGTCAAAACCCGTCGAGCTCATCTTCCTCGACACCCTGCATCATTTCAAGGAGACATACCAGCTTGTGGACCGCGTCAAGGCCAGATATCCCAATGTGCCTGTCAACATCTTCCGACCAGACGGCATGGAGAGTGCCGAGCAGTTCGAGGAGACATATGGTCCGGAGCTGTGGGAAACTGCCGACGAGATGTACGACTGGATCGTCAAGGTCGAGCCCCTTCAGCGAGCATACGAGGAGCTCAAGGTCACGGCTGTCCTGAACGGACGCCGTCGATCACAAGGCGCTGCCCGGGGATCCATCCCCATTATCGAAATGGACGAGGAGAGAAACGTCATCAAGATCAACCCCATGGCCGCTTGGTCGTTCTCGCAAGTCAACGAGTACATCAAGGAGAACAATGTGCCCTACAATGCTCTTCTCGACCAAGGATACAAGTCCATTGGCGACTGGCACTCAACCTCTCCCGTCAAGGAGGGTGAGGATGAGCGCGCCGGCCGATGGAAAGGCAAGGCCAAGACCGAGTGTGGTATCCACAACAAGAAGTCGCGATACGCACAGTTTGTTGCCGACATGGAGCACACGCAAGGCAGCAACGTCGTTGCACCGGTCTAGAGAACGCACATGAGCATGGCACTCAATGATGTTGCGAATTTTCTTTTTACTTTTTTCCTAGATTCGAAAAAACAAAAGAACGGGAGTTTTGGGGATTTGACAAACGGGCAAGGCGACATTTCGTACACTTTTTGGGGGTTTTTTTTGACATTTTGGCCATGTCATGGACGTCTGGCGTTGTGAGAGCATAGCTACCCGTGTTTGCGTTTGTGGAGAATTAGACGGGTATAGCAGCCATTTGCACCCAACCTGAATAATAAATCAAATGAAATCAAACTCACTGTGCATTATTATCCGCCGACGTTGAAAGTGAAGTTGTGATATTCTATCTCCCTCGGCCGAAGTTCACACCTTCATGGGGTCATGACCCCGCGCGACTCCCTGATTGGCTCACGTGTGAAATTTGGGAGTGCGACTTTTCTCACCTTGATCCACCAATCCCACGATCTCAACTACCTTTTTCTGAAATCTTCACTTCTTGATGCCCATTGCGGAAATTGATGGCAGGTTCTGACGCATCATAGCACTCTCCTCTTGATCGTGTTGCCGCGGAGCCACCACCCGAGTCATTTCCCATAATCAAAAATCAAACGCCATTGCCAACCAAAACCAACAATTCGCATGAGAACAGCACCCACAAGATGCGACACCACGGCGGGGAGACGTTCCCCCTCCGTCTCCGGCGTTCGCCTCCAAAAAGATCAAGATCCTAGACCAGCTAGCCGTGCCGGACGCCGAGTACACCGATGCCTCGCCCAAGGGCACAGTCGACAAGGGCATCCGCCCCTGATTGATGAGATCAACGGCGCAGAGGGCTTCGTCACAACAAGCAGCTGCGCGGGGAGAGTGAGCGTGTTCCTGGAAGGCAGAAAGGCAGCGGCTACGGATGCGGATGCGGATGCGGATGCGGATGAGCGTGCCTCGTCGCAGGTGGCGGGTGTGGGCGGCAAAGGCGCAGGCGGAAAATGGCTCTTTGTATCTCATGATCCGGTTGACCGAGGGGAGTGGGCGCGAAGCCTGAAACTTAGCAATGATGGATCATGTGAAGCCGCGAAAGAGAAACGGTTGATTCATTTTAAATTCGAGCCCATGGTGCGTATGTTCCGCGACAAGGTTGGCTCGCATCTTACCAGAACCGAGCATGAGAACAAGATGTCCCCGTCCACGTCCCCGTCCACGTCCACGTTGCATGGGAAGTCCAAACAAGAGCAGGAAATAGGCAAAGGCTGACACGGTTGTGCCCCCCCAGATTCTTCACGTCCTCACCGCATCGCCAACCCATGCACAAGTGCTTCTCCAGTCAGCCCTACGAGCAGGATTCCGCGAGTCCGGCGCCCTTAACATCACACCCCAGGCGGGTTGTACCGCCACGATGCCCATCGTGGCCGTTCGCTCCACGGGGCTGAGCTTCGAATCCCTCATTGGGTACGAGGTAGACGGGATCGAATGCTCGCTCGTGCAGGAGACACATCTCCGGATGCTGATGGACATCGCGAACGAGCGGTTCTCCGAGAACGCCAAGCGGATTGCGAGGTTCCGCGAGGCCTTTCGGGAGATGGTTCTGGAGCCCAGGCGGGTCAGGTTGAATCCGGAGGGGAAGCAGTGGGAAAATGCGGCGACGAGGCGCGAGGAGGATGAGAGAGGAAGGGCTGATGCGGAAGCAGGCTTTGCGGGAGGAGCGTGGAGAATGGGGATGAGAAGCAGAGTACGGTGGTGGAGGCGGAGGATTTTGATCTTCCTCCATAGGGAGTTGACATCGTGACCATTGTGACTAGTTTGGAGGGTTTCAAGTACGGCATAGCGATGCCGGGGGAAAAGCCTTGTGATTTTTTTTTGGCGCTCTTTTGAAATACGCAGGGATAGATACATGATAGTAGGAGATAAATCATTGGAGCAATCCAGATGACATGGATGGCATCAACGATAGGGTCAAAGATGCTGATTTGTTATCATTGAGTGATTATCAGTAATGCGGCGCGAATCAGAGCATGAGGAACAGGTCTTGCCATCATACACCAGTTCTTCGATCATCCAGTTTTAGACCGAGGTAGATAACACGTGAAAACAACAGACCAGGAGTATTAGTCATTTGTACATTATTGTCTTTCTCTATACCGCTCAAAGTCGTTCAAAGCACCGATGTATTAACATACACCGCAAGACTCGGCTTCTGGCTTGCCATGTCTTCATCATCTTTGAGCTTCTTCATTCGCCGAAATAAACGCAGTGAATCGAAGCGTTCGATCCTGCCAGTCTCTTCCGCAACACAGTTGCCGCTCTCATTCGTGGCGGTACAGCTTTTCCATTTCAAGGCAAAAGTCGCCGTCTTGCCTCTTTTTCATGCTTGCCTTTTTTTCACGAAGTGACCTTGTCGACCCAAGTCTTCTCCAGCTTCTTCACCTCTGCCTTGAAGTTCTCCACCTCCTGCCAGCAGTCCAGAGGTCGCCTGTCGTTCTCCCTCAAGCATCGAACCACTTGACTACGAGCCTTGTCCACGCTCTCGGGCAAGTCGCGAATGGTCTTCCTCTCCTCGAGCTTGCGTCGCAGCTCGGCGACTTCCTTGCCGAGCGAGAAGCTGGTGGCTCCTTCGTCGTCGGCGCCTTCGGAGGCGGCAATCTTCTCGTGAGCAACTTTGAGGGCGTCTGATTCCGTCTTTGCAACCTCTTCAGCTCTTCGCCTACGCGGGCTTGGATATGCTGCTCGATCAGTTTGGCGCGAGAGGCATCGGTCTGCAATGGTCACGAGGGTGTTTGGTTAGCTTTCGGTCATTAAGGGATCGTTGGTGACGTGTAAATTGCTCGCGAGCGACTTGTTTCAAGCGATGGATGGGCCAGTGAGAAGCTGGAGTAGTAGGAGCAGCATTACCTCGGGGCCGGATCGTAATGAGTCGACGACGTCGAGAGAGACGCTGGGAGGACCTGAGCTGTTTGTACCATGCGTTGTTGTCAGTTGCTGATCATGTCGTTCTCGCAAGGGGAATTGCAGTCAACGCCGGGGATATCAAGAACTCACGCCTTCCAATGGTACTGGCCATTGGCATCTTGCTTGGACGTGTTGGCACCCATGTTGTCGAGCTCAATGGGCGGTGCGACAATTGATCAACAGCTCTCGGCGCACCTGGATTTTTCCGGCTGCAGTCCGGGTGCGTCACCAGAGCCGCGGGTGCCATGGCTTTCTGCCTGAGGCGCGCAACTGACTGCACTGCACCTTGCTGGGCTTCACTTGCAAGCCTCATGGTGGCGGGCGGCACTTTGATGCACTGTGGCTCAGCCGGCCACGGAACAATATTAGCCCGTCGCGTATGTATTGCACCGGGCCGATAAAATCGGTTATGAACGGTCAGCATGCGCGCGAAACCTTGCCGTGGATCCTGCTGCTGGTCCATCGTGGTGTCGGCGTGATTCATGTTCCTTCCGGATACCTAGGTGCCTGGCTATTCTCGCCCGCCATCTGTGACTTGGGAAAACGTGAGGTACGGAGTACTCCGCACGGGTTCGATTCGATGAATGGCGTCTCATGGGATTTCACGGCATTGCACTCCGTAAGGGTGCAATGTACGAATACGATTCTTGGTCCTTTCTAGGGAAATATGTACATGCCATGATGTGTCGTTCGAATGTTCGAATTTTGCGAGTATGTACACAAGTACGGAGTACGGAGAAGTTGGTGCAGAAAAAGTCCATCCAATGACTTCAGATGTCTGCGTCCCGGTTTTCACAGCCTTTGAATGCAGATCAGGGCTGGACCCGAACGCGGTGGGAACGTGGTCGACATATGTACCTTTACGTACGGACCGTACGTACATGTACAACAACATACGGAGTACCTCGTCATGGCGTGTTCGAGGATGATGGCCGAGCCAGCATGAGGTTGGTGAAGAGAGAGCCAATGAAGCGTCATAAAGGAGGAGGCGCTTGGGCTCTTGCATGGGTTGAACAGACTGATGACCTGATGACATGATGACTGGACGTCGATTTAGCACGGACTACTCCGTATGTATGTACATAGGTGGTGCAGGCAAGGGCGGGCCCCTGCATGGAAGCCCCCATCTTTGGGCAGCCACCCGCCACTTAGCGCGAAGGATGCCGCTGTGCTTTCAGATGAGCGATCCAGAAGCGCTGCCTGCCCCGAGCCCGGCGAACCAGGATGGGACGAGGGATGGGACGAGGGATGGGACGAGGGATGGGACCAGGGGTCGTTTTCAGGGGTCAGGGCGGCGAGTGGCAGCCAGTCCCAGCCAGTCACTTGGGCTGGCAGCAGCGTTGCGTGAAATCGTGGCTGCCAACTGAAAAGCCAAACCCGCCAGAGAAAGCCCAGAACAAGGCAGCTGGGGAGTTCTCTGCTTCCATGTGGCATGTGGCCCGTGGGCCAATGCTCCTCCAAGAGACGCAACGACATGAACCAATCTGCCGAAGCCCTGAAGCCTGCTGGCCCTGATTCCCATCGTTGCGCGAAGAGTGAGACAGTGCTCGTCATGCCTCAGAATCATGAATCTCGGCAGCCCAATGAGGTCGCGCCGTTGCCTGTGCACTGCTTCTCATCATCTGCTTTCCCAGAGGGAACCCTTGGATGAACGTGAAGATCCCCATTGTTTCCGTGAGCTCGAGCCGGGGTGTCGTCCATCCCAACTTCGACCCCCTTGTTCACTACATGGGTACATAGCGTCATTGGTAATACCCAATCAGCAATATGCATCGTGGGGCTCTGCCAAGATCTCTCCGAGTAATGAACTTGGTTCTGAGAATTCAGCTTGCCTCTTGTCTTCGTATTTGAACCGTATCAGCCACTTTCTCCTTTTGCACCTTGGTTCGTTTCTCGTATTTTGAGCTTTCGGATCTTTCTCCCCCTTGTGCTTCGCCGCTTCGCGCTGCGGTACGGAGTACGGATTACTGCTTGCTGGATTGTATCTTGTTTGCCTCACCAGCCTTGCGTTTCGTGTTTACCGCGATTTGCATTCCTCAGCACCAGCAACCGCAACCGCAACCGCAACCACATCCTAATCCGTCTTTCTTTTCGCATTTCCTCACGCGGCTGGACAGCGTGAGCAGTGTGGATAGGGACAAGGCTTTGTCTTGGTTATTTTCCCCATTTGCCAGCGGACAATCCATCCATCACCTCCCGCCACGACGACGTGCCGTGTTGTGCGCAGTTTGCTCCTCCCTGATTCACTCATTGTCGTCACCCGCACGACTCCCTTCCCAAAAGGAAAAACAGCATTTGCATCATTTGCACCCTTCGCTGCCAACCACTCGATCGCCTAGACACTGTTGTATTATATCGATACACAAACGACAAACCACGACCCCCAGAACACCGCACAACACCACAGAAAGTGTCACCCCTCCAAAAAAAAAAAAAAAAAAAAAAAGAGAGTGACCGTCCTCCGACAGCCTCTTCGCGTTGTATTTAATCCGGACGCATCTCGCCCGGAGTCTGTACATAACGGCTTCAATTGTCATCCCATCGTTCGGGCGTCACTGCGCGGGCCGTGACTGGTGTGTTTTGGCTTTGGCCTTTTGGATCTACACACGCTACCGTTTCGCCATTCCCTTCATTCCCTGCACCAAAACAGGGAACGAAACCCACAAAACAAACCAAACCAGGCTCCGAGGCCGTCAGCGTGGACTGACTGTCTGACTGTCTGACTGCACTGGCTGCCCTGCCCCTCTCGTCCAAGCAATTTGACCCTTTTCCCACTCTATTCCCGTCTCTCAACGCTGCTCAAACGATCTCTCCTTCGCTCTTTCCCTTTCTTCACACATCACCACACTCACTGCAACTCGTGCGTCGTACGAGGCTGCACAGGCTTCACGGGCAAACCCTGAGCCATTGAAACCGTCATCCCTCTTCATCGTTGTGTCCCCTGTCACAACCCCTGCTGCATCGATTCCATCCTTGCTTCCTGCGCGCACGATGCGATCGAGCATCTCGGTGCATGCAATAAAAGTAATCTTTGATCGCTTTCGCAGCTTGTGAGCGCAGGGGGAAAGGACACACGCACATTCTCTTCTTCACTGCTCTTTCTGAACGCCTGTTCACACCACAATCTTTGTATCCCCTTTCCTTTGGTCGCCTGCTCCCTCCTCCGATCCTTTTCCACTGGCGCTGGATCGCCAGCCTTGAACAAGAGACAAAATGGATCCCATGAGGACCATAGAACAGAGAGGATCCAGTGGATCTATAGAGGTACAGCCTAGTTCAACAATTGAACCTTATACTACGGCGCTAAATGGTGTAAATCAGCCTATGAATCTCTTCTTTCGTGATGCCCTCTGGTTGACTTTGGGCATCGCCGGCCTGGCTGTGCTGGTCATTAGAATCATGGAAATTCTATGGGCCAAGTTGCGACAAGTATCAGCCATGGCCGTGCCGAGAGAAAAACAAGCATATTGGAAGATATCGCAGTGGAGCTGGATGCCTGGTTTGAAAAGGCACATCATCTACGCCCCTCTCTGGAATAAACGACACAACCGCGAATTCAAACTTTCGTCGGCCGTTAACGTGGGTACCCTGCCCTCGCGACTACACATGTTCATGATCATGGCCTATCTTGCCAGTAACATCGCATACATGTTTGTTCTCAAATGGTCCGCCGAGAACAAATTCGCGCTGTGCGCTGAACTTCGTGGGCGCTCGGGGACGCTGGCGCTTGTCAACATGGTGCCGCTGATTATTTTCGCAGGTCGCAACAACCCCTGATATCACTTCTGAAGATCAGTTTCGACACATATAATCTTCTACATCGCTGGATGGGGCGAATCGTGGTGATTGAGGCGGTGGTGCACACGATCGCGTGGCTCATCCCGTCCGTTGCGAACAAGGGCTGGAAGGGTGTAGTCAAGGCCTTTACGGGCAGCACTTTCATTGGATCCGGCGTCATTGGCATCTCTGCCATGGTCATCTTGCTGCTTGCCTCAGTATCGCCACTTCGTCATGCCTTTATGAGACCTTCCTCAACGTTCACATCATCTTGGCCCTGGTCGCCTTTGTTTGCACATGGGTTCACTGTGCCTCCTCCGATACGCCTGGTGGTCTCCCACAGCTGCCTTGGATCATGGCCATCGTGGTTTTGTGGTTCGCCGACCGCTTTGCTCGAATACTACGACTTGCCCATACAAACTGGTCCAAGAAGGGATTCACCGACGCCTTATGCGAAGCCATGCCCGGCGAGGTCACTCGAGTCACCCTCAACCTCCCACGATATAAGAACATTCGCCCGGGCACGCATGCTTATCTGCGATTCTCGGGCATCACTGCCTGGGAGAGCCATCCTTTCTCTATCGCGTGGGTCGACCACTCTACAGACCACTCTCTTCCCATGTCCGAAAAGGAGCCTTTGCACGGTGGCTTGGACAAGACGCAAGCGACTACATCTGTTACCTTCATCATTGGAGCACAGACGGGGCTCACCAGAACGCTTTTCCAAAAAGCCAGCCAATCACCACGGGGCATTCGTCTCCGAGCAGCGATGGAGGGGCCGTACGCTGGTCACCACAACTTCGACTCATACGGCCATGTTGTGCTTTTTGCCGGTTCGACAGGCATCACGCATCAAATTTCCTACCTAAGGCACCATTTGGAAGGATACAATGAGGGCATCGTCGCCACCAGACGCCTTACTCTTGTATGGATCATTCGCTCGTACGAGTCTCTCGAGTGGGTTCGGCCTTTTATGGACACGATCCTAAGAATCCCGAACCGCAAAGACGTCCTCCGCATTCAGGTGTTTGTCACACGGCCACTGAATCCCCGCGACATCGTTAGTTCCAGCTCCACAGTCAAGATGTTCCCGGGTCGGCCCAACATTCCTCTTCTGCTCATGAAGGAGGTACAAGACCAGATTGGCGCCATGGTGGTCAGCGTGTGTGGGTCTGGTGGGCTCGCAGACGATGTGCGTGGCGCCGTACGGGCCGTGCAAGGGGACACCGTCGTGGACTTTGTCGAGGAGAGTTTTACGTGGTAGACGCGGAAGATCAGGGGTGTCGAGGCCCGTTGGGCTGGCAATAGGTTAATTTATTCTCATATTTCGATCGTACATATTTCTCTTGGGGCTCACTGAAGAGAAGCAACCGAGCATCTTTCTCGGAGACTACTCTTGCCACCTCGAGCATAGGACTAGCATTTTGACCCAAAGTCGCAGGCGTTTGAACATGAACCTAGCAGAAACTGGGCCATGGAGGTGTTGAATCGCATTTTTTTCAAAGACGACTTTTTCCCAATTCTACATGTTTTCTTTTGCGTGTGGCGCCGTAGCTCACTCAGAACGTGTTGCGAATGGGAACTTGTCATTTTGATGTAGTTTATCGATGGGTAAATGCCCCAAATAGCAAAATCGTCTACTAAACTCGACGCCGTGCGAAAAGTTGACACGACACACAAGGTGACATGCACAGTAAGTTGGTACTCCACGAATGTCCTCGATGGGAAACAAACAAGGCAACAACAGCGAGAGGGCGTGATGGACATTTGGCCCCCATCTCGCAATAGACGATGCTTGTTTTCCCGCCATGCCCAATAAGGTGATGATGATTTATCGATACGTTGGCTGGGTGGAAATGGCTCGAGAAGTAATGCGTGCACATACAGCATACTTGACATGGAAGAGCCATGGTGAAATGGACGGGACGCTGGGAGGCTTGGTGGTGGTTTTGGTGAGGGAGGTTCATTTGATAACATGTATGTTTCAGGTGAGGGAGGTTCATTCGATAACGTGCATGTATGTTTCCTTCGGGCATCATGTCACACACATGCCGGATTTCAGGCGCCCCCTCCTCCTTAATGGCGGCGGCCTGCAGCCCGACGGCCCAGGCGTCTTGTTCCGCATCGGGCTCCGACAAGCCGGCGAAGCCTTCCTCGACGACCCACGCGCGGCGCGGGTCCCGGGCGAAGAGGACCTCGCATGCGCGGCCGACGACGAGCAAGCCGGGGGCCTGCTTCCTCGGCCTCGACTGCCTCTGCGACGTGCTGCAGCGTGGTGCGGATGACGCGCTGGTCGGGGCAGCTGGCGCGCTCGATGACGGCGCACGGCGTCTCCGGGGAAGAGGGCGCGCAGCCGGTCGGTGTCGGTGTCGGCGTCGGCCTCGATCTGGGCTGCGTCGTCGTCGTCGGCAGCGGAAGTAGTAGTAGTAGTAGTAGTAGTAGTAGTAGATTGGGACGTGTGGTGCGCGGTCAGCTCGGCCACAAGGCCGGCGATGCGGTGCAGCGCCATGAGGAAGACGACTGTCTGGCTGGCCACGTAGGGCGGGGGCTCGGCGGCCTGCCCTTCTTGCCGGTGCCGGTGCAGATGAGGACCTGGTCGGCCACGTCTCTCTGGGTGGCGGGGATGCCGGCGAGGAGGCCCGCGCTGAGGGCGCTGGTGACGCCTGGCAGGACGGAGACGCGGGAGCCCATGCCTCGGAGCTTGAAGAAGGACACCTCCTCGCCGCCGCGGCCGTATATGTACGGGTCGCCCTGCTTCAGGCGCAGGACCGTCTTGCCGGCCTGCACGGCCTGCAGGGCGGCCTCGAGGAGCTCTTCCTGGGCCCTGTCGGCGTTGCCGGGGAACTTGCGGGCGATCTGGACGGGGGTCCGGCGGGGGACGAGATCGAGCACGCCCGAGGGCACGAGCTTGTCCGCGAGCACGAGGTCGGCCGCCTGCATGGACTTGAGGGTCGCCGACGTGAGCAGGTCTGGGTGGCCGGGGCCGGAGCCGGCGAGGATGACCCTGCCGAGCCGTCTGGGGCCGGGGTCGGGGCCGGGGCCGGGGCTGAGGGGAGGGAGGCTGGGCCCCGGATACGCAGCCAGCAGCTTCTCGACGTCGTGGTCGGTGATGCCGGCGAGGCGCTTGAGCGGCCAGTACTCGCACATCTGGCCGAGCCATCGCATGCGGCGGCCGCGCACGTCCTCGGCGGCGACGAGCCTGTTGAACAGGCTGCCCTGGTCGAGCGAGTCGTCCGCATCCGCGTTCCCGTCTCCGTCCCCGGCGGCGGCGGCGGCGGCGGCGGCGAGGCAGTCGTCGTCGTCCTCCTCCTGGATGCGCCTGCGGACCCGGCCGAGCTGCTCGCACGCGGCGCCGAGGCCCTCGGCAGCGACGAGGCCACCTCCCTGCGGATCCGCGCCGCGAGCTTGCACCCGCGGCCGTTTGTCGTGACACCGATCTGCAGCGGGCCATCGGCGTGGGCGGACAGCAGGGAGAAGGTGCAGAGGTGCGGCGCGTCGACGACGTTGACGGGGATCCGGTTGGCCTTGCACAGGGCCGAGACGTGCGCGGCGAGGCGTCGCCGCCGCGCGGGCCCGAGGTGACGAAGACGGCGTCGACGACGCGCCCGACGGCCTCGCGGCCGAGGGTGAAGAGGTCGGCGTCCTCAAAGGCCCTCTGCTTCCACGCCACGAGGCCGTCGGCGATCTTGGCCTGCAGGTGGTGGTGGAGGAGCCGGGTCGAGGTCGAGGTCGAGGTCGTCGGCGCGACGAGGATCGGGTGGGCGCCCGCGGCGAGAGACTGCGTGCAGCGCGCCGAGGCGAGGGAGTTGGTGCCGATGATGAGGTGCGTGTGGGCGTGGGCGTTGATGCCGGCGAGCATGGCGTTGTGGGAGGTGGCCGTGGCCGTGGCCGTGGCCGAGGCCGTGGCCGTGGCCGTGGCCGAGGCCGAGGCCGAGGCCATGGTGAACTTGACTGACGGGCTTGCTTCGTATTGTTGTTTTACTTGGTTGTTTGAAGCAGCGAGTTCGAGATGCAGCCGATGGAAAGAGAAGAGACAGATAGATATGCCTGGGCATCGGATCATTTTCGTCGACCAAAGCCGGCCGACGACCCGAGCACGCCATTGGCAATTCCCATGCTTGCACCACTAATAGTCCGTAGTCCGTAGTTGACGCCATCCAATGGGCCCCGGAAAGTTGGGACACTCACCCGTCGGAACCAATCACCCTGCGTGGATTTGTCGAGAGAATGCGACTTTTTTTTTTTTTCTTATCGCTCGGGTCGTCGCACACACTTTGCTCTCGCGCCGTCTCTGCTGCTTGCCTATCTTATCTGGGCACGCCTTCTTATCCCAATCTACCCACTTGCCCCACCTGCCTGACCCGTTGCTGTATCAAGTGCATCTCCGCGGCTTGCTGTTCCAGGATCAGTTGCGGAAATGCACTGGAATCCGGGGCGACTTTGCCCTGGGAGCATACGCACAAGTCCGCGACGAGACAATGTCGGACCATAATTTTGATATTGTTTGCGTGAATTCTGCATGGTTCCATGACAATCGCCCGATAACGTGGCTGGCTGGCTATACCCGAGGTATCTGTCAGGGTACAAAGTTGACGCTCTCTGTGCTTTTATGATACAGTACAGCCAATGCATCTCGTGTTGTTGTGTATTACAGCGTAGTGTTCCAAAGCTGGTCGCCGTCATATTTGCGACACTGGCGTCGAGACTGTCTGTCCCTCTTTTCCAACCCTCCCTTCCAGCTCTTGCAACTCCGCTTCTGCCTCTTCGTCTAATTCTTCGTCCAGAGCAGCTTCCTCCTCGGCTTCAGCGTCGAACAGCTCCTTCATGAGGTCTCGCCGCTTGGCAGCCTTGCTCTTTGGTCTCCTGTCCCGGGGAGCATTCGTCTCGTTTGCCGAACGCGGTCCCTCGTCCATCGATAACTCGACCTTGCGGGTCTTCTTTCCGTCAGCTGCGGCGGCTCGCCTTCCACCGTCGTCTGGTCCGTTGCCGGCTCGGACGTTTCGCAAAACTCTGGTCTTTGCCCCCATCGCCCACAGGTCTCCCCACCGCGATTTTCTGGCGTCGTGGTATGCCAGCTTGCTGAGGCTCTTGGGCACGGTCCAGCGCTCGATTTTGCCTTCAGGGGTACACAAATCCAGCGTTACGTGGCCCTTGCGCTTGAGCGGTGGAAGAACCAGTCGTGGAAGTGTTTGCATGTCGGGAGCTAGCTCAGAATGCTCGAATCCTTGAAACGCCTTCTCTGTGGCTTCTTTGCCGGTCGTGTTGCTGCTCTTGGGTACTCCTCTGCGGAATGCCACGTAGCTGAATTCCACTTCGCCCTGGTTGTTGTTGGCTTGTTTTCCAAGCATCTGAGCGTAGAATTGCGGCCGCACGAAGCGTTGACTGAAATGACAATAGTCTTTTCGTCCCCTGCTCTTGCCAGCTTCCTTGTACATTGGGCACGCACCGTGATTGGAACAGGGCGCAATGATGTGACCTTGCTCCAGTTCCTTATGGTATGCTGGGTTGAATTCCTCGGGCCTCACCTGGGCCTCCCCTGCCTGCGGCAGGAGAAACTGTTTCAGGATGCTATCTCGAACATGTGCAACAGCCTCGAAGCCTCGTGGATGAGCCTTCTCGATGACGATTAGAACTCCGCCGTCTTTGTTCAATAGGCTCCAAAGATTGTTGAGAACGGCCTGCCTGTAATGGTCTTGCTTCTCCTTGAGAAACAAGTGAGACGCAATAATGAGATCGAAGCTCTTTCGAGTCTGCGGCTTCGAGCCAGCATCAAGATGCTCACCCTGCATCTTTCCCGAATGCTCGTAATCAGGTAGTCGAGGGAGAAACGTCGTGTCGTGTAGAAAGTTCTTGAGCCGATGTCTCAATCGGTCTGAAGCGGCGATCACGGTCTTCTTCCCTGTTGGTTGCGGCCCTCTAACCTCCCCCTTCTCCTCGAGCAAGTCCCATTCGGCCTTGGCAATCTGCTCCCAGGCGACTAGGCCAGCGCCTCCGGCACCGGCATCCAATACACTCAGACCGCCGTCTCGGCCTTGTTTCAGTCGCGATTGTATCCAATCGCTGCCGACTCGTTTTCGCACCTCGCTCATTATTGATACAATGGACGCATATGCAGGAGGCAAGTAGCTCGCCAAGAACGCATCTGCTTCAATTTCTGTCATGTGTCGCTGGTCAGGTGGAAGTCCAACGCCACCCATTCTACCATTCTTCATCCCCTCTGGTGTCGATGGCGATGTCGGTAGGCCGCGTCCACCAAATGCTGTTTCGGCTGCTTCTTTGACATGTTTGACATGCGTTCGCTCGAGAAGTTCTCGAATTGGAGAAATAAACTCCTCCCGGGGCAATGAGATCTCCACGGGACTTCCATGAAATCTTCCGTCTAATGTGTAGCGGTGAAATCTTCGCGTCTCCCCTGTTTCTCTTTCTCTGATCACTTCAATTTCCTCGGGAGGCCAATATGATGGCTGTTCCGCTTCCATCTGCTCTTCCTCATCTATCGCCACCTCGTCCTCTACTCTGTTGGCTGTTTTCTGTGCAGCTTCAAAATCCTGAACCAGTCGTTGAAGAGCTTCATGCTCTCTCCGGCTTCTTGCCACCATGTCGACATAGCCAGGGGCTTTTTCGACAAGTCCGGGACCTTTTTTTCAATCGACTTTGCGGCGTCTTGCGCAAGATCCGACTCTTCTGGTTGCTTCTCAACCTTATAAACCACTTCCTCAAACTCTCCACTCTCCAACTCTCGTAACAAGGTACCCTCATCGCCCGATCGGGGAATACCGGGGCCCATGTCAGCATGTGTGGGAATGCCCACATCTTCTGGTTCGGTTTCTCGCAATGGCAGTCCGTATAATCGTTCGTAGAGAGCGTACTCCTGCTCGTTGAGATAGCCCCTGGGCAATGTATCTCGGAATCGTTGTTTCGTCTCACGCACAACCTTTTCGATGTCTCCCGAAGAGTCTTCCTGGTCTTTGATCGAGGAACTGTGTCGCAGCAATCTGGAAGACGATATATTGCGTCTGCCGAGAGTGCCATCCGCTATTCTGCCATCGGTCCGGATCGAAGGTTGACTCGAGATGGCAGAATGTGCTCTAGCAGGGTGTCGATTTAGTAATTGTCTGGGGCGCAAGGCACTCCTCGCACAGGCATTTCGAATGCCTCTAGATGACAGCATTTTACAGCATATTCTACAGCTAAAAATTCGCAGAGAGTGCGAACACGCGAGGAAGGAGTTGACCTTGACCTGATGGAGCTTTTCTGTCACGTCATCACGTGATCGCGAATCTTGGTAATGTGGTGGCCATGATTGGTGGTAACAAGTGCGACAACGTTCTAATTGATGGATAGATGGCGAACGACCAGGGAAAGAAGATAGATTTATCAAGTATCACCAAGATCTTACTTATTGAAGAATACATGGAAGCTTGTCAGGACTCAGAACAACAGACAGAGACAAAGACCCTGCAATCTTCTCCATCAACTTTTTAACGATGTAAACTTGGAATTCAGCCTTTCAGAGGTCACTACGTAAATCTGGCAGAAGAAATAGAAGAAAGACATCCGGCATGAACGCTATAAAAATACACAAGAAAGAAGCCGAGCTTCACGTAGTCATTCATAGATCAGCCAACGTCTTGAACGCAGCTCTCTGTTGCGGACGAGTCGAACTACCCGAGGGCTTTGCACCAGACCCTGACCCAGACCCTGACCCCAATCCAGAGGCTGAGTTTGACGCGCGCGGAGCTGTCGATTGTCTTTGCTGCGCATTGTGAATGTTGAAACGAGACTGTTCGGCAGCCTTCTGCCCATCGAACTGTGAAGCGGTCGCTTGTTAGCAAACTCAACTCTCTCTTATTTGTAAGTCGTCTCTGCATTGTCACGTACCGAGAAGAACGACACCAAGTATAATCCAACAAACGAAACCAGGAGGCTCAGTAGATTGCCGAGCTGGAAACCTGATCCAAGTCTGGGGCCACGAGCCGCCGCCTCGCCACCCAGCGTACGCCCAGGCGTCTTGAATACAGCCTCCGGTGTTTTGCCCGCTCCAGCAAGCTGGACAGCTTTCGCAACAGCTTGAGAGAGGCCCGTTGGATCCGCGCCTTGGATAGTTTGGATGCATGACCCATTCTGGAAGATCTTGAATGTCGGCATGGCAGAAACGCGATTCTGCTGCGCTACTTCGGGCTGGGAGTCAACATTGACTTTGACAAACGCGACCTTCTTCGGTGAGGAATGCTGGCTAGCAAGGCGTTGGAATATAGGGGCGATCTGTTTACAAGGGCCGCACCAGTCGGCGTAGACTGATGATCATGAGTTAGCGGACAAACCATTCCGTGCTTCATAGTACAGCGGAGAGTGTACACACAGTCGGCGACGACAACCGTGGTGCCTGAAAGCAGGGACTGCCACTCTGACGGCGACTTGATCTCTATAGGGCCACTCATTCTGAATGTGAAATTGTCTCGTAAATATTGTATGCTTGTTGAAATGCGATGCATGGAGCTGCAAGTGGACAACGTGAAGCTATTAATTCGTAGGCTAATATCGGACCAACCCGTGAGGTGGCGTGTTTCCGGTTCGGAAGGCGGTGACCCAGGTGGGTTGCCATTCTGCCGGACGTATTTCACTTTTTGCAACCAACTTTTCGAGACGGCCGACCGGAAGGCTTCTCACCGACCCTGTTGCTCTTTGACAGATTTCAACGTGTAAAAGAGCAACCCCGGCTACAATGTCTTTTCATGAGCGTAAAAACAAGGTAGACTTCCTGTCCCCGCCTTTTGAACTGATCAGAAAAACCGACACTGTGAATAGAAGCGAAAAACCGCCCACAATGGCCAGCAGGACAGAACCTCGTTCAAGCCGTCTGCGACATTCACACCGTTGGAGGGCGGGAGAGATTGGACAGTGTCGGTGGCTATACCGAGCAGTATTCTCACAAAGTAAGCTTCCCCACAGAGCCCTCTCCCACAGATAATCCATCCCCTCATCAAATGAAGATCTTGACCCATGCTGACATGCAGACACCCAGCCTGGCCACAGCAGACCAGAGAATGACGGCACCAGGCCGGATTGCGCGCGCCCTCGCCGTCTTCTCCGTCGATGAAGTCGTCGTCTTTGACGACTCGCCGCCCTCTTCCCGGCCTCGACAGACAGACACTGCTGGCTACACGGGCGACATCGATCCATGCCACTTCCTCACTCACATACTCTCGTTCCTCGAAGCCCCGCCGTTTATGCGCAAAACCCTCTTCCCGCTGCACCCGAACCTGCGCATGACGGCACTGCTCCCCAGCCTAGACATGCCGCATCACCCCAACCCGAAGGAGTGGACCGCATACCGCGAGGGCGTGACCGTCGCAGGCAAGACGAGCACCGGCAAGGGTACACTCGTCGAAGTTGGTCTGGACGAGCCCGTGGAGATCGAAGAGGACATCCGCCCAAGACCAGAGTCACGCTGCTCTTCCCGAGGACCAGTCCCAGTACCCCGAGTGCGTTGATCCGCAGGCCCCCAGAACGGAAGGCGGCTACTACTGGGGCTATACCGTCCGCAAGTGCGGCTCCCTATCGACCGTCTTCACGGAGAGTCCCTACGAGAATGGCTACGACATGAGCATCGGCACGTCCGAGAGAGGGACACCTATTCACAAGGCGTTTCCTCCATCAAAGCCTGCCAAGTTCAAGCACATGCTCATAGTGTTTGGTGGCCCCGGGACTGGAATTCGCGTCCATGAATGATGACGAACTGGCCAAGATGGACGTTCAGGGCTCAAAAACCAAGGAGCTTTTTGACCACTGGGTCAACGTGCTGCCGAACCAGGGCAGCAGGACGATTAGAACAGATGAGGCCATGTTCATTGCACTTACTGCGCTGAGAGGACTATGGGGGACTCCAGTTGAGGTCTTTTGGGGAGGGGATAGCGGATGATCAGGTACTTGCGATACCCACTGATGAAGAAAAGAAATGATTCAAATTATAAATTACCGTGGTCTGAAAGGTTATGAAATATGTTCAAGAAGGAGTTGCGATGGTGATTATTCAACGTTGTCGTAGTGGCACCCCGCACGGATGTTGCTTGATATTGTGAGCATCTCAACTCGATCTTTAGTGCATTCATCTATGGTCTCCCGCCACGTAGGAGTTGTGCCGCTGTTGAAGAAACCACCTTTACCGTTGGACCGATCCAAACGCCATTTATGCCCAAGCAACACCCTGCAAAAACGTCTAAACACCATGTCCTTTACAGACTGCCTCGCGAGAAAAAAAAACAAAAGGTCTGTGATACGACTTGGCTCAACGCGTCTCCGCCGCGTCCAAAGCCACGGCCTCCGCAATGTTGGCATCGGGTGACGCAGCAGCGCCTTTGCCACCAGTTCTCTTGCGCAAGACATTCTCGATGAACGCCTCACCAGCCTTGTATGAAGACCGCACCAGAGGACCGCTCGCGCAGTAGAGGAAGCCCATGTCCAGGGCGCGCCGCCGCCACATGTCAAACTCGTCGGGCATGACATATTTCTCGACCTTGAGGTGGCGCTTGGTGGGGCGCATGTACTGGCCAAAGGTGACGATGTCGACGTCTGCTTCCCGGAGTTCTGTTGCATGAGGGTCAGCCATTCATGGCAAGAAGAGAATGTGCGTTGTTGAAAAAGCAAGCATTGACTTGACTTGTTGAGGAGGGGGAGGAACTGCATACGTCTCAAAGCATCCATCACTTCGTGCTCCTGCTCGCCCAATCCCAGCATGATGCTGGTCTTGGTGATGATGCCCTCCTTGCCACGGACATCCTTGACGTGCTTCAGGACCCTCAAGCTTTGCTGGAAGGTGGCTCGTCGGTCGCGAACGTACGGCGTCAGAGCCTCCACGGTTTCGACGTTGTGGGCGTACACATCGAGGCCGCTGTCCGCCACGACCTTGACCATGTCGAGGTCGCCCATGAAATCGCCTGTCAGCGCCTCGACCAACAGCGATGATCTCTTCTGCTTGATCTTGCTGATCGTCTCGGCAAAGTGTCTGGCACCCCATCTGCCAAGTCGTCGCGGTCAACGCTCGTCAAGACGACGTAGCCGAGGCCCCATCTGGCCAGGGCCTCGGCCGTGTGCTCCGGCTCGTGAGGATCCAGCGGCGCGGGAGCCCGGTTCGTCTTGACGCTGCAGAAGCGGCACCCGCGCGTGCACGTGTCGCCCATGAGCATGATGGTGGCGGTGGCGGCACTCTTGTCAGAACCGCCCCAGCACTCGGAAATGTTGGGACATCGCGCCTCCTCGCAGACCGTGTGCAGTCCCAGTCCTCGCAGATCGCTCTTGATCTTTTTGAAGTTCTCGTTGCCCGATGGGATTGGCGTCCTGAGCCATTCAGGCAGTCGTGTGATGGTCCTTTTCTTGCCCGCGGGTCCGACTTGGGCAGTTCGAAGGGTGTACGCCTCCGTAGGTGAGAGCGGCTGGGCAGCAGATGAAGTGGCAATGAAATCGGACAAGGGCGCAACGGCCGAGTCCTTGAAGTACGTCTTGCGCCTTGGTTTGCCTGTTGAGTTGGGTTCGTTGGGGGTAGGCACTGTGGCGAAACTTTTCATGAGAGCGGACGGGGCGCCGGTGATGGCTCTGCGGGCAGGACCCTGCGCCCTGTGGAGTGATGTGGCCACGGATGCCATTTCGCGTCTGAGGTATGTCCGGCAGGAGAAATCTCCCTAGACTCAGCGGGGAGGATGAATTGATGAGCCTGCCTTCGCGTTGTGGTAGGTGAAGGAGAAATGTAGAGAGGCAATTGCCTGGAAACATGGATGATTACGGATTATTCTCTATCTACTCCGCAATACGGATTACAGTATCCACTTTCGAGCGCTGGGTTGGCGCCCCGAAGCCGATGGGACCCGCCCGTCCGTCCGTAGGCGTCAGTGCGACTGACTTGTCTCGTTCAATACATTTGAATTCAACAGCACCAACCAGCTCACCATTGGGCCGACTAAGGAGGTGCATGATCCTTCCACTTCCATTTTTCTTGCATGTGCTGGTATGTCGCTGGTATGTGATGTCTGTTTACTTAGTTATGCCGAGGCCAACTCTCCTCTTTCTCCCCTTCACACGCGCAACTTCTCGACCCCAGCAGCAGCTCCATCTACGTTGGCATCCTCTGGCTTCGCCGGCGCAGCGTCGCCTGGTGGCTTGCCACCACCAGGGTAGCGAGAGCCCTTGTCCTTGACCTTCTTCTCCTTCTTGGGCGGCGGAGGGTAAGCCTTCAAGGCGACCTCTTGCCAGTCTTTGGAAGCCTGGTAAGCGGTTTGAATAGGGGCGAGAAGCTCGTTGAGCGTCTTGGCAACGGCAGGTTTGAGTAGCTGAGGAGTAAGCTGTATGGTTGCGTGTTAGCGCTGCGCTGGCATAATCTTTTCTTTTTCTTCTTCTTCTTCTGGCAAGAGAGCCTACCTTGTCATTCTTGTAGTCTTCTTGCATTTGGGCAATGTTGTCGTAAACTAGAGGCTCCAGGCCATCGTGCTCACGTTCAACCTTGAACTCTCTCTTCCCTTCCTTCAGACCAGAAGCTGGCAGTAAGACGTATTCGACAAAAGCCAGAACACCGTTGTCTTCGACGACCTGGGGAGCTGCAGTCGCCTTCTTGATTTTCTTGGCGACAACTTCCGGGGCATCGAGCAGGTCAATTTTGCTGTCTGTTCATTTTGATTGTCTGTCAGCAAAGGAAGTATTACTTGAGCCAACATGGGCGAGGTACCTTGATCACTCGAGCTCATTTTTCCACCCTGCAGACCGGGAACCATGGGGTTTAGCAAGTGTGCACGCTGGTGACTTGAATTAGTACTGATTCCTCCCCGCAGGCTCCGCAGAAGAAGGGGACAAACGCTCACCTCCCTGTATCCAATTTTGGGCAGCCACTCCTTGGCAGCAGTGAATAGTTTCCTCTGGTCGAGGCCACCAAACTGTGCATCCACATCCAGGTACTGCTCATCAAGCACCTGTAGAATGGGGTAGAGTAGACCACTCAACGGCGCATTGGCAGTCTGCTTGACGACTTCGGCACCCGCCTTCTTGGCATCATGTTCCGATACCAGCGAAGTCAACTTGTAGAGATCCATGACATATTCCGGGCTCTTCTGGTAAGAGCTTCCTGCACGAAGCGGAGCTTCTCGGTGGACACGCCGACGGCTTCGAGGATGGCGGTAATGATATAGCGGTAGAAGTGAACGCGCTGTTCGACGAGCTCGATGGGCGCTTTGAGGTTATCGAGAAATCCGTGGATATCGGCGAGGAGTATGGTAACATCGCAGCCCGCAGCGAGGAACTGGGCGATCTTGATGGCAGGCACAAAGTAGCCGCAGTGCGGACGGCCAGTAGTGGCAGTACCTGCAGCAGCCTTTTAGTTTTCAAGTATCGCCGTGAGAGAGTTGGCGAGCTCAGAAAAACGCATTGAGAGCCATACCCCAGTAGATCTTGGGGCTTCTGCCCTCGGCGAGGATGGACTCGATAATCTCGGGGTTCAGAACCTCTGCGAGATTCTCGCGAAGTAGGGCAAACCTCTCGGAAGCGTCTGCGGCTACCATTGTAGCTTTCTTTCTCCCTGACTCCGTGTAGATCTCTCCTGTGAATGAATTGTTGCTATGCGCAAGCGATGAGCTTGGCGACCAAAAATCTCGAAGTCGTTGACTCAAGATGGGCGAGAGTCGCACAGTAAGGCTGGCGGGGCAGATGTTCTTTGGCGGGGTTGTTTTGAAACCAGCTCTTTTTTTTTTTTGGCCAGTTGCAGGCGAAGAAGTCGGAGCCACATCGGAGGGACAGGACAGTCAGCGCCCGCGAGAAGAGTCAGCAAACGCCTTTGTCCATATTCTCATCCTCAGCGTAACTATCTAGAGATAGACTACTCCGTACTAGGAAAAAAAAAAGAAAAAGAAAAAGAATCCCTCAATAATATGATTCGTGCCGTTCCACCGGTGCACCATTACCCTACACCTTAACAACGTGCCTCGTGTTGATTTACTTGATTAGATAATGTTAAGCATTATATGCTCGTTTATCGCAGCCACACTACTCCGTATTAGGGGTGCGCATCCCGTTTTTGGCCTAGTTGGCCTGGCTGCTTTATTAGATAACTCCCGATTGCAGAGACCCGCCTCCTTTCGTGCTGGCGGTCCAAAAATGAATAATATTATTGATACTTGGTATATTCCATATAATAAATCCAAGGTTATACTAGATTTAGTAAACAAATCGCGGTTATGGTCGCGCTGGTATGTACCTCAGGTGTTCGGAGTTGCCAGGACCGACTGTAAACGCCGACGGCGCTAATTTTGGACCTCGGCATATTACCACGTGCTCTCACCAACTCACCAACATCGCACAGTCTTAAGTCTAACCTGCGCGGGGTGACAGAGGCTTGCATATTCCCTGCCGTGTCAATTGTTGCTGTCACCAGCTTCAGGCTGACTGTCTAATTGCTCATTTTGACGGCCCAGTCCAAAACCCCGCAAACATGTCGTCAGTAGGTGAGTTTTTCCTCACCCGGCTCATACACCGCTCATGACACACCCTCCAGCTGACTTTGCTCGTTGCGGAACGCTTCAGGTGGTTTGCTGGCTGCTGCTGGCGGTCTGGCGGCCACGTCAGCCTATTTGGATGCCAAGTTGCATCTCTCCAAGGACTTGCGCTCTATTTCGTGCACCAAGAGAGCAGAGAAGAACCTGAACAGCGCAAGTAAGTTGCTGCTGCTGCTGCTGCTGCTGCTGCTGTCATGTCATGTCATGTCACTTCATGCCTCTCTCGTCCATCCAAGTCGCTAACATCAGAAAACAGAGAAAGCAAAGAAAGCATCTGGATACTTCTTGTTTGAAAACTGGGCTCAAAAATACCCAAACGAGCCATGTATCTGGTCTCGCCAAGGAGAATACACATGGGCACAGACTAATCAACGTGTTTCTCAGTACGGCCACTACTTCAAGGACCTGGGCGTACAGCCTTCGCAGTACGTGGGCGTGTACATGTATAACTCACCCGACTTCGTATTTGTATGGATGGGTCTGCTCTCGATTGGCGCCGCGCCCGCATTGATCAACTACAACCTAGTGTCCAGAGCCCTAATGCATTGCGTCAAGGTGTCTGGTACCAAATTTTTATTGTATGATTCTGCCCCGGACTGTGTGTCTCGTATTGAGGGGTCCGAATCCGAGCTTCGCGCACTGCGGATCGAGCCGCTTGTTCTGGATTCAAGTTTCAAGGCGAAACTCGATCAGTATCCTACTGAGCGGCCCAGCACGACTTGCTTTGATGATCCCTCTGCCGCTTTGCCGCTGGCTTTGATGTACACGAGGTACGTCACTGATGAAAATGAACATGGACAGACAGGACAACTCACACATGTAATGTTTGATTTGGGCAGCGGTACTACAGGACTGCCAAAGGCTGCGCCACTAGGCATTGCATGGCAGTACGCGGCAGTCTCTTCGAACCCAAATTCGTTCGGGCGGCAACCGGGACCGGGGGGACAGATCATACTACTGTATTCCTTTGTATCATGGTACCGGCGGACTCGGGGCTATGAACGACCTGATGAGCGGCTTGTCGATAGCCATAGCCCCCAAATTCTCGCTCTCTCGCTTTTGGCAAGATTGCATCGATAGCAAGGCGACCATTTTCGTCTACGGTGAGTGACTTGACATTGTCGTCCAAAAATGCCTGGGAATGGCAAAAGCTAAACCAAACCGACAGTCGGGGAGCTCGTGAGATACCTGCTATCAACGGCCCCATCGATCAACGATAGGAAGCATCATATACGACTTGCTTGGGGCAATGGCTTGAGTCCGGAATTATGGTCTCGGTTTCAGGTGAAAAACAACAACAAAAAGACACCTGTCAAGCGTTCGGTATGAGAATGAGAGATGTCTAACAGTCTTGAAATTTGATAGGAGCGCTTTGGAATACCGGAAATAGGAGAGTTTTATGCAAGTACAGAGACAGTCATGCACCTCTCCAATCATTACAGGGGCGGGTATGGCCTCGGAGCCGTCGGCCACCAAGGATGGCTTCTACGACATCAGTACCATGGCATTTACGTCCCGGTAAAGGTCGACTCGGAGACTGGACATGTCTGGAGATCACCCGACACAGGATTTGCCAAACGGCTACCGTACGATCAGGAGGCGAGATTCTTGTGAAACTGCCGTCTCGGGAGGCGTGGGCGGGATACTATAATGCCGATGAGGCGACCGAGAAGAAGCTGGTGGAGAATGTTTTTGAGAAGGGTGACCTCTTCTACCGCACTGGCGATGCCCTTCGCAGAGATGCCGACGGGTATTGGTACTTCATGGACCGGCTTGGTGCGTACATACTCCGTACACGTGACGATTTTGATGGAGGAAGCGACTGACACTCAACTCTCACATTCACAGGCGACACCTACCGTTGGAAAGGAGAAAACGTGTCAACGACGGAAGTCACGCAGGTCCTCGGGACGCACCCTCCATTGCCGAAGCGAATGTCTACGGAGTCAAAGTTCCTTCACACGACGGCCGAGCCGGCTGTGCAGCAATCGCGGTGAGCAGCGGCAGCGCAGACAAATTTGACTGGGCGGGTCTGGCAACTCTGCTTCGCAAAGAGCTGCCCTCTTACGCCGTCCCGATATTCGTGAGAGTCCGCGAGGAGTGGGAGGCATGAGCACCGACAACCACAAGCATAACAAGGTACATTTGCGGTCTGAAGGTGTTGACCCTCAAGCTCTGGGGACCAAGGTTGTCAATGGGAAGGAGACAAGCTGTTTTGGTTACCAGCCGGGTCGCCCAAGTATATTCCCTTCACTCAGGGTGACTGGGATAAGCTGACGCAGTCGAGGGCTCGTATCTGACGTGCTGTGCGGAGTAGGGTGTGATCCAAGTCGGCGCAGTTGTCTAAAAATTAGCGTAGTTATTTAAAATTCGTTATTTTTAGGCTTACTATTATATTAAAACTAAGGCTTTCCTATATTTAGTTAGTATTTTTATAGTATATACCCTAGGTAATTACTATACCTCTAAAGGCCCTTATTTATAATATACTAAGTTAGTAAGGCTAGTTAAATAGCTAGAAAAGGAAGCTATATAGAAAAAGTTATATTTTAGCTACTAGTATAATAAAAAGAGTATACTAAATATTTTAGTATACTCTAGTTAAATTAGCATACTCTTTAGTTAAACTAGTATACTTTATATTCTCTAATATATTTTATAATATAAAGATAAAGATAAACTTCTTTTCTTTAAAGTAATTCCTATTAAATTTAGTTAAAGATAATAATAATAATAATAAACTATACCTTACTATTATTATATTAGTTATTTATAATACTTTTTTATAAAGAACTTACTATAAAATAATAACTATTTTCCTATAACTATTAGGTATAGATTATCTATAGCCTTAATAGCCTTTTATAAGAAAGTCCTTTATATCTTAACTAAATAGTAATTTAAAGAGATCTTTTATATATAAAAAGCTATATTTTTAACCTTTATTAGTGGCTTTAAATTAATATAAATATTAAGCTTACTAAATACTAGTTAATTAAGTAAATAGCTATAGTCTTCTTATAGATTATAATATTTAATAAGCTATAGTAAAATATAGCTTTTATTTTTAAATAAGCTAGTTATTAGTATTAAGGATATTTTATAGGCTTATTAATCTAATAGGGTATTTATATACTACCTTTATTTATTAACTAAAGCTAGATTATATTTCTATATATATTATATTAGATCTAAGTAAATATATATTCTATAGTATAATAGGTGCTATTAATAGTATATATATACTTATATTTATCCTAGTAGCTAAGTAATAGTAATTCTTCTCTTAAAAGAGTAATATCTCTTAGAATATACTAGTAGTTATAAATTTTAATAATAATATCTTTATATATATATTAGTAAGCACTAAGGGATTAATTTATAATAAACTATTACTTTAAACTACTCTTACTAGGTTATTTTAAATATATAGAAAGTATTTTTACCTTATAAATATAGGATTTTATATATAAGCTAAGTTACTTATACCCTTTATAAGTATTTACTATTATTTAAATAAGAATCCTAATAATAAAGAAAGGCTAAGAATAAGGGCTAAGCTTTATAATCTCTAGTATACTATTCTTTAAGTAGTAATTAAAAAACTCTTTAAGTATTATAAGTAAAAGTTTAAGATAATTTACTATAGTATTACTAAGTATAGCTTTCTAAATTAAATTAAGATTATTTATACTATAATAGGCTTATTTAACTTTATTAAGTTAGGTAATATTACACTAGAAAAGTAAAATAAGCTTAACTTAAAGGCTTTAAATAATAATAAACACTAGCTTATTAAAGAGGCTTATAAGCTAGTAAATAGCTTTAATATAAGAGAAAGTCTATTAGTATAGTAAAGTATTATTATAAAAAAGGCTTTTATAGTTATTAGTAATACTAGTAAGAGAGAGGTATTAAGATACCTAAAGATAAAAGTCTTTAATAAGGGAGAAATTATTTAGTAAGTAATTATAAGGTTATTAGGTAAGTAGCTATAAGGTAAGGAGATAAAACTATAAGTAATGTAAATTTTATATAGGTAAAAATACTAGTAATCCTTATACCTAAGCTAATTTTACTATAACTTTCTAATCTTTTCTTTTTACCTTTATAACCTTGCTTTTCTAACCTCTCTCTTTAACTTTATAACCTCTTTCTTTACCTTTATAAATAATAGCTAAAGTCTATAGTTATAAAAGCCTCTTTATTCTTACTTCTAAGCTTATTTTAAAGTATTATATTCTTTAAATTTTCCTTAACCTAGCTTATTGCTTTTAATATCTAAGTAATACTATAGCTTTTATAAAAAGACTTATAGTTTTTAGTGCTTTTTAAACTTACTATTTAATAGGTTACTTTACTAAGTAACTATAGTATATATATAAGAGTACTCTTACTTTTAAACTTAAGAAAATACTAATTTAAGTGCTATAGAAACTGCTTTTATTATTAATTAATTTATATTCTTTTTCTAAATCCTCTAAATAAGTATACTACTTAGAGTAAATTTACTAGAAAAAGGTAATAATCCCCCTTTAGTAAAGCTTAGGGTTAACTCTTTAAAGCTTAGAGTTATAAGCTAGCTAATTTATTCTAGTGTAAGCATAGTAGTAAATTATATTAGTTATACTAATATAAAGGGATTATCCCCTTTATTAGATTAATAGTCTTAAGCTATTTAATACTATTATCCTTAACTATTTTAGTAGTCCCTTATTAATTATTATCTTTATCTATTAGATTATTAAGATATTAGGCTATTACTATAAAGCCTATATTATTACTTACTTCTAAAATAATACCCTAGCTAGTAAGTCCCTTAAAAGATATTACACTAAGTATTATAAGTAATACTATTAGTAACTAATAGTAGCTAGGTAATAACCTTTTTCCTAACTATACTAAACTTCTTTTTAAGTAGCTTAGTATTTATATTACTTATTTTAAGTATATACTTTACCTTATTATATTATATACCTAAATAGCTTTTAGCCTATAAAAACACTTACTAATAGTCTTATAAGCTATAATACTTTTATTTTATTAATTTTATAATCTATTTATACTAAGGGTAATAATCTTATATAGTAAGGGTAATCTCTTTTAAAGTTACTTAAGTTATACTATACTTTATACTATTTAATTTACTATTAACCTAGGCTTTATAAAGCTTCTTTAGTAAGTAAATTATTTACTCTTTAGTTTACCTTATAGTAATATTATACTAAGAAGTAGTAAATTAACTAGGCTTTAAAGCGCTTTAAGACTAAGAAAAGGATATTTTAAAAAGAAAAGTATAAAGGTATAAGGAATTCTCTAATAATAATTAACTTCTTTATAAGGAAAGCCTTTATTATTATTATTATTATTAAAAATAAGAGAGGCTAAGGTAAGGTAAAATCTCTTTACCCCCTTATATTAATAAGAAAAGGTGCTATAGATAGTATAAAGTAAGCTCTTTACCTATATTTATAGCTAATTTATACCTATAGGGGTCTTAAGTGCGCTAGCTTTTAAACGACTGCGCTGACTTGGATCACACCCTCAAACGTGGCTAAGGTGGCTGCGACAACTAATACTAGCTACCCATAGTAAATTACATAGTAGCTCTGTACTAAGTGTCTAACCACCCCCTGCCCTAGCTAAATTATCTCTGCCTATAGCGCTACCTCTGCTACTAGGTCCACTGTAAAAATTTGCTGTGAGCCTGGTATTGGTTGCTAGCAGCCACTAGCCACGTTTGAGGGTGCTGAATACGCAGAAGCGCTTGCCTGATAAACCCGCCCTATATGTAGGGCGTCGATATAATATTGAGAAACTTAAGGAGGGAAGAAGGGAAGGTAAGATGCCTGTCTTTTGTACGGAGTAGTGCCCTTATTATACTCCTTAGCTACCTTTTATGTTAGCCCCTTTCCGTACCCTTGCTATCTTACATTAGCCCTTGACTTGTATGCACAGCAACTAATGCTTAGGCAAAGCCTAAGTAAGCCCTTTACAATTAGGAAGCTAATTTAGGGTAATAAAAGGGTAATAGATAAGCCTATCTTTTGGTCACTCTTAGCCATGCTATAGTCTGATTAGTCAGGGTCAATTAGTTAATTGGTTACGCAGAACCTACCTAGTGATTATAACAAATTGAATTAGAGATAAGTAAGGATAAGTTATGTTTAGTAAGAGGGTTTAAGTTTGCCTTAGAGCTTTAAAGCATAAGTAGTAAGCTATAAGATAAAAGAGATATAGAGAGATAAAATAAACATAGTTATAGAGGAAGGGGAATTATATTAATTTATGCTATAAGTAAAACTTAAATAAATTTAAGTTTAACTATAGTTACGAATTATAACTATAACTTACGCTAATATAGCCATAAAGTTTATTATAAACTTTACTCTAACCTTATAGCCCCTTATATTTATAACCTTAGAGCTTATACCTATTATAGGTTTTATTTATTACTATAGCTATAAGTATTTATATATTAATTGTTTTACTAGCTAGGTATTGCTAGTAATAATTATGTGTTATGATAAATTAGATGCATTAGCTATAACCAATGACGAAAAAAAAAAATTTAAAAATCAATAGATAAGCCTATCTCCTTAGAGGCGGTCCACCTTGCCCTTGCCTCTCACTTTGAAACTACTGACTTAAAAGTGGTGGACTCCTGGATTAATGACGTGGAGTCACGTTAACTAGGGTCTGTATGTATCCAATGAGATAAAAGTAAACTAGAGGTACATACAATTACATAGCCAGCCCCACGGATTCACAAGGTGTATGACCCTAAGCAGAGTATTGCACTACAATACATTTGTATTGTATTTTCTTTTAACAAATAATATATATCTAATCTTAAAAAATATATAGAGATATAAAACTTCTTTTTTAAATAGATAACTAAAAAACTACAATATAGTTATATATAAAAGTTAGTCTAAAAGTGAGCCTATCGCCTGTAAATTAGAAAAACTACATTTCAATACATTTTAGCACTAAAAATACAATATAAATGTAGTTTTCTAATTTACAAGCAATAGGCCCACTTTTAGACCCACTATATATAGTATTTTCTTTGGATTTATCTCTATATATTATGTACGCTAGCTAGCTCTATATAGGCTAGTACTAGTACTCCTATTAGTTTATTAAAGGGAAAACCCTTAAAGGGAAGAAAAACCCCTTACATTTGTTATAATGTTAGCGCTAGCCCTTATCTAGGCCTATGCCGCTTAGTGTGTAACTAGTTATAGGTGTTTATTACTAGCTTACGCTAGCCTTATTTTATAAGAGAAAAGGAAAAGAGAAGAATTTATAATAAGAAGAGTTTCTTACCCCCTTCTAGTATGATTTTAGTCCTAACGCGTACCTATCCTAGCCCCTAGGACTAGTCTGCCTATATACTTACTTATTCTAATTCTCCCTTAGTCTATTTATACTATACTTAACTCTTTATATGCGTTAGGAGTGGCCTAGGGCTAAATCTTAGCTACGCTAGCTAAATACTAGATCCTATGCTAATATGTAATATTATAGTTATTTAGTGCTAATAAACTATTAAGCTATTTATCTTACCTTTAGGGGATTATCTAGGGCTAGCCTTACTTCCTATATATCTTTAGGCTAATAATATTATAGTTATAGTAATTAACTATTATATAGTACTAATTCTCTTTTACTTAGCTATAGCTATATAAAGGTAAAGTTACCTTAGGAATATATCTTTAAAATAAAAACTTATTAAGGCTTATCTTTCCTATATATAGTTAAACTATTATTAAGGAAATATACTTATTTAGTCTTATATAAAACTTTTATATTTCCTTTAAGTTATAGGTAAGTAAGTAGTTCTCTATAAGCTCTCTAATGCATTAGCCTTAGTTTAGTTACTTTTTATTATACTAGTTCTTTTATTATTACTTTTATTCCTTATATAAGTCTATATTTAGCTTACTATTAATAGGATTATATCTCCTTAAGGCCTCCTATAGTAAAGTATAGTTACTACTAATATAGTTATAGTCTAGATCTTTTTACTATATTACTCTTAATAGTTCTAGCCTTAAATCTCTATTTTATACTATTTAAATAAAGGTAAAAGGGGGATAGAGGTCTTAGCTTCTAGCTAGGCTATAGGTTTAGCCTTAAATACACTAGTAATAACCTATAGGTAAGCTAATTAATTTATTATAAAGCTCTTAATAATTTCTCTTAGCTTTTTTTCTTTCTTAGTTAGTATATAATATATACTTACTTTATAAGTAAAAATAAGTTAAATTACTTATATATATAGAAGCTAGGTATCCCTAAAGCTATAGCCCTAAGCTAATACTAATAACTTAGTAAGTATAAGCTATTACTAGGCTAGCTTACCTTTAAGGATATTTTTATAGGCACTTTAGTTAAGCTTTTTATTAACTTAGACTCCTAGGAATTTATATAATTTTATAGGTATTACTTTCTTTATTTTAAGCTAGACTCTAGTTTAAGGAAGCTAGTAAGACTTACTAAAGTATATAAGCTTTATCTTTACTAAGTTAAACTTTACTTTTACTTTCTTTACTTATTCTTTATAAACCTTTTATATTACCTTAAGCCTCTTTTAGGTCTAGGCTATATTCTTTTTAAATACTACTATATTTATATTATTAGTAAATCCTATAGGTACTATACTTAAAATAGCCTAAAGGTATTTATATAGCTTTACTAAATAAAGAAAGAAAAGAATAAGTAAGAGAGATAAGCCTTATAGAGTGCTAGCCTTAATATTAAATAGTTTAAATAGTCCTTTATTAAAGCTAAGCTAGCTTATTTTATCTATAAAGGAAGCTATATATTATTACTATTAGCTAGTGTAAAATACCTATCTTAATAAGTAAGGTAATAAAGTATAAATAACTAACTTTATTAAATACTACTAAGATATTTATTTATATAAGTAAGGTAAGTTTACCTCTCTCCTAGGCCTCTTTTATATATTTTACTAAGGCTTATATTATAGTTTTTATTAACTTATTTATCTTATTTCTTATTTATAGTTTAAGGAGAAGGCCTTTTACCTTAGTAAAGGCTATAAGCTACTTTATAATTATTACTTTTATAACCTTTCTTACTATATTAAGTAATAATATAAGTCTCTAAGTATTAGCTTTTCTTATTTCCTTAGTTATTTTACTAGGCTTCCTAATTACTACTACCCTTATAAATTAAAATTAGGCTAGGAAGTATCTTACTTTAAAGACTATATTTAGTAGCTTAGTTATAGTGTTCTTAGCTAAGTCTCTATAAGCCTTAATAAGACCTATAGGGAGTTTATTATTACCTAAGGCCTTCTAGTTAGCTATATTTAATAGAATAGTTCTAATATTTTCTAGTATAAATTATTTATAGTCTAGAAATAGTGTATTATTTAGTTTTAAGAAGGAGAGGTTTAGAATATAAGAGAGGTTTACTATAGGTTTA
Source organism: Epichloe baconii (assembly GCA_023650635.1). NCBI lineage: Eukaryota > Fungi > Ascomycota > Sordariomycetes > Hypocreales > Clavicipitaceae > Epichloe > Epichloe baconii. The sequence goes on along the minus strand of CP097908.1, from coordinate 568,222 downwards.
GGGAAGAATCTTTATACTAGTATATTAGCTTTATTTATATATATAGTAGCTAGGTTAGTATTATTTTTAGTTCTCTTAAGCTCTAGGAGTCTAGGAAGTTCTAGGGAGGCTTAGCTTTAAAGGTAAGCTTATCTCTCTAGCCTTTATACTTCTTTATCCTTAAACTAGGTATTAGTATTCCTTAGGGCTTCTCTCTATATATTTTACTTTTTCTCTTTAATAATATATTTCTAGTCCTTTTTATCTTATTATAGGCCTCCTAGTTAGCATTAGTTCTTTAGTATCTTTACTATCTCTTAGCTTATTTAGCTTTAGTAACTAACTCCTTAGCTTTTTTAACTACTACCCCTCTAGGCTAGGGAGGCCTTAGGGCTTTTATAAGGTAACTTTCTCCGCTATTTATTATAGGTTTATAATAAGCTATATAATATATTTATTAATCCTATCTTTATTATAAGGGTCTAGGGCGTTTTCTCTTAGAGTTATATTATTACTTTTACTTATATATATTTCTTATTTATTACGCTTTAATTATATCTAAGGGCTAGGGGTTTGTTCTTAGTGCTTAGTAAAGATACTAATTAGTTATAAAGTATAGTTAAATCTTATAAGCCTTACTACACTATTATAATAAACTTAAATATCTAATATTACTTACACTAAGTCTATAGTGCTATCTCTATCTCTAGCCCTTTGCCTTATAGGTTCCCCCTATAGTGTTACTAATCTAAGCCTTTACTACCTTATAAATTCTAGTAGTTTTTACTCTATTACTTATTTTATTATATTAGTTTTATAGGGAATGCTTTTAGTTAAAATTACCTATAAATACACACTAGTTATAAGGCTTCTTTATATTAATAATATAGATAAAGGTATTTTATTTATTACTATAGTTTTCTAAGTATAAGGAGTAAATATTTACTCCTTATATTTCTATTAGGGACTAGTTAGTTTCTCCTAGGCTATTTATAATCCTATATTATATTTCTTATTTATATAGATAGTATTATACTTATTATAGTATACTAGTTAAAATTAAGTAAGGCTTAAGGCTAGTAGCTATAGTTACTTTATATATTCTTACTCTTAAATTATAATTATATTTATATTAGTTTAGTAATATAGTATAATATATATAAGGCTATCTTACTTATTTATATTTTAGAAAAGAACCTATAGTATTACTATATTAATTAAGGGGGAGGGTCTTTTCTATTTTACACTAGCTTTAATCTAGATTTAACTAGCTTTATATACTATCTTATACTCTAGCCTTAGGCTATTTAGCGCTTTATTTTATAAGCATTAGGTAACCTCTTTTCTTTCTTACTATACTAGTAAGTTTAATAGCTATAATAAATCTCTCTTAGGTTAGGGCTAGGCCTAGTTAGGGATTAAGTAATAAAGTAAGATAGTTATTTAAGGTAGCTTACTTTTACTATATTTTATTTTTCCTTTAGGATAAGGTAGTCCCTAAACTAGGCTAAATATAATCTAAAGTAAAGAATATATTTCTCTTATATTTAGCTATTTATTATAAGGTAATTTATTTTACTTTCCTTATATTAGCTAGTGCTATACTTACTATACTATAAGGCTACCTTATAGAACTTTATAATATAACTTATTTAGAAGTAATTATAGTATTATTTAAGTTAAAGAGTCTTATTATATAGTTTAGTTTAAAATAGCTTTACTTTAAAGACTATTTTATTACTATAGATTTTATTAGCTTCTTTAACTTTAGCTAGGCTAAGGATTAGGGTAGTTCTTAGGGCTTCCTTACCTTAGGGGTACCTTATAGTTACCTTAATTATATTTACTTTATTAGCTTTTTTAATCTTAGTTACTAGGTTTTTAATAAATATATACTTTATAAGGAATCCTTTAATAATAATACTAAGTATATAGTAATAAAGGGCTACCTCTAGTTTAAATATATAGGATATTTATTTTTAGTTTTCTTTATATTAGGTAGTATTTCTATTAAAGGTAATAATTATATTACTACTAAGAAGTCTTTTAGCTACTACTACTATTATATAACTAGTAGCTTTATTAACTACTATTACTATATCTTTAGTGCTTTTAAACTAAAGTAATTCCTAGATAAAGTTACCTTTAATAAGGACTTCTCTATACTATTTACTAGGGATTTAAAGGGAGGGGGTAGTAGTATTTAGTTATTTTTATATAAGGCTAGCTATAATGCTTACCTAGGTTAGGGCACTATTACTCTTAGTTTTCTTCTTTATTACCTCCTTAAGGGTATCTTTAAGGGCTTTCTTTATTATATAAATATTACTATTATTACTTACTATTTTTATTTTAGCTTAGGTATAGTTTACTACCTAGTAAGCTATAGCCTTAGTAATACGCTATACTTAAGTAACTTTATTACTAGGGATAAGGCTAGTAATCTCTTTATAGTATTTTATATCTTCTAGATATTTAAATTAAATTAAATTTATTATTAAGCTATTATTGCTTCTTTAAATATTAAACTATCTTATACTAGCATTAGGGTAATAGTAACTCTATACTAGCCCTCTTTCTCCTTTATTAATTACTATTAGCACCTTCTTTTCTTACTTACCTCTAGCTTTATTATAATATAATATTATAGGAAGGGGTAAATAAGGGTAAGGATTTTAAATATTAACTTAGTTTATATTTTAGAGGTAATTCTAGACCTTTAGAGTGGTGCGGAAAAATATGCAAAGGTTAATTTATCTCTATAGGATTACGTAATTTTTAGGATAATATCTTTAATTATAAGCTGTCATGGCTTGTAGCCTAGGGTTGAATAAACGAAGTGATGGCTAAGATTCTCGCAGTTACTACTTAATAGATGCTAGCTAGGGGCAGGTGCGTGAAGGTTTTAATCTCTAGCCTAGCACTAATAATATATATAGTCCTTAAGAAATACCTTACTTTATAAGTATATAGCTATCTTATAGCTAGCTAGCCTCTTTATTATCTATATAGCCTAAAGGTCCTCTAAAGATTTACTCTAATAAATATCCTATCTCTAACCTTTACGCTCCTAATATAATACCCCCTATATATAATTAACCTTAATTATAAAAAGAGCTACTTACTTAGGGCATAGTTACTATAATAGAGCTTTATAAAGAAAAATAAGATAAGGAATAAAAATAAGATAAGGTACCTTATATCTAGATATATAGGTAAAAAATAATAATAATAATACTACTAATTATAAATAACCCCCTATTATAAGTAGTAATATCTAAATAGTAGCTTATATATAGCTTTAATATAGTAAAATAAATATTATTACCTATTATATAGCTAGACTAAAAAATAGATAACCTATATTAATTTTTATAATTAGTTTAAATAAATAAAGTACCTAATACTATAGTTCTAAATAGTCTAACTAAAGGGCTTATATTATAATTACTATAAGTTCATAGCTATTAGGTATATATATAAGTGGCAAAGCTAATGGTTATTATTGTGATTTATAGATTACTTACCCGCAGCGTATTAGATCACTTAAGGGTCTAGGGTTAATATAAAAGAGACTAATTTTTCCCCCTTTTACACACTACCTTTCTCCTATAATATCTCTTAACTTTATAAGTTACCCTCTCTAGCTAAATAGTAGCTCTCTTACTACTATTATACTATAGTTACTAACCTTCTTTAGTCTCTAAGTATTATTATTATTTATTCTTATTTATCCTAGTTTTTACCTTTATTTAGCTTATAAGTTTATTTACTTACTATTATAACTTTTCTATTTAGTTTATTATAGCTAACTTATAGCTAGTTTACTATATCTAATACTTATATTAAAACTCCCTTACCTTTACTTACTTTAAAAGGTAAAACTATTAAAAATCTCCTTTAAAATCTCCTAAGAAGTTATCTTAAAAGTAAACTACCTTTAAAATATTAATATAAGTTTATTATATCCTTACTATATCTTTACTACTAACTTACTACTAGTAAAACCTTAAGTAAGAAAATTCTATATATATACTATTCTTAGTAAGTTATAATATAAAATATCCTCCTAAAAAATAGCACCTATAAGATCCTAGGATATATTATTAATAAGAAAACCTTCCTTACTAAATATAATAAATCTTTAAGTATAACTTCTTTACTTACTTACTATTTCTTTATTACTAATATCTAATAGGCTACTTAATAAAATATATATATTACTTCTAAAATAATAAAAACTATATTATAGTATATCTCTCTTATCTAGAATTTACTTACTTATTACTAATATACTACTAGTGCTTAACTTAAATTATATAGCTTTATAATAAGCTATTTAAACTTATTAAAGTTACTTCTAAAGGTAATTACTACTATTAGGATAAAGTAAGTATAATTTTACTACTTAGACCCTAGATTACTACTAACTTACTACTAGGCTATTATAAAAGCAAAGAAAAAGCTATAGAATACTATCTTAGTTTATAAGAATTCTAATAAGTATAAATATATTTACTATACCTAAATAACTACTAATATTACTTATAAAGTAAAATATAATAAGTATACTATAATAGCACTACTAAGTAATACTATAAACCTTAAAATATAGATTAATATTATAAACTCTCTATACTTTATAGCCTAGAATATCCTAATAGTAAGCTTTTATAATATATATAGCTAATACTTAGCTAACTTACTAGTAGTTTATACCTTATATTACTAATTTACTTACTTATATTAGTTCTATTAAGCTCCCTAGTAAACTTTAGGTCTATATATATAAAGAGAGGGATTCTAATAATAAAGATATTCTAAGGGCCTTTACCTCTATAGTTACTATAGCTATTACTATTACTAAGGAACTAGTAGTCCTAGTAATTAACTCTATTATAAAGAGGTAAGTACTTAGTAGCTATATAATAGATTATTTAAATTATTTAAGTAAATTAACTTTTATTTTCTAATATCTTACTATATTACTTATAAATTATAACTATCTTATATTAACTTTACTAGTTAACTATTACTTATAGTTATTAATAATTTCTCTAGTAATAAAATCCTTTTTAATACCTAAGAATTCTCTAAAGTATTATAGCCCTTTTATTTAACTAGATATTTATAATACCTTCTATTATAGTAATATAAAATAATTCTCTTAACTTTAAACTCTTATTTATTATCTTTAATATTATCTTATAGTAAGGATATATCTTTTATATTAGTTAAGTCCCCTTTAAAAGGCTTAAGACTAGTAATATTAAATATATTATATAATTAAGTCCTAGGTAGTAATTTTAATTAATATACTAATCTATAACTCCTAATTACCTTTTTAATCTTATAGGGACCTAGGTACTTTATAGCTAGCTTTCTACTAGGTTATCTTAAGTTAATATTCTTTATTAATAGTAAAATATAGTTACTAACTTTAAACCTTATTAGAGTTCTTTTCTAGTTATAATATTTTTATACTAAGTCTATAAGTCACTTAAAAGCTATTTAATTATAGTATATTTCTCTCTTAGTACTAAGACTTTACTTTTAGCTTAATTATTTACTAAAGGGATATCTATAACTACTTACTACAAACCTCTAGGATTATAACCTTATAATGCCTTTACTAGTGTGTAGCTATGTGTTATATAATTACTTATATTATACATAAACTACACTATTAATAGGTTATTTACCTAATTAGTCTATTTAGTATAAGTAAAAGCCCTTAAATAGTGTTCTAGGACCTGGTTTAAACGCTCTATTTAGCTATCTATCTAGGGATAAAAAGCGGTGCTAAGTAGCCGCTTAGTCGCAAGAAGGTGACAAAAAGTCATCCAGAAACCACTAGTAAATGTGAAACCTCAGTCCGTCACAATACCTTCTAGGGCTCCATAGTCTCTAAAAACATATTCATATTTCGTGAAACGGTTAACAATAACTAGAATCGCGTTATAGGTCTGGTTTAAATCTTTCACTAGTGGAAGTCTAGTGATAAAATCTATTAACAATTCTTAAAAAGGGCAATTAGGCACTAGTAGCGTAGCTAGCTTACTATATAGTTTATAATGCCTTAGTTTTAAAGTCTAATAACTTATATAAGTGCTAATATATACCTTTATATCTTTCTTTATTATTAGCTAATAATATTAGTTTATAATCTAATAAAGAGTTTTACTTACTCCCTAATGCCTAGTAGTAAGGTTATTATAAGTTAGTAATAAAATTTCTTTTCTTATTCCTAGAGGGATAAAAATATAATTTTTAAATATTAATAGCTTAGAGGGTTTAATAAACTATATCTAGGACATAGCTAAATCGCTGCTTTTAAGTAACTTTAATTAACCTATAGTAAAGTTATTACCTTACTATGCTTTATATAATAAGACTTAAATTAGGGGTTTTAATTCTAAGCTCTTTTCTAGAAAGTTAGAGATAAACTTAGAAGAGGTTCTCTAAATAAATTAGATCCTAGCTATAATATCTCTATAAGTAATTAGTTTAATAGATACTTCTAGTCTTATAAGGATATAGATAAGTAATGCTTTCTTAGGGTGCCCTTACTACTTACTAGAAATAACCTATACTAGTTTACTTTTATTAGAAATAGCTAGTCTAATAGGAAAATTAAAATAACTAAGTAATAAATAAAATATACGCTAGGTACTAGTAGTATTACTATAGCTAGCTTATTACTTATTAATAAAAGTATTAAATAATCCTACTAAAATACCTTTTCTAAGAGTATTTAGATTATTAGGTTCTTTAAAAATATAGTTAAGTTATAATTTTTAAGACCCTAGATATTAGTAGTATTATTATAGTGTTATTATAACTAACTATTAGTTACACTAAGTAATGTTTTTATAGAACCTATAGCACTACTATAGTGTTCCTATTGCTTAGTATTTATAAATTTAAATAAAAAGGTAAGGAGCTATATAGTTACTACTTTTACTTTCCTTACCTTACTTATAAAATCTAGTTTTCTTAAAAGTAAGTTAGTAGGATTTAATTTCCTATATAATATATAATTTTAAAGTTAAAAGAATAAAGCTTATTAAGTATAGTTACTTACTTGCTAGTAAGCTTAGGCTTTATAGCTAGGTACTTATAGTTTAAATAGTCTATAATAACCTTAATTATATAAGCTAAATAAGTAAGGTAGTGTCTCTATATATAAAAAGCCTCTTAGATAGCTAATAATTCGCTATTAGGTATTAAATAGTGTAATTTAGCATTAGTTATCTTTCTTAATATAAACATAACTAGGTACTAGTAACCTAGCACTAATATTATAAGTATAGCCCTAATTATATATCTAGATATATCTATCTTTACTCTAAGGTATATAAGTGAATTAAAATACACTAAAATTAGCGCTTCCTAAAATCTTTATTAAAGTTCTCTAAACACTACTAACTTATAGGGCTCTAGGTTAAATATTACTAGTTACTACTCTCTAAGGTAATCTATTAATAGAATAATAACTTTACTATACTATTTAATAAAATAGTAGTAAAATCCTATAAAACTAAGGAATAACTAAATATCTAGGATACTATATAGTACTAGCTAGGTTATAATTACTTTAACTCTTACTAGATTTATTATAATGCCTTTTAGTAATATTTTAAAGCCTAAGAATTTAACCTCTATAACTAAAAATTAATACTTTATAAGGTTAATAAAAGGCTTACTTCTCTAAGCCTATATAAGATTTATTTAATATACTCTATATGCTCCTTAACTACACCACTATATATTAGTATATTATCTAGGTAAATAATATAAGTCTTATTAATAAGTCCTTTAAGGGTATTATTAATATACTCCTAAAAAGTTACTAGTATATTAACTAGTTTAAATAGTATTATAAGATATTTAAAGTAGCTATAGTAGTAATAAAAGGCTATCTTTACTTATTACCTAAGCAAATATATAGCTAGTAGTATATATCTTTAAGATTAAAGACTATAAAAATAACTATACTTACTAATTAATTAAGGATTTTAGTAATAAGGGATAAAGGGGCCTTATCCTTAATTATAATCTTATTTAAGCCCCTATAATTTATATAAAGCCTTAATTTTCCTCCTTTCTTTAGAATAAATAAAATTAAAGCTTTAGCTAGGCTAACTAATCTTTTAATTTACCCTTTTTACTATACACTTATAAGGTATTCCCTAAGAACTAGTAGCTCTCTTTTAGCTAAATTATATATAAGCCCCTAAGGTAGTGTTTTCCTTTTTCTAATTTAATTATATAAGTATAACTACTTAGTTTAGGAAGCTAACTTACTAGCGCTTTAGAAAAATATCTATAAACTCTATATATTCTTCTAGAATTATTAGTATAGGATATTTAGCGCTTTTACCCTAATTTAATATAGCTTATTTACTACTTATACCTTCTAAAATTTATATAATTATAATACCTTTACTTTTTACTATATATAAATATATTTTAATATCTATATAGCTACTTTACTATTTAGTTTTACTTCTTTTACTACTAAGTTCTTTAATAAGTCTTTATTTTTTTCTTTCTAATCTTTATTTTCTAGAATACTTAGCCTAATCTTTATTACCCCTAATAATAAGGTAATTACTACTAGTTTTTCTCTTTATATATTTATTACTTACTATAAGTAAAGAAAAGGTATTTTATTATTACTAAATATCTCTAAAAACCCTAATCCTAATATATAATTATAGGTAAATATTCTTTAATTTAATCTATACCTAAAATTATCCCTTTACCTATATTAGTAATATAGTAGCTAACTTAATAAACTTTTATAAATCTTATACTATCTTTTACTTTTATTAACCTTTTTAAGATTCCTTAGTGTAAAATTACTTTTTAGCTTATACTCTTTAGTATTTAGTTTATTTATATTATACTTTTCTAATTCTTTTTAATAATAATTTAGAATAGATTATTAAAAACTATATACCTATATTAAATAGCGCTTATATAGCTAGCTACTAGTTATCTTATTATAGAGATACCTATATTCTTATTTTATTATCTATAGGGTATTCTATAGTAAGATTATATTCCTAAGTATATACTAATTAAACTAGTATTATATTAGGGGATATAGCTTTATTACTACTCTTACTATATCTCTTAGTTATATACTTACTACTTTTATAAGTAAAATAGTTTAGTGCTTAGTAAGTTAGTATAGTATACCTAGGCCTTTTATATTTATAGCACACTAGGGATAATTTTTCTCTTAATCTTTACTTTATTACTATACCTTATCTATAGGTAATATAAAGTAAAAGCATTATCTTTTTCTTTTAGGGTCTTAACTTTTCTTATTACTTTAGCCTAAACTTATTATAACCTTTACTTTCTTACCCTAGCCTTATAACTAGCTTTAGGTTATTAGAATCTCTTAGCTAATTATTTACTTCCTTATAATATTATTTAAGCTATTTAAAAAGATAGTAATTCTTAGTTATATAGGGATTACTTTAAGTAACTTAGCTTTTACCTTAGTCTAAGCTTATATAAAGGATTAAAATAATTAATTATACTTTTACCTAAGATTTAGTAGTATTCTTATTACTTCTAAGTATCTTATACCTTTATCTATTATTCTAGTTTTTAGCTAATTAAGAAAACCTATCTAAGTAAGTAATAAGTAATTTATATACTTATTTATAGCTATATAATATATTTATTATTACTTTATATTATTAGCTAAGTAATTACTTATATATGCTACCTTAGTTATATTATCCCTAAAGGTATAGTAGTTTAATTTAAATAATATATCTAAGTTTACTAAGAAATTCTATAGGTTCTTATATATATTCCCTTTATATATAGGTTATTTTATTTATATCTTAATAAGGCTATTATTTTACTATATAATTACTACTAAGTTACTATAGACTACTAGTAAGATTATAGTTAAAGATTAAGGGGTAATTATAAGTCCTAGAGAAGGTTTAGCTAATCCTAGATTTACCTTAAACTCTTTAATCTATACCTTTATTTATAGAATCTCTTATATTTTCTTAAGGTAATATAGCTTAGCTTATATAACCTTATAATATCTTTATAATACTATATCTTTATTACTTATATTACCTATACCTTTACTTAGATTAGGATTAGGTAATGTTTATTATACCTTATTATTATCTATAGTTTTAGATTATAAGGGTTCTTTACCTTCCTAATTATCTATAGCTTTATTATTATAAGGTACTAGTATATTTCTTATAGATCTTTAGAGCGTTAGCTATATAATAATCTAGCTAATAGTTTATATCCTTAAAAGGGTTTTAAAGAGATTAATTTATTATAGCTTATAGCCTAGGGTTAAATAAATAAAGTAATAGCTAAGATTCTTATAGTTATTACTTAATAAATACTAGCTAGGGGTAAGTATATAAAGGTTTTAATCTCTAGCCTAGTACTAATAATATATATAGTCCTTAAGAAATACCTTACTTTATAAGCATATAGCTATCTTATAGCTAGCTAGCCTCTTTGTTATTCACGCGGCCTAAAGGTCCTCCGAAGATCCGCTCTAACGAACGTCCTGTCTCTGACCTCTGCGCTCCTAACATAAGCTAGCTATAAAATTAAATATAAAAATACAAAATACAATACAATAAATACAAACAATACTCTGCCCCTAAGGAGATATGTAGACCCACAAGGTGGTCCCACTAATACGAATAGTCCGTATGTACTTATCCGTGACACTCTAGTCGCAAGGCATAGTGTTACGTGCTAGCTCTGCACGATAAGGAGTTAAATCTATCAGAGGGGCTAACGGATTTAACAGGTCGTAAGTCATACTAAGTTCACTTATGAAAGCTACTGTTAGAAGTAAGTTAAATTCTACTCTAGAAGTCTAAATCTGGTTTTATAACAGCCTCCTATGCGTTCTGCCACGTAACAGCATAGGGGATAATTCACGCACAAATTAGTGGCTAGTTAGCTACGCCTTTTTTTTTCGTGCCATAGTTTTAGCTACGTGACAAATGGCTAAAACAAATAATACATGTATAGCGCTATGAAAGAATACATCTATTTCCATATACGTTATTACTATTAAAAGGTACCTTTTAATCCTAGCCCCTATCTCCCTTATTTCCCTGCTAACATCTAATTTGCTCATGTATAATTCCCCTGTTATGTAATCCGTAGATTTGTAAAATAATTCAAGGGTGCAGTGCAAAGCCTCCCCCTGCGCGAAGGATCTAGACACGGCGCGCACGAGGAGTTAGACAAGAATACATACATAGATAAGCAGCGACTGCCAGCTCGCATAGAGGCTAGCCCGGCGGGAGAATTGGCAAAAACGGATACGGCGGTAAAGGGATCCTGCGTCAACGGCAGATGAATTTGCACTGAATTTTCTTTCAAAACTACCGAGGGCATAGGGGATATACCAGGGAAGGAGGTCACGGGGTGCGTGAAAACCATGTTAAGGTATGACTAATGCTACCTTGACTTCTGTTGATGCCGAGGCCCCCTGTCTTGCCGTGTTGCTAGTGAAGCCAACGAGGGCGGATGTTTTAGAGGTTTTTTCCTATAAACTAACATTCCTCCGTATGTTTACATAAATTAAAAATCTAACACGAAAATAACATTTCTTATTTTTATATTAAATAAAAAAGGTGAGTCAAGTTTTCATGAGGCATGTATAGCTATATGACTTTACTAAAATTTAGATTGAAAAATCAGACTAGACCCCTTTTCTCTCCACCTGCCACTATGCAGATCCTTATATTGGCAATGCTAGCCACTACTGTTCTCACCTAACACTGCATTGGTCCAATTCAGTCTTTCAAGTACCGTCGTAGCAGCAAAGTTCATTGCAAAAAAGTACACTTTCGTCAAACTTAGTGGTATGTTCCGATGGGACAGAATTCCAACAACACCGTGACGTGCTTCATGTAAACGCTGCGTCTCCCTCATGATTTTGATTGGATGCGGTCGGGATAAACTTTTTATTCCTGCAAGGGCGGAGATGAAGACTATTAAATGTGGAGAGTGGGTTGGTGTGGAAATTGTGACAAAATTGTGACACCGGGGTAGTATTATAGAGACGCGTTAGCTACGGACTAGATGTTATGTTAGTGAGTCCCAAGACATTCCAAGACTGGCGTGTTAAAATCGCTAGATTATTCAGGCGCAGAAAACTAGACTCATGCTTTGCCCCTGGTAGTCGCTTCCTTGCTTGTGCGGCGGCTGTCGCACAATGACATGTGACTAATTCATTTTCTTGTACAAACACATTGGTCACAGCATTCATGGTGTTCACAGAAGAGATGAAGAGGGGCTTCAACATAAAAGGACTCATTGACCAAGTTGCGTTGCTTGGTGCCAGACGATAATATGGCTAACCATTGATTCGGTGGAGCAACGAAAAGACAGAATCGGGTCCCGTCCGTCCGTTCAGATCCCCGACCAGTGGGCATGTTTCTTGAGTACGAAGGCCCATGTAAGACCAACAGGTCTTCAGATATTAATATTATGCTGTCAAAGAGTACTCCGTACGGACTATTACGGAGTAGAGTTTGGGAATTCCGAGGACCCACATCTATGTCGTGTTGGCCAGACGCGTCGCGGCCTGGATGCGACTTGATATCTTATCGATAACGACATTGAATCGTCCCATTCACATCAGTCCAGTGGCAACATTATCGACCAACAAACATCTTCCTGATAACGAATGGTTCGACGCTGCTGAGACTTAAGTCATTTGAGTTCTGACCTTTCTGTCTCAATACACCGGACTATTGACCCATCAACCCGCACATTCTATCATGCGCTAGCGCTGGTTGCCGCAGCAAACAGTGTGCGTCCAAGTCAGCGTATCGACTGCGTGCGTGACTGATTGCGGCTCCTCCATCATGGAGGAGATCGCAGAGGAGTTGACCATTCAACAGGTCTTACTCGAATCCATGCAAGCTGAGTCCTGGTCGGGGATCGAGCTTGAAAAGCAGGAAATCGCAGACAATATCGAGCGATTGAAGCTCCAACTCAGGCAGATCAGACCGGGCCTTCTGCCAACCAGGGATAATGGTTTGTTCACTCTGCCTCGTTCACACCTTATGTCATATGCCGCTCAAAGCCTTGTACTGCGGCACGGCTGCCTGGAATTAGCAAAAAATGCTGACCATACAATTGCGCTAGATATTGCGAGCCCACACGCAGACTATCCATCACGGCCTGGGCCATCATTTGGTAAGTGTTACCCCTCGCAAATTACACTGTTCAAGACCACCCCAAGACAAACACGACGCCCGTGATATCATTCACGGGCCCCATGTGGGGCCGATCAGATCTCTGTGAAGTTTCACACGTGTACTGCAAAGCTTCTTGTACCCTGGGTGCAAAACAGACAGATACTCTTCACAAGCCCCATCTTGATGCACTTTCGAAGTTTGACGCACAAGGGACTGCGGCTTGCCATCTCGCGGCACCTGGCGGCACCTGGCGGCACCTGCGCGCTCTACAAAGCCAGACAGAAACGAGTTTGGGACTGTTGCAAACGCATATATCAACCCCGTCACCTTGTCCTAGTCCCCTTCTATTTTCATCCCAGCCACAATACCTCGCGCTGACATCCTGGCAGAACGCTCCAATCCTGAGCCCAGAACTCCCTCCACACGTGGCCACTCGTTCAAGATGGGGACACCCCGAGGCGATGAGGACGCCCGGGGCAATCCTTTGACTGTGCGCAGCAGAAAGCGGGTATTCCATGAGATGGACTCCTACTCAACAGATGACCGGATGAAATCCAGACGCACCTCCCCAACACATGGCGTTGGTCATGTCTCTGGATCTTCTGGACATGGTGGAAGGCCGAGCCCGAATGAATTCATTGACGTAATCGACCTTACTGGGTATGTTCGCCGGGCTTCCTCTGACGCCATGATTCTTCTAACAGATGCAGGGACGATGTCGATATCGATGCTTGGTGTGTTTCGCAACAGCTTGTTCAAGATAAGCGACGAAAACAGGAGGCAGAAGATCGACAGGTGGCAATGCAACTGTCCAGCCAACAGTCGACAACGCCTTCCTCTTCGACTTTGCCATCTTCTTCCAATACCGAATCTTCTCAGCGATCGGCCTTTGAACAGTTCAAAATTGCGATGCCCGGAACACCTATGCGTAGTCGTCACGCTCCTGGCGTACACATATCAGGCAGAAACTCACTTGGCGCTCTGGGACACTCGCAAAGTCCAGGATCAGGGGCACAGCCCTTGAATAGCCAGTCTATCCTGCCATCACACTCACCAAACCCCGTGTCGGCAAGTAGTTCTCAACAAGCCATGGACAACGGATCAAGATATTCTCGGCACCCGAGTTTCGCCGGTTTCAGCGGAAGCAGCATGTCACGCGTCATTGACAAGACCAGCATGGTTGACTTCACCAATGGTATAGATGTCTGGGGCAACCCGCTAAATAGCCGACTCATAAATCTGTTCCATCCTAGTGATGAGTCACCAGCGACAGATAAAGAGCTTGATGATCTACTAAAAACATTCAGCCAGACATAGACATTCCTGAGCACAATCGAGAAGCAGGACCGGAAGGGCTTAAGTATCCTCTTTACCGCCACCAAGGAGTTGCGCTTGCATGGATGAAGAAGATGGAAGAAGGGACCAACAAAGGTGGCATCTTAGCCGACGACATGGGCCTAGGGAAAACCATTTCTACACTCGCTCTCATGCTGTCCAATCCAGCCACGTCGCGTCCGAAAGTAGGTTACCAAAGTTACGATGCGAAGACGCTATTCGATTTGCTGACTTGACTAGACGAACTTGATAATTGGACCGCTCTCGCTCATTCGCCAATGGGAGGAAGAAATTGCCAAGAAGACGAAGCAGGGACATAAACTGAGCGTTTTCGTATACCATGGCAAGAAAACGACAACCGAAGAGCTGCTCAAGTTTGATGTCGTGCTCACCACCTATGGCACCATTGCGCAAGAACTCAAAAGACTTGATCAATTTATCGAGGACAACAAAGATAGGAATATTGACTTCAAAAATAGATCATGTGCTGTCAAGTTCCCCTTGTTGAATCCAGGAATGGCCGTCTTCCATCGAGTCATATTGGATGAGGCGCAATGTATCAAGAACAGAAACACCAGGACAGCGAAAGCATGCCACCATCTGAAATCGACTTATAGATGGTGTCTCACCGGTACCCCAATGATGAATGGAATCCCAGAGCTTTACTCGCTAGTGAAGTTTCTCCAAATCAAACCGTACAACTCCTGGGAACACTTTCGACAGGTAAGGAAGTCCTTTCCTCCCACGTAGAGTCCTGATCTGTGACATTGAATACTGACAAAGCACTATAGGCATTTGGTGTGCTATTTGGCCAGAAAGGCGATCCAAAAAGTCAGGCCATGGACAGACTGCGAGCGTTGCTGAAAGCCGTGATGCTGCGCCGAAAGAAAGATTCAAAGCTTGATGGAAAACCTATCCTGGTCCTGCCACCCAAGACGGAGCACATTGTGTATGCCACGCTGTCTTCGGACGAGCGAGATTTCTACAAACAGCTTGAGGAAAAGGCCCAGGTCATGTTCAGCAAATATCTGCGAGAAGGCTCCATTGGAAAGAACTATTCCAACATTCTCGTGCTACTTCTTCGACTTCGTCAGGCATGCTGCCATCCGCATCTCAACATGGATGTTGACGATGCGACCAGCGCGGTCGTGGGGAGCGACGACAACGTGGAGCAGCTCGTCAAGGACCTGGATAAGACGATTGTGCAGAGAGTCAGGGCACTTGAGAATTTCGAGTGTCCCATCTGCTACGATGTGGTTCAGTCCCTTGTTTCTTCGTACCCTGCGGACACGACAGTTGCAAGGACTGCTTAATCCGCATTACGGACAATGCCATCTCGCAGAATCTGCACGAGGGCCACGAAAGCGACAAGGCTAAGTGCCCTGTATGCCGAGGAACATTTGACCCACGGAAATGCTTCACGTACGACTTGTTCAAGAAGATACACATGCCCGAGAACGTAGTGAAAGCGGAGCCTGTCGGCACCAACCTCAGCGATGCGAATAATGAATCGGACTCTGAGGATTCCGAGGACGAAGAAGAGGAATCAGAGGAAGAAGAGGAAGAGGAAGGTGAGGACGATGTCGACGAAAAGGGGAATCTAAAGGGGTTCATTGTAGACGACGACGACGTCAAGGATGATGCCGTCGATGACGATGACGACGACGATAACCTCACCGATCCTGAAGTTCTAACAAGGAAGCGTTATCGCTTGAAAAAAGGAGCGAAAGAAGAAGCAGAACAAGAGGAAGAAGAAGAATAAGAATAAGGAAAAGGCAAAGAAAAGAAAACGGACGTAAAACCTTCCATGCTCAAAAGTCTCCGACTAGAAGCGGCCAAAAACCGAGTCGCCTACAAGAAATACATGCAATATCTCCGAAAGACGTGGATGCCCGCCGCAAAAGTCACCGAGTGCATGAACCTCCTCACCAAGATTGGCGAAACGGGGAAAAGACCATCGTCTTCTCCCAGTGGACGCTCCTCCTCGATCTCCTAGAAGTAGCCATGTGGCACGAAAAGTTCAAGCACAAGCCGGTCCGCTACGACGGCAGCATGACGGGCGACCAGCGCAGCGGCGCGGCGCAAACCTTCCGCGACGACCCCAAGGTCAGAGTGATGCTCGTCTCCTGCGGGCCGGCAACGCAGGGCTCAACCTCACTGTCGCGAGCCGCGTCATCATCATGGACCCCTTCTGGAACCCGTATATTGAGATGCAGGCCATTGACCGGACCTACCGCATCGGACAGCAGCGGGAAGTCCAAGTCTACCGGATCCTGACGACGGAGACGGTCGAGGATCGAATCGTGCAGCTGCAGGATAAGAAGAAGGAGATTGTGGAGGCGGCGCTCGATGAGACGGAGAGTATGAAGATTGGGCGGCTGAATGTGAATGAGCTCAAGTTTCTATTTAACACGAATTAAAGTGGATGGATTGGTTCTCCCACTTTGGAGGTTTTTCTTTTTTTCCTTCCCCATGGTAGTCAATTTAGGACGACCGCTACTTTGCTATGAGAAAGGGTCGGCGATTTTTTTTTATAAGGTGTGTACGAGGCGAGAAACGTGGCTTTGGCAAGGGCAGATGTCATAGCGACAGGATCGGCAACTGGCGTCGGGTTGATTGCTTAGGCATGGCTGGCGGGGATACATATCGCTTTTGGGGTTTCGGCAGAAATGGAACGATAGAAACTAGTCACTTGACATGATGAGCTCATTGCGAAGAAATGCTACATTGACACGGAACCTATGATCATGGTCATGAACATGAAGGTGAAGTGAAAAGAAAGGCATCTTCATTATCAATCATATCGGGCATTGAGTTTCCACGCTAGTTCCCACGTTCGCACTCTTCTACCAACTCGTCAAGTTTTCTACCAACTCGTCAAGTTCCTTGTCTAAGCCCTTCAACCACTGGTAGTTGGAAAGCCACGCCTCGACCGCGGCATCTCAGCTGTGCAATCCGTTGAGCCATTCGGCACGCGTGTTCAGTTTCCGTTTCTTCTAGTCCCGCCACTGAGCAGCTTCCTGCGCAACGATGGCCTCCATGGTCTGCGACTCGCTGTCCCCTGAGTTGTCCATGACCATGACTTGATGGCGTGGTTGTCGCATCCGAGGGCCACGCTGGAGACGACGATGGCCACGGGCGCGTCAAGAACGGAGAACTGAATCGCGTGTTCGTCGTCGGTGACATGGCGGATGGAATCGTTTTGCACTGTTCGAACGCATTCCTTGGGTGCGTCCAAGCCGGTCAGCTTGTTGAGGAAGTGGAGGGTTAGGACGCGGGAGGTGGCTGTGCGAATGTAGTCGAATAGTCCCTTTGTATCGGTGTATCCATCTGCGTACGGGGCGCAAAGTCCCTGCAGGACAGAGGACGGCGGCAAACCGATGTGGTGAAACGTGGCGGTCACGGGGAATAGGAACGTTCGCCCGCGAATAGTAAAAGACGTGCCGGGGAGGATGGCGAAGTTGATGGCGTACTCTATGGGTTGGAGGGCGTTGCGGATGAGCGATTGCGACCCGGCTGGCTGGTTGGGCCCCTGGGTCGTGGGATCGGCGACAGAGTACGGTGCCGTTTTGAGGACGAACGATGACGGTAGACCGGCTTTTGGAGGACCTTTGTCATGTTGCCGACGAATTCGGTGCATGATCGGACGCTGCGGGCAGACGCCATGCGTGCGATGACAGGCCTGAGCAGAGCATACACTTGTTGGCCTCGGGTCCGGGAGATGTGTGGAGGGACGGGGCGTATTCTCATCAGCTCGTTGTATCGGTGGGCATAGCTGAGCAGAATATGCAGTGAGAGAGATATCGTCTCTGCGACGCTATTGTCCGGTAGTGAATCGTCAATGGCGGGACAGGATTCGAGCGGTATTAATTCTAGTGTGATTTTCGAGCTTTCATCGACACGGCACGTCAGTTTGGAGCCTTCGGGCTTGACGTCGTACGCGGCCAGGGTGCGAGCCTCGCGCGTCAACTCGTACCAGAGTTCTTGAGAGAAAATCGTGTTCCGAGCTTCAAGGACCCGGGACTCGAGCGAGGAGACGTCGTTCGACCTTCGACGAGGTATCGATCGGCCGACAATTCTGCCATCCTTCTCATACGTGACTACGAGGCCTTCTGATATGCCGCCTAATCTCCCGAGATCTAGTTCTACAGAACCACCATTGCCTCTCTTCATCGGGGCAAGGCCGTTGTTTTTGAACTCAGCAGCAGCTTGAATACCGTTAGCCGAGTCGCATAATCAATCAACCCGATTTCTTCAACACCGGCCCGCACTTACCCTCCGAGAAACCGAATTTGACACCCAGAGTATGTCGTGCATTGGGAACTCTGCAGATGGCCCATCCAGACGTTTTCACAGCGACGACGTCTTCCCAGTATCTGCTCTCTGCTTCGACCTCCCTTTGCAAAAGCTTGCCAGCCTCCTCGGCGGCATCTCGTGCCTGGTTGATTTGCATGAGTGTCCAGCCAAGAGCCACTTCTTCTTCATCCTTGGCTTTGCTCGGATTTATAGTCGGTTCGTCTAGTTTATCAGCACCAAGGGTGCCAATACCCACCATGTCTCGTAATTGCTGAGAGAGGGTTAAGCTGGCTTGCGTGGGACTTTGTTTGGAAAGAAGCAGGGACAGAGAATCGAGTGTCAACATGGCAGTATTGCTAGCGATTCTGCGAAGAGGAGTGTTAGTTTGTGGAGGATTGTTTGTTCGGATGAGCACGCACTCGATGTTTCTCAAGACCTCGATCCGCGCAAGGCTGGGGTCTTTGGCCTGGTCGTCATCATTGACGGCGTCCGACATGTCCACATCATCTGTGTCGGAGTCTCCCGCACCGAGTATCTCTCTCGACTTGATTTCATCTCGCAGCTTCGCCTCGGTGACGTCCCGGAAGCCTCCTGGTTGTGTGTTGACGCGCGCGATGAAATCGGCCAGGTTCTTTGGCGCCTTGTCGGCGACTGGGAATGGTCGCAGGGACAATGGCGGGCCTTCCAGGAAGCCATGGCTGATGTCACCTCAATCGAGCTATGGCATGCAGCTGCTTCATCTGCCAATGGGCTGGCTATGTTCACTAGGTAGCTTGAAAAGACAGTGTCGGCATAGATGGCAGGATATTGTCTTGATTTGCTACAAATGTTCAATGTTGCATGTGGGAAGTATTAATAAGGCCAAGTTCAGCCTCGTGGAGTCGCGGGGTCAGGTCAGCAGCGAGGACCAGTGACATGAGTGCGGAGTACCCGCTCCCAGGATGCACAAGCCTGGTTGGTTGTTTTGTTGACTAGGAGCGAAGCGAGTACCGGGCCGACCGGTCCGTGGTAAAAGCAGAGCAAAGAAAAAGGCTGAGCTGTCATGCTGAGACCGGCTTTGAGGGTCCATTGCATCCGACGTCACGTCACTCACCCCTCCAACCCCTCCAACCCCTCCAACCCCTCCAACACCTCCAACACCTCCAACACCTCCAACACCTCCAACACCTCCTGCCCGCACTGCACCGCACTGCACTGCACCGCACCCTTGTGCTGGCTCCTCCAGACTCCCAAACCGGCACCTCGCGGCTGCTTTCTGCTTGACGCCCAGCCATCAAGCGCCCAACCTCTTTTCTGTCACTGCCATCACTGCCATCACTGCCCTGCCCTGCCCTGCCCTGCCCTGTGTCCCACTCCTTGGCTTTTCTTTCGTCCTTGATACCGAGACACAATCATCTAACTTTAGGTGCTTGATGTTCTCGTGAATGCTTACCGCGCCCTACCTTACAACTCTTCTCCCGACCTGTCGATACCCTGAGGGCCTCACGCCGTTCCGAAACATTGTTACATCTATCTGGCGAGCTCTCTCTGCAGGGCTGACTGTTTCTGCTGCGTCGTCGACCTTACTATTCCCACAACGAGCTTGCTCTCCAGTCATGGCCCCTAAAAGAAAGTCGCCGTCATGACCTCCGGGGTGACTCCCAGGAATGAACGGTGTGGTTCGCGCCGTCGTGCGGATGGCCATTCACATGGGCTGCGACGCGTTCGCCGTCTACGAAGGTTACGAGGGCTTGGTTCGTGGGGGTGACTTCATCAAGAAGATGGACTGGCAGGATGTTCGAGGATGGCTCTCCGAAGGCGGTACCCTGATTGGCACTGCTCGATGCATGGCTTTCTACGAACGGCCTGGGCGCCTAACAGCCGCGAAAAATATGGTGCTCCATGGAATTGATGCCCTGATCATTTGTGGAGGAGATGGGTCCTTACTGGTGCCGACAAGTTCCGTGGGGAATGGCCGTCCTTGTTGGACGATTTGGTCGCAAATGATGAGCTTTCCAAGGACCAAATAGCCCCATACAAGCACCTCAACATTGTCGGTATTGTCGGCTCCATCGATAATGACCTTTCCGGTACCGACGCAACTGTCGGTTGCTACTCCGCCCTCTCTCGGATTTGTGAAATGGTCGATTATATTGAGGCAACTGCCTCATCTCATTCACGTGCCTTTGTGATCGAAGTCATGGGACGGCATTGCGGGTGGCTGGCACTACTCGCGGGTGTGGCCACCGGCGCAGACTTCGTCTTCATCCCCGAGCGTCCTCAGGAGCACGACTGGAGAGAAGACATGTCCTTGGTCGTCAATAGGCATCGGAAGATGGGCAAGCGGAAGACCATCGTCATTGTCGCTGAGGGTGCCCGCGACAAGGATGGTAACAGAATCAGCCCCGAAGAAATCAGGGATCTTCTCTCCGATAAGACGGAAGGAGGCCTTGGCTTAGATACACGCATAACCACTCTGGGCCACGTGCAGCGAGGAGGCACTGCAGTTGCATACGACCGACTGCTCTCTACCCTTCAAGGTGTAGAGGCGGTCAAGGCAGTCCTCGAGGCTACTCCAGAAACAGAAACTTGCTTCATCGCCATCAACGAGAACAAGATTGTGCGGAAGCCCTTGATGAAGGCCGTGCAGGAGACAAAAGAAGTGGCCAAGGCGGTCGTCAGCAAAGATTTCGAAAAGGCCATGTCGCTTCGCGATACTGAATTTGCCGACCAGTACAACTCTTACCTCACAACGACCAATGTCATGGTGGAAGACCACAAATTACAAGAGAAGAATGCGAGTGAATGCAATGATTTTCTTTCTTTCCGTGTTCTTTCTTCATCTCCGCTCTCTTCAGGGGCTAACCCACAGCTATAGCGCATGAAGATTGGATTCATCAACGTCGGTGCTCCAGCCGGCGGCATGAACGCAGCTGTCCGAGCAGCGGTTGCTTATTGCATCAGTAGGGGCACGAGCCCCTTGCCATCCATAACGGGTTCGCAGGTTTCGCCCGCCATCACGACGATAAACCGCTTGGTTCCGTAAGACCCTTTGACTGGCTGGAGGTAGATGGCTGGGCCAGCAAGGGTGGCTCTGAGATTGGAACTAACCGTGAACTACCTGAGGAGTCTGGCATGGAGCTTATCGCCAACTTGATTGAACAGTACGAGTTTGACGCACTGTTCATTATAGGTGGATTCGAGGCCTTTCACTCCATATCGCAGTTGCGAAAGGCAAGAGACAACTACCCCTCACTCTGCATCCCCATCTGCCTTCTTCCTGCCACCATCTCCAACAACGTGCCCGGCACTGAATACTCGCTGGGCTCCGATACCTGTCTCAACGAGTTGGTGAACTATTGCGACAAGATTAAACAGTCTGCATCGGCCACTCGTCGACGGGTCTTTGTCATTGAGACGCAAGGTGGCCGCTGCGGATATATTGCCACGCTCAGTGGGCTGAGTGTTGGCGCTTCGGCTGTTTACATTCCGGAAGAGGGCATCAGCTTGGAGATGCTCAACGCGGATGTCAATCACCTGAAGGACGTTTTCAACAGGGATCGGGGGCAGTCACGCGCTGGTCGTCTTCTCCTTGTCAATGAGAAAGCGAGCAGAGTGTACGATGCCAAGCTCATCGCCAGCATTATTCGAGAAGAGGCCCATGATCGATTCGAGAGTCGCGAAAGCATCCCAGGTCACGTCCAGCAGGGCGGCGTCCGTCTCCCATGGACAGATGCCGAGCCGTCAGGTTGGCCATCAAGTGCATCCAGCATCTGGAACAGTATGGCCGCAACGCCCACAACCGCGTGAAGAAGGACCCCAACAGCACGAGCGTGATTGGTATCCAAGGATCCGAAGTTGTGTTTACGCCGATGAAGACTCTCGAAGACCAAGGTACCGACTGGCCAAACAGGCGACCCAAGATTGCCCACTGGCTCGCCATGCGTGAAGTAGCCGATATCTTGGGAGGACGACCTGATTATCCCAGGCCGGAGAAGAGCTTGGCGGGCCTGATTGCCAAGGACACCAAGAGAGGTCTTGCCTAGATGCCATCATGAGACAAAGGGATGATGTGAGATGATACAAGTCAAACAAACAAGTGCTTTCGTTTCTTCCGGCCTCTTGCTCTCGGTCGTATTCATTTTGCTCTGGCGTCCTTTCGATTGGGAACGATGGGTTGTTGGTGTACGATGCAATTTTCTCTACACAGACCACCCTGGTAGATAGTGTAGAATAGACTTGACCATATGAATTTCGTCTCGTAATGCATATTGGTCCTGCCCATGCCCTCCTGCCCACGCCATCCTGCTGCCATGGACCCCGAGATTGTGCTACCCTGATCAAATCCGAGCACCACGTGATGAGCCACTACAGGGTGGGAAGGGCCGCGTCCTGTCAGCCCCCTTCCCCTTTAAGTCGGTCAAATGGTCAGTCGGGTGAGTGGCTGGCTTATTGATTTATTTGGCTTCCCCGTGTTCATTCGTTAATAATAAGCCGCTGATGCTTGGGCATTCTTCTAGATGGACGCAGGCGGGATGGGATGCAGTAAAAACAAGCATTTCTGGCGGGGTGCACGGCGAAAGACTGCTCATGCGACAAGGTCGACTGACTGACAGAACTCATCTGCACCAATCCCCAGAATCAGAATCCCCAGGTAAGCACGCAATGCATCATCCACTTCTGGATCCCATCCCATCCCATCCCAGCTTGTTGCACTAGAGGCTGGGCGTTCTTGGGTTGCGCGCGTCCGCGTTGGGCCGTCCCGATCCGATCCGCTTTTGCTGCCCATTTGATCCGCCAGGCTCTCCCCGCTAATCCGTACTGCGCCTTTGTCCTCCCGTCTTTGTCTGGCTTCCTCGACTCGACATTTCCTTGGCTTGACAGGGTCCTGTGCTGTGCCTGCCAGCTGGGTTTGCCATTTTCCAAGGAGCCATCTTCGAGCACATGAAATCGTTGTACGTGTGGTTTTTGACCGACTTTTATCGAGGGAACCTGCTTGCCGCGAGATCCCGCCCACTTGGCCACTACCAACCAAGTGACATTCGAGTAGACGAATAGATATACGACCTCGACGCAACAGAGATTCAAATCTTGACGCTTTTGTACCGTCCACCATGTCGCAACGTGGTGCTCGGATGACAGAGTTCGAGGAGCGGGATTACTACGCCGCTCCTCGACGATCCGACCCTCGCTTTGACAATGGCGAGTTCCGCCCTACCAGAGTCATGACGAGAAGTCCGCCTGCGTCTACACGCGAGAGAGACTCGGCGCCGTCGTTCCTACGAGAAAATGTTCGACGGACGGAAGCTGGGCCCATGGTTCTCCGGAAGCGAGATGTGGAAACGTGGGATCGACACGCGAGAAGTCCCAGTCCCGTTCGTATACGCGAGGAGCGTATCATCCGCAGACCGAGGAGCGAGTCTCCGCCTCAGTTCCAGGGACCTGATCACGAGCACTCGCGCACGAGGATTTTTGAAAGAGAACGGGACAGAATTAGAAGCCCGTCGGTGGCGAGGAGGAGGTCACCATCTCCGCAATCGGTTCGGTTCGTGGAGAGGCGGAGGAGAAGTCCTTCGCCCGTGAGTGAACATATTCACACGAGGATTGTCGAGAGGAGAGGGAGAGGGAGAGGAGCTCACCCCTTCGCCATCACCGCCGCCTCCGCCGCCGGTGATACGGGGACCGGTAATTGAGAGGGAGGTCATCACGCATTATACTGACATTGACCATGGTAAGTCAGTCATGTTGATACCAGAATACAAAACCTTGCGTACTACGGCACGCGAAAATATGAGCTAATGACATTCCTTCTTTCCACTCAGGTGTCATCCGAGCAAAGGCGCCGTCTCCTCCGCCGCCGCCCAGGCCACGCGCCCATACTCAAACCCGCCAGCGCGAAACCGACATTGACATCTCTCTGTCCAAGAACCGCACAGAAGTAGACGTGGACATTCACCGATCAACCTCTCGCCACCGATCACCGTCGCGCGAACGCCGTTCTCACTACCATGATGACGAGATCGTTCTCCGAAGAGACATGGATCGTCTCCGAGTAGACGACCGTCGCAGATCGTCGCATCGGCGATCTCACTCCGCCGCACCTATTGTCTCACCCGCCGACGAAGAAGCAGAGTATATCACGGGCAAAATCGACTCTCGTGGCCGCATGGGCGAAGCGTACCATGGCGCCACCAAGGACTGGACAATTGTGGACGTGCCGCCAGGCACAGAGAAGGTTCGCATGGACGGAGTCGGCGGTGCGAGCACCGAGACCAACTGGTCCAAGTACAGCGGTGTCAGACGGACAAAATTCATCCCGGAAAGGGACGGGACCCTTGTGCCGGTTGAACAACCCTCACCTATGCCCACTTCGGGTGCTGGTCGAGATCATGCCTCCGTGACGGTATACGATCGCGAAAGAGAGATCGATGTAGACGTTGATATTGAGCGTAGAATGACCCGGACTCCCGCCCCGCCTGCCTGCCCGCCGAGCAGGGAAATGTGGACAGAGATTACAAAGGACTTGGTCTGTCGAGAGGCCATCGAGGAGATGGGGTATAGATACGAGGAGACGAAGTGGTTCTTCTACATCATGGACTACCTGAAATACGTAAGTTGCCAAAGGAAAATCATGCTCCTTGCCATGGAGTCAAGTCAATCATCCCCGAGGACACAGATGGCGACAAAATGAGCAGCAGCTAATATTCTTGGAATGACACAGGACGAAGTTCTTCAGCTCACAGAGCTGTCTTCCCGCATACGACGACACCGTCGTCGATGCAGGGAGGTCGAATGGGAAAGAGATTACATGGATGACTGGCACCGACGGTCCCATCGACACCATTACGAGCACCGACCACAGCGTCGCGATTACGACTGTGAGTGGGATGACGAGAGGGTCAGAGAGAGAGAGGTCATCTATGATAGCCGTGGGCCGGCAAGGGGTTATCTCCGGTAAATGGACAATTGAGTTGTCTCATGTCCTATGGCTGGCCAGCTGGCTGGCGTGTAGGTTATCCGGAAATCATACACGCGCGAAAACGTAGCGAATGGTTGTAGTACAAAGTGGGTGGCACGAAGAGTCGGAAGAAATGCACCGTGATGAGATCAGGGAACGGCCACGTTGGGATGACGACATTTATGATGACGAAGTGCAAATAGCAGCATCAGGGTAGCAGAACGAAGGATGTACGGGCGGATGATCTCTTTAAAGGAGCCATTTTGGCCATGTCGAATAAAATCCAGGTATTCATTTTATTGCAAGTTTGTTCTTCACATGCTTTGCACAAATTGCTTCAGCGGCGCATCTTGCCGCCTGGTCCCGCCCGCGCTCGCTCATCAGATTGCCAACGGGGAAGGGGGTGGGGCAGCAGCCGCCGAAAACCGGCTTGAAGAGAGTCAGGCCATTCATTGCACTTTCTGTTGTGGAAAAATCCTACATTATTACCTGGACGACTGACAGACATCGTGAGGATAGAGTAGAGGATCGGTTGGTACTCACTTCTTGTAAATCCAGCCATGGCGTGCATGGATAGGGCGCGCCTGGATGACATTAATTGATCATGTAGTCCGTAGGGCGGTCTGGGGAAAATCTTTCGGCGTGTTTCCGCCTGGGTGCGGAAATTGGAGTGAATAGCAGCAATTGGACGCAGTGACTCATGGCACCAACAATACTTTATATCCTTCCAAGGACCACCAAGGACCACCACCAACCCAACGCAGCCATCCTATCTGGTCTAGCACAAACTTGACTCGAATCTTGTTTTCGTATTGTCAAAGGGACTTTTGGTCGACCCGAGCCGTTCATTGACTGACGGAGCGGGGACGAAACCACGCTGGATCTCTGCGCTCTGCTTCTTCTGGTCTGCCCCTCTGCCATTTGCACACACACACACACACACACACACACACGAATTTGCCCCGCGATTTCATCCCACTCCAGCTTTTCGCCAAAATGCCCATGTCAGTATGAGCCGGAGCTACGCAATCTCTCTCGCGCGAAGCGGACAGGAAATCTAATCCAGTGCAAAATGTAGGCTTTCAGAACCGTGGAAGAAATATAAGAAGTTCCCGCCCATTGACCTGCCGGGTCGACAATGGCCCAACAAGACCCTCGATAAGCCTCCCCGCTGGCTGGCTACCGACTTGCGAGATGGCAACCAGAGTCTGGCCGACCCAATGGTATGTTGGCACTTGGATCGCGCTGTTCCTATCGAGGGCTTTCCATGCTAATTGTATGTTTGCAGAACGGCGACGAAAAGTGGAAGTACTTCAAGATGCTCGTCGACCTCGGCTACAAAGAGATCGAAGTCTCGTTCCCCTCCGCCTCCGACACCGACTTCAACTTCACCCGCAAGCTGATCGAGACACCCGGTGCTGTGCCTGATGATGTGTACTTGCAAGTGCTGTCCCCTTGCCGGGAGGATCTGATCAGAAGAACCGTCCAGTCCCTGAAGGGTGCCAAGAAGGCCATCATACACATCTACCTTGCCACCAGCGAGTGCTTCCGTCGCATCGTCTTCAATCACTCGAAAGAGGCCGCTCTGGAGACTGCTGTTCGCTGCACAAAGCTCGTTCGCGCCTTGACAAAAGACGATCAATCACAAGAAGACACCGACTGGGCGTTTGAATTCAGCCCCGAGACCTTTTCCGACACGGAGCCCGAGTTCGTCATTCAAATCTGCGAGGCTGTCAAAGCCGCTTGGGAACCTTCCGAGGAAAGCCCCATCATCTTCAACTTGCCCGCCACGGTGGAAATGGCAACGCCCAACGTCTACGCCGACCAGGTCGAGTACTTCTGCCGCAACATCACCGAGCGCGAGAAGGTTTGCGTTTCGCTGCACCCTCACAATGACCGCGGCTGTGCCGTCGCCGCCGCCGAGCTGGCTCAGATGGCCGGCGCGGACCGTGTGGAAGGATGCTTGTTTGGTAATGGTGAACGAACAGGCAACGTCGACCTGGTGACCCTGGGTCTGAACCTGTACACCCAAGGCATTCATCCCAATGTCGACTTCTCCGATCTGAACAGCGTCATTGAGACTGTCGAGGCGTGCAACAAGATTCCCGTTCATGAGCGTGCACCGTACGGTGGCTCCTGGTCGTCTGCGCCTTCAGCGGCTCACATCAGGACGCCATCAAGAAGGGGTTCCAGGTTCGCACAGCCGAGAATGCTGCTTATGACGATCGTTGGCAAGTCCCCTACTTGCCCCTGGATCCTCAAGATATCGGCCGTACATACGAAGCTGTTATTCGCGTCAACTCGCAGAGTGGGAAAGGCGGCGCGGCATGGATCATTCTGCGCCAGCTTTCTCTGGACCTTCCTCGTGGCTTGCAAGCTGCCTTCTCCAAGGTTGTGCAAAAGAAGGCCGACGAGTTTGGTAGAGAGTTGCGTGCCCAGGAAATCACTGACCTGTTTGAAGAAACCTACTTCCTCAAGTCAAATCCGCGCTTCAACATTGTCGACTACAGTATTATGCCCGACCGCTCCAAGTCTCCCGTCCCCCGAGGGGGCAAGACCCAGGACACCAAGCACCTCAAGCGTGTATTTGACGGCGTTATTTCATGCGATGGCAAGGAGTACAAGCTGCGCGGACACGGCAACGGTCCCATCTCCAGTCTGGCCAATGCGTTGAAGAGCGTCGGCGTCAACCTGGACGTGCGGGACTACAAGGAACACGCCATCGGCAAGGGTCGCGATGTCAAGGCCGCAACGTACATAGAATGCACGGCTGCCGGAAGCAAAGTGCCCGTCTGGGGCGTCGGCATCCACGAAGATGTGGTCCAAAGCTCTCTGATTGCCTTGTTGAGCGCCGCCAGCAATGTGAGCATTTCCAAAATGCCTATTTTCCGCAACTTTTGAATTCAATTAGGTGGGAAAGAGAGCTAACCGTTTCTCTACTAGTTTGCCGCCAGCCGCCCCGGCAGTCCATTTGTTCCCAAGCCCATTCCCGACGGCGAGGTAGAGGAGATGAATATTGGTGAAGAGAATGGCGAGGCAGATGGTCCTTCAGTCATTGTCAGTGCGTTGGAAGCTCAGGCGAGCGCCATGTGAAAGTTGGTTTTTGGGAAAATGAAAAAAGGGGAGACATGGGAAAGGAAGCTCGACCGAGATGTGGCTCGTTTCGTCAAGAATATCGTATTTTATTTAGCTCAACAACTTGTATTCCCGGGCTGGCTCACATGGCGCGACGCGACGCGAGTTGCCATTCATTTATTGAGCATGTTGTAAAGCTGGTCAATGTTCGCCCGGCTGCCCTCTTGCTAATTATATCAATGTGTGCCTTGCTAATTTGGGCATTGTCCGGCTTGCCAAGTCTCCTACGAATCTGTGTCGCTGGCGTCGACGCTTCCGGCACCCCCTGGTTGCCGT
This sequence comes from Epichloe baconii, assembly GCA_023650635.1. Classification (NCBI taxonomy): domain Eukaryota; kingdom Fungi; phylum Ascomycota; class Sordariomycetes; order Hypocreales; family Clavicipitaceae; genus Epichloe; species Epichloe baconii. The sequence continues at coordinate 539,029 of CP097908.1, read as the reverse complement.
GGAAGGTGCGGAGCCCCGTTGTAGTAATCAAAACAACGGGGAAAACTCGCGTAGGGGCACACGGGAAAACTGAGTGACATGAAGAGATGGTGCTGAGGAAGACGTGGACTTGAGCGTCTGTCTGGGAGAGCAGGAAAGTCTGTCGGGGCGTTTAAACCCGACAACAAGTGCCCGCGAGCACCGACGTACATGCCTTTGACAAGTCATCAGGCACCAGCTAGGTCACAAATAGGCTAGTCAACCAATCACGATGCCTTATGACTGTCAAAGGGATGTAGGGTAATACTTGCACCGACGTCGCCGTTTTTGTCTTGTTCACTGCGGCACACGCCTTGTGGAGTAGGCCGGGCGGGAAAAACATCATCCCGCGCCTGGTAGGCAATAAATTGACCCGAGCTGCCATTGGCTGGCGAGAAGCCGGTTTCTCAAAGACGGAAACAGTGTGAAGTGGGTGTTGCTCACACGAGGTTCTCATTCATGGTGAGGGGGTGTGGACGAAAGCGTTGTCTTAGCATGCGACGACGTGTGTTCTCTGTCCTCAGAAACGTCAAAAAAACAATAAAAATAGAAATGTTGGGCAATGAGATTACGAAATCCAGTGCTCATGCCATCTTCTTCTACGGAACTAATTAGTCATGCTCGGAAGAGAGCTGAATCTGTGCAAGGAGTCTGTGATGCAGATACCCCCACCCGCCTTGGGTCCGCTCTACATGTACATACGGACTACGGACTACGGACTACATGCATGTACTTCTCCAACAGAGGGAACAAGCTCTCTGCTGCATGCAGCGGCTGGCGGCGGAGAGGTGCAAGCAGGCACAGACTGCCGGTGTGGTCACACGCCAGAGGTAATGCCCGATTGCCGTCGTTGAAGAAGCCATCTACTGACATTGAGTCAACGGCGTCCGCTTCGCTTCGAGAGGATGAGAGACATGTACTCGTGAGCGGCAGACTGTTTGAGGAACTAGACGCTTTTCGGCAGCTCTGAACTGAAGAAGCCTCCGACCATGAGATCCCGGACCTCACCTCCAGCCTGATCTTGACCGCCTCATCATCTGTGAAGTCTTGGTTCGTTTGTACTTGCAGCCCTGCATGCTGGGTTGGGACAGGAGGAACAAAAACAACAAGATTGACTTGACTGACCATGACCATGACGCGCCAGACATGGCTCATAAACTCATATTCTGCTCCTTGTGCAGCTTCATGCACTAGTAGCACGGCGCTGTCAGTGGTTGTCTCGTTTTCGCTTCAGCGTCTAGCACCCCTGCACGACCGCGAGCGCCAGGTCTTGGCCCCCTGATGACAACCGACAAGGGACAATCTGGAGATTGGCCTGGCCCTGAATAATTCCGTCACCTTCCACAACTTTGATCAGTGAACCTCCCATCATCTCTCGTCTGCCGTCCCATTCGACACAATTTCCACTTCCACCTCTCTTCACTCGCAAGCACGGCCTACTACTCAGCTTTCAAGGAGAGGACGTCCGATTCCGCCCCGTTGCAAACATAACACCTGGTGACTCGTCCGTCTTTCCTTCTGCCCTATCGTCGGTTTCGCGTTGCCTCGACCGAATAAAAAGAAGCGAACCAGAACCAGACAGACAGACCCGTTGCCCACCCGCTCGCTCGCTGTCCACCACGGTCCATCCACCACGGTCCACCCACCACCACAGGAAAAAATAACCCCCACCCGCCGTGTTTGGGGTCTCCGCCTTGCCTGTTTACACGTGCGCCTCTTGCCAGCTTTTTCGGCTTTTTCTTGCGAAACATTCTACTACTCACGATCACCGAAAGCCGCATGACAAGACGTTCTGCGACCTACAATCATGTCGAGCTCAGAGATTAATCAGGTGCTCGCCAACTCGCTGTCTCCGGGTAAGTACCTTCTCTTGTTAGGTTTGCCCCTTGGTGCTCGTGAGCCCCTCGCTTGCTCCCCCAAGTTGCGAGGGCCTCGTCATACACCCTCCTCCATGGGTCCTACAATCTGGACCACCGCCCCTCGGAGAGCGAGTTGAAGCACAAGGATATTGAAAATGATGAAACCAAGTAAGATCTTTATCAACTTTGCTAATGGTGCTTCATGAATAGACGCGAATCTGCGAAACGCCGCCGAGGAGCAGCTTAACCAGGCCGCGGAGAGTAATTTCGTAAGTTGCTCCCAACAGCTCCATATTACTTACCCCCTTAGCCCCTTTCCCCTCTCTTTCAAGGTTTTGCTCAGTACCTACTTGCTCTGTGCTTCTTTGCTCGTGCGCTGACCGTCTGTCATGATCCAAACCCCTGATACAGCCGCTTTACCTGGCAACCTTGGTGCAAGAGCTTGCCAACGAACAAGCAGATGCCTCCATCCGAGTGGCGGCCGGTTTGGCCCTGAAGAACGCTTTCACAGCCCGCGACTTTGCCCGTCTGCAAGAGCTTCAGACCAAATGGCTACAACAAACGGACGACGAGACCAAGACACGCGTCAAGCAGCTCACTCTGCAGACCTTGTCTTCTGACAACACACAGGCTGGCAACGCTGCTGCCCAGGTCATCTCGTCCATTGCGGCCATCGAGCTGCCTCGCAACCAGTGGACTGATCTGATGCCCTTTTTGGTCAAGAACGTTACGGACGGTGCCGATCATCAGAAGCAGGCTTCTTTAACAGCCATTGGTTACATATGCGAGAGCTCCGACCCGGAACTTCGCATGGCCCTTGTCTCTCACTCCAACGCCATCCTGACGGCTGTCGTTCAAGGCGCGAGAAAGGAAGAGGCCAACAGCGAAGTCAGACTGGCTGCCATCACTGCTCTTGGCGACTCGTTGGAATTTGTTAGCAGTAACTTCAAGCATGAGGGAGAGCGTAACTATATCATGCAGGTCGTTTGCGAGGCCACCCAGGCCGACGATTCACGCATCCAGCAGGGTGCCTTTGGTTGTCTGAACAGAATCATGGCTCTGTACTATGACAACATGCGATTCTACATGGAGAAGGCACTCTTTGGCCTGACCATTCTCGGCATGAAATCCGAGGACGAGGATGTCGCCAAATTGGCTGTCGAATTCTGGAGCACCGTCTGCGAAGAGGAGTTCTCCATCGAAGACGACAACGCCCAGGTGGAGAGCCATGATCAGATGCGCCCGTTCTACAATTTTGCACGCGTTGCGGCCAATGAGGTTGTTCCCGTGCTATTAACGCTTCTGACGAAGCAGGATGAGGATGCCACTGACGACGAGTACAACATTTCTCGGGCTGCCTACCAGTGCTTACAGCTCTACTCTCAGGCCGTTGGTGCTAGCATCATCACTCCCGTGCTACAATTCGTTGAAGCGAACTTGCGATCCGAGGATTGGCACTTCCGTGACGCCGCCGTCTCGGCCTTCGGTGCCATTATGGAGGGTCCTGATGAAAAGGTTCTGGACCCCATTGTTAAGCAGGCTCTTCCTATCCTCATCACCATGATGGACGATGAGAATCTCCAGGTCAAGGATTCGACCGCCTTCACACTGGGCCGTGTTACGTACGCGTGCGCCGAGGCTATTGATCCCACTCAACATCTTCCCACTCTCATCGAGTCATTGTTCAAGGGTCTTCTGAGCAACGCCAAGATGGCTCCCTCATGCTGTTGGGCTCTGATGAACCTCGCTGAGCGATTCGCCGGTGAATTTGGTGCAGCTTCCAACCCTCTCACTCCTCACTTCAATCAGGCCGTCAGCACTCTGCTCGACGTCACCGCTAGACAAGATGCCGAAACATCTGTGCGTACTGCTGCCTATGAGGTGCTCAATGTATTCGTGCAGAACTCGGCCACGGAGAGCTTGCAGGCTATCGCGTCTCTATCCGATGTCATCATTAAGCGCCTCGAAGAGACGGTTCCTCTCCAAACTCAGGTTGTCAGCGTCGAAGACAAGATTACCCTCGAAGAAATGCAAAATAGCTTGTGCACCGTACTGCAGGCCATCATCGCCAGACTAGACAAGGATGTAATTCCTCAGGAGACCGCATCATGCAGACCTTGCTTCAGATTCTCAACAGCGTCGGTGGCAAGTCGAGCGTCCCCGAAGCCGTCTTTGGCACCATCTCTGCCTTGTCTACTGCCATGGAAGAAGACTTTGGCAAATATATGGAGGCCTTCTCTCCCTTCTTGTACAATGCTCTTGGAAACCAGGAAGAGCCCAGTCTCTGCTCAATGGCTATTGGCCTGGTGAGCGACATTACCCGCTCCATGGGCGAGCGCAGCCAGCCGTTCTGCGATAACTTTATGAACTATCTGCTCAACAATCTGAGAGTATGTCACCCTGATGAATACCGACCTTGCCTCGTGGAGTCGAACTAAATACTGACCGCAAACAGAGCACCGCCTTGTCGAACCAGTTCAAGCCTGCCATTTTGCAGTGCTTTGGTGACATTGCGGGTGCCATTACTGGACATTTCGAGGCGTATCTGTCCGTCGTGGCAACAGTTTTGGAGCAGGCCGCGACCGTGACTACGGCGCCCGAGGGTCCCCTTGAGATGGTTGACTACGTCATCTCCCTTCGCGAAGGCATTATGGATGCCTGGGGTGGCATTATCGGAGCCATGAAGGCAAGCAACAAGGGTGAGTTGTTCCGGAAAAGAAAAGATCATGAAGTCGTAGCGTAAGACACTATTCGGCCAGACGGCTCATAATACTGACTGGCTGTCCTCTTTTCGCATAGCCCAAATTCTTCAGCAACACGTACCGGCCATCTTCAACGTTCTCGGACAGATCGCCAACGATACTCTTCGTAGCGAGTCACTCATGCGTGCTAGCATGGGTGTCATTGGGTACGTGAAGAGCCTCCATCCAGCTTGCTTTGACGTTGCTGACAATGAATTTTCAACAGTGACCTTGCTGATGCTTACCCCAACGGCGAGTTGGTTGATGCTTTCCGACAAGATTGGCTCACCGCCATGATCAAGGAGACCAAGACCAACCGCGACTTCTCGTCGCGAACCGTTGAGACTGCCCGCTGGGCACGGGAGCAGGTTAAGCGTCAAGTTGGCGGCACCGCTACTGTCATGTCCTAGGTTTTCGAGCTGATGTGACTTGATGAACGAAACCCCGACTCTTGCATTGCGGACCAACAATGCAATGTTTCACCACGCTGTGTCCTCTGCCAAACGTCACCACCCAGTCCGAACTACTCCAGATCGAGTTGACTATTCGATGCCAGTAAAATGGCAAAAGACACCCGCGCGCCATTATTTCCCCCAATGTCACAACACATGATCACACAAACGATTCCTACGACCCTCTCTTCACGTGTACATAGTCACTACCCTTTTCACAACACGCGAGTAATCCAAATACCCCTCTTCCCCAACACGAGCACATCTCCTGGTGTCGCTCAACGATGGCACCTCTCCAGTTTTCAAATGTCCACTCAACCCCTATCATCCACTTCATCATCCCATTTGCACATTACGCACATCTTTTGTTTAATCATCTCAAGTTACAATGAAGGAATAGAGAAGTCATGTAAAGCCCCGTATGGAATTCCGCACAAGAGGGAAGCGGCGGCGCGTTAAAAGTCATGTAGAGCGGACAAGGAGTACAGGCGGCAGACTTCTACTCTTTGGTCATCAATTTTTTTATTGACTGTTCTTTCTATTCTTCGCCACATGTTAGCTGTCTGATTGATTTTCGATTTTACCTCGCTCTACCTGGCATTTCTTCCCCCTTTTTTTTTCTTTTTTTTTTATCATTTCTGCACTAGACTCCATTCAAGTGAATGGGACTTTCTAGAGCGCCACACTGTAAGGCAGGACTTTCGAGAACTTTGAAGCATCATCAACGGGGAGAGCTTGACGGGGTAGGACGGGGGAGGACGGGGGGATCAGAGGTTGACGCGTTGTGGAACAAAGTATTGAAGGTAGGAAACGTACTGGAGCGTGTCGGGGAATGAAAAGAGAATGACGTGATGAGCTGGATCGCAGTACAGTGGTCAGGTGCCTCCCATCTGCGTGCCGCGTTGCGGATTGGCATCAAGACCAGATAGATAGTGCATCAAGTGGTGCTGCTACTCGTGGAGATGGAAGCGTACACAGGACATAGTAAATGAAACAAACATACATTGGCCCCTGTTCTATGTTTTGGATACTATTAGTGACTTGTACATTGTGCTCTGGGTCCGTTGATATCGTCTCAAACATGCAATCACTTATGTGCAGGTAGAGACAACCTGGTCGCGTGTCTGTGGTTGGTCGCCTTTTGGTGTGTATATGCACGTGTATACACATACATACATCTCTATGTTGCTACCCTAGTATACCATGTCCCTTTCCCGTCAAGATACCGAGTCTTTTGTTCAAGATGGGCACAAACTGTCACGGTACTGGTTCTTCATGTCACGTCTTCTTAAAATTCATGGCTCATCTTGCGAGAAAATCAGGGTATCGCTCTCCACTGCCCTTGACATCCATCACACTGTTCCTGAACGACATCATTGCATCGTATCTAGCCATGGCGTTGAGTTTCACCACGTTGCTGGCGGACCGTCAATGTAAAACTGCAATTCGCCCTCGAACCCATCTGTTCCCGGCCCTAGTTGAGAATTGAATGGTCCCGTGTTCGCATGTGGTGGGCGTGGTGGGCGAGGAGAATCAAAAGCATCGATGAGCAGGCCCAGACCGTCTGCGCTCTGGCGAGCTAATGATGGTGGAGGAAGAGGAGGGGGTATGCTGTGACGGGACATACATGTTGTGAGCATGTTGCATTGTGTGCGAGGGAGACAGCGGGCGGTGAGCAGGATAGGATGCTGAGGGGGTCATCAGGGCGCTTCTTATTGACGTAGGGGGTGTTGGGTGCTGTGACAGTGGTTTTTGTTGAGGGTTGTACGGAGGAGGCGATGGTAGGTGATGTATCCTGTGGGTGCTTAGTCCCGAGATGGAGTCGGAGGGGTGGTGAGGGCGAGGCGATTCTATGGAGGAGGCGGGTGGAAGCTCGGGCTGTGAGCCGGGCGGTCTGGGGAGGATGTTCGGCTCAGGGAGGCTCACAGGAGGATGGGGCAGACCCGGTTGTCGAGAAGAAGACTTGGTAGGAAACAAAGGAGGTAATTGTCGAATGGCGCGGGGATGGGATCCTTGCCGTCATCCATGCTGCCTTCGTGGCCGAGTAACGCGGATTGTGGATTGAGGAGAACTTCTCGAGGGCGTCGACCCAACGCGCGGCAAGAGGCCAGACTTCGCGGCATTCTTTGAGGATTCTAATGGCTCGTTGGAGCATCGTGGGGCCATCGCGAACCAGGGCTTTGTCACGGCAGACTGATGCAACGAGACGGCCATGGTAAGCATGCAGTCATGGATGATTCTTCGTAATAAAGAAGAGGGACGGAGAGAAAAATAGGAGGGACAAACTGTTTGGGTATTTGCAGAGATAGGTCGAGAATAAGCCGCAGCTATAGACACAGAAGGCGGAAATTTGAGCGCCGACGCCCTCATCTGGTGAACGATTGGTGAATTGGGCGTCGATTTGTTCGTACAGGTAGCGTACGTTGGCGAAGATCTCATCAGACATTGATTGTAAAAGATTTGTTTCGTGGTGTCCCTTTTATCAGGCTTGATGATGCTGCAAGACAACACGTCTCAGACATGGAATCGAATGGATTGAGATGAGGAAGAAGAAGAAGGAGGAGGAGGAAGGATGAAAGAAAGAGATGGCCACCTACTCTATCAAATACGGTCTCCGGAGTACAATGTTGGACAAGCGCGTCATCATAGTCACACAGAGGTATGCCAACTCCTGTCCTTCCGCTTTGTACCCTTTGAGGAGAAAGGTACTCCAGACGTGTTCGTGAGGTAAATCTTGCTCCCATTCTCGCAGTTTTCTGGCTGTTTGAGAAAACTCGCTTGCTGGGTCCCACGGCCGGGGGCTCTTGCTGTAGCGGACGGCGCGACGTCCAACATAACCCCACCAGTCATGGACCTGCATGAGTGTTGCAAATAGTGATCGACCAGGATCCCGAATCAATTTGGGGTCATCAATGGCCGGTGGCGTGCCATCCAAGGCAGCCCGTGATCGTGGCTCTCGGCCATGCGCAAAGTCCTCCTCGTTGCAGGGCAGAAGAGTAGTGATGTCGCTCGCTGCCAGGGAGACAGGCGACAGGGGGCCACAATGCAGATTATCTTGGCTGTGCAACATCCACTAATCAATGCAAGATGGATGAATTAGTCAGGGAAGAAGAAGAAAAGGGTCCAGCAACGAGTTGTGTCTGGTTCTTGACCAAAGGAGCAGTCTTTCTTACAATTGTCCGACGAGCCGATTCAGCGCGCATGACGAGTTCGGGAGTTGGGTTTGGGATGTGATATGTCTCCTCGCGGTGGAGTTGCATAAGGATAGCCATGCGTATGGCAATGCCCATGTTTATCTTCGCCGGACACATCATGTCAGAGAATTGTTGCTTTCCGGATCATGTGTAAACATGGAAAATCGACTTACGTAGCTGCTGTTGCGCTCTCCGCTTCCCTGCTGAGCGATGCTCAATAAATAAAACGCTTGACACCGTTCCAGCGTAGGCTCTTGGTACAATTCCTGATTGGCAATGGATGAAGCTCTCCCCATGAAGAACTCGGCTGCCTTGACACCATTGCCGTAGCGAAGCTTGAGCGCGGGACTCAGTCGTGCCGAAATGCTGAGAATGCTCGTTAATAAGAACAGGCTGGTTGCACGCAGGTTTTTCCGCAAGCGCTCCGGATACTGTTCCTTGGGAATAAATCCAAGTTGAAAGTATTGTTTGGTGAAGAGATTGACGCCATCAATGATATCTTCCGTGGGAGGCAGAGATTCCCAATCGTCGGCAAGGTGTCGAGGAGATGCCGCTGGGCCACTCGTGGTTGAGCGGCGTGATTTAGCCGCGGATCCAGTGGTGCTCCCAGTGATACTCTTGTCGACCTTGTCCGATCTTGTGCGAGGGTGCCTATAGTCCCGATCCAAATCAGGTTGCCCTCTGACGGGAAGACGCTGCAAACAAAAAGGAGGCCGAGGTCAGACAAGTAGTTGTGAGATGCCAAATGGTGCCGACGTGTTTGCTTGATGACGCAGGAGTAATGTACGCAGCTCGAACTCACCAATTCTCGGCAGGTATGCCGGCTTCGAAACATGACTTGCACGGCGATGTCCCTTTTTCGTGAATACATTTACTTCTCATGCGGCGGCATCTAGTGCACACTGGGGTCAATATAAAAAGTAGTGGAAGCTTTGAAGATCAGGGCCAAGGACCAACCTTCGGCAGGCGATGGGAGAGCGACGCTTGATGGCGGGCGCATTTGCAGCAGCATTTGCAGCAGCGTTTGCACTACAGGGAGTGTCGATGCTCATCGGACTTGTCACAGAGGCAGTTGCCGACGGGCTGGTCGAGGCACGAGATGATGTCGCAGTCGCAGATGCGGTGGTGACGCCCAAGTTGTGCTTCGCCCCAGTCAGATCCATCATCGCATCGCATCTGCCGGGGAGAGCGGCGCAGAGACTCGGCGGGCGATGTAGTCACGAGGACTGGTCTCGAAGCTGTCAACGTGAAATGATTCAGACACAGCCGGTGGTTGTCTTCCTGCCTGCCGCCTGCCGCCTGCCCGCCTGCCCGCCTGCCCGCCTGCCCGCCTGCCTGCCTGCCTGCCTGCTTCCTGCCTGCCGGCGCAAAGGTGCGGGTGCATGCGAGGAAGGTGGAACAAACTGGCTGGCAAGAGCTGGCAAGAGCTGGCAAGAGCTGTGCGGCATGCTAAGTTGCCTCGGGATTGAAGATGGGGCTGCCGCCTTGTCTCGACAGAAGTTACTTGCCTGTTGTAGCAGGTACTTGGGAGACAAAGTACGTGATAGTGATGGCCAGGCTCCAGCCCACGATGTCAGATCGACCAGACCAACGAGTCCGTGGGTTCGTTGAGACTTGATATCGGAGAGGGACATGCACTGCAGAAATTCAAAGAAGAAAGAAATTGATTCATCCCGTGAAAGTACTTGAGCAGGGCCTGCCGAACTTTATCATGCGCAAACGCAAACTGGACTCGGCATCATTAATCCATCCCCCTGGGACCCACAGGACAAGTTTCAACGTTCAGCCGTTCAACAAGGAACTAACGCAACAGCAAGCAAACAAACAAATTGACCATTGATCTTGGTCGAGAAGCCGCAGTGGGTATCCGGACGTGCGAGGCGAGGCAAGGCATACTCGGTATGGATGCACCTTCCGCAATAAGCTCGACGGTTCAACGTTTCGAAAATAGCAGACTGCTATAGCCCGAGGGCAGGCAAGTACATAAGTGGCAGTCAGTCAGTCAGTCAGTCAGCCAGTCAGTCAACAAGTCCCAGCCATGCATCTGGTGCATTGCATGGCATATTGCATCGATGCGCGGGGGCGACGGATTACCAGATTGATGTATTTCCTCGACACGGCACACGGCACGCGGCACACGGCACATGGCACACGGCACATGGCACATGGCATAACAAAGCTTACATACGGACTACTGCAGTACTACTACGGAGTGTTCCGTACTGCCGCACCTAATAAAGAAACCCGCGTACCGCATTGGCTCGAATCTGCTGCTGGATGTGAGCCGAGTCGCCTCGTCCAGATTATCCAAGGTGCTTCCTCGGAAGCGGCGGTCATAACCGCCACCATCTTTTCTCTTTCTCCTTTTAGTTTCCCCCAAAAATATCCCGGATAAATATCCCGGGTTGGCTATGCAGGCATTCCCACGTTGCCGACTGGGCCATCCGGCTTGTTGTAATCCGTACATACGGAGGACTCCGTATTTGTCCCGTCACCAGTGCAGTGCTCACCAGTGCTCACCACTGTCACCACCCAGCATGACCAGTTGAAATCGCTTTTGATGCCCACCCAACAACATCAACAAGTGAGTCGCAAACCCTTGCTTGCTCCTCCATCAAAGTCGGTGGGGTTGCCCGCCCGCCGCGACTGCAGCCGAAACAAATACATGTACGGATTACTCCGTACATATCCATACTAGCCGCATCGACCCCGGCACTCATCTTCACTTCTTCTACCCATCACTGCCGCCGCCGCCGCCGCCGCCGCCGCCGCCGCCGCCGCCGCCACCCCGGATCGTTCATCGTATCCATGTCGCATCATGTCGGCTCGGCTTGGGGAGCTTAATAGTGGTGGCATAATACGGAGCACTCCGTGAGGATTAGACAACAAGCGGTTGATCGTTGCGAGGTCACCTCCTGATCTAGCTTGAACTCTGACTCCATTGAACATACATATTCGTGTGTCAACAGGGCTCCGTGCCTGCGCCGGGATTCCTCCACCAACGCCACCCAAGTATTCACAGTCGCCGCCATCCACGACTCCGCGAGCGAGGTGATAAAGCTTCGCTCGCAAGTTGAGTTGGGGGCCAAAAAGCCTTGTGCCCCATCTGCGACGGACGAAGCGACCGGCTGTTGAAAAATAATCGGGCCCGTCCCGGATGCAAGGTCACATCACCCGTTGGACCCGCGACGTCCATGGCCACGCGTTGCCAACACCCGACTCTGTTACCAGGATTCGTTCCGCATCTCCCTGAATTTGCCAGGGATTGTAAACGAAGCGTGCATCCTTCTCTCGCGCCGGCACAAGATCTTGCCGGACACCTTGCCACTCGGCACTTCTGGTCCAACGCATACCACAGGATAAGCTTTGGCAGAGGAGAGTGAGGAGAGTGTCTACGGATTAGTCAACCTGGGCTGCAGCCTCTTGATAACATGTTATGCAAGCGCATGTCTGGTTCGTTTCAAGGGTATGTACGGAGTATGGCAGTGGGCCCAACTGGCAACCGGCATAATAACCGGCGACAGCTGTGCGAATTGAGTCTGGTACTCCGTAAGTATCGGGCGCTGTCACACCAATTGGACGTGATCGTAAGCCTTATTATAGTCCGAGCATAGCCGTAATAATGTAATAATAGCAAGTTGAATTCGCACGCACTTTGCTGCACTGCATTGTCCGAGCATACCATGCGGTAACTCGTCGCTTTAGGCAGGCGCGTCCCGTCCAGTCTGGCTCTGCACGGCTGGTGAGGAGAACAAACAGCATTGAGTTGTCTGATTTCCACAGCCAATTAGAGTCACTTCGGCTGGATTGCGCGGTGTACGTTATTGTTAGGGCGAGTACTGCCCAACACCTGCACACAACACCTGCACAAATGTGACGTGTACTTTACTCTGTACATGCTATAAAAAAATACAACCCGAGTACTTGCGGGGGTCTTGGGGGCAGGGGGCCTAAGCCAATAAGAGGGCTGGATTCTCAGACCTATACATGTAAGGGATCCTTCTAGTATCACGTGAAGATCATGTACATGAGAGCAAAGTACTCCGTAGCGTGGGCTTACATAGTAGCACTAACATTTATAATTAGGGCATTACATATTACCCGCGGAACTGCATGAGCATCTCGCTAATCATGATAAGGCGCTGGTTCATCTTTTGACCCCTGTAAGGCTCTTTGTAAAACCATTCACGGGGGTTGGTTCTATTGCAAGCTTTGTCAATCGGTACAAATCGTGACATCGAGTTGCTTTGCAGCGATTGGCGAAAATTTCACTCAATGACCCGCAGCCTGACGAACGACTTCATCGCCAAGGACTCAGGTCGGTGTTCAAGATTAGACGGGCTTACGGGTAGAAACATCCACATTTTGAAGAAGAAGAAGAAGAAGAAAAAATCACCTACCAACGACGGCGGGTTCGTTGAGAGAGAGAGAGAGAGATCTCATCCGATTCCTCCATTTCAACAAGCCTCCCACTTAAAAACCAACCGACTTTGCTCTCTCAGCTTTTGCCAGCCAGGCACTTCCCTCCTCAACCCGCTGTTTCGTCACAATGGCGGCTCTCACAACCATCGACCTGCCGTCGCTGCAAAAGATGGCGTCGGGCAAGGTCCGCGATCTTTTCAGCCTCCCCGACGACCCCGACACCCTCCTCTTTGTGGCATCAGATCGCCTCTCGGCGTTCGACGTCGTCATGACCAACGGGATCCCCAACAAGGGCGCCATCCTGACCCTCATCTCGGCGCACTGGTTCCGCCTTCTCCCCGAGCGCATCCCCAACCTGAGGACTCACTTCATCAGCCTGGACGTCCCCGCCGGCGTGGGCCCTGCCGAGGCTTGTGTTATCAGGAACCGCAGCATGCAGGTCCGCAAGCTGGAGGTGCTGAAGATCGAGGCCATCGTGAGAGGCTACATCACCGGCAGCGCGTGGAAGGAGTACCAGGCCAGGGGACCGTTCACGGGCTCGCCATGCCCGAGGGCATGCAGCTGGGCCAGAAGTTCCCCGAGGCCATCTACACTCCTAGCACAAAGGCCGATGCAGGCGCTCACGACGAAAACATCCACCCCGCGATGCGTGGAGGGAGATTGGCGACAAGGAGACGGCCGACAAGGTGGAGGCGTTGGCGCTGGCCATTTACGGCGCGGCTGCGGCGTATGCCGAGGAGAGAGGCATCATCATCGCCGACACGAAGTTCGAGTTCGCGAGGGATCAGGAGGGCAACATCTACCTGGCGGACGAGGTGTTGACGCCTGATTCCTCGCGGTTCTGGCCCAAGGATGGGTACGAGCTGGGCAAGGAGCAGGACAGCTTTGATAAGCAGTATGTGCGGAACTGGCTCATCAGGGAAGGCCTCGAGGCGAAGGAGGGCGTCGCTATCCCCGAGGACATAGTACAGGCTACGTCGGACAAGTATAAGGATGCATTTTACAAGTTGACAGGGAAGACGTTTGAGGCGGCTGCGGCTCCAAGCTAGGGAGTAACATGAACGATGAGAGAGAAGAAACACTTCAAACGTTATGCATGCCGTCTGGTGTATTCTGAAATCAAGTCGTGTCTCTGTCTACGTCCATGAACTCGTCCGGACCCTCAGGGCACCCCCTGCTGCTCCATCTAACCTATGGAGTAATTCGTACACACAAGAAGTCCATGCATGCGAATCCCTGGCCAATGCAAAAAAATAAAATAAAGATTGAAGGGGAAATAAAAATAAAAATAGAAAAACTGACCAATGCAAGTCGATGTAATGGTCAGTATTTTTGTTGATTCGTCATGCTGATGTAAACCCTCACCCCACCCGTCAAGTTTCACGGCAACAACTCACCGAGCAACGTACGTCTTAATGCCCTCCCTGATGATACCCGCATCTTGCGTCTACAGCAACCCGAAACAAGCCTGGCTTCAACGAATGCTCCTCCCTCCTCGGATGCGAAATCACGCCGTTCCCCAACATCTTGCCCGCCAACGCAAACTCAGCATTCGGCTCGCCCTCAACAGGTACGGCGACAAGTCGATCCGGGGGAATCCGCACTGCTCCCGGGCAGGTAGCCCACAGCCCGAGCCAAATGTCGGCGAGACCCCAGGTAGTAGCAACGCCATATGCCTCGGCGAGCTTAGAGCGCGCCACAAAGTCCCAGCCATCACCTGCGATCTTCCGAGCCAAAGTCATTGCTGAAGCCGTAGGTGACGTGGAGACGCTCCGTGTCGATGAGACCATCCCGGATGGGTTGATCGCGAGCGCAGATGGGAATGGCGTGGCGGCTTGGCTGGGAGCCAGATGTTGAGCAGGCGTAGATTTCGTCGCTGACGAGATGGACTTGGTGTGTTTTTGGGGCAGAGTTTTCATTACTGCTATGAGAGGGTGTTTCGTGGGTAGTATGTTCCTGTATTTGGTACAGGACGTGGCTTCGTCAGAATTTTTGATTTGGAAAAGAAAAAGGCCAGAAAAGAAGAGTCTGTGAGAACATGCAAGACTCACCAAGGGGATTGTGGGGTTGACTGCCAAGATGGCCCTGATTTTTCACCTCTTCGGGCGTCCGACCTGACCAGCGCCTCTTCAAACTTATCCACGACGTCCTCCTCATACACAACTTCCACGTCCGACCTTGTTGCCAAAGTCGAGCTCGGATCTATTACCCTGGGAAGAGGCGAATCTCCAGGGTAGGTTTTGCTTCTGCAGTCCAAGCGGCTGACTGCTTGGAGAGATACGATTCCATGCTGCTGGCCCAGGCGACGCGTTTTCTAAACATGTCGACGACGAGACAAGACGGGACGGACGATTCAAATCGTGCAAAAAAACGGAATTGGGGAATAAGACACGAATTCCCATTTGTTAGTGGTATGTACGGAGTATAACAAGATAATAAGAGGGCACGTAAAACGTGCTCATCCTGTCTCATCCTGACAGGTCAATTCGTAAACATGTATGACAAGGGGCGTGGATTCGTTCGAAAACACCTGCAAAAACCTGCCGCGTACCGGCCCCGGGTCTTGTCAATTGTGAGAATGACCTTCTTGAGTGTCGAAAGACAATGGGATAGGTGCACATGGACCACACGCCATCGTCCTACGACCAATGATGCTGGGT
The DNA here is from genome assembly GCA_023650635.1 of Epichloe baconii. Classification (NCBI taxonomy): domain Eukaryota; kingdom Fungi; phylum Ascomycota; class Sordariomycetes; order Hypocreales; family Clavicipitaceae; genus Epichloe; species Epichloe baconii. Next base: position 523,683 of record CP097908.1, on the reverse strand, counting down.
TTGTTCATGTCTCTTCAGTGCCAAGTCTATTGACTGCTGGCAGCTGCGCATCCGTCTCGTCAGCTGTTAAGCATCAGTCACCACCTGGCCTTAAACGAAGAAAAACCCAATAATGCGTGAAGTTACCACCGCGTCGTGTCTCCACGCGTCCAGCTCCCCATTCCCGAAGACCACCGCATTCATACCTCTACCTTTTGCAGAAACGCCGGATATATCACCATCTGAAGTGTTGGTGTTGGTAGCAGGCCAGGGAATATGACTGTTGGGTGAGGGTCATCTTATTCATCATACTCAACCTCGTATACATATTCTCGACTGGGATCCCAGTCGCAACCTTCGAGGCTGAGCAAACATGTTCTACAGTCACGATAGTAGGTACAAGCGCAGGCACTTGTCGACTTACAGAGTGCTAACCGGCAGCAAAGTACTTAGCAACAGCCAATATGGTGTTTCTACGATATGGTACTACCCTCCATGGTTACATCACAGCTCCTTTCCTGTTGCTAATTCATCCCAAGGCTCGTCGCAACTGTTGGCAAAGGAAGCCAGCGGAAGTTGAACCGAAAAACGATCCAGGAGTCAACGTTCCCAAAGCTTGCGAGAAGATTATTGACCCTGGCGCCCCCTCGCCCTCCGACTTCAAGGAAATCTGCTCTATGGAGTCTCTCGTGTCTTTTCACACCAGTGCAACTATGTCCTGAACGACGCCGAGAAGACACAATCTGACATGATGACATTCTTTCGGTCTATGAACACGAGTGAGACTGACCCAAAGGCTGGAAAGGCCAAGTACGTGGCAGCCGCTCTTCTTCCTCCCCAAATTTGAACTATATTTACCTGGAGCATCAACCTAACGGAGAGAAAACAAAAACCAGGCGACACCAGATCATGCTCCAAGACGATCCGCAGTTTGATCCCCTGGCCATGCTCCCTCGGCTGGATGAAATGCTTGGCTACGAGATTAGGTCCAACTTGATGTCGACGCAGGAGTCGACGCATAAGTTCTCGCAGATGTCACCACTTGATCCATCTGCTGTGCCAAGTGCATGCACGAGTCGGCGGTCGAGCATAATTGGGTTCGACCTCCCCTTCATCGCTCTCCGTCGGAAGCTACCAACTGCCTGGAAATCTATACCACAGTTCTCCGTTCAACAAAGCGTTCAATGATCCCGAAGCAATGCAGGACTTCAGGCCATTCGCGGATCATGAGGCTGATCTTGATCCCATGTGCGGCATGGGTCTTGAATTTGATGCGGACGGCAACTTGGTCAGCATCATGGACGCTGAACCCGAACTACCACCTCTGCGCGGAACCAGCCCAGATCCGCTCCATGGTGCAGATTCAACGCTCTCAAGAGTAAGGAAAGTAAACCAGCAGGCTGAAGATTCAGGCATGAACGACGAGAACTTTCTCGACTTTGGCGAAGCTGCTCTTCCTGACGCAGAGCCATTCGCAGCAGTGCAGCCAGCTGGCGGGCATGTTCTCACCGACGTCCTCACGCTCATCACTGAAACCACTGAAACTGAGGAAGCATCCGCCGCACTGCATGTTACTCGTCGTCGCAAAATCAGAACCATGGTTGACCAAGAACTCCGGGTACCACGAGATGAGTTCCGTGGCTGGTCTGAAAACTATGCGGCAAACATGGAAGCCGCGCGGAAGCGAGTGAAGGGCACGACCCTCGCCAAAGCCAAGCGAAACGCACTTGCATTGATGTATAGTAACGGAATATCTGGTATTGGCACTCTACAGCACGGTTTTGGCGTCGAGCATCCCTAGCAGCTGATTTTGCAGGCACCGCGTTGAGAGCTCACGTGTTGGGACTCACAATCGATGAGATTGAGGATATCAATGCGCCGAGGGGAGAAGAAGGAAATCACAGGAAGCATTTGTGGAAGAGCAAGGCGACACCAGAAACATCAGGCAACGGCTAGATCACGACGATGAGTTGGGCCGCCGCGGAGAAACCATGGGGTTCGGAGGCGGGCTCGAATTCGGCGATGACTCGATCCCGGAGATCGGAATGGAAGCAGCACCCGCACTGGAAGACAGAAACTCTTCATCCCTCATGCCATGGAGCCGACACGGCTCTGCAGTACCAGGTCAGCTACTCGCGCCCCTGGAAGCGCGCAGAAACCCGTTCTTGCGCCAAGTCCGCTTCACGGCCGCGGAAGCATCGCCGGCTCCATCGAGCGACACAGCGACCCCGTAGAAGAGCCCTATAAGGAGGACGTTGCCTTCGTTTCCCAGCCCTCGTCCATCCTATTCGGACAGGACCCAGAAAACACCGGCAATGTCGACCCCGGCAACAACAACACGCAGGCCTCCATCGCCGGGCTCGACATCTCAAGCCAAGACTTCCTAGATTATGTCACAGGGCAAGTTCACCATCACGGGATCCCCGCTCAAACAGCCATGGAGGGCAACGCTGGATCAATTTCGAGCGGCTTGCCAGTCCGGCAGTCCACAGCAAGGTCGTTGCCGCCCAGGCCTTCTTACACATACTTTCGCTCGTGACCAAGAACGTCATTTCTGTTGAGCAGGATGGCATAGAGGACAATGAGCCATTCGGTGCTCTTCGAATCGGGGTCCGTGAACGGGTTACTTGCGCCGCCGAGCATGACTTGGAAAATTCGGCCGTGGAGCCCGAATAGTAATAATCTCTTGGGGAGCCAAGTGACTGCTCAGTATCTACAATTGGTTTGCTGGCGTTCGAAATCTTCCTTTTATTTCTTCCTTTGCCTCTTTTTTTTTTTTTTTTTTTTGCCATCATTCTCGCCAGTATCATCCTCATCATCAATGACCATCGGACTGGGTGTCTATAGTTTTCATTTTTATTAGTCTCGCGTTCCGATTTGCAAACAAGTACCTCGCGGTCCAGGTATCATCATGAGCGAGGTCGGATTGGGAGGATTCGCACAAAACGGATGGAAGTGCAAGTTGAGGTTGGGAATGTTTCGATTTCTGGGTCGAAAGAATGGGCATGGAAATGCATTTCACTTGGAAAGCCTTGGGCTGTTGAGCCTGGCATTTACTTCTGAAGGAGACAACTGGGACACATGGCAGGGTCTGGTGCTTGAGGAAGCAAGCACTTGTCATTGGAGTGGTTTATGCAAGGCATCGGACAAATTTGACAGGAAACGTTTTCACCTTTGCTTATACGGGGATCAAATACAATATGAATGATACAGTACTCCAGGTGGTTGTCCCATTTGATCATTGGCATAAAGTAGTGGAATATTAGAAATGCTTTCAACTATCAAATGCGTCGTCTTCCTGGACACCTTCTCTGTCTTCAAATTTCATGTAGCTGTCGTTATCAGCATCTGGGCCAGCAACAACCTGCCATGCCTGCTGTACGGACTCTAGAACAGTGTCATTAAAGGCAAGATCAGGAGTAAATCTGTCAAATGAAACAATATTGTCTTCTACGATCAAGGAGCCGGCGCCACAGGTCTGCTCATAGTGCAGTCGCCACAAAGACTGGGCTGGTTGGGTGCTTTGTGATGCTGCGCTCAACAGCTTGGAGAGGGCACTGTCTAGAAGATTTTGGAACCGGAGCTGGATAGCGTGCTCAGGTATATGACACCTGTTCAAAAGCTTTATTAGCGAGGTAATTTCCACAGCGAGCTGGAACAAGATGAAGTAACGTAAGGTTTGTGCATCAGGTTGTCAGAGATAAGAATCGTCATTGTAGTTCAGACAATGTAGATAAGTATTCGTAAAGATGATTCATCCGAACACAAAGTTTCGTGAAGAAAAAAAAAGACCAGGAAGTAATACTCACATTGTCCAGTTGGGCACTCTCCGGAATCGCTGGAGTGAACCAAGGCGTAGATCGGATATTGTGAGGAGTGCCATCCTCACCCGAGACTGATCCTGGCGGGAAAGCTACAACTGCGGCACAGGGTGTCGGGGCACCGTCGGCGACCACCTCAAACATTTCTGTGAGAGGAGCACCAACGATGGCACCTAGTCTGCTAAGTCGAATGTGGCGGTCTGATGCCTTCGCATCGCTTCTGATCAACGTCTTGGACTCGATCGTCAAGTCATTTGTGAGCGTGATCTCGACCAGATCTCGACCATCTCTGGATACGCGCTGTGTAGCAGACACACCAACTCCAAGCATGTAGATGCCACCGCCGACAGCACCGGCGCGACAACCTACCTGAGCCACTTCTGATAGGCCACCCCATTTGGGATAGACGGCGGCGAAGCCAGCACCGAACACTCCCATTGACTTGAGATGTCGATTGATGGAAGCCAGTCCTTCACCAACAGAGATATTCCCATGGAGAGAAAGAGTCAAAGCAACGACGTATGACTGTAATTCGGAATCAAGCTTGAATTCCTTTTCCAAAAATCAGCCAGAGGTTCTGATTGCTGTGACTTCCACAGCTCGGTTTGTGGCTCGACATCGTATTCGAGAACAAACTTGAGAAATTTCATCAACCAACGCTTCGCGCGAGCAGGATAGCTCGGTTGGAGAACACATCTTCTCTTGTCGAGGGGACCCGACTCAGCATCGGCGCTGACGATTCAGTGCCCGACCGAAAGATGAAGAATGAACCGACGGCCTGAAACTCAATCTGCCGAAACGCCCTTGAGGAAACGAGCTGGTTGAGAAGTTCAGAACGAGCATGAATGAGCTGCGGTGCCAGAGCAATGCTATACGACCGTAGCGCGGCGAGGCCTTCACCGTCTTTGAACAACTGAGCAGCGGAAAACGTATCATTGCCGTCGACGACGGCATATTTTTAACCCAATCAGCCGCATCCTGGAGACTTAACGCAGCTTCAGCGCCGCCATAATACTCGTTTGGATCGACATGCAGGACATTCTTGCCCGAGCGCGACAGAGCTCTTTCCGAGATGGTCAGCAAAAGAGACCCATGAGTCAGTGTTTCACCCGTCAAGATTGGAGCAATAGCAAAGCCAATGGAATCCAAGAAGCTTACAGGGCGAGAAGGGACTGCTGGAGCCCTGTGCCGCTGATCACTACATCCCACTTTGTGTCTGAGAGGGATTCCATGGTGCGGAAGAAGGCAAGAAGAGGGAAAGACATGTGTGGGATGGGGAAGGTTGGAAGCTTTCTCTTTGTGTCCGTGTCAGGTGGACCGGATGAACGGTTTTTGCAGCCCGAAGCGTGAACATTTTTCGGTGGGGATAGCTCTGCTTTTTAGGCTTAGCGGCCCTCATGTGGACGAGCTTGGTCATTGGATCTATCACGCTTGGTAGAAGCCTTTTTCCTCCTCCTTTTCTTCTCCTTCCATTCACCCGCTTTTTCTTCACGCGCGATGCATTGTGAACACATTTGTGTTCGTGGCATTGCAAGTTGTAAATTCTTCATTGTAATTTACGTTTAGAAGAGCGGTAGATCGATTTGTCGGCCGGTATCTACTGCCCTAGAATAAAGTCTGAAAGGGTGGTTCGAATGGTTGACACATGCCTGCCAAGCAAGCTGTTTCAAATGGGTTGAGTAAAAATCGTGGACCACTTGATTCCACTACTCCGTACATGGCATCACGATTTGAAGCAGCTTTCGTCGCTGCATAAACTTAAGCTTATTGATCGGGTTTTTGACCAGTTTCTTGTTATTGTTCTACTATTATTATTTTTTAGTTTTTTTACACCTGATTGCCTGTTATGGCTGATGCTACACCTTTCCAGCGTACATTAGCCCACTTAATAAATCCCCTCGATTTCAGCAGTTTGGGTGATAGGACAACGCCCCCATGCTTGGATATGGACAAGATCCTTGTGTCCCCTTCTTGACAATCGACGACAATAGTAACACTTTCATCACAGAGTGATTCCTCTAATCTATCAGGGTCGACGAGAAGCCAAAATTTTCCGTCCGAAGGTCGATCAGTTTCTTTGCCCGTAAACACCACAGCAGTGCATGCCACAGGCATGGACGTGATCGAGAGGGGCTTGGGGTCTTTTCTTGTGCATAAAACCATCTCTCGGTCTGCGTCGTAGCGTGCTTTGGGGATTTTCGTGTCCCGCAGTGCAGCCAGCGTGGCTGCCCAAGCTGCATCGAATGGATTTCCATCAAAGGATATGAAGAATATGTCAATGTACAGAACCCAATAAGCGGCGACGTATGCCTCGCCGTCTTGAACGCCAGAATCTTCGATGTCCTCATCCATCTTGTCATCGTCAGCTGCCAAGCTTTCCGAAGGCCGGGTATGCCAGATCCTCAAGTCCTCGGGCTGGACGAGTTGGGACCCGTGAAGAAGCGAGTAAATTCGAGTGCTGAGTGTCTGAGCCAGTGTGGTGGGAGGTCCGCCGGGTAGAAATTGCGGCGCAGACCCAGTAGCTAGCTCAATATTAGGTACTAGGAGATCATAGTCTTTAAGTTCCGATTCAGTATTTGAAGCGCGATGGTTGGGAATGTCCCGGGTCAGTATCGTCTCGCCACGAATACCACATATGACTGTCGTATCTCCCATTCGGACCAGGGAGCTGCCGTGTGGATGTGACAAGCTTGACAAGTTGATAGTCGTTGGGCGGACTTCGTCCGGTGCTCGGCCATTGCTTCGTGCAGGCTGTACGTTATCGTCTAAGGGGTCGAGATTGGCGAGTAAATATGGATGAGGTGAGAGTTTTGCAAAGGTCGCTCGGGACAAGCCTGCGTTAGACGCCATTGCGGGCTGTGCGTACTGGTGTTGACTATCAATCTGAGCTGAAGCCGCGGTTGTGATGTGATGTGTGGAAGCTAGGAAAAGTTCGCCACAGCCTTGCAATAGCAAACCCACGACAGCCAGCTGCGTGGCCAATAGAAGGGCAGGTAGGATAATGGTGGGGCACAAGGCTACAGGAATCCGGTAATTAAAAAGGTGGAGCGTGGCACGATTGGTTGGCTAGTCTGGCCAATCCACAGCGTCTTAGTACGGACGATTCCTTCACAGCAGAAGCTCAAGTGCAACGCTGTGTTCGATGCCATGTGAGTTGTTGGTGCTGAGAGCCAGAAACCCCTGCTCTGCAGATCCCACCGCTGTTGAACCACAGGGCGAATCACACACCGTCTGCTAGCGCCCGTGAAGTGGGGTTGGGCGAGATTGCAGCAAGCAGACACTGCTGGCGGCCGGACGCTGCAGGGGAGCCACAGGGGAGCCACAGGGGAGCTACAGGGGAGCCACAGGGGAGCTACAGGGAGCCATCTTGCAGGGGAACCACAGCAGGCTCGCACGGGACCAAGTCGAGACGAGACGACTTCCTTCCCCTCTCAACAAGGGACCCTCCCTGTCGGCCTGCCCCGTGCTTGTTCTCAACCTTTCTTCATCTCCCCAGCCATTTGCCATTTGCCATTTGCCATTTGCTGCCAAACTCGGTATGCCGCCAACGGGTCGAGTGCCGCGATAATGCCGCAGGCAGCGTGGTCGTCGACGTTTCTGTTTCCCTTTCTCTAGTCCGTATCTGCATCTTCCCTCTTTCTTCAGGACCTGGGATCTCGAGCGCTGATGAAGCACAGAGCAGAACAGGACAGCGAGTTCCTCTCGATCAAACGCCAAATCTTCTCTCCTTTGCTAATAATTCTTATAAAACGGCACTGACGCTTCTTCTTCCGAATCCACAATCTACCGCAAATCGATCAAGGAGCAAACTCTAATCCATACGGAATACGGAGTAATCCGTACTATTATCGGGGGTAACGACAACGATGCGTGTCACTCGTTGTCACCCACACACGTCTCACTCACACATCGCGCCGGCTCATCGTGTCATCCATCCAGTCCCTGTCCACTTGTGTGTGACCAGTTGTTGGTGCCGTCTGCAAGCTCGCATCTTCCATCCCAGCCAATCTTGGAACATGATCAGCCGCTGAACTCGTGCTAGCCATTCGTTCCCGCTACGGTTCCGTACAAGGCCTTTTGTCTAGTTGGCTTGTTTCCATGTGCCGTGGGCCGCAGCTCTCCGCAGTTCACCTCCACGCAGCGAACCGGGTCGGCATGGCATGAGCGCACCCTGCATGAGCGCACCCTGCATGCATCCTTTTGCATCCTTTTGCCCTCTCCACTTTCTCTTTAGGAATTCATGTGCTATAAAATATCCTTTTAGTTTGGCCCCTCTGCTCCTGTCCCGTGTTTACTAATTAGCGTGGAGGCAGCCGGCCGACATCACCTCGCCCGGCGATATACTCCGTAACTGTATCCTGGCTCCTTGACCGTGGCGTTGATGTGACGCCTCCTTCCGTTCGACTTCACTTTTCATCCGTACTTCTGATGTGAAATGTACAATTGTCAAATCCATCGTCGCAACCGTGAGCGCAATACGCCATTTGCCTGACCCGACAGCGCCGCATCCTATCGCAAAACCTGCAAATCGCAGACCGCGCCCACTAGAGGCAAGGGCGCGAGCCTTTGCTGCCTTTCATGTTGGACTGAGTCCGGCTCAAGTCTGCGCGTTGTCGCTTACTTAGATACATCTCTGGCCCGTCTCTGGCCCGACTCTCGCCCGACAAGTTCTACATTGGAGCTCACAATTCGCTGGTCGAAATGCCTCCGAGCTTCCAAATTGCCTCGATCCGCGACGCGGCCGCCCAAATCGGCCGCTCCTTATCAGATCTCACCAAGCGCATCAAGGTCCCCGTAACAGCCACCAGCCCACCGGGACTTGTTGAAGCAAACATTGTTGACCCCTGGACCCAGTCTGGTAAATACGGATTGGGATGGACATACTTCGGCCTCGGCCTCATGGGCTGTGTTCTGCTGGTGCGCGTATGGCACTACTGGCAGGACAAGATTCGTCAGGCCATATACAAACAAGAGGTCGAGGATCACTACCGGGACATGTACAGCATCGAGGCCGACTACCATTCCGCCATGCAAAGTGGTCAATCACAGCAGTTCTTCGCGAATGGCCCCGGTCTGGGAAACAATAACTTCCGCCCCAAGGCGCACTTTTCTTCTGTTGGCGTCGTCAATGATACCCTGGCTTTGTTTCGATGGGTCTTCTACCGACCTATACCTGATATTGTGTGGAATACACATCGATTCACTTTCTCATCTTTGGCAGTCTTGACATGCGGTTTCATCGCCCTCGTCTTTGTCACCATGTACTGCTTTTTGCAACAACCATTATACTGGGAGAGCATTCGATTCGGATCGCCGCCTGTTGCTATACGATCGGGCATGCTCGCAGTGGCTATGACGCCGTGGATCGTCGTCACTAGTATGAAAGCGAACATTCTCACCATGGTGATCGACATTGGACCAGAGCGTCTGAATGTCTTCCATCGTTGGTTGGGGTACATTTGCCTCTTCCTTTCCCTGGTGCATATGGTGCCCTTTTATATCCAGCCAGTCTGGGAAGATGGCGGTATGACGGTCTTTAACCGGATCTTCCCGGACGGCAGCGGTATGATTTACGGAACTGGAATTGCCTGTATAGTCCCCTGATCTGGCTCTGCGTGGCGTCCTTGCCTTGGATCAGAAGAATTGCGTACGAAGTGTTTGTCATTCTTCACATCCCAGCTGGAATTGCCTACGTGGGGCTCTTGTTCTGGCACACGAAGAATGCGCTCCTGACCTGGGATTACCTTTACGCAACGATTGCCATTTGGGCATTCGCATACTTTTGAGATTCTTCAAACTTAACTGGACTAAGCCTTGGCGTCCCGCATTCATGGTGGGTGATGAAGCCGCAGTCACGCTCATGTCCGAAAACGCCATCAAGATCACCATTCCCACTCAGATGCGCTGGAAGCCAGGCCAATACGTCTATCTCCGAATGCCTGGAATTTCGCTGCTCGACAACCATCCATTCACCATTTCCTCCCTCTGCAGCGAGGACTTCCCTTCAGAATACGGTGAGAACTATCGTGACTGCGTGCTCGTTTTCAAGCCCTACAAGGGATTCACTCGCAAAGTTCTGGACACAGCCATCGCCAAGGGACCCTTTCACACCTATCGAGCATTCTTGGATGGACCTTATGGTGGCATGCGCAGAGAACTAGCCGCTTTTGATACCTGTATTCTCGTGGCAGGAGGAAGTGGCATTACCTCGCTGATGTCGCAGCTGCTCAACCTCATCAAGCGAATGCGCGATGGCAAGGCCATCACCCGAAGGGTCGTTGTCGTCTGGTCTTTCAAGAGGTTCGAGGCCATGGACTGGTTTCGCGAAGAGCTGCGCATTTGTCGCGAATCGGCGCCTCCTGAGAGTGTCACCTGCAAGTTCTTCATCACTGGAGCCGTGCGTCACCGCCTGGGAGGTGTAATGACAGCTCCCATCAATGGCCATAACCCCAGAGCTCTCAATCACATGCTTCACGACAAACTTGATGGGTTTGTGGCTGGGATCGCCTCGAAACGTAACTCGGCACTCATTCACGCCGAAGCACAAGGTGATCCAGAACGAGAGCGCGAGCTTCGTGAAGAAGATGAAGACCGCATTACGGCTTTGCCTCAACATAGATACCTGCTACCTCATCAGTACCCTCCACCTCCTCCTGCTCCCCCTCAAACCGACTCGGACCTAACGGCTTCCCGGAGGATAAGAAAGTAGACGACGAAGACACCCCTCAACAACCTGATGAGTTTCACTTCCCCCTCTTCACAAGGAGAACCCCCTCATTTCAACTATGCTCCCCCAACCCCAACAAATCCCCTTTGATATCGCCCAGCCCGAAGACGTTGAAAATCTTGTACGAGCCCCTAAATTCGCCCACCTCCGCAACTCCACCATCCCGGACGCGACGGGCAGCAAAGAGAGACCAATATCGACCATCGGCCCGCCCGTCGGCTTCGACTTTGGCTTCCCGAGACACCCACGGAATTCCAAAAGAACCTCATGCGATCTGCATTTCCTATACCCCACGAAATCGACGGCGGCTGGAGCATGGAATACGGTCGTCCCGATCTTGGCTACATGCTTAAGGAGTGGGCGACTGGCGGTTCAGACGGCAGAGGTATCCTCGGCAGAAGAACAGCCGTATTTGTGTGCGGTCCTCCGTCTATGCGAGTCGGCGTGGCCACCACGGTAGCGAGGTTGCAGGCTGAAATTTGGGGAGACGACGAGCTGGAAGAGATTTTCTTGCACACGGAGAATTATGCTCTGTGAGAGACGAGGGAGATGGAACGACTACTGTAACCCTTGGGCCACAGGGGATCTGTAACAAGGCTTTTCTCCCCACAGCAAGGCTGCACTACAATGATGTACTTTTGGTGTTGGGTGGTTTATACCTTATCCGATCAATAAGCTCCAATTTTTTTTTTTTTTCTCAAGTTCCTAATTATGTGCCTTGGAATAACGGTTGATCAGCTGTTTGTGCTTATATCTGCAATAGTGTATGCGATGTGCGCTTTCTTTCGCATCTCTGCTGAGCATGTGGTTTCTTGCCACCTTTGCGCTCGCCGTTATTTCGAAAGTACCACGATCCCTACGCGAGGCTATCATGCCAGAACATGTTAATCGCCAAGGAGTTCGGATCTGTCGAGGCTCACCGGACCGATGAAACCATCTACTTTCGTGGATACGGCATCGATCCATATGTACATGTTGCTTCGCAGAGTACGAATAGGAAACAGAGCTTTGGCGGCGTAGCTTTCTTTTGTCCCTTCCGACATCCTCCACCACTGGGAGTTCTCCGACATTAACGTCCTGACTTTCATGCACCTTGATCTCGGCGAGGAGTACTCAGACCACAACTGCCTCTTCATACAGTATGTTCAAGTCATCGGCCAGATGGAGGGGCTGGTGCGACTCTTTCAAGTTTTTATGCAACGAGGCTGGGCTAGGAGACTTGTAGTTCCTGATGCCATGGAGAGATTCCTAAAGGCGAGTTTTTCCCGGCTATTATGATGTGAAAATTCGGGGGTTTGACACCATATCCCCAAGATCACGTTCTTTCTCCCACGAGTCTTGTTCTTTCAAAGGTGAAACACGCGCTCGCGTAAATGAACAAAGAAAACGGCGTCACACCTTGAGCTCACCCCCACCACCTCCTCCAGGAGTTCCGGAGTAATGGGTAGTTTTGCGGCACACATGGGCACCCTGATGGTCAGCACATCATCATGGGCCGTGAGGACCTTTATCGACAAGATGGCTCAAGGCGCGTGGGCGTCTTGGTTCCAGACGTTTTATTTTTGTTCCTTCTCATTATTTCATTCATTCTCCTGTATACCAATTTTAATCTCTTTTGGTTCTTGTTAAACCCAGCTTCTACCAAAACCAAATAAATAAAAAAATCCCACGGCTCCCATTGACAATGTGCCCCGAACGAGATATCGACAAGATCGCCAAGGGCTGGACAATAGCCATGCTCTACTCCAAAGATCGCCTAAAACGAGTCAATGACTGGGGAAACGATCAACTAGACAGAGCCGTCAGAGAAGGCAGACTTGTTTTGGAAACAGTGTGTTTGTTCGTGCACGCTTGCGTCAAGCATGGACAGTACCAGTATGTGCAATCTCACACCTTGCCGGGTATAAAGTTCTCGGGGATAGCGCTTAGTGTAATCTAGAATGCCGCACGAGTTCTGGCGAGTGCTTCATGCAGAGTACGGCATTGTCGTGTATCCCTCCGCGATGACAGAGGACATTGATGTACAGGGGTTGGGCGTCGACGTTACTTTCACAGACGCTTATTGCGGACACATTGGTAGGGTTTTTTTTTTTTTTTTTTTTGCCCTGGAGACATTCTGGATAGTTGCGCAGGCAATCGCTGATGAGAAAACAGTCATGTACGGAAGATGTTGTGGCTCTGATCCGCCGCCGTGCCCGATGCAATTCCTTCGAGAACCACCGCCAGTCTACACGAAATGAGTAATGTTTGTGTCGTTTTAAGAAGTGGAAAAAAAGGATACTAAAAAAAGAAAAGAACGATTTGAAAAGATGTCACGTTGAGAGTGAGTGATTGGCTATTGGAAATATTTGTGGCTCGGAGCACCTATCATAGCACCATTGTCATAATAGGGACGGATTTGATGTATAAGAAGCGTATCTCAAGGGTGAAGGTTCTCTATGAAAAATGTGACCGGCATTGTCATGAGCTTGATTCGACAGAGGAATCGCGTGTATCCGTGGTCGTGATTACTTCACGTCCCATGACAAGGGACTGACTGACTCCTACCGTGATTTGGGCAAGATCCTGACTACCATGATATATAAATCATGTATGTGGTTTTGACATGCGACCAGCGCTCAGCTCACTTTATCACCCACGGTACCGTCCCTATTTGCCCTCCAGACACCGTCTTCCCCCTCGAATTCTTCCCTCTTCCACACTTCCACCTTGGCTTTGCATTCTTCAAGCGCTTCCTGTCCCGCCCTCCACGCCGCCTCCCGATGCGGCGATGAGACGGCAATGAGAATGCTCTCCTCGCCGATCGGGACCGTCCCTAGACGATGGATCATGGCTATGCCCTTCAATCCATGCTTGGCCAGGATGACCTTGGCGATGGCCAGCATGGTCCTCAGAGCTAGTTTGTTGTATGCCGTATATGAGAGTTCCTTGACGGGCTTCCCCGCGAAGCTATCTCTCGTGGTCCCTGGGCAAGAATAAGGTCTCGTCTCACGAAGCTGCCAAACGCGCGACACTTACCCGCAAAGAGGACGATTGCGCCGGCGGCTGGACTACGCACTCTGTCCATTATCGCCTGAGAATCAAGGTGGTCTCTGGTCAAGGCCACATAGCAGCCGTCATCTAAAAGCTCGCATATTTCATCCTCTTGAGAAATCATCATGGCTGGCAAATTTTTTTTTCTCGTCAAGTCTGGTGATGAATTGGTGATGAAGGCGAGGTGGGAATCCAGCGGGCGGCGGGAAGTAATGAAGAAGGCCTTGTTGTATATATACTACGTGGAAAGGTTGCGTGCGTGGCATGGCAGACAAATTAGATTCTTACAGCTTTTCGCAGTCACAAGTTCAAACTCTTTTGGGGAATTTCGGAAACAAATACGAGCGAGTTACCCGCACACATGAACAAACAAAAACAATGCTCTCTCTCTCTCTCTTCGGCTGCTGCAAGTCCCTGCGTTTCAAATCTGGATGACTAAGGACACTGAGGACCACAAGACCACCACCAAAAATCCCTGCAACAACACACAACACCACCCACTCCAAACCGGCAGTCTGTCAGCAAAGTTCTCGTCAACGCTCTCATCACGAATCGCGCACACGCCATCATCATGCGCGACGAGCACCGCGCAAGATCCTCCGATCGGGGAAGGAACCGAATCGACCACAGCATAGGAGGAGCCTCCAGAGGCAGGGACGGCCAGGACCAGCACGACGACCATTCTCGATCGCGTCATGGTAAAGACATGATCCGCGCCTTTCTTGGACGCTGATGGAGCTTCAAGGCCTCTTGTCACGAAGCTCTCTTTTGGAATATGGAGTTTTTAGCTAACTTACCTACGGGGCAACAGGACGATTCCAGGTCTCCTCCAAGGCAAAGCTACTACGACGATCAACGGAGAGGCCAACCCATCGGCACCGGCAAGATGCATTCGATGGAAGGGATCATCTTGACCGTAATGGCGGGTCGGATGATGGATACAGAAGGCGTGGCCGCAGCCCCCAACTTCGTCACCGTGACCGCTCAAAGCACGGCTGGGATGATCGACAGCCCTCCTACGACAACATGTACGATGATGGGCAGCACGATGGCAGCGAATCTCACGGACGGTATGATGACTACGCGCCTCGTGGCGGTGCCGATTTCGCTCACTCGGATCGTAGCGGGAGATCACGCAGCCCTCGTGGCCGATATAGAAGCCGGTCACGCAGTCGGACGCGCGAGGCGGAAAGCCTACGGATACTGTTATACTGGAGGGCTTGCCATGCAGCATTTCGACTGTCGAGGTGGGCAAAATTTGCCCCCTTTGTTCGTTATCGCGTGAAGCTTTCATGCTGATGTCGTGTGACAGCTTCGAGAAAGCATACTCGCCAACTCTATTGCTGCCGATTTTCCGTCAATCGATGTGAGGATATCGTCTTCAAGAGGTTCGTCATGAGGCTGTCGTTGAATTTTTTTTTTTAAAAAAGAGGAAATCACTCTTCTAACGCAAAATAGGCAACCGGCGGGCGTTTGTTCAGTTCGATCATGTTCACCAAGCTACGACTTTTGTCAAAGAACATTTCCCAAAACTCCACCTTGAGCTCCAACAGTCCACTGATGACGCACCAGACGGCAAGTTTGACGCATATGTGCATTTCGCACGCAGCCGAGTAGATGAAGGCGACACTCGCCCTCTTCGTGCGGCTGACTGGACATGCCCGCAGGTACGTGCCCGTATTTCTTATGCCAGATTGAGGACGTGGCCGACCTGACCCCCAACAGTGCGATTTCTTGAACTTTTCTTCAAGACTGAAATGCAAAGTTTGTGGTGCTACGCAATCAGGTAAGAGCCCTCCCCTCCCCCTCCCCCTTTTTGTTTGTCATGCATGACATGTCACTGACATGCAAAAAGCGGCCCCGAGCTGGGAACAGAGCCTGACAGGTGCTGCTGACGTGGCTGATGGTGCGGATGCGGTATCCCAGATTTTGGTAGTGTACCCGCTGGCATCCTTTGTCACCGAGGACATGCTCGCGAAAGACCTGAAGCTTCTTGAAAAGACTGAAGAACCGAAGAGCTCGGCAAACGGCGCGACCAAGTTAAAGTCGACAGCACCAGGCGCTGACACGTCAAGATACGGAGCCAAGCCAAACTCACTACATCGGGTGTTCCTGATTCGCGAGGTCACTTCGGGGAGAGCTTCAAATATGGCTTCGCTGAATTCTGGACGCTAGAGGATGCCGCAGCCGCAGTGACCAAGTTTCGCATGTCTCGCTCCTTTACAGTGGCCGGATGCGCTGTGACAGTTGCGCCGACTCACATGGGCGTGTTCCTCCCTGAAGATCGACAAACAACGCCGGCAAACGAGCACATGTCCTTCAACCCGCTCTTTAACCCATCATTGAGGGTGAGGTATCGAGACCTGCACGTATTCCCAAGTCAACGAATAGTCACGTCGGAGCCACCGGCGAATGCAAATCTCGGCAATGCCAAGTCTGCAGAGGATCCAGACACGGACGGGAGGAAACAGAAGAAGCGCAAGGCAGATGGTAGCTTGGCGGCGTCCTCTTCTAAAAACCGGTCGTGATGGCTGGTCAAATGGCTGTGTGGCAGCGAAAGCATGACGAGCTTCGCAGAGACAAAAGCGACCATCCCAGCGGCGCGCCCGAGTTCACACCCAGGTCCGATGCCAACAAAGCACCCATCAAGATCTCGTTATCCAACGCCACCAAGCTAGTGGCTTCGGCCGAATCTCAGTCTGCCACAACGGAAAACTCTCCCGAAAAGGAATTAGCCACGGCCGCGCCGACCACTTCATCAACAAGCAATCAGAAAGATGAATCGCGCGGTGATTCTACAGCCAAGGAGGAAACATACATGGACAGAGAAAGGCTCATGTGTCTCATCTGCATGCGCAAGTACAAATCCACAGACGAAGTCAACATTCACGAAAAATCCCGCAACCACAGAACTGCCATGGACGATTCCGAAAAGGTCACGGCGGCACTGCCCCGGATCGCGGCGCGAGACAAACGACTCGAAAAGCAGGCCGAGGAGTCCCAAACGTCGCAGTATCGTGACAGAGCCAAGGAGCGTCGCGACATCTACAACCAACCTGATAAGCCCGCAGCACAATCCTCAAAACCCAAGGGCGAGGCTGCAAAGAAGGCTGCAGATCAGGAACCCCCAAGGCTGCCGCCAAGGCTGCGCCGTCGAAAGGCGCCGGCATGCTTGCCAAGATGGGCTGGACGGCTGGTGCAGGGCTCGGTGCAAACGGCGATGGACGCACAGAAGCCATTGCCACGAACGCCTACCAGGAGGGCGTTGGGTTGGGCGCCGCGGGCGGCAATTTGGGCGACGCCGTGGAGCTGGCGGAGAAGAAGACTACAAACAAGTACTCTGACTACCTGAACACGGCGCAGGACAAGGCCAGAGAGCGATATAATCAGCTCAACTGAGGATGGTAGATGGATACCTGGCACTGCCATTGGCCATGTGTGTCTGGGGAAATGGGATTTGCAGCATTGGGGGACATGCGCGCGTGTGTGTGTGTGTATATCTGACAAGAGGTTTATGTAGGTTTCGAAACGGGATGCAGAGAAGTTATGATATTTGCTTTTCCCCCGTCTCGACGCTGGCCAAAGGTCGTTTCTTTCTATAACGATGCCGATATTGGCCGATCGACCACGTCATTTACAAGTGCCATGTGTTCTAACGACGGTGTGAAATCAAAACTCAGCATGCACAAAGGCAACAGCGGACGGTGCCGCCCCGCACATCCAGGCCGTCGAGGTACAGGTTCTCCCAGCAGACGAAAGCTCACTCACTACAGTACAGCCCCTGAATTGTTTTACAATTATAATCTACATTGCCTAGTTTTTCGTTCCTCTCCAACAGCCGTGATCAGCTACAAGTGCACTATAATAACACGAATCAAGGTTTCACTACCCTCTTCTTCCTGACGCTGACCCTGACGCTGACGCCATTTACAACTTTGTCTTTTCCTTTTCAGATGGTCTGAGTCGGATGACGCCCTGGGGGGGTGATTAGCACAGAACTAGTAGAGATGAAAGCTGCCATGAAAGACATGAAGGACATGAAAGACGCGTGAAATGGAAAACAGGGGGACGAAAGGAAGCTCACCTCCTGCACACACGTCGCCAGCAACGTGCCGTCGCGCGCAAAGATGCGCTGGGTGACGAACCCCTCCCATCGCCCGACCACGGACTGTCCATGTCGGCAAACATCCATTCGTCGACCCTGACGCTCGCGGGCTCGTGGAAGTATATGCTGTGGTCGAGGCTGACCATCATGCCCAGCCTCCCCTCTGCTTCCACTCCTCGACCGTCGCGCCGAGGCCGTCGTGCCGCGCAAAGTCCCTGACGCGCGCCCGGTGCTCGTCGTCCAAGGACTCGTAGTCGTCGGGCGCGAACGGCAGCCGCCACAGCCTGTGGACGCGCGACACGGTGCCGATGAAGGCGCTGTCCGAGACGTAGGCCAGCGCGTTGAGGTGAGCCTGCCGCCCGCCCGCGCGGGAGATGGTCCCGCGGCACCTCACCCACTGCTGGCAGCGGACCTGGTCCGGCCGCTCGTCGCCGTCGCCGTCGCCGTCGCCGTCGCCGTTCCCCCTCCGCACGTCGGGCATCCTGTAGCTGACGAACGGGCCGCCCCTCGCCCACGCGGGCTCCTCGTCCCAGTCCTCGGGCGGGGGCGAGTGCGCCGCCTCCTCGGGCATCGGCGTCGCGTGCCGGACCGTGGCCGCCTCGGCCGCCGCCGCCCCGGCCCCGGCCTCGCGCACGACGAAGCTGATGGTCGTGGTGAAGATGCAGCGGCCCCGCTGCCGCGCCTGCACCGTCCTCGTGGCGAACGAGCGCCCGTCCCGCACGCGCTCGACGTGGTACAGGATCGGGACGGCCCCCGACCCGGCGAGTATGAAGTAGCAGTGGCAAGAGTGCGGGTGGAAGCCGTCGGGGACAGTCTTCTGCGCCGACGCGAGACACTGCGCGATGACGGTGCCGCCGTACACGCCTCTCGCGCCGGGGAACCCATGCCTTGCGCGTGTTTGTGAAGATGTCCTTTTATGCCGGCGTGAGTATTTTTCTTTTCTTTGTGTGCCTTGTTCGTTCTCGGACAAAACTTACCGTGCCTAGGACCCCTACTTCCGTCACGTCCAGCACGTTCTCGATCGGCGCCTTGTCGGGATCCGCTGGCGGCGGCCGCAAAGCGTGGACCGTTCCTCGCGAGCCATTTTCCCTTCCCCTTTCCCTCTAGTAGTCTACGGACGTACTGTGTGTATATATCTGGATCGGTCGCCGTTTCGTGACGCGGGAGTTCGGGGACGCCCGCGTTGAGTGATTTTTGTTTTTGTTGACAGCAAGGCTTTTGTCGTCGGAGGAATGGTTCGGAAAAAATAAGCATCTGATCGTGCCTTTAAATGGCTAGTCGCAACGGGAAGCGCAAAACTCCAGAATGTAGAAAGAAATGCAACCTCGGCAATGGTGGCCCCGGGTGGCTGTGCAGCGCCGCGCCACGAAGTCATTGTATCACGCTCAAACCAAGCGGGAGCCTCGGTTAAAATCACGCATATTGGTTGACAAAAGTTCTTCCTCCCATTTGTCGCAATGTATAAGGGATAATTCACACACAAATTAGAGTGGCCAAGTCGGCTGCGCCTCGTTTTTCGTCCAACACCATTGGGCATAGACGGGGTAGTGGGTGGGGAAGCAAACGCCTTTATCGTGCCTGCAAAGGATGGGCAACATGGGAAACACGGGTGAAAAGCATGCATCATCTGGCGCTCATGGACTATGTTTAATGATGCTTTCTTTGGTGTTTGCAGGGTTCCAGCTGCCCATGATAATTGATCGTGACGTGTTCAAATCCCCACGTCACCATACCAGGCCTTAATTCGTCTTTCGACAACGGGCCCTTGCGCTGCATTCTTTCTTCTTATGCCTGTCCTCATTTGACGTCAATTAGTCAGGACACTCGACCTCTGCGTGCAGCAAAGATGCTACCATCATTCAAAGTCAATTCATATTCGTTAGTTAATACAATTCGAATGCCATTCCTGCACTTCAAAGTACACGTCAACAGGCAATCCCATCATCCTAGAATTCGGCGTCACCGCTTAAGCGAATGAGTGTCACCAGAGTGTCACCTCCGACTGCATGTAAACGTGTGCCCATGTGGTACCTCGGGAATTATTCCTCCTAAACAAGGTTCCCTCTTCGTGCCACAAGTGTGCTTACCTCCTCCCGGGAACTATTGCTCCACGTCAGCATCATCAAACACAGGCTCCAGTCCCTCCCAAGCCTTGGAGTCTCCGTTGGGTCCGGCCATCTCTCGCTGCTTCCAATATTTGCCGTTGAATTTCCAGTATGGCTCGCCGGTGATTTCGCACCGCTCCTTGGTGAACCAGGCGGGCGTGAACTCCTCACCCTTGGCCTCGCGTTCCTTGCGCCGGGCCCGTTGTGCCTCTTCCAATCGGTTCTTCTCAGTCGCTGCAAAGTCGTATTCACCATCTTCCATGGCCCGCTGATCAGGTCTCAGACGCGAATCAGTGGGCGCGATCCAGGGTTTCAGCTTATCGTCAATGTGGTTGAACGTCAAGACAAACGGCGTCAGGTTGAACGGGATGCCAGCGGGTCGAGGATTGGCCTCCCAGATCAAATACGCCCGGCTTGGATCCGTCATGGCTCCCTTGTGCAGCGGGCCGGCATCCTTGGAATCGTCCACAGCTGCTTCATAGCCAGGCGTCAGGCGCGCGTACAATTTCGAGTTCCAACGTCCACCCAAGCTGACCCGTACGTTGCCGTCCGCGTCCAGGACCTTGCCGGAGATCTGGTACGCGCTCGATGCCTTCCATCCCCGAGCCTTGAAGTCCAGGATAGCCACCTCGCCCGTCGTCCAGTTTTTGATTTCCATGAGACCGTAATTGTCGATCGTGGGGTTGCCGGTGATGATACCAATGACGGACGATGTGACCTTTTTCCAGGTATACAGCTCCTCCTTGCCACCGGCTGTCGGTCGGAGCTTCAGGAACCACGTGCCAAGCGGGTTGATGTCAAGCGACTTGCCATAGAACTTGGACTTGACCGCAGACTCACCCCAGTACTCCCAATTGGGAGACTCGGCCCAAGCAGCGCCAATTGGTGGATGGTGGCTGACTTGTTCGATGAAGAAGCGGTAGTTCTTGTCGGGTCTCACATACTCGAACGTTTCTCCAAGTAGAGGATTGAAAGGTTTCGCAACACGTCCAATCGTCGATGCATACTCACTGGCGGCAAACGCAGCAACATAGACCAACCGTTCAATCGAGTCAGTGCGCTCCACCGCAAGATCCAGCAGGTCGGCATACTCCATGTCCTCTCCGCATCGATACAGTAAAGAAGTCGGCTCGTTGAAGGATACTGGCAAGGTCATCTTGGTCATGTCCTTTCCTATCATGGATTTCAAGATGCCCTACAATGACGAGGTGAGAAAGAAATCATGTTAGCTTCTTGTGAGTGCCGAAAAAAAAAAAAAAAAAAAGTTCCCCGGCAAAGGGGTGATGGATGGGATTATGGGGAAAAGTGCTCACCCAAAGGGAAATCTTGGGACGATCATCCGCATCCATCTTGAGTCGGTGTCGTATACCATTTTCATATCCCTTGAACGAGCTGCTAATGTCTACGCCACCGGAGACGACAACCTCGTTTTGGGTCTGCATGCTGTCTTGGTGGGGTATTTCAGCCACTTCTACCTCACCAGCATCGACTGCATCAAAGAACTCCTCCTCACCTCCAGATTCGCTTTCTGAAAGTTCACCTAGCTGATCCAAAGCAGTATGTCGCCGTCTCAGTAGTTGTGTTGGGGACGCGGCCGCAACCTCATTGTCCTCTGTGTTCTTCTCAGCAATTGGCGTGCCGGCGCCAGCTTCAATCACCTCACGAAGGGCCTTCTTGGTCAAGCGTCGTTTTCCTCAGCCTCACCCATGCGTGCCTCAAGCTCTTCATGTTCACGCGCCACCTGTTGCATGCTCTCCTCCCACATTCGACGCAAGTCTGCCTCGCGGTCCAGTCGGTATTGCCAGTAGGCGTCTCGGTCCTTTGAGATTCGGACCAGGTCGCCGACAAGACCAGTCAGGCTACGGATAGCAGCATCGTAGGTGGACAGGGCCCGAGTAACGTTAGTGTCGGAAAGCGGCGTGGCGGGGCCTCGTGTAAGTTGCCCCATCAGTGCATTGTGTACGCCCGCCATGGTTTCGAGCTGAAGTTTTGCAGACTGCGCCGTAATGTTGAGCGCGTCCTTGGTGGCTCGGGGCTCCTCAAGGACACTTCTGTCATCGGCGTAATCGTCGTCGTCGTCTTCTCCAAGAACGGTCAGGCCTCTTTCATGACCGTGAGCTCGGGAGAAGCCCCGTCAGTGGCAGCATCGGCAAACTCATCGTCGTCATCGATGCTTCCGACGGTGCTGGCGCCAGTAATATCGGCCTTTGGAGCCGACGTCTTGTTTGATGTTGTACGACTTGGAAGGTGAGATGTACTGCGCTGTAGATCTGACAAGCTGGCATTCTCACTGGGAGACTCCTGCAGCGACAGTGAACCTTGCTCGGCCCTGGCGAGCTTCAGCATCTCTGCACTCCTAGCAGCCTGTCGCTCCTCCTCCTTTGCCTGATCCTTTGTCCATTGGATGGAATTGTTCAGAGCCCAGAACCAGCGTTTGGCTTCGACTTCGTGGTTGGCTTTGAGGGTATACTTGACAGAAGATCTGCCAATGATCTCAAACTTTGTCTTCTCGTCGGCAGTCATGTGGAGCTTGGCAATCTTCATGTTGATTGCACCACGGCAGGCCGACCCAGCATCGTCCTGGTTCTTGTAATAGCTAAGCACGCCGTCTTCAAGAACGAACCATCTGAGCTGGTACCCCTTGCGATAGTTCGTCCACTTCTTCAGATACCCCTTCATCTCCCGAGATTCGCGACCAGCCATCGAATCTGTCAGGCCGGCAGCGGATGAAACGCCCTGAGAAGCTGCGTGGCCAAGAACCGCCCTTTCTTGGATACCTCTTTGAGCTGCTACCGCTGCAGGCGATTTCTTCAAAATGGCCTTGACATTGTCATCGTGCGTAATGGATTGCGGCAACTTGCCCTTGCGGTCTCGACGGAAAGGATCGCCTCCGTGAAGGAGAAGAACTTGGATCAGTTGAGTATTCTTCTTTCGTGCTGCTTCGTGAAGTAGAGTGCCGCCCGTTTGCACTGTGACAGGATCCGACGCAAATTCGGGGCTGTTGATATCAATAACGGTCTTCAGCCGAGGCTCCTCTAGGACTTGCGCAAGGGCATCGTAATCGCCTTGCGCTATGAGCTCTTGTACTTGCTTAACTTTGGCTTCAGTGAAGAGGGAGCGCGAGAGCTGGAGAAGCTGGAATATCTCGGGGTTCCGCGCGAGATCCAGGGGTAGCTTGCCCTGAAGATTGGCAACAGCATCGTTGATGTCGGCTTGGTCTAGCAGCAGCTTCACGACTGGAGTGCGCCCTTGAATGGCCGCAACATGAAGCGGCGTGTTACCATCTTTGTCCCTGGCGTTGACATCCACGCCACTACCACCATCTGACACGACATATTCGATGACGGGAAATTCGGCGCACTGGATGGCCAGGTGCAGGATTGTGGTATCTTCCAAAGGTCCTGTACTGATTGTCGCAATGGAGGAGGTGCTCGGTCGAGGGGCATTATCGGCGGTGTCGCGAATAGCCTTGGAGATGGAGGCAGAATCACCGCTTCTCAAAGCCTCAACGACCCTGAACTTTCGGACAGACTGCTCCAAGCTCATGGCTTGGTTTGGCACTGGGGAAGTTTTTGTTGCTGCGGCGGGAGGCTGTGCCGAGGGAACTCTGCTGAGCATGGCGGATGTGGTCGAAAGCTTGGGGCCGTGGCCTCGAGTGCTTGTCTGATGCGACGATGCCGTGCCCGGTGGATTGTTCGCAGCTTTGGACGAGGCAGTACCAGCAGCGGATCGACCGTCTTCGGAGCCGGACTCTTCTTCACGGGTTTCTCTGCGACGAAGCAGAGAAAGTGCCGCGGCAGACTTGGACCGCTTGGGGTACTGTCCGGCGGGAAACACGACAGGTTATTAGCCATGCAGAAAAGATTGAACAATGTCTTGGGCTTGTAGCAGTGGGAGGACATCAGATGGGCAGGCAGGTGCAATGAGGGGTGATGTGATGGCTCTCATTCATGTGAGATGCGAGCGACAAAAAGGCCCATGTGAAGGCAGCCAAACCAAAACAACACCGGCTGCTGCTATTCCTGCTGCTATTCCTGCAAAAACGTCAAGTCTGCTGCTCACCTGTCTCCTGCGTCCGACATGAGGGGTAATCCGTAGAGGGGCTGCGAATAAAGGGGGTTGACCGGTTCAGCGGTGCGACTCGGGGAATTCAAGTGAAGAAAAAAACACGGAAGCAAGGGACTGCTTGTGCGATTCGACGCTGCATGCACAGCTAAATGCACGTCGCGGTCGGTTGCGAATGGTTGAGGTTGAGTTGAGCAGTGGCAAAATGGCCAGCGACGTCGCTATTATTATGAGGTGTACGGACTATGAGGTGATGATGTCGGGGTGGGGCGAAGGGGCAACAGCAAAGCAACATGACATGGATGCTCCGCCCAGTCCAGTCGGCCCGTCAGGAACACACCCAGGAACTGGCCAACAATGCCGCACGACTTTTCAACACAGTGCATCACGCTAGGCTAGACATGTCAAATGTTCAGCCTCTTGTGCAGCATATGCTCAGTCTAGTACGAGAGAGGAGAGAGGAGAGAGAGCAAATTGGCTGGCGGGAGGGAATTATTATCACACAGGGCCTGTTGATCAAATGAAGTGAAAATCCTCATCATTTTCTACTGTAAAAAGATCCCCAAGATGACAGCGAAAAGGGTCCAACACAACGAAATAAAAGGAATTAAAATGTGTACATGTGAGAAACAAGTAAATTCTTTTGCCCAACTATTCACTGAAAAAAAAATGAAATGAAAAAAATTGTCCTAATCATCGGCAAGTCAGTCCACTTTACATGGCGATAATCTGAGCAACAACCACGGCGACCAGACCAGTCAAGCTAAGAGCCAGGGCAGAAGCACCAGCTTTTACGGGGGTGATCGGGATAATAGCAGAGGTCCAGCTGTTGGTTGGATTGGCTACACCAGGGCATTCAGGACCAGAGCAAGCAGAGCCGGTGGCTCTGGTCCCGCTGTTGGTTGGAACGGCCACACCGGGGCATTCGGGACCAGTGCAACCAGAGCCGGGGTGCTGGTAGCAGCGGGACAGTCGGGGCCCGAGCATCCTTCGGACGTCTCCAGGGAGCTGTATTGCTCAAGTTTGGAGTTGCTGTTGACAGGGCAGACAGTCGTGTACACAGGGATCACCTCGGTGGTGACCTCACCCTCGGGGCAGTCGACCACGTATGGGGGCAAGAGGTCAATGTGTAGATCTTGGTGGTGTAAACGGTGCTGGTGGTCAGGAGGGAGCCTTGGTGGTGATAGGCTCGGGAACGTGAGCAGTCTCCGTCACGGGGCACACCGTGGTATACAGAGGAATCGTCTCCGTCGTGACGTGGCCCTTGGGGCAATCGGTTACGGTAGGGGCACACGACGTAACGGTGTACGTTTTGGTAGTGAAGACGGTGCTCGTGGTCAGGGAAGCAGGCTTGCTGGTCGTAGTTGAGTTGGACCAGTGGGGAGTGATGGAAGTGACGGTGCCGATGGTAGCGGTTGAAGAAGCGCTGGTGGTGGTTGAATTGCCATTTTTGGAGGCAGAAGCGAAGCCGGTCACGTCGGCGGTAGCGGCAGTAGAAGTGGTCGTGGTAGACACCTTGTTGCAGTCATACTGGAGCGCGTCATGAGCGGCATGGACATACGACTTATTTTCCGAGATCGTGTTATTCAGACCAAACGTAGCATCCCAAAGGAAATGCCACCAAAGTTTGCCTTACCCTTGGTCTGGCAAACAAGCTCCTGGAGTTGAGCAGGAGGAATGTACCCCGAAACAGCAGCCTCGGTGCTGGCTGGTAGACCGATGAAGATCTTGGCGTTCTTGCTCTCGCCCCTGAAATTCGAGATACCCACTCGTCGTAGGAGAAGGCATCGCCAGGTGTGTTTCCAGGGATGGCGTCACAAACTGGGTTGTTGTAGAACTGGATGAAGAGAGCGTCAAGTTTGGTTGCTTTGATCAAATAGTCGAGGTGGTTGGAACTGGTGACGCATTGAGGAGCAGCAGTAATGAATAGATCGTTACTCTGCTGGCGCCAGTAGTTCACCATGGCGACGTAGGGGTCCATTTCTGCAGCGTACAGTTAGTTAAAAAGAGGAGTATAAGGGCGAGACGCAAGCATAGGTTTACTTACCAATTGATGGATCCTCAAGGTCCAAGTCGAAACCATCAACGGTGACGTTGCCAAATGGGCGAGGACCATCCCAGCTTTCCTTGCGGGGCCCGAAAGCTTTGTAAAGGTAGTCGGCGAATTCAATGCCCTTGGTCGAATCCGACACCTTGTAGTTGGTTCGGGGACCAGGCTGACCACCGATAGACAACAGCACCTTGACACCCTTTGCTTGGCAGTAGGAAATGTCCTCCTTGATCTGGGGACAGTCTTTGAGAAACTCAGTGGGTTTGCCGTCCTTATCGTGGAACAATGGCCAAGCGCAGTTGGCACCTAAATTGGTGGCAGGATAGCCGTTGGCCTGCTCAGGGACTTGGTCACGAAAGCAACAGTGGCATATTGCACACCAGAGTCACAGACGGCACGGAGAGGATGACCCTTATGCTGACCCTACAACGAATATTAGTATCTTCAGCGTCGCCATGTTCATTATCAAAAATCGATGCGCATACCCAGTAGGCATTCAAGGACCCAAACGCAGGGGCGCTTCCAAGTGAGAGAGACAGAGACATGATATTACTCCGTGATATGAGGAGTGAGAATTAAGTAAAGAAAGACTGTAAGTTGGCCTAAATCGGGTTTCAAAACGAGTGTGATGATACTGTGATCAAAGAAAGGACGCAAAACGAAAGAAAAATTTGCAACGTGGCCTGGTACCAAGCAGTTGTCTGGGAAAACAGAGTTGGGGACGGAAAAGAAGGAGAGCATGATCACGAGGCATCAGTCCGGTTTTATTTGCCCGATGACCGGTATAACAGCCTGCTCGATAAGTACAACTACATACATACGAAAAATTTTGTCTGTGGGAACGCCGAGCAGGAGTCAGAACCCATGGTAACAGGCATCTCGCAGCACCGGTGGATTCTCATGGAGACAGGGAGGAGCGGACGGAACTCATTTCCTATGTAGAACCGTCAATGCGCAGCCAACATCGCTTGAAATCATTTCAGGAACAGGCGTAGTTGAAGTGGTGAAGTGTGGTAGCATCTTCACGGTCATTGGACAAAATAGACATCATGGGCCACGCCAATGCAGCCCGCATTGCTAGCCCACGCCGAGAACATCAGGCACCGATCCTCTTTCGGCCAGAAAATCGTCTGTCTGCAACCTGTGTAATAACTGAAGGCTCGTCGTTCAGCAATGCTCGACGACTGCGTAACATGCAGCAACGATTTCTTGATCATGCGGTAGCAACTAAGCCTAAAAAGGAATGGCATTGGAGTCTTTGGCAAGGGTCAAGATGAAGATCCTGACAAAGTCCCAATTAATACATACATATATAGAGGTCCTGACTAACGAAGGTTATGTAAAGGTCTTACTGAGCAAGGTACTCACGCTCGACAGGGGCACCTGAGTCAAGCGGGATGGGTCGGTTATAGGACGGTGGAGATGCAATGCCCTCGGCGCATGATAACCGCCATCCTTGGTGAGAATATGGGATTTCGGATGGCTTGAGCCAACTCTTGGACGGCTGGCGAGCTATCATTTGGGTTGTCAGCAATGGCATGTCTGAATAGCCCCTTTCTTGTTTGCTCAGCAGTCACCCACCTTGAGTTCTCACAACACGCAGCATCACGCAGCATCACGCTGCTATTATGTTAGTTTGCGGAGAGCCAACGTTGCTTGCTCATCCTTGTCGTCGGACTGTGGGGGATGGAGATCGACGGCCAAAAGGACGGGCCATCGATGAGCAGAGTCATTGAGGCAAAGTTTGGAAAGCAGCAGTGCAAATCCGGCAGTCGCCGAAGTCATCAGCACAACGTGGCCCGCGCGTAGGAGGACAGGGAGCTTCGAGTCCACTTGATGCATTCGTTCATTGGTCAGGAGTCCGATGAGAGAGCATCACAGCGATTCGTCGAGAGCGTGGTGAGCATGGGTGGATGGTGGGGCTCAAGGATTCCCATGGAGAAGATGGGATGGGATGGGATGGGATGGGATGGGGATGTGGATTTGTGCATTGACATTCGGGCTTTTTCTCTCCCCAACACCGCGGCAGCGCTACATGAGCGTTTTGGGCCTGCGAAAATATCGTGCCTCTGGAGGAGGTCCAAGGATTAGTTAGACGGGGCCATCTTCTGCTAGCATATGTATGTACGTACATGTATTGTGGCATTGCGTCTGCCAAGCCGGACAGTATATGTAGGGATCATCGCCTACCACTCCACTGGGGTGGGCCGTGGTTAGTGCATGATCTTGGCAAAACCCGTTGAAGCCCTTGCCCCTTCAGATCAATGCGTGCGAAAGCGCGGTCAGTCACGGAAGTTAGCGAGAAATACGCAAACATGTTGATATTTTCTGCATCGATGCTATACATGGATGCGATTGTCAAAGCATCCTTTGTTCGCAATTGAACTAGCTGCCCTAATTCTGTTGATCCATCACATCTCACCACCTGTTCGTCCATACTGCGAAGAACCTCTTTGATATATATTCTCCTGCCCCTGATAAATGCAAGATGTGTACAATAGCGGAGTGATTAGCAAACAGGCACGGCGACGACGGTGCAATGGTTCGATCTTTTGTCAGGTACGGCTTTCTCGTGACAGGCAAAACTCTCTTAAAAAGTTGCGTGTAAGGTTTCTGAACTCATAAGGTCTACGTGCGGATGGCCAAGAGCAGGCGAAAAGTAAACATTAAAATTTCCAAAGCCACGATGTAAGCTAATTGCAAGCGTTAAAGCGTGACGCGGCCTGTCAATATCCGCGCCATTAATAAAATGAGCAGTGTTAGTTTTTACATATCAAGTTGCCCTCACCTATTAATGTGCGCGTCGCTAAGTGCTCATGTGCTAACGCATTAAATATTCTAGAAATTTTACATGACTTGGTCTTGTGGGTCGCTCATTTAGTAAATGCTTCAAACGCTAGGGCACAACATGCTCAGCGGGACTAAAAATAGAAAGCCACTGGAGAAACGGGGAATTGAACCCCGGACCTTCCGCAGGTACGAAGATGCAAAGCGGATGCGATAACCCCTACACTATTTCCCCTCGTTGTTGCCCGCCCGATATAGCTGTTTATATAGTGCGCTTCGTCCTAGCAAAGCATTGAAAACGTTAATCCGTCAAGTACACGCTTTGTTACAAGCAAAAAGACACGTTGACAGGATAAACCAAGAGATTGGATAGAGATGGAATTGCGAGCGCAAAGTTAGCTTGCACCGAAAAATCATTAGCTTGTACACTATACGCCCACTACACACGGCATTGTAGAATCACCGGATGAACCGCCGCGCCAAGGAAGGACACAACCAAAGGGAACAGCAATTAGGGCGGGCGAGCGTGCCACCTCTGAATTCGTTATATATGACAAGGGAGATCAATCTTGTAATTGCCGTCAAAGCCGTTGGTTGGACCCAGAATTTGGCCAGGTGTCCATCGTGCAACGTAGCGACGAGGACGTTGGCTCTGGAAGCGAGAAGGGAGGGAGTAATGTCATGTCTAACTGTTTCCATGCTACAGCAGTCACACGGAGGATTTTGAAATTGGAACTCATACAGCTCATCGGCATATACAAGAGCTTCACCTTCGCAGGACATGGGGCGCTGATAGCGACTTCCTCCAGCTTGGTGCCGAGATGATGGCCACGATGGCCGTTGGCCGTTGATATCAATCAGTATCTGCTCAGCGAGAACCGCGACGTCGACTTGGAGTGGCCCCGTGAAGACATGAAGACGATGGGGAGGTCAGATTGTACATCTGATGAGAGGGTATATGCACGTCTGGTGGTATATCTTGTGGAATGATGCAAAGAATGGAAATAATAGATTTAGATGATTGACTATCTATTAGAAGGGAAAAGGAAGCTCTATAAAAGCTTTAAGATCTATGTATAAAGAACAAAGATAAACCAAAAACCTAATGAATTAGAGATTCGATTAATATATACAGAGTAAGGTCTTTAGATGGATTAACAAATAAAGCATAGCACGGGTGATAAAACAAACGCGATGCGGGACGCTGCAGTAACAAAGGAAAAGTAACGCCCAAGATGATGTGAGGCTGCGATGTCCAACATATTTGGCTGCTGGACCTTTATCAACCCCCTTACCATGTAAAGCTCTCTTCGATAAAATCCACAACAGTAGCACCCTGTGCCGCTCTCACAGCAGCGCGGACATCATCGGCCAGTCCGCCTGGCCCGCAGACGCTGACACACATGGCTCCTATCTGCTCGCCCAGTTCCTCGTCCAGAACATTTGGTATATCCGGCCGTCCTCGAAAGACCTGGATCATAGGGTTCTCGTCAGACGGGCTAGTGCCGGACTGATTGTTCCGGCCCGTCACGAAGATCTTGATGCGTAGCATCTCCGCAGTTCCTGGCATCGATTGGAGCTCATCGAGATGTGGACGCAGCCACTCCAGAGACGAGAGATCTCGCACGATCCACACAAGGGTCAGCCGGCGAGTCGCCACAAGACCGGCGACGGATCCCTCGATAAGTGGTCGGGCATACGAGATCTGATGCGTGATGCCTCCCGCGCCGGCGAACAACACAAGGTGTCCGTACGAGTGCAGATTGTGGTATCCCGCGTAGGGACCTTCCATGAAGGCCATGATGCGAAGGCCTTGTGGGCAGGAACGAGCCTTCTCGAAGAGCGTACGCGTCCATCCGGACCGAGCAGCGATGAGGAAATTCGCATAGGTGTTCCCCCTTTCGTTTTCGCAGCGGCCTTGCCGTACGGTGGTAGTTCCTTGTGCTGTTCGGGAGTCGGAGATGCTTCACCGCGGCCGTTGCAGTTGTCGTGGTCGACCCAGGCGATCGAGAACGGGTGGCTCTCCCAGGTCCGCACCCCGTAAACGCGCAGATAGGCGTGCGTTCCGGGCTTGATGTTCACGAAGCGGTTGAGCGCGACTGTCACGCGGGTGACGTCTCCGGGCAGCGCCTCGCAAAGGCATTGGTGCGCTGCGCATCGGCGGCCGCCTCTTTCCTGCAGGGCCAGGTCAGGTACAGCACTCTCGCGATCCGGGCAGCTCGGTCGGCAGCCCACAGGTGCACGACGGCAATGATCCAGGGAAGCTGGGGCAAGCCCCTTGGACGCTGGCGGAAGCGCAGTGCAGCCAGGTGCAGATGAACACAAAGGCGGCCAGAAGAACATGGACGTTCAGAAAGGTTTCGTAGAAGGCATGTCTAAAGGGCGACAGGGACAGGAAGAAGATGAAACCCATGCATATCAGACCGGTAAGTCCAGATGCAAGGAAGAGAGTTTCGCCCAGTTTCCTCCTGACCAGGCTCCATCCCCATCGGCGACGACGGGTGTCATCCAGCAAACGACGTGGACGACCATCTCTGCTATGGCGATCCGGCCGACCCATCTGTGGAACAGGTTGTAAGTGTCGAAGCTGATGCGCAAGAGGTGTATGAGCGGGTTGTTCCGACCTGCCAGGATGACGAGCGGTATGAAGTTGGCGACACACAACGTTCCGGATCGGCCGCGCAGCTCTGCAAAGATTGCCCAGCGGTTTGGAGTGTCATATGTCAGAAGGGCCATGTAGGCGATGTTGCTGGCGAGATACAAGAGGAGGAATGCCGCATGGAGCCGGGACGGGAGGGTGCCGAAGTTCATGGACCAGAATCGGAACTCGCGGTGATGCCGCTTCTTCCACAACGACGCGTAGATCAGGTGCTTCTTCACCTTGGGACCGAAAACGGTTCGACGCTTCATCCATGATGTTTGTGACTCTTCGCTCGAACACAGTATCGAAGACTGGCGCATGCGATTCAAGACGCTCTCCATGATGCGCAGGGCCATGACAAGCACTATCACCAGGCCGAGCGTGCCCCAAAGGATGTTCGTGCAGAGGATGTTGAGGTCAAGGTCCACGCCATTGAGGTCTGTGTAGTACGGCGCGATCGTTGACTCGGGTTTTGCGCTTGTTCCCGTCGTCGCGGGAGCCATTTCTCGTGGTCGAGACCGGGGTTGGCGGATGTGATGGATTCGCTTCAATATCCGGGTTGCTACATGTATTCATGAATCTACGATGATGCATAGCTAAGGAATCCCTGATAGCATACAGCATACAGGTGGCAAGTTGGAAATTAAAAGAGCTGGGCGCAAAACACAAACGCATCACATCTTTCTCGGAGACCCGTGCGCGACTGGCGTATATCATTGTTATGAAATTGGTATGCATCGACAAGTAATTGATTCACATGGACCTAATACCGTCGTGTTCAAGATGAGGAAGGTCCTTGATCCGGCCTGATCCGGCCTGCGCCGGCCCTAATCCGGACTAGCCGCGCCGGTTGTGGCGGCACCCGGCCCAGCCGGAAACACGACGGGCGAAGCTGCCCTTATTATAGTATGTATGTACAAGAGGCTCAAGAGTCGAAGTCGATTGATCATTCTTGACTCGCATGAGCCAAGTCACAAGCAGCAGGGATACATACGACTTTCACTACTCGGAACTTGGAGGCGAGACGGAATGTCGGCTTCGCTTATCAGAGGGCATCGACGTCATGGCGAATGGCGAATTGGTGAATGGCCAGTTCCTCTCCTCTGCTAGCGTCGAAACATCGAGAGCGGGCTGAGTTCTAGCCGAGGATGGCAACGACTAACGTCCAACAACAAGCGAGGCATGGCTCCCGAAATAACCTCTCCCCGGTATCCTCAGCTTGCAACGCTAGCTAGCTGTTGGACAATTTCGTCGATGCCGCTCCAATTTTTACCACGTGTCGAGTCTTCTACAGCGGAAGAAATGGCCATGATGGAAGAAGTACGCTCTGCCAGCGTCTTGCCGCCAACGAGCTCTTGCAACGTTGTTGGGGGTTTCTGATGAGTTGGCCGGACAGTCAGACAGATTACGAGCTTGCGTGAGCTGGTTTTGGAAGAGACGCGTATGACTCTCGTATTACCTACCGGCTGTTGGATATTACAGCCTCACATCTTAGGCATCAATCGCTTCGCGATACCTTCCCTCTTCGCGGCTAATTGCGAGATGTCGTATTATCTGAGATCTTGGCACTTAGGGCAAGGACCCTCTTTGCCCTCCTATGAATAGGGGAATTAAGCAAATCGGATATTGGCTAGGAAACGCAGAAGGCAGGGGCTAGGATTAATAGGTACCTCGAAGTACGAATAACTTACATGGAAAGTAATGTATCTTTTGGTGGCGCTTAATCCCCGGTATTCTCTGCGTGTAACTCTCTAAAAGTGGTTAGTCTGCGCGGCTAAAATACCTGAGCTTATAGATAGCTGAATGTACATCATCATCATCACTTCCCATACTGTCTCACACCGGCTTCACCGGAATTGCTCTCTCTGCTTTGTCCATTTCGTATTCGAGACCAGACGGTTGCTAAATCGGATCGCCAATGTTTTGGCAAGAGTGGCCACACCCAACCCTTTCACAACTTGTACATGAAGCGGCCAGGGGCCCTTGATGTGCGGCTGGACGCCCAACTACGGACCTCTCGGGAAGCGAAGCCTTCTTTGAGAAGCTCCCGATGGGACTGTGGCAATAAAGTCATGCATGCTTGCATCAATGCCAGCCATGTGTACATATAGCCTGGCCCAGTATGAACTGGGATACCAGCAAGCCCAAGCAAGCCCGGGGCAGCTACGTCCTGGACTCCTGATAGGTGTGTGTTCTGCGAGCGATTATTTTCTTTTCTTTTTCTTTCTTTTTCCTTTTTTTTTCTTGCCAAGAGGTTTCCGAGTCTCTTGTTGATGCGGCGGGTAGGGAATTGAAAGACGAGAAGAATCGGCCACTCGAGAGTCCCAAGCGTCTCGCCGAGCGGCACTGTTACCACTCGAATTCTGACAAATACCCAGGACAAGATGGATGATGGGCTTACTACTTCGTGCCGTGGCGCCAGAAGTGGAAAATCAGTGCCGCATTGTGCAGATTTGCATCTGTTGTTGGCGGAGGTCTGAGATAAGGCGTGAGTGAATATACTCTGTACCGACCACGGACTACCACAGTCTTTTGGAAGCCTCGTCCAGCCCTTGTCAGCATTGTTTGATTTCGTCCAAGGCGAGTTGTTGTCGCAAGGCATATAGGGGATAACACACGCACAGATTAGTGACCAAGTCGGCTGCGCCTCTTTTTCGTGCAACAAGTTGTCGGGACGGTATTTTCTTTATCCGCTACGGCCGTGTCCACCGTAATAGCTAAACATAGGAAAGTGGCTTGATTCCCACACCCTACCTCACTCACCCTAGGCTGGATATAAGGTAGGCTGATTTGCTTAAGCCGCGATTTCTGGTGTTTTATATAATCATATAGCAATAATAATTACAGTATTACTGATTCAATACTATTAACAATATTACACTACATACAGACGTACAAGGCAGTAGTATAAGCAGGGGCGTTGGATATGGGACAACGCAAGCCCGTTTGAAATGTGGGTCCATAGCGGATACCGCTCCCGCAAGTGAGAAAACACGGTTTCGAAATAGCAACGCTCCCTCCTCTACATAAGCCGTGGCTGCCGAGCAAAAAGCAATCCGCTGCTCGATGATGGAATGGGCGGAGGGGCGAAAATGAGGTGGGCAGAGAGAAATGGTCAGCACATCAATGCGCGTTTAGTTGTCCCATCTCAAGTGCCGTGAGCGCTCGATGCGAGAAAGGGGGCGAAGCTCTTGCTTCCGGCTGGGATGGCATCAAACAGGATGTACGGAGAGAGGCAACGCGGAAAACAAGAAAATAAAAACATAAAAGGTCATTCTTTCCCCGGCCTGATCACGTCGAACCTCGTTCATCATCATCATCATCCTCATCATCAATAATTCAACCAGTCATTCACTCCCTCCGCTCTACACAACTCCACCAGTATCCTCAACCAACCTCAAACCGCAAATATGAAGTTCGCTACTGCCCTCCTTGCTCTGGCCACTGCTGCCATGGCCAGCCCTACCAAGTTTGCTCTTGAGGAGCGCCACGGCGACTGCAAGAGCTGCGAATTGGAGCACCAAACGAATGGCTACGGTCGCTACCAGGGCAACGAGCAACCTTGCACCAACTGGGTCCCCGTCACCGAGGAACTCATCGTCATCGACGTCCATGCCGAGATTTGCCTCAACCTCAAGGCCGAGGAGGATCATGGCCTCTCTCGATGCCTCTATCAAAGTCGATGTCGACATTGACATTACTCTCCTCCAATACCGCTACCCTACCTTAAGCCATCTCTACTGCGACCCCAACCACATTTCCACGAAGGTAAGATGCAGCAGCTTCGATGCCCAATCTCAACTCAATACTGATTCAATCTTTAGGGCGAGAAGATCAGAGAGGAAGACTGCTGGGAGCACGAGTGGGAAAAGGACCCGCTCGCTCAGTCGCTCTCTGGATCAGCTCATGGACACAACATGGTTGCCTAACATGATTATTGACTTGACTTGGAATACGGCGCAGCGGTATGATGAGACCATCGCAAAGTGATGTGGGACAACTGCAGTACTTCGGTGGTGGAATTTTTCTCTGTACATATCCGATCAAAGACGCATCTTTATGCATTTCATGGTGCTTGTAGTACTCCGTACATTCCTTTAGACTGGCCGTAATAAGCCATTGACTCCAAATCAGGATCAATCCACTCTCTTTTTTTTTCTTTTTTTCTTTTCGCCCTATTAAACATTTGGCGAATGGAACAAACATTGCTCTTCTTGAATTTGACCTTGGAGAATCCGCCGACTCAATAACGACGAGTACCCAAAATAGTCCAAATTTGGAAACTAAATCATCGAATCCGACAGCCAACAACTGAGCAGATGTATTGCGTGGTCGTGAGACTCGCAGTCAGTTACGCGGTCCATCACAATGTGAATGAAACCTGCGCAAGACTGAAAATGACAATAAAAACCAACCAAGATCATGCGCCTCGTCCAAAACGAGCAATTGAATCAACTAGACTCAACTCTCAACCGACTGTGTTGCAACTCCCGCGAGATATTCAGACCAACAACAACAATGTACAACATGACGCTAAGTAAGTCATGTCATCCATCGACGGCAGAAAACCCCCATGGCGGTTTGCTCCCCCTGCCCAGCACGTGACCACCAAAAAAGGTCCCCCCAAAACCTCCCCAATCTCCATCATCGCGACAAAAACCTGCCCGGTGAACGTGAATCCGCCCAATTCCGCTCCCACACGCAATGGCTCTCAACCCTGCCGCCCGCTCCCCGGGCGCGCCACGCCCTCTGCACCCTACGACCATGCCTGCGCGCCTACGCCACCGAGTCAACAACGACAACACCAACACCAACAACACCAGAGCGCTTCGCGGAATCGCAAGACTCGCCCCCTACCGCGATGGAGCCAAACCCCCGCCGGGATGAAGGCCCCCTTCCAACTCGACCATGCCCGATCCGCACACAACAAGGTCTGGGCCGTCAACAACGACCCCGCCAGGCTGGACGCCGTGTACAACAAGGTCCTCGGCCCGGGAGGCCGCAACATGCTCCCCGAGGAGCTCAAGTGGCTGGCCGTGACGCACAAGAGCTTCGACCAGGGCAGAAGAGGGTTCAACGACAAGCTGGCGTTGATGGGTACGCAAAGGAGACATGCGTGTGAGATGCGGAAAAAAAAAAATGGACATGAGCTAACGCCCCCGCAGGACGATTGACGCTCGTCATGGAGGCGACCAAGGAGATTGTCAGTAAAGCGCCGCTCAAAGGATCACGGCAGACGGATTCCCTCGGCAGAGAAAAGCCCTTTGAGCACGAGCAGCTCGCGTCGGTGGACAATTTGAATGTCGAGAGCCCAAAGGACGTGGTGGGCAAGGAGAAGTTGTTTGGATTCGCGTCCAGCATGGGGTTACTGGATGTGGTGAGGTGGAAGCCCAGACTGGTGAGTCTTTTACTTTTCTTGCATGCGACATGTTTCTGTTACTGGATTGGGGGCGGCATTGAATGATGGAAAGAGGTCTGACAATGGAAATGCATGCGCTAGCCTCGAAATCTCGAGTCATCGGGCGTCGAGGTCGTTCTCAACGGAGCCGTCATGGCCATTATCGGCGCCATCACGCTGCAGCATGGATCGGTCGTGGCGTCCAAGATTGTGAGGGAGAGAATATTGGCGAGGCTGTCGAGAGAATAGGCAGATGATGTAAATCAATCATACCGTGCGCGTTGTATTTAGCATGATTCGGACTCTGTATTAAAACAAGGCTGCATTACAATGTTGCATTTGGGAAAGAGGTATCCTACGCTGATGCTTTCAAAAAAGTGATCAAGTGAAGAAAAGAAAAGTAGATCAGATTCGCGACAATCTCCAAACCAGAAAGAAGAAAGGGGGAAAACAAAAACAAAAAGCCAGTTTGCCCACTTCCAAAGCCCTCGCGCACTTCCTTTTCACCGGATAAGAGGCGTCTGCTCATCAGCCTGCCCACGACCACTACCACGCTCTTCATCCTCATTCTGAGCCCCCCTCCTCCTCCTCCTCGTCCTCCTCCACGGGATTCAACAACTGCAAGTTCGAACCAGACGTAATCAGCTTCTCACGATACAACCACCCCAGCGCCGTACCCGCCCCAGGTCCCAACAAGACCGACGACCCAACAATAGCCAGTGGCGCCCGCCAGCCAACCTCGACAAACACCCAGTACAGAAACGTCAGCCCAATGAACTGGAAATCAATCTCGATAAACTGGACCGCCGAGCGCGTCAGCTCCTTCCGATCATCGCCCCTCGTCAAGTTGCCCATCATGAACCCATGCGCCAGCACAGAGCAAAGAATCGGCGCAGCATACACGGCCGCAAAGCTCCAAGCATGAGACTCCAAATGAATCGTGGGCCCAGACCGGAACCGGCGCATCCTGGTGAGCAGATACCGCACGAGTTGCCGAGCCAGCGACACATACACCGGGAAGAACAACCACGCGCCTATCGCAGCGGGCGACGTGGCAGCCAGCATCCACGCCGAAGGCACATAGTATCCCAGTGTCACGGCGAGAGGGATAGCAATCACCTCGGCCTGCGCAACCCGTCGTCCCTCGTCGGCGGCATCATGTTCATGTTCCCTCGACCCTCTTCGCCATCCCCGTCCCCATCCCCATCCCCGGCAGCAGCAGGTCGTCTGTTGTTCTTGTTCTCCGGAAGCGGCCACGCCTTGGCTCCCAGGATGAAGGCCGGCGCAATCACGAGCTGCCATACCAGCGCGCCGCCCACCAGGTTGAACACCATCCACGGCAGCGTCGGCATCGACACAACGGGGTTCTTGGCATTCACCCTCCTGGCGGACTCGACCGTCGACACGGTCAGCAGGGAGCCGACGAAGCCCAGGATGACGCTGATGACGGCCTTGCTGCGGGAAGAGTCGAGCGCCGCGTGGAAGAAGCTGACGAGGAAGCAGGCCGGGGTGCCGAGGACGGGGACGCGGCTGAGCGCGGGGAGAACCGAGCGGGCGTGGCACTGCGACCAGAGCAGCGCGGCGTTGACGTCGGAGTGGGCGAAGAGGGAGATGGCGGTGGCGACGGCGAGGAGGGCTGGAACGACGGCGAGGTGCGGGAAGAGGGGGAAGTGCTGGGCCGGGCGGCGCCAGTGGGATGTATCTGATGGCATTTCGGGGACTTGTCTTGGCGTGACGTTTATGCCCAAGTGAGGGCGAGGGTGAGGGCGAGGGTGAGGATGTATGTACGGAGGAGTTATGTGGGAGATGCAAAAACGTCAAATGCAGGGACCAGCAGGCAAAGCCCGCCAACCCCCTACGGGAATAGCGTCCGGTCCGCAGCGCCTATTTGCCGCCGGCGCATAAATTAGCAGGCACAAATTGTTAGTACTACAGGTGTACCATTGACCTACACGTAGGGTTTTCGGGGCGGACTAAATTATATATAATCATTATATATTCTAGTTTACTAAAAGAAGCAAAAGAGAGATTAAATAGAAGTATATAGGGTATACTATTTATAATAGGAAAAGGGGCCTTAATTAGGGTTATATATAAAGAGGCTATATATACTAATTTTAACTATAGCGTAGTTAGCCTAGGTATATAGGTCTGTGATATAACATGCCTAGCTAATTAAAGGCATATAGCCTTATTAATATTATACTTATTCTAATACTAAAAACTCTCTTTTTTAATATAATTATTAATAAGTAATATTAATAAGGTAAGAGAAAGGAATTAAGGAATAGTTAGGATTAAATAATTATAAATAATATTATAAGGAAAGAGAGAGGGAATATAATAAAAACAATATTTAATCTATAAGCCTATTAAAGGATAAGTAAGACTAATCTAAATACCTTTAACTTTATTATATTAATAAATAAAAACTATAATTATATAACCTATCCTTCTATCCTAATAGTTACCTTATTACTTATAATAAACCTCTTAAATGCCTTATTTAGTAATACCTTTATAAATATATTAGCAAGATTATTATCCCTATTAATCTATTTAATCTTATAGATCTCTTATTACTTATATAATTAATAAAGGGCTATAATATTAATTATAAGGCGCTTCTTTTTATAGTACTAAGCTTAATAAGGCACTTATATAATAAGTATAAATCTATATAGATAATAATAGGAATTATAAGGAGGTTTAATTAATAAGTAATTAATCTAAGTATTATTAAGATTATATAAGCTATATTTATACTAGTAATTATTCTATAAATCTTAGAGATAAGTATACTTCTTATAACTCTCTTACTCTTAGTAAAACTATAGTATATAATATTACCTTTAATTATAAAAGTACTTTCCTTCTAGACTTTACTAGTAAGGATAAGTATATAGCCTAGCTAGGAAGTAAGGTCTTAGTTATTAGTAAAAGATCTATCTATAAATATAAAAAGCTTTACTTTCTTAAGATTAAATAGTATAAATCTTAATCCTTAGTCTAAATAGTTAATTTACTACTAAATTTATTAGTTTAGGCTCTTTATATCTTATAATATTAAGTCTTAGTGTTATATAGTAATAAAGAGGTTAAAATAGGCTTTAGG
The DNA here is from genome assembly GCA_023650635.1 of Epichloe baconii. Classification (NCBI taxonomy): domain Eukaryota; kingdom Fungi; phylum Ascomycota; class Sordariomycetes; order Hypocreales; family Clavicipitaceae; genus Epichloe; species Epichloe baconii. The sequence goes on along the minus strand of CP097908.1, from coordinate 483,857 downwards.
CTAGTAAATTAAGGTAATATATATGCCTTAAGCTTATTATTCTATATATACCTATTTTAAATTAGTTAATAGGATTAATTAAAGCTTTTTACTTTAGCCTTTCTATTATAGTATAATTATATTATTTTTAAGAGTAATAATACTACTATTAAAGGTTAGTAAGTTCCTTATAGAAAGGATTTGCTTTAGTTTAGTAGTAAAAGAAGTAGTAATTAATTAATCTTTCTCTTATTAAGAGAACTTATAGTTAAATAGTCTAATTATATTATTAGTCTATATTCTTATATATATAAAGGTTAGGTTCTCCTTTATTATTATAAGTAAGTATAGGTTAAACATAAAGGTTATTATCTAGAGCTTTTCTCTATAGTAATAATAATATATTACTTACTAATAAGTACTAGCTTTTATAATACTATATAAAGGCTTAATAACTTATATTATTATATCTTTAGGGTATAGGTAATAGATCTAGATAGGGATTTAGGCTAGAATAGTATAGCTAAGGAGCGTCTATACTTACATATAGGCCTATATAATATTATAAAACTAGAGAATAAGGCCTAGTAATAATAACATAAGCATTATCACAAGGATTAATTATTAGCTAGCTTATTAGATTATTAGGGCCTATATAAGGATTACTAGCTTTTCCTTGTTACTATAACCTTAGATTATAAGCCTTAACTTCTTATATAAATCTATTATCTTACCCTTTACTTTATTAATAATATAGGAATTAAAGATTTAAACTTTACTATGCTTTTTCTTATTATATCTAATAAATTTAAATATACCTTATTTAATTAAAGCATTAATTTTAGCCTTAGTAAATAGTTTAAAGGGTTTACTAAGGGTCTTAATAATTCCTTCCTTATATAATTAGATTATAAGCTTAAGATTAAAGCTTTCCTTAGCTAATAGAAAGATATTAGTCTTATCTTTTATTTAATTTATATAATTAATATTAGAAATAATAATAAGAGGGTTCTTTTAAGGTCTTCTAGGTTATTACTTTAGGGGAATAATAAGAGAGGTAACTATAGGTTATAGAGGGGTATCTTAGTCCTTTATGCTCTTAGGAAGTCTTTCTTTATTAGGATCTTTATAAAAAGGCCTAATAGAGGTTAATTTAAAGGCCTTTAGGCCTTAAGGGAGCTTAAGAGTATAAGTCTTATCTTCTATAGCTAAGAGCTTATAGAGGCCTCTTTATCCTTTACCTTTATATTATATATATATAAGTAATCCTAGTAAAAGGTTAATAGTACTAGAGATATTAGAACTATTCCTTATAGTAAGAGTATTACTAACCTTTTACTAGGCATAAATACGCTTAACTTCCTTTATTACTAATTAGATTATAAGGGCTTATTATATAATATCTAGTAATAGAGGTAATTCCTTAACTATATAAGGATATATACTAAAAATAAGGAGTATTAGTATAAGACTATTTAATCCTATAGTATTATTTATAGCTTTAACTACTATTTATAACGCTATAGGCTCTAGTGTTATTAGGTATTCTTATCTAATAATATTATAGGCTCTTTAAAGTAGCCTATAATATTGCTTAACTTTACTAATACTATAGTAAGCCTTAATTAGCATATTCTTAATCTTAATTAATATTAATAATATAAGCTACTTAAATTCCTTACCTTAAAAGGTTATTCTAGTGTTTATAATAATTATATCTAGGGGCCTAAATAAATATTAATCTAGTAAAGATAAAGTACTTCTTATATAGTCTTTATAGAGATATTTTTAATAAATCTAGCTATATTAAAGGATATAGCTATATTTATAACTTATAGAATAGGGTAATTACTATTAATATATATAATATTTATAATAATTTTATAGTTATAGGTATATTTATCCTAAAGGGTAAACTTAAATTAATATAAGCTATTAGTATATAATTAATATTACTAGTAAACCTTAGTTAACTTCTTAATTACTTTAAACTTAACCTTATATTCTAATTTATAGAGTAAATTATAAAGATATCTAATAAAAGGGTATTTAAAGTATTAATATAATTAATAGAGTTTAGCTTTTATAAGATAACTCTAAGTAATACTTTTTCTTTATTAAGAAGTATTTATATATACCCTTATTTATATATAATAAGGACTTTAATATTCCCTTACTATAGAATATTCTTTAATATATAGAAATTAATCTTTAAGTAAGTTATATTATTAAAGTATAAAAGAAAGGGAGTGTTTATAGGGATTACTTAAAAAAATAATTCTAAAAGGAGTTAGCACTTTAATTAATCTAAGTGCCTTAATTAGTTCTCTAAGGCTAAATTTAATTTTTGCTTTCCTAGTATTTAACTTATTAAGTATAATAGTTAGTATTATACTTTATAAAGCTAAGAATTAAGGGTAGCTTACTAATAAATATCCTATAGCACTTATATTAGCTATAATACCTTTAAAGGTTTTAGATAAATATTATCCTTTAAGTATAAATATACTTAGTGTCACGGCTTGTAGCCTAGGGTTAAATGAACGAAGTGATAGCTAAGATTCTCGCAGTCACTGCTTAATAAATGCTAGCTAGGGGCAGGTGCGTAAAGGTTTTAATCTCTAGCCTAGCACTAATAATATGTATAGTCCTTAAGAAATACCCCACTCTATAAGCATATAGCTATCTTATAGCTAGCTAGCCTCTTTATTATTTACATAGCCTAAAGGTCCTCTAAAGATCTACTCTAATAAATATCCTATCTTTAACCTCTGCGCTCCTAATATAATCCCCCTTATATATAATTAACCTTAATTATAAAAAGAGCTACTTACTTAGGGCGTGGTTACTATAATAAAGCTTTATAAAGAAAAATAAGATAAGGAATAAAAATAAGATAAGGTACCTTATATCTAGATATATAGGTAAAAAATAATAATAATAATGCTACTAATTATAAACAACCCCCTTGTTATAGGTAGTAATGTCTAAATAGTAGCCTATATGTAGCTTTAATATAGCAAAATAAATATTATTACCTATTATATAGCTAGACTAAAAAAATAGATAACCTATATTAATTTTTATAATTAGTTTAAATAAATAGGGTACCTAATACTATGGTTCTAAATAGTCTAACTAAAGGGCTTATATTATGATTACTATGAGTTCGTAGCTATTAGGCATATATATAAGTGGCAGAGCTAATAGTTATTATTATGATTCATAGATCACTCACCTATAGCGCGTTAGATCACTTAAGGGGTCTAGGGTTAATATAAAAGAGACTAATTTTTCCTCCCTTTTACACACTACCTTTTCCTATAATATCTCTTAACTTTATAAGTTACCCCCTCTAGCTAAATAGTAGCTCTCTTACTACTATTACACTATAGTTACTAACCTTCTTTAGTCTCTAAGTATTGTTATTATTTGTCCTTATTTATCCTAGTTTTTTTGCCTTTATCTAGCTTATAAGTTTGTTTACTTACTATTATGACTTTTCTATCTAGTCTATTATAGCTAACTTATAGCTAGTCTACTATGTCTAACACTTATATTAGAACTCCCTTACCTTTGCTTACTTTAGAAGGTAAGACTATTAAAAATCTCCTTTAAAATCTCCTAAGAAGTTATCTTAAAAGCAAACTACCTCTAAAATATTAATATAAGTTTATTATATCCTTACTGCTTCTTTACTACTAACTTACTACTAGTAAAACCTTAAGTAAGAAAATTCTATATATATGCTATTCTTAGTAGGTTATAATGTAAAATATCCTCCTAAAAATAGCACCTATAAGATCCTAGGATATATTATTAATAAGAAAACCTTCCTTACTAAATATAATAAATCTTTAAGTATAACTTCTTTACTTACTTACTACTTCTTTATTACTAATATCTAATAGGCTACTTAATAAAATATACATATTACTTCTAAAATAATAAAAACTACATTATAGTATGTCTCTCTTATCTAGGATTTACTTACTTATTACTAACACACTACTAGTGCCTAACTTAAATTATATAGCTTTATAATAAGCTATTTAAACTTATTAAAGCTACTTCTAAAGGTAGCTACTACTATTAGAATAAAGTAAGTATAATTCTATTACTTAAACCTTAGATTACTACTAACTTACTACTAGGCTATTATAAAAGTAAAGAAAAAACTATAGAATACTATCTTAGTTTATAAGAATTCTAATAAGTATAGATATGTTTACTATACTTAAATAATTACTAATACTACTTATAAAGTAAAATATAATAAGTATACTATAATAGCGCTACTAAGTAATACTATAAACCTTAAAATATAGATTAATATTATAAACTCTCTATGCTTTATAGCCTAGAATATCCTAATAGTAAGCTTTTATAATATATATAGCTAATGCTTAGCTAACTTACTAGTAGTTTATACCCTATACTACTAATTTACTTACTTATATTAGTCCTATTAAGCTTCTTAGTAAACTTTAGGTTTATATATATAAAGAGAGGATTCTAATAATAAAGATATTCTAAGGGCCTTTACCTCCCTAGTTACTATAGCTACTACTACTACTAAGGAACTAGTAGTCCTAGTAACTAACTTTATTATAAAGGGGTAAGTGCTTAGTAGCTATATAATAGATTATTTAAATTATTTAAGTAAATTAACTTTTATTTTCTAATATCTTACTATATTACCTATAAATTATAACTATCTTATATTAACTTTACTAGTTAACTATTACTTATAGTTATTAATAATTTCTCTAGTAATAAAATCCCTTTTTAATACCTAAGAATTCTCTAAAGTATTATAGCCTTTCTATTTAACTAGATATTTATAATGCCTTCTGTTATAGTAATGTAAAATAATTCTCTTAACTTTAAACTCTTATTTATTATCTTTAATATTATCTTATAGTAAGAATATATCTTTTATATTAGTTAGGTCCCCTTTAAAAGGCTTAAGACTAGTAATATTAAATATATTATATAATTAAGTCCTAGGTAGTAATTTTAATTAATACACTAATCTGTAACTCCTAATTACCTTTTTGATTTTATAGGGACCTAGGTACTTTATAGCTAGCTTTCTACTAGGTTATCTTAGGTTAATATTCTTTATTAATAGTAAAATATAGTTACTAACTTTAAACCTTATTAGAGTTTTTTTCTAGTTATAATATTTTCTATACTAAGTCTATAAGTTACTTAAAAGCTATTTAATTATAGTATATTTCTCTCTTAGTGCTAAGACTTTACTTTTAGCTTAATTATTTACTAAAGGGATATCTATAACTACTTACTACGGACCTCTAGGATTATAACCTTACAATGCCTTTACTAGTGTGTAGCTATATGTTATATAATTACTTATATTATACATAAACTACGCTATTAATAGGTTATCTACCTAATTAGTTTATTTAGTATAAGTAAAAGCCCTTAAATAGTGTTCTAGGACCTAGTTTAAACATTCTATTTAGCTATCTATTTAGGGATAAAAAGCGGTGCTAAGTAGCCACTTAGTTATAAGAAGGTGATAAAAAGTTATCTAGAAACCACTAGTAAATATAGAACCTTAGTCTATTATAATACCTTCTAGGGCTTTATAGTCTCTAAAAACATATTCTAAGAACATAGTTACTAGCCTATTACTAGTTAATTACGTTAAAATAGGAATATAAATACTATATTTTATAAAATAGTTAATAATAACTAGAATTACATTATAAGTCTAGTTTAAATCTTTTACTAGTAGAAGTCTAGTAATAAAATCTATTAATAATTCTTAAAAAGGGTAATTAGGCACTAGTAGTGTAGCTAGCTTGCTATATAGTTTATAATGCCTTAGTTTTAAAGTCTAATAACTTATATAAGTGCTAATATATACCTTTATATCTTTCTTTATTATTAGCTAATAATATTAGTTTATAATCTAATAAAGAGTTTTACTTACTCCCTAATACCTAGTAGTAAGGTTATTATAAGTTAGTAATAAAATTTCTTTTCTTATTCCTAGAGGATAAAAACACAATTTTTAAATATTAATAGCTTAGAGAGTCTAATAGACTATATCTAGGACATAGCTAAATCGCCGCTTTTAAGTAACTTTAATTAACCTATAGTAAAGTCATTACCTTACTACGCTTTATATAATAAGACTTAAATTAGGGGTTCTAATTCTAAGCTCTTTTCTAGAAAGTTAGAGATAAACTTAGAAGAGGTTCTTTAAATAAATTAGATCCTAGCTATAATATCTCTATAAGTGATTAGTTTAATAGATACTTCTAGTCTTATAGGGATATAAATAAGCAATGCTTTCTTAGGGCGCCCTTGCTACTTACTAGAAATAACCTATACTAGTTCACTCCTATTAGAAATAGCTAGTCTAATAGGAAAATTAAAATAACTAAGTAATAAATAAAATATACGCTAGGTACTAGTAATACTACTATAGCTAGCTTATTACTTATTAATAAAAGTATTAAATAACCCTACTAAAACACCTCTTCTAAGAGTATCTAAATTATTAGGTTCTTTAAAAATACAGTTAAGTTACGATTTTTAAGACCCTAGATATTAGTAGTATTATTATAGCGTTATTATAACTAACTATTAGTTACACTAAGTAACGTTTTTATAGAACCTATAGCACTACTATAGTGTTCCTATTACTTAGTATTTATAAATTTAGATAAAAAGGTAAGGAGCTATATAGTTACTACTTTTACTTTCCTTACCTTACTTATAAAATCTAGTCTTCTTAAAAGTAAGTTAGTAGGATTTAATTTCCCTATATAATATATAATTTTAAAGTTAAAAGGATAAAGCTTATTAAGCATAGTTACTTACCTACTAGTAAGCTTAGGCTTTATAACTAGGTACTTATAGTTTAAATAGTCTATAATAACCTTAATTATATAAGCTAAATAAGCAAGGTAGTGTCTCTATATATAAAAAGCCTCTTAGATAGCTAATAATTTGCTATTAGGTATTAAATAGCGTAATTTAGCATTAGTTATCTTTCTTAACATAAACATAACTAGGTGCTAGTAACCTAGCACTAATATTATTAGTATAGCCCTAATTATATGTCTAGATATATCTATCTCCACTCTAAGGTATATAAGTGAATTAAAATACACTAAAATTAGCGCTTTCTAAAATCTTTATTAAAGTTCTCTAAACACTACTAACTTATAGGGCTCTAGGTTAAATATTACTAGTTACTGCCCTCTAAGGCAATCTATTAATAGAATAATAACTTTACTATACTATTTAATAAAACAGCGGTAAAATCCTATAAAACTAAGGAATAACTAAATATCTAGGATACTATATAATACTAGCTAGGTTATAATTGCTTTAACTCTTACTAGATCTATTATAATGCCTTTTAGTAATATTTTAAAGCCTAAGAATTTAACCTCTATAACTAAAAATTAACACTTTATAAGGTTAATAAAAAGGCTTGCTTCTCTAAGCCTATATAAGATTTATTTAATATACTCTATATGCTCCTTAACTATACCGCTATATATTAGCATATTATCTAAGTAAATAATATAAGTCTTATTAATAAGTCCTTTAAAGGCATTATTAATATACTCCTAAAAAGTCACTAGTGTGTTAACTAGTCTAAATAGTATTACAAGATATTTAAAGTAGCTATAGTAGTAATAGAAAGCTATCTTCTACTTATTACCTAAGCAAATATATAGCTAGTAGTATATATCTTTAAGATTAAGGACTATAAAAATAACTACACTCGCTAATTAATTAAGGATTTTAGCAATAAGGGACAAAGGGGCCTTATCCTTAATTATAATCTTATTTAAGCCCCTATAATCTATATAAAGCCTTAATTTTCCTCCTTTCTTTAGAATAAATAAAATTAGAGCTCTAGCTAGGCTAACTAATCTTCTAATCCACCCTTTTTACTACATACTTATAAGGTATTCCCTAAGAACTAGTAGCTCTCTTTTAGCTAAATTATATATAGGCCCCTAAGGTAGTGTTTTCCTTTCTTCTAATTTAATTATATAAGTATAACTACCTAGTTTAGGAAGCTAACTTACTAGTGCTTTAGAAAAAATATCTATAAACTCTATGTATTCTTCTAGAATTATTAGTATAAGATATTTAGCGCTCTTGCCCTAATTTAACATAGCTTATTTACTACTTATGCCTTCTAAAATCTATATAATTATAATACCTTTACTTTTTACCACATATAAACATATTCTAATATCTATATAGTTACTTTACTATTTAGTTATACTTCTTTTACTACTAAGTTCTTTAATAAGTCTTTATTTTCTTCTTTCTAATCTTTATTTTCTAGAACACTTAGCCTAATCTTTATTACCCCTAATAGTAAGGTAACTACTACTAGTTTCTTCTCTTTATGTATTTATTACTTACTATAAGTAAAGAAAAGGTATTCTATTATTACTAAATATCTCTAAAAACCCTAATCCTAATATATAATTATAGGTAAATATTCTTTAATCTAATCTATGCCTAAAATCATCCCCTTACCTATATTAGTAATATAGTAACTAACTTAATAGACTTTTATAAATCCTATACTATTTTTACTTTTATTAACCTTTTAAGATTCCCTAGTATAAAATCACTTTTTAGCTTATACTCTCTAGTATCTAGTCTATTTATATTACACTTTTCTAATTCTTTTTAATAATAATTTAGAATAGATTATTAAAAACTATATACCTATATTAAATAACGCTTATATAGCTAGCCACTAGTTATCTTATTATAAAGATACTTATATTCTTATTCTATTATTTATAGGGTATTCTATAGTAAGATTATATTCCTAAGTGTGTGCTAATTAAACTAGTATTATATTAGGGGATATAGCTTTATTACTACTCTTACTATACCTCTTAGTTATATACTTACTACTTTTATAAGTAAAATAGTCTAGTGCTTAGTAAGTTAGTATAGTATGCCTAGGCCTTCTATATTTATAGTACACTAGGGATAATTTTTCTCTTAATCTTCGCTTTATTACTATACCCTATCTATAGGTAATATAAAGTAAGAGCGTTACCTCTTTCTTTTAGGGTCTTAACTTTTCTTATTACTTTAGCCTAAGCTTATTATAACCTCTGCTTTCTTACCCTAGCCTTATAACTAGCTCTAGGTTATTAGAATCTCTTAGCTAATTATTTACTTCCTTATAATATTATTTAAGCTATTTAGAAAGATAGTAATTCTTAGTTATATAGGGATTACTTTAGGTAACTTAGCTTTTACCTTAGTCTAAGCTTATATAAAGGATTAAAATAATTAGTTATGCTTTTACCTAAGATTTAGTAGTGTTCTTATTACTTCTAAGTATCTTATACCCTTATTTATTATTCTAGTTTTTAGCTAATTAAGAAAACCTATCTAAGTAAGTAATAAGTAATTTATATACCTATCTATAGCTATATAATATATCTATTATTACTTTATATTATTAGCTAAGTAACTACCTATATACACTACCTTAGTTATATTATCCCTAAAGGTATAGTAATTTAATTTAAATAATATATCTAAGTTTACTAAGAAATTCTATAGGTTCTTATATATATCCCCTTTATATATAGGTTATTTTATCTATATCTTAATAAGGCTATTATTTTACTATATAATTACTACTAAGTTACTATAGACTACTAGTAGGATTATAATTAAAGATTAAGGGGTAATTATAGGTCCTAGAGGAGGTCTAGCTAATCCTAGATTTGCCTTAAACTCTTTAATCTACGCCTCTATTTATAGAATCTCTTATATTCTCTTAAGGCAATATAGCTTAGCTTATATAACCTTATAGCGTCTTTATAACACTATATCTTTATTACTTATATTACCTATACCTCTACCTAGATTAGGATTAGGTAGTGTTTATTACACCCTATTATTATCTATAGTTCTAGATTATAGGGGTTCTTTACCTTCCTAATTATCTATAGCTTTATTATTATAGGGTGCTAGTATATTTCTTATAAATCTTTAGAGCATTAGCTATATAATAATCTAGCTAATAGTTTATATCCCTAAAAGGGTTTTAAAGAGATTAATTTATTATAGCTTATAGCTTAGGGTTAAATAAATAAAGTAATAGCTAAGATTCTTATAGTTACTACTTAATAAATACTAGCTAGGGGTAGGTATGTAAAGGTTTTAATCTCTAGCCTAGCACTAATAATATGTATAGTCCTTAAGAAATACCCCGCTTTATAAGTATATAGCTATCTTATAGCTAGCTAGCCTCTTTATTATCTACGCGGCCTAAAGGTCCTCCGAAGATCCGCTCTAACAAACGTCCTGTCTCTGACCTCTGCGCTCCTAACACTTAGTGCCTTATTTAGTTCTTAAAGATTAAATAAATTCTCCTTAGCTAAAGTATAAGTTATTACTTTACTAGTAAGAATCTTAGTAGTTATATAGCTATTATAGGTAGTCCTATATATAAAGAAGTTTATAGGTAATTAACTATTATTATTTTCTTTACTAAAACTAAGTTCTATTAGGTATTAGTTAATATTATTATCTTTAGCTAATTTAAGGCTTTTATTACCTTTATACTAAGTAAGGAATACACTATATAAAGAAGCTAATAAATCTATATAAGAGTGATTTTTAAAGCATTAGAAAGCCTTCTTTTAGTCTTTATTAAAGTGCTTAGTTAACTAATAACCTTCTTTACTATATATATAATACTTTTTAGGTAAGGAGGCTTACCTTTTGCTATAAATTAACTATATTAGGTTTCCTTACCCTTACTATTATATTTATAGTTAGTCTAAAAGTGTTCCTTAGTATTACCTTCTATAGGGAACTACTACTAATTAATTAAAGCTTTAGATTTACTAATTAATATCCTTATTTATTTATAAAAGCATTAGAGGTTAATAGGAGAATTAATAATATAAGCCCTATATTCTAGGATTCCTATATAGGTATTTAGAATCTAACTATAAAGGTCTAATTTTAACTAGGATTTATAAGGATTTACCCTTTAAAGACTTAAGAGCTTTATTATAAGATCTTTAAAGCACTTAATCTTTAACTTATTAGGGTTCTCTTAGATAATAGTAAGTAGTTATAATTTTCCTTATAATAGATAGTTTTTCTAATATATATTATTTATCTTAAACTTTTACCTAATCTTACTTATAAGAGTTAGAAAATCTTAAGGGTTTTCTTAGCCTAAAAGGTTCTCTAGAAGTACTAAAGAGATTTACCTTTTAGTATAAACTTAAAACTATAGCTTAACTATTCTTATATAATACCTAGTATCTTATACTTTCTTTAATATATTAAGAGCTTTATATTAAGAATATTATACTCCTTAGTGCTATACTTAATACTCTTATTATTATAAAACTTATTAAGATTAAGTAATTACTTTAATAAGAGTTAGCTTATCTTTTAAGGGGAATAGGGATAGTTAATTCTTATTAAGGAGGTTTTATAGTTTTATACTATAAAGAGGGATTATAATACTTTATTATAGGAGAGAAAATAAAGGGAGTATAAGTCTATAGTTAAGGGCTTATAATAGGAGGATTACCTTTACTATTATACCTTTACTTTATAATTAGTATACTTAGGGATTAATATAATAAGGTTTAGGAATAAAATAAAAGAGATTATAGTAGTTAAGGGGATTAGGGATACTATATAGTTATTTATTACTTTAGTTAGTCTTTAAGAAAAGGGATATTAATAAGGAGAAGGTCTTTATAGAAGTCTTAATTTTCTATTTACCTTTTAAAAGTAAAATACTTCCTTTTAACTTCCTATATTTTTCTTTATTTTAATTATAAAATCTATTATAGTTAATAATATTTTTAAGTAAAACTATAATTCTCTAGTAACTTTATAAGTCTATATAAACACTACTAAAGAAAAGGAAATCTTAAAGAATCTTTATAGCCTAGGATTTATTACTTTAAATATCTCTTAGTTTTATTCTCTAAAGTTATTATTAAAGATAGTAAATAGGGTTTATAAGTATAAGTTCTTATATTTATAAGTTACCTTTTAATAAGAATCTAGGCTATAAGCTTTTTAAGGATAGTAATTACCTTAAGATTAAATAATTCCTTATATTCTAGTGCTTATTATATAATATACTAGTATAAATTAGAGAAAATATAGTTAAGGAGATAAAATATAACTTATATATTAGCTTCTCTTATAGTATTTTTAAGGAGGGAGGTAAGTTTATAATTAGAAGGAAGAGCTAGAATATACTTTTTCCTTAGCATACTAGTATTATATAGTAGCTTTCTTATTTTATAAGGTAAGTCTATAATACTAATGCCTCTTCTATAACCTTACTAATCTATAGTATTTATAGAGATAACTACTAATTAGTATTAGTATTATAGGTATACTATTAACCTATATATAGGGTTTTTAAGGGTAAACTAAATTATATATAATTATTATATATTCTAGTTTACTAAAAGAAGCAAAAAGAGAGATTAAATTAAAGTATATAGGGTACGCTATTTATAATAGGAAAAGGGGCCTTAATTAGGGTTATATACAAAGAGGCTATATATGCTAATTCTAACCGCGGCGCGGTTAGCCTAGGCATGTGGGTCCGCGATGCAACGCGCCCGGCCAATCAGAGGCGCGCAGCCTTGTTAATATCATGCTTGTTCCAACACAAATCGAAATGACGATTAATTAGTCCGTACGGAGTAGTGACTAGGGATGTGCACCTGTCAGACGACGTCCCGCTCGATTCAGCACCAGAACTACTCCGTACGGTCTAACCCCTGAATGATTTCACAGTCACTACTCCGTACAAGAAATCTATCATTAGCCCGCTGCCCCTATTCAATACCTCCTGTAAGAACAAACAGGAATTAGAGTGTGTAATGCGCCCCTGAATTATTTTACAAATCTACATGCCCTAGTGTTTTATTCCTCTCTAACAGCTGTAACTAGCTGTAAGTACTGCTATTATTAGCAAGCTACAAGGAAAATACATAGGGTACTAAGCGCTACTAAAAATATATATTATTTTGTTTATAAATTGTCTGCAATTCAAGGTACCTGTTAATCCTAGGCCCTGTCTCCATCAGTTCCTAGCTAATATCGGACTCGCTTCATTACCCCCGTTACGTAGATTTGCAAAATAATTCAGGTGGTGTACGGATCCGCATCGTATAACTATTGCCCACTCAGCCCAGCAACACCCGTTCCCATCTTCGGACGGCCCTTCCGCCGATTCACCTCGGGAATCCTGTACCCCCTCTCCCTCTCCGGGCGGTTCCTCTCCCAGAAATCACTCACCTCCGTCTCCAACTTCCTCCTCCTGGTCCTCCTCCCTCTCCTCGCCGCCGCCGCCGCCGCCGCCGCCGCTCCCGCTCCCTCCCCTCCTCCTCACGCCGTGTCCAACCTCGAGTATCTTGACGATAACAGGCCCCCAAGCGTAAAGTACAACCAGCGCGCAACGCGCCTGTGCTTGCTGCCCGCCCAGCGGAAGAACCGCCTGGCATTGGTGCTGAAGGCAATGACCAGCGAGGCAACCACCAGGAACGCACTCGCAGGCAGGGCAATCGCGCCAATGGTCTTGAGGAGAGGTTGTTGTCGCCCCCACTCCTGCGTGTTCATGCCGAACAGGCCCGTGAAGAAGGTGAGTGGCAGGAAAATCACGGTAAAGGTGGTGAAGATCATGACGCTGCGGGACTGGGCGCTCGCCAGGTCGGCATGCAGTCTGCTGATGCGCACCTCGTCGACTTGCGCCTGGCGCTGCACCATTTGGAGGAGCTTGTCGTAGTCGTCGCGCGTGGCGCGCACCCGCTGCACCATCTCGTTGGTCTGCTGGGCGTACTCGCGCAGGCGCTTGAGGGCTTCGCCGAGGAAGCTCCGTCCGTTGACGGTCTGGTCGCGCAGCTCGGGTCGGTTGTAGATGGCGTGCATGGACATGATGACTTTGGACTGTCTCTCAAACAGGTGGAGGAGCGTCTGGAGCTCGTCTTCCATGTCGCGCAGCTCCAGCAGCGCCGATGTGTTGTCTCTGTTTGCACGCTCCGCGCGGCGCCCTTCTTCCTTGTGACGCTTTCGTATTAACCGCTCTCCGTCCTCGACGGGCTCATAGTCGAAGGCCTTGTCGCGGAAGCCCTCGGCTCGGAAGTCTTTGAGCGAAGACGTGAGTCTCTCTGTCTGCAAGGTGCAAAGAGAGATCTGTGAGCGAAGAGTACGTACGGACTACAGTATGAAGAAATACTACTGCAAAGACGCGCAAAGAAAAATAAAAATAAAAGAAATAAAAGAAAAACGTACCAACAGACTGATGGCCTCTTCAAAGATTCTGAATATCTCCAGGTCAGGGTGCGAGGACCGATCTAGCAGCACGCTCACGGCATGTAGTGCCGCCAGGGCAGCCAGGTCCATGGCATTCTCGCACTGACGCGTAAGATCAACATTGACCTCGTTGAAGATGCTATCCCGCAAGTCCGCCTGCTGATACAATGGCCCCTCGATCGGGTCGCTCTCTCTCTTGGGGAAAAATGTCAAAACAGTGTCTGTCCAGCAAGTCAGATAGGCACCAAAATCTTGATAGGAGAAAATAATAGCAGCAGAAACACCTACGCGATTGAATGACCCACAACCAAAGCTGGTCCACCATCAACACGTTCCCGTTGAGAACCTTTTCCTCCTCATCACCGACACCATGCCCATCCCTGCCGAGGATCCGCTCCCTCCAGCTGCTGCTGCTCCCAGAGCTAGGCTGCTGGCTGCTCCCACTGTCCGAAGCAGGCAGATTACTCGAGCCCTGTCTGTAATACAAAGCCCCCTTCTCGTCCGACAGCTGCGCACGGTCCTTGGTCAGCTTATATAGCATCTGGTCATCGTCCCGAGATCGGGTATCCCGCAGCGATGGATACTCGTACTGATCCAGTGTGCGGCGACAGTTGATGGGCGGGTCGTGGCCTAGATACTCCCAGATTACCTGAAGCTCAAGCGAATCCGACTTGGCCACGCTTTCGGGAACAGGGTGTGCCCTGCCCTGCGATAGGCGCTCAATGATCAGATCACGGCGTCGAATCAGTCGCTTGTACGAGTCGAAGTGCAGGTACGGTAGGAAGAGACATGTGAACGCCGAGTCCGCCGTGCTTGTCAGTGGCGGCGACAACGACTGATTACCAATGGATCGGTTCCGAGGGGATACTGTGCAGAACAATTCTCAAGTAAGCACGCATTTACGTCCCTTTGTCAAGTTTCCGAGCATCCATCACTCACAGGCACGCTGAGCGGAGAAATAACACCCCGGCTTGGCATAGTATGCATAATGCTGCGCGTGTCTTCCACGTGTATGTCTAGTCATCCAAAAGTCCTGTCCGTACGAGGTTGAATAGTCCTTTTTGTGAGAGAGCTCGAGCGTTTGCAGGATGCTCTGTCCATAACCATTAGCAACACATATCACGCCTGTTGAAAGAATAGGAAAAAAGGAAACTCACACTGACCCAAGTCGGATTGTTGAACGGCACATGAACCCAAACAAACTTGCTGCTCTTGACATCCGGCGTCGTAAAAGCCATGGGAACCCCATCCACAATCACCGTCTCCCCGCTCGGTTGACCTTTGTGGTCCCTGGCCATCTTCCGAATAGCAACCATTTCTTCCGGCAACCTCGGCAACGCCTCCAGATCATCTTCATCACTGACAATGTCCTCGGCCAACGCACTCCTACTCCGCGGTGAGAATGGCGGCAAGTCTCGATATTCGAGACGAGACCCGTCGCTGCCCAAGCTAAAGGACCGACTGACCGAACGGCCCATGCGGCCTCGCAAGGGAGGCGACAACCGATCCACAGCTAGATCCTGCTCAAAGTCGGCCCGTAAAGGGGCGATGGGGCTCGCATATTAGGAGTCGATTCAGGTGAAATCGCCCGCGACGGCGGTGTAATGGGCCCAACAGGGGTGGCAGGGATAGCAACGGGCGCCGAGCGAGGGGTTTGTCTGGTAAACATGACCGCATTGACGGGCCGTATGACGGGCGATCCAGGCGACGATACAAACCCCGTGCTAGACAAGGTATCCTGTATCCCGAGCGCATTCTTCACCGTCATCGGGCTCGGCGACGGAGCAGCCACGGGGATCGCAGCCGGCGCCCTCGTCGGGCGATTCTCCCTCTCAATGAGACCCGTCCGTCCACGCTGCCTCGGAAACCTCCCCTTCTCCGGGGACCCCTCCACCTCGTTCAGCCGCTCACTCAAACATGCCTCGGGGCCTTTGTTCAGAAACTCCCTCAGCGGCAAGCGAGTCGACCACGCTCTCATGACCGAAGGCTCCTCCGCCTCCTGCTGTTGCCCCCGACCGGCAGGCGGGTCGTCGAAGAAGCCGTGAACTTCCACCGTAGCCTTTTGCTCCAGCCCCAGCGTCCACTGGCCGCCGCTCATTTCGTCGTCATTGACATTCGCATCGGCATGATCAATCTGATGAGCGAGCTGCTTGAGGAACATGCGCATCGTGTGCACGTTGTGGCGACCAAAGGACGCCATGTTCGCATGGTCGCTCTGTAGCGGAAAGATGCGTTCCTGCCTCATACCCAGAATAGCAGACTTGATCGATGTCAGGGGCGCCGTAAAGCACACGTCCCTGGACTCCGAGCCGGCCGCCGCACCGCCGAGAGTCGCGAGTCAATCGTCTCGTAAAACGTCCACACTTGCAGGTCGTGAGACGCAGCTCTGAAGTCCTCGTCGACGCGAACGAGTAGACTGTTTTCGACTCGCAGGTCATCCGTGATGGATGTAGGCAGAGGACTCGTCAGCTGTAGCAGATTCTGAATGCCCTTCGCCAGGCTTGGCATGGCGAAGTAGCTAGATCCTTGATGCGGCGTGCCTTGACTCTCATCAGCATGTTTTTTCTCTTTTTTCTGACCGTGGCTGAGGAAGTCATGTACATGTTCAAAACTCACCGAAGAATGCAACTCCATAACACTCGCGCAGTATATTCCCGTTTCGGCCGTCTTTCCCTGCCTTGGTCAGGGCCATCTTGACCACCAACCCGCCAATGCTGTGTCCGATAAAGAGAACCGGTCTCTCCTGACCTTCCCTGGCCCTCAACTGCTGCAAGTCCTCGAGCAGTGCATCCGCAAGCACGCTCAGGGTGGTACCCCCTATCTCGGGGTGTTCGTACAACAAGATTCTCGCGCGGTCTGCCTCCCGCCGAATCCCCTGTCGGATCCAGGATGGCGAGGGCCGGTCCGCATCCTCCTTGACCTCGGCATCGCGCATCGACAGCGCGCCGTAGTAGCGACTCATCAGCCCATCGCGATTCCAGCTGCGAAAGGGGTGTCCGCCGGGACACGGCACGGCAACGATGTCGACGGTCGTCTTGTCGTGGGTGAGACTGCCTGGCGGGTCGATGGAGAAGCGCAGGCGGACATCTTTCTCGCCATCTCCATTGTTCTGAGCATCCTCCTCCTTCTCATCAACGCCGTCCGTGTCAGACGATTGCGATGAGAGTTGAGGGTGGGCGGGGTTGACGTGGATCGAGTCAACCTCGTCTCGGACGGGTTCCGCCGCTGGGCGAGACAGCATGGGCGCTGCAGGCGGCGCTCGCTCTCAACGGCGCGCTGTCGCTGTCGCTGTCGCTGTCGCTGTCGCTGTCGAAGATGAAATGAAGTGCAGTCTGGTGGTTGCGCGCACTGTAATGCACTGTGCTCGTCCTTGCCTCAACACTGCAATGATGGGAAATGAATACGTGAGCAGAAAGTAAGGGAACAGCCCGTCTAAAATAGAAACGCCAGCTTCATCTCCTCGATCCCTCAACAAGTCTTCCCGAATGGCACAGCACATTACTTGCGAGGCGAACAATGGAATCTCATCACCTGCCTGCCTCCCAGCTCACGCCGCAGGTCACGACCCCAGAAAACGCTGCCTCTCAAAAGCCCAACCTTGCAACCGGACCGATGCTACTTACACACTTACACTTGAGTGAGCAAAGTCGTCATTCGTCCATCCCACGCTGCCCACGGCCTCGAGGCCGTACACAATCCATCTTCATCAACGTAACCTTGAATATATGCCCATGACTGATACCCATCAACATGTTTGGTCCCCCTCCCCCAACCTAGAAATGCTACTCAAATCGAGAACCACCGTTGTGCCAAGCTTACATCACAGCTCATGTGAGACACGGACGACGCCACCTTGTGATGGCGGCACATGGTACGGAGTACTCTAAGTGCATCGGCAAAGCGACATGGTGACCGCTTGCTACAGTTTAATTAAAAAAAAAGAAAAAGAAAAAGAAAAAAAGAGGACAACAGGTGCCTAAAGAACAAATGTTTCGCTGTAGAACTAAGCCAAAGCCTCTTCACATGCCTTCCTGGACACATGGTATGGGCGAGCATCTGCCTAGCTTTTGCTGTAAATGTCTAGTCCATGGTATCGTTGGAAAATCTGCCCCTTCATTATTTGTCCCACCAGTCAAAGCCCAAGCAAACCCATTCGCAGCAACATGTATGGTCCCTATTGATGAAAATTCATGTGCAAAGCCCAGTGCTCCCCTTTTGGTGCCCGTTGTGTCAAATGATCTCATAGTCTTTCACAGTTGTGCAATGTAATGTAGCCTCGGAATAAAGTCTGTTCTCGATAACGCACTGTTGTCCAGGGCGGAGAGGAAACGCACTGTTGGGACCGAGTTGCACAATCCGTCCAATCGTTGTTATCTTCACCTTGCCGGATGCTACAGAGTACATTTGCACTTTGTCGCGTTGTATCGGTACATGATAAATTTGCCCCGGGCGGATCGTCAGCACATTGAACCATGTGTCGGAGCACATGACAATAGGAGTCGACGAAGCCAAGAATGCCCCGAGTATGCCACATCTATTTTTATACATTAGTCGAGACGCATGCTTGAATGAAACATAGAGAGAGCTGAATTCCACGTACTTTGACGTGAGTCTCGGCTTGTTACTCGGCCAGGTGCAATTTCCCAGCCTTCCATTTCGTAATCTGCCTCCTCAGACTGATTGGATAGGCCAGTTGCCGCCGTTTCCTGCTGTGCGATTGGCGAACGTGTTGAAGACTGTGAGCCTGAGACGTCTTTGTCAGCTTGAAGACGAGCCAAAACGCTTTGTCTGACTGATCTTCGGCCAGGAAGGATGTGTTCCGGTGCATTCTGAGGTGACATAGCCGAGGACGAAGGAGGCGCCGTCGAGCCGTTTGATAGAGGTGTCGCTGTAAATGCCGTGGTGCTCGGCAATGGGAGACTCGAAAGCGCGGGAGCAGAGCTTGAAAATTTCGCCTGGTCGAGTGCAGTATTCACATGTTGCCATGAAATCCCGACGTTTCCTGGTACATGGTCCTGCGGTCCACCGTTCCAATTTGCGTATGTCTGCGTCGAATATGGGGCAGATGTATTCTGCCTCTTAGTTCTGGCCCCCTGATCACATGCCTGTCGTTTTGCTTGAGAAGAAATCGCATTGGCAATCGTATCAGGCAATCGCGGCTCAACAGGAGGAGGAGCGTTGGCGGGTAGAGGATTTTGGGACACAACAATACAAGGTGACGATCCTGAGCCATTCTTGTACGTGCCGACCTGGGTGAATGTCCCGTCTTGATTGTCATTGACCTGAGCATATCGATGTGCACCGCCAAAATGTCCAGCTAAGCCGTGAAGGTTGGGCAGAGTTCGCCGACAGTCCCGAATCGGACATATGAACGGATAATCTGAATTCTCGGACAACTTATACCCTGCCGGGATCAAAGCTCCTCTTGTTGGTGTGTGAAGTCCTGAGGCGTCTATCTCTAATTTCAGCTTCGAACGAAATCATCATTCAATGTTGCGAACATACTTACCGACAAAGACCAAGTACGGCGTGCCGTCCAAGGCTATATGAATCTGCTTGTTTTTGGCTGGTGCGGGACTTGACGTCCTAGTACTATCAAAGGACTCTATGACATGTTTCGAGTTTGATGCTACAGACGATTCCCTCTGAGAGCCATTCACCTCAGAAAAGGATAGAGTCTGCCGCACTGGCACGGGTAGCGGCACTGGGGTTACTGGCGTAGACAACGGCCTCGTTGTCGTGGCATCAGGAATCTGATTTTTCAAGCAAGGCGAATCGATTGCGGCCAAGTTGCTTCCTGGTGGTCTCGGATTGACAGACGGACCAGTTTTGGTAGCCAGTGCTTCCGATGAATAAGGAGGCAACGGAACAGGGGCTTTCCCACACAACAATCCGCATCAGTCACTGGACAAGGCTTCGCCAAAGAGAAAGAAAAAAAGGTGAATCACTCACTCTCTACCTTGCCATTTGACGGACTGGGTGAATTCGTCTTCGTTTCATGTCCTATCCCAGACGGACCTGACGCTTCCGTTTCTGCTTTCCTTGCCATCCATCGATCCTGTGAAGCAACGATGCCCTTGTGAATCGACAGCTTTGGTAAGTTTTGCATATTCTGACCGATCGTGCTACTCACCTCAGGCTCCTCCATGCCGAGTTCCGCTACAGAGTCTTCGCCATCATCTTCGCCATCATCCTCTTCATCCTCTTCTTCTTCTTCTTCTTCATCATCATCGTCATCGTCATCATCATCATCATCATCATCAGTGCTGCTTCCCCAGGTTTCAACTCCTGACGCTTGCCATGTTGGATCGCCTTCATTACTGTCTTTCTGGCTATTTGGCGGAGAATGAGCGGTTGTTCTTTGCGGCTCAGTGGCGGCGGCGGCCGGTTCGGCCGCCGCTGTTTGGGGCGTCTCCATGATTATCTCGATGCTTAAATCACCCGAATAATTTGAATTCGTAAGGCAGGAAGTGGGTTTCACAAGACTGTTGTCTCAAACATTGATGGCGCATAACGCGAAAGCAAGCCGACAGCTAGCGGAGGTTTAGCAATCATTTATGGCAGGGCCTGAGTGTCTTGGGCGCGACCGAAGTGCAAGTGAAATAGTCCGCCTACGGAGTACAAGGCCAAGATGTCGCTGCGCGCTGCTTGTGCGTGAAGGTAATATGAATGAAAGAAAGAAAGTGAAGGTGCGTGGCGCGACGGCTCGCGTTGTGCACCTTCCTAAATGGGCCAAAGTGCAGCCCCTGATGCGTGAACAGGCCAAGTTCCTTGGCACGTACACGCTGTCGAGGACCATGAGACGCGCACTCTTCAACTCAAATGAAGCAACTTCTTAGCAAAGATGTTGTTCATCACTCGATAGAAAAAACCACCGTTCATCAAATCAAACGCACGCAAATCTCATAGCACACAGTATATTATCAACTCATGACAAGCCCTAATGTACAAAGAATGGGAGCCTCATCCTCTAATTCACCCATCGACCCCTATTTGCTCTTCTTGGAAGCCTTCTTGGCTGCCTGCTTGGCCGCCTTCTTGCTCACAGCTTTCACAGCCTTGACATCCCCATCTCAACCCTCTTCTTCTCCGCCGTCCTCTGGCCCTCCAATTCCCGTTCCCTCCTCCACCGCCTATGCCTAAACCACTGCTTCCGCGTCCTAAATCTCTTGGTCCTCAGCCTCGTCGTCTTCACCAGCCGCCCAATGCGCCAGTTATCCTCACGGTAGCTATAATCCGAACGGAGCTTCAGTAGCCGGTCCGGCTCGCCTGCCTCCACGCGCGTCACCTCGAAGGGGATACCCGAGGGGACAGAGCAGGCCTCTCGGCAGCAGGACGGATAGGGAACGCCGTCATATTGAGACGGCGCTTACGCTCCGCATGCTGTGGGTATGGTAGAGCGTCGGCCTTGTCGAAGACGACGCCGATGTATTTGCGGTCGGGGTGGCGTGATGGATCGCGATAGTACTTCACGTAGCCGGTTGCCATGGAATGAATGGTGTGGTCTCGGCCCATGATGCAGTTTTCGCCGGGCCACCAGTGCGTGCCGCGCTGTTTGTAGATGATGTTGCCGGGAATTACGTATTGATCTGCAGCAGTATTCTGGGTCAGCATTGCAACCACACTGAGATGAATGGCAGTTGCGAAGATGAATTTCAAGAGCCGAGCCGGTGGGCTTTCATTACCTCCAGTTCTTTTGGCACCCAGCTTTTTAGGAATGCCCCTCTTGCTCTTCTTCTTGTACGCTCCCTGAGCTTTGACCGAAGCATATCGTCGACCTTGGGCAAGCACATTTGCCAATTGCCATGTTCGCGGAGCAATCGTTTGTGTAGCCGGTCTGGAAATGCAGCCGACGGCAGCAGCCAGCAAGGGCCGCTGCATCATGAGGAACCGCATCGTTGGCGAGGCGCGAGATCCTCTCGTTGTTGTCACGGTCAACGCTGGAGAAATGCTCAAAGACTGCTCCCGCCAGGGACCTCTCCCCAAACCTAAGATTGGAGGGTTTTGCTGAGTCAGCCGCGGGCCCGCCAGGCGAGTCTCTTATCGATAACAAACTGGACAAGTTTCCACCCATTTTCACTCTACGGAGCAACACCAGTCAGTACATTCCCGTCCTCACAGGCTTACAAAATCGCAATCGGCATGTTTGCAATCACAACGATGGAATTCCTAATCGCTTTCCTATCGCTTCTATCCCTGGCGAGCGCTCAGTTTGGGTTTTTCGACCAGATGTTTGGTGGCCATGACGGAGGTCACGAACACCACCAGCATCAGCAGCAGCAGCAGCAGCAGAATAACCCCAGTGACGCATCGCACTACAAATTGCAGTTTGAACAATGTATGTTGCACTCGTTTCAATGAACATCACTTCTGCTCCCATTTTGAGCATTATAAGCTCATTTCGTGCTCTCGTATTATGGCTTGCTAACACGCATTGAATAGCCATTTGCGACAAGTACCTGTGCCCCGACACACTCGCCTGCGTACATTTCCCACATCACTGCCCTTGCGCCTGGGACGCCAACGAAGAGAAGTTCGAGATGGGGAAGGCAAACGTATCTGCATCTCCAAGGGAGGGTTCAAGTCCGGTGAGGCAGCGCGCAAGATTGAGCTCGCTCGAAAGGGCTTGTTGTAAAAATGAGAGAAAGAGAAGCATTTGCACGCTTTCGGACAAGGAAGGACGTGATACTTGGCGACGAATATACTATAGACTTATACCTATGATGAGCTGTAAGACTCGGCTAAAAGATGGAAGAAAATGGCGTGTTGGTTCGGGGCATTTTCCACAAAGGGCCAATTCTCACATCGAAGCACCATCATGTTTGCACACTTGGAGTGTACAAAATCGTATACAGCAAGTTCCATTCATATATTCACCATAGCTGAGAGAGAAAAGAAAAGTCTGTACGTATGCCGGTACGTATGCCGGAAGCATGTCAAAAGCCCTCCGAGCCTGTTCACTGTACAAAAAAGGCAGAAAACGCCGCCACTAATTGAAGTCGGTTACCATCCGAACAAATATCAAAAACAAGTTGAAGGGGAGAAGTGAAGACTGAAGGAGAGCGCTCGACCTGACTCATGTATTTCGCAGGCCAAGGCCAAGAAGAAAACTCCGCCCTGCCGGCGAATCTACTACGAGGGTAAGTACTATAGGGTCCGTCTGCATTCCAGCATCCATCGTGATACGCCGTCTCTTGATCACCCCTGGAAATGACGAAAATGAAAATCGGTGCCTTTTCTCTCTCAAGCTACTAGTGCAATTTGCATTTTCGTAGTCTGTTTCGCTTGCGTGTTGTTGAGGGGCCAGACGATCTAGCGGATGGGGGTGAGATGGCGGCAACCTTAGGCGGACAAGGCTCAGCAGCTTCGAGGCGCCCATTCAGCGATATGATACTTCGCAGTGAAGATACGGAAAGCAGGTTCAGGCCGGTAGGAGACGATAGTTCAGGTGCAGGTGCAGCTGCAGGAGTGTTTGGGGCCAGACACTCTCGACTTCCTCGGAGGGGCGACGGTTGAAAGAAGTAAGATTGCTTCGCAGTAAGGAAAGCGAGACCCCGACGCCGTGGGTTTGGAGAAGCGGCCGTTGCAGCAGAGAAAGGGGAGAGGATGCAGTCAGCTTTGGAGACTGACCGTTCTCTGGCTGACTCCCGAGGGACATGAAGGACGATAATGAAGGTGTGAAGACATCCAGCTCAAGCTCCGCGCTATTGCGGAGACAAGAGGAGGCAGCCCTCCCGGGACAGATTCCTCTCTCTATCCCAAGATGGAAATTTTGAGCTTTGCTGGATTCCCTCCTCCTAGCATGCTAGTCTTTCTTGGCCTTCTCCACCTAAGATGAACCATTTGGCAGTGGAGGCACTGAGGGCATCTCCTGGTCTTCTTCTTCGTCGTCGTCTGGGATGAATTCCGGGGTGCCAAGGAGCTGCGCGACGTTGTGCATGTCGTAGTGTTTCTTGCGGGCGACTTCGAATTGGCGGTGCTTTTCGCGTTCTTCGGGTGAAAGTCCCACCATCTCATCCTCGGCGGAGGCGGCGACACTTTGATCATCGACATGAACCGTCTTTTCGGAGGGTTGGCGCGCATTTGCCGAAACGCTTTTTCTGCAATCTCTTCCTCCGGATCGCCCAAGCTAAGGCCTGGTATGTCGTCCTCACCGCGCCCACCTGCAGCTTTACGGACAGGACCACCACCTTCCAGAATATCCTCGTCGTCGGACGGGTCCTCGGACGGGTCGTAGTGTTTCGCATAGGGAGTCTTGGGCTCGGTAATCTTCATAGTAGAGGTACGATCCTGTTCCGTCAGGTACAGATTCGCCTCGTCCCACTTGAGGCGTTGTGACGACTCTTGGCCGTCTGGATCGTGAGTGGATGAGCGATGCGAACCGGAGGGCCTAGTGGCCGAAGATGATGAGCGGTGATGCCCGGCATTAATTTGCGTGTTGGCGAGGGTGATTTCTTTGCCAGACATGGACCTCTCGCGGCCTTGTCGTGGAGATGTTGCCGACGTTGTTGGTGGCGGCGACGTATGAGACGGGTGTGCTTTAGGATGCCCTTTGGGCGTTTGACATCGTGTCCCACTGGAGAATGCAGCGGCGAGGGCTCGACAGCGGAAGCCATGATGAAAGATCCCTTTGTAGTTTGAGATAATGAGCTGGTTGTTTCTCACGAAGGACAGATTGGCCCGAAAAAGACGACGACGTACAAGAGATGCGGAGGCTAGAGCCGAGTCTGGGGCTTGCAGCTGATCGCTGAAGCTGCGATGTGCGGGGCGAACAAGACCACAAGGAAGGTGGTTCAGGTGGGAGATCAAGTGGTAGTAGTTGGTAGACACTCGTACGTTTGCGGAGGATAATGGCTCACGATGGTGGCGGAAGGGCAGGGTTTGGCTGGCGGATTGAGGAGAGAGAGAGAGGAGGGAGGGAGGGTATTATGAATTATTGGGGGTCGGAAGGAGATGGATTTATGTAAGAGAGTTGGTTGTAGGAAACAAGGAAACAAGGGCAACACGGCTCTTTGTTAACCTGCGGTGGGGTTGAAAATAGCTGAAGAGTGGCGCACACTAAACGCGGGGGCAGGCAGTTCAAGAACAAATTAGTGGGCCCGGGCATGGCTGTTCATTCATGGATCGATCATTTAAAAATTATGTACGGAATCTTGTGCTCTGTGTCAACATCTTCATTTCCGCCACGAAACTTCCCGTCTACCGGGTTCGAATCGATCAATCGCCAAGCCATGGTGCGAGCGGTGTCTGTGGACATGATCAGCAGACCAGACTTGATCCAGCGTCCAGCACTTCAGAGTCACCGAGTCGTGTGGCCCATCAGCGTGATCCAGTATCAAGACACATTCCAATTCTACTGTTTCATCATCTGAAATCCGTCCATTGTCCACCCGCCGCCCATTGGCATTGACAGGGGGCGACCGTTATTACGATCAGATGTACTTTTGTTCTCGTGAGACGAGCCACGATTGCTGAACTGGGTCTCATTACAACAGCGTTGTTACTGAAGTCGCCATCGCCCCCTCATTCGTGCATCTTCAATAACAAGACATCGCGCCATTTAGCAAAACTGCCCCATCCGAACAGAATGGACCTCAGACTCAGGCGCATTCAAGATGGCCATCAGGGCTCTCAGAATCTGATAGCCGGTCCGCCAACATACACTCTTCTCCTGCTCGCCTTCCCATATATCCACACAATTCACGAGCGTCTCGAGGATAAGTTGCCGTGGGGAATCAAGCAACCCGACGCGGCGGCACCGCTCAACGGCGCATCCTCTCGCAGCATGTGCACACAGGTCGTCAGCGTAGCTGAGAATATATCCAACACAAACGGCCGCCCTACAAGATCGTAGCGCTGCGCCGTTTCCGAACACCACCACAGTTCGCGATAGTTGAAGAGGAGTGCGAGCGAGCATTCCAGCGACGACCAGTACGATTCGGGGAACAGGGCTGGTCCTTCGGCATGGAGAGCGAATGGCCTATGCATCACCATTAGGCATCGCCTGAGGAAGATGTCGACTGTGATGCGCTGCAGGGTGCTTGGCAGACCCGGCGAGCATGCCCTACCAGTTCGCGCAGTTGCACGCTGTACCGTAGCACGTCGAGATACGATATTGGCTCTTGTTTCGAGTTCATTTGTATTACCACGCTGAGCACGATGGGGAGCGCCTGGGACAAGACAGCTTGAAAGTTCTCGGGGCACCCCATTGCGCCATGCGGTAAAGGCCGCCTAGTTCATCTGGACGGGTAAGAGGTGGCATGCCCGTACACATGGACACCTTGATGTCGAGGTAAAGAATGGTCAGCCAGAGCTTACGCCTGGCTTCTCTCTCCACCGGATCCAGTGCTTGCCCGTCGTTTTCGTTGCGATCCTGGGGCAAGCCGTGGTAGAGGGCTAGCCTTACCAGCAATCCCAGCAGCGTGTAGGATGAGTCCATGGCCCAGCAGGTGGCATTGCAGACTTGCTTGGCCACCACCATCAATGTCATGGTCCGCACTGTGTTGAGTGTGGGCCGGAACATGAAGGGTGTCTGCATGATTGAAGCCTCGGCAGCCAGCATGAACTCGATGGCGGTTGGATCATCGCCCCCGGCTGTGAAGCAGCCCAGTCCCAAGACCATTAGAAACTGAGCCAACCAACACAGGCCGACGCGCTGAGGGTCCTGCCAGTAGCGTGTTAACTCGTCTCGAAAGGAGGGAATATCCAGCACGGGGTTGACAACTTCGAGCATATCGCGGTAGCAGGCCATGTACTCGTCTACGCGGTCCCTTTCGCTGGCGATCAGCCGGGTGATGGCGTCGCGAGCAGAGTATTTAGTCGCTGCAGGGGTGCCAAAGGGAAAGTTTGCGGGAAGGGAAAAGTTGCCCAAGCAGGCATTCGTGGCCACGCCTTCCAAGATGGATGCCAGGGAGATTGTCCAATTGGTGTCAATGATCCGATCTAGACCGTCCATGTCAATCGCAACTTCTTACTAGGCGGCAGGCCAAGGCCACGAATCGAAATGCGAAGCGCGGAAGGAAGCTTTACGTACCTTGGCCATCAAATCTCGCCAGTGGCTTGAACCTCGCACTTTGTGTGTGATATGCCATGTTCCCGATTGTGGTGATTTGCGGTCTGGCTGTGCAGGGCCTCCCGCCGGAGCTGCCGGGCAGGCAAACTTCCCACCATTTGGTCCCTTGTTACAACTGTAGAAACATTCTCGGCCACTGCCGCTGGACTTGCATCGGCCACAGGGGAGCTCTTTGTCACATTTGACTTTGAGACGGTGGCAGCGAAGGCAGCTTAGACAGTTCCGTTTGCGCTTGCGCACGATGCCTCGGCTTTCCTGAGGTAACCAAGTGCTGGCTGCTGGATCAGGGAATGGCGCATTATCAGCGACGTTGGCCGGTTGATCAGGATCCGGGCTCTCCGTCGATTCTCTGGGTGACATGAGACCGTTTGCTCCCTCTTCATCATCAGCATCAGCATCATCATCATCATTATAGAGGAGCAGAGGTAGCTGGGATGAGTTCTCATCTGCCGCGAAAGGGTCGCCTGTGAGGGTTGCTCCAGATACAAGTTGCAACGGGTGGCCGTGGTCTGTAGCGGTAACAGTTGCGCCGGTAGACTGCAAAGACATTCCAGGAGGTGTCGAGACGTACGAAGGTACGCCTCCAGTCTCGAACAGCGCCAACAGCGAGGCGTGGCTTGTGGGTTGCGCGGAAGAGCAATGAGCAGCAAAGGATGCCGATGTGGTTCCAGGAACACTGAAGCTGCATTGAACTCCAGCTTGCAGACACCGGGTGCATGAAGGCTTGACCAAATCACAGCGCCTCTTGAAATGGCGACATCTGCCGCATGTCTTGACCTCCCGCATGACGGGCTATAGCCAAGGAACGAGGCAGCCTGGGTAGAAAGCCGTCTGTTTGTGAGGGAGCGTGACGGGGTACCAAGAAGTGAAAAGGGGTAGCTGAGACTAAACCGCAGAGAGATTGTAGCGATGCAGACGCTCACTCAAGGCGGCGCCTTTCGGGAATTTATGTACTGGGCTGGACTCAGTCCCTTCCTTTACGACGCAGCTAGCCTGTTGTGATGTTTCTTATTTCTCCGCAGCATACTCCTCCGTACTCCCGTACCTGATACGGCAATCGAAGATGGCGGGAATTTGGAATCTGAGATCTGGATTCTGGATTCTGCCCGGGCGTCATCTCCGACGCAACAAATGCTCCAAGCACTCGACCCCGAGAAAAGATGGTCCCTGACGCAACCCATCTCAATGCGATTTGCTCTCGGCACAATTCCATCTCTATTATAGTCTGGCCGAGGATGCGTTTACCATTGTCCAATGGCGACTCTGCAAAATTAGACGCGATACGACATGAGTCGGTCGTCAATTCCATGGAAAGTGACTGACCAGTTGACGGGCGTTTGTCCAGAAACAACAGCCCTTTTCAGAAGTAGCCGGATCCAGTCCGACTAGCTCTTCGTCTAGCAACTTCCCCATATCGGCCATCTCTATTAGTTCATTGCCTAAAATAACCCTCTTGATCGTCTTGATCGAGAGGTTGGTGGCCGGCGCTTGTTAGTCCACTGGCTTGTCCCTTTCCAATCCCGACGTTACCTTGCCATGGCCTCATACTCGGGAAGAGTACGTCATGTGATCTGATTCTTTCAATCACACAAGTCCAAGACCAAGAAGCTGTTCAACCTTGGCGCCACAGTGGCAACTCTACGGGGAGGGGATTCGTTGCGAAAGAAGAACCGCCCTCCACTGCTTTCCTGTTGGAATACTGCCATGAACGAGAGGAAGAACAAAAAAATGTTGGAAGAATGAGACCAACAACGCAAGAATTGTGTCACTGGGATTTCCTTCTCTATACGAACAACCCGGTTTTCCTCTTTATGCGACGAGTACGGACTATACCCGCGGGAATATCCTACCTACTGCATGAATTACTGCAAACTACGTTCCAGGTACTCTTCGAGACACACGCTGCGCCGGGACAAGCAAACGGGGCGAGCAAAACCAAAACGCAATTTCCAAGAACAAGATCATCAAGATCATAACCACTATTTCTCCGTCAGCCTCACCCACCATATTGCCATCTCTCGGCCGGACGCCACCCCATCGCATATATAAGACCGAGACGGCCCTGCCATGGCCGCCATGACCGCCGTCACCCGCACATTAGCTTCGTCCACGGTGCCCGTTGCGACTAAGTCAATCATACTAGCCAGGATCTAGGGCCCCATAGCACCGTTTGTAGAAATGCCCTTTGACCATACTACAAGGAGAATAACCCGTTTCTGTCACGCAAAGTATCTTCCAAGCTTGCACACATCGTCCGGAAGAGGTCAATTGCTCCCACCCCGCTACCCGCGCCGCTTGGGTTCGCGTCAGCAGCGGCGATCTGTCCAAATTCAGTGTTTAAAGGCGAACAGGTTGCTTCCGAAAGGGGTGCGACAGAACGAGCTTTGCGCATCTTGCCAAGCATACACGGGCACAAGTGTTCGACTAAGCGGCCATATTACACCCCTACGGAGTACTTGGGCACCATTCGGTCAAAAGCATCCTGTTACTGTATTTGGGCGCATCCAACTAATTGTCTTGATTGCAACACACTGAGTGTGTGAAGCTAACCTCAGGCTAACCTCAGGCGGTGCTGAACATCAATTCATCCAAGGTTTCGCGCATTGCTCGTCGCATATTTTTTTTTTTCATTGGGGACGTCACCTGTTGAATTGGCATTTGGGGGTCAGGAGGTCGTTGCTGAGATCATCACCGAGCGGTACGTCAAGGAAACTTATCGACACATTCCGATGCACCATTTGACCATCTTGGTTGCACAGCTACTTCAGGCAATGCAGCCCATCGTCTGTTTCCATTTTTGAGAATTTCTGACAGCTTTTTAGGGACCAAGTTGTCACCTTCACGCACGGGACAAAGAAAGTGAACTCTTAGGTATGTCATTTGATCTGTCCCGACTCCCAAGTGCTTTCTTCAGTGCCTTGAATGTGCCAAAGAAGAGGGGCTGGCTTGACTCCGCAGATTCCAAGTGCTTCAGTTTCTGCTTTTTTTTTCCTTTTGTACTTCTCATTTCTTTCTCGCAACCGTGATATAAAAGGAAGGGTCGTGTGCTATGTATCCCACGCGCCTTCCTCACCTTGGACTGGACTGTTCACCTCAATTTTGCGTGGGCTTTGGCTTCCAAAAAGAAGAAGAAGAAAGGAAAGGTCCATGTCTCGCCTCGCTCCGTCTTCTTTCTTTCTTTTTCTTTCTTCTTCTTCATTCCTCCTCTTGCTCTACCTTTCAAGACGTTTCGGCATAGCTTTACGCGTTCAACATTTGCCGTTACGTTCTAGGGCGAGGCCTATTTCCATCTAAAGAGTCTGTATTATCTGTTGTGGACATTTTTCTGCAACTATATCAACATGGAATCCCTTACTCGAATCATTACAAACATTCGGAATGACCTTGTGCTGGCTTCCAAAATCGCCATCGCGGTCGCGGTGGCCATTCTCGTCGCTGTCTTAATGTGAGTTGCACTCAGCACTTGGGCTGACACAAGATGCTAATCTCTTCGTCTACCAGTTTATTCACAGGATTTGCTCTGTATCGTCGATTGGAGCGCCGGCGCCGCAAGCAAAGGTTGTGGAAACAGCCTGAAACGCGACCTGTCCACCAATTGATTGCACGTCGTAGGCTTCGACCGTTCGTTCGTCGAATTGCAATCGACACGACAGTTGGATGGTATAGCGCTCATGCACGAAGCGAGGGTCAGATAGACAAGGGTCATTGGTGAGCCAAGCAACCTGTTTCCAGGGTCGGTCAAGATGGTTGACATTTTCAATGCGCTCAATAGCCCTCTGTGCGATAAACCTCTTGTTACCGAGCTTCAAGTGGAAAAGAAAGCATCAAGCAACTACTTGAAAACATTTTCAAGAAGCTCATCTCCGGTCAAGTGTTCCCGGTCGCTCTACGCTCCAATAATGTATCATTGCTACTAAAGTACTCAGAGACACGCTCTCATCAGCGAACATGCTCACAAAAACAGGCGAGCACGGCTTCAAGTGAGGAAGAGGAACGGCAGGCAATAGCTGATCTCAAATCCGTACGCTTCGCAAGTGAAGTTTCACAACTTCTCGGTTGTGGTCATATGTTTCATTCCCCATGTTTGGTCAACTGGTGGCTCGAAAAGAGAGGATACTGTCAGGTTTGTGGACTTGAATATTAGAGCTCCAGGATCGCAGCAAGGCGTGATATCGTGCGAGCTGCATATCATGGAGAAGGTTCGCCACACAGAGACTTGGTCAGAGTATGAGCAACTCTAGGCAGATTTTTCCAAGATTTGATACTATGACAAGCGAAATGATGGGGGTCAATGTTTAAATTGACGTTATTTGACAGCGCACGCGTCAGATGGGGATCGGATAGAATATGAATAGAAGAACAGCGGTGATGTCGTTTAAGGACGGAACACGTGTGACTTATAAATCTGTGGAGAGTGGATCATCGAATGTACGGAGTACAGATTAACCAAACAGCCTACGGTGCGCCATCTCCTTAGCTGTTGTCCACCTTGTGGGTCTGTTAGGCCCGCAAATTGTATGTATCTCTAGTTTATTTTTATCTAATTGGATACATACAGACCCTAGTTAACGTGACTCCACAAGATGGACAACAGTTAAGGAGATACTGGGACTCGATGTCCGGGGTGCTGAGATTGTTCTGATTGGCCACTACCCCGAGTGGGGTCGATGACGGATGCCTGCTTCCCAACTTCGCGGTGCGTGCGGCTTTTCATCGTCGAATCATCGATGACGGCCGATCGTAGCCGGTACTTGGAATCGAGCATTCGCGCCGGCGATCGAGTTGAAGTTGCTGTTGTGGCCTATTATTATGTATGTCTATTCTGTTATGAACGCCTTATTAGGGGACTGCACGGATTAGTCCGTACATGACGCGCTTTGCCTGCTGTAGGTACATACATGGGCAAAATGCACATCTTGGGGGCTTTGGTGATGATATCATTGGTTGGCGCTCCCACGCCGGAGGAAGCTTCGGAAACTGACGTCGCTGTATTATCGCGTCATCACTCTTTTTGGCCTTGTCTTGGAATGTTGTTTCAACAAAAACAACAAGTTCTGGTCGAACCCTGCCTGCTAGGCTCTAGCCCACCTTCTAGCCCGCCTATCAATTTTACGAGGACTCGTCAATACCAATTTTGCTCACGTTTATACGCACCCTTGGGCACTTTGATTGACCCATCACTCTCGGCATAAAGTATCCCAAAGAGTTTGCCATTCCCTGGGAAGTTGGCCATGGTCGCTGTCGTCGCCGTCCTAGCCCGCCCTCTCATGCATGCGCTCCGTCTGTCTCGCAGTTGTGGTGCAGTGCGCACCGCGAGGAAGCAAGTTGCTTCTCAACTCACCTTGTAGACGTTCCTTCTCACAAGTTGCGACCATGCCGCCAAAACGGAAACGTGCGGAACCACATCCCATGCCGCCAGCCGCCCCCGAGCCATCTCGCCGGAGGAGAAGCAGTAGACGGATCAAAGCAGATGCCCACGACAAGGCCCACGACAAGGAAGCCGATTCGGTTGCCAGCAATCAGATCGGCGGGGCGTTGTCGTCAAAGAGGCCGTGGAACGAGCGAGGCACACTCTGTCGGAAATGGAGCACAAGTTGCTTGATGAGGCAAAAAGACAACGTCTAGCGATCGAGGCGTCTGATTTGGCCAGCATTGCAGCAGACGAGGATGCTAACAGTGCCGACACAGTCACTCATGGTTCAAAAAAACGTCCCGGCGCACAATCCGCTGCTCACCTCGGCGAGAAAAAGGTCAAGATGGAGCCCGGCGCGCCAGCTGACGGTGCCTCTCTGGACGACGACGACGAGGTAGGTGATCGAGGACCCAGACGTCCACCGCCAGTGAATAGTGACCGTCTTCCCTTGCCGTGGACTGGCCGACTCGGTTATGTAAGATCTAAGCCCTTCTTTCGCACGAGGAGGCGCGTTTGGCTAATGATGCGGTTGGCAGGCGTGCTTGAATACGTATCTTCGTGCCGCAAATCCACCTGTTTTCTCGTCAAGAACTTGCCGGATAAGTTCTATTCTTGACCACCAATATCCTTTGCAAGACCCGACACAACCTGAGCACCCGACAAAGAACCGCCCCGACAAGACTCAGCAGCCGAGCGTGGAGCGCGGTCTCAAGTTCGTCCAGAAACTTGGACTGAGCAATGCCCGAGACATAGTCAAGATGATTCGGTGGAACAACAAGTACGGAGTAAAGTTTATGAGACTGAGCAGCGAGATGTTCCCGTTTGCCAGCCACGAAGAATACGGATACAGTCTGTCTTTTGCGGCCGACGTCTTGGCTGAGGCGGGCAAGGTTGCTTCTGAGCTCGGCCATCGACTCACCACGCACCCTGGACAATTCACGCAAATCGGGAGCCCACGGAAGGAGGTGGTGGCAGCCTCGATGCGCGACTTGGCGTACCATGCCGAGATGCTCACCCTTCTCCGCCTCTCAGACCAGCTGGATCGAGATGCCGTCATGATCCTGCACATGGGCGGGGTGTACGGAGACAAGGAAGCGACGCTGGATCGCTTCCGCCAAAACTATTCCAAATTGCCCGCGGGGGTGAAAAAGAGGTTAGTGCTGGAGAATGACGACGTCTCGTGGAGCGTGCACGATCTTCTTCCCGTTTGCGAGGAGCTCAACATCCCCCTCGTGCTGGACTACCACCATCACAACATTGTGTTCGACCCCGTCGTGCGTGAAGGCACGCATGATATCATGGGGTTGTATGATCGCATCAGGACCACCTGGTCCAAGAAGGGCATCACTCAGAAGATGCATTACAGCGAACCAACAGCGCCGGCTGTCACGCCGCGTGACCGACGCAAACACTCCCCGCGCGTCAAGACTCTCCCTCCGTGCGCCAACGACATGGATCTCATGATTGAGGCCAAGGACAAGGAACAGGCTGTCTTTGAGCTCATGCGCACATTCAAACTTCCGGGCTGGGACTTGTTCAACGACATGGTACCTTACGAACGCGATGATGAGCCCAGAAAGGCAGTGCTGAAAAAAACCAAGAGGCTTGCCAGGAATAAGCAGCAACAGGATGGAAGTGTGCCAGATGGCGAGATTGAAACACCGGAGCGTTTGGTGAGTGCAGAGGACATAAGCATGGGCGGCGCATGGTGCAGAGTGTACTGGCCGGAAGGCATGGAAGAATGGCTCAGGCCAAGAAAGAGGGAGGAAAGCCAAAGGATGGAGCCAAAGCTGGTAAAGCTGGTAAAGCTGGTATTATCCAGAATAACTTCAAGTATGAGGATGAGGGAGACTGAGGGAGACTGAGCTAGAGGACAGTGTAATCCGGCTTCGGAAGGAAGCCAGCACGAAAGAAACGAACCGCTGGAGTCACATGTACTGTGTAAAAATAATTCCTGTAGTTTGGATGATTATAGTAAGAGTAATGATAATCAATGTGACGACGACCTGATGGGTTTCTATGGACGCGGCAATTTTTTTTTACGTGTTGGCGTGACAACGCGGTTGCCGTCTCCACACGGCAACAAAATTTAACCCAATGGCAAAAAAGTACCAAGTCTTCAAAACCCGCTTCGGGGCAATTTCCTCATCATAATCAGCATCCGTTGCCGCAATACCTTCACTCTTCATTCTGGATGAAAAGATTCTCGAAACCCCTCCCCCGCAGAGATCCTTGCACAATGGCTTCTGCCGATTTTGCCGGCAGAACTGCTGCTTTTTCGCACTGGTTTAGAGGCTTACCAGGGGCCGTATTTTCCGACGCCATCCAGATCGTCGACTTGCGATCTCGCGGTGCCGGGCGTGGAATCGGTACATGACGCTCCCAGTGTAGTCCGTACTTGTCGTGAAGACATCCAGCGTCTGTATCTGACATGAATACCCAGTTGCCACGGGAGATATTCCCGCTGACACTACCTTGTTCACCGTACCGAGGAGTGCAATCATCAGCTCCGAGACCTGTGGTCTCAAAGAGCAGGTGCCTGCTCTGTTCGAGAGTCGCGGTGATGAGGATGATGAGCAGCCCCTTGACTCATGGAGCGCATTGATACTGATCTTGATGTACGAGTATCTCCTCGGCAGCCAATCCAGGTGGAAGCCCTACATGGATGTTCTGCCAGACACGTTCGACACACCAATGTTCTGGTCCAGCGATGAGCTGTCGCGACTCCAGGCCAGTGCGACGGTGAACAAGATTGGCAAGGCCAGTGCAGAGGCAATGTTCCGAAGCCGCCTGCTGCCAGCTATCCGCGGCAATCCCACTATTTTCCACTCGAGCGGAGAGTACAGCGACGAGGACCTCGTGAGATTGGCGCACCGAATGGGAGCACCGTCATGGCCTATGCCTTTGATCTGGAGAGTGATGATGACGAGGAAGATGATGACGAGTCAGACGGCTGGATGGAGGACCGGGAAGGGAAATCGATGATGGGCATGGTCGCGATGGCGGATCTCTTGAATGCCGATGCCGAGTTCAATGTATGGCACACACAGATGAGAAAAAAAAAAAAAGGGGGAAGATGAAGGCCATCCAGAGATGAAATGAATTCTGGCTGCTAATTCCGTCATTTTCCCAACAGGCACATGTCAATCACGGTGACGACGAGTTGACCGTCACGGCGTTGCGCGACATCAAGGCAGGAGATGAGATCCTCAATCACTACGGCCCGCACCCCAATTCAGAGCTGCTCCGTCGGTACGGCTACGTCACGGACAAGCACTCGAGATACGACGTGGTGGAGATCCCTTGGGAAGTGGTACAGAACTCGCTCATTTCTGAACTGGGGGTGCCGCGAGAGGCCATAGGAAAGGCGGTATGCAAATCTGTGAAAAAGGCGACCTGACGGTGCTTGAACAACATCAGCTGACAAAAATGTGGCCAGATGGAGACGATTGATCAAGGTGAATTAGAGGACGCGTTTGTCTTGGAGCGAAATTCCGGTGAGCCCAACGCAGATGGCACTTTGCCTCTGCCGCATTCGTAGAGGACATGCCAGACGACTTGAAGGGGCAGCTGAAAGCCGTTGTCAAGGCATTGCAAAATCTGGACGGCACCCTTGTCCCCAACAAGAGAAGACGGGACGACGTCCTGAAGTCGGCCGTGGTCGGAGCCCTCCGATCAGTTGCATCGCGATACTCTACGACGGCGGCTGAAGACGAAGAGCTTCTCAGAAATGCCAACCTTGACCGCCGTCACCGAATGGCAATAGTGGTGAGGCTGGGCGAGAAGCGGCTCATCGAAGAGGCATGCGCCCGATTCTCGGGAGAAGCTGCCCAGGATGCACCGGACGCCGATCTCTCGGAGACCAAGAGGACTAAGCGAGCAGGGTAGGTCATTGTTACGATGGATGGGCAAAGAATTGAATTGACAAGAATAAATCGACGATTTGTCGTAGAGAGGACCTTCTGTGAGCTCGTGATGCTAACAAGAGCTATGCATGCCCCTTGACACCAGATGGGCAGCAACATGGGATGGATTTTCCCAAATTTGTCGTGACAGGGATTCAGCTGGAGCGGCGTTTGCAGGGCATCATGACATCCCGCCCGGGCGCCATCTCCCAGGCCTCGTATCACTGTTGGAATTGGTGCAGCGATAGGTAGGTAGGTGGGTGTCAGGGAAATGATTTGAATACCACCAGTCCGTCAGTCGAATCACATTGTTCCCGCTGGGCTATTTGCTCTCCTTGTAGCACCCTTTCTCAATTGGCCTCTGCTTGTCCGCGCCCGTTGTTGGGTTGTTAGTCTATGATTGCATGTCCCTGACATGGCGTACGCGAAACAAACACATTCTTCAGTCCCCGCCACCAGGACTTGTACTCCTTTTCTCAGCATTCTTTTGTTGTATTTCATTTGTGCTTGCCTGAGTCAAGATTGCTGCTACTCCGTGGAGCTACACTTCCCTGAAGACCCGTGGCCTCGTCTTCCCGCTGAGTCCCGCCATTATTTTCCCAGCTTAGGTTCGCCAGCACCTTGCTTTTTACACATAGTACTTGCGCACGCACGCACGCACGCATCTTAAACTTCTCTGTCTGATATCTCGCTCTAGAACAATCACCTCTCAGACGGCGTCGGGTAGTCGGACGGCGATGTCGCCGCTTTGGGTAATGTATCTGACCCATGGTAAGGACGGATATTGTAGCTGTGAATGTCTTTGTCAGAAGTATTCCACAAGTGTATCGCGTGGTATAATATCCTTCCTTTTCCCTCATTTCCATGGGACGGGAAAAGGCGGCCGTAGAAGGGGGGTCAAGAGCCTTCCAGCACATACATACCTTTGGTTCCGTTATCTTTAAATACCGCACTTGGATCCCGCTTGTAGTAAAGTAGGGAATTTCAAATTTCACTTGAATGGGTCGCTTCGCGCCCTTGCCCAGGC
Source organism: Epichloe baconii (assembly GCA_023650635.1). Taxonomy (NCBI): domain Eukaryota; kingdom Fungi; phylum Ascomycota; class Sordariomycetes; order Hypocreales; family Clavicipitaceae; genus Epichloe; species Epichloe baconii. The sequence continues at coordinate 446,109 of CP097908.1, read as the reverse complement.
CCCTACGCCGCCCATGCTGCCGCCGAATCCTCCCGTCATGCCGCCCCCGTGTTCGTCGTCGCCCCGTACGCTGGGGAGACCCAGCTCTGCGCGCATGAGGAATTCCTTTGGCCGCCGAATTGCTTGATTTTCCATACAATGGCGCTCTGCTCAGGCGCGTAGTGCACGGAACCGATATTCGTTCTGAAGCGGGGCGAGTCTGCGTCGTCGGGAACAGGGATGATGACCTCGACGTTGTTGGCTGTGCTGCGGCGCTTGAATTGCGCTCTGGCCTTGAGCATGTATTCGATTCGCGAGCCAGAATGGGATTCCACCACGCATTCTACCCAGATGAGGGGCTTGACTTGCGTGTTGAGTCGGTAGGACATGAGCTCGAACTCGCCGTCGGGAGGGATGAAGCTGATGGTGCGGTCGTTTTCAAAGCGCGACAGCCGGACGCACTGATGAAACTTGACGTCCTCCATCTCAATCGACTTGCCTCGCGTCGTCCTCCCCGTCGTCTCAAACATGACCTTGTCGTTCAGGCCAAGTCGCAGCTCGGGCATACCGCTAAGGTAGCACTTCATCTTGATGGCACCGAGAATCTCGCTTCGCAGCACGTTGCCGTCCGCGCTTACCAGCAAGTTCAGACTCTCCACGACATCCAAAAACACCTCGTTCTTGCGGTATCGAATGCCTTCTGACCGCCACGATACCGAGTTGGTGACGGCGATGGGGGACGAGCCTGGATCTCGAGCTTGTGCGATTCTTGCGTGATGTATTCCTGGAGGATTTTCGACTCGGTGGTCTGCGGGTATCCAAAGTCCATCATCTCGTCGAGCAGCTCGTATATGATGACGAAGTTGTCGCGAATGGATTCTTCTTCAAGGGCTTTGAAGTACTCGGTGAAGACTTCGACAATCTTGTGGAGAAAGAGGAGGATTTCGGCAGCGTTTGTATTGCGTTTGGTCAAGGCGAGAAGATAGAGGTTGTTGTGACGGATGTAGAGGTACTATTCCAGTTGGTGCCAAATGTGCATGTTAGTCCCTGGCCTCGTTTTGAATCTTTGGCTGAAGGGGGACTGGAAAGAGGTTGCCATGGCGCAAACATACGTTGATCCCTTCGTGGGAAAAGCATGGCGGTACGGCAGATGATTCTTCTTCGGCTTCGGAAAGTAGGATAGGGAAATTCTCGACGGCAGACATGGGGAGGTCACCTCTGTAGTTACGGCAAAGAAGGGTCTATAGAGGAGGACGTGCCGTTATGATCAGTATACTTGTTTTCACTGGGATTTTTGAATTCCGCCATTGACAACCAGGAAACTTGCTGCTCACCTTGCCCTTGAGGTCTAAGAAGAAGATTGCTGAGGCCATGGCTGTGACTGTGGCTGTTTCGTGAAGGTGAAGACGGCGCGCCGGGACGGAGGAGCAATGAAGAAGCCGAGCGAGGGGTTGTTGAGATGCCCTTGGAGATGGGGAGGCAATCAATTGGCACGCGGGCCAGGGCGGAGGAGTTGAGGAGTAGTTTGGCAAAATTGCTTCGTCATGGGGCAAAGTTCGGAGGTGCTGCCTTGGATATACGACCCGGCGTGGTCATCCAAGGTTGTGATGCTGGAATCTGACTGTCTCCTTTGTCACTCGCGCTTCTCACTGCAATAAGCAGCCAACACGCCCAACACGCACCAGCCCGTGTCACTGATAGCTGTGTCATGGTCCGGCAGAGCTACGGTAAAACTGTTCTTTCCTTGGGCCAAGTCATGGTAAATTCATGGTCACGTGTGGCATGCTGGAGCCTACGGATTTTTCTCTTCACCTACTTTAAAAATATCATCTTATCGATCCGCTCGCTCATTTCTTTTCTTCCTCCTCAACGCACCCTCTAGACAGTGCAGACCATCCCCAAGCCTGTGTTCGACGCGACATTCTGTCATGTCGTCTGCGGAGCCGTGGATGAGAGCTGCGATTTCGTGGTGCGGAGAAGGATGAATTTCGTTGGTTTCATTAAGAGCTGCCCGAGTACTTTTGCTTTCCGTAGCTCGGGCGGCGTCAGAGGAACCGCACATTTTATGTACACTCAATGCCTTGAGCTTGCTTCCTGACATGATGGCCACGGGCTTGTTGGCCAAAGGTCCCTGGGCGACTTTTTCGCGACAACTTTACGACACGGTATGGGGAGAACCTCTCCAAGACTTTCCAACTGACACGACGCGAGCTGTCTGGTGGGTCGTTCCGCAAATCTAGTCACGGATTGAAGCATCCCCAAATAGTTTTGCCCAGGTATTCGGTACCCGGTATGGCGCATCTTCACGTGACAGAGCTGCGCCACCCCCTCCCCCTCTGACTGAAAGTTGCCTCCTGCGTGCTCACTTCATCGTCTAAAAACGTGTACAACGGAGTACATTTGGGATGGAAACTTACTTCCCGTAATCCGCATGCTTCCTATTGATCTGCAAGATGAGCTTGAGATCTTCCCAGTACGTCCTGCTGCGCGACAACAGATTCTTCAGATTGGAATAACTACGTGTCAGTGTGTCAAGTGGCATCGGTCACCCAAGTATTGTTGAAATGCTGCTAGCAAAGTACCCGCGTAGAAATCCAAGGTCGGCTTATTAGTTAATTCAGCCGCTATCAAGAGACAGCCTTAGTTAGGCCCACCTCCCTTTAAGACACGGCATAGCGTACTCCGTAATAACAGCTGTTAAGGTGAGCCAAAAGTAGAGACAGGCGACGAAATTCTCCTGGACATTTCCACATATGATGTAGTCAAGTACCAGGGCCAGAGGCGGGCTCGGCACCCAGCATTGAGCAACCGGACTTTGAACAGTCATCAAATGAGACTAGTAGGCTGGCGCTTGTGGTTGGTTACATGTGATTTCCCCACCGCATTTGCTAGGGCCCGGCAGCAGAGAGCGGCGGCAGCTTACATGACCCTGATTTGATAGCCGACATGCACGTGCTTGTGTGCGAATGGAATGGGGTGTTGCATCCGCGCAGAGAAATAGCGGACGCGAGGCATTGACGTCAAAAAGGCCGAGCGAGGGTGAGAGAGTGTTAGACCGCGAAGCTAGGGTTCAATATAGCTGCATGGATTGAGTTATCCGACCCTGTAAGAGGGTGTGGATAGCTACTTAAATAGCTATATACCTATACTATAAGGGGTGTAATTTACCTATATAAAATATACTATATAACTACTAAGGCACTAGAAAAGAACTAGGGCTCTAAGGCCTTATATCTTAGTAATTAAATATAGTAACTATTATATACTAAGGAGAGCGCTTTAACTATAGCTTTAATATACCCCCTAGGAGACCTTATAAAAGAGAGGTTTCCTATAATCTATTTATTTATTAATTAATTTAAATTAAATTAATCTAATTAATCTATTAAGAGGTAAAGTTAATAGTAAGGCTTTTAGAGAATACTTACTTTATTAATTTCTCTTTAAGTATATATTATAAAAGGTATATAAGCCTTAAAGAGTCCTTAAAGCTTATAAAGGCCTTTTCTATAAGTAGCTTAGTAAGGCTATTAGTAATTATCTCTTTAGTAAGCTTCTAGGTAATGTTAAAGGTTCCTTTAGTTACCTCTTGCTAAAGCTAGTGGTAATAGATATTAATGTGCTAGAGCCTTATATATATATATATTATTTACACTAGGTAGCTTTCTATATAGCTATTGCTAGTACTCTAGCTACTAAGTTAAGAAGGAAAACCCTTAAGTAAGAAGAAAAACTCTCTTATATCTTTAATTAGGTTAGCACTAGCCTTATTATAGGCTTACACTATATAATACGTGGCTATTTATAGGTATTTATTACTAGCTTACACTAGCCTTATCCTATAAGAGTAAAAAGAAAAAAAGGAAAAGAATACTATAATAAGAGTCCTTAGTCCCTCTCTAGTGTAAATCTAGTCTTACTATATGCTTACCCTAGGCCTTCTTATTTTATTCTATAGTATAGTAAATTTAGGTTTATTATAGCACTTTACTTTTTATTTACTTTTATACTAACACTTCTAATACCTTACTTTTTAGCTATTTCTAACTTACCTCTAGCCTATAGGTATTATAAAGCCTAAGTACTTAGTTTTATTTATATACTATAAGGGAGGGTAGTCTTAGCCTAGGCTTACCTAAGGCTTAGGTCTAAATTACTCTTAGGTTATTTATTTAGTAAACTTTATTATACTTTATTTTCTAGTCTATAGCTATAATTTACTTCTCTCTCTCTTTCAGGCAATTGTACTCGTGTAATGTAATTGTTTTGTAATTGTTTTGTTTATTTTTATATCTAACTTATAATTAAAGATATTATCCTAAGAATTACGTAATATTATAGAGTAAAATTCTAAGAAAAATACTATATATAAAAGTGGGTCTAAAAGTGAATCGTTTAGCCGTAAATCAGAAAAATAACATTTGTACCTGTTTTTAGTGCTAAAATGTAATTGTTTTTAGTATTTCTAATTACAGACAAACAACCCACTTTTATACCCACTTTTATACATGGTGTTTTTCTTAGAATTTTACTCTATAAGATTACGTAATTCTTAGGATAATATCTTTAATTATAAGTTAGATATTAATTATTTAAGAAAAACAAACAATTACAAGATGTAATTGTTTACAATCCTCTGCTCTCTTTAGTAAGTATAAGAGAGTTCCTCTCCCTTAGGGATTTAAACCTCTTTTCTCTTTCTTTATTAAACTTCCTATAGGTTTTTTCCTTTTAAAAGCTATTTAAGGCTAATCTAAGCTAGTTTTAGGTTAGATACTAATATTATTACTATAAGGTAATATATAAAATAACTCTAATACTAGATCCTATAAGTATACTAAATTCTATATGCTTTTAGCTTTAATTTACCTAGGAAAACATTACTTTAAAGCGCTTCCTAAGGAAGTCCCTTACTATAAAGTAATTAAAGTAAGCTATAAGTAAGGGTATTAGTGTAAGTCCTTTACCCTTATTCTAGGGCTATTATATAGCTAATTTAGCGTAGCTAGGTAATCCTAAGGGGATTTAGTACGTGTTTTATAAGACTTATTTAGTTAAGACTCTAGGGTATTAGTGTTATATTATTATTAGTATAGTTAGCGCTAGTTTAAATTTAACCTAGGAGTAAGGCTAATAGATATAAGTAAGGCTATTAATAAATATGTGTTTTAATTACTAGATTTAAAACAATATATATACTAAGGTAGTGTGTGCCTCTAGTCTAAGTCTCCTCTATTGCTAATCTATTACTAGGTAAAGTTAGCTAGTCTTCGGACTAAGCATTAGTGGTTAACTAAGACTTAGGCAGCTATAGCGGCTAGGGGTAGTGTGAGTGCTGCGGTGTCAGGGCGGTTCCAGGCGCTAGAGCCTTATAGTAAGCTTAATAAATTTCTCCTTAAGAAAGCGAATAGTTTATATATTATTATATTTAATCTTAAGGGTCTTATCTCTAAGGCATAGGCCTACTTCCTAATATAGCTATTAGAAGGTAATTAGCTCTTTGCTATAGTGTAAGATTACTAGGAGCTTTGCCTCTATAGAGGAGGTTATAATAGTCTTTTATTTACTTACTTTAAAGAGCATAAGGCCTTTAAAGAGCTTTATAATATATCCCTATAAGCTTCTTTAAGTAACTAAATTATTAGTAAAAGAAGCATTACTATAGGCTTTAAGTTTAGGGTTATTACTATTAAATTTAATTATAAGGTCTGCCTATATATACCTATACTTTAGGGCTTTTTCTACTACTTCTATATATTATAGTCCTAGCCTCTAAAGATACTATAATAGTTATAAGGCTATAAAGGAAATATTAGGCCTTATAATAATTATAGGGTATAGTAAGGTGCTAACTAGAGATTAATATCTCTTTAAATCCTTCTTATTAATATTACTATTATAGGGATTAAGTGGAATATTAGTTATAGGAGTGGTTAGCCTCTTAGCTAGGACCTTTATATTAAATTTAATTACTACTTTGTTCTAATAGGACTTTTAATTAAGCTATAATTACTTATTTTTATAATCTCTAATAATTTTAATACTAAAGAACTATTATAGCTCTTTAAGGTCTTTAATATTATACTTCTTAAAGAGCCTCTCTTTTAATTCCTTATAAAGATAGGCCTTTCCCTTAGTAAATAAAGCTATAAGGTTATTGATTTTTAAATTTTTTTTTGTGTCATTAGTTATAGCTAATGCATCTAATTAATCATAACACATAATTATTACTAGCAATACCTAGCTAGTAAAACAATTAATATCTAAATACTTATAGCTATAGTAATAAATAAAACCTATAATAGGTATAAGCTCTAAGGTTATAAATACAGGGGCTATAAGGTTAAAGCAAAGTTTATAATAAACTTTATAGCTATATTAGCGCAAGATATAGTTATAATTCGCGACCGCAGTCAAACTCAAATTCGTTCGAGTTTTACTCACAAGCTATAAGGTTATTAATATAAAAGAAAATAATTAATCTATCTTTAATAAATATATAAGAGTCCTTAAATATCTATATAAAGCCTTTACTAACTAAGTAATTAATTAATTCCTTTATCTAAAGAAGGAAGCTCTATATAGTTTATATACTATATATAGGAGCTTTAAATAAGCTTGCTTATCTCTATAACCTAGAGGTATCTTATAGTAAACCTCCTTATTAAGCTTTAAATTTAGGAAGGCTATAATAAAGTTATATTAGTAAGCTTTAAGGTTAAAGAAGTATAAGATAGCTATTAGGAGCCTAAAGGTAATACTAGCTAAGGTAATAGCTTAAGTTAAAAGGTACCCTTTAGGTTAATAATTCCTAAGAATATAAAGCTAAGCCTTATACCTTAAAAGATAGCCTTATTAATTTAATTTATAGGTAAATACCTAAGTAAAGCCTAGAGGCTTAATATAGCTTAGGATCTTTAATTTACTAACTTTAATAGTAACCTTACTATTTATTACCTTATTATACTCTTTATCCCTTACTTTAATAAAAGCCTTTTCTTTAAGATACTTAGCTAAATAATTATAATAAGCTAAAGGTAAAGGAAGCTTAGTTATATATAGCTTTACTTTACTTTTAAAGCTTAAAGTAAAGGTAATAGTAAATACTTTAAGGTTATTATTATTATTAAGATATATAAAGGTCTCTTTTTCTTTACTTATTTCTAGTGTATTAAGAAAATTATTAATACTTAATAGTTTATAATCTAAAAATTTACTTATTAGCCTAGTAAAGTTAAAGGAGTAAGAAGTATTATTTTCTCTTATTCTTTCTTTTTTTCTTTAAGATCTAATTAATTATAATATTATAGTATCTCTTATTATTAAATTAGTAGTAAAGGGTCTAGTACTTATAAAAGCCTTATATTTATATCTTTAACCTTATAATCCTCTATAAGCTCTTAAAGGAGATATCTTTTAGGCTCTTTTTCCTTAATTAAAAAGTACTTTTCTTAAGTATAGTAAATTAACTTATTAAAAGTAATATAGCTTAATAAGAACTAGTAATTCCTTTATATAGTAAGCACTTAAATTTAATATTAGGTTATAGAGAGGTAGCTAGCTAGATATCTAATATAAGCTCTTAAAGCAAGCTTTAGACCTATCTTTCTAAGCTTATTATAAGTTATTATAAAGGCCTTATAACTAAAAGCTTATAGGTATTTTAGTAAAGCTTCTAGCTTCTTTAAAAGGTAACTCTATTAAAGCTTATTCTCTTATAGCTATTTATTTAGGGCTTAATATAGTAATAGCTAGTCTAGAGACTTCTAAGGTATTTAATTAAGGATATAAATAGTTACTTTTACTACTATAGGCTAGAGGTTCTCTAGAAAGCTTACTTAAGTTATAAGAGTTATTATAGCCCTTATTATTACCTCTCTAAACTATTTAGCGTGCCTATTTTAATATAGGTAAGCTAGGCTAGACTTCCTAATAATAATACCTCTTTTAATAACCTTTACTTCTTACTTTTTAGTCTAGAAGGTAGTTTCCTTATCTATAATAATAATAGCTATATAAATACTAAAAGCCCTTATATAGTAAGCTTTTAATTAATTAAAGTAAAGTATAATATTAGTCTTTAAGGGAATTATAAAGATATAATAAAGCCCTATAGTATAGTAAGTAAAGAGAGTAATATAATAGTCTTTATTATAGCCTAGTAATTAACTAAAGAGATTAAAGGTTATAACCTAAAGAGATCCTAAGGGTAGTAAATCTATCTATAAGACTTATAATATCTGCGTCTATGCCTTAGCTATATAGTAAATCTTATATTTACCCTTACTTCTTTTCTTTAATAGTAATTAAAGGTTACTAATTACTTAATCTATTACTTCCTTACCTAAATAAGCTATTCTTATATACTAAAGGTTTACTATTATAGTTATTAAAGGTCTTAGGTTATAAGAATTACCTCTAATAGTAAAAGCCTTACTAGGACTATCTCCCTTAATATATAGCTATATACTAATAATTATTATCCTAAAGATCTTATAATTACCTCTAGCTAGATTTATTATAATGCCTATAAGGTTATCTTACCTTATACCTTTATCTATAAGTAAGTTAAGTAATATAAGGTTTATAAAGAAGCTTAGTTAGTATTAGGCTTTTAATAAAGTAAGGGTTTAACTATTTATTAGGATAATCTAGGCTATACTAACACTATAAGCCTTAGTAACCCTATACCTAGCTTTAATACTTAGTTAGTTACTATAATTTAGGTTAATAAACTAGCGTTTATTATTAAAGATATAAATTAAGGTGCTACTATTAAGTATTACTTATAACTTTCCCTAGGTATAAAAGCCTTTACTAATAGTTATATAACTATAAATATAGTATTTTCTTTTTCCTTACTTTTATAAGCGCTATTCTCCTTTAACTATATATTATAAGCCTTTTATATATTATTAGGTTAATAATTTATAACTTCTTTAGCCTTTTTAATTAATTCTTATTAATATTCTAATTCTTTAGTAAGTAAAGTATTCTATAGGTTTTCTAAGAGTTCTTTAACTTCTTAACCTAGTGCTTCTTATAATAAATATAAGGCTTTTTTACTCTTATTATTAGTATTCTTAGTCTTACTATTAAGAGTTAGCTTTATACTAAAAGTCTCTTTAATTTTACTTTAAGACCTTCCTTATGCCTTTATTAGGTACTTAATTCTTATAATTATACTATAGAAGTTAAGAACCCTTCCTTTTACCTTTACTATAAAAATTAATAAGTTAATTTAGGCTAAGATTAAAGGGAATTAAGCCCTAATAGTATTATTAACTATTTTAATAAGTAAGTTACCTTTAGTAATAGGGTAATTTACTTAAAGGCATTACTTATAGCTAATTAAGGTATTAGTAAGCTACTTATTAATATTAACCTTTATAAGGCTTTACTTAATAGTCTTATTAAAGTTAACCTTAGTATAATACTTAATAGTCCTTATTAAGGGTATTATATTTTATACTAATTCCTAAGCTTTTTATAAAAAGAGATATACCTTAGAGTTATTTACTTATATTTATTTCTAAGTGTGATAAACTAGCCTTATAGCTACTGCATATAAGCGTTTAAAGTGAGAATATTATTCTTATAGAAGAAGAAAGGAACTATACTAGTAATTATATAAAGCCTAGATTTATAGTAACTTATATATAGCTTATATATAGTTTATATATAGCCCTAACCTAGCTATATATAGTTTATATACTTTCTAAAGCTATACTTAACCTAAGCTTATAGCTTAAGTTTATAATATACCCCTTACTTACCCCTTACTTTTCTTCTTCCCTTTTACTATATAAATATAGGTAAATAATAAATATAGTCCCCTTATATATAAGCCCCTTTTTAGTATAAGTAAGGGTATTTCTTAGTAAGTAAGGTAGCCCCTAGGGCTATAGATTCTTTATATAGGCTATAAAAATTTTTAGTATAAGTTTACCTTACCTTAACCTTTCCCTTTATATAAGTAAATTTACTTTAACCTAACTTTATCTTTAATAACACTAGCCTATTCTTTTTTAAACTTACCCCTTACTATTTTTATACTTTATTTAGTTTCTTACCCTTACTTTAATTTTATATCTTAATATTTATATACTAAATCCTAACTTTACCTTAAATAACTCTCTTATTACTTACTACTTATTAGAAAATTATATAATATATTACCTTTATTTATCCTTAGCTAGCTTTTATAAATATAAATAAAATACACTCTAACTAGAGCTAGACCTATGCCTTTAGAAATATAAATATTCCTATTTTCCTTATAATTCCTAACTCTTTTATCCTTATTATTATTATAATATCTCTTTATATATTCTTTTTACTTTCTTTTATTAAGCTTAAACTTCTCTTTTTACTTCCTTTTACCTTTACTATAACTAATATTATTATTACCTTATTTACTATTACCTTTACTTTACTTTTATCTCTTTTTTCTTCTTTTTTTAGCCTAAGTAAGGGTACTTATTTTAGTAAGTATATCTTAGAGAGTAACTCTAATAATAAGGCTCTCTTTAATAATAAAGAGTATAAGTTTCTTTATAGCTTATATATAAATATAATCTCTAAATAAAAAGAAAATATACTTATACTTTAGGTATAAATTAAGCCTATAGCCTATACTAAGTTATATAATATTTATATATTTAGGAAATATACTTATATAGTGCTAATTCTAAGCTATATTATACTTTTAAGTATTTAAAAACCTTTTAGCTATTAGCTAGGCTATTAAATCCCTAGCTATAAAGTAATTTAGCTTTATTAAGGGATATTATATTATCCTTACTAAAACCTTTATTTACTATTATAAATATTTTAATAGTATACTTACTATTACTTAAATTAATCTTACTAAGGTATAGCCCTTAGCTTTCTCCCTTATAGGTATTACTTATACCTAAGGTACCTTTAAGGTATAGTAACTTATCCTTATATAAACTATACTTACTTACTATAGATAAAATAATATAGTTACTAAATTCTTCTATAGTATAAGCAGAGCATTGTTGTATTGTATTGTATTGTATTACCCTATGTATTGTATTGTGTATTGTATTGTATTAAAAATACAATACAATACAATACAATGTATTATTAGGGGAAAAGAAAAGTGGGGTATTATATATATCTATTATATAGTAGATTTCTAAAGTAATCTAACTAAGATACCCTTATTTTTTAATATAATTTATTAATTTATCTATAGATTTATAAAGTTTTAGCCTATTTAAAATAATAAGCTAATTATAAGTGCTTAGTAGCTTAATATAATATTTTTAGGCTTAATTTTTAATATTGTTTTTACTATATTATAAAGGTCTTTTAACTTAAATACCTATTTTTTAGATTTATTATCCTTTTTAGTGTGTTTTTCTAGCTTTAATTAAAATATTTACCCTAAAGAAATTATTTATTATTATATATAAATAAGATTATAATTCTAAAAATAATATATTTATATATATTAGGGTTTTATTATAAAGAGAGAATTTTAAATTATCTAATAATAGGTTCTTTAGCTTTATAACTATTTTATTATAATTATAAATAATTACTTTAACTTTTTAGCCTTCTTAACCTAAAAGAAAAGTAAAACCCTAAGTTTATACCTAGGAAAAGCTTATAAAAAGTTAAAAAGAATTTAAAGCATTATATATAAGCTATTTTTAATATATATTATATATTTTCGTTAGTTAATAAAAGTGGGTCCACTTAGTTATTATTAACTTATCTATAGCTTTTTTACTTAGTAATGTGATTTTTACTTAAAATAAAGAGATATTATAAAAGTGGGCCCTTAAGTGGGTTTACTTAGTGATTATTAACTTATCTATAGCTTTTTGCTAAGTAATATGATTTTTACTTAAAATAGAGATCTATTATAAAAGTGGGTCTTAAGGGGTCCACTTAGTGATTATTAACTTATCTATAGCTTTTTTGCTTAGTTATATAATTTTTACTTAAAAGAGGAATCTATTATAAAAGTGGGTCTTAAGTGGGTCCAGTTAGTTATTATTAACTTATCTATAGCTTTTTGCTTAGTAATGTGATTTTTACTTAAAATAGAGAGATATTATAAAAGTGGGCCCTATAAATTATACTATTAACTTATTTATAGCTTCTTTACTTAGTTATATAATTACTTCTTTATAAAGAGGTATTTCTTAGTAATTATACTAGGACTTACTTTTAAATAGTATATTATAATTACTATAATTACTATTATTATAATTTAAAAAATATAAAAGAGAAAATTATTTTATTTTATTAATATTTTAAAAACCTTAAAATACTAAATAAATAAAATATCTAGCTTTTTCTATAGTAATTTCCTTATATTTCCTTATATTTATATTTTCTTGCTTTATTAATTATTTAATTTTAATTAAACTATAACACAAATAATATTATAAGTATTATAAGCTATTATAAGCTACTATAAGCTATTATAAGCTATTATAAGCTATTATAAGCTATTATAAGCTATTATAAGCTATTATAAGCTATTATAAGCTATTATAAGCTATTATAAGCTATTATAAGCTATTATAAGCTATTATAAGCTATTATAAGCTATTATAAGCTATTATAAGCTATTATAAGCTATTATAAGCTATTATAAGCTATTATAAGCTATTATAAGCTATTATAAGCTATTATAAGCTATTATAAGCTATTATAAGCTATTATAAGCTATTATAAGCTATTATAAGCTATTATAAGCTATTATAAGCTATTATAAGCTATTATAAGCTATTATAAGCTATTATAAGCTATTATAAGCTATTATAAGCTATTATAAGCTATTATATTAACTATATATAGCTTATAATTAAGAAATTTAACTTTAAACTAAAAAAAGAAAAAAATACAAACAATACAAAATAATACATGTATTGTATTGTATTGTAAAATTTCTAATGTATTGTATTGTAGTGCAATGCTCTGAGTATAAGAACTATAAATAATAGCCTAACCTAATCCCTCTTTACCTAGGAAGTAAGTAATACTAATATATAGTAAATATTAGCTAATACCTATGCCTTAACTAAAACTATTATAAAGCTAGCTTATACCCTTACTAAGGAGTATTACTAGTATAAGGAGAAGTATAGTAATCCCCCTTTTCTAAATATTTTTATCTTTCCTTTATTTTTCTTATTTTTCTTATGTTTTTAGTAAAAAAATAGCACTATAGCGCATACACACTAGAAGGTAAATAGGCGCCTTAATATTTTATAGGTAAATTAAATTATACCCTTTTAGGACTATTATTTATTTATATATTGCCTTATTATAACTTAAATTAGTTTAGTGCCTCTATATTTTATATACTTTCTAATAACTCTTAAGTAAGCTATATATATCCTTTTTATTTAACTAAGATATTTTAATTTAATCCTTAACTTAGTATGTTTTTAGCTATAAGAATTTTCTTTACTTATTACTTTAAGAGATCTTTATTAGTATTTATTATTACTAGTTTTAGTAAGGGCTACTTATTAGCTAGGTTTTAACTTAGTAATAGATTATTTACTACTTACTATACTAAATCTATATAAAAGATAAGGTATAATTCCTTAGAATATTTAGTTTAATAGTTAAAGGTATAAGGACCTTAACTACCTTATACTTAGCTATAACCTAATTTAGTTTCTTATAAGGGTAATTTATCTTAATATTTTAAAGGCTTAACTATATATAGTTCTTAACTTAGAAATATTTTACTAGTTTAATAGCTACTATTTATATTCTCCTATTATTACTACTAGATAAAAGCTATTATAGCTTATATTAGATTTATACTATTCTTTAGGTATTATAAGAAGGCCTAGGCCCTTCCCTTTACTAAGGTAGTAAATAGCCTTATAGGTAATAACTCCTAAATTATAGGTATATTAAAGCTATATAAGGCTATATTTACGCTAACTCCTATTACTAATAAATCCCTATTATTTAATACTAGCTAATAAGCTAGTAAATAATCTAGCTACTTAAACTAAGAGAAGGATAGTATTACCTATAGTATTACTTATACTTCTTAGTTAGCTCTCTTTATACTACTATTTATCTAAGGGTAGTATAATATAAAAAGTAATTATTATATACTAACTTTCTTATAAAGCTTAGTCTAGAAAGTACTAAGCTAGTTTAACTTATAGTCTATAACAATTTATATAGGAAACCTATAGAATTACTACTAGTAATACTTAAATTATTTTATATATACCTTAGCCTTTATTAATATTATTACCTCTAGTTATATATACTTAGATAGTTTATCTATAATAACTATTAAGAACTATAGATTATCTTAATCTTAGGCTAAAAGGTTAGTTATAAAGTTAATAGATATCTATAACTAATATCTATTAGGGGTAGGATTAGCTTTAGTAAGCCTTATTATAGCTACTAGCTTTTCTATCCCTTATAGTAGTAATAATTCTATATAAAATAAGCTATATCTTATAATATACTATCCTAATAAAAGTCTCTTTAAAGCGCCTTAAAAGTTATATTCTAGCCTAGGTAACCTAGTAAGGGTAAGTTATAAATATATTAAATTAGTATTATAGTTAATAGTTCTTATTTAGGAACCTATATTTACCCTTAAAATTAAAGCACCCCTTTTATACTAATCTAATAATTTGTAATTTACTCTTTAGTGTTAGTAGTATTTAGAAACTTCCTAGCTTTAGCTATAACTATATTAAGCTATAACTTATAAGATTTATCCTAAGTTATAAACTAATCCTATAGAGATTAAAGGTAACTATTTAAAAATATTAATATTCCTATAAAGACCTTATTTACTACTATAATAAGTCTAAGGCCTATATATAGTTATCCTTATTTAAAACTAAATTTTATAAGACTTATTACTAAGTATATAATTAATGCCTTTATTTTTTTATCTCTAGCTTATTTAGGTAATATCTTAATAATATATCTAGTTACTTTACCTATATACCTAGTTTATATTATAAATAAAAGTTAAAAAGCACTAGTATTTTTACCTATTATACCTATTATTCTAATATTTCCTTAGGGCTATAAAGTACTTTAGGTTCTTATAGTTTATTAATATTATAAATAGCTTACTTATACTCTATAGCTTTACTAACTACACTCTAAGGTAAGAGATAATTACTAATAGTTCCTTATTATATATAGTATAATTCTATTAAGTAAGCTATAATTAAGCTAAATAGTAAGCTACTAGATATAAAATACTATTATTACTAAACTAAAAGAGATAGCTACCTAGTGCTATTTCTAAATAATTTACTTTTACTAATATATCTTTCTTAGGGTTTTATTAGGTTAGAATAAAATATAATATAAAGGCTACCTTTAAAGCTTTAAAAGCCTTATTATACTTATTTATCTAGTAAAAAGGTATTTTCTTTTTATTAGGTTAATAAGGGGGCTTATAATATTAGAGAATCCTAGTATAAAGTTATAATAGAAGTTAGTAAAACTAAAAACCTATAAATACCTTAGACCCTTATTAAAGCCTTCTAATCCTAAATTACTATAATCTTCTCTTTATCTAGGTAAATTACCTTCCTTACTTAAATAATAAACCTAAGGTACTTAACCTCCTTAGTAATAAAGATATATTTCTTAATATTTAGGTTTAGACTAGCTTATTATAGCTTAAATAGTATACTATAAACCTTTTATATATAGTCCTTTTATAATTTACTTAAGTAAACTAAAATATTATTAAGATATATAGTAATATAGTTACTAAGGATATTACTTAAGGCACTATTAATATACCTCTAAAAGGTTATAAGTATACTTATAAGCCTAAAGGAATATACTAACTATTTAAATAATCTAAATCTTATATAGAATACTATCTAATATTCTTTGCCTTTAGTAACTTATATATAATAAAAAGCTAATTATATATCTAGCTTTATAAATTACCTTACCTTAGATAATAAGTATAATATTTCCTTTACTAGTAGTAAGAGGTAATAGTCTTATTTTATAATCTTATTTAAGGTATAATAGTTTATATAAAACCTCTAACTACCCCTAGGCTTCTTTATTAATAATACTAGAGTTATTACTAATAATAAACTTACTTAAATCTAACCTTTATTTATTAAGTCTATTACTTACTTTTAGATTTTAAGTAAATATTCTTAAGGTATATTATATAAAGGTACCTATAGTAAATCTAGTTTATTTCTATTTATATCCTATTTTAGATAGATATAGTAGTCTAACTTCCTTAGTATAGTAGTAAGGTATTTACCTTACTTTTTAGAAATAAATCCTTAAAGTCCTATAATACTTCTAGTAAGGAAGTAAAAAGCTCTTACTCTATAGCCCTTAGTATTATATTAATTTATAGGATAAATATAATTTTATATAAACTTATAGTATAAAGCTAAATATATTCTTTTTACCTCTTTACTTAATATACTATTCTTATAAAGGTTAAACCTAGAATAAATACTATAGGTTAGTTAACTATCCTATTAGCTATAGCTTATATTTATAAGTTATTTACTAATCCTATATATACTTATTAGTATATTATATCTAAGTTAATTCTATTTCTTTTTATTTATAGTGTACTAAGGATTAGTTACCTTATTAGCCCTAGGATTATATATGCTATAATTAGTGTTTCTTATCTATCTAAATCTAACTAAAAGTAAATAATATATAATATAAATAAATACTTCTTATAGCTTTCTTTTCCTCCTTATTTTATACTAACTACTATATAAACTAACCTCTTAGTTAGTAAAGAGAGGTATTCTAATTAAAGTTTTTAAACTAGATATTTACTTATAGTAATATAGTAATTATAACCTATATTAACTTAAGTATTTATAAAGGTAGTCTTATTAATTAAAGTAAGAATTAAAAAGAGAAAGGAATTTATATTTTATTAAATCTCTTTAAAGTCCTTATTAGTAATAGCTATATACTATAAATTCTCTTTATATCTTTATCTCTTATCCCTTATTAAATAACTTAATAAAGGGATTACTCTTTTCCTAATTACTTTATAGATTTAATATCTAAGTTAGTAAAGGTTATATTCTTTATATTATAAATATTAATAGATAACTTCTTTTATAAGTAAATAGTAAGGTATAAGAAGTATACTAATATAAAATATTTAAAGAAGCTACACTATAAGCATTTACCCTTATTATAGTGTATATTAAGTATATCTTAAGTAACCTAGTTAGTATATTTCCTACCCTTTTATTACCTAACTTTTACTATTCTATAAACTTTCTAAGTCCTTACTAGGCTTCTATAATACTTATAAATTAAATATTAGTTATTAGTATATCCTTATTTTATACTTTCTTAGCTAGATTAGGTATATAATTACCTTACTTATATATCTAGTATTTCTTCTTTAATTAGTAAGACTTAATATTAAGTATAATACTTTAAAACTAGGCTACTATAGCTATATAATTAGCCTAGGGTATATCCTATCTAATACTATAGTTTTATATTTACTTATTTAGCACTATATATAGCTTAGCTAACTTTACTAACTTTACTTAACTAAGTCCTTTAGTAAGCGCTAGCTTTTATTTAAAATAAATATAAAAATTACTAAATTATTTATTCTATTACTATATTAACTAGTTAAGTTTTATAATAGCTAATTCCTATTAATAAGGATTATTAAATATCTTTACTAAGTATTTAAGAAACTAAGGTAAGTTATAGTAAATAAGATATTCTTTTTTAAAAAGGGTATAACTTATATATAAACCTTAGGTAATAAGTTCTAGTATATAAAATACTACTAGTCTTAGTTATCCCTAATAAATACCTTATTTAATAGTAACTTATAGGCTATAAGACCTCTTTATACTAAGAATAAGACCTTTTACTATTAAATAAGAGACCTATAGGTAAAGGCTTATATTTAGATTAAGGTAGTGTAAGTACTATATTATCTCTTTCTATAAGGTAAGTAATTTACCTTACTTATTACTAAATTAGTTTCTAAAGTAATAATAACTTATTAGTGTTTATTTTATTTAGTAGTAATAGTATATTTACTAGTTATTATATTTCTATAATAAAGAATAATATATATAATAAACTAGCCTTATAGCTATTATATATAAGCATTTAAAGTAAGAATATTATTCTTATAGAAAAAGAAAAGAACTATACTAGTAGTTATATAAAGCCTAGATTTATAGTAACTTATATGTAGCTTATGCGCAGTCTGCGTATAGCCTTAACCTAGCCACATATAGTCCGCGTACTTCCTAGAGCTATACTTAACCCAAGCTTATAGCTTAAGTCTATAACACTAAGTATTATAATAAACTAATTATAGTACTCTCTTATAGTCTTTAAAAGGCTCTAATACTAACTATTAAATACTTAATATTACTTACTAAGGACTATATACTAAGTACTATCTTTAGTATTATTAGGTTATTAAGAGTATTTAAAGTATCTTTCCTTAATTATACTATCTTTAGAGAAGCTTCTTAGAGGTTATTACTAAGCGCTAGTAAGCCTAAAGGCTAAGGCTTATAAGTATATTTAAGGCCCTTTAGCTTTATTAGCTTTTAGTATAGTAATTACTATAGCTATTATTACTTTTCTTTTACTAGAGTTTCTTTTCCTATTAGGATTAGTAACTTTAGTAAGTAATCTAGCTATATAATTAACTCTAGGTTAATAAAGATTTAGATTTTATCTTTAATAGCTCTTACCTTTATTATCTTAAACTATAGGTCTTAGTAATAAGGTTCCTATAGCTTAACTACTAGCTTATAGCCCTTTATAATAGCTTCCTTAGATATTATAAGAATATCCTATATTATTATAAATTTAAACTTTAATTCTTATAGGTTTTCCTTATATACTAGGGTTACTTAATTATAATATTAATAAAAGTATTAAATTAAGCCTCTTTTACCTAGGGTATATAGGTTATTTAGAGATTAAATAATTAGTTAACTTAATAAATAGTACTAATTAGGAAGAGGCTTATAATTTTTCTTTATAAATACTAAGTAATTACTACTATATTAGACTATAAAGTGTGAGAACAATGATAGCTAGGCAAGAGGTATGGGGGCTCTGGTATATTGACTGAGGCTTGCTAGGTCTAAGTATGTTGTGCGTGCGAGTCGCTGACTTATAGCTAGCGGCTCGCCAGTGTCACGTGGACCTAGCCCTAGGGTCTGGCTTGCCCGCGGGGTGCGCTAGTGCACCTTGTGTTGTGAGTGGGGCCTCACATAAAGCTAGGGTTTAATATAGCTATATAAATTAAGTTATTTAACCCTATAAGAAGGTATAAATAGCTACTTAAATAGCTATATACTTATACTATAAGGGGTGTAATTTACCTATATAAAATATACTATATAACTACTAAGGCACTAGAAAAGAACTAGGGCTCTAGGGCCTTATGTCTTAGTAGTTAAATGCAGTGACTATCGCGTACTAAGGGAGGGCGCTCTGACTGTGGCTCTGACAGAGAGCGACAAAAAGAGTATGACAGGGCAAATTTGCATTTGCCCTGCGATCTATTGACACTGAAGCGACGCTGGAATCGACCATCTAAGACACGGCTCACAATGTAGACGGAATGGGCAGTTTTGGACGGCGATCTTCGGCGGCTGAGGTGCTGCCGAAGACGGACTTGGCTCTGGCTAGTCCATATTTTCAAGATGATGAATGAGTCGATGGCGTACCTAGTTTGATGAAAGATTTCTACTCCGTATCATGGCCGGGGTTTCGCTGCGTGGCATGTGCCTGGCCCGATTTTGTTGGGGAAGGTGCAGTTGCACCACTGACTCGACGAGAACCATGACCATGACCGTGACCACCACATCCAGAAACAAAAAAACAAGAAAAAAAGAAAAAAAGATGATGTAGCGAATAGCTGGACCCAGCTGCCCAGCTGCAGACGAACGAACCAGCGAGCCAACGAACGATGGGTCGGTCGGTATGGCGGGAACCAGGGACGAATTGAGACCGATGGGGATGGGAAACTGTGGGAAAAAGAAGAAACTGTGGCTCCATGTAATGTATGTAATAATAGTCCGTAATCCGTACGGAGTACTCAGTGCTCCTCTTAGCCTCCGCAGCAGGATGGCAGGGTGGCAGGTGGCAGGTGGCAGGTGGTGGCAGGGGAGGGACTCCGCTCCGTCACATGCTCACCCCCCGTCGCTGTCAGATCCGTCGTGCGCTTTGTCGTGAAACCGCCTCTCCCTTTGATCCTCTCGAGTCGGTCTTTACGTCTTGTGTCTTGCGACTTGCGTCTTGCGCCCCAGCACAACTCACTAATTGCAAGTCTGGTGCAGTGCAGTGCAGTTCGTGCTCTTCCCTTGGCCATCTTCTCTTCTTTTCCCACCAACTCTGGCAGACCCTTGGTTGGGCCTTGGCTTCTGATCTAGCAAGCAAGAAGCGCCTTGTCAATACTCCACACCCCAGACAAACCCTGCCATCCCCATCCCCTACGTCCGTAGAGAGGAACGTCCTTGACGCTTGCTTCTTTGGACAAGCATTGCCGCCAATCCGTCATACCAGACTTATACCTCCATCGTTCTCTTCTCCTACTCGCCGACCTTGATCTTGATTTCGATTTGCATTCCCATCGCCACGGCGCCGCTGCTTCAATGCAGTTTTCACCCCTCCCGATTTCGATACTCTGTCGACCCGGCTTCCCCCTCTGGCCCGTCACGACAATGACAAAATGCTACCGTCCATAAGCTCCGTCACCGGCGTTCACACTCTTCGCGGCGAGGCGAGCCGCGATGATGTGAATCGTCAACCCTCACACCAATCATTTAACAATCGGTCGCCGCTGAATGGTCCCTTGGCTTATCGACAACCGCCTCCTCCGATGAACTCGCACCGGTCTGACAGCCCGGCCACAACGATGGACCTGGACGGAAGTAATAGCGTCACCAGTGCTCCGTCACCCGATCGATACAGTTCAAACAACAGTGTGAACCTAGACGATCCCGATGTGCGACTTGCAGCAGAAGCCCTCGGTGACTTGCGAGCCGGTATGTCCAATACTTGAGCCTCATTATTGGGACTGATCATGGGTGTCCAGGTCCTTTGCAAAAAGGATTCGCAATATCACGTGCTAATGCATTTCTAGACTTCATCTCCTCTCCACCCGATGCCACCGGCCTTACAACGTCAAGTCCGAAGCTCAATGGCCACCAGAGAACGCCATCCTCGTCGCAAACAAGATCCCCCACCCTGAACCCTTGTTGTCGCTTTTGACAACAGCTCATCCGTTCGTGGCCAGTACCATCGGTGGTGCAAGCACGGCATATGGAGGCGCAAAGAACTTCTCGCCACGTTTCAAATCAGGTGCCGAATATGTTGAAGGCTACCTCACTCCCTGGCCAAGACGGTCAACTCCGTTGGCCGTGTGACTGGTGTCGAGGGCGGCGTTCGATGGTTTCTTGGCAATAGACGGCAGGATGGCAGTGCCATCAGCAACGGCAATTCGAAGAAGCGGCGAAAAGTTGGCCAAGGAGATGAAGGTGCCAACAAGAAGACCAGGGAAATGACCAACGGGGAAATCGACATGTCTCCATCCACCCCCGGAACGATCGAAGATCATCGTCGGCAAGCACGGTGGACACATTGCCAGCCTATGACGAGATGCGATCCCCAGCATACAGCGAGACAGCACCGACCTCACAAGAAACTCCTCGCTCTTCTCCAGTCAGTGGATCCTGGCAGTCTCGCCTCATCATGTCGACATCCGGACTCAGCGTTTCAATGAGCGCCGAGAGCCTCAAGAGCTTGAGATACTGTCTCATGTGGCTCCGCTGGACTAATGACCACATGGGCCAGGTGATTGGGAATTTGAAGACGACCTTGGAAGAATATGAACAAAACGCCGAGGCGCACCGAGCGACCTTGGGCTCCATGGATGCACAGCAGAACGGTGATGGAGCCGACTCGGAAAAGAAGCAACCCAATAGACGCACGCCGGAGCAAGCCCGTACGGAACTGACAGCCAAGATCAACACGCTCAAGGTCGATGTGCTTAGGACGCTTCAAGAGACCATCAACACCGTGTCCAAGTACGCCGGGGGTGCGTTGCCTGAAAATGCGCGCATCCTCGTGCGCCGCCATCTCACTAGCCTGCCCCAACGCTTCCGCATGGCGAGCATGACCCAGACCGCAGCCAACGGCGACAAGGATAGCGATTCTGGGGTGCGAGAGGGTGCTCAAAAGGTTTTGGTATTGGCCAAGGAGGGATTGGAGATGGTGACGCAAATCACGGGCGTCTTGGACGGCACCATTGTCAGCGCTGAGCAGTGGTGTGAGCGCATGGGAAAGCGAAGACGACCCATGAATGACAGCGATCAGCTCGAGTCGTCGTCGCCTCGCTTTGTTGCGCCCGCTACGGCTGCCGAATCCAACGGCGATGTAAAGATGGCCACATGATCTAGGCTTCACGATCGACCGCCTTGATGGTGGACGAGGTTGGCAAGCATTCTGGCCAGTAATGCTCCAACAGAACATACTCAACCAACGACGAAACGAATTCGGTTAGTCAGAAGCACTTTTGAAAAACGTTGCTGAAGAGCTGCGGCGTTGGTGTTCGGGACATGGGAATCTTTTATGACGTTTCTCCATTCCCTGTGGATAATTGAAAACCGTACCTGGCCGTGTATTCCGCACAAAGACGCGTGTCACTTTAACTCATTTTTTTGCCATCTCGCGCAAATGCTTTGACTTCTTCTTTTTTTTTTAGGACAAGATACCTTGAGTGTTTTATGTTGTCTTCTTTGTTTGGCGACGCGAGAAAGAAACTGTTAGGAATTACTGGGACCATTCATTCATTCCACCGCCCTGGCCTCGGGAAAGGTATGACATTTGCGAACTGCCGTTTTGGCTTTTCCTTGTACTCACAAGGTGTCTTTCCCCTCTGTGTAACTCAATATGGCGCGCCGGAGGTCCGCGTCAGGTCTTGTTTTGTTTTGTCTATACATTGGCGTTGAGATCAGGGGCGAGCCTAGGATGGCCGGGAGTTGTGCAGGCATGTAAGCTGATTAAACACTTTTGTCCAATCTATTGAGTGAAAGAATGGCTGCTTGATTGTGTCTGCGGTAAAGTGATGTGTGTCATGCTCCTGAAAAGTAAAATGCCGTGTCACTGTGATGGTGTCAGTCATATCATGACTAGAGACGGGTCCTGCTTGGTGTACTGTAGAAGGGGACGTTGTGACTCATGTTGACAATTGCTGACAATTGTTTGCGGATATATCAAATAAGCTGCATCCATATGAAGAGTGCGCACCCCCAACCTTTTGGTCAATTTCAGTACTCAAGTAGCATTATCTGACGAAGAGCCGTGCCTCGGTTTTTTTTTTTTTGTTTTTTTTTTTTTTTTTTTTTTTCCGTCACAGGGACAAATGTGCATCGTACATTCGTACCACATCCGGCCATGTATTTCCCCAACAAACGTCTCCGAGCACGATTCTGAACCGAGAATGAGAATGAGAAACAGTAATCGCTATGAGCTCTGAGATAATGAAGAATCACAAATGTATCCATCTGCGCCGTGAACTCGGAGCCTGTATGCGCCGCAACGTTCCGTAGCACTGGTTCCTTCTCTCCTCTGGAAGCACGTATATGGGTATGTGGGCATACGTGTGAATGAATGCATGCTAGGTACGAGGTCTGGATAAAGGTAACGTGTTTGTCAACATGACTACTATATATTGGGACATGTGCGCTCGAGCAATAATATGAAGAAGAACGAATGCAAGACAAGAACGCAACCCACCACGTGCGTTGAAGGAAAAAAAAAAAACCGCCCTCACATCTACATGTGAAACTTGAGAGCAAACATGCCCGCCTCGATGCAATTCAGCACCACGTTTCCGGGCCAAAACCAGATATAGGAGCTCCAGGCCCCGCGGAAAGCCACCTCTGGCGCATCATCGCCGCACTCGGCCAGCAGTCAAAGTAGGCGAGTTCCTTCATCGTCCGGGATAGACGAGGCATCTACGACAGCGCAGGGCACGCCGTGACGACAGCGCACGCGCGGACCTGCATGACGGCGCGGACGGGAACGAGCATTATTCTTTCATCAAACGCTACCGGGCCCCCGACCATGATCGATCCT
This sequence comes from Epichloe baconii, assembly GCA_023650635.1. Lineage (NCBI taxonomy): Eukaryota > Fungi > Ascomycota > Sordariomycetes > Hypocreales > Clavicipitaceae > Epichloe > Epichloe baconii. Next base: position 421,977 of record CP097908.1, on the reverse strand, counting down.
GAGGAGCGGCTCTGGGCTGGAGGCGGCAGCTTGCTCGCCGGAGGGCCGTACACGTGGCACATTACGGATTTTGACCAGCGAAGGCATTTCTCAGTCACATACAGCCCGGCCGCACCGGTGCAAGACGTCGAGGAAACAGAGGACATCTGCCTGGCAAAGCTACGAGAGCACGTCGACGATCTCGGCGCGGATGTTTTGGGAATTCGCTTCTCGGACCCGGATGGGCCCATCACGGCATCTACCGACGAAAAGGACGACGTGACCTGGTACGTAAACTGCCACCCGCTGTCAGCGTTGAAGCTCCTTTCCCGGTCAAGACCATCCGTCCGCGTCGGGAGCTTGACTGAGCTCGACCGGTTAGGCCCGCAGGTGGACTTGGTGACGTACGGAGGAGATCCGACGGTCAGCGGCGCCGCGGACAACACGAAGGCTGCCTTCAAATACTGGTTCATAGCAAACGGCATGTTTCGAAAATGGTACGAGCTCCAATGCTGGAGTCGACTGCCGCGGGACCATCCGCACATCGTCCCGCTCGATGCCGTCGTGCTGGATGACGCCAGGGGGTGTCGTCGGGTTCACGAGCCTCCATGTTCCGGGCCGCACTCTTCGAGACAGCGCTGTAACTCGGCCGTTTCGCCTGGCGTGGCTGCAGCAGCTTCTGTCTGTCGTAGACGATCTCAACTACCGCTATGGCATCATGCACCAAGATATTGCCGCACGCAATCTGCTCATTAACAACAAGGAGAATCTTTGCATCTTTGACTTTAACTTCTCAGTCATGATCAAGGAGCACTACACACCGGACCGCGATGACTTTAAAGGCGTTGCCTTCACTTTATACGAAATTATTACTCTGGATGAGCATTTCCAGGAAGTGCCTCATGCGCAGCAAGACGCTGAAGCTTTGCTGCGGCTAGAGTGGGTGAAGCACCCGGACGTGAAACTGGATAGTCGCGTGCAGGCTTTTCGCCAAGTGCTGGACACGTGGATTACCAACAGAAGAAGGCGAGAATTCAAGGTCGTCGACACATGTATACAGTGGCCGTGGATGCCGCAGGAGCCACCAGCGCCAGTGCTGGCAAAGGGGCCGGATGGAGCTGTTGCAGGCACGGAAATGAGGTCTGTCCCGGTCTTGATTCGCGCCGAGCTGATGCAAATGAACGAGCCATTCTTCAGGTGGGAGCGGCCAGCAAGTTATCGGCTCAAAGACCTGCGGGAAAAGAACGACTCCCAGAGAGACATTTACGTGTCAGCTGGCCAAGAATCAACTGCGGTCCGAAACAGATGCGAGTCTGGAGGAGGACTGTGAGCGCTAAAACAAACAAATAAGGAACAGGCAGAAGTTAAACTATTCTATAATAAAAGCTTAAAAAGTAAGTTATTAAGAACTTTAAAAGCTTAGTAACTAATCAAGACATAATACTATAACTAAGATTTATATATGAATATGTTAAATAAATAGTAGTTTTATATAATTAGGAATTGGCTTTATAGCTGTTAGAACAAGCATAATATTAACTACGCTACGCGCCTTGAATTGCGGGTTAGCTTGCTTTGTTAGGAGTATGGAAGTGTAGAGGTTAAAGTGTTAGAAGCATAGAGGCAGAAAGGGCAAAGAAAGACAGAGAATATTTAATTCCCTTAGGTAACTCAGAGCCCTTAGCTTAGCTACTAGATAGCCACGTGCCTATAGGGTAGGGTATTGTGTGCTATGAGATGCGCGCCCACAAACACGCAATCGCAATGACAAGCACAAGGGATCATAAGGATAAATAACATAATAAGGGATAACAATATTAGTTATTAGGGCAAGGGGACTATTTAATCTATAAAGAGATTACCTATAGCTAGATTCTTTTAAGGTTCTTTACTATAATAAGACCTAAGATTTTTAAGCTTTATTACCTAGTATTACTATAGCTAAGATTATATTTACTTTTAAGAAAATAAATTAATAAGATTATTTCTCTAATTTAATTAAAAAGCCACTTCTAATCTAATAGACTATTTAATCTAATTTATCTCTATCTATAGAGATAGATTTAGCTATTATTATAATTACTACTATTAAGTTAATTAACCCTTTAGCGTAAGTGTAAGAATAATAATAGCTAGGCAAGAGGTATAGGGGCTTTAGTATATTAACTAAAGCTTGCTAGGTCTAAGTATATTATATATATAAGTCACCCTCCCGAGCACGAGGTAAAACTGCTTAGTATTTTACAGCCTATATTTGTTACTATGGCTATAAGTATTTGGATGTTAATTGTTTTACTAGCTAGGTATTGCTAGCAATAATTATGTGTTATAATAAATTAGATGCATTAGCCATAACCAGAGTATTGCACTGCAATACATTTGTATTGTATTTTCTTTTTAACAAATAATACATATCTAATCTTAAAAATATATAGAGATATAAAACTTCTTTTTTAGATAGATAACTAAAAACTACAATGTAGTTATATATAAAGTAAGTTTAAAAGTGGGCCTATTGCCTGTAAATTAGAAAACTATATTTCAATACATTTTAGCACTAAAAATACAATACAAATGTAGTTTTTCTAATTTACGGGCGATAGGCCCACTTTTAGGCCCACTTTTATATATAGTATTATTCTTAGAATTTATCTCTATAGGATTACGTAATTTATAGGATAATATCTTTAATTATAAGCTAGCTATAAAATTAAATATAAAAATACAAAATACAATACAATAAATACAAACAATACTCTGGGGCCTATAACTAATGACGCAAAAAAATTTAAAAATTAATATATATAAGTCACTAGTTTATAGCTAGTAGCTTACTTGTGGCTTCCTTCGGACCTTCGGACAATAGTTAGTCTAACTATGGCTAAAGAGTGGAGCCACTAAAGGGATACACATAATGTAATTAGTTATATTATAGGATACCCTACACCACTTATAGTGTAATACTATTACTACCTTACTTTTCACTTACTTTCTCTCCTAGCTAGATTTCTTTTCTTCTCCCTTTTCTTTTCTTTTTAGAAAATAGCTATTATTAACTTTATTAAATTTAACCCCTTTACACTAGTATAATATTCCTTAGTAAAACTAATACTAATTAGTAGTTAACTATAACTATAAATAAGTTAAGTATTATAAGAAAAGATATTTCTATAAATAATATAGCCCCTTACCCCTTAAGCTAATATATAAGCTATTTAAGTAAAGAGATATAACTATAAAGTATACTAAAGGAAAAGACTAGATCTTTAGACTTATTAGGCTTTTAAGAGACTAATTTATTAACCCTTAGGCCTTTAAAATATTATTATTAATTAATTAACCTTATTATCTATTATAAAAACTAACTAAATAACTAAGTCTATTGCTATAAGGTATTTTACTTAAATCTAATATTAAAAATAACCCTTAGCTAAGCTAGCTAACCTATATAACCTCTCTTTTATACCCTTTTTCTTTTTCTTTACTTATTATTTACTATAACTATCTTTACTCCTTTATATTTAGTGTATATTATACATAGCTAAAGAATTGCCTCTAGGTGCTTTTTTTTAAAGAATTTAAACCCTTTCTCTCTCTTTCCTTATTTTCCTATTTATTTTATTTATTTTATTTATTTTAGCTTCTAGGCTTTATTATATTAACTATATTCCTATTATCCTATTTTTCCTATTTATTCCCTAGGATAGAATTAAATAGTAGTCTATTAATAAAATAAACTCCCTAAGTACTTTCTCTTAATAATAAAATACCCTAAGGGTTAGAAGTAGTTTATAAAAGCTATTAAAGAATAAGCTATTATAGTAACTATAGCCTTATACTTTAGTGCTTATAAAGGATTAGGAAAACTTACCTAACTAAACCTAGAGATTACTATATAATATAAACTTAATAATTAAATTATAAGGTTTATTTATACTAGTAAGTACTTAAGTTAAAAGAATAAAAACCTTTAGGAAAACTTTAAAGAAAACTTTAAAGGTTAGTTAAGGAAGACCTTTAAAAGAGTAAATCCTAAGATTATATAGGAATTATAAAGCTCTTTATATAATAGTAGTGTTTATATTATATAAGCCCTAGGGCTTCTAATTATAGCTATATTAGAATATATAGTTTAAGAAGAAATAAGGCTATTATAGCTAATAAATAAATTATAATTTACTAAACTTATAAAGCCTTAAGCCTAACTGTTAGTGCTACTAAGGGAATGTTATAACGTAATGCACTAGTGCATAAAGGGGTCTCTTTAAAAGTATATAATTAGTTAACTAAAGGAAGTTATCTAGAGCGTTATATAGCTATAGGAAAAAGGGGATTATAAGTTATATATATGCCTTACGTATAGGTATAGCTAATTATAGCGTAGTATTACTATATATGCTTTACTTTTCTTAGTAATTAACCTATAGTTAACCTAGTTATTATAACACTAGTAATTTTCTCTTTTAGAAGGAAAGTAAGGTAAGAGTAAATATAAATATTAAAAAAGAAAGAAGTAAGTCTAAGATATATATAACTTACTTATAAGCCTATTAAAAGAAAAAGTAAGCTTAAATATTAAATTTAGGCTTTTATTAGTTATTAATAAAAAGGGAAAAGAAAGGGAGGTTAATTCGTAGATTAAAAAGCAAGTAAGATTAAGAGCTTCTAAGAGCTTAAAAACATAATAAAAACAAAAGTAAACATAAGTAAATCTAATTAGTAAATATAAGCCTCTTATTAGCTTAGGTAATTATTAACCTAGATTTTTTATCTAGTTTATTTAGTCTCTAGCCTCTTTACCTAGCCTTTAACATAAATTATAGCCTTATTTATATTAATAAAGGTCTTAAGGCTTTTATTTAGAGATACCTTTGTTATTATATTAGTAAGGTTATTATTTCTATTAATCTAGTGGATCTTGCAGATCTTATAGCACTTATATAGTTACTAAAGGGCTATAATATTAATTATAAGGCATTTCTCTTTTATAAAGCCTAGCTTTATAAGGCACTTATATAATAAAAAGAGTTTATATAGATAATTATAGGGATATAATTAATCTTTAGTTAGTTTATAACTATATATAAAGTTATAGTAATTACATAGGCTACATTAGTACCTTATACTATTATATATAATTTAGAGGTAAGGGCACTATAGGTTATATATTTACTCTTTATTAAGCTATATATAATAATATTACCTTTTAATATAAACATATTCTCTTATGCCTCTTTATTACTAATAATAATTATATATCCTATCTAGGAACTTAAATCTTTATTATTAGTAAGAGATCTATTTATAAATATAAATAACTTCGCGTTTTTAAGGTCTAGAGGGATATAGCGTAAACCTTACTCTAAATATTAGATTTACTAATTAAGGCATTTATTTAATTAAGTTATATTATTAGTAATTAGATCTTAGTATTATACTATAATTAAGAGGTTATAAAGGGCTTTAGGTTAATAGATAGTTATAATATAGCTTCCTTAGGCTTACTATTTAATATAATCTTACTTTATAGTTATTACCTTTAGGTTAATTTGCTTAATCTTCTTACTTTAACCTTTCTAATATAATTTTATTAAATTATTAGTGTTTTATATAAGGATATAACTATTAAAGATAAGGGGATTCTTAGCTAATAGCTTTTACTTTAGTTTTACTAAGAAATTTGCTTTCTTAAGTTCTCTTTCTTTAAGGTTATAAAAGTCTTAGTTACTAAGGCCTAGTGTATTATTAGTTTATATACTAATTACTTTAAAGAGGTTATTTTTATTCTTAGCTATAATTAATAGGTATAGATTATAGGTTAATATAATTATCTTAAGCTAGTCTTTATTGATTTTTAAAAAAATTTTGCGTCATTAGTTATAGCTAATGCATCTGATTTATTATAATATATAATTATTGCTAGCAATACCTAGCTAGTAAAACAATTAATATCCGAATACTTATAGCTATAGTAATAAATAAAACCTATAATAAGTACAAGCTATAAGGTCACAAATACAGGGGGCTGTGAGGTTAGAGCAAAGTTTGCAATAAATTAGTTTTAGTTATTATCTAATATTACTTTAGTAAATTAAGTAGTTTTTCCCCTTATATTACTCTTAAGTAGCTAGTAAGTAAAGCTTTAAAATTATAAGAATAATAATAGCTAGGTAAAGGTATAAGGGACTTTAGTATATTAACTAAAGCTTACTAAGTCTAAGTATATTATATATATAAGTTACTAGCTTATAGCTAGTGGCTTGCTAGTGTTACGTGGACTTAGCCCTAAGGCCTAGCCTACCCGCGGGGTGCGCTAGTGCACTAGGTGTTGTGAGTGGGGCCTCACACATTATGTATGTAGATGTTATGGACTCGAGCTATGAGCTCGGGTTAAGTACGGCTCCGGAAAGCACGTAAACTATGTGCAGCTAGGTTAGGGCTATACGTAGACCGCGCATAGGCTATATATAAGTCACTATAAATCTAGGCTTTATATAACTACTAGTATAGTTTCTTTTTCTTCTATAAGAATAATATTCTTACTTTAAACGCTTATATATAGTAGCTATAAGGCTAGTTTATTATATATATTATTTTTATTATAGAAATACACTAACTAGTAAATATACTATTATTACTAGATAAAATAAATACTAATAAGTTATTATTACTTTAAGAACTAATTAATTAGTAAGTAAGGTAAATTACTTACCTTACTAAAAGGTATAATATAATACTTATATTACCTTAACCTAAATATAAGCCTTTACTTATTGATTTTTAAAATTTTTTTGTGTCATTAGTTATAGCTAATGCATCTAATTTATTATAACACATAATTATTACTAGCAATACCTAGCTAGTAAAATAATTAATATCCAAATACTTATAGCTATAGTAACAAATAAAACCTATAATTAGTACAAGCTCTAAGGTCACAAATACGGGGTAAGCCTTTACTTATAAGTCCCTTATTTAATAGTAAAAGGGTCTTATTCTTAGTATAAAAGGGCCTTATAACCTATAAGTTACTATTAAATAAGGTATTTATTAGGATAATTAAGACTAGTAATATTTTATATACTAAAGCTTATTACTTAAGGTTTAAGTATAGGTTATACCTTTCTTTAAAAAAGAATACCTTATTTATTATAACTTATACTAGCTTCTTATATACTTAAGGGAGATATTTAATAATCCTTATTAATAGGAATTAGCTATTATAGAACTTAAAGGGCCTAAGCTTTCTTATAATACCTAAAGAATAATATAGATTTAATATAAGCTATAATAGCTTTTATCTAGTAGTAATAATAGGAGAATATAAATAGTAGCTATAAACTAGTAAAATATTTCTAAGTTAAGGACTATATATAGTTAAGCTTTTAAAATATTAAGATAAATTACCCTTATAAGAAATTAAATTAAGTTATAGCTAAGTATAAGGTAGTTAAGGTTCTTATACCTTTAACTATTAAACTAAATATTCTAAGGGGACTATATTCTATTTTTATATAGATTTAGTTTAGTAAGTAATAAATAACCTATTACTAAGTTTAAAACTAGCTAATAAAAGGCTACTACTAGAATTAGTAATAATAAATACTAATAAAGATCTCTTAAAGTAATAGGTAAAGGATATTCTTATAGTTAAAAATACCTTAGGTTAAGAATTAAATTAAAATATCTTAGTTAAATAAAAAGAATATATATAGCTAACTTAAAAGCTATTAGAAAGTATATAAGATATAAAGGTACTTAACTAATTTAAGTTATAATAAGGTAATATATAAATAAATAATAGCCTTAAAAGAGTATAATTTAATTTAGCTATAAAATATTAAGGTGCTTATTTTCCTCTAATATATATATACTATAGTGCTATTTTTTTACTAAAAATAAATAAAAATAAAAGAAAGATAAACATATTTAGAAAAGAAAAATTACTATACTTTTCCTTATACTAGTAATACTTCTTAGTAAGGGTATTAATTTTTAAATCTTTTTGTGTCATTAGTTATAGCTAATGTATCTAATTTATTATAACACATAATTATTACTAGCAATACCTAGCTAGTAAAATAATTAATATCTAAATACTTATAGCTATAGTAATAAATAAAACCTATAATAAGTATAAGCTTTAAGGTTATAAATATAAGGGGCTATAAGGTTAAAGCAAAGTTTATAATAAACTTTATAGCTATATTAGCGTAAGATATAGTTATAATTTATAACTATAGTTAAACTTAAATTTATTTAAGTTTTACTTATAGTATAAATTAACGTAATTCCCCTTCCTCTATAACTATGCTTATTTTATCTCTCTTACTTATGCTTTAAAGCTCTAAGGCAAACTTAAACCCTCCTACTAAATATAACTTATCCTTACTTATCTTTAATTTAATTTATTATAATTACTAGGTAAGTTATAGGTTACTACTTAACTAATTAAACCCTAACTAATTAGATTATAGTATAACTAAAGGTAATAAAAAGGATATTACCTTATCTAAAATATTAAATAATATAGTAAAAGAGAAGAAAAGTAAAGGGAAAGGAAGTAAAGATAAATCTAACCTAGAGATAATTAATAGTATTTATAATATAAGGGAAAAATACTAAAAAGCAAAGGTAATATAAATAATAAGATTTATAAGGTAAATAAGAAAAGATAAAAGAATAGGGTATTAGGCTATAAAATACTAAGCAGTTTTACCTTATGCTTAGGAGGTTAGTAAGGGTATAAGCTAGCTTTATAATAGTTTTAGTTAAGGTATAAGTATTAGCTAATATTTACTATATATTAGTATTACTTACTTCCTAGGTAAAGAGTAATTAAGTTAAGTTATTATTTATAGTTTTTATACTATAGAAAAATTTAATAGCTATATTATTTTATTTATAATAAGTAAGTATAGTTTATATAAAAATAAGTTACTATACCTTAAAAGTACTTTAGGTATAAGTAATACTTATAAGGGAAAAAGCTAAGGGCTAGGCCTTAGTAAGATTAATTTAACTAATAATAAGTATTGTTAGTTCCACCAAGGAACGTTACACTAGTGCGAAGGGGTTAAATTTATTGAAGTTAATAATAGCTAGGTTCTAAGAGAGAAAAGAAAAGGGAGAAGGAGAGAAATCTAGCTAGGAGAGAAAGTAAGCAAAAAGTAAGGCAGTAGTAGCACTACACTATAAGTGGTATAGGGTATCCTATAATATAACTAATTACATTATATATATCCCTTTAGTAGCTTTACTCTTTAGCTATAGTTAAACTAACTATTATCTAAAGGTCTAAAGGAAGCTATACTAGTAGTCTCTCTTTTCTTTATAGCTAAAGAAGCCTAAAAATATAATAAAAATCAAATTAAAGGAAAGTATATATAAGTATATATAAGTAAATCCCTTTATAGAAATCTATAGCTTTAATTAGCCTATATAGCCTTAGTTATTTTAATTAACCTAGTTACTTTAATTTAGTCTAGTTAATCTTTCTTTTCTCTTACCTTTATAGGTCTCTTAACTTAGCCTTCTATATAAATTATTAATTAATTTAAATTAATTAAGGTTATAAGAGCTAAATTTAATAATACCTTTATTATTATATTAGCTAGATTATTACTACTATTAATTTACCTAACTTTATAGATCTTATGCCTCTTATATAACTATTAGAGAGCTATAATATTAATTATTAGCTACTTCTCCTTTATTATACCTAGCTTTATAAGGTATTTATATAATAAGAAAGAGTTAGTATAGAGAATTATTAGAATATAAGGTATCTTTAATTAGTTTATAATTTAATTAAGGGTTATAAATATTATATATATAATATTAGCGCCTTAAACTATACTATATAGCTTAGATATAAGTGCGCTATAGGTTATACGCTTGCTTTTTATTAAGCTATATATAATAATATTACCTCTTATAATAAAGGTATTATTATCTTATATTACTTTATTACTAATTATAATTATATACTTAATCTATAAGCTAAGATCCTTATTATTAGCTAGAGATCTATCTATAAATATAAAGAGCTTTACCTCTTTAAGTATTAGGGAATATACTATAGTCCTTATTACTAGTACTTAATTTACTACTTAAGGCATTTATTAAGTTATATAATATTATTAGTAAAGGGTTCTTAGTATTATATAGTAATTAATAAGTTATATAATACTTCTAGTTAATAGACTATTATAATATAGCTCCCTTAAGCTCTTTGCTTTATATAGTCTTACTTTACTATAGGAGATTATTGTTAGGAGCGCAGAGGTTAGAGACAGGATATTTGTCAGAGCGGATCTTCAGAGGACCTTTGGGCCGCGTGGATAATAAAGAGGCTAGCTAGCTATAAGATAGCCACGTGCTTATAGAGCAAGGTATTTCTTAAGGACTATATATATTATTAGTGCTAGGCTAGAGATTAAAACCTTTATATACCTACCCTTAGCTAGTATCTATTAAGTAATAACTATAAGAATCTTAGCTATTACTTTATTTATTTAACCCTAGGCTATAAGCTATAATAAATTAATCTCTTTAAAACCCTTTTAGGGATATAAACCATTAGCTAGATTATTATATAGCTAATGCTCTAAAGATCTATAAGAAATATACTAGTACCCTATAATAATAAAGCTATAGATAATTAGGAAGGTAAAGAACCCCTATAATCTAGAACTATAGATAATAATAGGGTATAATAAACACTACCTAATCCTAATCTAGGTAAAGGTATAGGTAATATAAGTAATAAAGATATAGTGTTATAAAGACACTATAAGGTTATATAAGCTAAGCTATATTATCTTAAGAGAATATAAGAGATTCTATAAATAGAGGTATAAATTAGAGAGTTTAAGGTAAATCTAGGATTAGCTAGACCTTTTCTAAGACCTATAATTACCCCTTAATCTTTAACTATAATCCTACTAGTAGTCTATAGTAACTTAGTAGTAATTATATAGTAAAATAATAGCCTTATTAAGATATAGATAAAATAACCTATATATAAAGGGGATATGTATAAGAACCTATAGAATTTCTTAGTAAACTTAGATATATTATTTAAATTAAACTACTATACCTTTAGGGATAATATAACTAAGGTAGTGTATATAGGTAGCTACCTAGCTAATAATATAAAGCAATAATAGATATATTATATAGCTATAAATAGGTATATAAATTACTTATTACTTACTTAAATAGGTTTTCTTAATTAGCTAAAAACTAGAATAATAGATAAGGGTATAAGATACTTAGAAGCAATAAAAACACTACTAAATCTTAGGTAAAAGTATAACTAATTATTTTAATCCTTTATATAAGCTTAGACTAAGGTAAAAGCTAAGTTACTTAAAGCAATTCCTATATAACTAAGAATTACTATCTTTCTAAATAGCTTAAATAATATTATAAGGAAGTAAATAATTAGCTAAGAGATTCTAATAACCTAGAGCTAGTTATAAGGCTAGGGTAAGAAAGTAAAGGTTATAATAAGTTTAGGCTAAAGTAATAAGAAAAGTTAAGACCTTAAAAGAAAGAGATAATACTCTTACTTTATATTACCTATAGATAAGGCGTAGTAATAAAGCAAAGATTATAAAAAAATTATCCTTAGTATACTATAAATATAGAAGGCCTAGGTATACTATACTAACTTACTAAGCACTAGACTATTTTACCTATAAAAGTAGTAAGTATATAACTAAGAGATATAGTAAGAGTAGTAATAAAGCTATATCCCCTAATATAATACTAGTTTAATTAGTATATACTTAGGAATATAATCTTACTATAAAATACCCTATAGATAATAGAATAAGAATATAGGTATCTCTATAATAAAATAACTAGTAGCTAGCTATATAAGTACTATTTAATATAAGTATATAGTTTTTAATAATCTATTCTAAATTATTATTAAAAAGGATTAGGAGAGTATAATATAAATAGACTAGATACTAGAGAGTATAAGCTAAAAAGTAATTTTATACTAAGGAATTTTAAAAAGGTTAATAAAAGTAAAAGATAGTATAGGATTTATAAAAGTCTATTAAGTTAGCTACTATATTACTAATATAGGTAAGGGGATAATTTTAGGTATAGATTAGATTAAAGAATATTTACCTATAATTATATATTAGGATTAGGGTTTTTAGAGATATTTAGTAATAATAAAGTGCCTTTTCTTTACTTATAGTAAGTAATAAATATATAGAGAGAAGAAACTAGTAGTAGTTACCTTACTATTAGGGGTAATAAAGATTAGGCTAAGTATTCTAGAAAATAAAGATTAGAAAGAAGAAGATAAAGACTTATTAAAGAACTTAGTAATAAAAGAAGTATAACTAAATAGTAAAGTAGCTATATAGATATTAGAATATATTTATATATAGTAAAAAAGTAAAGGTATTATAATTATATAGATTTTAGAAGGTATAAGTAGTGAATAAGCTACGTTAAATTAGGGTAAGAGCGCTAAATATCCTATACTAATAATTCTAGAAGAATACGCGGAGTTTATAGATATTTTTTCTAAAGCGCTAGTAAGTTAGCTTCCTAAACTAGGTAGTTATACTTATATAATTAAATTAGAAGAAGGGAAAATACTACCTTAGGGGCCTATATATAATTTAGCTAAAAAGAGCTACTAGTTCTTAGGGAATACCTTATAAGTGTGTAGTAAAAAGGGTAGATTAGAAGATTAGTTAGCCTAGCTAGAGCTCTAATTTTATTTATTCTAAAGAAAGGAGGAAAATTAAGGCTTTATATAGATTATAGGGGCTTAAATAAGATTATAATTAAGGATAAGGCCCTTTACCCCTTATTACTAAAATCCTTAATTAATTAGTAAGTATAGTTATTTTCACAGTTTTTAATCTTAAAGATATATACTACTAGCTATATATTTACTTAGGTAATAAGTAGAAGATAGCCTTCTATTATTACTATAGCCACTTTAAATATCTTATAATGCTATTTAGACTAGTTAATATACTAGTAACTTTTTAGGAGTATATTAATAATACCCTTAAAGAACTTATTAATAAGACTTATATTATTTACCTAGATAATATACTAATATATAGTAGCGTAGTTAAGGAGTATATAGAGTATATTAAATAAATCTTATATAGGCTTAGAGAAGTAAGCCTTTTATTAACCTTATAAAGTGTTAATTTTTAGTTATAGAGGTTAAATTCTTAGGCTTTAAAATATTACTAAAAGGCATTATAATAGATTTAGTAAGAGTTAAAGTAATTATAACCTAGCTAATACTATGTAGTGTCCTAGATATTTAGTTATTCCTTAGTTTTATAGGATTTTACTGCTATTTTATTAAATAGTATAGTAAAGTTATTATTCTATTAATAGATTACCTTAGAGAGTAGTAACTAGTGATGTTTAACCTAGAGCCTTATAAGTTAGTAGTGTTTAGAGAACTTTAATAAAGATTTTAGGAAGCGCTAATTTTAGTGTATTTTAATCCACTTATATACCTTAGAGTAGAGATAGATATATCTAGATATATAATTAGGGCTATACTTATAATATTAGTGCTAGGTTACTAGCACCTAGTTATGTTTATGTTAAGAAAGATAACTAATACTAAATTACGCTATTTAATACCTAATAGTGAATTATTAGCTATCTAAGAGGCTTTTTATATATAGAGACATTACCTTACCTATTTAGCTTATATAATTAAGGTTATTATAGACTATTTAAACTATAAGTACCTAGCTATAAAGCCTAAGCTTACTAGTAGGTAGGTAACTATACTTAATAAGCTTTATCCTTTTAACTTTAAAATTATATATTATATAAGGAAATTAAATCTTACTAACCTACTTTTAAGAAGACTAGATTTTATAAGTAAGGCAAGGAAAGCGAAAGTAATAACTATATAGCTCCTTACCTTTTATCTAAATTTATAAATACTAAGTAATAGGAACACTATAGTAGTGCTATAGGTTCTATAAAAATATTACTTAGTGTAACTAATAGTTAGTTATAATAACACTATAATAATACTACTAACATCTAGGGTCTTAAAAATTATAACTTAACTATATTTTTAAAGAACCTAATAATCTAAATACTCTTAGAAAAGGTGTTTTAGTAGGGTTATTTAATACTTTTATTAATAAGTAATAAGCTAGCTATAGTAATATTACTAGCACCTAGTGTATATTTTATTTATTACTTAGTTATTTTAATTTTCCTATTAAACTAGCTATTTCTAATAGAAGTGGACTAGTATAGGTTATTTCTAGTAAGTAGCAAGGGCGCCCTAAGAAAGCATTGCTTATCTATATCCTTATAAGACTAGAAGTATCTATTAAACTAATTACTTATAGAGATATTATAGCTAGGATCTAATTTATTTAGAGAACCTCTTCTAAGTTTATCTCTAACTTTCTAGAAAAAGCTTAGAATTAGAACCCCTAATTTAAGTCTTATTATATAAAGCGTAGTAAGGTAATAACTTTACTATAGGTTAATTAAAGTTACTTAAAAGTAGTGATTTAGCTATATCCTAGATATAGTCTATTAGACTCTCTAAGCTATTAATGTTTAAAAATCATGTTTTTATCCTCTAGGAATAAGAAAAGAAATTTTATTACTAACTTATAATAACCCTATTACTAGGCATTAGGGAGTAAGTAAAACTCTTTATTAGATTATAAACTAATATTATTAGCTAATAATAAAGAAAGATATAAAGGTATATATTAGCACTTATATAAGTTATTAGACTTTAAAACTAAGGCATTATAAACTATATAACAAGCTAGCTACACTACTAGTGCTTAATTACCTTTTTAAGAATTATTAATGGATTTTATTACTAGACTTCTACTAGTAAAAGATTTAAACTAGACTTATAATATAATTCTAGTTATTATTAACTATTTCACGAAATATAGTATTTATATTCCTATTTTAATATAACTAACTAGTAATAGGCTAGTAACTATATTCTTAGAATATATTTTTAGAGACTATAGAGCCCTAGAAGGTATTATAATAGACTAAGGTTCTATATTTACTAGTGGTTTCTAGATAACTTTTTATTACCTTTTTATAACTAAGTGGTTACTTAGCACCGCTTTTTATCCCTAGATAGATAGCTAGATAGAACGTTTAAACTAGGTCCTAGAATACTATTTAAGGGCTTTTACTTATGCTAAATAGACTAATTAGGCAGATAACCTATTAATAGTGTAGTTTATATATAATATAAGCAATTACATAACATATAGCTACACACTAGCGGAGGCATTATAAGGTTATAATCCTAGAGGTCCGCAGTAAGTAGTTATAGATATCCCTTTAGTAAATAATTAAGCTAAAAATAAAGTCTTAGCACTAAGAGAGAAATACACTATAATTAAATAGCTTTTAAGTAACTTATAGACTTAGTATAGAAAATATTATAACTAGAAAAGAACTCTAATAAGGTTTAAAGTTAGTAACTATATTTTACTATTAATAAAGAATATTAACCTAAGATAACCTAGTAAAAAGCTAGCTATAAAGTACCTAGGTCCCTATAAGATTAAAAAGGTAATTAGGAGTTATAGATTAGTATATTAATTAAAATTATTACCTAGGACTTAATTATATAATATATTTAATATTACTAGTCTTAAGCCTTTTAAAGGGGACCTAACTAATATAGAAGATATATCCTTACTATAAGATAATATTAAAGATAATAAATAAGAGTTTAAAGTTAAGAGAATTATTTTACACTACTATAATAAAAGGTATTATAAATATCTAGTTAAATAGAAGGGCTATAATACTTTAGAGAATTCTTAGGTATTAAAAAGGGATTTTATTACTAGAGAAATTATTAATAACTATAAGTAATAGTTAACTAGTAAAGTTAATATAAGATAGTTATAATTTATAGGTAATATAGTAAGATATTAGAAAATAAAAGTTAATTTACTTAAATAATTTAAATAATCTATTATATAGCTACTAAGTACTTACCCCTTTATAATAGAGTTAGTTACTAGGACTACTAGTTCCTTAGTGGTAGTAGTAGCTATAGTAACTATAGAGGTAAAGGCCCTTAGAATATCTTTATTATTAAAATCTCTCTCTTTATATATATAGACCTAAAGTTTACTAGGGAGCTTAATAGGACTAATATAAGTAAGTAAATTAGTAATATAAGATATAAACTACTAGTAAGTTAGCTAAGTATTAGCTATATATATTATAAAAGCTTACTATTAGGATATTCTAGGCTATAAAGCATAAAGAGTTTATAATATTAATCTATATTTTAAGGTTTATAGTATTACTTAGTAGCGCTATTATAGTATACTTATTATATTTTACTTTATAAGTAATATTAGTAGTTATTTAGGTATAGTAAATATATCTATGCTTATTAGAATTTTTATAAACTAAGATAGTATTTTATAGCTTTTTCTTTACTTTTATAATAGCCTAGTAGTAAGTTAGTAGTAATCTAAGGTCTAAGTAATAGAATTATACTTACTTTATCCTAATAGTAATAGCTACCTTTAGAAGTAGCTTTAATAAGTTTAAATAGCCTATTATAAAGCTATATAATTTAAGTTAGGCACTAGTAGTGTGTTAGTAATAAGTAAGTAAATTCTAGATAAGAGAGATATACTATAATATAGTTTTTATTATTTTAGAAGTAATATATATATTTTATTAAGTAGCCTATTAGATATTAGTAATAAAGAAGTAGTAAGTAAGTAAAGAAGTTATACTTAAAGATTTATTATATTTAGTAAGGAAGGTCTTCTTATTAATAATATATCCTAGGATCTTATAGGTGCTATTTTTTAGGAGGATATTTTATATTATAACTTACTAAGAATAGTATATATATAGAATTTTCTTACTTAAGGTTCCGCTAGTAGTAAGTTAGTAATAGAGATATAGTAAGGATATAATAAACTTATATTAATATTTTAGAGGTAGTCTGCTTTTAAGATAACTTCTTAGGAGATTTTAAAGGAGATTTTTAATAGTCTTACCTTCTAAAGTAAGTAAAGGTAAGGGAGTTCTAATATAAGTGTTAGATATAGTAAACTAGCTATAAGTTAGCTATAATAGACTAGATAGAAAAGTTATAATAGTAAGCAAATAAACTTATAAGCTAGATAAAGGCAAAAACTAGGATAAATAAGGATAGATAATAATAATACTTAAAGACTAAAGAAGGTTAGTAACTATAGTATAATAGTAGTAAGAGAGCTACTATTTAGCTAGAGGGGTAACTTATAAAGTTAAGAGATATTATAGGAGAAAGGTAGTGTATAGAAAGGGGGAAAAATTAGTCTTTTTATATTAACCCTAGACCCCTTAAGTAATCTAACGCGCTATAGGTAAGTAATCTATAAATTATAATAATAACCGTTAGCTCTGCCACTTATATATATACCTAATAGCTATAAACTTATAGTAATTATAATATAAGCCCTCTAGTTAGACTATTTAGAACTATAGCATTAGGCACCCTATTTATTTAAACTAATTATAAAAATTAATATAGGTTATCTATTTTTTTAGTCTAGCTATATAATAGGTAATAATATTTATTTTACTATATTAAAGCTATATATAAGCTACTATTTAGACATTACTACTTATAATAGGGGGTTATTTATAATTAGTAGTATTATTATTATTGTTTTTTACTTATATATCTAGATATAAGGTGCCTTATCTTATTTTTATTTCTTATCTTATTTTTCTTTATAAAGCTTTATTATAATAACTATACCCTAAGTAAGTAGCTTTTTTATAATTAAGGTTAATTATATAGGGGGTATTATATTAGGAGCGTAGAGGTTAGAGATAGGATATTTATTAGAGCGAATCTTTAGAGGACCTTTAGGCTATGTAAATAATAAAGAGGCTAGCTAGCTATAAGATAGCTATGTGCTTATAGAGCGGGGTATTTCTTAAGGACTATGCATATTATTAGTACTAGGCTAGAGATTAAAACCTTTACGCACCCGCCCCTAGCTAGCATCTATTAAGCAGCAACTGCGAGAATCTTAGCCATCACTTCGTTCATTTAACCCTAGGCTATAAGCCGTGACAATTATAAATTAACTTCCTTAATTTTCTAACTTTAGCCTTTTAAGTTAAGGTTAGTAAGTTATTAGTATTTTAAGTTAAGGTATAGCTATTAAAAATAAGGGGATTTATAGTTATTAAGTATTACTTTTCTTTAGCTATAAACTTTACCTTTTAAAGCTCTTTTTTTCTTTCTTAAAGAACTTATTATTACTAAGCCCTAGTATATTATCTATTTATATCCTTATAATACTAAAGAGATTCTTATTATTTAGTGCTATAATAAGTAAGTATAGATTATATATAAAAGTTATTATTTTAAGGTTATTCTTATAGTAATAAAAGTAAGTTACTTACTAGTAAGTTCTTACTTTTATAATTTTATATAAAGGCTTAATTACTATTATTACTATACCTTTAGGGAAGAGGTAAGCTATTTACTTTAGTATTCTTATAATAATTAGCTTATTTAGGGTTATTTAGGTTATTTATAATTAAATATAGGCTTATATAATATCTTATAGCTAGAGGTAAATACCTTTTTACCTCAATAATAAAGTAAGGGCTATAATAAGCTATTAGCTTAATTACTATATTATTAGTAATTAAGTTAAGATAGCTTCCTTTCCTTTATTATTATAGCCTTATATAATAAGGTATAATTTCTTATATAGTAATTTAGTTCCTTTTCCTTAATTTCTTTAACTATATAAGAATTAAAGATTTTATAGCCTTTATGCTTTATAGGATTAAATATTATAAACCTAAATATATTATAAGTTTATAAAGTATTAATTTTAGCTTAGTTAAACTACTTAAAAGGTAAACCTAGGGTTATAATCTTACTCTCTTAATAAAGTTAAAGAGTAAGGTTTTAGTTAGCCTTTTCTTTTACTATAAGAAATACTATATTTAGTATCTCTCTAGCTATAAGCTTTTTAATTAAGGCTTTCTCTTAGTCTTTATTAATAAATATAAAGTAATCTTTTATTTTAAAGGCCTTTATAGCTATTACTTTTTCTTTTATACCTTAGTTAAGGTAAAATTAAACTATAAGGCTTTTTCTTAGCCTTTTTACTTTCTTTTACTAAGGGTTTTTCTTTTCTTTTACCTTTACTCCCTTACCCTTTACTAGCTTATTTCCTAGTACTAGGTTTATTAGTAGCTTATCTCCTATAGCTACCCTTACCTTTTCTTATTTATTAAAGACTTTAAAGAGCTTTAAGCTAAGTATACCTTCCTTAGGGTTATAAGGCTTTACCTCCTAGTTCTCTTTATACTATAAGTCCTTATAATATAGCTTTATTACTATAAAGTAAAACTTAGCTAAGCTATAAGGTATTTTAACTATATAAGTCTTTTTATTAGTAGCTAATAGCTTATAAGAGCTATACTATTTACCTTTTTCTCTTTATATATATATATTAGCTTATAATAGTAACTAATATATTAGTAATATATTAAGGCTATTCTAAGCGCTAAGGGCATTATAAACCTACCTCTTAGCTAGGTAATAGTAAACCTTATTAGTTACTTTCTAAATTACTTTAGCTTACTAAATAATAAAAATACTTAGTAATAACTTATTTATTATTTATAAATAAGCTTTAAAGACTAGTAATATAAGCATAAAGCTATCTAAACTTACTAAGTTATTAATAGCCTTAATAGCTATTTAAAGTTACTATTTAAGTATAATCTTTATACTAATTAAATCTATAATAATCTTATAAGCCTAGTGTAAAGGTCTATAGTATTTTTAACCTTTCTAATATTATTATAAGCTTTAATAAGTATCTTATTAATATTAATTAATATAAGGTAAGTGTAATACTTAAATTTAGCTAAAGTAAAGTTATTACTAGTATTATAAATAGTTTAGTCTAGAGGGCTTAGATAAGTATTTATCTAGTACTCCCTAATAGTATTCTAGATATTATAAGCCTTTTACTTCTTAAGGTTAAGAAATTAAGCTACTTAGAATAAGGTTACTAAATTAATAATATAAAGGACTAGTTAGCTATTAATTTATATAATATTAATAATAATCTTATAATTAAAGTTATAGTTATCCTTAATTATAAATTTAAATTAGCTAGGGCTTTCCTATTTATCTAATAATAGTAGTAAACTTTAGTTAACCTCTTAATTATATAATATTTAATATTATAACTAGCTTATTAGAGAATCTTTATAAGCTATTAAATTAAGGGGTAACTAAACCTTTAGTAAAGTTAATAAATCTCTTTTTTAATAAGTAAAAGTAGCTATTTCTCTTACTTCTAAAAGTTACTAAGGATAGCCTTATCTTTATATAATTAGTATAGTCTTATTACCTTAAACTAGTATATTAGTAAGGTTATTAATCTTAACCTTTATCTTATTTATATTAGTAAGGGAGAAGAGAAAAGGTATAGTAATATTAAGAATATAAAATTTAAGCTAGCTAAGCTTTATAAGTATATAGATAATACTATATATTATTACTAATCTAGCTTTAAAATTAATAACTTTTAGCTTATAAGGTATTATCTTTAATAAAGGTATTAATCTTAGTAAAGCTTTAGCCTATGCTATACTTATAGTTAATTTACCTAAGGCTCTTATATCTAGTATAATTCCTCTAAAGACCTTATTAAAATAGTATTCTTTAGAGATATAGTAAATTAAATTATCCTTATTAAAAGCTTCTTTAAGATATAGCTCTTATTTAAGTAAGGTATACTAAAAAGCCTAATTATTAAGTATTATAAGGATATTAGTATTATTTATTATTTATAATTCTAAGTAAAGAATTATATAATACTAAGGTATGCCTTTAATAATAGCCTTTCCTTAGTATTTTTATTATTATTATCTTAGGCCTAAGTATAAGCCTTAAGTTAAGATTCCTAGTCTTTTACTTTCTTTATTTTAGTATTAGTATTACCTTTATATAAAGTAAGAAATACTTAAAACTTCTTATCTAAAGGGAGTAAGTAATAGTGCTTACTAGCTTATTACCTTTGTTTTTCTTTTAACACTTAGTATTAAAGTAGTTTAATAACTAGTAGCTATTCTTACTATAAATAAAGTAATGCTTAGGTTACCTAGTGTGAGGCCCCACTCACAACACAGGCACACTAGCGCACCTTGCGAACAGGCTGCGCCCTAGGGCTAGGTTCACGTAACACTAGCAAGCCGCTAGCTATAAGATAGTGACTTACATATATAACACACTTAGACTTAGTAAGCTTTAGTTAATATACTAAAGCCCCTATACCTCTTACCTAGCTACTATTATTCTTATAATTCTAAAGCTTTACTTACTAGTTACCTAAGAGTAATATAAGGGGAGAACTACTTAATTCACTAGAGTAATATTAGATAATAACTAAAACTAATTAAATAAGGGTAGTACTATAGCTAAGAATACACTATATTCTATAGAGACTATACTTAAGATTAGACCCTTTATCCTTAGTACTAAAGCTATAGTAGTAATAAAGTAAATTACTTAGCTAGAATAACTTTAGAAACTATAAGAGTAAGAATAAGAACTTATTAACTTACTATAGCTTAACTTAGGAGAAGAATAAGTAAAAAGGTAATAAAGAGCTAGCACCTCCTTAAGCTATAGTAGCTAAGAGGTTAAAGTCTAAAATATTACTAACCTCTAATACCCTATAAACCTATAGAAGTATAAGATATAGATTAATAACCTAAACTATACCTTTAATAAGGTAAAGAAAAAGTACTAATATAACTACTAAAAGATTCTCTTTATACTTAACTATATATATACTAACTATAGGGTAAGATAAAATAAATACCTTAAGGAATAATAGGCTAATAGCTAAGATAACCTTAAGGATAACTAGGATAAATTCTAGACTTAGACCCTTATATTACTCTAAGACTCTATAAATTATAATACCTAAATAGCTATATAGCTAGAGAATATAAAGTAATATAAGGGCTAAAGCCTTATTAAATTTAGTATTTACTTAGATTTACTAGAGAAATACCTAGAAAAGCTATAGAAAAGTCCTATACTCTTATATTCTTTATAAAATTACTTCTTAAACTATAGGACTATATTAACCTATATGCCTTTATTATAGGAAAGACTTAAGAAAAGGTTATATAACTTATATAGTAATTTTAGGAGGCTATACTAAAAAGTAAGTAAAAGCCTAAGTATTTAGGAGATAAAGGCCTATATAAGAACCCCTAGCACTATAAATATAACTCTCTATAAGGCTATAGACCTTATAAGGATTAAAGGAATAAGGACTAGGAAAAGGGTCTAGCTACTTACCTAAATAATAGTAAAGTTAGGGATAAGAGATAATATTATAACTATAATAGTATAGAGTATCTTATATTTAATTATAATAAGCTAAAGAAAAAGCCCTAAGAAAGCTAGGGAAACTTCCTAAGGTAAAAGTAAATGCCTTTACCTTTACCTTAAATACTAAGGTACTAATAGGGTGTTAATTTTACACACTAGTTACTATTTATAGGTAAAAAGATATTAAAATAGCGGTAAATCTAAATAGCTATACTAAGATTAATATTATTAGCACTAAATTTATAAAAACTATAAGCTTAACTAGGCTAAGGCTATAGTACCTATTATTAAGGTAGTAAGGGCCTTTATAGTCCCTTAATATAGTATTTATAAGGTACTTATTACTATTAAAAACTTAAGAGAAGAAGAAAAGGACCTTAAGCTACTATATATAGCTATAAATAAAGACCTAAGAGTAAGGGAAAGCCTTATATTAATTAGAATATATATACTTATAAAAGAATATATATACCTTTACTTATACTTATAAGAGTAATAGTTTAAGAAGAGAAAAAGGCCTTCTTACTTATAACTCCTTATAAATTTATAAAGGTAATATATAATAAGACTATTATATATACTATTATAGGAGTTATAGAAAATAAGTTTATTACCCTTAAAGATAATAAAAGGTAAAAGTATATAAAACTATTAAAGATATCCCTAAGGAACTATATAAGTTTAAAGATATATTTATATTAAATAAGGTAAGGAGTTTACTATTAAGAAAAGTAACTAACTATATAATTAACCTAATACTAGGGTAATGCCCTATATAAGCTAATTTACTCTCTCTCTTAAAGTAAGCTAAAGGAGCTTTATAAGTATATTAATAAAAACCTATAGAAAGGCTAGATAAGACCCTCTAAGAGCCTTATAGGTATGCCTATCTTATTTATACTAAAGAAAGATAGAATACTCTAATTATATATAAATTACTAAGAACTTAATAAAGTAATATAAAAGAATTACTACACTCTCCCCTAATTTTAAAGATCCTAGACTAGTGCTAAGGGGCTTGCTTTTTCTTAAAGATTAATATTAAGAATACTTACTATTAAATTTATATTAAAGAGAGTAATAAGTAAAAGACTATATTTTATATATAATATAAACACTATAAATACCTTATAATGCCCTTTAAGTTAACTAATACCCTAGCTACCTTTTAAAGCTATATTTATAAAGCGCTTTATAAGCTAGTTAACACTATTTATATAGTATATCTAAATAATATCCTTATTTTCTTAAAAATATAAGAGAAGCATACTATATATATTAAGGAAGTTTTAAAGTATATAAGATTAGTAAAGCTATATATAAAACCCTTAAAGTATTCATTTTACTAGGAATTAGTAGAATTCCTAGGGTTTATCCTATTAGTTAATAGGATTTTAATAAATACCTATAGGGTTACTATAATCTAGGACTAGAAAGAGCTTATAAGCTTTAAGAATATATAATCCTTCTTAGGATTTTATAACTTTTACTAATAGTTTATTTATAAATACTCTAGGATTATAGTACCCTTATATATATTAATAAAAGGTAGTTAAAATAGTATTTAAACTAGGAAGTTTATATTTAAAGCAAAGAAATAGCTAGCTTTTAGCTAACTAAAAGATGCCTTCTAGTAAGTGCCTCTCCTCTATTATTATAACCTAAGTTAACTAGTATATATTAAGATAAATACTTTAGTCTTTATAATAGTAAGAATTTTATCTTAATAGGATAATAAAGGCTACTAGTATCTAGTAGCCTTTAGTTAAGGAAGTTTATAAACACTAAGTATAATTATAGTATAGCTAATTAAGAGTTACTTACTATAGTAAAGTTATTTAAACACTAGTAATACTATATTAAAGGTATAGTAACCCTAGTTAAGGTTCTATTAGACTACTATAACCTATAGACCTTTATAAGGTAATAGAAGTTAAATAAAAGGTAGGCTAGATAGTGTATATTCCTTTGCCCCTTTTACTTTATAATTAAGTATAGACTAGGGAAAAGTAACCTTATAAATACTCTATTAAGAAAGTCTAATTATAAAGGTAAACCCCTAATAAATAAAGCACTTTTACTAGAACTTTAAAAGAAAATAATAGCTACTAAAGAACTAGTAGTAAAAGAGATACTAATATATTAAAGAAAATATAGTAAAATACCTTTAGGGGAGGAAAATACCCTAGTCTTTATAGAGAGGCTTAGTAAGATACCTTTAAGGGAGGAAAATACCCTAGCCCCTATAGTAAAAGATAAAGAGGCTAGAGTAGCCTAGCTAAGAGGCTAGTTAGCTACTATAAATCTAGTAAAAGATTAGCTAAATAAGGGGATTTCTAGGAGAAGGTAGTATATATCTAAGATATTAGCGTAGTATAAGAGATATAGGGAACTATTATATTACTAAATCCTTACTAATCTAGACTAAATAAACCATTAGTATAATTACTATAGAAGGTATAAGATAAAGACCTAGATTTATAAAGATAAAAGGGTAATATAAACTCCCTAGAGAAAGGGGGAAAAGCTAGTCTATAGTTATATAGTGTAAGGGGCCTCCTAATATACTAAGACTAGGTAGTTATTCCCTAGAGCTTATCTTATAATAGGAGCTTCTATAGCTATACTATAATAATTTACTAGTAAGTTACTTTAGGACTAAGCGTACTCTTAAGCTATTAAAGCATTACTTCTAGTAGCTAGCTATAAGTAAGTTTATATTAGACTATATTATAAGCTATAGGGTTTACTAATAGGTAATGGCTAAAAGGCATTACCTATATAGGAGCCTTAAATCCTTACTATTACTAAGGTAACTATAAGTAAAGATCTTAATAGATTTTATTATAGGATTACCTATTATATAAGTAAGTAAGCAAGAAACTAATATAATCCTAGTAATTATAGACTAATTTACTAAGTACTTTATTTTCTTACTAGTAATTACTATAATTAATATAGCTAAACTAGTAGAGCTTTTTTATAAAGAAATTAAGCTATAATTTAGGGCCTTAGAGGGCATTATATCTAATAGGGGATTAGTCTTTATAAGCTAATTCTAGTTAGACCTTTACTACCTATTATATATAAAATAAAGGCTTTTTATAGTGTTTTACCCCTAAACTAATAGCTAAATAGAGAGAATAAACTAAGTGCTTAAGCACTACCTTTAATACTTTATTATAAAGAACTAGTAAATATAGCCTAAGCTACTCTTAATAGCTTAATTTACCTATAATAATATAGTAAATAAGACTATAAGTTACTTACTAAACTACTCCCTTATAGGCTATTTACTTAAGTTTTACTTAGCTCTTAGGGGTAAAACCTAGGAAGGGGAGGTACTAGAAGTATATATATATATTATAAAGCTATATAAAGTTAGGAGTAA
Organism: Epichloe baconii; assembly: GCA_023650635.1. Classification (NCBI taxonomy): domain Eukaryota; kingdom Fungi; phylum Ascomycota; class Sordariomycetes; order Hypocreales; family Clavicipitaceae; genus Epichloe; species Epichloe baconii. The sequence goes on along the minus strand of CP097908.1, from coordinate 396,172 downwards.
TTAAAGTAAAATTAGGTAAAAGCCACTAAAACCTAGGTAAAGTACTATAATAAATATTACTAGCTATTAACCCTAAAAAGAGGTAACTTAGTATTACTATTAGTAAAGAATATTAGGCTTAAAGAGGTAAAATAAAAGCTAATCCCTAGGTTTATTAAGCTATTTTAAATACTTAATACTATAAGAAAGTAAGTATACTAACTTATATTACCTAAAAATATAGTTAGCTATATAATATATTTTATATTAGCTTACTAAAGCTATAGAATTACTATAATAATACTAAGGAAGAGAAAATACTAATACTAAACCTTAAGAATAAAGATAAGGAGTATAAAATTAAGGAGGTTAAGGACTATAAGAAAACCTATAAAGGTAATAAATACCTAGTAAAATAAAAGGGTTAGCCTAGTAAATATAACTAGTAAGTTCTAATAAAAATATAGAAAGCGCTTAATATATAATTTAGGTATTTTACTAAAGTAAATTAAATAAGAAGGGTAGTAAGATATAAGTAAGTTATAGGTAAAGAGGTATAAAGTTCCTATAAAAAGGCCTAGCCTTATTAGCTACTACTACACTTTAAAGTAAATAACTTAAATTACTTACTAAAAATAAAAGAAAATATACTTAAAGTATAAGAAAAGTTAGGGGAAACCCCTTTATTATAGCCTTTATATACCTAAAAACCTAACCTCTATAAATAAGGTACTTAGTATTATTCTTATTCCCTATAATTATCTCCTATATTACTAGGTAAAAGTAATACTTTACTATACCCTAGGGCATAAAACCTAGGTTATAAGACCTTAAATATAAAGTTATTTTTACCTTCTAGGTAGTAAGGAGTTTATAATAGTTTTACTATAAAAAGGTTAGTAAATAAGTAATAAAAGGGGATAAAGCACTTACTACCCCTAGGATAGGACTTAGAAATATTATAACTAAAAGTTACTAATAGGAAATAATATACTAATTATATAAAATTAATATATCCTACCTTAAAATATAAGTAAAAGACTAGTAAATCTAGGAAAAAAGATAAACTTAGTAAACCTTTATAGCCTTAGTAAAACTAAATATAATATAGTACGCTATATTAGTATAATTAAAACCTATTATTAGATTAAGGTAAGCCTTAGTAAAACTATAGTAAGAGTTTACTAAAAAGGCATAGTTCTTAGGGTTTTTAGGGTTATTATTACTAAGGGTATTTATAAGGGTTTATACCTAGTTTAAAAAGCTAGAAAATCTAGGAAATCCCTTTATTATAGCTATAGCCTATATAAAGGTATTAGTAATAAGGGGCTAAAATATATAGGAATAGTAGTATACTTATAGTATTATAAGTATTACTACACTTATAGCACTAAATATAGTGTTTAGAATATTTTACTATAATAATAGTAAATAATAGTTAAGGGAATTAATAGTTAATCTAGGGTAATTTAGGCTTAGATAGGGGCTTTTCTTAAAGTCTACGTACCTAGTGTATAAATAATATATATATAAACATTCCTTTAAGGGAATATAGTTAGTCTTTATAATAAAAGTAAGGTAATTAATAAGAGAAAGGTTATAATAACTTAAGGCATAATAATATATTATAAAAATATCTATAGATATAGGCAAGAAAAGTGCGTAAGATAATAGTGTATTATAGGTAAATTTATACTTAAACACTATCTATTATTTATTATTATTTTAATTATTAGTAGCTTAGTAAATAGCTATATAGAAGCTAGTAAAAGCTATTTAGAGCCTAGCTATAAGTAAGGGGGTAATTATAAGGCCTTACTTATAATATAAGCACACTAGTGCACCCTATAGATAGGCCGCGCCCTAGGGCTAGGTTTATGTAACACTAGCGAGCCACTAGCTATAAGACAGTGACTTATACGCATAACACACTTAGACCTAGCAAGCTTTAGTTAATATACTAGAGCCCCTATACCTCTTGCCTAGCTACCATTGTTCTCACACCTAGATTTACTATAATAGCCTTCTCTTCTATAATCTCTTTAGTTTTACTAGTTATAGTAATAGTCTATAAATATTACCTTTAATTAGGATTAGTTTTCTTCTTAATACTAGTAGTATTAATTACTTCTTATATTACTTTTTATAATAGTAATTAACTTATAAAGGTTACTAGTAAGGTTTTTAAAGCCTAGGGTATATATATACTTTACTACCTAATATTTAGGGATACTAAAGACTATATTTAGTATTTACTTATAGAGCTTTATATTTACTATATTAAAGAGATATAAGCCTTTATAAACTTTCTTTAAGGTAGCTAATAAAATCTTAAGGCACTTAAGCTTACTTTTTTAGGGTTTTAAGTAATAATATTCTTAAGGGTAGTATTACTTTATTTATAATAGTAAAACTATTAATTACTTTCTATCTTAAAGTATTAATAAATATTAGTAATTATCTCTTTATAAGAGAGGTTCTTACTAAAAAGGTAATTAAAGAAGTATTATTTAGTATTTTCTATTAGTATAATAGGAAAGGCTTTTAGAAGTAAAACCTAGGGAGATTAATTTAGTTATACTTACTCTTAAAGAGTGTAATCTTTAGTATAAGGAAGTTATATAGCTTCTTATTATATTAGTTACTATTCTTATATATCTTTATAAGCTTAGAGATCTTTTTATAATTTACTTATTAAAAAGAAAGTATATTATAAAAGAGGTAAGTTATTAGAAATAGGAGCGCTATTAAGGCTTAAATTCTTAATATAACTAAAAGAGTTAGGGAGGTTCTTATGAAAATATAAAGATTATTCCTATTAAAGGAAAGGGAAGTAAATCTTTAGAGCTATAAATTAAGGAGGTTAGGCTTAAGGCTTTATAGGTTTAGTAAATTATAATCTATCTATTAGCTATAATAGCCTTATTTTTCTTAAACTATATATTCTAATATAGCTATAATTAGAAGCCTTAGGGCTTATATAATATAAATACTACTATTATATAAGGAGTTTTATAATTCCTATATAATCTTAGGATTTACTCTTTTAAAGGTCTCCCTTAATTAACCTTTAAAGTCTTTTTTAAAGTTCTCCTAAAGGTCTTTATCTTTCTAACCTAGGTACTTACTAGTATAAATAAACCTTATAATCTAATTATTAAGTTTATATTATATAGTAATCTCTAGGTTTAGTTAGGTAAGTTTTTCCTAATTCTTTATAAGCATTAAAGTATAAAGCTATAGTTACTATAGTAGCTTATTCTTTAATAGCCTTTTATAAACTACTTCTAACCCTTAAGGTATTTTATTATTAAGGGAAGGTACTTAAGGAGTTTATCTTATTAATAAACCACTATCTAATTCTATCCTAGGAATTAAATAGGAAATAAGGAAAAATAGTATAAAAGGAACGTAATTAATATAATAAAGCCTAGAAGCCTAATTAAATAAAATAAACTAAATAGTAGTATAATAATAGCGTAGTTTTTACATATATTAAATAAGGTAAACTAGGTAAAACCTAAAAATAAGTAAAAATAGGTAAAATAGGTAAAATAGGATAAATAGGATAAACAAGATAAACACAGAAAACAATAGGATAAATAGGATAAAATAAATAGGTTAAATAAGAAAAACAAAATAAATAGGAAAATAAGGAAGGAGAGGGAAAGGGTTTAAAATTTTTAAAAAGAGCGCCTAGAGGTAATTCTTTAGCTATATAATATACACTAAACATAGAGAAGTAAAGATAGTTATAGTAAATAATAAGTAAAGAAAAGAGAAAAGGAGTATAAAAGAGAGGTTATATAAGTTAGCTAGCTTAGCTAAGGGTTATTTTTAATATTAGGTTTAAGTAAAATACCTTATAGTAATAAACTTAGTTATTTAGTTAGTTTTCTTATAATAAATAATAAGATTAATTAATTAATAATAATATTCTAAAGGCCTAAGGGTTAATAAATTAGTCTCTTAGAAGCCTAATAAGTCTAAAGATTTAGTCTTTTCCTTTAGTATACTTTATAGTTATATCTCTTTACCTAAATAGCCTATATATTAGCTTAAGGGGTAAGGGGCTATATTATTTATAAAAATATCTTTTCTTATAATACTTAACTTATCTATAGTTATAGTTAACTATAAGTATTTGGATGTTAATTGTTTTACTAGCTAGGTATTGCTAGTAATAATTATGTGTTATAATAAATTAGATGCATTAGCTATAACCAATGACGCAAAAATTTTTAAAAATCAATAGTTATAGTTAACTACTAATTAGTATTAGTTTTACTAAGGAATATTATACTAGTGTAAAGGGGTTAAATTTAATTAAGTTAATAATAGCTAGGTTTTAAGAGAGAAAAGAAAAAGAAGAAGAAAAGAAATTTAGCTAGGAGAGAAAGTAAGCGAAAAGTGAGGTAATAGTAACACTACACTATAAGCAGTGTAGGGTATCCTATAATATAACTAATCGTATTGCGTGCATCCCTTTAGTAGCTTCACTCTTTGGCCACGGCTAGACTAACTATTATCTAAAGGTCTAAAGGAAGCCATAAGTATACTATTAAAATATTTATAATAATAAATAAAGGTTTTAGTAAGAATAGTATAATATCCCTTAATAAAGCTAGATTACTTTATAGCTAGGGATTTAATAGCTTAACTAATAGCTAAAAGGTTTTCTAAGTACTTAAAAGTATAATATAGCTTAAAATTAATACTATATAAGTATATTTCCTAAATATATAAATATTATATAACTTAGTATAAGCTATAGGCTTAGTTTATACTTAAAGTATAAGTATATTTTTCTTTAGTTTAAAGATTATTTATATATAAGCTATAAGGAAACTTATACTTTTTATTATTAAAGGAAGCCTTATTATTAAAGTTACTCTTTAAGATATACTTACTAAGATAAGTACTTTTATTTAAGCTAAAAGAAAAAGAAAAAGGGAGTAAAGGTAAAGTAAAGCTAGTAATAAAGGAAATAATAATAATATTAGTTATAGTAAAGGTAAAAAGAAAGTAAAAAGAGAGATAAATAATTATTTAAGCTAAATAAAAAGTAATAAAAAGAATATAAAAGGAATTATATAATACTAATAAAAATAAAAGAGTTAGGAATTATAAGGAAGAATAGGAATATTTATATTTCTAGAGATATAAGTTTAGCTTTAGTTAAAATATATCTTATTTATATTTATAAAGGCTAGCTAAAGATAAATAAGGGTAATATATTATATAATTATCTAATAAGTAGTTAGTAATAAGGAAGTAATTTAAAGTAAAGTTAAAATTTAGTATATAAATATTAAGATATTGATTTTTAAATTTTTTTTTGCGTCATTAGTTATAGCTAATGCATCTAATTTATTATAACACATAATTATTGCTAGCAATACCTAGCTAGTAAAAGAATTAATATCTAAATACTTATAGCTATAGTAACAAATAAAACCTATAATAAATACAAGCTCTAAGGTTATAAACAGAGTATTGCACTACAATGTGTAGTGTAGTGTAGTTTTATAGTGTAGTGTAGTTACTACACACTACACTACACTATAAACTACACTACACTAACTATAAGCTGAAAAAACTATAATATAATACACTACAAATTTTTTTCCTAAACTACACTAACTATAAACACTATAAATATAGTGTTAGCTAAAAAAAAAAGTAGGACTTTTTATTAGTTATTATTATTATAAGGATTAAAAGAAGGCTAGTTATATAGAAGCTTTTATTATTACCTATTTTACCTAATTAGTTATATAATTTATAATATTATACTATTCTAAGGATTTTAATATAACTAGGGGTATATATAATATTATACTTTTTAATAATACTATTATACTTAATACTTTATTTTACTAATATAACTTTAAAAAAACTTCTTATTATATTATTTACTATTATTACTAATTATTTTGTATTTTTAGAAATTATTATTATTACTTTTAAAAAAATCTTAAACTAAAGTAATTAAATAAAACTAACTACTAATAAACTTAATAAGAATAGCTTATTATAGCTTATTATAGCTTATTATAGCTTATTATAGCTTATTATAGCTTATTATAGCTTATTATAGCTTATTATAGCTTATTATAGCTTATTATAGCTTATTATAGCTTATTATAGCTTATTATAGCTTATTATAGCTTATAATAGCTTATAATAGCTTATAATAGCTTATAATAGCTTATAATAGCCCCTCCTAAGCACGAGGTAAAACTGCTTAAATAATTAAAGCTCTATATTTTTAATATCTTTTTAAATATCTAGCCTTTTTCTCTAGTCTTTTATTCCCTTTCTTATTCTTACTTTTCTTAAATTTCTTTATATTTTCTTTAGTTTTCTTAATTTCCTTTTAATTAGGATTTTTATTAGCTTTTTAAATAGCCTAAAGGTTTTATAGCCTAGTGGTTATTACCCCTAGCTTTTAGTTACTCTTAGCTATACTATAGTTTAATTAGTTAGGGGTTAATTAGTTAATTAGTTATATAAAACCTACCTAGTAATTTAAATTAAATTAGAGATAAGTAAGAATAAGTTATATTTAGTTTACCTTAGAGCTTTAAAGCATAAGTAGTAAGCTATAAGATAAAAAGATATAGAGAGGTAAAATAAATATAGTTATAAAGGAAGGGGAATTATATTAATTTATACTATAAGTAAAACTTAAATAAATTTAAGTTTAACTATAGTTATAAATTATAACTATATCTTATGCTAATATAGCTATAAAGTTTATTATAAACTTTACTTTAGCCTTATAGCCCCTTATATTTATAACCTTAAAGCTTATACTTATTATAGGTTTTATTTATTACTATAGCTATAAGTATTTAGATATTAATTATTTTACTAGCTAGGTATTACTAGTAATAATTATATGTTATAATAAATTAGATGTATTAGCTATAACTAATAACGCAAAAAAATTTAAAAATCAATAGCTTATAATAGCTTATATTACTTATATTACTAATATAGTTATATTACTTATATAACTTATAATATTATTAGTGTTAAAGTTTAATTAAAAATAAATAACTAATAAATAAATAAAATATAAATACTAGTAAGTATAAGTAAATTACTATAGAAAAGCTAGACTTTTTAGTTATTTAATATTTTAAGGTTTTTTAAAATATTAATTAAATAAAATTCTTTTCTCTTTATATTTTTTAACATTATAGTAATACTAATTATAGTTATTATAATAATTATAGTATATTAAATAAAAGTAGGCCCTAGTATTATTTTTAAAAATAGGTTAAACTAATTATAATTAAGGTTATTAGAGTTATTAGAGCTCTTATAATAATTATAGTATAGTATTTAAAAGTGGGTCTTAGTAATATTTTAAAAATAAAGTAAACTTATTTTTTATAGCTTAATTTAGTTATATAGCTTAATTAAAATAATACTAATAGTTATATATTAATAGTTTATAAATTTTACTATATTTTATTTTTCTTTATATATTATAGTAAGAAAATATATAAAGTTACTATATATAACTTCTTAAAGCTTTAGAATTATAAAGCTAAAAGTAATATTTAATTAGTTTAAATATTAAATAAATAGTTTAAGCTTTTTTAAGTTCTTATTATATTAATTATAATATTTAAGTACTAAGTACATATTTTATTAACTTCTAGTTATTTATTTAGATTTCTTAATTAATTTTATTATATTAGTTTAGGGTATTTTTATTAAAAATAATAATAATAATTTATAAAAATATAAAATAATTAGTAATAATAGTAAATAATATAATAAGAAGGTTTTTCTTTAAGTTATATTAGTAAAATAAAGTATTAAGTAAAATAGTATTATTAAAAAGGTATAATATTATATATAGCCCTAGTTATAGTAAAATCCTTAAAATAGGTTAATATTATAAATTATATAACTAATTAGGTAAAATAGGTAATAATAAAAGCTTCTATATAACTAGCTTTCTTTTAATCCTAATAATAATAATAACTAATAAAAATCCTACTTTTTTTTACCTAACACTATATTTATAGTGTTTATAGTTAGTGTAGTTTAGGAAAAAAATTTATAGTGTAGTGTAATATAGTTTTTTTAGCTTATAGTTAGTGTAGTTTATAGTTAGTGTAGTTTATAGTGTAGTGTAGTTTATAGTGTAATTACTACACTACACTACACATTGTAGTGCAATACTCTAAAGGTAATAGAAATAAAGGGAAAGCTACTAATTAATTAAGTTAGTAAGCTAATACCTTAGGAGGTAATTAATTAGAAAATACTATATTTACTAAGGGTATAGCTAAATATATATATAGGATAAATAAAGGACTTTACTTACTAAAGGGCCTAGGAAGGGTTAAGACCTTAATAAAATTAAGGGATAATCTAATAGGATTAGGAAAGATAATAAAAGCTAATTATTTATTTATAGGAGTATTAGAAGTTTATAAGAACTTATTTATAAAGTTTAAAATAAGTAAGAGTAAGTTAATACCCCTAGGGATAATAGATATACTAAGGGGGTATTATTAGAATTTAGGATTAATCCTATAAGATTAAGGAGGAAAATAATTACTAGGGTATATAATAAGGGTTTAGTAATATAAGCCTTAGGGTTAAGAGCTATAATAATTACTTTTTTTTATTTTATTTTATATAGTTAAGTAATTAGAGGTAATTACTAAGTAATAGTAAATATAAAGGGGGTAGGTGTAAGGCACTTACCTTACCTAATATAAAACCCCTCTTAGCAAATTTTTTACTATAGAGTTTTAGGAGGATTAATTATTATTAGAACTTTATCTTTAAGATTAATTTAATTAGTTTAAAGCTTCCTTTAGTCATTAGTTTCTTGGTTAACATGACTCCACAAGCTTTAACACGCTCAAGGAGATGTGGACATGGGGGTCTGGAGAGCCTGCTCGTACGGATCCGTATTAGGCCCTGGCGAGCCTGTTACGTTACTGTAATGTGAGGGATCTGACGATCCTGTTGAAGGGTCTCCTGATGTGAACTTTTTGCCGTCAAGGTTCACAACACTACTCACCGACTAATATCTGAAGAGCTATTTTTTTATAGCTAATCATAAGAGACTAAACGGTTCCTTACTTTTGCAGGGAGTACCTAAAGGCGCAGATCAGATACCTAGTACTGACGTAGCGACTAGGCCTAAAACGGAAGGGTAAACCCTGAACCTGTAATATTACGAAAACAATACTCCGTAATACCTCCCTGTTTCACGCAGTAAAGCAGAGAAGGTATCTTTTCAAATATCATAAATAAGTGCGGGGGTGCCTCCTCTGTTTTAGGCTTAGCCTAGTTGCTACTGCGCATTCGATCTTTTGCCACTGCGCGTTTAGTTACTCCTTCGCAGGATGCTTCAGTGAGGGTCGATTTCACAGCATCGCATGATTCACATCTACCGCCATTTGCCGCAATGTCCCAAATGTCCTTTGTCGTGTCCACTGCTGACGGCTGTCGCGGCATGTAAAGCAACTTGGACGAATTGGGGAGCTCAACAGGCAGTAGTAATTCATGCTAGGAATCCGTCAGCTGAGAGGGAGGATCAAGGAACGACTTGACCGGTCGGTATAAATAGGTATGTAGGCAACTTGGACCTTTCCTACAACTCGACTCTTTGCCAGGTACTGAGAATCACTGAAAACGTTTCCTTCTCCTCTCGACCATGAAGTTGTCCTATATCCAGCTCCCGATCCTACATGCTGCCCTCATAGCATGCAGCAGGATCTCACCACCGACGGCCACGGTGGTCTCCGGGCCAATCTTCGGCGCTGCTGCCGATTTACCCGGTGCACCTGGACCGGTCAACAAGTTCTTAGGTATACCTTACGCTGAGAAGCCTGAGCGGTTTGCGCTTCCGCAACCACCCAGGAAATGGAAGGATCCGAAAGATGCGACTGCCTTTGGTAGTTCGTGCCATCAGCTTGCAGTCACCAATGGTATGTTTCGCATCGACCCTGGTGCGGCTAATGAAATCATAGGTCAACTTACGTGGCTTTTCAGATGTCGGTCCAGACCAAGACCTAGTTGATTATCTTCGTACGCATCCGAAAGAGAGCGAAGACTGTCTTTTTATAAATGCCTTCGCTCCGGCGATACCAGGCCCGCCTGGCGGTCGCCCGGTGGTATTATTCTTCCATGGGGGCGGGTGGTCGCTGAGCAACGGCCTCTTCGATCTTTCGGGCTTTGCGGGATACGAAGATATCGTTGCCTTTACATTCAACTATCGGACGAACAGTGTGTACATTCTCCAAGAGACCACTGGGACCCGGGCGCGGTACTAATGTTAGAACACATAGTATTCGGCTTCCCAAACGCGGGTGACATACCTGTTGGAGAAAGAAATCTCGGTCTGTTTGATCAGCGACTTGCGCTGCAGTGGGTTCAACAAAACGCGAAGGCCTTTGGCGGCGATCCTCAAAGGTAACTGTCTGGGGACTGTCTGCCGGATCTTTGTCAATCGACATACTCATGCACGCGTATGCCGGTGTCGAGAAGCCCCCATTTCGTGGTGCCATCATGTCAAGCGGCGAGTATTCATTCAGCATGTGGGGTTTCGCTGCCGACCCCGTGACACTTCACAATGGGATAATATAGCCAAGGCAGCCGGATGCAACCGCAACAAGATGCAGTGTCTTCGAGAATTGTCACCCGAAAAGCTTCTCGACGCAGCCGTGAAAGCCGGCGCAAGGTTCATGCCGATTCAAGACAACAAGGCGGTTCCCTCTGGTCGAGCGACAGCATGGAGACAAGGCAAGGTGGCCAAGGTGCCTCTGCTGGCAGGCACGACCGCTCAAGAAGGCCGCAGCCTCGTCAATCCGCACATTTCCTTGGAGAAGTTTGATCAAGTATATCTCGCAGCGCCCCTGGTGACTAAGCAAAATCGCGATGCCATCTATGAATATTACAGAAAGCAGTCGAATGTAAAGAGCAATTTTGATCTGGCGAGTCTGATTTATACCGACCTGCTATGGCAGTGTGTGAGTCGTCGTCCTAGCCCTAGCCTCTCTGCTGGTTCGCGTGTGGCTAACTCGGATGAAGCCCATGAGGAAGTTGACCACCATCTCTTCGTCCATAAATAATCCAACCTGGCGATACTACTTCAACATATCCATGACGGAAATGCTCCCGAGAAATACCAGTTTCTCGGCAAATTTCACAGCATTGACATCATCCTTCTCTTCGGGTCACCTACGTACCATGGCCTCTCGTCTGCAGGTGGACTTTACACACCGGTCTTGTCGAGGTTTCTCACCTATTGGCGCGGAGCCATTGGCAAATTTGTCCGTGATCCGAGCGGAGGACCGGGATGGCCGACCGTGGGCTCACCCTCTGCACCGTTTGACGTTGTCTCTCTGGGAGACGTGCGGAGTGTGCATTCTGCCGGCGCGACACCGGTGGACCAGACAGAGGTTGATGTACGTTGTGGTGTTTTGTGGGACGTCTTGGATAGAATTGAGAAGCGTATTGGATAGAAACCTGCTGTTTACACCAAACAGGCATCAAACAAACATGAACAGGACCAAGTTCTCATCATTGCTGCTGTCGAAAAGAGAGATCAGAGAGATCATAGCCGCAGTCCTTTTAAGGGTGCGCATCCTGTTTTTGGCCTAGTGGTTTCTCATCAGTTACAAGGGCGGCAAATACAACAAATAATGACTCACTCTTTGTCTGTACCAGCTCAGGGTCCGGCAAGTTGTTCCTGCCATATGACTCAACGCCGTCTTGATAGCACATTGATAGCACCACTATCTAGCTCAGAGGAAGTGTGTTGCAATTGAACACGGCAGATCACGTGCTGCCGCGACTACCCGCGCGCGTTGATCGCGTTCATAGAAACCATCACGTCACCCGGTATTATTATGATGGTCAGCCTGTCTTTAGGAAACTAATCTTTCCTCCGTGACAACGACTTAGAGCATACATTGGTCGTCTTAAATCTCCGCTCCTCAACTTCTCAACCAAGGAAATCTTTTGTCGGGCATTCCCCCCTCCTCCTTTCAAAGCATCATGATGTCTGAGCAACTTTCGGCACCCCGCATCACGGCCTCGTATCTGGAGAATTTCCAGGGCCGCCACGTCACCATCGTCGGCAAGGTGACACAACTTAGAGGCGAGCAAGCGACCATTGATGCTGATGGCGTTGTGACTTTATCTTTGAACCGGGTTCGTGGCCGACAAAATTTCCATCGCCTCGTGCCAGAACATGCGTCGGTTGTCTGACCAACCTGGCACACACGGCAGGATGTAGGGCTGACATGCTCCAGGACGCTCACCTGACAAACGGCAACGCCGTCCAAGTCATCGGGAAAGTCGCTCCTGATTTATCTGTCAAGGTTCTTAGCGCGAAAGATCTCGGCCCAAACGTTGGTAGGTGCAACTGTCATTCAAGGCTATCCGAAACCTACACACCTCGTTTGTCACTAACTTCCAATTCCAGATATGAAACTTTGCAGTGCTGTTGTAGAGGTCACGCATCGACACAAAGATATATTCGTGTCTGAAGGTTGAAGCAAAACAATCATAACGATTAGTGCAACGGCTCGTCACACGATTTTACGATTGATGGATGGAGTGGCTGTGGCTAGTAGCATGTTTGTTGTGTGCCATGTTGGACAAGCCATTGCTTACACGTTCGAAGACCACAATGCTAGCTCGCTCCCTTCTTCGTCTCTTAATACGCAAGGTTAATCGGCTCAATCATCTTGATTTCCTCTATCGGCGCGCCCCGACCTTCGATGCTGATCGCATATCGCTTTCGGCCATCTCTCCAATACAGGCCTCACGTACAGTGCGGCCTGCTACCTATGTGCAACCGCTTTATCATGTCGCCTTATTCAACTCCTCGCGATCCCAAGCCCATAGTCATAATCACAAACACGTCAGTCATGAACAATCGCACCTGGCTCCATCTTAACTCATGTTCTGGAACAGGTACATGGCACCCGCAAAGCTTTCCTCTCCAGAGGGAATGATCTGGTCAGGTGGCAGAACAAAACCGTAGCGGCCGGTATCGCGTAGCTCAATAGTGAAGACATTGTCTCCTTCAATTCATCCTTGACCCAATCAACAGAGTTGCCGGCAGTTTGGTAGATGGTGCTGCAAATGGGACCGTACTCGAAGCTGGTTCCGTGGACGTTGCGAATAGCGTCGACTGCGCCCCGAGCAAGAGATTGAAGAGCGCTGTCGTTTGGTGGCCGGGCGCTACACGAGTAACCGTAGGCTGTAATCTCGGTCAGCAATTGTGTTCACATTGCCTTTTTGGCACAGAGCACCACAGGTTTTGTCTTCAAGGCTCGCTACTCACGGGTCATGAAGAGCTGGGAGTAAGAGTGCCAGTCAATGTAAAGCTTAAGCCCTTGCCGGTTCTTGACTTTCCGAAGAAAGGTGGAAAGCGACTTGAGCTCGGTGGTACTTCCAGGAGAGGATCCGCGATAGGTTTCGGAGCATGGGTTGGTAGAGGAGCCTTGGCCATTCCATTGGTAAGGCCAGTTACGGTTCACGTCAGTACCAACACAGTTGGATCCCTGGTGGGAATCGCGGTTCTTTCGCCACATGCGGTCAGTTGTCTGGCTGTATTTGAAACCTGCCCAAACATTGTCAGCGGCCATGCATCCCGTCGGGCAGCCGGCTGGGTGGCAGCATGGGTCAGAGCGAGCGAGTACTGACCGTCGACATTGACGATTGGCAGCATGTAGAAGTCATACTTGTCAACGACGGCCTTGATGGCGCTATCGGTGCTGTACTTGGTGATGAGCTCGTTGGCCATGTACTCGACGGTCTGCGGAAAAGCGTCAGTCTTCCCATAGTCTTCCGAGTTCGCGATCCACTCGTGGTTGTGGTCGAGAAGGGCTCCCTCCGGCTCACCATGGCGACGATCCATTCTCGGGCGTGGACGGTGCCGTGGAAAACAACAGCAGGCTTCTTACCAGCACCGCCACTGCCAAAGATGTGCAGTCCCGTGATGGGGCTACCGGCCCCGAGTTTCCAGACGTGATGACTTTGACGTTGCTGGAATATTTGGATGCGATATCCCGCATCCAGGTCAGGTGGTCAGCGTAGGGGTGGTATGAATTGAACCAAGTGGCGTTGGCCGATCCCTCTGTGCGGCAAGAAGGTCAGTGTCAGTCTTTTCCTATGGAATCGCATCCCATATTCATTGGCGTTGGCGTTGGCGTTGGCGTTGGCTGTACTGACCAGCATATGGTTGGAAAGCAGCTTCCTTGCAAATGGAATCGAACAAGTTTTCGTGCATAATATCAAACTTCTGGCCCTTCATAGCCTTCTCAAAGGCGCTCAACTGTTCTGGGCCAACTTGAACGTCGGCAAAGGCGCCCTGTTTGGATGGCGGCTGCCAGACCTCAAGGTTCAATCGGTCGACGAGCTTTCCAACGCGAGACCCGTCGTCGACAACCGGAACGCGGAAGACCTTGTGTCCCTCATAAGACACCGGACCCCGTGCAGTCACAGCAGTGGCCGCAGCCAAAAGAGATGACACGAGATAGACGCTTTTCATCGTCGTGACACCAAGAATGATGAACGCTATGAATAAAAGAGGGAGTGATGAAATCCCCTATTGCTGAATATTCTTGTATTCCTCCACGGCTGCAACATCTGCCTCGAAGAAACGGGATCATGGCCCCCTTTATATTTTCGACGCGTTGCCCGCTGGTGACGCAAACCACGGACGAGGGTCGCACATGCCCGAAAAATACAAAAACAATCATGTTCGCCCACCCGTGTACGGAGTAATAATAAGCGAACACAATCGGCGAAGCGTTGGCTCATTGTTGGGGGCGAATCTAACCAGGCTGAGAAGGTCGCCGCAGATAGGAAGCCGCCAACCTTCCGTTCTTGGCAGACAAAGCGATCGGTCCTGGTGGATGCAGATGCAGATGCAGATGCAGCCAGCGAGAAGTGCGGGGAAAGCAACGTCCGTTCTATTAGATTTGCGGGGGAAAGTACGATGCCTGCCCATCCATCGCCAGGCCTGCTACTGCTAGCCTGCTAGGAACCAGACCTGTTCCTAGTGCGTCCGAGGCGTTGTAGCCCTTCCAAGTCCACGAGGCAAGAAGGCTGAAGTAATACCCAAAAGGTAGGGTAGGTCGGGGCTGTACGTCCGTAATGACGCTTGTATTACTCGGCCGTCCATTCTCCACCCCAACAAGGCCATGTTTTCTCCGCCCGACGCCAAACTCCAAGAAGGTCTAGGCAAGTTGGGGAAATGCCGATGCTTCTTCCCTGGCTGGGCAAAGGCACCCTCCCGGAGGGGTGAATCTACCAAGCGCGAGTGCCTAGCTTGTGTTATCGCCTGCCAAATCCAGGTGCCGTGATTGAGTCGTGATAGGGGTTTTCATTGGCTGACAGCGAGCGCGAGGGAGCCACGCATACAATTCGCTGTGCTTCAGCGCTAGCACCCCCTTCCACGGGCTGTTACCCAATCAGGCAGCTACTCATCCTGCTCGGCCTATCATGACGAGGGGGACCGATCGCTTGCTCTTCTCAATGGCAACGTCGATATCGGGTTCTGATCGGGCGAGTGACTCGGATTCTGGAAATCCTGTGCGTTCAAGAAGACACGCTTCTGCTTGCCTCTTGTGAGCTAATGAATGATCATGCAGTCAGTCAGTCAGTCAGTAAGTCAGTCTCATTTGGGCGGTCTGATAGCCAGTAATGAATAGTTAGCTCTCCCTCCTACACTAACCAGGCCATCCGGATGACTATCCAGTTCCGGTCCGTCAACAACTCTAGTTCTGCACTCTAGATTGTCTCCATCGCTCATCGGGCCGTGACTTTCCCAGAATCTGCTGGCATGTATAAAATCCATCATTTCATCAAACAATAATGGCGTCCCTGAAGTAATAGTCCACGTGTAACATTCGTTGTGCGAGGCGGCTCCATCGTTATAAGAAAAAAATTATTAGACTACAAATGCGTCAAGGAGCCTCATATTTATACACAGTTTGTACACGTTAATCTCATATCTCATGACCCGTTACTTACGCCCCTCTTGTCCTTCTCTCGTCTTCCATTTGCAAGAACTCTTCGGTCACAGCCCACATCTGGCCAGATCTCTGACAGGCGCATGGGCTACCACAGCTTAATCCTTCCCTGCAAAACTACCCGAAGCTCGTGAAAACGAGCCGTCCTGCGTTTTTGCTAATTCATGCAAAGGCTTTTGGGCTTGCGTTGGCCTTGCCGACGGACATACCTTCCCTTGAGAATTGTCTCTCGATTCCTGAATCAACTTCAAAGCTTCAATGACGTCGGCAGAATTTTCGTCGTCGCCAAGTTTTGCATCACGCTGTCCTGCAGTGGAAGGCCCTCCAACATCAAGCTTGCGGGGCGTGGTGTCGGCCATCGCATCCCGAATCTCCTTCAATTTTTCTGTAAACTTTTCAAACACCTTGACTCTTCGCTCCGCGGTCTCGGCTCTGTCTTTCCAGGCTGCGACGTCCCGTTTGGCCTGCCGTAATTGCTCACTCATTGTGCCGATATCGGAATCCTGTTGTGCTTCCAACTGTCTTCGAAGCTGTGCAGCCTCTTCGGTCTTGGCGTTCAGTTGACGTTGAAGTTTGCGAATTTGCGAATAAAGAACAGTCGCACTTCCTGCCCGAGAGACTTGCGATGTCGATACCATATCTGAGGCTGAGTATGACTCGACATCCATCATTGGAGACGGAGACGGTGGCGGTCGTGCTAGATTCAAGTGCTGCGCAACGGGTGGCTGCTCGGGACACGGTACCATGGTTCCTAAGCTTGGTACTGACTTTAGTTCTTTGCCATCTGGCTTGTCGTTGTCGTCTCTTTTTATAGGCGTAAACGCGTCGCGGCCCGACGACATACGTTGGGGATTCCCATTCATGCGTAAAACATCGTGGTTCAAGTCCATTAGCGGATCCAAGCTTTGTGTCCAGGCTGAGTCCGACTTGGAATGACGACTGCGAGACTGCGATCTGCTTCCCATCCTTGCGGCCGATTTCCGCCAGCCTGTTTGAAGTTCGAAAAGTGCCGCCATCGCCCTTACGGATCCTTTCTTGCTCAGTTCTTTCGACTCTGCCGATTCAGTTGGCGATTGCAAGGTAATGGATGTTTGGCTTCTCAGGTTTTCGTGAGATTTGGACAGCCGCGGCCCATGCAGCAACACCGGCTGCTTCTGACTCTTCATTACTCGTCGCTGACCAAGGAGGCCCTTGTCTGGGGTGACTGGTCGAGTTGCTTGAAATATCTGTGAAAGCGGATAGAATCGCTCCGGTGTGGTATCTATTGAGTACCGCCGTTCTGGTTCAGTCATGATCTGACACTGAATCGCTCGATCGCGGGACGTAAATGGTTTGGGCGTCATATGAGGCTCGAGACTTACTTGGTCTTCATCAGGCTTCGGCGGCCCTCTGACAAGACCACGTGGTTTCGGGCTAGCTTGTACAATTCTTATTCCGCCCTCTGACAAAGGCTTTGTGTTTTTAGACGCTGATAAGGATTCATCACTTTTTCGTGAGGCTTCCTTAATCATATCCGCTTGATCAGAGCTGCTCAGCTTTCCATCCAAGTCCCGTGCTTGCGCCTGACTGTCTGAGTTTGTCTTTTTCTCCTTTCGTGTCGGGTCAAGTGTTGACATGGTGATCTCGGAAAGGGCATGTTGTGACACCCGTGGTGAGATTCGTCGTGTAAAGAGGACTGCCTCGACGATTCTCTTGGGGGACGCTCTCTAGATATACCTGTGTGGGCCCTGTGGTCGGATTTTCCGCATTTTCTTCCGCCCCCTTTGAGCTAGCTACTCGAGTCGCCCCTTGACAGAATTTCCTTCATTGAACTCTTTACTTTGCAGTCTGGCTTGAGGGTCACCAACCCCGCCGGCCTCCTCACGGCTCTGGTCACCTTTCTTCTTGAGTTTCTGCAGTCTATCAATGACACTCTCACGCTTCCGTTGGCGGTCGCTGGACTCATCGTCCCCAGGCTCTCCTCTTTAGTGGGACTTAGAGTGGCAATGCTCATCTTGGGCAACAAGCGTTGCGAGTTTGCTCTTCTCAGGACTTTCAATCGTCGCGGTCTCGGGCCATGCGTTGGTGTTTCTGGCTCATGACGGGGTTCACGCGCGTGTGAATTGGGTAGACCGCTGTGATCCTCATCAAAATCCCTGGGCACTTTGATGCTGAAGCTGGTCGCACGCTCTGACGTCTCTTGTTTGCCACATAGATCGATAGTCGATGCGTCTTTTCGGCAGTGGGTTCCGAGAGATTTCATCTGGCGAACAACGTCTCGCCAGTTGGAGATGAGCATCTGGGTTATATCGTTTGCCACTAATATCTTATCCACTGTAGGTGGTCCGGCTGTTTTGGCGTCTTTCTGGATGGACTTTCGTCTATCTTTCCGAAATCTAGTTGGGCTCAAGGGGAACAACAGCATGCCAGAGTTTGGCGTAGCGATTTTCATGGTGTATTGCTCAAGCAAGTCACCAACGAGCAATGGCCCGAACACTATGCCCAGTGCACTGTAACCCATCAAGTCAGCCGTTGGAAGAGGTCTACTATCTTCATCTTCTCGAGGGGCAATCTCCGCGGCCCGTCCAATCAGACTCAAAAGACCAAAGACAGCACAGATCAGCTCTCGACGATACTGAGACCTGACAGTTCCTACTGCCAAAGCGATAAGCCTTGCCCGAACCTTGGTCTGTTTTGTCCGCGGATACTCGGGCTCTCCATTCAGTTGCGAGTGTATTGCGATGAAAGCGTCAAATAAAGACAACGACCCCAGCACGCCGCCTGGTAAAACTGAGAGAAGTCGTTTGAAGGTGGATGCCACGTCATGAATAGAGTACTGTATATGAATAGGCAACGTGGCGCATCGAACAGTGCTCGCAATTTTGGCATTGCTGTTATCCATGTAGCAATAATAGTCGAACAGGGCGGCTATGACTTTGGCAGATCCTGGGACGCGGAATAATCCCCGAGTGGCCACATTCTGAGCCAAATATTGAGCATTAGCTCTAATACAGGTAGGAAGGATTAAAGAGCATGGTGAATACTCCTGTGGAAGATAAAGAATGCTTTTCCCCTAACCGCACCATATCTTGGATGTCGATCACTCTGGGCACCTCTCTTCTGCAGTGTATTATGTTGGCAAATTCGGAAACACTACGTTTATGTCGTATCAGGGGCGGGGGCGGCGGCGACGACGTTGGAGGTGCGTGTGGGCATCGATTAGGGTTGGATCGAAGCAGCCTTGAAATCCATCCTCGCTTCTCTGGACATCTCTCGGTGTCTCCCTGGATTTCGTTGAGTTTGTTGTGATTCCAAAATCAGAAGGTTGCGCCACTCACTCGTTGATGCACATCAAAGTCCTCTGTGACAAGCTGTCTTACTCCGTGCTAGATAGGCTCAGCATTCGTCGAAAACGTAGCTGAGGGGAGTCGAAGCAACCGGCTTCTGCATAGCATCAAGGTGCACTTTGCACTTTTCATGGTGAATGAGCTCACCTTTTAGCCAAACGGTTGTATTCCTGGACAAAAACGTCTCTATCTTCTACCTCGTCCGCATTGTTAAGCAGACCCAGTTCGCCGCTGCTTGTAGTCCAGGTGCCACTACTTCGTGCTTTGCTTCCATGGCCGAAGCTCTGGAAGCTCGCACTATGAGGGAGCAGGAGAGACGCTGAACTGGCTGAAGCTGGTAGTCGATGTGAGGGATAAGCGTACGAAGCCCGGAGATTCTGCGATGACTGTGAAGCGCCCAGATACTGCGCCATGAAGAATTCGATGTGTCCGTATCCAGATCTGGGCCAAGGGTAAAAGTCGAAGTCTGTCGGTGTTTTCAGGGTGTTGTTGGAAATTCGAGACGGCCGACTTTGACAAGTCGCAACTGTCAACAGCCGTCAGTCACCCGCGCCTTCCATTCATTCATGGCTTTTTCTGGGCCACCAGCATTCTAGAATTTGAAAGGCCGCGCATCGAGCACTGCCGATCAATAGATTTCTAACAGTAAACCACGAGGCCGCCATCGTCGCATTATTTACAAGATGAGATTAAGAGCCTGGTCTGGTCTCCCTCTCAATGCTCATCGAGAACGGTGCCCAAGATCCGCATATGTGTCTCTGTTCTCCATGCACTGGCAGACGGCGGGGTCTGATCATGTACCTACAGCAGTATATTAACAAGTCCGTCCATCTTGATCAAAGCGCGCATTCTTTCAAATCCAATGCGCAGTTCTGTTAAAGAAACACAACATACAGCAATTTTGTTCCCTCTTTCCCGAAGGAAGTCATGATCGGTTACCATTTGAGATATCCAGCCCAGTACGCCGGGGGAAGGGAGGGGGAAGAAGGAAGTCAATGCTTCAAAACTACATCGACAGTGCCTCCTACTTGTAGCATCTATGGTCCTACCGTAGACCCCTTTCCCCGTTGCATCATCATTATAGCGTCATAAAAAAAAAAGCGAGACTAGTGCCTTGGTTGTGAATCCTCCTCTCCATGAAGCAGCACATATTTAAGGATATCTGAAAGGGAAATGATTCCCTTTAACTTGTTCTCGTCGTCGATGACGATCAATCTGTGTACTCTGCTCTTGCGAATCGTGTCGAAGAGAGAGTCCAGCCGATCCTCTTCGCTGCAGGTGTATATGCCGGGACTATCGTCTGGTCGTTTGCACAGCGCTTCGCCAACCGTGCCATCGAGCTCCTCGTATGCGCCTCCTCGAATACAAGGAATAACGTCCACTGCTTCAAACGCGTTTAGCACTCTGTTGTCAGAGTCCACAATAGGTATGCAGCTGATGTTTTTATCAACCATCATGTGTATCGCATCGAGAACAGTATTTTCCATGTGTACGGTAGCCAGTTTTGAGTAGGTTCCCAGCCCAATTTCTCGAACAGTCTTCTTCAGCATCACAGTGTGATGTTCGTTGTTGACGGCAATAAATTTTAGAATACGGTATTGCGTGATGACGGAAACAACTGTCTCTCTGCCCGTCTCCTCGTCCACATCGACTAATGGGATTCGTCGCGCACGAGTCTTAAGCATACGGCGACAAGCTTCATATAGCGGTCTTGATGGATGGACTGATACGGTCTCGATCGGAATGGATCCTATAGCCTTTTCGATGTCTGCGATCCTAATAAGTACTAGAAGGGAAACGGTGGAGTTGAAGCAGAGTCGCTGGCTGGCGTGTATTTACCTCGTAGGCTACTCAGCCGGAACTGGTCAAGTTTACCGATTTCATCGGGAAATTGATAGTAGTATTGGATCACGTTGATGTAGTCTGTCGCTGTCAATATGCCGGCGAAGCGACCTCGTTGTGAATCCCACAGGGGTGCCGAGACGATTGCTATTGGCAGCTGGTTAGTCACTGAGGTTTTGTTGGGCCACCTCGGGCAGTGACGAAAGGTTTAGTCGGGGTTGAACGAATATCAGCAGCCACAGACTCACAATTTTGTATCAGGATATTAAGTGTTTTCTTGATAAGGAGGTCGGTGTCCAACACTATCAAGCGAAAGGACAGCGGCAAAACATCGTAGCTGGTGCGAACTTTGAGGAAGTCGCGGATCGCTTTCTGTCAGGCACAATCAGCTCTTGTACAACGTCGGCGAGGGCTCTGACTGAGCAGGATTGCACAAGGCAAGCCAAGAATAAGTCAAGGCGAGCAAGAGAATATAGAGGGGACACAGAGACGAACCAGGCCCTGACATTGTTCCTTATCAAGCGGACTCGGCGGACTCGGTCTCGGCTTCGGCGCCGGCTTCGGCGCCGGCTGCTCGGTGCAGCTGCCATGGTGCTGCCGTGTGATGTCTTGAATCGAAGATAGGATGAGGGAGCAACGAATTGAGGCACCCGAACGGCGGGCTGCTGAGGAGTAGCGACGGGAGCTGTGGTATTCGATGGAGAAACCGCGGGTAGAGTAGGAGCTGCCGGTGCTTCTGGTGCTTCTGGTGCTTCTGCCTGAGTCGGAGCTGGAGCTGTAGCAGCTTCTGCTGGTGGTTGTGCGGACGGTGGTGGTTCCTCGAGCAAAGGCCCAGACCCAAATCCCGGTGCCGGCCCGGACATGGCGCTGGTGACCTGCTCACGAGACGATATTTGAGCCTCGACATTGGTCTGCGTGGGGTCGGCAGCAGGCTCAAGGCTAGCCGGTGCCGCGGCGGAATATTTTTCGTCCATTCGGCGACAGGCAGGTGAATTCGTGTATCCAACGATCCCTTTGCTTTCAATTCGGACAGTCTTGCCGGTCAGTGCTGCGAATTCGGTCGTTTGCGGCGGTATCTTTGTGTCTGGTTTAGTTGAGGGTGGGGAGGGGAAGGGAGGGGACTACGGATTATGATTACAGTTCTGGCATAAATTAAAATAATAGTCATCTTCGCTTGGTGGGGGCACCACCGACCGAACAATGGCTCGCTCCAATCGAACCTTCTAGGAGCTGGTTAATAAAAAGACCTTGACCTGTTTAGTTTTTTTTTCTTCTTCTTTTTGAAATGGCTGACTTCTCAGAATGCTACTTCACGTCCAGCCGCGGCTGAGCCGTTCTGTTAAAGTGGCCGGCCGCCGCCTTGTTGGCTTGTTGGGCAAGATGGTAGCAGCCATGACAAAAGGCGTCACGTCGCTTCCAACGCGCCAGCTGGGCAGCTTTCCAATGGCCTCCACATTGGGGTTTAAGAATCACAAGTGGAATTTCTTTATCAGCGTCAAGTCTTGTCAAATCGAAGCTCCTCGGCGGCGGCCAGCTTTACTCCCGCTGCGCACACGACTCGGCACACGCGGTTGCATTCAATCATGTTTTTATCAGACTTCTGTATCGTGTAATTGAGATAAAATATGGAATCCCTTGTCCCTTTCTCTCTCAACTACAATTATCTTCTGTCCGAAAGATCATCTCGTGCAAGTGATGAAACAACGCGTTAGTCGGATTAAAAAGATGCTTTTCACAGTACCGGGCAGGCGTCATCAGAAGACAGGGTTGTTGATTAGATGAATGGGTTGCTACTGGTCTTTTGAGCTGTTTGGTACCGTTGGATTTTCTCACATGCTAGTGCAGTTAGCAGCTAGGATGCTCAACATGTCGCATGGATGCTCAACATGTCGCATGGATGCAATGGCAGACTCTGAAGCTTTCCAATAAAAAAGCAGTGATTGCGCAACTGCTCCGTACTACAACCGCCCTCTTCTCTTCAGGACATACGTAGTTCGCATAGCTGGTGAAGTGGCGCCATAGCCGATACGCATGTCTCACTTTACACCTTGCCTGGCTTGCACATCGCGTTACACTCTTTGCACGGAGTGCGCATTTGATGTTGTTGTAGATGGCCAACATTGCCGGCTAACGTCCGCCTGTTGAAATAGCATGATGCTCCGCTCAGACCAATAAGATGACGAGGTCCTCCGCCTTGTTTACTAGTCTGATATCACCACCCATCTAGGTTTATGCAGTCAAGCGAACGTGTCAGGCGTTGGAGATTGCTGATGCATTGTATAATTGAATAATTGACAGGTCAACGCATGACGGCGCAGCGCCTGAGCTGACTGGCTTGAATACGCAGCCTGGGAGGCTCGGTCCCTGGAGCGAGAGAGCAAGAGCAAACTCCAGAGGGAAGGCAGCTTCGGGTGTTGCTTCCTTCAGCAGCGCCGCCCCCAGTGTGCATATGGACTGGACAACCCGACAACCCCCGGCTGTCTGAGGCAGTCTGAGGCTGTCTCCATCGCCCACCCATCGCCCACCCATCACCCCATCACCCCCATCGTCCGTCACCCGGCCCATTTCTCACTGCCCATGTCAATACCAAATCCATGCTCTCTGCCCATAATACCTGACCCTCAACTGCCACGTCCATCTCCTCTTCCAAATTCCAGCCGTCAAAACACCTGTAACTCGTCTCGTCGGTGTCCCATCACAAACCCCGCCTGGCTGCCTCCTTCACCCACTGGCAGTCAAAACACACCGACCAGCACTTCTCTTGGCAGAAGCAACTATTCCAAACCGTCTTATCGCCGCGTCTTGGAGCTAGACGTCCTTTCAGCCGGCTGCACGGTCCAGGGACCCAACCAAGGGCCGACGAGTCCGTTGTGTGTGGACGGACCTTGGCTCAGCAGACCCAGCAGACCCGACACTGGTCAAAAACGTCACGTCCCCAGACTTCCACCAAAATAATCATCATCACAAGCGGAGTCGACTCTGCTAATTCCAGTCATGGGTAACTGCAGCTCTTCATGCTGTGGAGGTACGGTACCCGACCTGATCCTTTCGCACTTGCCCTTTCTTTTGGCGACCAAATCAGCTGACGCGACCTTTTCTAGGCCGGTCTCGCGAGGGCTTGTATGAACCAGTTCTTGCCGACAGCGAGCGCGAGGCTGTCGCTGACTTGTTACAGTATCTCGAAAATGTTGGTTCATTAGCCCGTTCTGATCTGGGATTGAACTTGTCTTGGACAATTGCGATGCTGATTTCTTTGTTCACAGCGCGGCGAAACGGATTTCTTTTCGGGCGAACCTCTTCGAGCTTTGAGCACTTTGGTGTTTTCTGAAAACATAGACCTCCAACGAAGTGCCAGTCTTACTTTTGCGGAAATAACCGAGCGAGGTATATGACATGGTTGCCCTGATGATTTGCAAAACTCGGTTGGCATCGTCATCACCTTGCCAACGGGCTCTATGACAGGCGCTGACCAAGCTATTTTGAGACGACATACTGACTATTTTTGATCCAGATGTCCGAGAGGTCGACCGAGATACGCTTGAGCCTATTCTGTTCTTGTTGCAAAGTCCTGATATCGAAGTTCAGCGGGCTGCCAGCGCAGCTTTGGGTAATTTGGCTGTCAACAGTAAGCACTGCCCGCGTCGCACATGTTGCAAACAATGTCTGGGACTGACTGGTCTGTCTGCAGCGGAGAACAAGGTTCTCATCGTCCAGCTTGGCGGCCTAACACCATTAATCCGACAAATGTTGTCACCGAATGTCGAGGTTCAATGCAATGCTGTCGGTTGCATCACCAACCTGGCTACGCATGAAGAAAACAAGGCCAAGATCGCCAGATCCGGCGCACTTGGCCCATTGACCAGGCTTGCGAAATCACGAGACATGCGAGTGCAAAGAAACGCCACAGGAGCCCTGCTCAATATGACGCATTCCGGTACGTTGGATCTGAGGATTCGCATCTCTCACACACTAACATTTCGTCTTTCTGCTAGATGAGAACCGACAGCAGCTTGTTAACGCCGGTGCCATTCCTGTCCTTGTCCAACTTCTTTGCTCGCCCGATGTCGATGTGCAGTACTACTGCACCACAGCTCTCAGCAATATTGCTGTTGATGCCAACAACAGACGAAAGCTTGCTTCATCCGAGCCGAAGCTGGTTCAGTCCCTTGTCAACTTGATGGACTCCTCATCACCCAAAGTTCAATGCCAAGCAGCGTTGGCTTTGAGGAATCTGGCTTCCGACGAAAAATACCAACTCGACATTGTTCGAGCCAGTGGTCTCGCTCCACTTCTTCGACTACTGCAGTCTTCGTACCTTCCGCTAATTCTGTCGGCCGTGGCTTGCATTCGCAATATCTCTATACACCCGATGAACGAGTCACCAATCATCGAAGCGAATTTTCTCAAACCCTTGGTCGATTTATTGGGATCTACCGACAACGAAGAGATCCAATGCCACGCCATTTCCACTTTGCGAAATCTTGCTGCCAGCTCGGACCGAAACAAGGCGCTTGTTCTGGACGCTGGTGCCGTGCAGAAATGCAAACAGCTGGTACTGGACGTACCTGTCACTGTACAATCTGAAATGACGGCGGCTATTGCTGTTCTCGCTCTCAGCGACGATCTCAAGTCACATCTCCTCAACCTCGGAGTCTGCGATGTTTTGATTCCTTTAACCCATTCACCTAGCATTGAAGTCCAAGGAAACAGCGCCGCGGCACTAGGTAACCTGTCTTCCAAAGGTAAGCTTGTTCCTGCCCAGCTGATGACGTAATTTCTGTGACACGGAACTGATGTATGTTGACACAGTTGGCGATTACTCCATCTTCATTCAAAACTGGAATGACCCTAATGGTGGAATACACGGATACTTGAGCCGATTTTTACAATCTGGAGACCCCACCTTTCAGCACATTGCTGTTTGGACCCTACTGCAATTGTTCGAGTCGGAGGACAAGACGCTCATCGGTCTCATTGGCAAAGCCGATGATATTATCGAAAATATTCGCACCATTGCAAACCGACAGGTTGAGGCCGAGCCCGAATATGAAGAAGAAGATGAGGGCGAAGTAGTCAATCTTGCGCAACGATGCTTGGAACTTCTGGGCCAGAGCATGTCCAAAGCCCATATCGAGGGTTGAGCATGTTCATGGCCAACGAGTCCGCTATCAGCATCGCATCATTCATTTCCTTTCTCAGTTTCTGAAATTTGGCTGTGTACCCGAATTCTGACGTGGCTGAATGAATCAGCCCGTCCTCGTGGAAGCAACGGTGTTTCAAGGCGTTCAAGAGATTTTATTCGGCTCCCATCCATTATCATTGTCGTGCATGAGAGCATGGCTCTCTCTTGCATTGGCTACGTCTTCGTCCCTACAACAAAACCTTGAAACAAGCCAACTGATCTTTCCCCTAACCGACCCATCGAGTTTCAATTTTCCTTATGACGCAAAACCTCTATGAGTGAATGGTACGAGCACTGTGCCGTCTACAACGCTCCCCGTCAATTGTATACCTCATTCATTGGGGTTTCGCACTGCAATTGTGAGGTACTTCTGGCCACCCCTATTTGTACAGGCATATTTGGCGATGGACTGTATCAGCCCAGCATTGAGTTTTCTGGTTTCAATTTTTTTACGAAGGGGACGAATATGCAAACTAGGAGGTCTCTACATGGAAGCTGTAATTAGACAAGAGATGTTTTACCAGCCTGTTTTATTATACCCGATTAATCTAAATTGACCGTAATGGTACGCAAGTACGTGAATGAATTTGGCTGTGATCCACGGACGCCGTCAACGGAATATTGTACAGAACACGGAGTAGTTGATCAAAGATCAGGCACGAGTTGCCGCCCATGATGGCGATGAGTCAGTCTACACCCAGCGGTTGCAGGCCACTAGTAACCCAATGCCTCTCCTTCCATGGGAGGACCTTGGCCACGACCTTGGCCTGGACCAGGGCCAACGGGAGAGGGCCGAATTGTCTAGAGTCCCTGGACGCTGGCAAGTTGTCGCCTGCGATCCAACAATGACCCTCGGGCACCTGAGCAATGTCATGTCAGCAAGGGAGAGGTCCTCGGCACCACCATGTCCAGTCCAGCTTGATGAGTAGTCATATTCCATGTCCCACTGTACCTGTATCATTTGATCCTCCCCTTCTCGCCCGGAGTCCCGAGCGAGACGTAGTCCCCGGCATACCGACCACGCGCTTGACACCGTTGTCGTTTGTAAAGATGGGTATCTTGTAAAGAACCAAGTCCCCGACGGCGACGCCCCTCCCGAGACGGTGCCGCAAGTCGGCGGCGATCCAGTCGCCGTCCAGGGCGAAGGTGGGAAGCATGGAGGGACCCTCGGCGGGAAATACCTGGAGGACGTGGGTGAAGCCGAGATGGGCGAGGCAGGTGATTTTCAGGGTGGAGAGGGCGAAGCGGATGGGGTGGCCGAGGAAGTGGGTGAACATGGCGGGTATGGCGAGTTTTTGAGGCTTAATGCGGGGAGCACATGATGTGATTTGTGGTCTCTTGTCGCGGGATGCCGGGGTTACTTTTGCTGATGTCGCTTTTTTTTTTTTTTTTGGGTCGTCGTCTGGTCTTGTTGTAACTTTGTTGGTGAAGTTGGAACTTTTTAGTTGGTGGTGAGCAACCCAGAGGTTGCGCCGTGGCCGCCACGGGTCATTGGTTGGAAATATTCTGGTCGTCTCAAAGTTTCAACACACCGACGGGGTCCCCCCTTTCCTCCATCCACCGCGAAAAAAACAAACCACCCCTTTCTCTCGACAACACTTCCCCCATTTGCACAGCCGGGGAACCAAAAAGCCCCTGCGGCCCCTGCTGCTCACACAACGATGAGACCAGCACAATGCATCCACGGCTCCCGCAAAGCCCTCTGGCGCGTCGTCCTCGTCTCGCCGATTGAGCGGACGCGGCTCCTCCTCCTCCCTGTGCCGGCATCGGCGTCGGCGTCGGCGACCTTGACCACCGCCACCACAAGACGCTCATGCTCCCGAACCACGATCCTCCCTCCTCAACCCCCTCGGGCCCGCGGCTTCGCCAGCAAATCCCGGCCGCCGGCCCGAGGCCCCCGCGGCCCTACCTCGGCCGCCGCCAAAGAGCAGGTTGCCCGCGACGAGCGCGGCTTCGACAAGCGCTACACGACCCAGAGGGACATTGAGCGGTCCGGCCGAGACCGGCCCCCGCAGGACCACGAGATCACCGACCCGCAGGTCATGGTCGTCGACAAGGGCGCCGCCGAGGGACCCCTCAGGACGCAATTCGTCCTCACGAGGCTCGAGCCCCACGAGTCGCTGCGCATGACGCAGCCGTACGTGCCGGCCGACGCGGACAACGGCCGCCCTGAGCCCCGGTTCGCCGTGTGCAACATCGTCGACAAGAGGGAGGAGTACGAGCGGCGGAAGCAGCTCAGGGGAGGGAAGGGCAAGGCCGCGGCGGCGGCGAGGCCCAAGACCAAGGAGCTGGAGCTGACGTGGGCCATTGGCGAGCACGACCTGGCGACCAAGATGAGGCAGATGGCGGGGTTCCTGGCCAAGGGACTCAGGGTGGACGTCCTGGTGGCCCGGAAGAAGGGCGGGAGGCAGGTTGACGGGAAGGAGGCCGAGGCGGTGGTCAAGAGGATCCGGGACGAGGTGGAGAGGAACGAGGGCAGGGAGGTCAAGCCTGCTACCGGGCTGGCTGGGGGACGATGAAGTTTTATCTGGAGGGGAAGCCGGCGAAGTGATGTGATGTATGTTGGGGGAGGGGAGTTGGCATCACGATTCCGAGAACTCGGGTTAGAATGTTGAAGAACAAAAAAACTTGTTCCGTGTACGCGAATGCACAGCAAGGTTCGTTATTTGACAAGCAGGTTTCATGATGACCGTGAACACACCACACCGTTCATGTTTCCTTCCCTCGGGTGTGAAAAAAAAAAACCCATAATTCGTCATGAAAACCCCAAACAGCGTACTTCGGTTGAGAAAATCCCCCAACGCCAGCATAAAGAGAGATAGACAACACGTCACCCCCTTCTTCTCCTCCCCATCACAGAATCTCATCCCCATCCTCATCCTCACCCACGTTTCCCACCGTCCTGACCCCCGTTCCGCGGATCGAATCCATCCCCTTCCGTCTCCTCATCCGTCTCCCACTCCTTGTCCTCGTCCTCCGCCGCGCCATCGCCATACTCCAGCAGCGCGCCGAACCTCCCCGGATCCGGACCTCCTCCTCGCCCGCCTCCCTGTTCACGTCCTCCCACGCCCTGCTCCTCTTCTGCACGCTCACGGCCCTCACGATGCTCCGCTGCATCTTGGTGCCCGTCCGCTCCGTCACCGCCGCGGCCATCTCCAGGCCCTTTTCGCGCCGGCGGCGCATCTTGGTCGACATGCGGCTCTTGCGCGCGGGCTTGAGTTTCTTGGATATCCCCGCCGAGCGGTGCACGTCTAGGACCGAGGGGCGGACGTCGGCGGATGCGCTGGTGCGGGTGCGCTCGGGCACGTCCTGTGGGGACTTGTCGGTGTCGAACGAGGGGGCTGAGGCGCGGCGGGCGGCGCGGGAGTGTTTTGAGGGTGCTGGGGTCGTGTCGGTCAGGTTGGTTCGGGAGGGTATTTTGGGATGGAATGGGATGGGACGGAGGGGAGGGCGAACCTCTACTTTTGGCCATTGTGGGAATGTGATTTTGGTTGATTTCTGTAGTAGAACGCGACGTGAATTTTTTTGCTTGGCAAAGCAGAACCAGGCCGACCCCACGTCACGTGTGATAGTAACTGATAAGCGAGGGGCGTTGGCTGGTTGGTTGGACCCGCTGGGACGGGACGGCTGGTCCACCCATCTACGGATTATCATGTACATACTCCGTACATAAATCTATGTACAGTGAGGTAGCAAAAGTCAGGATAATGAAGGATTCATCTTGGGGTTATTGTGCACGCTGTACATAACTCTACAGCTCCCCATCATCCACCTTCCTGGTATTCTGGCCCGGCGGAAATGCAGACCTGCCCCCATCAACCCTCGTCCGCCACCGTGCCTGCTGGAACGTCGCTTGTACGAGCTTAACGAGCATCGCGTCGCTGCCTCGGGTTCCGATAACGGTGGCATAAACGGGGTGGTGCTCGGTCCGGTGGCTGACGGTGGATTCGTACGAGAACTGAGCAACTTGTTCGTGTCAGCATGTCATGTCAAGTCAGACACACAACCAAGAAGTGGCGGAGACGCGCCGTGTAATACATACATGGTGCGAGGACCTGGGGTGCACCGAGGAGCGCCGCGAGCAGTTCAGGAGCGACGCCGTGAATCGTTTCCGGCTTGCTGTGGTGAGTTCAGTGGGTGGCACGAGAATGACTCTTGTTGGTGGGACACAACGTACGGGGCGGTATATCGAGGCGCATCACTTGCGAAGGGCATCACGAGGATGCCATCGTCCCCTTCGCCGATGGGCATGACGTTGTCGTTGAACCATCTTTGGAAGACTGCTGTGCGGGCTTGGTAGTCCTTGTACTCTGCATCGCTGACATTCCTTCCCAGATCCCTGCTCTCAGTGTAGTCTTGTCAGGGATATATGAATCTAGGGGTCATGAGAGAGATGATGTGCTGAACCAACCATTGATGCATGACTGTGGCTTCCATGGCCGGCTCTTTGCCAAACTTGGTGTGGTAGTCTTTGCGAAAGCCATCGTACTGATGATAGAACTCGTGGCAGAATGAGAGAAAGGGGGCCTACATGTACGTCAGTTACGGAAATCGTTTTTTTTTGTTTTGTTTCTGGGTGATGAGGATGGGAACGGACGTCTCTCATGTAGTTTTGCAGAGCCTGGCCGTTGGCCTCTGTGGGTGGCTTGGATGCCCACGATTTTTGCAGGCTGATCGTTTTGGACTTGACTCCGAGGAATGCCTCTACGGCGGCGACAAATCTCTCCTGGTCATCTCTATGCGTCTTGTCCGCATTGCCCAGGTCCGTCACCGAAATGAGTCGTTTGGGAAAAGCCATGGGTGGGCTGGAGAGAGACTGGTGCACTATGGCGACGGCGTCGTGGAAAAGCTCAGACAGCTCTGTGCCCAATATGGCAATGGAATCTGACTTGCTGCAGTCTGGTCAGAACGAATGGCTCCTCATGCAAGATGATGGTGTTGCTGCTTCGAGGATTCATATACTGACGGAGAACTGGTTCGCGCACCATCCAAGGGCAGGGATCCCGGTGACGTACGGAGAGCGAAAAGTCCTTGAGCGGCGGCAGCTCCAAACGCCTGGCCGATGGCTGAGGAAATGATTGATTAGTCGTCCATCGGTCCTGATACCAAAAAGGCTTTTTGATCGCCAACGTACCGTCCAAACCAGTAGAAGCTCTGAGCCACTCATACCCGGCCAAAGAGGCAGCAGCGCCGGTTGGTCCTCCGCCAGCATCTTGATGCCCATCTTCTCGCGGGTTCTTCGGAGCCACAACATCTGCCCACTCTCTCCCTGAGCCCAACTGCGAGGACTTTGTCTTTCCGACAATCACGGCGCCGAGGTCAATGAGCCTCTGGGCAAACGCAGCCGTCACGTCTGCCGTGCCATTGTGCAAGTCGCTCCAGGAAGCGCTAGAAATAGACGTGGGCACGCCCTTCAGAGACATGGAGTCTGGCACGGTGAACCGATGGCCCTTGAGTGGTGTCTTTTCGGGAGGAACAGTGTTGTATAATCTTGACGGCACGGGAATGGAAGCATGGCTGCTCCCACTACTATCCGCTGGCAATTGCAACACGTTGAATCTACGGAGTACACCGGGTCAGCAATGCATTACAATGAATCCTCCCGAGGTTTCCCGGACGATTTCATACCCTTCAATCTCATCTACCTTTTCAGGATACACGCCAAAGGCGAACGCATCCAAGGTATCATTGTAAATCTTCCACGCCTGATGCACATTGGGGCCGTGCAAGATGTACGGACCTGCGGGCAAATCCGACACAGCACGCTTCCCCGCGCGAACCGCTTCGTTGCGCAGATGCATGACCGACTTGCCAGCGCCGACGGACGTGGCTGCCACGCATGAGCTGCCGCCGCCGCCGGGCTTCTCGATGAGCACGCTTCCGAACTCGGGGTGAAGACATCGTCGTACAAGTCAAAGAGGCGCAGTGTCCCCTCGAGATGACAGTAGAGCTGCTCCGGCTCCAGGACGGTCACGGGGATGACGGCGTCCGGCTTGATGGTTTCCTGGATGGTGCCCTGCGTTGACGCGTCAGTGTCCAGATTTTCGACTCTGTCGTCGCCAACGGATTGTAGTCGAGTTGAAGAGGACGAAAGAATTGAAAAGAATTGCAGGGGGCGGAGTCATTAGTACTTACCAGAACTTGCGGGTGGATGAGGTACTGCGACCCTGCCACGACGGTGGTCAGGACAGTTTTGAGGCTCATGCTCATGCTGGATGACGACGAGTCGGCGATGCGACCTTGTCCCGCCGGGCTGGAGTAGGAGTAGGAGTAGGAGTTTGTGTGTAGTCGCCAAGTCGGGTATCCTGCAAGACCATCGACATGCCTTCTTCATTCCCCTCTGCATGTCAAACAAAGGTAAAGGAGCCGAGACCAACGCGGCAGGCGTCGGCATGTGGCTTGGAGACGAGAAGGAAGGTCAAGTGACGTCGTCTCCTGCAAGTGACGTGGGGCGAATCTCAGTCGAGGTTGCACGATGCCTCTTTTTCGTCTTTTTTTCGTCTTTTTCGTGCAATGAACTTCCCGCACTGAAGTATTACCAGCTCCGTCTCAACAAGCGACAACTACACTCGTTGAGCCTGGATAAGCCGCCTGCAGCAACCTCTTACGATGCGACAGTAATAAGGGACTGGTGGAGGAGACGAGGGAGACGAGGAAAGAAAATCCCGAAAATGTCACAGGGCATGCGCTACATGATTGGCAGTCTCAGGATAATACTACCACAGGCCACAACTCAAGAAGTAATTTCAACGTGAGTTCAGCGATTGGGTATTCATCGCCCCAGCACACTTGTTGCAGTCCGTTATGAACCTCCATGTCTTCTTCCATGTCTGTATGTATGTATGAAACAAGATGCCGACACAAAACATTCCCCACGTTTATTAGACAGTTCCAACCTCCTGGATGTCGATGCCCGAAACAACCACCGCACCACCATCATCCGCCTTCCGAGGCGTGCAGTACACAGCCCCGATCAAGTCGTCAGACGACTTTTGACTTGGACCTCCGTAAAGGTTTTGATATTATTAAATAGGGCATTAAATCGCGTGGCTCGGCCAGCTAGTGTGCTGCGTTGCCTGCCGCGGCCGAAAGCTAGTGTCAAAGTTTGAAAAAATATTTTGTATCTTGATAGATATTTAGTGCTACATTTAAATACAGTTGCGCTATTAGCCAATGAGTATTAGTATTATATAACTATCCTTTTACCACTGATACGGCCCAGGCACACAGGCCGCGCAATGGTCGGCCGGTCAATTGGACAACGCTCACTGCTCACCTTCGAAGCAGGTGATGGCCAATGAATATAGACACGCCCTAATTTTCCACCTCCCTGGAGTAGATAACTAGCCAGTCTTCAGCACGATTAGTGACTTGAGTATCGCGATTCATCTCAATATCATCTTGGTTACCGTCTCCAACCCATTACCATAAGTGACATACACCCGCTCAGAATGACCGACGCTCTGTAACGCCTGCTAACATAAACCCTCGACTAGGTTTATCCCTTGGCATCCAATCACAGTAGTCACAAACACCCATGATAAGAATATTCAAGACTTTTTCTAATATGATTTATTGCTTCAATTGTATCGATACATTAGTACGCAGTATGTTATGTCGGGGTTGCGATAATAGGTTAGCACGGCAGGACAAAAGGCTGATTATAACCTTGCCATAGCAGCGTAGATCGTTTCGGCAGACACTGAGTAAGACTATCACAAAACTCGCCGCCGCTTCGGCTGCCGTGTCTCGATACCGTCTGCCGATCCGCCAGATGGTCTCTTCGCCCGTCGTAATTGTTGTATTGTGCGCCGAGGAACTAATTTGGACTCGTGGAAGTCGATAATCAAGATCCGACGGACCTCAGTGTTCCACAGGATATTTTCCCGTCTAAGGTCCCCATGAATGACGCCCAGCCGGCGAATTTCCCTGACTGACCGCTTAAGTTCTCCCCAAAGCTCCGATCCCGCACGAATATCTTCCGGGCTCTCACCTCCCCAGCCCATGACTAACATATGTCGGATTTCTCCCGCTCCGTGAAGAAAGTACATCTTTAATAAGTCGATTGTCCCAAGGAAGATGGGCACCGCAGAAGCTTGGGCTTTTGCAATGTCCGGTAAGCGTCTGCCTCACGGGCAACTTCTGGCCACCAATCTGTGGTCGTTCCTTTGCCGATCACAGTATAGCCGTAAGTGGCACAAGTTAGCTTGAACGGAGCGCCAGATCGCCCGCAGTGCCCAAACGGCGTACAATTTCGATCGAGATCCCGGCCCAGCTGCTTCTTCAGTGAGTGCACCAGCTGCTCCGCAGTAATGGGGTGTGTTTTGTTCTTTTCGTCTTGTTGATGAAGTCTTATATTTGGACATTTATCATCAAGAGCGCATCCGCGTTGCAGACCAAGCAAACAATGCAGCGTGCAAAACTGGGCGTCGTGTTGTCCCGGGAATTTCCTCTACCACCCTCAAAATTTCGTGGACGTGATGATGGTTGTGCAGAGGAGAGACTTGGCTAATGCCACGCTTCCGCTGTGCCACTGCTGGACCCGTGTCTGATCCTGATGAGTCCGGCGATTCTGCACGCTGCCGCAGAGCTTCGTGTGACGCACGACAAGCCAGGGATCTCGTTGGCACCCGTCGACCTTCCGCCGTCGGTGATTCCATTGGTGGAGACGAGGATGGCTGGTATTCTGAATTGGGATCCGGGCTCTCATGGTCGGGATTGGAACTGTCAGAGTGAAGAGAAGGGTTACCCAGCTCAGCTTGCGGGATCTGAGAACGCACATGATCGAAATTTGTCTGCCAAATCCGTAGCTGGTCTCGTGCGGCGGCTCGCCACTCTTGAGTACGTATGGGATAACGACAGCTCAACAGGAAGAGACATAGCCTTCTGGCAATGGCTGTCCCGGGTTCCAGCAGAGTACAATCTTCTGGGTCTACTTCCTGTTCGGGTCGTACAAATAGTAGTGTAGAGTGCTTGGATCATCGTGAGAAACCCACAGATGAATGTCGCAGAAACCGTTGGTCACATAGGAGACCTCCAGACCCTCCTGTATCATCACGTGGTATTGCTGCACAATGGCGGATGAGACAAGCCGCTCCGCGCTGTATCTGAGATTTTCCATCTCGCCCGTAGGGATTGTCTCAGATCCAACCATTTCATCCCACAGGTTCATCGGCCGAAGTCCCAAACGTATCGTTTCCGTAGGGAATTTGTGCGGTGCCTTGTATTCGCCTGAAATAATGAGGACATTCGTCGTATCGTCGACGACATGGATGCAGAGATCGTCTGGCCTTGGTCGGTGGATGCGAGATGGTTGGCTTGCTGCGGTTTCGGCATAGTGAGTCTTTTCCAAGGAATTTGTATGATTGTCAAACCGCACTCCGCTCCCGAGTCTGAATTCTTCTCGAGCAGCGGGTATTTTGCCTAGTTCTGCGATTATGTCCCCAACGTGATTGTCGACAGCAAATCGCTCGTATATTTCTAGTCCTTGTTCACTGCTGATGGCATGGCTCGTGATCCGTCGAGACAGGCCTTCCAATTCGATTCGGGACGAGAACAGGCGTGGTGTGTCTCCATTTTCCGGCTGCAGATAGCGGCGAACGGAGTCATAGATTTGCTGGTGCAGGCCGGGGCAGTCTACCCAAGGTTTTATTCGCGTAGGGCAGTATTTCCCTGTGGGAAGCGCTATCGTTCCGGTGGTCGAGCGAGATGGGTCATCAGCTTTCAGCGGTATCGACAGTAGCTTATGGCACTGATGCAGGAGTTCGACGAAAGTGGTCGGGCGGCTTCGATGCCTCTCGCGTCTTGCGTCCTCCTCTGCTTCCTCGCGTCTCCTTTTCTCTTGCTCAAAGAGCTCTTTGAGCTCTTTGTAATTTTCAGAACCGTTGCCAGACATTGAGGCAAGTGAATGCAAATGGTTTAGCGGTATTGATAGTAGCTTGTGGCACTGATGCAGGAGTTCGACGAAAGTGGTCGGGCGGTTTCGATGCCTCTCGTGTCTTGCGTCCTCCTCTGCCTCCTCGCGTCTCCTTTGCTCTTTCTCACGTCTCCTTTGCTCTTGCTTAAAGAGCTCTTTATAATACTCAGAACCGTTGCCAGACATTAAGGCAAGTGAATGCAAATGGTTTAGCGGTATTAATAGTAGCTTGTGGCACTGATGCAGGAGTTCGACGAAAGTGGTCGGAAAATACTGATGATTAAAGAGAGCTTTTAACTGATGGAATTAATCTCAAAATGAAGTTCTAGTGATGGATAATCCTCCTAAAACTCTGTAGCGAAAAATTTGCTAAGAGGGGTTTTGTATTGGGTGGGGACAGGTGCCTTATACCTTCCCCCTTTATATCCACTACCACTTAGTGGTTACCCTTAACTAATAAATTATATAATAAAGTAATATTTATAGCCTTTAACCCCTAAGCTTATACTATTAAAGTAATTATTTCCTTCTAATCTTATAGGATTAATCCTTAATCCTAATAATATCCTTCTGTAGTATATTTATTATCCCTAGGGCATTAACCTATCCTTATTTATCCTAAACTCTATAAATAAGTCCTTATAGATTTCTAATACTCTTATAGATAGATAGTTATACCTTATTATCTCTCCTAGCCTTATTAGGTTATCTCTTAATTAAATTAAAATCTTAGGTTTTCCTAAGCCTCTTAAGGGCAAAGCCCTTCTTTAATCCTATATATATATTCCACTATAGCCTTAGAAAATATAATATTTTCTAATTAATTACTACCTAAGGCATTAGCCTATAAACTTAGCTAGCTAATAGTTCCTTTATAATTCCTATTATCTTACCCTAAGGATAAGAACCTAAAACTTTCTCTAAGGATAATAACTCCTTTCTCCTTATTTAATACTAATACTAGGGTTTTACTAATCTCTTTTAATTTATATAAGCTTAACCCCTTAGCCTTAATAATATTAAAGCTATCCTAGTAAAGGTTAATTAGCCTATTAAGTTTTACTAGGGTAGTATAAAATAAGTAATAAGTATCTAAAATAGTAGCTAGTACTTTAATTACTTTAACCTTACCTTTATTATATTTTTATTAATTCTTTATAAGCTAAGACTTTAAGGTTTTTATTCTTAGGGGCTACTAAGTTAGTACTACTATAACATAGCTAGGAAGCAGATTATTTAATAGGATTTTTAACTAGTTCTTAGATACTTTAATCCTTAGTGGTAAGGTAAGAGATAGAGGTAGCTAGAGTATTGCACTACAATTGATTTGTAGTGTAATTTCTTTTTAACAAATAATATATATCTAATCGTAGAAAATATATATAGATATAAAACTTGTTTTTTTAGATAGATAACTAAAAACTACAATGTAGTTATATATAAAGTGGGTCTAAAAGTGGACCCTCGCCTATAAATTAGAAAAACTACATTTTACTACATTTTAGCACTAAGAATACACTACAAATGTAGTTTTTCTGAATTACAGGCCAGGGGCCCACTTTTAGACCCATTTTTATATATAGTATTTTTCTTTGGATTTATCTCTATAGGATTATGTAATTTATAGGATAATATCTTTAATTATAAGCTAGCTATAAAATTAAATATAAAAACTACAAAACACACTACACTAACTACAAACAATACTCTGGAGGTAGCTAAGGGTATGCCTCCTATTTAGCCCTTAACTTAAATTTATTTACTACGTTATTATATTCCCTAATAGTTATAAATTAGACCTTAGAAAGATAAGGTGTACCCCTTAACCAGAGTATTGCACTACAATTGATTTGTAGTGTATTTTTCTTTAACAAATAATATATATCTAATCGTAGAAAATATATATAAATATAAAACTTGTTTTTTAGATATATAACTAAAAACTACAATGTAGTTATATATAAAAGTGGACCTAAAAGTGGGCCCTTCTCCTATAAATTAGAAAAACTACATTTCACTACATTTTAGCACTAAAAATACAATACAAATGTAGTGTTTCTAATTTACGGCTTAACGACCCACTTTTAGACCCACTTTTAGACCCACTTTTCTACATAGTATTTTTATAAGGATTTATCTCTATAGGATTACGTAATTTTTAGAGTAATATCTTTAATTATAAGCTAGATATAAAATTAAATATAAAAACTACAAAACACACTACACTAACTACAAACAATACTCTGCCCTTAACTAAAGGTTACTAGGTTTATTAAAGATAAATATACCTAGAGAGATAGAAATTTTATAGTTAGTAGTAAGCCTTACTAGGTCCTATAAATCCTAGATTAGTTAACGCTTAGCTATAGCTCCTATTAATTTACTAAGATAAGTTAGAGTTAACTTTACTATCTTATAATTAGCCTAGAAGGTGTAGTATAATAGAATAGAAGTTAAGTTTAATATAATGGTTTCTTTCTTAGAGCTATAAATATTCTTAATTAGAAATATGTCTTAAATTTAGCATAGATATTTACCTATAACTAACCTTATTACCTAAATAAAGGTAAAAGTAAGAGTTAGTAACCTATTTATAAAGGGCTTACCCTCTTTAGTAGATATAATAAGGGCGGTAATAGGGGTAATAGTGGTGGTAGTAGTAGTTATGGAGATCCTATATTAGTAAGGTCTTTTTTTGCTTTTCCCTAGTACTTATATTATTATTAAGGTTTTCCCTATCTTTATAATTAAGCTTCTCACAAGTGGTAAGCTACAAGATGGAAGAGATGTAGAGAGATAGAACAAACACGGTCGCAGAGGAAGGGGGAATCGCGTTAATTTATGCTATAAGTAAAACTTAAACGAATTTAAGTTTAACTATAGTTACGAATTATAACTATATCTTACGCTAACGTAGCTATAAAGTTTATTATAAACTTTACTCTAACCTTATAGCCCCCTGTATTTATAACCTTAGAGCTTATACTAATTATAGGTTTTATTTGTTACTATAGCTATAAGTATTTAGATATTAATTGTTTTACTAGCTAGGTATTGCTAGTAATAATTATGTGTTATAATAAATTAGATACATTGGCTATAACTAATGACGCAAAAAAATTTAAAAATCAATAATTAAGCTTCTCCTAATTCTTATTATTAGGCTTCTCCTAGTCCTTATTAGACCCTTAGTAGTTTCCTTTATGCTTAAGGTCTCTATCCTTATCCTTATTATTCCCTCTTTCTTCGCTAGATTTCCTATTATTATTATTCTTATTCCTAGAATTTTTATTACCTCTAGTATTATTCTTCTCCTTATTAGGTTTCCTATTATTATAATTCTTAGGTTAATTTCTAGTGTTATTTTCTCTAGTCTTAGGAGAGTCCTTAAAGAGAGGCTCCTATCCTTATTCTTATTCTTAGATAATTCTTTATTACTACTATTCTCTTCCTTAGAGGGAGTTTCTTTATTATTACTCTTAGGTAAATCCTTATTATTATTATTTTTTTCCTTAGAGAAGGCTTCCTTTTATTATCTATAGGGAGCTTATTAGCACTTATCTTATTAATTAAAACTATTTTACTTTTCCTTATATTACTAGGTATTTCTATTATTAAGGGCTATTTTACTTTCTATAGGTAATAAGGCTTATCCCTATATATTAACCCTATTATAACCTATCCTTTATAGTCCTTATATTAGACACTAGGCCTTATATCTTATATTAAAGCCTTAGTTAAATAACATTATTATATAAAATCTCTAGGTATTACTACCTCTTGCCTTATAGCTAAGTGTGTAATAGTTAGTAATTCTATTAGGCTAAAGGACCCTAATACTAATAAACCCTAAATAATTAATAATAGGTTAGTATCTATAGCACTTATAGCTTTTATTAGCCCTATAGGTAATTTATAGATATTATCTTAAAGATAAATTAGCATTATAAGTATTTAGAAGTTAGTAAGTAGTTTGCTTACCCTTAATATTACTAGTTTTAGTTCTTTTTATACTATATTATCCTTTTATATAAAATATTAACCTCTTATTACTCCTAGTGTACCCTATAGCTTTATAGTTCTTACTAATAATAAGGGTATAGTCTAAAATAAATAAGGGAATCTAGATAGTTATAAATTATAATATAACCTTAACTAGTGTTAAAAATATAGATAAAACTACTTAGCCCTAATAGGTAATATATCTAGGGTTTTTCTTTCTAGGAATAGAAAGAAATTCCTCTATTTAGTGAGTTTTTAAGTTTATTAAGTCTCCCTAAATAACTAGCGCTATAAGTAACCTTATTATATAGAAAATATTATCTAGGTATACCTTTATGAATTTAGCTACTATCTTTAGTACTATATCTAGGAACTATAAGGTAAATATAAGCAAAAAGCATATAGATAAAGCCTTAGAGTTTTCTTATTATAAGAAGTAAGCTAAACTATTTAGGTAATTCTAGAAACCTAACTAGGTTCCCCTCTTACTATATTTACTATTTTAAAAGTTAGGTTTTTCCTAGTATATAGTAGTAAGATAGCCTCCCCTCTTTTTAACTATAATATAATCTATATATACTAGGTTAATAGCTTATTAAGTGTAAGATTCCTAAACTCTATAGGGGATTTCTATCTAAATCCTAATTTCTTTAGTGTCTTACTTACTTAACTCTTTAATAGTTTAGTAAATACCTATAGGATTAAGCCCTTAATTACTTTTATATTTCCCTAAATAATTAAATCTTAATAAGGAATTACTAGGCTAGGGCTTATATATACCCTACTAGCTAAGTTATAGTATATTCTAATAGTATAGTTATTATAACTATTAAATCTAATGTTTTAATTTCTATTTAGCGCCTATATAGCAATAGGTTATATTATCTCTAAATTATACCCTATAAAGACTTATTTAGGGCTTATAATTACTATATCCTATCCTTTGCTTCTTACCCCTATAGATAGTAATTACTATATAGTTTCTATCTTAACTAGTAATATTATCTTAAGGTTATAAAGTAATAGGCACTAGTTAATTAGACTAAAAGGTATTACTTCTTATATTAAAACTTTCTCTCTAAGAAAAAGTCTTTCCCTTATATCTTATCTATTATTTTTACTAATACCTTTCTCTTATATATAATAACTAGAAAATTACCCTATAACTTTATAGCTACTCCTTTTACTCTTTAGTGTCTTTAAGACTTTACTTTAATTCTCTAAAGGTTATAAATACTATATATTATTACCTAATCTCTATAGAAGCTTACCTTCTTAAATTAATATAGTCCCTTTAAGTAGGATTTATTTTAGCCTATACCTCTCTTAGCTAATAGGGTAACTTCCTAAGATATAGGATTAGGTTCCCTAATTATAGTTATAGGTTTAGACTTTATACTAAAAGGTAAGTAAGTAGTAGTTAATTTTAATTAGAAAGATACTAGTATAGTGTAGTAGTAATAATAAAGTAAGGAAACCACCCTAGTATTAAGCTTTAAACTAAGCAAAGAATAATATTTAATGTAATTCTTTAAGATAACTTAATGCTTTAATAGTAATCTAATAGTTTAGGGTTACACTCTAGATAATAATAAAAGTTACTAATTTTAATTAGTAATCCTAAAAGAAAAATAAAAGAGAAGTAACCTAGAATAATAGAATATAAATAAAAAGGGTAGGAAGGTATATAGTCCTTACACTCCTAATAGCTAATCTTACTTTTAACTCACTTTTTCCTACCTATTTATATAAACACTAAACCATGCTTTTTTACCCTCTTTTCTCCTCCTTACTATTATAACTTTATCCTCCCTAATAATAGTTAATCCTATAATATCTTTAGATAACTAGTTTAGGGAATGTAAGCTTTTAAGGTATTCTTATAGAAGTCTAACCTATAACCTCCTCTTACCCTTAATCTATCTAAGTTAATAAGTTAGTAAGATATATGCCTAGTTTAATTCTTAATTTAAAATAGTCCTTACTATTATAGTTATAACTTTAGGGGCTTCCCTTAGTAATTACTATTACTATTTTACTAGGTTTAAAGGGCTTAACTCTTTATTACTTATATTAATCTTTATAAGTAGCTGCTTTTAGGCTCCTATTAGTTACTATTACCTTATAATATAATTTAATATTACCTATAAAATACGTTACTATATTTCCTATTAGGGACTTCTTTAATAGCTAGGCTAGAATTTTATAAAACTTATTAGTTTAACTAGCTAAACTTTAGGTTAAAAGGGCTCCTAGCCTTATTCCTAAATTTCACGTTAGTTTATATAATACCTTAACTAGAGAATAGCCTATAGACTTAATATATCTATAGTTTAAAGCCTTAGTTACTTTTAGAAGTTAGAGATCCTAGCTTCTTATATCTATTATAGTCTTATTTAATACCCCTAGAAGATTTAATTTAAGACTTTTACTAACCTAATACTCTTATAAGATTATCTTAGAGTATTTAATAGACTTACTCCCCTCCTTCTTAAAAATATAGATAACTTTACTAACTTAAATACTAGTCTAAGATTAATATAAAAACCTTCTAAGGCAAGTAATAATCTATTTATCTATAACTTTAGGTAGTTTACTACCTTTATAGCACTAGTTAACTTATAGGGGAATAGCTATATAAATTAAGAGAAATAATTAACTATAACTAGTATATATTTAATCTTTTATTCTAACTTAGGAAATAGTCTAATATAGTCTATCCCTATAACTTAAAATAGCTTATTTACTACTACTAGTTAATTTAGTGCTTTCTTTTTCTAAGGAGTATATTAAGTATATAGTATATATCCTAAGATATAGTTTATAATATTAGCTCCTATCCTAGGCTAAAATACTATCTAAGTTAGCCTCCGCTAAGTTAAATCTACCCTAAAATATCTAGCATTATTATAAGCCTCTTAAAGGGCATTTATTACCTCTCCTTATACTAGATAATATTATCTATTATATCTCCCCTTAAACTAGAGGATCCTATCCTTTAACTTATACTATTATGCTTTAGTAACTATCCTTTAAGCTATATAGTAATTATAGTCTCCTTCTTTACTTTATCTAGTAGTTAGGAACCTTATAATCTCTATATACTATAGCTTACCTAGGTATTTCTCCTATAAGGCTTTATTACTAGGTAATACCTCTAGCTACCTTATATCTTAGCCTATTCCCTTAAGTTTAAATTCCTCCTAAACCTTAGTAGCCTTTAAAAACTTTAATATTTCTTTATACCCTTTAGCTTTATTTTTCTAAATTTACTAATTTTAAGTTATATCCTATAATTTAAACTTAGTTAAGTTATTTATATAGTTATCTAATAGAAAGATAGTATAAGATAACCTATTAGCTATAGTATTTTATTTTCCCTAAATAAAATAAATCTTTATATTTAGTAATCTTAGTTCTATAACTTATCTAGTATAAATACCCTTATACCTAGTAGTAGTTATAAATATAGTAAGTAGTTTATAGTTTATAAATATTATTAACCTTAGTCTTAACTTAAAGAAGTGTTTATACTTATAATAGAATTTAATAATAGTATATAGCTTTTATTTATAAGTATTATAGTTTTATTATATCTTAGTAAATAGGAATAAATTATATAAGATAGAATAAGGGATTTTATCTTAGACTTATAGTACTATATATCCTTTACTAAACCCACTTATATTAGAATATATTTAGGTAGGTAAGTTAAACACATACCTATATATACTTAAAGTGGTTATAGCTTTATCCCTTAGCATAGAGAAGGATAAAGCTTCTAAATCCCCTATTGCTAGCTTATATCTCTAGTTAGTTAGTTAAGTGGTTAGGCAATCTCTATATAATTCTTAATCTATCGCTAGCATGGTCCGATAGCTCCCAAGAATGAACGCACACCAGATTGACTTGTGGGTGTGGGCCACTCCCTCAGCTTAGCAAAGACAACAATGGCTGGATGTCTACTCGGTGGCAACCGACTTCGACCACGTCCGAAAATAAGGCATAGTCGGACAGAGAAGCCTACTAATTTGCGCCGGGTCTGTTTCAAGTCGCTCTATTTTGTCATCCATTCACTATCCGCGTCATCCGATAGTGCTAAGTGGTATGGGTGCCTTTCCAGCCAAGACTCTGCATCTTCCTTGGATGCAAACCTGTCGAAAAACTCGTCCAGTGATCGATTCAAGTCTACTCGAGCTTAGCGTGCTACCGAATTGGTAATAAATGAATGGAGGCGTTTTACCTTGGAGAAGCATCCCGCGAGACGGTTGCAAACTGAACTGGGACAGAAAGTCGTGGATAAGGATGAGA
The DNA here is from genome assembly GCA_023650635.1 of Epichloe baconii. Classification (NCBI taxonomy): domain Eukaryota; kingdom Fungi; phylum Ascomycota; class Sordariomycetes; order Hypocreales; family Clavicipitaceae; genus Epichloe; species Epichloe baconii. The sequence goes on along the minus strand of CP097908.1, from coordinate 351,580 downwards.
TCGGCTGGAATCGGCGTACCTAAATACTTGGTCAGGCCATGTACAGTAAACTCGGCCATGTATGACCTACCCTTGGGTACAGTATAGATTCGCGGTATCTCAATGTCGTGTGTAATCTCCTGGCGATCGAGAAATTCATCGTAGTATGTTCGAGCAAGCTCTTGCATGGTGAATGTATTCGGGCGCATGACTGCGCCGTTGGACACTGTTTGGTATCGTTAAATTGCTTCCATTGGCTTTGAAAAAGAAGGACACCCGCCCACGCACCTAATGTTTTGTTTACTCCTGGGTATACCAGTCCATCGCTTGCTATCACCACGCCTTCATCGTACGGATCGTCGGGACGGCTGTCGTTCTCCGCGTGGTCGAATAGGCTCGACAACTGCTTGGGCCGATAGTAGGTTAGGGTAGCAGGAAAAGAGGAATATACGGCCTTGACGCTGAATCGCCGCTTTGGCGGTAGCCCGGCTCCTCGATTTACACTCGCCAAACGCAATCGTCCAATCAGCCGAAACATGTTGTTGTCAAGTGTGCAGACATGAAGTTGCTGGAAGCTGCTTTTAGCATTATGATCGGTTGCACGAAAAAGAGAGGCGCAGCAAAAATAACTTGGCTCGTAATAATACGGAGTATGCCTTGCAACATTATCCTAGGCTCGGATAAATTGATTCCCCACAACGCCTTAATACGGGTCGGTACTCCGTACAAATCGCCGCCAAAGCGCGTGCACACACAATTTATTTGCCAGCAACAAGGGAAACTTGATCCGGCTAACCGCGACTGAGCCACATCGCTCCGCGTCAAGGGCTATGACCGTACGGAGCAGTCATCATGAACAGGGCGGCTCGCTGTCAGACGGCAACGGAGTCATGCATCCCGGACCTTGCATCGCGGCTCTCACTCCCTCGCGGTGAGCCTCACAGGAACAAGGCGCACCCCGCTGATGAATGCCTATTCCTCATCTCAGCCTTACGAAGCGGCAATGCAAGGGCACGCACTTCACCAACGGCCTAATTTGGCACCGTCATTGGTCGCCCCAAAGGCTGACGGGATATTCTAGTCCTTTCTTTCTTTCTCTCGTAATCGCGTCGGGCGTAAGGCGGGCTATGTCGTTCTTACGGACCAGCAAGAATTCAATGACCATGACTCCGCGAGACGGGGATATAAAATAGCTGCTTGCTCTCATTCCAATCAGACTGACTAACTCGAATTCCCATCTCATCTTAACCTCTACAAGCAGATCAATTTGGTCAAGTTACTCATTCAAGGGGGTATAATAACACCCGCCGTCTTTTGGCATCATCCCTACACTTCAGTTGTTGCAGAACGTAGACTCTTTTTTTTGTTTTGTTTATCAAAGCCAAGTTCACGACATCCCTCATCTGAATTACAACTTACACCACATATACCAGTGACCAAAACGGCAACTGGTCTCCCATTCAAGCTATGAAGAACGCCATGGACGGATCCGGCACAAATGGCAATTGGCCACTTCTGACAGAAACCAAAGACTTGGCTATTACAAAGACAAGGAATGGCCTGGACCCGGACGGCAACTATTCTCCCACGAAAGGCGGCCAAGCTATGAAGATCGCCATGAACGGATCTGGCACAAATAGCAATCGGCCACTTCTAACAGAAGCTAAAGACTTGGCTGCTGCTGCTGCTATTATGAAGAATGGCCCGGGCCCGGATGGTAACTATTCTCCCACGAAAGGCGGCCAAGCTATGAAGAACGCCATGGACGGATCTAGCACAAATGGCAATCGGCCACTTCTGACAGAAGCCAAAGACTTGGCTGCTGCTGCGAAGAATGGCCCGGACCCGAACGGCAACTGGTCTCCTCAAGATGGCCCAACCTCCAACGGCATAAAAGACAGCAAGAGCCAGAACGGCCATTGGTCTCCGCTTCGAGATGGACAACAGGCCGCCGCCGGTGCGGAAGATGGGCCAGTCGCCGATGGAAACTGGTCACCTTTGAAAGACCCCCAACGGTCAATGGTAGCATCGGACCAGTCAAAGCCGGAAACTGGTCCCCTTGAACGATGCCCCAAGGATGAACGGGGCCAGCAACGGACCTGACAAGGACGGTAGCTGGTCTCCTCTCAGGAAGGCCGCACCTAGCCATGCGGCCCTTGCAGACTTTGTATGAGCAAACGGGTGCGAATTGGAATTTTTTTGTATTTTCATTTTGTTTTAGACGCATCTTTCCTTGTTTTTTACATAGATTCTGTAACATTAAGCATAGACTAATCGATTAGACTTTTCCTTCTGTCAAATACACCATGACCTATCTTGTCTAACAAACACCACAAACGTCACTACGTTGCCCCCAACCTGCTGTCGCCAGCTTCCCATTTTCGAATAATCGAACCAGGTGGATAAAGGGCCATTTCCTCCCCGAGTATTTTCTCCTCCCATCAGCTCCAAACTTGACGTTGTCGCCCCCGTCAAGCTCAGCCACTCCCAGTCGTCGGAATCTCGACAGCGTCCCAGCTGATGATAGGCGACGATGGTGACTCGCCATCCATCGGCAAATGGTCCAGAGAAATCCTGCGGTCCGCATTAGCAGAGTCTCTGTTGGTACGGCACGGCATCCAAGATGGAAAATCACCAGTTTTGCTCCCCAAGACTGCTTGACCACCTCGCGCACCTCTGCACGCTCAATCGTCACCACGTAGTCAGTCGAGCACTCCGTGCAGGATCTGGACAACTCGCGACAAGGCCGGAAGAGAAGCGACTCATCAGGCTCCGTGCCGTGATTGCCTTCCTCCTCAGGCTTGCGCAACTCGGGTATCCTGTGCTTCATCAGATCGGTCATGAAGAGGCCTAGGCTCGTCCATGAAGGCTTGAACGGATCTGTTGCTACGTGTCTGCAGATTTTATATTCGCCCTGGTCAATCGCATGCCGCAGAATAGAGGCTCTCCTCCAGAGTATGGGAGAAACGGATCAGCAGCTCGCCTTGGACGATGCGCGCAGACGGCGTTTGCAACCATAGCAGCCCAAGGTCCAAGCTGCCTGCCACCCAAGCGGGTCGGGCAAAACTCTCCAGGGAAGTCCTTTGGGAGGGCCGTAGAGGTAGCGGTTCATGACAAGACGTGCGTGGACGTACCATCTATAAAGATTAGCATAAAACAGTCAAGATCAGGGATTTCTTGGAGCTTTGCATGCTAGTCGAGTGATACGCACAGTGTGTAGGGAGAAACGGGGTTTGGCTGGAAAGAGTCCCAGAGGTTACAGGAAGAATTCTGCCAGTACCAGTAGTAAAAGGTGCGGCATGGATCCAAGGGAGTGAAGCGCGACGTGAACCGATGGAGTTGGCGACAGGTCGAGCAGTAGAAGAATCTAGCGCCGAGGTCCTTCTCCAGCAGAACGAGAAGGTCTTCCCGGTACTCGGCTCCGAGGTTTGCGACATGACATTCGAGGGCGGCGAAGAGAGACTTGCAAGTTAGCGAGAGGGCCACAATAGATTCGGGAGAGGAAGAGAGACGGCTGGCTATGGCCAAGATGATCTCAAGAGGGAGGTTTAGGAGCGGCGGAGTAGGAGACGTTGGGGTATGAGAAATCAATTGACCCATGGCTGAGTCCTGACTGATGCACGATGCAGCCGGCAGGAAACCAATCAAGGTGACGGATCGAGGGGATTGTATGTGGGTTGTTGCGGATTGTTGTGGGGTCTTGATCAAAAAGTCAAGCAGGGTGGCAGGGGTGACCCTAGCCGGAGGGTTGAGAGGCGGCTAATCCGTACAAGGTCTGCGAACCCAGGGCGACGGAGCCGTACTTCTGCGACCCACTCACCGCCTTGGGGGTGAGGAGATGCGTTTCAGAAGTTGAGTCTGCTTTGCCATCTCCGCCCGGATCTCCGTCCGGATTTACAGCGCTCAGCGCTCTGGGGAAGCGCAACTGGTCAGGCAGGAAGGAGTTGGACCGAGAGGGCGACAGAGGTGGAAGGAGAAATGTGGCATGGCGTAACCCGTCACCCTCACCCGTCACTCGGAGAATACAAAACCCCGCGCTTGGGAGACAGACAGTCTCATCTCACCGAACCTCCCGGATTCCATCTCACCACATCCTCATCTCCCATCTCGCCCATCCAGCCAGCCTCCAACAAAATGGCAGAGCCGTACAACACCCCATCCCAGGCTCAACCCCCGATCAGGCTCCCCGTCTCTCACCCCATTCACCCCTCCCCTCGGACACCCGCACCCGCACCCGCACCCGCATGCCAACGACGCCTCAACAACAGCCTCCAAAACACGCATCTTGCACCTCGGCGACCCCATCCGCTTCAACAAGACCACACACGACCTCCTATCCCTCAACTACGACATCATCCGCCCCCACGCCGGAGCGCCAAAGACGTGCATTCACACAGGCCCTGCAGAACCGAAAATGGGGAGATTTCGAGGCCATCTTCAGGCCATCCCGGCACTCCGGCGGCGAGATGGACGACTGGGATGACGAGCTCATCGGTCTCCTGCCCCCGAGCGTCAAGGTATTCGCCAGTGCGGGCGCGGGTTTCGACGGCGTGAACACCAGATTACTTGGCGAACGAGGTATTTTGACCTCCCCCCACTGTTGCCATCAAGTTCACAGTAATCCGTACCAGGCATAATATACTGCAACGGCGGACCGGCCTGTGCCGATTCCGTCGCCGACCTGGCCGTCGCGGATCAGGGCCGAGCGATGCTGACGTGTCATAATGGCGGTGGTACGGTCGAGGCTCATGCTGGATTTGAAGAGTTGAGCATGCGTAATGTCATGGCTGTTTTGGAGGGCGAAGAGCCCTTGTCGGCGGTGAATCTAGCATACTTGAAGAAGAAGAAGAAGAAAAAGATTAGGTGAAGCGTTGGGGGAGTTCCGAGAGTGGTTGTTTGCGAATGTGTTCTTGCTAAGCATCACATAGTGTACATGGATTTATTTCTGGACAGAGTCAATGCCAGTTTGCCTCGATGCCCTCGCAGGTTGCTGGTGATCCCTGCGGCAAGCACAAAAAGGAAACGCCTCGCTAGGCCCTTGGATCTACCGAATCCAGTGTGAATGACGACGACAAATTCTCTCTCAGCCCGATCTCTCTACGACTTTGGCTTCTTTCGCACAAGACGTGCGCTCAAGAAATTGGCCCCGTTTTTGCAGTCTTGCGGCGCCTCTGGCCCTTCATCCTCGGGCACTTTCTTCGCAACTTCTGCGTCCACATCGGTGACGCGGCCGCCCGTCTTGTCGTTCGTGTCCGCCCTCTTCCTCTTGACCAGCCCAGACGAGATGGTGTTGATCTGGGCAGAGGCGTCGGTGCCGTTGGCGTGCGGGGCGGCGGACAATGCCCTCTCTCCGACGACGACGCTACCCCAGTCTGTGCCGAGGCCGACTTCCCTGATCCATTGCTTGGTGCTGCCGACTGCCTTGTCCAGGTTGGAGAAGTCGGCATGGAGCATGTGCTCGGTGATGCGTCTGTACGTCGCCTCGTTGACGACGCGCTCCCTCGACCCCGGCTCGGCCAGTAGTAGTATGCCGTCCTGGTGGGCATCTCGGGCGAATAGTTTCGCTGTCCCGTTTTTGCCCTGGGCTGTCGAGGCCTGATGGGTCCTCTCAGCTTACGCCTCCTCTTCCCCGACTTGCCGTTCTTGTTGCTCTTTGATCTGGCGGCGGCGCTGTCCCTGGGTGGGAGAAGGAGTTTGCGCGGCGCTGTTACGGGAGGGGCGGTGGTGGGAGGAGATGCATCGGTCTGCTTTGTTGGACTTTTCGAGTCGCAGAAGCGCCTGTACGCGCATCTCGTCGGTCGTTTTCGTCCGCGTCTGCCTCGTCATCGTCGAGCACGACCCAGATGAAGCCGGTCATTCTGCCACTGGAGCATTCTTGTCTGTAGGCCATCATCTCCCAGAACGTGTCCAGCGTCTTGACACTCTTCCAGGCACCGGTCTGGGTCTGCTTCGCGGCGCCCGACCTCCCGGCCTCGTCGTCCAGTTCGTCCCGGAAACGAGATTTCGGATCATCGGGGAAGCGGGGATCAGGCACCGGGGCGGCACCCGGTCGAATTCCCTGCGGTAGTGAGAAATCTTGTCCAGTGGATGGGCCAACGACCAGGACGAAGCGGCCGTCGCGGTACGGGGTATGAGCGCGCGGGTTTCGTGCGCGTCCAGGCCCGGCACGACCAGGTAGCCCTTCCCGTTCCCGTTCTCGTTCCCCGAGGGAGGTGATTTGACAATGAGGGGATCCAGCACGCGACACCACCACTTTATGAGCCCGCGATCGTCCAAGACGTGCTTGCCGCCGTGGTCGACGCTCCCGGGAAAAGGTATTGTCCCTGCGACCGGGCGAACAGGCTGACGACGAACTGCACGCCGGGCCGTCGGCGATGCTCGACCAGATGCGCGATGAACGCGGCGCACACTTGGCGGATGGGGCTTGCCGCGCCTTTGGGCAAGTCCAGCAGCGGCAGATAGCCGGTGGAGTCGGCTTTGGAGACGAACAAGGTCGTGGCGTGGGCGGTTGTGTAGATGAAGATCTCGACGCCCAGCACTAGAACCTCCTTGTTCGTCTCGGCGGGGAGGTGGTGGTGATGGACACGGCGAGGAAATGGTTTTCGCAGTAGGTTCGATCAGGGCGCTCGTTTGGCGGCGCGGAGAATAGCGCGTCAGTCCTTCGCGGTGGCGTGGAGACATGGTAGATGCCGAAAGGGACATGTTCGGGGAGGACGGAGGCCAGTCGCATCGTTAGAGATTTGTCAGCCTGGATTGGGCCCGATGGCGATGACTCCATGACGGACAACTTGGACGTGGCACCGATTTGATGTTGAGCTGGATGGGTTTGATGGGTTCAAGACGGGGGCAGAAAGTAACAGGTGCGGATACAGAGTGGGGCCGACGCCCGACAATCAAAGTGGATGGCTTTCCATGTTCAGGATTTGCAAGCTTTCTGGGCCTTGCGCGTTTCATCAGTTCGTAATGTGCATTGGTCGGAGGAATGGTAGGCATGCTACAAATTACAGAGGAATACGTTAGGATGGGCGGTTTTCCATGAATGCACAGCTTCTGCTAGAGAAAGGAAGAGGCCCAAGTTGGCCCTTCGACCGACGTCCGAGCAACTATTAGCGCAGGTACCAGTTTCGGCCGGTCCGGCCTGAAACAGACTTACATGTAGTAAGTTAAGAATTGGGACGCAACCACGCCGCTTAGACGCACGACGACGCACTGATTTCGAAGAATCGTCCCGTGCTTCGACGGACGAGGATCCCCAGCCAGAGCCAGAGCGTTTTTATGCTTTCACCTTGCGCACCTCTGGGCTCTGTGCGCATGAGATGTGAGAGTCGGGGATAACGACGTGCAATGAGTGACACGCCATACGACAGGTATATAACGGGTTGGTGTCTACCAGTATCTTGAATCCAGCCCTCCTCATCTTTTTTTTTCATTCATCTGTCCCATCTGTCCCATTCGTTATCGCCTATTTTTCTTCTCTCTTCAGATCCAACGAGTCATCGAAATGAAGGTCTCCGGTGTGCTTTCCGCCATTGCTGCCTCAGCTTGCCTGGCGCAAGCCTCCCCGTCGCCGTCGCCGCCGACGCCGACAAGCGTGAGCTCAACTTCGGCGGCCTCGGCCCCGTCAGCGGACAGCTGGGAAGCAACCCCGTCATGGACGCCGTGCAGCAGGGCGTCGCCGGCTTCTTCGCCGGCGGTGACGCCGTCCTCAACGGACCCGGCGAGCTCATCCGCCAGGCCATGGTGCGCATCAGCAACGGCGAGGGCCGCAGCAACAGCAAGAACACCAACAAGGCCAACAACAACAAGCGCGAAACCAATCTTGGCGGTCTGGGTCCCTGGGCGGTGCCCTGGGCGGCGGTGCCCTGGGCGGCGGCCCCGCGGATGCTCTGCAGCAGGGCGTCGCCGGCCTCTTTGCCGGAGGCGACGCCGTCCTCAACGGACCCGGGGACATCTTCCGCCAGGCCTTGGGGCAAGTTGCCGGCAGCGACGGACGTGTCAAGGCGAGGGCTGCCGAGGCCCAGATCGACCCCAAGCAGCTGGAGGTCGTGAGCAGGCTTCTGGCGTACTATGAGGCCGCGCAGGCGAACAAGAATGCGTGATTTGTGCCCGTAAGTAGTACTTTATATGCTCGAACCCATTCCGGACCACTTCTAATATCACGTTTCATAGCTTTGATGACGGAACGAAAGCTGGGGGACACGAGTTCAGCACGTCTCGTCTTGTACACATTTTCTTTCCCTCTCTTCCCCCTTCTTACACTATACCTGCTCTGATGTCTCGGGGCAGAGATTGTCTTCTTCTGTTACATAGCCTTGATGAATCGTAACCAATTGAAAACATGGTTGAGATGAAGAAAAGTCTGGAATGCTCGTGTTGGTGAGTGAGTGCAATTCATCGAGTCGTCGGCACTTCTTTGCCTGGCAAAAAGCCCCGTCGCTGTAAAAAAATCGTGCTTCTGCCTCGCGAAAATTCAGCCACATGTTAAGCTCACGTCAACAATGCAGGTGGGTCCTGCATACTGGCTGGGTCCCAGGGCACCGACAAAAATGATTCAATCCCGAGAGTTTTGATCGCCGCACGACGTCCGTGCTACAGCCTACTCCGTACATACAAGCCATTGACAAGGGGGCCGAGCGGCAAGCCAGCCAGTCGCGGTCGGTTATTGACTGAATTATGGCGCCCACAGCCAATTTGTTGCACGAAAAAAAGAGGCGCAGCCGACTGGCCACTGATTTGTGCGTGAATTGTCCCCTATATGTACTCCGTATGCCTTGCGACACCATTGCCATTTCCCAGCTAGCTAGCCCTTGCTGTGAGCCACATTGCGGGATTCCTGACCGTCACCGTCATCGTTGTAGTTGTAGCCGTACTCTCGCGCAGAGAGCCCCAAGTTGGATATCAAGGTATGCATCTCTGCGAAAAAAAAGAAAAAAATATATAGGGGTATCAGGGCCATCCTTCTCAGAGCATACGTCGGCGTTCACTCACGAGATAAAAATAAGGAGGTACATCTTGTTAAAAGCCGATGGAGATGAATAAAAGTTTTCGTGGTTCTCGCCACAAGCAATGTTGTTACCCCCCCCACCCCTTTTTCTTGGTCTCGACAACTAAGTGAAAATCGCCAGGTCTATACTAAATGTTAGACTACAATATCACGAAACAAGACAAGTCCCGGACTAAAACGCTCCGCTCCTCAGAAACTTGCGAGACCGGTCTTGCACAAATGTCAGTGCACTCACCAAACATCATCACCGGAACCAGTTTGTTTTCCGTGCACCACCTGCTTAATGCCACTCTTTTCTCAAACTGTCGGCGTCGGTCACTAAGGCAATGAGAGTGCCTCTTCTACGGTGTGGGTTGAACATCCCGCAAGGTTGTGGCTGCAAAAATAGCTCTGATACCTCGTCCCTGGCGGAAGCGAGCACATATTCTCCTCCTGCTCTTGGGAACGCTGCGCCGTACACACACACGTTCCTGGGCGTTGCACCCGTTCTCTCCCGCTCTCTCTCAGATGTGTATCTATCTTCCGACTTGGCCTGACTGAGCAGTGAGCCGTCTGCCCTCGGCCCGGCTGAACTGACGTGGAGCGATCGGAAGGCCGTGTGTTCACGGGAGCGGAACATCTCCGTGTACCCCGTCGAGGCCGTTGTGATAAGACAAGATGTTCTCGGCCGACAAAGGCTGATTGCAGGCGAGCCAAAATTTTCAAAAGACACCATTGAAGATGGATGAGCGGGATCTTCAGTGAAGAAGGATCTCAGAGCTGCAACAGCGCTACGAGGCGTCAATGGCGATTCGAGCAACTCCACGATCCCGAATCGGCAAGGCCTACGGAGCACAATTTCTCGGTCTCCTCATGGGGCACCTCCGGCGCCACTGCTCGCGTCGAGCACAACACCTCACTACTGCTGCCGCCGCCCATAGAGAGGCTGTGCTAAAGGAAATTCGCAATCTAGTTCGGTGGCCTGAACCTAGTTCAAACGACGAAGGCAACGAGACCAATGATGTCTCGGTCAACCATGACAACAAGGTTGAAATCATGAGTCGCCTGGCTGCGCCACATGTAGACGTGCAAGATATTGACTGGGAACGATGGTCAGAAGAATGTGCATCCCCTACACGGCGACATGAGCCAAAAGACACGACCTCGTTGCATCGCATCCTGACGTGAACTGTACCTGAAGAAACTGTTCGGATGCTCATGACGCTAGTTTTCATCAGTTACAGAGATCAGTTCGGCAGAGCGTTCCGCAAAGTAGATCCCAAGACATAGTTAGGTCGGGACAGGTACGTCCATTCGAGCCCCAGGCAGCTTGCAACATCTGCTGATTCGGTACAGCATGCCACATGACATGGGAGTTTTTTCTCGAATCCAAGCTCGGCGGGATAGATGGCTGCGGTGATGCTGGAGAATACCTGACCATGATTTTCAAGTCCAAAGCAATGGCCGCCTCGAGTGTGGGTGTTGCCGTCCAATATTGCTTGATATCCGCGTCCTTTTGTAATACATCTGCCCATCCTCTCATTTGGTCTCGCTTGCATATTCTTTCCATAAAAAAAAGAAAGAAAGAAAAAGAGACAAATGAAACGGCCCCAACCAGTCCAATCAGGCAATGCAAGTCAACGACGCATCACCACCCCATCATCATCTGGATTCCCAATCTCCCGATTCGCATATCCGGCGCATAAACACCACACCCATGCCGTCCCTCCAGTGGACAAGTATCATTGACGCTCACACACATCAAAGGGGTTCATGAAAGAAAGAAATAAGAAGAAAAACGTGTCAGGGACGATCTGATATATTTTTGCACGCACTTCCCAAATCCTCTGCAAAGGGGACAAAAACTTCATCCCGTCTCATTCAAGAAATTATCATTTTATCCAAGAGACGGAGAGAGAAATAGATGAATACAAGAAAAAGAAAATCAAACTCCCCTCGATAACTCGTTTCAGATTACACAGGACACCCATTCACTCGCTCAAAGTTGGCGCACGTGATTCTCGTCTTGTTCGCGAAATGGACAACAATAGACCTGTTGCCAAAGAAGCCCGGCGTTCCCTCGGCCAACGAGGCGTACGGGTCGACGTATTGGACGCGGAAAGGATCCTGCATAATCTTGCCGTGCTTGCCACTCAGGTCACCGACCTGGCATGTTTGAGGCTTCGACGCATCGCAAGGGGATCTTCGCCGCGCTTGTAGGGGTCAAGGTGAGCGAGGGTTTCGGTGCAGTTGCCGGTGGCGGGCACGGGGGCAACGTGGAGGTGGTAGACTGCGGGACATGTGTTGTTAGCAAATGCCGTCTCTCTCTCTCCCTCTCCCTCAAGTTGGATGACATGGGTTGATGACGATGACGGATGAATGAGAGAGGTGAAGTAGGGGGAGACTCGTACTGAATGGGCCCGCTTCCTTGGGGTTGGGGAAGTTTTCAAAGTGAACGTCAAACTTGACGCCTTTGCCGTCCGGACCGGGCTGGGCACGCACAGATCCGCGAACGTTGCCGTTGAGGTTTCCGTGGAAAAAGGCGTCCTTGGGCAAGGTAGCCTGGTAGATGACGTTGGGATTGTTCCCAGTCTCGGGTGCGTCCTGGGTGTGGGCGGCGCAGAGGGCGGAGAAGCCAGCGACGAGGAAGGTTGACAAGCGCATGATGAATAAGAGGTGGAGTTGTCGTCGATTTGTTGCTTGCTAGAATCCCTCTCTTTTTTTTTTTTCTTTTTTCTTCTTCGTTTCTCCGTGGAAGAAGAGGGAAAAGATACGTGTGGACGGCTTCCGTTGGGTGGTTGTTGGCGATGGGGTTTCGCGTTGGGCGGGTTGTCAAATAAGGTGGTTGTGATTCATCAGCAATTGGGCCGACACACGCGCGGGGAATGGGCTGGCAAAATACATACATGTAGAGTCGGGGCGAACGAGGAAGGGGCTGCGCCGCAACCCGCGCATGGGCAATCCCCAAGAAAGGATGTTCGTTGGTGGTACTCGGTAACTTGTAAGACATTCGGGTGGATCGGAAGAAACAATCAAGAGTCGGTGTTTCCCATGTTTGTTTCCCGGCGTCACGACGCATGGCGCAGCAAATCAATCATGCAGGTTGTTTGTCTGTACAGTGGGGTGTACATACTTGTACTGCCGTTGCAGGGCCAGCGCCAGCTTCCATGTCGAAACGGCGCACAACAAGGCGGCATCGATCCGCGCCTCATTCATTGGCTTCAAGGCTTGCACAGCCCGGAAATGAAGGAACAAACCCCAACAAACAAGCACACAACCCCGTCAGAAATAGAAGCATTGGTTTCATGCATTGCTGATCGAGTCGGCGCGACCCACTGCGGCTCATTGTTTCAACAGACACCTTTTCATCCTTTCATCATCAATCTGAGCTACATAATACCCCGCTTGATCAACTCTTGGCTACTCTTGGCTACTCTTGGCTACTCTTGGCTACTCTTGGCTACTCTTGGCTTGCATTCGCATTCCCGCTCGTCCCGTTCGTCTCGTCTGCTGGAACGCCATTGCCTTGTTGCATGCGCGTTCCCGCGCTCGGCCCCTCTCAATCCCGCCATTTAGCGTGCTTGACTCGGCCTCGTCTGCGGGGTACCGCTGGAATGCCTGTTCATCTCTGTGCTTCGCTTGTCTGTCTGTCTCTGTCAGCAAAGGCCGGTGTAAATAACCCCCGTCCAGAACAAGCCTCCTTGTCGGAATTGCCCGCATTTCTTTCAGCCGCCTAGAATGGGGCACCATCTGACAACTTCCATGGAATTGAGCCTAACTTGTTCGTTGCAGCTACTGCATCGTGCTCATCCCCTCTCAAATCATCCATGACCCATGTCCGACAAAAAGTTGGTGCATCATGTGAATTGCCCTCATTGATTCGTCCGACGGGGATGAGGGGATGAGGGAAAAGGGGAAAAGGGCGCACGTGACATGACGTACATGGATGGGGCTGCAGTTGCGCGGCAGGGACAACCGCAGCCAATAACACTTTTCATTGCACAAGACTTCATTCCTGATGTAGAAAAAGAAAAATGATGCTTAAAAAAAAAAAAGGGTCAATCGGGCGTGTTCTTCCACGACGCCGCGATTTCTACGGGGTCACTTGTTGTCGTCATGGTCAGACTGCGCCGAGGCCCCATGGCTCACGATCAATGTGCTGCTCTGGACAGCCAGAGTTCCCAAGCCCGAGACTAGGATTGTGGAAGTCGGGGACGTGATTCTCGAAAACAACAGGGGGTCCAGGGACCACCGTGTTGTGGCCCTGGCCTTCATTTGCTTCCACGGATCAGTCGCGCAGGCTTGCGAAGAAGGGAGGGCGACATTCTCGGCCGCGAATTCTGCGGCGTCGCAAGACGTGGTCGGGAAACGATGACGTTCGCCTCCTTCCAGATCGCATGCCATGCGGCGGCGGCCTGTTTTCTTCTGCAAGCAGAAGCACTCGTCGCAGTGTGTGAGAAGGAAGACCACCAACTCCAACACCACTGCCAAGGCCATGTATGGTGGAAGAGCGGCTGGCATCTTTGGATGTTCGAGAATTACCTTCTCAGAAGGAATAAACGTCGGATCCAAGAGTTGCCCTCCCTTCTTCGCTTGACCCATGGTGCATTGGATTACGAACTTGCTATTGTCTAATGCGCTAGCAGGAATTAAAACGCTTAGTAATATTCTAGGAATCCAACGTCCAGAAAACTGTTAATATCGCACTCTAAATTAGAACAAAGATATGCTAGATAAGCCAGTGTTTCCGCAATAGACTAAAGCCACAGAGTCCGGATAGGCTAGGAAAACAGGCGTCTCTCTTTTCACGCTGTTTGTCGTGAAATTCTCGAACAATGCAAAAGTAAATTTCCTCTATTGCGGGCAAATGGCTTATACAATCGCAGATAAAGGATACTCAGGAGGGCAAGTAATAAGGTTCGCGTCATAAACGAGCTTAAACATGCTCGGGGATTCATATTTTAGATCTATTTCTTCCATCAGCGGCGCTGCGACGTACCAGGGTATTTAACCACGGACAGACTTAGCTAATGACTTTCGGTCGGCCATAATGAGATATAATCCCAGGCTTAAGTGTACTTTACCATCAGACATTAAACAGAACCTCGCAAAACCCCTAGAGTAACGCGGCTCTTATAGACAAGATTGCTAATTTAGATCAAGCTATCCCCGGATGTAAATGCCTAGGGAAAAGAATAAGATAATTGCCTAGCGGCACTGCCTAAGAAAGAGGCAGATAAAGGTTCAGAAAAAAATTGCTCAAGACAGCTCCAAACTAAACAGGAAATCAAATATAACGCGAAGGGAGAACTAACAGATAAATAGAGGGATTACTATAAGCGCATTAAATATATACCACTGCCTAAACAAGCCCGTTTAGCAATAATAACAGGAGAACAGGTTTTACCTCGGATAGACTTATAGAAATAAGCTATTTAAAGACCTTATAGCTTATCACACTATTAATCGCAAAGTGTACTACTAAGCTTACATTAAGCTAATAAAAGGAAAATGCACTACGCCCTTATGCAATTTAGACATAGACAGGTAAGTAAGCTATAAAGCTCTATTTAAACCTAGCCTAATATAGTGTATTTAGTTACCTTGTAAACCAAAGGTGGAAGCAAAATTACTGTTATTCTAAGAAGCATTATATTATAACTTATAGCTTTGCTAAGTTTGGCTTTAGATGCAAATTATAGATTAACTTAGAGACATCATAGGCAGGGCATTGTCAGATGCATATACATAGACCTTAGAAATGTCCTTTGCTAATATAACCCTGTTACGTTGCGCCACGCTATTACGTGTGCGGGGTTCTGCCTAGTACACGTTTCGAGGGGTAATTTGCTAGCCGTCAAAAGGCTTTAACAACACGGAGTACCCTAACAAAGCATTGTGGAAAAGCCATGTTTCTAGATGCATTACGGAGCATATCCAGGTATAGCCTAATTAAGGATAAATTAGCAATCCTAACACACAATGCCTCTATAACAAGTATTCTTCTTAGGATAGTTTATGGCTCTACCTAGATAACGCCCACAGCATTCCTACAACCAGCTAGCCAAATAACTAGGAAAGCACGGCTATTATAAACTTCAGGCGTTATAGTTCTAATACTCTGTTTATTGAATGCGGTGAGGAATTCAAAGCCCCCTGATTATCCCTAGACCCCAATGTCATGCAGGAAGAAACACCAAGTAAGAGTTCATTTTAGTCTGATAGTAGGCTTGACTCTAAATAGAGTAGGGAAACCCCAAAAGTCATGGCTCTTGGCCTAAGATAAGCAATCTGTCTAATTATAAGTGATAGTACTCAATGCATAATCTAAAATTATATAAGGCTAAACTCTTTTGCAGCCGCGAATAAGCTTTATCACCAAACAACCGCGTCATTTTAAGAGTAGGAATAGCACCCCTGTTATGCTTCCATGTAATCCCTGCGTTAGCCACTAGGTAGGTGAGTCGCGTGAAGGACAGCATCTATCATATTATGCGACTCGTTTGTAATACTCCAGCACACCCCTAAATTGTTTTACAAATTTACATAATAGGGGATTTAAGCGAATTAGATATTAGCTAGGAAATAAAGAAGATAGAGGCTAGGATTAAAGGTACCTTTTAGTACTAGTAACCTATATTGATGGATTTTTGTATTTTTTTTTGTTTATTAGTTTTGGCTAATGTGTTAGCAGCATGGAGGCGCAGAGGTTAGAGACAGGGTGATCCTATGGTAGGACCTCGGTGAAACCTCAGATAGTAGGACCTTGGTGGAACCTGACCACATGGTAGGACCTTAGTGCAACCTTAGATCGATGTGAGGTTCCACTAAGGTCCTACTATATGATCACCCTGTCTTTGACTTCTACGCCTTTATGCTCTTAACAAAATGCATTTAATTTAAGAGAAACACGATAATTACGAGCGATACCTAGCTAGTATAACAATTAACATACGAATTATAGCGACCGCAGTGATACATAGAACCTAATATAGAAACAAGCTTTAAGATTCTAGTAACCTATATGAAAATAAATATATTCCTTTATAGTGCTTTATACCTTATGCACTTTCCTTATAGCTCTCTAATAATAGTATTACTATAATTATAGCTAATTACAACTGTTAGAGAGAAACTAAAAACTAGGGCATGTAGATTTGTAAAATGATTTAGGGGGCATTGTACATGACAGGGCGAATTAAGCAATCCAGGTGTTAGTAAGGAAATGAGGGAGACAGGGGCTAGGATTAGCAAGTACCTAGATTCCTCCACACTTTATATGGGAAATTATGTATCTTTTAGTAGTGCTATTTACCCTGCGTATTTTCCTTGCAGCTCTCTAAAATAATCCAGGCTTGTAGCTAATTGTAGCTGTTAGAGAGGAATGCAAAACTAGGGCATGTAGATTTGTAAAACAATTCAGGGGGTAGAGTGTATGTCGTGTACGGAGCACGGACTAATAATAATCGTATGATAATGATATAATAAACTTTTAAAGAACACAACTTCCTAGTAAGCTTCCGGAGATTCCGTTTTGCGAGTATATATTAAGGTAGGCTACTAGCATATTTAACAAACTCCTCCTTCCCACTTACAAATCGAATCCAATCCAATCCGATCCGATCCGTACTAGACAACCAAAATGAAGCTCTTCTTGCTCCTCTTAATCCCAGCCATGGCCATGGCCACTGGTGATGGTGATAGCAAAATGGAAAGCCAGCTTGTGTACTGCGATAACACAAAACAGTGGGATGACAATTGCCAATGGAATGGCCGTTGCGTAAGATAACCGTAACGCATATACATTATTCCTGCCCTTAGTCTTAATGCTAACTACGCTCTAGTGTGTCAAACACCCGGACAATGTATTCAAAAATAGCCGAAAGGCAGTACCCGGAAACCCATCGGCTGAGTGTGTGAAGGGGCAGGGGAAAGGGGGGAATTTACTGCGTGTTTCCTTAGCTGTGTTCCACCTTCTGGAGTCACGTTAACAAGGGTCTATTGTTGCCTGGTGACGCGAAACAGCGCATGTGATTACATGTGACTGGATTTAGCAAGCGTAAGAATGTACGTAGCAATGTCATGTATGACACACACATGACTTCTAGTTATCTAGCTCTTTCTATAAAAGAAGAGCTTATTCACAACCTTTCATTTATACAATAGTTTAATCAATTCAATTTATCTTCTTTACTTACACCATTAGCCTAGGGGGCATCTTTTCCACCGCATTACTGTTAGGGGCATGGAAGTGCAGAGGTCAGAGACATGGTAATCACATGATGGAACATCGGTGGAACCTCAGATCCCTAAGGTGACTAAGAGCCCTAAGCCTAGCTGCTAGATAGCCACGTGCCTAAAAGGCGGGGTATATAGCGAAGACCGCCTACATTATTTCCTTGAGCGTGCTACAGCTTGTGAAATCACGTCAGCTAGGGTCTATATCTAATTAGATAAAAGTGCATTAGAAGTACATAGATTTATGTGTAAATTAGCCTATAATAGTTATACTAGTAATTTCCTTAGTATAGATAACTAGACTACACTTATTAATTATCTTAGATAAGTAATATGTACTTACGCGGTTACTAACCTTATGGCAGGGGGCTATGGGGATAAGGTGGATGACCTCTATGTAAGGAGATGGAGTATTAACATAAGGGCGTGGTTATTAAACAAACGCTTGTGCGTAATTAGCCCCCTAAATATGGCTAGTAGCTGCTAGTAACTAATACTAGGCTTATAGTAAATTTTTATAGGGGACTTAGTAATTAAAACTAATATTTTCTATAATAATTCCTCCTCTATATATATCACTAAGCATTATAATTATTGATTTTATAATTTTTTTGCATCATTAGTTATGGCCAGGCAATTGTACTCGTGTAATGTAATTGTTTTGTAATTGTTTTGTTTATTTTTATATCTAACTTATAATTAAAGATATTATCCTAAGAATTACGTAATCTTATAGAGTAAAATTCTAAGAAAAATACTATATATAAAAGTGGGTCTAAAAGTGGATCGTTTGGCCATAAATTAGAAAAATAACATTTGTACCTGTTTTTAGTGCTAAAATGTAATTGTTTTTAGTATTTCTAATTACAGACGAACGACCCACTTTTATACCCACTTTTATATATAGTGTTTTTCTCGGAATTTTACTCTATAAGATTACGTAATTCTTAGGATAATATCTTTAATTATAAGTTAGATATTAATTATTTAAGAAAAACAAACAATTACAAGATGTAATTGTTTACAATCCTCTAGTTATGGCTAATGCATCTAATAAATATAAAGCATAATTATTGCTAGCAATACCTAGCTAGTAAAATAATTAATATATAAATAATTATAGCTATAGTAATAAAAACCTATAATAGGAACAAGCTCTAAGGTTATAAATACAGGGGCTATAAGGTTAAAGTAAAGTTTATAATAAACTTTATAGCTATATTAGCATAAGATATAGTTATAATTTTTGATTGATTTTTAATTTTTTTTTGCGTCATTAGTTATGGCTAATGTATCTAATTTATTATAACACATAATTATTACTAGTAATACCTAGCTAGTAAAATAATTAATATCTAAATACTTATAGCTATAGTAATAAATAAAACCTATAATAAATATAAGCTCTAAGGTTATAAATATAAGGGGCTATAAGGTTAAAGCAAAGTTTATAATAAACTTTATAGCTACGTTAGCGTAAGATATAGTTATAATTCATGACCGCAGTTAAACTCAAATTCGTTTGAGTTTTACTTATAGCATAAATAGTTATAATTTATAACTATAGTTAAACTTAAATTTATTTAAGTTTTACTTATAGTATAAATTAATATAATTCTCCTTTCTCTATAACTATATTTATTTTATCTCTCTAAATCCCTTTTATCTTATAGCTTATTACTTATGCTTTAAAGCTCTAAGGTAAACTAAATATAACTTATTCTTACTTATCTTTAATTTAATTTATTATAATCACTAGGTAGGTTATAGGTTATTTGTTACGAAATATAATGTAATATAAAATGTGTGAAGGTTGTTGTTCAAATTCAACTAGCTAGAGGTCAGAGCTATCGTCTAATATAGGGTTCTAGGTCACGTGCAGCCACATCCGAGGTCTGACCTAGGCCACATACTAGGTGACAGGCCACTTGTCAATTCTAGCACGTAACATTATTACTTAACTAATTAACCCCTAACTAATTTGATTATAGTATAGCTAAAGGTAATAAAAAGATATTTTGTCAAGCGGAAAACAACACCCTAAAAGACACAATGCTAGCCTACGGTTATAGGTAGTAGTAATGTTTACTTACGCTAAAGAAAGTTAATTAACTTAATAGTAGGAATTATAATAATAGTTAAATCTATCTTTATAGATAGAGATAAATTAGATTAAATAGTCTATTAAATTAGAAGTAACTTTTAGTTAAGTTAAGGGAAATAATCTTATTAATTTATCTTATTAAGTTAAATATAATATTAGCTATAGTAACACTAGGTATTTAAGTTAAAAATCTAGAGTTAGTTATATATTGTCAGGAGCGCAGAAGTTAGAGATAGGACGCTTATGGCAATAGGGCGTCAGAGGAAATCTAGGCTATCTAGATAACTAAGAGGCTAGCTAGCTATAAGATAGCCATGTGTTTATAAGGCAGGGTATTTAGCGAAGACTACTTATATTATATATAGTAAGTTAAAGCTTAAAACCTTTATATACTTACCCCTAGCTAGTATCTTTCTAGTAGTAACTATAAATCTTAGCTATTACTTTATTTATTAAACCCTATAACTATCTAGTTATAATAAATTAAGCTCTTAAACCCTTTAAGGAAATAAACTATTAGCTAGATTATAAATATAGCTAACACTTTAGAGATCTATATATAACACGCTAGTACCTTATAGCTCTAAAGATATAAATAATTAGCTACTAGGTAAGGAACTACCTAACTCTATAATAATAGATAATAATAGGGTACGTTAAATACTATAAGACCCTAATTTAAGCTAAGGTATAGGAACTAGAAATAATAATAATAATAGAGAGCTATAGAGATACTATAAAGTTATATAAGCTAAGTTACTATATATATAAAAGAGGTAAGATATATTATAAATAGAGGCATAAATGAAGGAGATTAAGGAAAATCTATTATTAGTTAGACCTCCTTTTAGACTTATAATTACCCCTTATAATAATATAACTACTACCCTTCCTTTAGCCTCTTTAGTAGTCTTTAACCTAGTAGTGTTTATATAGTAATATAGTCTTATAAAAGCATAAATAAAAATACCTATATATAAAGGGGATATATATAAGAACCTTTAGAATTTCTTAGTAAACCTAAATATACTATTTAAATTAGACTATTATACCTTTAGGGATAAGATAACTAAGGTAGCCTATGCTAGTAATTACCTAGCTAATAATGCAAAGTAATAATAGATATATTATATAGCTAAAGATAGGCATGTAAATTATATAAAATAGACTTAAAAAGGTTTTATTAATTAGCTAAAGACTAGAATAATAAATAAGAATATAAGGTGCTTAGAAGTAATAAGGATATTACTAAATATAAGGTAAAAGAATAATTAGTTATTTTAAGCCTTTATAAGAAATTAGACTAAGGTAAAAGCTAAACTACCTAAGGCAATTCTTATTTACCTAAGAATTACTATGTTTTTAAATAGCTTAAATAACGCTATAAAGAAGTAAATAATTAGCTAGGAGTTTCTAACCTTATAGAGCTAGTTATAAGGCTAAGGTAAAAAGCGAAGGTTATAATAAATTTAGGCTAAAGTAATAAAAAGGCAATAAAAAAGTTAAGACTATAAAGAAAGAGGCAATGCTTTACCTTACCTTAGAGCATTGTTTGTAGTGTAGTTAGTGTAGTTTTTAGGAAAAATTTGTATTTATAGTGTAGTTCTTTTTACTTATAGTAAGTGTAATATAGTTTTTTTCCTTATAGTTAGTGTAGTTACTAATTACACTAACTAAAATATATTATAAACACTACAAATATAGTGTTAGGTATAAAAAAGTGGGGCTTTTTATTAGTTAGTTTTATAATAAGGATTGAAAGAAGGTTATTAATTAAAAGCTTATATTATTAGCTATTTTATTTAATTAGTTATATAATTTATAATATTATACTATTTTAAGGATTTTACTATAACTAAGGTTATATATAATATTATAACTTTATAATAATAGTATTATACTTAATACTTCATTTTACTAATATAACTTTAAGAAAAGCCTTCTTATTATATTATTTACTATTACTAGAAATTATTTCCTATTTCTATAATTTATTATTATTATTCTAATTAAAAATTACCTTAAACTAATATAATAAAGTTAATTAAGAAATCTAAATAAAGAACTATATATAAATAAAATATACACTTAGTACTTAAATATTTTAAGTAATATAATAAAAACTTAAAAAAGCTTAAACTATTTATTTAATATTTAAACTATTTAAATATTACTTTTAGCTTTATAATTCTAAGGCTTTAAGAAGTTATATATAGTAACTTTATATATCTTATTACTATAATATATAAAGAGAAAATATAATATAGTAATATTTATAAAGTATTATTATATATTTAATAGTATTATTTTAATTAAGCTATATTATAAAATTAAGCTATAAAAATAAGTTTACTTTATTTTTAAAATAATACTAAGACCTACTTTTATTTAATATACTATAATTATTATAAGAGCTTTAATAACTCTAATAACCTTAATTACTATTAGTTTAACCTATCTATAGTAATAATACTAGGACTTACTTTTATTTAATTTACTATAATTATAATAAGAGCTTTAATAACTCTAATAACCTTAATTACTATTAGTTTAACCTATCCATAGTAATAATACTAGGACTTACTTTTATTTAATTTACTATAATTATAATAAGAGCTTTAATAACTCTAATAACCTTAATTACTATTAGTTTAACCTATTTATAGTAATAATACTAGGACTTGCTTTTATTTAATATAATATAATTATTATAAGAGATTTAATAACTCTAATAACCTAAATTCTAACTAGTTTAACTTATTTTTAGAAATAATACTAGGACTTACTTTTAAATAATATACTATAATTATTATAAGAGCTTTAACAACTTTAATAACCTTAATTACTATTAGTTAAACCTATTTTTAGAAATAATATTAGGACTTACTTTTAAATTATATACTAGAATGTGAGAACAATGGTAGCTAGGCAAGAGGTATAGGGGCTCTAGTATATTAACTAAAGCTTGCTAGGTCTAAGTGTATTATGCGTGTAAGTCACTAACTTATAGCTAGTAGCTTGCTAGTGTTATATAAACCTAGCCTTAGGGTCTAGCTTACCTATAAGGTACACTAGTGTACCTTATATTATAAGTAAGGCCTTATAATTACCCCCTTACTTATAGCTAGGCTTCTAAATAGCTTTTACTAGCTATCCTATAGCTATTTACTAAGTAATTACTATATTAGAATAATAATAAATAATAGTAATACTTAAGTATAAATTTACTTATAACTCCTTATTTTATTATATACTTTTTTATTTAGTAAATATAGTTTACTTTAATTAAACTTTATTAAACTTTATTTACCTTAACTCTTTAATTACTAATCCTTATTATTTTACTATAAAATAGGATATAATTTACTTCTATATTTATTTATATATATATTATCTTTAGACTAAGTACCTTAACTTTAAGAAGCACTCCTTAATTAAGATTATTTTACTAGTAATTATATATAGCTTCCTTATTCTTTAGTTAGTATAATAGCTAAAGGTAAATAATTAAAGTATTATATTTAGTATAATAAATATAGGGATATATATAAGATAGTAAGTTACTTAGTATTTTATTCTTTTATAGCCTTAAATTACTAACTTTTCTATACTAAGCTATACTAACTTTAGCTAGTGATTTCTAGGACTTTTTAGTTATTTATAAATAAGTTTAAGCCCTTATAAACACTACTATTATTACTAAGAATAAGAAGAGTATTTCTATATTTTTAAATATAACTTACTATAGCTTTACTATATATATTTTAAACTTAGTTATAGGATTTAACTATATAAACACTATATACTATATTACCTTTAAGCTAACTAGTATTATAAAGGTATACTAAGTATATTAAATCCTTTCTTTTTACTTATTTCTTACTAATTTCTTTATATAAGCTACCTTTATTTTATACTAGAACTATTTAGTTTTCTAGTAATAGCTATAAGTTACTATAGTTACTATAGCTCCCTTTCCCTTTTTCTAGTTTATATATAGCTTTTTATTACACTTTTACTAGACTTTTACTAACTTTTTTATAAAAGAACCCTAAGGATACTATAGCTATTTAGAAGATAAGAATAATTCTTTAGCTCTAGCCTTTTAACCTAGGCTATATAGCCTAAGTTATAGTAATTTACTACTTTTACTATACTATAAAGGAAGTAGTTTATAGTAATAAAAATAAGGTAAAGTATAGCTTTAATAGTAAGGAGGTTATCTCCTATATAAGGGCTATAATAAAGGGTTTTCCTATTATTTTACTTATACTTTAGGTACCTTTTCTTTTATTATTTAGTAATATAACCTAGGCCTTTAGGTAAAAGTTTTTATAGTAACTAATAAGGTTAGGCCTTTTCTATAGTAACTTTATATCCTTTTACTAATACTTTATTTTTATATTACTATCTTTTAATATAAATACCCTATAGTAGCTAGTTATATTAGTCCCTTTCTATAGGTATTTTAGGTTTAATTACCTATAGTTTACTTATATTTTATTACCTTTCTTACTTAATTTAGTTTAGTAAAACACTTAAATTATATATTAAGTGCTTTCTATATTTTCTACTAAAACCTATTAGTTATATTTACTAGGCTAACCCTTTTATTTTATAAGGTATTTATTACCTTTATAAGTCTTCCTATAGTTCTTAACCTCCTTAATTTTATACTTATTATCTTTATTCTTAAGGTTTAGTATTAGTATTTTCTTATCTCTTATATTCTTATAGTAATTCTATAGCTCTAATAAGCTAATATAAAATATTTTATATAGTTAACTATACTTTTTAAGTAATATAAGTTAGTATACTTATTTTCTAATAGTATTAAGTATTTAAAATAGTCTAATAAACCTAGGGATTAGCTTTTATTTTACCTCTTTAAGCCTAATATTCTTTACTAATAGTAATACTAAGTTAACTTTTTTAGGGTTAATAGCTAGGAGTATTTATTATAGTACTTTACCTAGGTTTTAGTAGCTTTTACCTAGTTTTACTTTAGTTACTCCTTAACTTTATATAGTTTTATAATATATATATAAGCTTTTAGTACCTCTTTTTCTTAATTTTATCCTTAAGAGCTAAGTAAAACTTAAGTAAATAGCCTATAAGAGAGTAATTTAAAGAGTAGCTTATAGTTTTATTTACTATATTATTATAGGTAAATTAAGTTATTAGTAATAGCTTAGGCTATATTTACTAGTTTTTATAATAAAATATTAGAAATAGTGCTTAAGTACTTAGTTTATTCTCTTTATTTACCTATTAGTTTAAGGGTAAAACACTATAAAAGCCTATATTTTATATATAATAAGTAATATAAGTCTAACTAGAATTAGCTTATAAAGACTAATTCTCTATTAGATATAATGCCTTCTAGTGCCTTAAATTATAGCTTAATCTCTTTATAAAAAGCTTTACTAATTTAGCTTTATTAATTATAGTAATTACTAGTAATAAAATAAAGTACTTAGTAAATTAGTCTATAATTACTAGGATTATATTAGTTTTTATTTACTTACTTATATAATAAGTAGCCTTATAATAAAGTTTATTAAGACTTTTACCTATAGTTACCTTAGTATTAGTAAGGATTTAAGGCTTTTATATAAGTAATACTTTCTAGCTATTACTTATTAGTAAACCTTATAGCTTATAATATAGTTTAATATAAACTTACTTATAGCTAGTTACTAGAAGTAATACTTTAATAGCTTAAGAGTATACTTAGTCTTAAAGTAACTTACTAGTAAATTATTATAGTATAGCTATAAAAGCTTTTATTATAAGATAAGCTCCTAAGAAATAACTACCTAGTTTTAGTATATTAAAAGGCCCCTTATACTATATAACTATAGACTAGCTTTTCTTTCTCTTTTCTTTAAGGAGTTTATATTATTCTTTTATCTTTATAAATCTAAATCTTTATCTTATACTTTCTATAGTAATTATACTAATAGTTTATTTAGTCTAAATTAGTAAGGATTTAGTAATATAATAATCTCTTATATCTCTTATACTATACTAATATCTTAGATATATATTACCTTTTCCTAGAAATCCCCTTATTTAGCTAATCTTTTACTAAATTTATAGTAGCTAACTAGCCTCTTAGCTAAGCTACTCTAGCCTCTCTAGTTTTTACTATAAGGGCTAGGGTATTTTCCTCCCTTAAAGGTATTTTACTAAGCCTTTTATAAAGACTAAGGTATTTTCCTCCCTTAAAGGTATCTTACTATATTTTCTTTAATATATTAGTATTTCTTTTATTACTAGTTCTTTAGTAATTACTATCTTTTCTAAAGTTTTAGTAAAAATACCTTATTTATTAAGGGTTTACCTTTATAATTAAACCTTTTAATAGAGTATTTATAAGGTTACTTTTCCTTAGTTTATACTTAATTATAAAGTAAAAGAAATAAAGAAATATATACTATTTAGCTTACCTTTTATTTAACTTTTATTACCTTATAAAGGTTTATAAGTTATAGTAATCTAATAAGACTTTAACTAAGGTTACTATACCTTTAATATAGTATTACTAGTATTTAAATAACTTTACTATAGTAAGTAACTCTTAATTAGCTATACTATAATTATACTTAGTATTTATAAACTTCCTTAACTAAAAGGCTATTAAATACTAGTAGCCCTTATTATTTTATTAAGATAGAATTCTTATTATTATAAAGATTAAAGTATTTATCTTAATATATACTAGTTAACTTAGGTTATAATAATAAAGAAAAGGTACTTACTAAAAGGTATCTTTTAGTTAGCTAAAAGCTAGTTACTTTTTTACTTTAATTATAAACTTCTTAGTTTAAATACTATTTTAATTACCTTTTATTAATATATATAAGGGTATTATAATCCTAGAGTATTTATAAATAAACTATTAGTAAAAGTTATAAAATCCTAAGAAAAACTATATATTCTTAAAGCTTATAAGCTTTTTTAATTTTAAATTATAGTAACCTTATAAGTATTTATTTAAATCCTATTAACTAATAAAATAAACCCTAGGAATTTTACTAATTCTTAGTAAAATAAACACTTTAAGGGTTTTATATATAGCTTTACTAACCTTATATACTCTAAGACTTCCTTAATATATATAGTATACTTTTTTATATTTTTAAAAAAATAAGGATATTATTTAAATATACTATATTGTTATGGACTCGAGCTATAAGCTTGGGTTAATTACGGCTCCGGAAGTACGCGGACTATGTGTGGCTAGGTTAGGGCTGTACGCAGACTATGCATAGGCCACACATAAGTTACTATAAATCTAGGCTCTATGTAACTACTAGTATAGTTCCTTTTTCTTCTATAAGAATAATATTCTTACTTTAAACGCTTATATATAATAGCTATAAGGCTAGTTTATTACATATATTATTCTTTATTATAGAAATATAGTAACTAGTAAATATACTATTACTACTAGATAAAATAAATACTAATAAGTTATTATTACTTTAGGAACTAATTTAGTAATAAGTAAGGTAAATTACTTACCTTATAGAAAGGGATAATATAATACTTACACTACCCTAACCTAAATATAAGCCTTTACTTATAAGTCCCTTATTTAATAGTAAAAGGGTCTTATTCTTAGCATAGAGGGGTCTTATAGCCTATAAATTACTATTAGATAAGGTATTTATTAGGGATAACTAGGACTAGTGGTATTTTATATACTAGAACTTATTACCTAAGGTTTAGGCATAAGTTATACCTTTTTTAAAAGGGATATTTTATTTACTATAACTTACCCTAGTTTCTTAAATACTTAGTGGAGATATTTAATAATCCTTATTAATAGGAATTAGCTATTATAAAACTTAACTAGTTAATATAGTAATAGAATAAATAATTTAGTGATTTTTATATTTATTTTAAATAGAAACTAGCGCTTACTAGAGGACTTAGTTAGGCTAACTTAGTAAAGTTAGCTAAGCTATATATAGCGCTAAATAAGTAAATATAAGACTATAGTATTAGATAGGATATACCCTAGGCTAATTATATAGCTATAGTAGCTTAGTTTTAAAGTATTATACTTAATATTAAGTCTTACTAATTAGAGAAAAACACTAGATATATAAGTAAGGTAATTACTTACCTAATTTAGCTAAGAAGGTATAGGATAAGGATATGCTAATAACTAATATTTAATTTATAGGTATAATAGGAACCTAGTAAGGACCTAGAAAGTCTATAGAATAGTAAAGGTTAGGTAATAAGGGGGTAGGAAACATACTAACTAGGTTACCTAAGATATACTTAATGCGCGCTATAATAAGGGTAAATGCTTATAGTATAGCTTCTTTAGATATTTTATATTAGTATACTCCTTATACCTTACTATTTGCCTATAGAAGAAGTTATTTATTAATGTTTATAATATAGAGAATATAACCTTTACTAACTTAGATATTAAATCTATAAAGTAGTTAGGAAAAGAGTAACCCCTTTATTAAGTTATTTAATAGGGGATAAGGGATAGAGATATAAAGAGAATTTATAGCATATAGTTATTACTAATAAGGACTTTAAAGAGATTTAAAATAATATAGATTCCTTCCCTTTTTAGTTCTTACTTTAATTAATAAGACTACCTTTATAAATACTTAAGTTAATATAGGTTATAACTACTACGCTACTATAAGTAAATACCTAGTTTAAAAACTTTAATTAGAATGCCTCCCTTTACTAACTAAGAGGTTAGTTTATATAGTAATTAGTGTAAAATAAGGGGAAAAGAGAGCTATAAGAAGCGTTTATTTATATTATATATTATTCGCTTTTAGTTAGATTTAGATAGATAGGAAACGCTAATTATAGTATATATAATCCTAGGGCTAATAAGATAACTAATCCTTAGTACACTATAAATAGAAAGAAATAAAATTAACTTAGATATAACATGCTAATAAGTATATATAAGATTAGTAAATAACTTATAAATATAAGCTATAGCTAATAGGATAGTTAACTAACCTATAGTATTTATTTTAGGTTTAACCTTTATAAGGATAGTGTGTTAAGCAAAGAGGTAGAAAGAATATATTTAGCTTTACGCTATAAGTCTATGTAAAATCATATTTATCTTGCAAATTAATATAACACTAAGGGCTATAAAGTAAGAGCTTCTTACTTCCTTACTAAAGGTATTATAAGACTTTAAGGATTTATTTCTAGAAAATAAGGCAAATACCTTACTATTATACTAAGGGAAGTTAGACTACTATATTCGCTTAAAATAGGATATAAATAGAAATAAACTAGATTTACTATAGGTACCTTTATATAATATACCTTAAGAATATTTACTAGAAATCTAGAAGTAAGTAATAGACTTAATAGATAAGGGTTAGATTTAGGTAAGTTTATTATTAGTAATAGCTCTAGTATTATTAGTAAAGAAGCCTAGGGGTAGTTAGAGGTTTTATATAGACTATTATACCTTAAATAAGATTATAGAATAAGACTATTACCCCTTACTACTAGTAAAGGAGATATTACGCTTATTATCTAAGGTAAGGTAGTTTATAAAGCTAGATATATAATTAGCTTTTTATTATATATAAATTACTAAAGGCAAAGAACATTAGATAGCATTCTATATAAGGTTTAGATTATTTAAATAGTTAGTATATCCCTTTAGGCTTATAGGTATACCTATAACCTTTTAAAGGTATATTAATAGTGTGCTAAGTAGTATTCTTAGTAACTATATTACTATATATCTTAATAATATTTTAGTTTACTTAAGTAAATTATAAAAGGACTATATATAAAAGGTCTATAGCGTGTTATCTAGGCTATAATAGGCTAGTCTAAACCTAGATATTAAGAAGTGTGTCTTTACTATAAAAGAGGTAAAGTACCTTAGGTTTATTATCTAGGTAAGGAAGGCAATTTACCTAGATAAGGAGAAGATTATAGTAATTTAGGATTAGAAGGCTCTAATAAGGGTTTAAGGTATTTATAGGTTTCTTAGTTTTACTAACTTCTATTATAACTTTATACTAGGATTCTCTAATATTATAAGCCCCTTATTAACTTAATAAAAAGGGAGCACTGTCACGGCTTGTAGCCTAGGGTTGAATGAACGAAGTGATGGCTAAGATTCTCGCAGTTGCTGCTTAATAGATGCTAGCTAGGGGTAGGTGTATGAAGGTTTTAATCTCTAGCCTAGCACTAATAATATGCATAGTCCTTAAGAAATACCTTACTTTATAAGCATATAGCTATCTTATAGCTAGCTAGCCTCTTTATTATCTATATAGCCTAAAAGTCCTTTAAAGATTTGCTTTAATAAATATCCTATCTCTAACCTTTACGCTTCTAATATAATACCCCTTATATATAATTAACCTTAATTATAAAAAGAGCTACTTACTTAGGGTATAGTTACTATAATAAAGCTTTATAAAGAAAAATAAAATAAGGAATAAAAATAAGATAAGGCACCTTATATCTAGATATATAGGTAAAAAAATAATAATAATAATGCTACTAATTATAAATAACCCCCTATTATAGGTAGT
The DNA here is from genome assembly GCA_023650635.1 of Epichloe baconii. Lineage (NCBI taxonomy): Eukaryota > Fungi > Ascomycota > Sordariomycetes > Hypocreales > Clavicipitaceae > Epichloe > Epichloe baconii. Next base: position 321,708 of record CP097908.1, on the reverse strand, counting down.
GATATCTAAATAGTAGCTTATATATAGCTTTAATATAGTAAAATAAATATTATTACCTATTATATAGCTAGACTAAAAAAATAGATAACTTATATTAATTTTTATAATTAGTTTAAATAAATAGGGTACTTAATACTATAGTTCTAAATAGTCTAACTAGAGGGCTTATATTATAATTACTATAAGTTTATAGCTATTAGGTATATATATAAGTAATAAAGCTAATAGTTATTATTATAATTTATAGATTACTTACCTATAGCGCGTTAGATTACTTAAGGGGTCTAGGGTTAATATAAAAGAGACTAATTTTTCCCCTTTTATATATTACCTTTCTCCTATAATATCTCTTAACTTTATAAGTTACCCCTCTAGCTAAATAGTAGCTCTCTTACTACTATTACACTATAGTTACTAACTTTCTTTAGTCTCTAAGTATTATTATTATTTATCCTTATTTATCCTAGTTTTTGCCTTTATCTAGCTTATAAGTTTATTTACTTACTATTATAACTTTTCTATCTAGTTTATTATAGCTAACTTATAGCTAGTTTACTATATCTAATACTTATATTAAAACTCCCTTACCTTTACTTACTCTAAAAGGTAAGATTATTAAAAATCTCCTTTAAAATCTCCTAAGAAGTTATTTTAAAAGTAAATTACCTTTAAAATATTAATATAAGTTTATTATATCCTTACTACTTCTTTACTACTAACTTACTACTAGTAAAACCTTAAGTAAGAAAATTCTATATATATACTATTCTTAGTAAGTTATAATATAAAATATCCTCCTAAAAATAGCACCTATAAGATCCTAGGATATATTATTAATAAGAAAACCTTTCTTACTAAATATAATAAATCTTTAAGTATAACTTCTTTACTTACTTACTGCTTCTTTATTACTAATATCTAATAAGCTACTTAATAAAATATATATATTACTTCTAAAATAATAAAAACTATATTATAGTATATCTCTCTTATCTAGAATTTGCTTACTTATTACTAATATACTACTAGTGCCTAACTTAAATTATATAGCTTTATAATAGGCTATTTAAACTTATTAAAGCTATTTCTAAAGGTAGCTACTACTATTAGAATAAAGTAAGTATAATTCTATTACTTAGACCCTAGATTATTACTAACTTACTACTAGGCTATTATAAAAGTAAAGAAAAAGCTATAGAATACTATCTTAGTTTATAAGAATTCTAATAAGTATAAATATATTTACTATACTTAAATAACTACTAATACTACTTATAAAGTAAAATATAATAAGTATACTATAATAGTATTACTAAGTAATACTATAAACCTTAAAATATAGATTAATATTATAAACTCTTTACGCTTTATAGCCTAGAATATCCTAATAGTAAGCTTTTATAATATATATAGCTAATACTTAGCTAACTTACTAGTAGTTTATACCTTATATTACTAATTTACTTACTTATATTAGTCCTATTAAGCTTCCTAGTAAACTTTAGGTTTATATATATAAAGAGAGGATTCTAATAATAAAGATATTCTAAGGGCCTTTACCTTTATAGTTACTATAGCTACTACTACTACTAAGGAACTAGTAGTCTTAGTAACTAACTTTATTATAGAGAGGTAAGTGCTTAGTAGCTATATAATAGATTATTTAAATTATTTAAGTAAATTAACTTTTATTTTCTAATATCTTACTATATTACCTATAAATTATAACTATCTTATATTAACTTTACTAGTTAACTATTACTTATAGTTATTAATAATTTCTCTAGTAATAAAATCCCTTTTTAATACCTAAGAATTCTCTAAAGTATTATAGCCCTTCTATTTAACTAGATATTTATAATGCCTTCTATTATAGTAATATAAAATAATTCTCTTAACTTTAAACTCTTATTTATTATCTTTAATGTTATCTTATAGTAAGGATATATCTTCTATATTAGTTAGGTCCCCTTTAAAAGGCTTAAGACTAGTAATATTAAATATATTATATAATTAAGTCCTAGGTAGTAATTTTAATTAATATACTAATTTATAACTCCTAATTACCTTTTTAATCTTATAGGGACCTAGGTACTTTATAGCTAGCTTTCTACTAGGTTATCTTAGGTTAATATTCTTTATTAATAGTAAAATATAGTTACTAACTTTAAACCTTATTAGAGTTCTTTTCTAGTTATAATATTTTCTATACTAAGTCTATAAGTTACTTAAAAGCTATTTAATTATAATGTATTTCTCTCTTAGTGCTAAGACTTTACTTTTAGCTTAATTATTTACTAAAGGGATATTGTCACGGCTTGTAGCCTAGGGTTTAATGAACGAAGTGATAGCTAAGATTCTCGCAGTTGCTGCTTAATAGATGCTAGCTAGGGGCAGGTGTGTAAAGGTTTTAATCTCTAGCCTAGCACTAATAATATACATAGTCCTTAAGAAATACCCTGCTTTATAAGCATATAGCTATCTTATAGCTAGCTAGCCTCTTTATTATTTATATAGCCTAAAGGTCCTCTAAAGATTTACTTTAATAAATATCCTATCTCTAACCTTTACACTCCTAATATAATACCCCCTATATATAATTAACCTTAATTATAAAAAGAGCTACTTACTTAGGGCATAGTTACTATAATAAAGCTTTATAAAGAAAAATAGGATAAGAAATAAAAATAAGATAAAGCACCTTATATCTAAATATATAGGTAAAAAAACAATAATAATAATACTACTAATTATAAATAACCCCCTTATTATAGGTAGTAATATCTAAATAGTAGCCTATATATAGCTTTAATATAGCAAAATAAATATTATTACCTATTATATAGCTAGACTAAAAAATAAATAACCTATATTAATTTTTATAATTAGTTTAAATAAATAGGGTACTTAATACTATGGTTCTAAATAGTCTAACTAGAGGGCTTATATTATAATCACTATAAGTTTATAGCTATTAGGCATATATGTAAGTAATAAAGCTAATAGTTATTATTATAATTTATAGATTACTTACCTATAGCGCGTTAGATCACTTAAGGGGTCTAGGGTTAATATAAAAGAGACTAATTTTTCCCCCTTTACACACTACCTTTCTCCTATAATATCTCTTAACTTTATAAGTTACCCCTCTAGCTAAATAGTAGCTCTCTCACTACTATTATACTATAGTTACTAACTTTCTTTAGTCTTTAAGCATTATTATTATTTATCCTTATTTATCCTAGTTTTTGCCTTTATCTAGCTTATAAGTTTGTTTGCTTACTATTATAACTTTTCTATCTAGTCTATTATAGCTAACTTATAGCTAGTTTACTATATTTAATACTTATATTAAAACTCCCTTACCTTTACTTACTCTAGAAGGTAAGACTATTAAAAAATCTTCTTTAAAATCTCCTAAGAAGTTATTTTAAAAGTAAACTACCTTTAAAATATTAATATAAGTTTATTATATTCTTACTATATCTTTATTACTAACTTATTACTAGTAAAACCTTAAGTAAGAAAATTCTATATATACACTATTCTTAGTAAGTTATAATATAGAATATTCTCCTAAAAAATAGTACCTATAAGATCCTAGGATATATTATTAATAAGAAAACCTTCCTTACTAAATATAATAAATCTTTAAGTATAACTTCTTTACTTACTTACTACTTTTTATTACTAATATCTAATAGGCTACTTAATAAAATATATATATTACTTCTAAAATAATAAAAACTATATTATAGTATATCTCTCTTATCTAGAATTTACTTACTTATTACTAATATACTACTAGTGCTTAACTTAAATTATATAGCTTTATAATAGGCTATTTAAACTTATTAAAGCTACTTCTAAAGGTAGCTATTACTATTAGGATAAAGTAAGTATAATTTTACTACTTAAACCCTAGATTACTACTAACTTACTACTAGGCTATTATAAAAGCAAAGAAAAAGCTATAGAATACTATCTTAGTTTATAAGAATTTTAATAAGTATAGATATATTTACTATACCTAAATAACTACTAATACTACTTATAAAGTAAAATATAATAAGTATACTATAATAGTACTACTAAGTAATACTATAAACCTTAAAATATAGATTAATATTATAAACTCTTTACACTTTATAGCCTAGAATATCCTAATAGTAAGCTTTTATAATATATATAGCTAATACTTAGCTAACTTACTAGTAGTTTATACCTTATATTACTAATTTACTTACTTATATTAGTTTTATTAAGCTCCTTAGTAAACTTTAGGTTTATATATATAAAGAGAGGGATTCTAATAATAAAAACATTCTAAGGGCTTTTACCTCTATAGTTACTATAGCTACTACTACTACTAAGGAACTAGTAGTCTTAGTAACTAACTTTATTATAGAGAGGTAAGTGCTTAGTAGCTATATAATAGATTATTTAAATTATTTAAGTAAATTAACTTTTATTTTCTAATATCTTACTATATTACCTATAAATTATAACTATTTTATATTAACTTTACTAGTTAACTATTACTTATAGTTATTAATAATTTCTCTAGTAATAAAATCCCTTTTAATACCTAAGAATTCTCTAAAGTATTATAGCCCTTCTATTTAACTAGATATTTATAATACCTTCTATTATAGTAATATAAAATAATTCTCTTAACTTTAAACTCTTGTTTATTATCTTTAATATTATCTTATAGTAAGGATATATCTTTTATATTAATTAGGTTCCCTTTAAAAGGCTTAAGGCTAGTAATATTAAATATATTATATAATTAAGTCCTAGGTAGTAATTTTAATTAATACACTAATCTATAACTCCTAATTACCTTTTTAATCTTATAGGGACCTAGGTACTTTATAGCTAGCTTTTTACTAGGTTATCTTAGGTTAATATTCTTTATTAATAGTAAAATATAGTTACTAACTTTAAACCTTATTAGAGTTCTTTTCTAGTTATAATATTTTCTATACTAAGTCTATAAGTTACTTAAAAGCTATTTAATTATAGTGTATTTCTCTCTTAGTACTAAGACTTTACTTTTAGCTTAATTATTTACTAAAGGGATATCTATAACTACTTACTATAGACCTCTAGGATTATAACCTTATAATGCCTCTGCTAGTGTGTAGCTATATATTATATAATTACTTATATTATATATAAACTACGCTATTAATAGGTTATTTACCTAATTAGTCTATTTAGCATAAGCAAAAGCCCTTAAATAGTGTTCTAAGACCTAGTTTAAACGTTTTATCTAGCTATCTATCTAGGGATAAAAAGCGGTGCTAAGTAGCCGCTTAGTTATAAGAAGGTAATAAAAAGTTATCTAGAAATCACTAGTAAATGTGAAACCTTAGTCTATTATAATACCTTCTAGGGCTTTATAGTCTCTAAAAATATATTCTAAGAACATAGTTACTAGCCTATTACTAGTTAGTTATATTAAAATAGGAATATAAATACTATATTTTATAAAATAGTTAATAATAACTAGAATTATATTATAGGTCTAGTTTAAATCTTTTACTAGTAAAAGTCTAGTAATAAAATCTATTAATAATTCTTAAAAAGGCAATTAAGTACTAGTAGTATAGCTAGCTTACTATATAGTTTATAATGCCTTAGTTTTAAAGTCTAATAACTTATATAAGTGCTAATATATACCTTTATATCTTTCTTTATTATTAGCTAATAATATTAGTTTATAATCTAATAAAGAGTTTTACTTACTCCCTAATACCTAGTAATAAGGTTATTATAAGTTAGTAATAAAATTTCTTTTCTTATTCCTAAAGGGATAAAAATATAATTTTTAAATATTAATAGCTTAAAGGGTCTAATAGACTATATTTAGGATATAGCTAAATCACTACTTTTAAGTAACTTTAATTAACCTATAGTAAAGTCATTACCTTACTATGCTTTATATAATAAGACTTAAATTAGGGTTTTAATTCTAAGCTCTTTTCTAGAAAGTTAAAGATAAACTTAGAAGAGGTTTTCTAAATAGATTAAATCCTAGCTATAATATCTCTATAAGTAATTAGTTTAATAGATACTTCTAGTCTTATAGGGATATAGATAAGTAATGCTTTCTTAGGGTGCCCTTGCTGCTTACTAGAAATAACCTATACTAGTTTACTTCTATTAGAAATAGCTAGTTTAATAGGAAAATTAAAATAACTAAGTAATAAATAAAATATACGCTAGGTGCTAGTAGTACTACTATAGCTAGCTTATTATTTATTAATAAAAGTATTAAATAACCTTACTAAAACACCTTTTCTAAGAGTATTTAGATTATTAAGTTCTTTAAAAATATAATTAAGTTATAATTTTTTAAGACCCTAGATATTAGTAGTATTATTATAGTGTTATTATAACTAACTATTAGTTACACTAAGTAACGTTTTTATAGAACCTATAGCACTACTATAGTATTCCTATTACTTAGTATTTATAAATTTAAATAAAAAGGTAAGGAGCTATATAGTTACTACTTTTGCTTTCCTTACCTTACTTATAAAATCTAGTTTTCTTAAAAGTAAGTTAGTAGGATTTAATTTCCTTATATAATATATAATTTTAAAGTTAAAAGGATAAAGCTTATTAAGTATAGTTACTTACTTACTAGTAAGCTTAGGCTTTATAGCTAGGTACTTATAGTTTAAATAGTCTATAATAACCTTAATTATATAAGCTAAATAGGCAAGGTAGTGTCTCTATATGCGAAAAGCCTCTTAGATAGCTAATAATTTACTATTAGGTATTAAATAGCGTAATTTAGCATTAGTTATCTTTCTTAATATAAATATAACTAGGTGCTAGTAACCTAGCACTAACATTATAAGTATAGCCCTAATTATATATCTAGATATATCTATCTTTACTCTAAGGTATATAAGTGAATTAAAATACACTAAAATTAGCACTTTCTAAAATCTTTATTAAAGTTCTCTAAACACTACTAACTTATAGGGCTCTAGGTTAAATATTACTAGTTACTACTCTTTAAGGCAATCTATTAATAGAATAATAACTTTACTATACTATTTAATAAAATAGTAGTAAAATCCTATAAAACTAAGGAATAACTAAATATCTAGGACACTATATAGTACTAGCTAGGTTATAATTACTTTAACTCTTACTAGATCTATTATAATGCCTTTTAGTAATATTTTAAAGCCTAAGAATTTAACCTTTATAACTAAAAATTAATACTTTATAAGGTTAATAAAAAGGCTTACTTCTCTAAGCCTATATAAGATTTATTTAATATACTCTATATACTCCTTAACTACGCTACTATATATTAGTATATTATCTAGGTAAATAATATAAGTCTTATTAATAAGTTCTTTAAGGGTATTATTAATATACTCCTAAAAAGTTACTAGTGTATTAACTAGTCTAAATAGTATTATAAGATATTTAAAGTAGCTATAGTAGTAATAAAAGGCTATCTTTTACTTATTACCTAAGTAAATATATAGCTAGTAGTATATATCTTTAAGATTAAGGACTATAAAAATAACTATACTTACTAATTAATTAAGGATTTTAGCGATAAGGGTAAAGGGGCCTTATCCTTAATTATAATCTTATTTAAGCCTTTATAATCTATATAAAGCCTTAATTTTCCTCCTTTCTTTAGAATAAATAAAATTAAAGCTCTAGCTAGGCTAACTAATCTTCTAATTTACCCTTTTGCTATATACTTATAAGGTATTCCTAAGAACTAGTAGCTCTTTTTAGCTAAATTATATATAGGCCCTTAAGGTAGTGTTTTCCTTTCTTCTAATTTAATTATATAAGTATAACTACCTAGTTTAGGAAGCTAACTTACTAGTGCTTTAGAAAAAATATTTATAAACTCTATGTATTCTTCTAGAATTATTAGTATAGGATATTTAGCGCTCTTACCCTAATTTAATATAGCTTATTTATTACTTATACCTTTTAAAATCTATATAATTATAATACCTTTACTTTTTTACTATATATAAATATATTCTAATATCTATATAGCTACTTTACTATTTAGTTATACTTCTTTTATTACTAAGTTCTTTAATAAGTCTTTATCTTTTTCTTTCTAATCTTTATTTTCTAGAATACTTAGCCTAATCTTTATTACCCCTAATAGTAAGGTAATTACTACTAGTTTCTTCTTTTTATATATTTATTACTTACTATAAGTAAAGAAAAGGTATTCTATTATTACTAAATATCTCTAAAAACCCTAATCCTAATATATAATTATAGGTAAATATTCTTTAATCTAATCTATACCTAAAATCATCCCCTTACCTATATTAGTAATATAGTAGCTAACTTAATAGACTTTTATAAATCCTATACTATCTTTTACTTTTATTAACCTTTTTAAGATTCCCTAGTATAAAATTACTTTTTAGCTTATATTCTTTAGTATTTAGTCTATTTATATTACACTCTCTTAATCCTTTTTAATAATAATTTAGAATAGATTATTAAAAACTATATACCTATATTAAATAGCGCTTATATAGCTAGCTACTAGTTATCTTATTATAGAGATACTTATATTCTTATTCTATTATTTATAGGGTATTTTATAGTAAGATTATATTCCTAAGTATATACTAATTAAACTAGTATTATATTAGGGGATATAGCTTTATTACTACTCTTACTATATCTCTTAGTTATATACCTATTACTTTTATAAGTAAAATAGTCTAGTGCTTAGTAAGTTAGTATAGTATACCTAGGCCTTTTATATTTATAGCACACTAGGGATAATTTTTTCTCTTAATCTTTGCTTTATTACTATACCTTATCTATAGGTAATATAAAGTAAGAGCATTATCTCTTTCTTTTAAGGTCTTAACTTTTCTTATTACTTTAGCCTAAACTTATTATAACCTTTGCTTTCTTACCCTAGCCTTATAACTAGCTCTAGGTTATTAAAATCTCTTAGCTAATTATTTACTTCCTTATAATATTATTTAAGCTATTTAGAAAGATAGTAATTCTTAGTTATATAAGGATTACTTTAGGTAACTTAGCTTTTACCTTAGTCTAAGCTTATATAAAGAATTAAAATAATTAGTTATACTTTTACCTAAGATTTAGTAGTATTCTTATTACTTCTAAGTATCTTATACCCTTATCTATTATTCTAGTTTTTAGCTAATTAAGAAAACCTATCTAAGTAAGTAATAAGTAATTTATATACCTATCTATAGCTATATAACATATCTATTATTACTTTATATTATTAGCTAGGTAATTACTTATATACGCTACTTTAGTTATATTATCCTTAAAGGTATAGTGGTTTAATTTAAATAATATATCTAAGTTTACTAAGAAATTCTATAAGTTCTTATATATATTCCCTTTATATATAGGTTATTTTATCTATATCTTAATAAAGCTATTATTTTACTATATAATTACTACTAAGTTACTATAGACTACTAGTGGGATTATAGTTAAAGATTAAGGGTAATTATAGGTCCTAGAGAAGGTCTAGCTAATCTTAGATTTACCTTAAACTCTTTAATCTATACCTCTATTTATAAAATCTCTTATATTCTCTTAAGGTAATATAGCTTAGCTTATATAACCTTATAGTATCTTTATAATACTATATCTTTATTACTTATATTACTTATACCTTTACCTAGATTAGGATTAGGTAGTGTTTATTATACCTTATTATTATCTATAGTTCTAGATTATAGGGTTCTTTGCCTTTCTAATTATCTATAGCTTTATTATTATAAGGTACTAATATATTTCTTATAGATCTTTAAAGTATTAGCTATATAATAATCTAGCTAATAGTTTATATCCCTAAAAGGGTTTTAAAGAGATTAATTTATTATAGCTTATAGCCTAGGGTTAAATAAATAAAGTAATAGCTAAGATTCTTATAGTTATTACTTAATAAATACTAGCTAGGGGTAAGTATATAAAGGTTTTAATCTCTAGCCTAGTACTAATAATATATATAGTCCTTAAGAAATACCTTGCTTTATAAGCATATAGCTATCTTATAGCTAGCTAGCCTCTTTGTTATCCACGTGGCCTAAAGGTCCTCCGAAAATCCGCTCTGACGAACGTCCTGTCTCTGACCTCTGCGCTCCTAACAGATATCTATAACTACTTACTGCGGACCTCTAGGATTATAACCTTACAACGCCTTCGCTAGTGTGTAGCTATGCGTTATGTGATTGCTTATATTATACGTAAACTACGCTATTAATAGGTTATCTACCTAATTAGTCTATTTAGCATAAGTAAAAGCCCTTAAATAGTGTTTTAGGACCTAGTTTAAACATTCTATCTAGCTATTTATCTAGGGATAAAAAGCAGTGCTAAGTAGCTACTTAGTTATAAGAAGGTAATAAAAGTTATCTAGAAACCACTAGTAAATATAGAACCTTAGTCTATTATAATACCTTCTAGGGCTCTATAGTCTCTAAAAATATATTCTAAGAACATAGTTACTAGCTTATTACTAGTTAGTTATATTAAAATAGGAATATAAATACTATATTTTATAAAATAGTTAATAATAACTAGAATTATATTATAAGTCTAGTTTAAATCTTTTACTAGTGGAAGTCTAGTAATAAAATCTATTAATAATTCTTAAAAAGGGCAATTAGGCACTAGTAGCGTAGCTAGCTTACTATATAGTTTATAATACCTTAGTTTTAAAGTCTAATAACTTATATAAGTGCTAATATATACCTTTATATCTTTCTTTATTATTAGCTAATAATATTAGTTTATAATCTAATAAAGAGTTTTACTTACTCCCTAATGCCTAGTAATAGGGTTATTATAAGTTAGTAATAAAATTTCTTTTCTTATTCCTAGAGGGATAAAAACATGATTTTTAAATATTAATAGCTTAAAGGGTCTAATAAACTATATTTAGGATATAGCTAAATTACTACTTTTAAGTAACTTTAATTAACCTATAGTAAAGTTATTACCTTACTATACTTTATATAATAAGACTTAAATTAGGGTTTCTAATTCTAAGCTTTTTCTAGAAAGTTAAAGATAAACTTAGAAGAGGTTCTCTAAATAGATTAGATCCTAGCTATAATATCTCTATAAGTGATTAGTTTAATAAATACTTCTAGTCTTATAGGGATATAGATAAGTAATGCTTTCTTAGGGTACCCTTATTACTTACTAGAAATAACCTATATTAGTCCACTCCTATTAGAAATAGCTAGTCTAATAGGAAAATTAAAATAACTAAGTAATAAACAAAATATACGCTAAGTGCTAGTAATACTACTATAGCTAGCTTATTACTTATTAATAAAAGTATTAAATAACCCTACTAAAACACCTTTTCTAAGAGTATTTAGATTATTAGGTTCTTTAAAAATATAGTTAAGTTATGATTTTTAAAACCCTAGATATTAGTAGTATTATTATAGTGTTATTATAACTAACTATTAGTTACACTAAGTAATGTTTTTATAGAACCTATAGCACTACTATAGTGTTCCTATTACTTAGTATCTATAAATTTAAATAAAAAGGTAAGGAGCTATATAGTTATTACTTTTACTTTCCTTACCTTACTTATAAAATCTAGTTTTCTTAAAAGTAAGTTAGTAGGATTTAATTTCCTTATATAATATATAATTTTAAAGTTAAAAGGATAAAGCTTATTAAGTATAGTTACTTACTTACTAGTAAGCTTAGGCTTTATAGCTAGGTACTTATAGTTTAAATAGTCTATAATAACCTTAATTATATAAGCTAAATAGGTAAGGTAATGTCTCTATATGCGAAAAGCCTCTTAGATAGCTAATAATTCACTATTAGGTATTAAATAGTGTAATTTAGCATTAGTTATCTTTCTTAATATAAACATAACTAGGTACTAGTAACCTAGCACTAATATTATAAGTATAGCCCTAATTATATATCTAAATATATCTATCTTTACTCTAAGGTATATAAGTGAATTAAAATACACTAAAATTAGCGCTTCCTAAAATCTTTATTAAAGTTCTCTAAATACTACTAACTTATAGGGCTCTAGGTTAAATATTACTAGTTACTACCCTCTAAGGTAATCTATTAATAAAATAATAACTTTACTATACTATTTAATAAAATAGTAGTAAAATCCTATAAAACTAAGGAATAACTAAATATCTAGGACACTACATAGTACTAGCTAGGTTATAATTGCTTTAACTCTTACTAAATCTATTATAATACCTTTTAGTAATATTTTAAAGCCTAAGAATTTAACCTTTATAACTAAAAATTAATACTTTATAAGATTAATAAAAAGGCTTACTTCTTTAAGCTTACATAAGATTTATTTAATATGCTCTATATACTCCTTAACTACACTGCTATATATTAGCGTATTATCTAGGTAAATAATATAAGTCTTATTAATAAGTCCTTTAAGGGTGTTATTAATATACTTCTAAAAAGTTACTAGTATGTTAACTAGTCTAAATAGTATTATAAGATATTTAAAGTGGCTATAGTAGTAATAAAAGGCTATCTTCTACTTATTACCTAAGTAAATATATAGCTAGTAGTATATATCTTTAAGATTAAGGACTATAAAAATAACTATACTTACTAATTAATTAAGGATTTTAGTAATAAGGGTAAAGGGCCTTATCCTTAATTATAATCTTATTTAAGCCCTTATAATCCATATAAAGCCTTAATTTTCCTCCTTTCTTTAGAATAAATAAAATTAAAGCTCTAGCTAGGCTAACTAATCTTCTAATCTACCCTTTTTGCTACGTACTTATAAGGTATTCCCTAAGAACTAGTAGCTCTCTTTTAGCTAAATTATATATAGGCCCCTAAGGTAATGTTTTCCCTTCTTCTAATTTAATTATATAAGTGTAACTACCTAGTTTAGGAAGCTAACTTACTAGTACTTTAGAAAAAATATCTATAAACTCTATGTATTCTTCTAGAATTATTAGTATAGGATGTTTAGCGCTCTTACCTTAATTTAATATAGCTTATTTACTACTTATATCTTCTAAAATCTATATAATTATAATACCTTTACTTTTTACTATATATAAATATATTCTAATATCTATATAGCTACTTTACTATTTAGTTATATTTCTTTTATTACTAAGTTCTTTAATAGGTCTTTATTTTCTTCTTTCTAATCTTTATTTTCTAGAACACTTAGCCTAATCTTTATTACCCCTAATAGTAAGGTAACTACTACTAGTTTCTTCTTTTTATATATTTATTACTTACTATAAGTAAAGAAGAGGCATTCTTTTATTACTAGATATCTCTAAAAACCCTAATCCTAATATATAATTATAAGTAAATATTCTTTAATCTAATCTATACCTAAAATTATCCCCTTACCTATATTAGTAATATAGTAGCTAACTTAATAGACTTTTATAAATCCTATACTATCTTTTACTTTTATTAACCTTTTTAAGATTCCTTAGTATAAAATTACTTTTTAGCTTATACTCTCTAGTATTTAGTTTATTTATATTATACTTTTCTAATCCTTTTTAATAATAATTTAGGATAGATTATTAAAAACTATATACTTATATTAAATAGTACTTATATAGCTAGCTATTAGTTATCTTATTATAGAGATACTTATATTCTTATTCTATTATCTATAGGGTATTTTATAGTAAGATTATATTCCTAAGTATATGCTAATTAAACTAGTATTATATTAGGGGATATAACTTTATTACTACTCTTACTATACCTCTTAGTTATATACTTATTACTTTTATAAGTAAAATAGTCTAGTGCTTAGTAAGTTAGTATAGTATGCCTAGGCTTTCTATATTTATAGTATACTAGGGATGATTTTTCTCTTAATCTTTGCTTTATTACTATACCTTATCTATAGGTAATATAAAGTAAGAGTATTATCTCTTTCTTTTAGGGTCTTAACTTTTCTTATTACTTTAGCCTAAACTTATTATAACCTTTACTTTCTTACCCTAGCCTTATAACTAGCTCTAGGTTATTAAAATCTCTTAGCTAATTATTTGCTTTCTTATAATATTATTTAAGCTATTTAGAAAGATAGTAATTCTTAGTTATATAGGGATTGCTTTAAGTAACTTAGCTTTTACCTTAGTCTAAGCTTATATAAAGGATTAAAATAATTAGTTATGCTTTTACCTAAGATTTAGTAGTGTTCTTATTGCTTCTAAGTGTCTTATACCCTTATCTATTATTTTGGTTTTTAGCTAATTAAGAAAACCTATTTAAGTGAGTAATAAGTAATTTACATGCCTATCCACGGCTGCATAACGCATCTATTGTCGCTTCGCATTATCAGCTAGGCAGCTGCCTGCATACGCTACCTTAGTTACGTCGTCCGTATCCCCTTTATACACGGGTTATTTTATCTACATCTTAATAAGGCTATTATTTCGCTATGTAATTACTACTAAGTTACTATAGACTACTAGTAAGATTATAGTTAAAGATTAAGGGGTAATTATAGGTCCTAGAGGAGGTCTAGCTAATCCTAGATTTGCCTTAAACTCTTTAATCTATGCCTTTATTTATAAAATCTCTTGTATTCTCTTAAGGTAATATAGCTTAGCTTATATAATCTTATAATGTCTTTATAATACTATATTTTTATTACTTATATTACCTATACCTTTACCTAGATTAGGATTAGGTAGTGTTTATTATACCTTATTATTATCTATAGTTCTAGATTATAGGATTCTTTACCTTCCTAATTATCTATAGCTTTATTATTATAAGGTGCTAGTGTATTTCTTATAGATCTTTAAAGCATTAGCTATATAATAATCTAGCTAATAGTTTATATTCTTAAAAGGGTTTTAAAGAGATTAATTTATTATAGCTTATAGCCTAGGGTTAAATAAATAAAGTAATAGCTAAAATTCTTATAGTTATTACTTAATAGATACTAGCTAGGGGTAGGTATATAAAGGTTTTAATCTCTAGCCTAGCACTAATAATATATATAGTCCTTAAGAAATACCTTACTCTATAAGCATATAGCTATCTTATAGCTAGCTAGCCTCTTTGTTATTCACATGGCCTAAAGGTCCTCTAAAGATTTGCTCTAATGAACGTCCTGTCTCTAACCTCTGCGCTCCTGACAAGCACCCTTTTACTAAATAGATAAGTATAATAAGGCTTTTAAAACTCTAAAGGTAGCCTTTATATTATATCCTATCCTAACCTAATAGGACCCTAAGAAGGATATATTAGTTAAAGTAAATTATTTAGGAATAGCACTAAGTAGCTACCTCTCCTAGTTTAGTAATAATAGTATCTTATATCTAGTGGCTTACTATTTAGCTTATTTATAGCCTGCTTAATAGAATTATACTATATATAATAAGAAACTATTAGTAATTATCTCTTACCTTAGAGCGTAATTAGTAAAGCTATAAAGCATAAGTAAACTATTTATAATATTAATAAACTATAAGAACCTAAAGTACTTTATAGCCCTAAGGGAGATATTAGAATAATAGGCATAATAGGCAAAGACTCTAGCGCTATTTAACTTCTATCTATAATATAGACTAAGTATATAGGCAAAGTAACTAGACATATTATTAAGATATTACTTAGATAGGCTAGAGATAGAAAAGATAAGGGTATTAATTATACACTTAGTAATAAGTCCTATAAAATTTAGTTTTAAGTAAGGATAACCACATATAGGCCTTAGACCTATTATAGTAGTAAATAAGGTCCCTATAGGAATATTAATATTTATAGATAAGTACCTTTAATCTCTTTAGGACTAGTCTATAACTTAGGATAAATCTTATAAGTTATAGCTTAATATAGTTATAGCTAGAGCTAGGAAGTTTCTAAATGCTACTAACACTAAAGAGTAAATTATAAATTATTAGATTAGCATAAAAGGGGCGCTTTAATTTTAAGGGTAAATATAGGTTCCTAAATAGGAACTATTAACTATAACACTAATTTAATATGTTTATAACTTACCCTTACTAGGTTACCTAGGCTAAAATATAACTTTTAAGGCGCTTTAAAGAGACTTTTATTAGAATAGTATATTATAGAATATAGCTTATTTTATATAGAATTATTACTACTATAGGGGATAGAAAAGCTAGTAGTTATAATAAGGCTTACTAAAGCTAATCTTACCCCTAATAGATATTAGTTATAAATATCTATTAACTTTATAACTAACCTCCTAGCCTAAGATTAGGATAATCTATAGTTCTTAATAGTTATTATAGATAGACTATTTAAGTATATATAACTAAAGGTAATAATATTAATAAAGGCTAAGGCATATATAGAATAATTTAAGCATTACTAGTAGTAGTTCTATAGGTTTCCTATATAAATTATTATAAACTATAGGTTAGACTAGCTTAGTACTTTCTAGACTAAGCTCTATAAGAAAGTTAGTATATAATAATTACTTTCTATATTACATTACCCTTAGATAAATAGTAATATAAAGAGGGCTAACTAGGAAGTATAAGTAATACTATAGGTAATACTATCCTTCTCTTAGTTTAAGTAGCTAGATTACTTACTAGCCTATTAGCTAGTATTAAATAATAGGGATTCTTTAGTAATAGGAGTTAGTATAAATATAGCCTTATATAGCTTTAATATACCTATAATTTAGGAGTTATTACCTATAAGGCTATTTACTACCTTAGCAAAGGGAAGGGCCTAGGCCTTCTTATAACACCTAAAGAATAGTATAAATCTAATATAAGCTATAATAGCTTTTATCTAGTAATAATAATAGGAGGATATAAATAGTAGCTATAAACTAGTAAAATATTTCTAAGTTAAGGACTATATATAGTTAAGCCTTTAAAATATTAAGATAAATTACCCTTATAAAAAGCTAGATTAAGTTATAGCTAAGTATAAGGTAATTAAGGTCTCTATACCTTTAACTATTAAACTTAATATCCTAAGGGGACTATACCCTATCTTTTATATAGATTTAGTATAGTAAGTAATAAATAATCTATTACTAAGTTAAAACCTAGCTAATAAGCAGCCCTTATTAGAACTAGTAATAATAGATACTAATAAAGATCTCTTAGAGTAGTAAGTAAAGGATATTCTTATAGCTAAAAACATACTAGGTTAAGGATTAAATTAGAATATCTTAGTTAAATAAAAGGATATATATAGCTAACTTAGGAGCTATTAGAAAGTATATAGAATATAAAG
This sequence comes from Epichloe baconii, assembly GCA_023650635.1. Classification (NCBI taxonomy): domain Eukaryota; kingdom Fungi; phylum Ascomycota; class Sordariomycetes; order Hypocreales; family Clavicipitaceae; genus Epichloe; species Epichloe baconii. The sequence continues at coordinate 304,437 of CP097908.1, read as the reverse complement.
GCATTAGACTAATTTAAGTTATAATAAGGTAATATATAAATAAATAATAGTCCTAAAAGAGTATAATTTAATTTACTTATAAAACATTAGGGTGCTTATTTTCCTTCTAGTATATATATACTATAGCGCTATTTTTCTACTAAAAACATAAGAAAAATAAAGGAAAAATAAAAATATTTAGGAAAGGGGGATTACTACGCTCCTTCTTATACTAGTAATGCTCCTTAGTAAGGGTATAAGCTAGCTTTATAATAGTTTTAGTTAGGGCATAAGTATTAGCTAATATTTACTATATATTAGTATTACTTACTTCCTAGGTAAAGAGGATTAGGTTAGGCTATTATTTATAGTCCTTATACTATAGAAGAATTTAGTAATTATATTATTTTATTTATAGTAAGTAAGTATAGTTTATATAAGGATAAGTTACTATACCTTAGAGGTACCTTAAGTATAAGTAATACCTATAAGGGAAGAAGCTAGGGCTATGCCTTAGTAAGATTAATTTAAGTAGTAGTAAGTATACTATTAAAATATTTATAATAGTAAATAAAGGTTTTAGTAAGGATAGTATAATATCCCTTAATAAAGCTAGATTACTTTATAGCTAGGGATTTAATAGCCTAGCTAATAGCTAAAAGGTTTTTAAATACTTAAAAGTATAATATAGCTTAAGATTAGCGCTATATAAGTGTGTTTCTTAAATATATAAATATTATATAACTTAGTATAGGCTATAGGCTTAATTTACACTTAAAGTATAAGTATATTCTCCTTTTATTTAGAGATTATTTATATATAGGCTATAAGGGAACTTATACTTTTTACTATTAAAGAGGGCCTTATTATTAGAGTTACTCTCTAAGATATACTTACTAAGATAAGTGCCCTTACCTAGGCTAGAAGGAGAAGGAAAAGAGAGTAAAGGTAAGGTAAAGGTAGTAGTAAATAAGGTAATAATAATATTAGTTATAGTAAAGGTAAAAAGAAAGTAAAAAAGGAGTTTAAGCTTAATAGAAGAAGGTAAAAGAATATATAAAGAGATATTATAATAATAATAAGGATAAAAAAGTTAGGAATTATAGGGGGATAGGAATATTTATATTTCTAGAGGTATAAGTCTAGCTCTAGTTAAAGTGTATTTTATTTATATTTATAAAAGCTAGCTAAGGATAAATAAGGGTAATATATTATATAATTTTCTAATAAGTAGTAGGTAATAAGGGAGTTATTTAAGGTAAAGTTAGGATTTAGTATATAAATATTAAGATATAAAATTAAAGTAAAGGTAAGAAACTAAATAAGGTATAGAAATAGTAAGGGATAAGTATAAAAAAGAGATAGGCTAGTATTATTAGAGGTAAAGTTAAGTTAAAGTAAATTTACTTATATAAAGGGAAAGGTTAGGGTAAGGTAAACTTATACTAAAAATTTTTATAGCTTATATAAAGGATTTATAACCCTAGGGGCTACTTTACTTACTAAGAAATACCCTTACTTATACTAAAAGGGAGGCTTATATATAGGAGAACTATATTTATTATTTACTTATATTTATATAGTAAAGGGGGAAGGAGGGAGTAAGGGGTAAGTAAGGGGGTATATTATAGACTTAAGCTATAAGCTTAGGTTAATTATAGCTCTAGGAAGTATATAGACTATATGTAGCTAGGTTAGGGCTATACATAAACTATACATAGGCCACACATAAGTCACTATAAATCTAGGCTCTGTGTAACTACTAGTATAGTTCCTTTCTTCTTCTGTAAGAATGATATTCTCACTTTAAACGCTTATATGCAGTAGCCATAAGGCTAGTTCATTACATATATAAATAATATTAACTAGCTTATAAAGCACTTTATAAATATAGCTTTAGAAAGTAACTAAGGTATTAGTTAACTTAAAGAGTATTATAAGGTATTTATAGTGTTTATATTATATATAAAATATAGTTTTTACTTATTACCTTTCTTAATATAAATTTAATAGTAAGTATTCTTAATATTAATCTTTAAGAAAAGTAAGCCCCTTAATACTAGTTTAAAATCTCTAAAATTAAGGGAGAGTATAGTAATTCTTTTATATTACCTTATTAAATCCTTAATAATTTATATATAGTTATAGTATCTTATCCTTCTTTAGTATAAATAGAATAAGTATACTTATAAGGCTTTTAAAGGGTTTTATCTAGCCTTTTTATAGGTTTTTATTAATATATTTATAAAGTTCCTTTAGCTTACTTTAAGAGAGAGAGTAAATTAGCCTATATAGAGGCATACCCCTAGGTATTAGGTTAATTATATAATTAGTCTTTTTCCTAGATAGTAAACTTCTTACCTTATTTACTATAAATATATCTTTAAACTTATATAGTTCCTTAAAGATATCTTTAATAGTTTTATATACTTTTACTTTCTTATTATCTTTAAGGGTAATAAACTTATTTTTATAACTCCTATAATAGTATATATAATAGTTTTCTTATATATTACTTTTATAAACTTATAAGAGATTATAAGTAAAAAGGCTTTCTTTTTTTCTTAAACTATTACTTTTATAAGTATAAATAAAGGTATATATACTCTTTTACTAGTATATATATTCTAATTAATATAAGGCTTTCCCTTACTCTTAGGTCTTTATTTATAGCTATATATAATAGCTTAAGATCCTTTACTTCTTCCCTTAAGTCCTTAATTATAATAAGTACCTTATAAATACTATATTAAGGGATTATAAAGGCCCTTATTACCTTAATAATAAGTATTATAGCCTTAGCCTAGTTAAGCTTATAGTTCTTTATAAATTTAGTGCTAATAATATTAATCTTAGTATAGCTATTTAAATTTACTATTATTTTAATATTTTTATACTTATAAATAATAACTAGTATATAAAATTAATACCTTATTAGTACCTTAGTATTTAAGGTAAAGGTAAGGGTATTTACTTTTACCTTAGGAAGTTTTCTTAGCTTTCTTAAGGCTTTTTCTTTAGCTTATTATAATTAAATATAAGATACTTTATACTATTATAGTTATAATATTATCTCTTATCCCTAACTTTATTATTATTTAAGTAAGTAACTAAACTCTTTTTCTAGTTCTTATTTCTTTAATTTTTATAAGGTTTATAGCCTTATAAAGAGTTATATTTATTATATTAGGGAGCCTTATATAAGCCTTTATCTCCTAAATACTTAGGCTTTTACTTATTTTTAGTATAGTTTTCTAAAATTACTAAGTAAGTTATATAATCTTTTCTTAAGTCTTTTTATAATAAAGGTATATAAGTTAATATAGTTTTATAGTTTAAGAAGTAATTTTATAAAAATATAAGAGTATAAGACTTTTCTATAGCTTTTTCTAGGTATTTCTCTAGTAAATCTAAGTAAATACTAAATTTAATAAGGCTTTAGCCTTTATATTACTTTATATTTTCTAGCTATATAGCTATTTAAATATTATAGTTTATAAAGTCTTAAAGTAATATAAAAGTCTAGGTTTAGAATTTATCCTAGTTATCTTTAAGATTATCCTAGTTATTAGCCTATTATTCCTTAAGGTATTTATCTTATCTTACCCTATAGTTAGTATATATATAGTTAAGTATAAAGAGAATCTTTTAGTAATTATATTAATACTTTTCTTTACCTTATTAAAGGTATAGTTTAAGTTATTAATTTATATTTTATACTTCTATAGGTTTATAAGGTATTAAAGGTTAGTAATATTTTAGACTTTAACCTTTTAGCTACTATAGCTTAAAGAGATACTAGCTTTTTATTACCTTTTTACTTATTTTTCTCCTAAGTTAAGCTATAGTAAGTTAATAAGTTTTTACTCTTATTTCTATAGTTTTTAAAGTTATTTAAGTTAAGTAATTTACTTTATTATTACTATAGCTTTAGTACCTAGGGTAAAGGGTTTAGTCTTAGCTATAGCCTTTATAGAATATAGTATATTCTTAGCTATAATATTACCCTTATTTAATTAGTCTTAGTTATTATCTAATATTACTCTAGTAAATTAAGTAATTCTCCCCTTATATTACTCTTAAGTAACTAGTAAGTAAAGCTTTAAAATTATAAGAATAATAGTAGCTAAGTAAAGGTATAAGGGCTTTAGTATATTAACTAAAGCTTACTAAGTCTAAGTGTGTTATATATATAAGTTACTAACTTATAGCTAGTAGCTTACTAGTGTTACGTAAACCTAGCCCTAGGGTCTAGCTTGCCCGCAGGGTGCGCTAGTGCACCTTGTGTTATAAGTAGGGCCTCACAAAGAATTATTATTATAAGAGCTTTAATAACTATAGTAACCTTAATTACTATTAGTTTAACTTAATTATAGAAATAATACTAGGACTTACTTTTATTTAATATACTATACTTATTATAAGAACTATAATAACTCTAATAACTCTAATAACTCTAATAACCTTACTTATTGATTTTTAAATTTTTTTTTGCGTTATGAGTTATAGCTAATGCATCTAATTTATTATAACACATAATTATTGCTAGCAATACCTAGCTAGTAAAACAATTAACATCCAAATACTTATAGCCATAGTAACAAATAAAACCTATAATTAGTACAAGCTCTAAGATAACCTTACTTATAATTTATTTAACTTATCTTTAAATATAATACTAAGGCTTACTTTTTAATAATATATTATAATAAATATAATTAGTATTACTAATTTACTATAATATTAAAAATATAAAAGAGAAAAGAATTTTATTTTATTAATATTTAAAAAACCTTAAAATATTAAATAACTAAAAAAATAGCTTTTTCTATAGTAATTTACTTATACTTATTAGTATTTATATTTTATTTATTTATTAGTTATTTATTTTTAATTAAACTTTAACACTAATAATATTATAAGTAATATTAGTAATATTAGTAATATTAGTAATATAAGTAATATAAGTAATATAAGCTATAATAAGCTATTCCTATTAAGTTTAGTAGTAATTTATTCTATTTAATTACTTTAGTTTAATTTTTTTAATTAAAAGTAATAGTAATAATTTATAGAAATGTAAAATAATTAATAGTAATAGTAAATAATATAATAAGAATGTTACGTGGCGGAATGAAGGAGGCTAATAAAAGACTAGATTTAGACATTAATAGCAAAAGATAACTTACTTCTTACATTATACACTACCCCTAATAGTAGCTTTTATAAGTAAACTTAGCATAAATTATAACCTATTAAATCCGTTAGCCTCTCTAATGGATTTAACTCCTTATTATATATAACTAGCACGTAATAAGTGGTAGTAATTAGAGATTCTTTTATTATACCCTTTTAGAAACCTAGAAACAAAACCTTATATCTAAAACTAACTATTTATAACATTAATTTATAGACCTTTAGGTTAGCTTTTTAGTTACTAAAAGTAAACTATAACTTATTTACTAGTTTTAGGCTTTTAATAATATAAACCTAAGTTTTAAGTATTAAAAATAATAACTTATTAAAACTAATAAATAAGAAGATTTAATTAAACTTATAAGATATAAATTTAATAATAAAGTAATAAAAAGATATAAATACCTAATATATTAAGATCCTCCTATTTATTAAAATCTAATAGATATATAAGCTATATATCTTACTTAGAATTAAGTAAGATCTTATATTTTAAAAGCTAAATCTAAAGGATTCCTTAATAAATCTAATAGATTAAAAGGTAATAAAGTATTAGAAAGATAATCTAAAGGTATTAATTACTAGCTTAGCCTATAGTACTATAACTACTAAAACTAAGAAAAGTATAAGGAAAGATAAAAATAATAAAGAAAAAGGGATTAAAAACTATCCTAAAAATAACACTACTATTTAGCATACTAAACCCCTAACTAGCTAATAGAGCTATATTTAGAAGACTTATAGCTAGGACCCTTAGGGAACTTATTAGATTTAAGGGAACTTTATAACCTATAGCTAAAACCCTTAGGGAACTTACTAAACCTAGGGAATTTTATACTAAGGCTAGTAAATCTAATACTATAAGGGTACTTTAGAAGGTAATAAAATAGTAATAAGCTATATAATAAGTAATAATAGCTAAGATAATAGTAATAATAGACTAGCTAGTAATAAGGTTAATAACTAAAATTAAAAGCTAGTAAAGTATAAGTGCCTTAGTAAATTTAACACTATTAGTGTAAAATACTACCTAAGGAAGGTTATATTTACAAGATATCTAGGGTTAGGATAATAGTTATTCCTATGCTAATATAGGACTATTAGTATAACTAATATAACTATAATACTAGTAATTATAATACTTATAACTATAATACTAGTAAGGATTTATATAGTAATAAGCAAATCCTTATTAAAAGTAATAAGTATTATATCCCCTAACTAAGGATAGTATACTAGCCTTAGAAACTAAAGGAGGGCGAATCTAGCGCTTAATTAAGATTAATATAGTTAGTAAATAGAAAATATAAAATAAAATATAGATTTAATATAGAAAATTATAGATATTAGGCATTTTAAGCCTTATAATAAGCTAGAAGAGATTAATAGTAACCTTATTATATATAATAGGAAGTAAACTATTTTTTATAATATTAAATTATAGGTCTAGGTAGTTAAAGATTATTTATATTATACTAATCCTAGCTAATAAAATATTATTTAGAAAAAGATCTAGATATTATTCTAAGGAGATATAATAGTATAGTACTAATAATATCTTAATTTAGAAGAATAAAATACTATATTTAGTAAAATATTAAAAGTATTTATAGTAGTTTAAAAGGAATTTAGTATTTAAGTCTAAGATATAATAATATAGCTTAATAAAGTAAAATATACTAAAGAGAATATTATAAATAAATTATCTTTTTATAAATTTATATTAAAGATTTTTAGTATACTAAGGTAAATAGTAAGATAACTAATTATTAGCTTTTAGTACACTTATACCTTAAACTTTACCTAGGATTACACTAAATATACCTAGTTTTAACTATAATAAATATAAGATTAGCCTATATTACTATAGTAAATAATAAAAGGTATAACCTATATAATTATTTATATAGTAAAGGTTATTCTAAAGCTAGAAAGGGTAAAGGAAAGCTTAAGGTTTATTTTAATACTAAGATATCTAGTAGTAATTTAAAAGAGAATAAGGACTAAGTATAAGCTAATTAAAATAAACTATTAAATATATAATTTTAACTAGGAAATTAGTGCTATAAATAGGATAATTAAAATACCTAAAGATCTCTAGGATTTTTCTAACTAAGGCTATACTAGTAAAACTAACTAATTAAAAGATAAATCTAAAGGCTATAGTAAAATAAATCTTAGGAAAGGAGAGGAAAGCATTTAGAATTTAGCTAGAATTAGTAAGATAACCCTTAAACTTAATATAATAAATAATAACCCTAAGACTTAGGATTACTAAAGAGAATAAGCTAGCTATAGTAGCCTAGGTAATTTTAGTATTAGAAGAAACTACTTACTAAGGAAAAAGAATATATATATATAATAGTATTTAATAATAACTTTAATATATAATAGTATAAAACTTATCTTTAGGAGTATAAATATTACTTAACTAAAGAAAAAGAGGTTATAAAGAATAACTATATAAATACTTAAGTATAGGAATTTAATTTTATTAAAACTTATTTTATAGAAAGTACTAGAAAAAGGTAAATAAAACTATCCTAAGGATAAATTTAGCTAAGTTAAGCTAACTTATTTTTAGAATAAGTAATTAAAGCTATAGTAAGACTATAAGAAATTAAGTATAATAAAAAATAAGTAAATATATATTTAAAGATTTCTCTTAAATTTAATAATAAAGGTAAGAGTTATTAAATTTATCTTAATATAAGAATATTATTAATTTTAGTAAATAAGGCATAGCTATAATAAAATAAGTTAAATATAAAATAGGAAATTTAAGAACCTATGCTTATATTTAGAGTTTAGTTTTCCTTTTTATTACTAAAAAAGCTATATTTAATTTCTATATTCTAGGAATAGCTTATAAAACTAAAATCACTAGATATTTTATAATTATAGTAAATATAATACTAAACCTAAAACCTAAGCTATTACTTAGAATAAATTTCCTTTATAAATATAAAGCAAAAATTAATTTTATATACCTTAAGGTAGTTTTTAGATTAGTTTATAGTATAATAGTATAAGTAAAAATTTTTAACTAGCTAATAAGGTTCCTTACTAAAGGGTAGTTACTATATATATAGTGTTAATTCTACTAAAAGTATTTATAAGGGTACTAGTTACTTAAAAAGTAATATAAGAAAATTAGAAAATAAGTATATACTATATATAGTTATATTTAGAATATTTCCCTAATACTTTATTTAGTAAATCTAGCTAAGGATAGATAATTACCTATAACCTAACTAATAAAACTATTATAATCTATAAGTATAAAAAGGTTATATAGCTAATAGTAACTAGTAAAGTAAATACTAACTATTTAGTTAATAATCCTTTAGTGTATTATATATATTTTAGTAAAAATATTATAGAGAAAAAGAAAGATATAGATAAGGATAGTAATAAATCTAATAAGGAAAAGAATTAGCTTAACCTAATAAAGGTTAATATAAAGGTGCTATTATATAGGATTTTATACCTAGAGGAGATTCTATATATTACTAATAAATTTAAAGTATAGATTACTAATATTAACTATAAAGCTATAAGTAAATTTATTTAGCTTAGTAATAAATATAATATTTATTATAATAAAGGTATTATACCTATAATAAAGGACTAGAAAATAAGAATTAACTTTATTAAAGAATAGTAATACTAAATAAGGCTAATTAAGCCTTATAGATTAGGAGAATAGGATGTAAATAAACTTAATAAAGTATATAATAAACTTTACCTAAAAGGAAAAATATTATATTTAAATAAGCTAGTAGCTATAGTATATTTAGCTTTTATAGTCTAGTAAGAAACTAGTTAGGAAAGGAAAGGAGAGTTATAATTAATATAAGACTACTTAATAACATAGCTATGCTAAATATATACCCTTTACTAAACCAAAGTAATATTATAAATAACACTTACCCTCCCAAGCACGAGGTAAAACTGCTTAAATAATTAAAGCTCTATGTTTTTAACATCTTTTCTAAATATCTAGCCTTTTTCTCTAGTCTTTTATTCCCTTTCTTATTCTTACTTTTCTTAAATTCCTCTATATTTTCTTTAGTTTTCTTAATTTCCTTTTAATTAGGATTTTTAATAGCTTTTTAAATAGCCTAAAGGTTTTATAGCCTAGTAGTTATTACCCCTAGCTTTTAGTTACCCTTAGCTATACTATAGTCTAATTAGTTAGGGGTTAATTAGTTAATTAGTTACGTAAAACCTACCTAGTGATTATAATAAATTAAATTAGAGATAAGTGAGGATAAGTTATGTTTAGAGAGAGATAGAATAAATATAGTTATAGAGGAAAGGGGAATTATATTAATTTATACTATAAGTAAAACTTAAATAAATTTAAATAAATTTAAGTTTAACTACAGTTATAAATTATAACTCTTACGCTAATATAGCTATAAAGTTTATTATAAACTTTACTCTAACCTTATAGCCCCCTGTATTTATAACCTTAGAGCTTATACTAATTATAGGTTTTATTTATTACTATAGCTATAAGTATTTAGATATTAATTGTTTTACTAGCTAGGTATTACTAGTAATAATTATGTGTTATAATAAATTAGATGCATTAGCTATAACTAATGACGCAAAAAAAAATTTAAAAATCAATAAATAACACTTATAGTAAGAAGGTTTTTTTGCTTTTTAATAAAACAGGATTTTTCTACTAACTACTAGTTAGGAGAGACTATTAAGCCTATATAGTAGTTATATTAAATTAAGGCCTTAAAGCATTAAATATAGCATTAATAGGATTTAAAAATTCTCCTGCTTTTACCTAATAGTTTATAGACTAGCTATTTTAGAAGTATAAGCATTTTATTTAAGTATATATTAATAATATTATTATATTTTCTAATAGCTTAAAAAGCATTTAGACTACCTTAATATTATACTTAAAATCCTTAAAGAAAATAGGATAATAATTACTATAAAGAAGTTATTTATTAGTTATCTTACTATTTAGTTACTTAGTTTTATTATTAATAGTAATAGAATTATTAACACTAATAACTAGTTAAAAGCTTTTTAGAAAATAATTTTTCTAAGTAATCTATCTAGTCTTAAAACCTTTATTAGAATAGCTAGATTTCTCTATAATAAAATCCTATAGTTTAATATATAAATCTAACCCTTATAGGTATAAAAAACAGCGCTATTAAAGGAATTTTATAAAGGGAATAAAAAAATCACTAGTATCTTAAAGCTAGTATAAAAGAGAAAGACATAATAAAAGATATTTTTGCTAACTAAGGAGAAAGAAAAGGCTTTTAAAGATATTAAGGTATTCTTAAGTAAGAAATAGACCTTATAGTATTATAATTTAAAGAGATTACTTTTCCTTAAAATTAATACCTATAAGGAAGGTTTTAGTTTATATACCTTTTAATTATAAGAGAAATAGGATAGTTAAAGTATTCCTAGGAAGGATATTAAAAATAACTAAATATAGCTAATTCTATTTCTCTTAAGGGTAATATTAAGCATTAAGAAATAATATAGTTTAACTAAAGCAAAAGTAGCTATAATTACTTAAAGTATTAAGAAGCTTTAGAAAATAGTCTAATCTAATAGCGCTATAGTTAATATTTTAACTAACTATTTGCTAGTAAAAGGCATTATTAAACATACCTTACTATTAATAATAAATCTAGATAAGGCTAACCTAAAATTAGCTAAAGTTATAAATTATCTATTATAATTTAATCTAAAGGTAACGTATATACTAGGAGTGCTAAATATTATACTAAATACGCTCTCTAGACTTCTAGTAAAGGTTACCTATAAAGAAGTAATATAAAAAAGCTAGTATAATAAATTAAATATAAGTGTGTTTTTACTACTAAGAAATACATTACTATTATAATAATAGATAATAACCTTAAGGCTAGAATTATCTAAGGATATTAGTCTAATTAAAAGTTTAGCTAAATTATTATAGCTATAAAAGCATACTAAGAAAGGCAAGTAGTAAAGAACGCTAGGATTAGACTAAAAATTCCTTTATATAAATAGGATTTATATAAGAATAATTTGCTAGATTATTATAGTAAGGACAGATTTTTCCGCCTTTATATTCTAATAATAGAGGTTAAATCTATACTATAATTAGTTTATCATAAGTAGTAATACTTTAGTATTACTAGGATAGTAGCGGAGCTTTAATTAGTTTATTTCCTATATATAAGCTAGTAAATTTGTAATTATATAGCTTATTATACTATATATTAGGAAAATGTAATTAATTATTTAAAACTACTAGGAGAGCTATAACCTTTATAGCTAAAGCTAACGCCCTTTTATATAATTTCACTTAATTTTATTATAGATATACTAGAAGTATTAGCTATAAACATAATATAATAAATAAAAGGATATATAATATATAATTCTTTATATCTAGTAAATTACCTATTTAGCAAAAGGACCTTTCTAATACTAGGACATACTATATATATAGCGGAAATCTAGGCAAAATTACTCCTTTATACTTTATATATTATAAACTAAGGATTACTAAGATAAATTATTAGTAATAAAGACCTAAAGTTTATATCTAATATATAAAAGGAGATATTTAAGCATATAGAAGTTAAACTCCTAATAAGTATAGTATATTACCCTTAGATAAATAGAATAATAAAAAGAAAAAACTAAATAGTTATAATTATAATATAATACTATATAGTAATAGACCTAAATATAGTATAGATATTATTACTCCTAGCTAGAGCATTGCACTACAATGTGTAGTGTAATGTAGTTTTGTAGTGTAGTGTAGTTACTACACTATAAATTACATTATATTACAAATTACACTAACTATAAGCTAAAAAAACTATAATATATTACACTATAAATTTTTTTCCTAAACTACACTAACTATAAACACTACAAATATATTATTAGGTAAAAAAAAGTAGGACTTCTTATTAATTAAGGTTATTACTAGGATTAAAAGAAAGCTAGTTATATAAAAGCTTATATTATTAGCTATTTTATCTAATTAGTTATATAATTTATAATATTATACTATTTTAAGGATTTTACTATAACTAGGGTTATATATAATATTATAACTTTTTAATAATACTATTATACTTAATACTTTATTTTACTAATATAACTTTAATAAAAACCTTCTAATTATATTATTTACTATTACTATTAATTATTTTATATTTATATAAATTATTACTATTATTTTTAATTAAAAAAATTAAACTAAAGTAATTAAATAAAATAAACTATTACTAAACTTAATAGAAATAGCTTATTATAAGTTATAATAGCTTATAATAGCTTATAATATTATTAGTGTTAAGGTTTAATTAAAAATAAATAACTTATAAATAAATAACTTATAAGTAAATAACTTATAAATAAATAACTTATAAATAAATAAAATATAAAGATTAATAAGTATAAGTAAATTACTATAGAAATAGCTAGCCTTTTTAATTATTTAATATTTTAAGGTTTTTAAAATATTAATAAAGTAAAATTCTTTTCTTTTTCTTTTTTTAATATTATAATAATAATAATTATAGTAATTATAAACTTATAGTATATTAAATAAAAGTAAGTCTTAGTATAATATCTAAAAATAAGTTAAACTAATTATAAATAAGGTTATTAAAGTTCTTATAGTTCTTATAATAATTATAATATATAATTTAAAAGTGGGTCCTATTATTATTTCTATAAATAAGTTAAACTAATAGTAATTAAGGTTATTAAAACTATTATAGTTATTATAATAATTATACTTTATTATTTTAAAGTAAGCCTTAGTATAATTTTATAAAATAAGTTAAACTAATAGTAGTTAATATACCTCTCCTAAGTATAAGGTAAAACTACTTAGTATTTTATAGCCTAATACCTTATTCTTTTATCTTTTTCTTATTTACTTTCTAAATCTTATTATTTATATTACCTTTACTTTTTAGTATTTTTTCCTTATATTATAAATACTATTAATTATCTCTAGGTTAGATTTATCTTTACTTCCCTTCCCTTTACTTTTCTTCTTTTTACTATATTATTTAATATTTTAAATAAGGTAATATCCTTTTATTACCTTTAGCTATATTATAATCTAATTAGTTAGGGTTTAATTAGTTAAGTAATAACCTATAACTTACCTAGTAGTTTAGGTATATAAATAAAATTAAAGATAAGTAAGGATAAGTTATATTTAGTTTGCCTTAGAGCTTTAAAGTATAAGTAAAAGAGATAAAATAAGTATAGTTATAAAGGAAAGAGAAATTATATTAATTTATACTATAAGTAAAACTTAAATAAATTTAAGTTTAACTATAGTTATAAATTATAACTATATCTTATATAAATATAGCTATAAACTTTATTATAAACTTTACTTTAACCTTATAGCCCCTTATATTTATAACCTTAGAGCTTATACTAATTATAGGTTTTATTTATTACTATAGCTATAAGTATTTAGATATTAATTATTTTACTAGCTAGGTATTACTAGTAATAATTATATATTATAATAAATTAGATATATTAGCTATAACTAATAATGTAAAAAAAAATTTAAAAATTAATAGTAGTTAATATAATTAGAGTTACTATAGTTATTATAATAATTATAATATATAATTTAAAAGTAAGTCTTATAAATATTTCTATAAATAAGTTAAACTAATTATAATTAAGGTTATTAAAGCTATTATAGTTATTATAATAATTATAAATAATTATTTTAAAGTAAGTCCTAGGATAGTTTCTAAAAATAAGTTAAACTTATTTTTTATAGGTTAATTTAGCTATATAGCCTAATTTAAATAATACTATTAGTTATATATTAATATATTATAAATATTAGAATATTATATTCTTTCTTTATATATTATAGTAATAAGATATATAAAGTTACTATATATAACTTCTTAAAACTTTAGAATTATAAAGGTAAAAGTAATATTAAATTAGTTTAAATAGTAAATAAAGAGTTTTTAGTTTTTTTAAGTTCTTATTATATTACTTATAATATTCAGGTACTAAGTATATCCTTTATTAACTCCTAGTTATTTTATTAGATTTATTAATTAATTTTATTATATTAGTTTAAGGTATTTTTAATTAAAATAATAATAATAATTTATAGAAATAGAAAATAATTTATAGTAATAGTAAATAATATATTAAGAAGGTTTTTCTAAAAGTTATATTAGTAAAATAAAGTATTAAGTATAATAATTTTATTAAAAAGTTATAATATTATATATAACCTAACTTATAGTAAAATCCTTAAAATAGTATAATCTTATAAATTATATAACTAATTAGATAAAATAGCTAATAATATAAGCTTTTAATTAATAACCTTCTTTTAATCCTCATAATAATACTAACTAGTAAAAAGCCCCATTTTTTTATCCCTAACACTACATTTGTAGTGTTTATAATATATTATAGTTAGTTTAGTTAGTAACTACACTAACTATAAGGAGAAAAAAACTACACTATAAATACAAGATTTTCCTAAAAACTACACTAACTACACTACAAACAATGCTCTGCTCCTAGCACTATAGTATTAATTAAATAATACTATAGTAATAAGTATAAGGTAGGCTTCTAATAAGCTATTATATAGTTTCTATTTATTAAGCATTATTAATCTCCTCTCTCTAAATAATATAACTAACACTAAAGCTAGTGTAAATAATATAGTAGTATTATAAAAACTTTACTAGTATAAGGCCTAATTAGTAATTATAATAGTAGCTACACTTACTAAGATTTAGTATAATAACTACTATAAACTAGTTAATATTAATAAAGGAAATATAGTATATTTATAATTATATAAGGGATATAAGCTACTTAGTAAACCTAAGAAAAAATAGTTACTATAAAGGGTAAGACTATATAAGGTACTAGAAAAAGTAAATCTATTAGTATATTAATTAGATTTCCCCTTAGACTTATAAGTTTACCTAGTAATATTAGTAATATAAATATAGAAGCTAGTATAAGGAAAGGATCTATTTAATAAGGAAGAACTAGCTTTACTACTAATTATATTTAATAATCTAGAGAAAGTAAATTATTAGGAAATTAAATAAA
The DNA here is from genome assembly GCA_023650635.1 of Epichloe baconii. NCBI lineage: Eukaryota > Fungi > Ascomycota > Sordariomycetes > Hypocreales > Clavicipitaceae > Epichloe > Epichloe baconii. The sequence continues at coordinate 289,128 of CP097908.1, read as the reverse complement.
TCTATAGTTATTAGGTTAAGATTTCTAAATAGACTAAAACTATAAGAGTAAAATTCCTTATTTAATAGAAGGAATACATAGCTAAAGATAACTAATAGATAGCTAAAAGTAAAATATAAATTAATATATTAGAGATAGTAAAAGAATACCTTAAGAAAAATCTAATTAATTAGATAAAAGAATATATAAAAAGGGCCTTAATTTACTTATAAAATAGTAACTATAAAGTAAGAGAGGTTATAAAAGGCTAGTAAATTTAGTAAGCTAGTATAAAGCTACTAGACTCCTTATATATATTACATTTTACGCTAACTAAAAGGGGCTTACTTTACTTAAACCTTATATTATCCCTAATATTACTATAAGCCTAGCGTAATTATATTTAGTAAATATACTATTAATTTTATTTTAATTATATTTTCGCTTTATAGCTACTATTTCCCTTAATAATAGTATAAGTAATAAAGATTTCTAGAAGCTATAAAACATAAAACTATATTAGCTATAAGAAATATAAAAGTATAATAATTATAAAGAATACTATATAAAATTTAAATTTTTACTCTAGAGGTTAAATATAACCTATATATAACTATTACTAACCTATATAAATATATAAGTATAAGACCTAACCTTATTATATTTAATAATAAGGTTAATTTTAATAAAAGAATACTATTTAAATAAATACTAGTAGTATACCTATATTTTTAAATCCTAGTATTAATATAAACAAATTTAATAGTATATAAAATTATAACTACTTAACTAAGGTAAGCGTATACTAATACTAACACTTAAATAGCTAAATATAACTAAAATATAGACTATTAGTTATCTATACTAGGGATAGTAAGCTATTTAATAGAAAGGAAACTTTTAAATAATATTTATAACTAATTAATAAATAGAATTAGTTATAGGAGTATATATACCTTATATAATAAATTATATAGTTATAATAATAGTAATACCTAGGTAAATTAAGAATATAATAAGATAATTTAGACACACTATTATAATTAGCAAAAATATATAATAAAAACATTAATAAAGTTACTAAGGTTATCTAAAAAGTAGTTAAAACTAAGGATTAACCTAGGGATAATAATAATAATAATATTATAAGTATATTAATAGATATATTTATAGAGAAGTAAGTATATAACTAGGTAATAAAAGATTTAATTAAGAAAAACTATAAAATAATTAAGAAAAGAAAATAATTAAAAAGAAGTAAGTAAGTTAGAAAGATAATAAATCTATTAACCTAATAAATAAAGAAAATAATAGTATAGTAAAGGTTAATTTAACCTAAGTAAAGGGTAAATTCCTAAACTAGAGTTTAAACTAAAAAGTAATAAAGGGACTAAATTTATAGATACTAAGGTTAATAATAATAGTCTAAAGAGTAAATTTAATAAAAAAACAGATAGAGAAGTTAGCAAAATACCTATAAAATACCTTATTAGGCTATTATAAGTATATATATAAATAAAGAAACTTAACTTTAAACCTTTATTTATTAGATTTAGATAGCCTAGCTCTAGGATAAAAGCTCTTAAGCTAATGCCTAAGATTAGAGTAGTAGTGTATTAAAGAATATAGGAAGAATTTAATACTAAATATAAAGAAAAGGGTATTAAAGGGATTAATTTTAGTAGGTTTAAATATATTATATAGGGTTATAAGAAAGCTATATAAGATATTTAGTATATAATATAGGCTTATATATATAAATTTGCCCTAAAGGGTGCTATAATAGTATTAGATAGTTTAGAAGTAAACTTAAGGGATATATATTTTATATTATAGTAAAACATAATTATCTAGATTTTTACTATTTTTAAAGAATAAAAGGCTATATTAAGCATAAAATAAATAGTAGTAAAGTATACTAAAAGCCTATATATTAGATTATAGTTAATCTAATAAAATATAGCGTAATAAGAAAGGTAAAAAACTAGGTAAAAATAGTAGTAGTAGCCTTTTATAATAAGGTAATAGTTAAGCGTAGCTAATAAATAGCTATATATAATAGTATAATATCCTTACTACTATAAGCTAATTTATTAGCTTTTTATTTTATAGATAAATTTAGTGTAGTTAATGCTATAATTATAGGTGCTTTAGCTAGTATTAGGTAAGTAAATTTACTTTATATTAGTATAGAGAAAAAGCTAATAAAAAGATTATTAAAATTCTAATAAAATAAGGAGAGAAGTAAATAGCATAAGAAAAGTAAAATTAATAATCTTATAGACTAAATTAATAAGGTATAAAAGGATTTTAAAGAAATTAAAAGTAAGTTAGCTAATATAAATATAGTTATTTAATAAAAGATATCTATAATCTAGTAAAGGTAATAAAAGAGAAGTTAAAAAGTTTTAGGGCTAAATTTATATAAATATCTAAGATATTAAAAGCTTAAAAAGAGAGACTTATAAACCTTAAGTTAGGTAGGATATTAATTAAATTTAATAAGTAACTTAATATATTAAAATAGAATATAATTAAAAAGAATAAATATAAGAAAAAAACCATAGATTTAGTAGCTACTATAATAAGGGTGCTAAAGGAGATATAAGCCTAAGTAGTAACTATTAAAAGTCTTATAAAAGATTAAAAAAGACTAAAAAAGAATATAAAGAAAATAAGATTAGCCCTAGTAAGGCTAATTCTAGTAGTAAAATCCCTAGAGCTATAAGTATAGCTATAAGTAATACTAGTTCCTATAACTCTAGTTTTAGTAACTTTAGTTTTAGTAACACTAGGCTTAGGTAAAACTAGTAAGTAATAAGGTAAATTACATAAGGAAACACTAAAAATAAGTAAAAGCATCTATAAGATAAAATAAACCTACTAGTAATGCTAAGTAAAAGGCCTAAATTACCTAGAAAGTCTAGTCTAAATATAAAGGTAGCTTAGATAGTTTCTTAATAAGCTACGCTAAATATACTAGTATTATTAGGAAAATAAATAAAGATAGTAAGAACTAAGAGATAAATAGCATTACTAATAACGTAGGTGCTAGTTATTAAGGTAATAAAACCATAGACTAAGGAAAAGATAAATTTATAGGATTACTTAACTAAAAGAACAAATCTAAATATTAAGAAAAGGAATTAGAAGTCTTTTAGTAATAAGGTAAGAATCTAAAATTAGACTATAATAATATTAAAAAGGATAGCTAGATAGTAGAATTAGGAAAGTTATAGATAAAATAGATAAAATAGATAAAATAGATAAAATAGATAAAATAGATAAAATAGATAAAATAGATAAAATAGATAAAATAGATAAAATAGATAAAATAGATAAAATAGATAAAATAGATAAAATAGATAAAATAGATAAAATAGATAAAATAGATAAAATAGATAAAATAGATAAAATAGATAAAATAGATAAAATAGATAAAATAGATAAAATAGATAAAATAGATAAAATAGATAAAATAGATAAAATAGATAAAATAGATAAAATAGATAAAATAGATAAAATAGATAAAATAGATAAAATAGATAAAATAGATAAAATAGATAAAATAGATAAAATAGATAAAATAGATAAAATAGATAAAATAGATAAAATAGATAAAATAGATAAAATAGATAAAATAGATAAAATAGATAAAATAGATAAAATAGATAAAATAGATAAAATAGATAAAATAGATAAAATAGATAAAATAGATAAAATAGATAAAATAGATAAAATAGATAAAATAGATAAAATAGATAAAATAGATAAAATAGATAAAATAGATAAAATAGATAATATTAGAGTTAGAAAAGGATATTTTAGTTTCTAATACGGAGGAATTATTATTTAATATAATAATTCTATTAGCATAATTAAAGGACATATATCACTAGAAGGTATTATAGAATTAAGTAATTCTACGTAATAGTAACTGTAAATGTGGTAGTAAACACGCTAAATACGTTTTCTTTTATGTAAACTAAGTAGTTAGATAATTTTTAATTTGCTTAGCTAGATAGAGGATATATCTAGTTATGTTTTAGCTACCTATAGCTAGGATAGTTGTCTTTTAAGGCGTGCCTAGCACTTATTATATAGCGGAATAAAGGAGGCTAATAAAAGACTAGATTTAGACATTAATAGTAGAAAATGACTTACTTCTTACATTATACACTACCCCTAATAGTAGCTTTCATAAGTGAACTTAGCACGAATTATAACCTATTAGATCCGTTAGCCCCTCTAACGGATTCGACTCCTATCGTGTATAACTAGCACGTAACAAAGAAGGTTCTTATTAAAGTTATATTAGTAAAATAAAGTATTAAGTATAATACTATTATTAAAAAGTTAGAACAGCCCTGAATAGCTTTGAAAAGGAGAGAACCCACAGGAAGTTTAATAAAGAAAGAGAAAAGAGATTAAAACCCTATAGGGGAAAGGCACTCTCTTATACTTACTAGAGAGAGGGGGATAAATTAGAGCTATAGTTTAAAAAATAAAGCATAATATTAATAAACTTAAGAATAATATAAGTCTAAAAATACACTAGGCCTAACCTAAGTTTACCCTCCCCTTATAGCATATAAATAAAACTAAGTGCTTAGCCTTTATAGGACTCCTAAGCTAGTAGTAAGTTAGTAATAGCTAAAAAGTAAGGTAATAAAAGTATTAGTAAAAAAGTAAATAAAAGGTAAAATACTATTATAAACCTAGATTTACTATACTATAAGGTAAAGTAAAGTATACTAGGATAGGCATATACTAAGGCTAAAATCACACTAGTAAGGGGCTAGGAACTCTTTTTATTATAAATTTTCTCTTTTTCTTTTCTTTTATAAAATAAGGCTAGTGTAAGCTAGTAATAAATACCTATAACTAGCTATATACTAAGCAGTATAGGCTTAGATTAGGGCTAGTGCTAACACTATAATAGATATAAGGGGTTTTCTTCCTTTCTTAAGGGTTTTCCTCTTAATTAACTAATTAGAGTACTAGTACTAGCCTACATAGAGCTAGCTAGCGTACAATATACATATATATATATATATTATTAGAAAGTTATAATATTATATATAACCCTAGTTATAGTAAAATCCTTAAAATAGTATAATTTTATAAATTATATAACTAATTAGATAAAATAGCTAATAATATAAGCTTTTATATAACTAGCTTTCTTTTTATCCTAGTAATAACCCTAATTAATAAAAAGTCCCACTTTTTTTTTTACCTAATAATATATTTGTAGTGTTTGTAGTTAGTGTAGTTTAGGAAAAAAAAATGTATTATAATGTATTATAGTTTTGTTTAGCTTATAGTTAGTGTAGTTTATAGTGTAATGTAGTTTATAGTATAGTTACTACACCACACTACAAAAACTACACTACACTACACTACAAAACTACACTACACTACACATTGTAGTGCAATGCTCTGCCTCTTAGTAACTTAGCTACTTAGCTATTACTTATAGTTATTAATAATATCTCTTATAATAAAATCTCTTTTTAATACCTATAAATTCTCTAAAGTATTATAGCCTTTCTATTTAACTAGATATTTATAATATCTCTTATTATAGTAATATAAAATAATTCTCTTAACTTTAAACTCTTACTTATTATCTTTAATATTATCTTATAATAAGGATATATCTTTTATATTAGTTAAATCCCCTTTAAAAGGCTTAAGGCTAGTAATATTAAATATGTTATATAAATAAGTCCTAGGTAATAACCTTAATTAATATACTAATCTATAACTCCTAATTACCTTTTTAATCTTATAAGGGCTTAGGTACTTTATAATAAGCTTCTTACTAAGTTATCTTAAATTAATATTCTTTATTAATAATAAAATATAGTTACTAACCTTAAACTTTATAATAGTTCTCTTTTAGTTATAGTATTTCTTATACTAAGTTTATAAATTACTTAAAAGCTATTTAATTATAGTGTATTTATCTCTTAGTGCTAATACTTTACTTTTTACTTAATTATTTACTAAGGGGATATTTATAACTACTTACTATAGGCCTCTAGGATTATAACCTTATAATGCCTTTACTAGGGTATAGCTATAAGTTATATAGTTACTTATATTATATATAAATTATGCTATTAATAAATTATTAGCCTAATTAGTTTATTTAGTATAAGTAAAGGCTCTTAAATAATATTCTAAAACCTAGTTTAAATACTTTATTTATTTATTTATTTAGGGATAAAAGCAATACTTAGTAGCTACTTAGTTATAAGAAAGTAATAGATAGTTATTTAAAAACTAGTAGTAAATATAAAACCTTAGTCTATTATAATACTTTCTAAAGCTTTATAGTCTCTAAAAACATATTCTAAGAATATAGTTACTAGGCTATTACTAGTTAATTATATTAAAATAGGGATATAAATACTATATTTTATAGAATAGTTAATAATAGCTAGAATTATATTATAAGTTTAATTTAAGTCTTTTACTAGTAGTAATCTAGTAATAAAATCTATTAATAATAATTAAAAGGGCAATTAAGTACTAGTAATATAGCTAGTTTACTATATAGCTTATAATGCCTTAGTTTTAAAGTCTAATAACTTAAATAAGTAGTAATATATACCTTTATATCTTTCTTTATTATTAGCTAGTAATACTAGTTTATAATTTAATAAAGAGTCTTACTTACTCTTTAATGCTTAGTAATAAGGTTATTATAAGTTAGTAATAAAATTTCTTTTCTTATTCCTTATAAAATAAAAATATAATTCTTAAATATTAATAGCTTAAAGGGTCTTATAGACTATATTTATAATACTACTAAATTACTGCTTTTAAGTAACTTTATTTAACTTATAGTAAAGTTATTACTTTAGTATGCTTTATATAATAAGACTTAAATTAAGGCTTTTAATTCTAAGTTCTTATCCTAAGTGCTAGAGTTAAACTTAAAAGAGATTCTTTAAATAGCCTAGACTCTAGCTATAATATCTCTATAAGTAATTAGTTTATAAGATATCTCTAGTCTTATAGGTAAATAGTTAAGTAATATCTCTAAGGGGCGCTTACACTACTTACTAGTAATAACCTAAGCTAGTTTACTCCTAATAGTAGTAGCTAGTCTTATAGGGAAATAATATAGTTAAGCAATAGACTTATTATATACTAGGTACTAGTAGTACTACTATAGCTACCACGCTGCTTACTAATAAAAGTATTAAATATCCTTACTAATACACCTTTTCTAAGAGTATTTAGATTATTAGGCTCCTTAAGAATATAATTAAGTTATAACTTTTTTAAACCCTAGATATTAGTAGTACTATTATAGTGTCTTTATTACTAACTAATTACTATATTAAGTAATGTTTTTATAGGACTTACTATACTAGTAGTATTACTATAGTGTCCTTATTACTTAGTATTTATAAACTTAAATAAAAAGGTAAGAAGCTATAAGGTTACTACCTTTACTTTCCTTACCTTATTAATAAAATCTAGTCTCCTTAATAAAGGATTAGTAGGATTTAATTTCCTTATATAATATATAATCTTAAAGTTAAAGGGATAAAGCTTATCTAGTATAGTTACCTACCTACTAGCTAGAGTATTGTTTGTAGTGTAGTTAGTGTAGTTTTTAGGAAAAATTTGTATTTATAGTGTAGTTTTTTTCCTTGTAGTTAGTGTAGTTACTAACTACACTAACTACACTACACTACAAACACTACAAATGTATTGTTAGTAATAAAAAAAAGTGGGCCTTTTTATTATCTAAGGTTATTATAAGGATTAAATAAAGGTTAGTTATATAGAAGCTTTTATTATTACCTATTTTACCTAATTAGTTATATAATTTATAATATTTTACTATTTTAAGGATTTTACTATAACTAGGGCTATATGTAATATTATACCTTTTTAATGATACTATTTTACTAATATAACTTTAAGAAAAACCTTCTTATTATATTATTTACTATTATTACTAATTATTTTATATTTTTATAAATTATTATTATTGTTTTAAATAAAAAATACCTCAAACTAATATAATAAAATTAATTAAGAAATCTAAATAAATAACTAGAAGTTAATATAATATATACTTAGTACTTAAATATTATAATTAATATAATAAGAACTTAAAAAAGCTTAAACTATTTATTTAATATTTAAACTAATTAAATATTACTTTTAGCTTTATAATTCTAAAAGCTTTAAGAAGTTATATATAGTAACTTTATATATCTTATTACTATAATATATAAAGAAAAAATGAAATATAGTAATATTTATAAACTATTAATATATATCTAATAGTATTATTTTAATTAAGCTATATAATAAAATTAAGCTATATAATAAAATTAAGCTATATAATAAAATTAAGCTATATAATAAAATTAAGCTATATAATAAAATTAAGCTATAAAAAATAAGTTTACTTTATTTTTAAAATAACCCTAGGACCCACTTTTATTTAATATAATATAATTATTATAAGAGCTTAAATAACTCTAATAAGCTTAATTATAATTATTTTAACCTAATTATAGATATAATACTACGACCCACCGACGACATCATGGCACTGGTGGCCAGAGGATTGTATTTAATTACAACTACAAATGTAATTGTGTAGTTGTAGTTATAATAATTACAATTAATTACAACTACAACTACAATTATAATTAATTACAAGACGAATTTTATAATTATAAGTAATTACAATTACAAATGAACAATTACAACTATAACTACACAATTACATGTAATTATTATAGTAATAATATGATTAGTTATAGTAATAGTAATAAAATAGCTTATAATAGCTTATAATAGCTTATAATAGCTTATAATAGCTTATAATAGCTTATAATAGCTTATAATAGCTTATAATAGCTTATAATAACACTTATTATACTAATTCTAATTTATTAATTAAAAGTGGGTCCTAGTATTAGTTCTAAAAATAGGTTAAACTAATAGTAATTCAGGTTATTAGAGCTATTATAGCTATTATAATAATTATAATATATTATTTAAAAGTGAATCCTAGTGTTAGTTCTAAAAATAAGTTAAACCAATTATAATTAGAGTTATTAAAGTTATAATAATAATTATAGTAATTATAGTATTCTATTTAAAAGTAGGCCCTAGTATTAGTTCTAAAAATAGGTTAAACTAGTTATAATTAAGGTTATTAGAGTTATTATAGTCACTATAATAATTATAATATGTTAAATAAAAGTGGGTCCTTATATTATTTCTAAAAATAAGTTTAACTAATTATAATTAAGGTTATTAGAATTATTATCGTTATTATAGTTTATTATTTAAAAGTGGGTCCTAGTATTAGTTTTAAAAATAGGTTAAACTTATTTTTATAGCTTAATTTAGCTATATAGCCTAATTTATATAATACTCTTAGTTATATATTAATACTTTATAAAGATTAGTATATTATATTCCTTCTTTATATATTATAGTAATAAGATATATAGAGTTAGTATATATAATTTCCTAAACCTTTACTATTATAAAGCTAAAAGTAATATTAAATTAGTTAAAATAGTAAATAAATAGTTTAAGGTCTTTAAAGGTTCTTATTATATTATTAATAATACTTAGTAACTAAATATTAATCTTATAAACTTCTAGTAATTTATTTAGATTTATTTATTAATTAATTAACTTTATTATATTAGTTTAGGGTATTTTTAATTAAAAATTATAATAATGATTTATGAAAATAGAAAAGAATTTCTAGTAAAAGTAAATAATATAATAAGAAGGTTTTTCTTAGAGTTATATTAGTAAAATAAAGTATTTAATATAATAGTATTATTAAAAGTTATAATATTATATATTACCCTAGTTATTGTAAAATCCTTAAAATAGTTTAATATTATAAATTATATAACTAATTAGATAAAATAGCTAATAATATAAGCTTAATATTAATATTAATAAGAAAAATCTAAAGAAAAATACATATTAATTATATATAAGGTTTCTATTTTTAGTAATAATTACATGTAATTATGTAGTTATAGTTATAATTATTATAACTATAACTATAATTAATTACAGCCTAGTAACAATTATAATTAATTAATTATAGGCTAGTAATAATTACATTATAATTACATGCTACCCCTAAAAACTACATTAATTACACTACATATAATTGTCTGCTAGTGGCCTAGACAATTAACTAACTGAGACTCACATGACACGCACTAAGTCCCTTGCGCCTTGCCTAACTACCCTAGGTTAGCTCTAGAATTAGTGCGAAATAAAGATAGGGAGACTTACCTTAATACCTTTTATAAGACACTACTCTAATTATTTTACTATTAGGGATTTCCTTAGATATTACTCTAAATTTATAGTTTCCTAGATAGATTAGAGCTAAAAACACACTAAAATTAAAGTACTTATAGGATCTAGCGCTATTATACTAGTATTGTTTTTATTTTGCTATAAATATTAGTAATTAAGCTAAACCTAGCCTAAAACAGCCCTAAATAGCTTTAAAAAGGGAAAGAACCTATAGGAAGTTTAATAAAGAAAGAGAAAAGAGGTTAGAACCTTATAAGGGAAAGGCACTCTCTTATACTTACTAGCAGAGCATTGCATTACATTACATTACATGTAATTATTTGTAATTATTTGTAATTATTTGTAATTATTTGTAATTAAATGTAATTATTTTTGATTTTTAATATTAAGGTTAAATAATTAAATATAAATACTAAGAAATTTAATTTAACTATTAAAAAGTATATATTAGGTGTATAAAAATATAAATTAAGGTCTTATTACTATACTAACCTAAATTATAGCTAATAAGACTAATAAAACTAATAAAACCTATTTTATAAGCTTTCTTTAAAGAAAAAAACATATAACTAAATAAATAAGCTATATATAAGTGTCACGGCTTGTAGCCTAGGGTTAAATAAACGAAGTGATAGCTAAGATTCTCGTAGTCACTGCTTAATAGATGCTAGCTAGGGGCAGGTGCGTAAAGGTTTTAATCTCTAGCCTAGCACTAATAATATGCATAGTCCTTAAGAAATACCTTACTCTATAAGCATATAACTATCTTATAGCTAGCTAGCCTCTTTATTATTTACATAGCCTAAAGGTCCTCTAAAGATTCGCTCTAATAAATATCCTATCTCTAACCTCTACACTTCTAATATAATACCCCCTATATATAATTAACCTTAATTATAAAAAGAGCTACTTACTTAGGGTATAGTTACTATAATAAAGCTTTATAAAGAAAAATAGGATAAGGAATAAAAATAAGATAAGGTACCTTATATCTAGATATATAAGTAAAAAAACAATAATAATAATACTACTAATTATAAATAACCCCCTTATTATAAGTAGTAATATCTAAATAGTAGCCTATATATAGCTTTAATATAGCAAAATAAATGTTATTACCTATTATATAGCTAGACTAAAAAAATAGATAACTTATATTAATTTTTATAATTAGTTTAAATAAATAAGGTACCTAATACTATAGTTCTAAATAGTCTAACTAAAGGGCTTATATTATAATCACTATAAGTTTGTAGCTATTAGGTATATATATAAGTAGCAAAGCTAATAGTTATTATTATAATTTATAGATCACTTACCTATAGTACGTTAGATCACTTAAGGGGTCTAGGGTTAATATAAAAAGACTAATTTTTCCCCCTTTTACACACTACCTTTCTCCTATAATATCTCTTAACTTTATAAGTTACCCCTTTAGCTAAATAGTAGCTCTCTTACTACTATTATACTATAGTTACTAACCTTCTTTAGTCTTTAAGTATTATTATTATCTATCCTTATTTATCCTAGTTTTTACCTTTATCTAGCTTATAAGTTTATTTACTTACTATTATAACTTTTCTATTTAGTTTATTATAGCTAACTTATAGCTAGTTTACTATATCTAATACTTATATTAAAACTCCCTTACCTTTACTTACTTTAGAAAGTAAGATTATTAAAAAATCTCTTTTAAAATCTCCTAAGAAGTTATCTTAAAAGCAAACTACCTCTAAAATATTAATATAAGTTTATTATATCCTTACTATATCTTTACTACTAACTTACTACTAGTAAAACCTTAAGTAAGAAAATTCTATATATATACTATTCTTAGTAAGTTATAATATAAAATATTCTCCTAAAAAATAGTACCTATAAGATCCTAGGATATATTATTAATAAGAAAACCTTCCTTACTAAATATAATAAATCTTTAAGTATAATTTCTTTACTTACTTATTACTTCTTTATTACTAATATCTAATAGGTTACTTAATAAAATATATATATTACTTCTAAAATAATAAAAACTATATTATAATATATCTCTCTTATCTAGAATTTACTTACTTATTACTAATACACTACTAGTGCTTAACTTAAATTATATAGCTTTATAATAGGCTATTTAAACTTATTAAAGCTACTCCTAAAGGTAGCTACTACTATTAGGATAAAGTAAGTATAATTCTATTACTTAAACCCTAGATTACTACTAACTTACTACTAGGCTATTATAAAAGCAAAGAAAAACTATAGAATACTATCTTAGTTTATAAGAATTCTAATAAGTATAAATATATTTACTACACTTAAATAACTACTAATATTACTTATAAAGTAAAATATAATAAGTATACTATAATAGTGCTACTAAGTAATACTATAAACCTTAAAATATAAATTAATATTATAAACTCTCTATACTTTATAGCCTAGAATATCCTAATAGTAAGCTTTTATAATATATATAGCTAATACTTAGCTAACTTACTAGTAGTTTATACCTTATATTACTAATTTACTTACTTATATTAGTCCTATTAAGCTCCTTAGTAAACTTTAGGTTTATATATATAAAGAGAGAGATTCTAATAATAAAGATATTCTAAGGGCCTTTACCTCTATAGTTACTATAGCTACTACTACTACTAAGAAACTAGTAGTTTTAGTAACTAACTTTATTATAAAGGGTAAGTACTTAGTAGCTATATAATAAATTATTTAAATTATTTAAGTAAATTAACTTTTATTTTCTAATATCTTACTATATTACCTATAAATTATAACTATCTAATATTAACTTTACTAGTTAACTATTACTTATAGTTATTAATAATTTCTTTAGTAATAAAATCCCTTTTAATACCTAAGAATTCTCTAAAGTATTATAGCCCTTTTATTTAACTAGATATTTATAATGCCTTTTATTATAGTAATATAAAATAATTCTCTTAACTTTAAACTCTTATTTATTATCTTTAACATTATCTTATAGTAAGGATATATCTTCTATATTAGTTAGGTCCCCTTTAAAAGGCTTAAGACTAGTAATATTAAATATATTATATAATTAAGTCCTAGGTAGTAATTTTAATTAATACACTAATCTATAACTCCTAACTACCTTTTTAATCTTATAAGGACCTAGGTACTTTATAGCTAGCTTTTTACTAGGTTATCTTAAGTTAATATTCTTTATTAATAGTAAAATATAGTTACTAACTTTAAACCTTATTAGAGTTCTTTTCTAGTTATAATATTTTCTATACTAAGTCTATAAGTTACTTAAAAGCTATTTAATTATAGTGTATTTCTCTCTTAGTGCTAAGACTTTACTTTTAGCTTAATTATTTACTAAAGGGATATCTATAATTACTTACTATAGACCTCTAGGATTATAACCTTATAATGCCTTTACTAGTGTGTAGCTATATGTTATATAATTGCTTATATTATACACAAACTACACTATTAATAGGTTATTTACCTAATTAGTTTATTTAGCATAAGTAAAAGCCCTTAAATAGTATTCTAGGACCTAGTTTAAACATTTTATTTAGCTATCTATCTAGGGATAAAAAGCAATACTAAGTAGCCGCTTAGTTATAAGAAGGTAATAAAAAGTTATCTAGAAACCACTAGTAAATATAGAACCTTAGTCTATTATAATACCTTCTAGGGCTTTATAGTCTCTAAAAACATATTTTAAGAATATAGTTACTAGCTTATTACTAGTTAGTTATATTAAAATAGGAATGTAAATACTATATTTTATAAAATAATTAATAATAACTAGAATCATATTATAGGTTTAGTTTAAATCTTTTACTAGTAGAAGTCTAGTAATAAAATCCATTAATAATTCTTAAAAAGGGTAATTAAGCACTAGCAGCGTAGCTAGCTTATTATATAGTTTATAATGCCTTAGTTTTAAAGTCTAATAACTTATATAAGTGCTAATATATACCTTTATATCTTTCTTTATTATTAGCTAATAATATTAGTTTATAATCTAATAAAGAGTTTTACTTACTCTCTAATACCTAGTAGTAAGGTTATTATAAGTTAGTAATAAAATTTCTTTTCTTATTCTTAGAGGGATAAAAATATGATTTTTAAATATTAATAGCTTAGAGAGTCTAATAGACTATATTTAGGATATAGCTAAATTACTACTTTTAAGTAACTTTAATTAACCTATAGTAAAGTCATTACCTTACTACACTTTATATAATAAGACTTAAATTAGGGGTTTTAATTCTAAGCTCTTTTCTAGAAAGTTAGAGATAAACTTAGAAGAGGTTCTCTAAATAGATTAGATCCTAGCTATAATATCTTTATAAGTAATTAGTTTAATAAATACTTCTAGTCTTATAGGGATATAAATAAGCAATGCTTTCTTAGGGCGCCCTTATTACTTACTAGAAATAACCTATACTAGTTTACTCCTATTAGAAATAGCTAGTCTAATAGGAAAATTAAAATAACTAAGTAATAAATAAAATATACACTAGGTACTAGTAGTATTACTATAGCTAGCTTATTACTTATTAATAAAAGTATTAAATAACCTTACTAAAATACCTTTTCTAAGAGTATTTAGATTATTAAGTTCTTTAAAAATATAGTTAAGTTATAATTTTTAAGACCCTAGATATTAGTAGTATTATTATAGTGTTATTATAACTAACTATTAGTTACACTAAGTAACGTTTTTATAGAACCTATAGTATTACTATAGTGTTTCTATTGCTTAGTATTTATAAATTTAGATAAAAAGGTAAGGAGCTATATAGTTACTACTTTTACTTTCCTTACCTTACTTATAAAATCTAGTTTTCTTAAAAGTAAGTTAATAGGATTTAATTTCCCTATATAATATATAATTTTAAAGTTAAAAGGATAAAGCTTATTAAGTATAGTTACTTACTTACTAGTAAGCTTAGGCTTTATAGCTAGGTACTTATAGTTTAAATAGTCTATAATAACCTTAATTATATAAGCTAAATAAGTAAGGTAGTGTCTCTATATATAAAAGCCTCTTAAATAGCTAATAATTCACTATTAAGTGTTAAATAGTGTAATTTAGCATTAGTTATCTTTCTTAACATAAATATAACTAGGTGCTAGTAACCTAGCACTAATATTATTAGTATAGCCCTAATTATATATCTAGATATATTTATCTTTACTCTAAGGTATATAAGTAAATTAAAATACACTAAAATTAGCACTTCCTAAAATCTTTATTAAAGTTCTTTAAATACTACTAACTTATAGGGCTCTAGGTTAAATATTACTAGTTACTACCCTCTAAGGTAATTTATTAATAGAATAATAACTTTACTATACTATTTAATAAAATAATAGTAAAATCCTATAAAACTAAGGAATAACTAAATATCTAGGACGCTATATAGTACTAGCTAGGTTATAATTACTTTAACTCTTACTAGATCTATTATAATGCCTTTTAGTAATATTTTAAAGCCTAAGAATTTAACCTTTATAACTAAAAATTAATACTTTATAAGGTTAATAAAAAGCTTACTTCTCTAAGCCTATATAAGATTTATTTAATATACTTTATATACTCCTTAACTACGCTACTACATATTAGTATATTATCTAAGTAAATAATATAAGTCTTATTAATAAGTCCTTTAAGGGCGTTATTAATATACTCCTAAAAAGTTACTAGTGTATTAACTAGTCTAAATAGTATTATAAGATATTTAAAGTAACTATAGTAGCAATAGAAGGCTATCTTCTACTTATTACCTAAGCAAATATATAGCTAGTAGTATATATCTTTAAGATTAAGGACTATAAAAATAACTATACTTACTAATTAATTAAGGATTTTAGTAATAAGGGGTAAAGAGGCTTTATCCTTAATTATAATCTTATTTAAGCCCCTATAATCCATATAAAGCCTTAATTTTCCTCCTTTCTTTAGAATAAATAAAATTAAAGCTCTAGCTAAGCTAACTAATCTTCTAATTTACCCTTTTTGCTATATACTTATAAGGTATTCCCTAAGAACTAGTAGCTCTCTTTTAGCTAAATTATATATAAGCCCCTAAGGTAGTGTTTTCCCTTCTTCTAACTTAATTATATAAGTGTAACTACCTAGTTTAGGAAGCTAACCTACTAGCGCTTTAGAAAAAATATCTATAAACTCTATATATTCTTCTAGAATTATTAGTATAGGATATTTAGCGCTCTTACCCTAATTTAACATAGCTTATTTACTACTTATACCTTCTAAAATCTATATAATTATAATACCTTTACTTTTTACTATATATAAATATATTCTAATATCTATATAGCTACTTTACTATTTAGTTATACTTCTTTTACTACTAAGTTCTTTAATAAGTCTTTATCTTTTTCTTTCTAATCTTTATTTTCTAGAATACTTAGCTTAATCTTTATTACCCCTAATAATAAGGTAATTACTACTAGTTTTTCTCTTTATATATTTATTACTTACTATAAGTAAAGAAAAGGCATTTTATTATTACTAGATATCTCTAAAAACCCTAATCCTAATATATAATTATAAGTAAATATTCTTTAATCTAATCTATACCTAAAATCATCCCCTTACCTATATTAGTAATATAGTAGCTAACTTAATAGACTTTTATAAATCCTATACTATCTTTTACTTTTATTAACCTTTTAAGATTCCCTAGTATAAAATTACTTTTTAGCTTATACTCTCTAGTATTTAGTCTATTTATATTACACTCTTCTAATTCTTTTTAATAATAATTTAGGATAGATTATTAAAAACTATATACCTATATTAAATAGCGCTTATATAGCTAGCTACTAGTTATCTTATTATAGAGATACTTATATTCTTATTCTATTATCTATAGGGTATTTTATAGTAAGATTATATTCCTAAGTGTGTGCTAATTAAACTAGTATTATATTAAGGGATATAGCTTTATTACTACTCTTACTATACCTCTTAGTTATATACTTACTGCTTTTATAGATAAAATAGTCTAGTGCTTAGTAAGTTAGTATAATATGCCTAGGCCTTCTATATTTATAGCACACTAGGGATAATTTTTCTCTTAATCTTTACTTTATTACTATACCTTATCTATAAGTAATATAAAGTAAAAGTATTATCTTTTTCTTTTAAGGTCTTAACTTTTCTTATTACTTTAGCCTAAGCTTATTATAACCTTTGCTTTCTTACCCTAGCCTTATAACTAGCTCTAGGTTATTAAAATCTCTTAGCTAATTATTTACTTCCTTATAATATTATTTAAGCTATTTAAAAGATAGTAATTCTTAGTTATATAGGGATTACTTTAGGTAACTTAGCTTTTACCTTAGTCTAAGCTTATATAAAGGATTAAAATAATTAGTTATACTTTTACCTAAGATTTAGTAGTATTCTTATTACTTCTAAGTGTCTTATACCTTTATCTATTATTCTAGTTTTTAGCTAATTAAGAAAACCTATCTAAGTAAGTAATAAGTAATTTATATACCTATTTATAGCTATATAATATATCTATTATTACTTCGCATTATTAGCTAGGTAGCTACCTATATACGCTACCTTAGTTATATTATCCCTAAAGGTATAGTAATTTAATTTAAATAATATATTTAAGTTTACTAAGAAATTTTATAGGTTCTTATATATATTCCCTTTATATATAGGTTATTTTATTTATATCTTAATAAAGCTATTATTTTACTATATAATTACTACTAAGTTACTATAGATTACTAATAGGATTATAGTTAAAGATTAAGGGGTAATTATAAGTCCTAGAGAAGGTCTAGCTAATCCTAGATTTGCCTTAAACTCTCTAATCTATACCTTTATTTATAAAATCTCTTATATTCTCTTAAGGTAATATAGCTTAGCTTATATAACCTTATAATATCTTTATAATACTATATCTTTATTACTTATATTACTTATACCTTTACCTAGATTAGGATTAGGTAATGTTTATTATACCCTATTATTATCTATAGTTCTAGATTATAGGGTTCTTTGCCTTCCTAATTATCTATAGCTTTATTATTATAAGGTACTAGTATGTTTCTTATAAATCTTTAAAGCATTAGCTATATAATAATCTAGCTAATAGTTTATATCCTTAAAAGGGTTTTAAAAGATTAATTTATTATAGCTTATAGCCTAGGGTTAAATAAATAAAGTAATAGCTAAGATTCTTATAGTTACTACTTAATAGATACTAGCTAGGGGTAGGTATATAAAGGTTTTAATCTCTAGCCTAGCACTAATAATATGCATAGTCCTTAAGAAATACCTTACTTTATAAGCATATAACTATCTTATAGCTAGCTAGCCTCTTTGTTATTTACATGGCCTAAAGGTCCTCTAAAGATCCGCTCTGACGAACGTCCTGTCTCTAACCTCTGCGCTCCTGACAATAAGTTAGTACTATAAATAACAAGACTTACTTTTACAAAGACTATATAACTAAGTAAGTAAGCTAAAAATAGTATAAATTATTAGACTTACTTTTAAAGCTTATTTTTAATATATATAATATTAAAGAAAATATATTATATATATTATTAATATCTTATATATAATTCTTAAAGCTTTTATTAGTAGCTTTTCCTAGGTTTTTACTTTTCTTTTAGCTTAAAAAACTTAAAAGCTAATATAATTATTTATAATTATAATAAAATTCTTATATAGCTAGGAAACCTTTTATTAAATAAATTAAAATACTCTTTTTATAATAAAAACTTATATATATATATATATTATTATTAGAGTTTTAGTCTAATTATTATATAATAATAAATAGTTTCTTTAGGGTAAATATTATATTTAAAGTAAGAGAAATATACTAAAAAGAATAGTAAATCTAAAAAAAAGTTATTAAAGTATAAAGACCTTTAAAATATAGAAAAAACATTACATTATAAATTAAGACTAAAATATACTATTTTTAGCTACTATATAACTATAATTAGCTTAATAGTCTAAATAAGCTTAAACTTTAAAAATTTCTAACTAAATAATAAAATTTTAATAGAAAAAAGCTGATATTAATTTAATAGAGAAGAATTCATAGAATATTATAAGATATTAATATACCCCACTTTTATTTTCCCCTAACATTACATCTGTAATGAATGTAATGTATTGTAATGAATGTAATGTATTGTAATGAATGTAATGTATTGTAATGAATGTAATGTATTGTAATGAATGTAATGTATTGTAATGAATGTAATGTATTGTAATGAATGTAATGTATTGTAATGAATGTAATGTATTGTAATGAATGTAATGTATTGTAATGAATGTAATGTATTGTAATGTGTAATAATTACACAATACATTACATTACATTACTGTTAGTTACACTAAGGAACGTTGCACTAATGCGAAGGGGTTAAATTCAATAAAGTTAATAATAGCTAAGGTCTAAGAGAGAAGAGAAGAGAGAGAAGGAGAGAAATCTAGCTAGGAGAGAAGGTAAGCAAAAAGGGGGAAAAGTAAGGCAGTAGTATAAGGGCACTACAAATAGTATAGGGTTACTTATAATATAGCTAATTATATTCATGTTTCTTCTTCGGTACAGGGTTCCATGGATTCCACGTTATATATCCCTTTAGTAGCTTTACCCTTTAGCTATAGTTAGACTAACTATTATCTAAAGGTCTAAAGAAAGCTACACTAATAGTCTCTCTTTTCTTTATAGCTAAAGAAGCCTAAAAACACAATAAAAATTAAATTAAAGGAAAGTGTATATAAGTAAATCCCTTGATAGGAATCTATAGCTTTAATTAGCCTACATAGCCTTAGTTATTCTAATTAACTTAGTTACTTTAATCTAGTCTAGTTAATTCTCCTTTTCTCTTACCTTTATAAGTCTCTTAACCTAGCTTTCTATATAAATTATTAATTTATTTAAGTTAATTAAGGTTATAAGAGCTAAATTTAGCAATGCCTTTATTATTATATTAGCTAGGTTATTACTACTATTAATCCACCTAACTTTATAGATCTTATGCCTTTTATATAACTATTAGAGGGCTATAATATTAATTATTAGCTACTTCTCCTTTATTATACTTAGCTTTATAAGGCATTTATATAATAAGAAAGAGTTAGTGTAAAGAATTATTAGGATTTAAGGCATCTTTAATTAGTCTATAATTTAATTAAGGGTTATAGATATTACATACGTAATATTAGTGCCTTAAACTATACTATATAGCTTAGATATAAGTGCGCTATAGGTTACACGCTTGCTTTTTATTAAGCTATATATAATAATATTACCTTTTATAATAAAGGTATTATTATCTTACATTGCTTTATTGCTAATTATAATTATATACTTAATCTATAAGCTAAGGTCCTTATTATTAGCTAGAGATCTATCTATAAATATAAAGAGCTTTGCCTCTTTAAGGGTTAAGGAATGTATTATAGTCCTTACTACTAGTGCTTAATTTACTATTTTAGTTATTTATTAAGTTAGGAGATATTATTAGCTAAGGGCTCTTAGTGTTAAGTAGTAATTAATAGGTTATATAATACTTCTAGTTAGTATACTATTATAATATAGCTCCCTTAGGCTTTTTACTTTATGTAGTCTTGCTTTACTATAGGGGATTATAGATTAACTTCCTTAATTTTCTAACTTTAGCCTTTTTAAGTTAAGGTTAGTAAATTATTAGTATTTTAAGTTAGAATATAGCTATTAAAAATAAGGGGATTTATAGTTATTAGTTATTGCTTTTTCTTAGCTATAAACTTAGCTCTCTAGAGCTCCTTTTTCTTTCTTAAAGAACTTATTATTACTAAGCCCTAGCATATTATTTATTTATATCCCTATAATGCTAAAGAGGTTCTTATTATTTAGCGCTATAATAAGTAAGTATAGATTATATATTAAAGTTATTATCTTAAGGTTATCCCTATAGTAATAAAAGTAAGTTACTTACTAGTAAGTTCTTACCTCTATAATTTTATATAGAGGCTTAATTACTTCTATTACTATTCCTTTAGGGAAGAGGTAAGCTATTTACTTTAGTATTCTTATAATAATTAGCCTATTTAGGGTTATTTATAATTAAACATAGGCTTATATAATATCTTATAGCTAGAGGTAAATACCTTTTTATCTTAATAATAAAGCAAGGGCTATAATAAGCTATTAGCTTAATTACTATATTATTAGCGATTAAGTTAAAATAGCTTCCTTTCCTTATTATTATAGCCTTATATAATAAGGCATAATTTCTTATATAGTAATTTAGTTCCTTTACCCTTAATTTCCCTAACTATATAAGAATTAAAGATTCTATAGCCTTTATACTTAGTAAGGTTAAATATTATAAACCTAAATATATTATAAGCTTATAAAGCATTAATTTTAGCTTAGTTAGACTACTTAAAAGGTAAGCCTAGGGTTATAATCTTACCTTATTGATTTTTAAAAAATTTTTGCGTCATTGGTTATGGCTAATGCATCTAATTTATCATAACACATAATTATTACTGGCAATACCTAGCCAGTAAAACAATTAACATCTAAATACATAATCTTACCTTATTAATAAAGTTAAAGGGTAAGGTTTTAGTTAGCTTTTTCTTTTACTATAAGGAATACTATATTTAGTATCTCTCTAGCTATAAGCTTTTTAATTAAGGCCTTCTCTTAGTCTTTATTAATAAATATAAGGTAATCTTTTACTTTAATTACCTTTATTACTATTACTTTTTCTCCTATGCCTTAGTCTAGGTAAAATTAAACTATAAGGCTTTTCCTTAGCCTCCCTTACTTTCTCTTTACTAAGGGCTTTTTTCTTCTTTTACCTTTATTCCCTTACTTTTTATAAGTAACTTATTTCCCTTAGTTACCCTTACCCTCTCTTATTTATTAAAGACTTTAGGGGCTTTAAGCTAAGTATACTTTCCCTAAGGTCTTAAGGCTTTATCTCCTAGTCTTTTTATACTATAAGTCCTTATAGTATAGCTTTACTACTATAAAGTAAAACTTAGTTAAGCTATAAGGTATTTTAACTATATAAGTCTCTTTATTAGTAACTAGTAGCTTATAAAGGCTATACTATTTACCTTTTTCTCTTTATATATATATATTAGCCTATAATAATAGCTAATATATTAGTAATATATTAGGGCTATTTTAAGCACTAAAGGCATTATAAACTTACCTCTTAGCTAGGTAATAGTAAACCTTATTAGTTACCTTTTAAATTACTTTAGCTTATTAAATAATAAAAATACTTAGTAATAACTTATTTATTATTTATAAGTAAGCTTTAAAGACTAGTAGTATAGGGATAAGGCTATCTAGACTTACTAAGTTATTAATAGCCTTAATAGCTATTTAAAGTTACTATTTAGGCATAACCTTTATACTAATTAAATTTATAATAATCTTATAAGCCTAGCGTAAAGGTCTATAGTATCTTTTAACCTTTTTAATGCTATTATAGGCTTTAATAGGTATCTTATTAATATTAATTAATATAAGGTAAGTGTAATGCTTAAATTTAGCTAAAGTAAAGTTATTACTAGTATTATAAATAATCTAGTCTAAAGGGCCTAGATAGGTATTTATCTAGCACTCTCTAATAGTATCCTAGATATTATAAGCTTTTTACTTCTTAGGGTTAAGGAATTAGGCTACTTAAAATAAGGTTACTAAGTTAATAATATAAAGGACTAGTTAGCTATTAATTTATATAATATTAATAATAATCTTATAGTTAAAGTTATAGTTATCCTTAATTATAAATTTAAATTAACTAGAGGCCTTTTATTTATCTAATAATAGTAATAAACCTTAGTTAGCTTCTTAATTATATAATATTTAATATTATAACTAGCTTATTAGAGAATCTTTATAAGCTATTAAATTAAGGGATAACTAAATCTTTAGTAAAGTTAATAAATCTCTCCTTCTAATAGGTAAAAAGTAGCTATTTCTCTTATTTCTAAAAGCTACTAGGAATAGCCTTATCTTTATATAATTAGTATAGTCTTATTACCTTAAATTAGTATATTAGTAAGGTTATTAATCTTAACCTTTATCTTATTTATATTAGTAAGGAAGAAAAGAAAAGGTATAGTAATATTAAGGATATAAAAGTTAAGTTAGCTAAGCTCTATAAGTACCTAAATAATACTATATATTATTACTAATCTAGCTTTAAAGTTAATAACTTCTAGCTTATAAGGCATTATCTTTAATAAAGGTATTAAACTTAATAAAGCTTTAGCTTATCCCTTACCTATAGTTAATTTACCTAAGGCTCTTATATCTAGTATAATTCCTTTAAAGACCTTATTAAAATAGTGTTCTTTAGAGATATAGTAAGTTAAATTATCCTTATTAAAGGCTTCTTTAAGATATAGCTTTTATTTAAGTAAGGTATATTAAAAAGCCTAATTATTAAGTATTATAAGAATATTAGCATTATTTATTATTTATAATCCTAAGTAAAAGAATTATATAATACTAAGGTATACCTTTAATAATAGCCTTTCCTTAGCCTCTTTATTATTATTATCTTAGGCTTAAGTATAAGCCTTAAGTTAAGATTTTTAGTCTTTTACTTCCTTTATATTAGTATTAGTACTTTCTTTATATAAAGTAAGGAATACTTAGAACTTTATATTAAAAAGGGTAAGTAATAGTATTTACTAGCTTATTACCTTTCTTTCTTTTTCTAATACTTAGTATTAAAGTAGTTTAATAACTAGTAACTATTCTTATTATAAATAAAGCATTACTTTAGTTACTTAAAGTTACTATAATAGCTTTCTTTTCCTTAGTTTCTTTAATTTTACTTACTATATTAGTAGTCTATAAATATTACCTCTAATAAGTCTTTTTCTTAATACTAGTAATATTAGGTACTTCTTATATTACTTTCTATAATAGTAATTAACTTATAAAGGTTATTAGTAAGGTTTTTAAAGCCTAGGGTATATATATACTTTATTACTTAGTATTTAGGGATACTAAAGACTATATTTAGTATTTACTTATAAAGCTTTATATTTACTATATTAGATAAGTATAGGCCTTTATAAACCTTTTTAAAGTAACTAATAGGATTTTAAAGTAATTAAGCTTACTTTTTTAGGGTTTTAAGTAATAATATTCTTTAGGGTAGTATTACTTTATTTATATTAGTAAAACTATTAATTACTTTCTATCTTAAAATATTAATAGATATTAGTAATTATCTCTTTATAAGAGAGGTTTTTACTAGAAAGGTAATTAAGGAAGTGTTATTTAGCGTCTCCTATTAGTATAATAGGAAAAGCTTTCTAAAAGTAAGACTTAGGAAATTAATTTAGTTATATTTACTCTTAAAGAGTGTAATTTTTAGTATAAGGAAATTATATAGCTTCTTACTATAGTAATTACTATTCTTATATATCTTTATAAGCTTAGAAATTTTCTTTGTAATTTATTTATTAAAAGGAAGATAAGTGTTACAATATGGAATGTAATATAAAATGAGTGTTAAGGTTATTGTTCAATTTAACTAGCTAGAGGTTAGAGCTATTGTCTAATATAGGGGTTCTAGGTCACGTGCTAGCCACATCCGAGGTCTTGTGGCACTAACAGGCTATATCCTAGGGTAATAGGCTAATTATTAATTCTAGCACGTAATAAATACAAGCACCACGGATAAAGAGATAGCTATCCTAGCTATCTAAGATCTAATGAATTTATAATAAGCTAGGAAAGCAGGCTCTTGCAAGGGAATTTAGTTAGATTGATTATTAGGTTTGGCAGTCATCAAATCGGTCATTAAATCGGTCATTGAATTGGTCATTGAATCGGTTATTGAATTAGTTATTGAATTAGTTATTAGGTTAATAACTTAACCTACAGGATCTATAACTATAGCGGTTAGATTAATTATTAAACTATATATCTAATTTAACGTGTAAGTTAACAAGGCGCTCTGAATTATCGTTAATTTGCTTGTCAAATTAATCGGATTAATTAGGTTAATAGTTAGGTTAGCGGTTAGATTGATAATCCGAGTCGCTATTAGATTAATAGTCGTATAGATAGTTATATTAATCAGGCTAATAGATCTGATAATTAATAACTTGGCTAGTTAACGGGCGTTGCAAAGGGCCAGGCAACGAGCTTTGCAAGCGTTGCAAAGGGCTAGGCAACGAGCTTTGCAAAGGGTCAGGCAATAAGCGTTGCAAAGGACCTGGAATTCGGTTAGGCTGTTGAATTAGCTGTTAAATTGGCTGACGAATTTGACAGGCTAGCTGCCTTTGAAGGTTATTACAATCTTCAAAGACTTCCTTAACGAGGTCTTTAAGCTGCTAAAAGTCATCCTCTTCTATCGCTAGCTTCTATTAAAGGTCCTGTATTTGCTACTATTGCTATTAAATTTGCTGCTATAATTGCTGCTGCTACCATAGATATTAGGTCCTTAGGTCCTAAAGGTCCTATTAGTGCTATTCTTATTACTACTAGAATTGCTAAACTAGTTACTATTAAATCTATTAATATTGCTAACTAGCTAGGCATAGGTCCTTAAGGTGTTAAAAGACCTAATTTCTTAAAGGGAAGGTCTTCCTGTAGATACCACAGGTTTAGCGCTAATAATCTTGCTTATAAAGCCACTATAATCGCTATTACTCACACTAATCTAGCTAGTGTAAGGGAAGCATTGTATCTAGTAAGCTTTATTAGGTTTGTACGGAAGCTGCCTAGGGAGAGGCTAGCGATTGAAATTGACGAATTTGTTAGATTTAACGGTTAGGTCAAAGCAAATTGAAGGTCGAAGAATCAAGGGTCGAAGGTCAAAGGTCGAAGGTCAAAGGTCGAAGGTCTTCAAATCAACGGATCGAAGGTCAACGAATCTGACGATGGAAGCGATGCCTAAGGGAGCTATCAGGCCTAGTGAAAGGGATAGCTTGATCAATTGGTTAGATTGACGGTCAAATCGAAGGTTAACGAATCTGATAATAGAAGCGATGCCTAGGGGACTATTAGGCCTAGTAAAGGGATAGCTTTAATAGGCTTAGTAGATTAGTTAACTTTGTTAGTTTAGTGGCTTTTATTAAGCAGTAAAAGCGCTAGAGGTGCGCAATAATTAGAGAGCAATTGCTACCACTTATTATAATATAGAATGTAATATAAAATAAGTGTTAAGGTTATTATTTAATTCAACTAGCTAGAGGTTAGAGCTATTGTCTAATATAGGGTTCTAGGTCACGTGCTAGCCACATCCGAGGTCTTGTGGCACTAACAGGCCACATCCTAGGGTGACAGGCTAATTGTTAATTCTAGCACGTAACAATAAGGAAGAGCGAGTTATTAGGAATAGGGATGTTATTTAGCCTTAAAGTCTTAATATAAATAGGACCGTTGCAGGGGTTCTTGTAAACGTAGGGGTTCTTGTAAACGTAGGGGTTCTTATAAACGCAGGGGTTTTTGTAAAGGGAGTAAATACTATTCCTGTTAAGGTTAAGGGGAATAAACAGGGTAAGTCTTTAGGGCAGTGACTTCTAGGGGTTTTATTTAAGGTAGTTTAGTAAATTATAACCTTTCTTTTAGCTATAATAACATTATTTCTTCTTAAAGCACGCGTTTTAATATAGTAGTAACTAGAAGCCCTAGACCTTAGGTAATATATACATTACTATCTTATAAAGAGCTTTATAGTTCTCTTATAAGATTATTCTAAGCTCTCTTAAATATCTCTTTAGACTATCCTTTAAAGTCTTCTCTAAAGTTCTCCTAAAGGTCTTTATCTCTTTAACCTTAATACTTACTAGTGTAAATAAACCTAGTAATATAGTTATTAAGCTTATACTTTATAGTAGTCTTAGGGTTTAGTTAAGTAAGTTTCTCCTAATCCTTTATAAGCACTAAAGAGTATAGTTATAGTTACCTTAGTAATATATCTTTAAATAGTCTTTTAGGGATTATTTCTAAAGGTATTTAAGGTATTTTAATATTAGGGAATAGGCTTAAGGGGTTTATTTTATTAATAAATTACTATTTATTTCTATCCTAGGAAATAAATAGGAAAAATAAGATAAAAGGAATGTAGTTAATAGGATTAAGCTAAGAAGCTTAATTAGAGCTTAGAAGCCTAATTAAACTAAAAGAACTAAATAGTAGTATAATAATAAGGTAGTGTTTACCTATATTAAATAGGTTAAAATAGGTAAAAACCTAAAAAACAAGTAAAAGTAAGTAAAATAAAATTAATAGGATAAATAAGATAAACATAGAAAATAATAGGATAAGTAAAATAAAATAAACATATTAAATAAGAAAAATAGAATAAATAGGAAAAATAGGAAAAATAGGAAAAGAGGGAGAAAGAGTTTATAATTACTAAAAAGGTAACTAAAGGTAATTCTTTGCCTTTGCGTAATATATACTAAACATAAAGGTATAAAAACTATTATAGTAAATAATATATAAAGAAAGGAGAAAAGGGGTGTAAAAGAGAGGTTATATAGGTTAGCTAGCTTAGCTAAGGGTTATTTTTAACATTAGGTTTAAGTAAAATACCTTATAGTAATAGACTTAGTTATTTAGTTAGTTTTCTTATAATAGATAAAAAGGTTAATAATTAACTAAATATCCTAAAGGCCTAAGAGTTAATAAATTAATCTCTTAGAAGCTTAATAAGTCTAAAGATCTAGTCTTTTCCTTTAGTACACTCTATAGTTATACCTCTTTATCTAAATAGCTTATATATTAGCTTAAGAGGTAAGGGGCTATATTATTTATAAAAATATCTTTTCTTATAATACCTAACTTATTTATAGTTATAGTTAACTACTAATTAGTATTAGTTACACTAAGGAATATTACACTAGTGTAAAGGGGTTAAATTTAATAAAGTTAATAATAGCTAAGGTTTAAAAGAGAAAAGAAAAGAGAGAAGAAGAGAAATCTAGCTAGAAAAGAAGGTAAGTAAAAGAGAGAAAAGTAAGGTAATAGTGTAAGGGCACTATAAATAATGTAAGGTTACTTATAATATAGCTAATTGCATTACGTGTATCCCTTTAGTGGCTTTACCCTTTGGCTATAGTTAGACTAACTATTGTCCGAAGGTCCGAAGGAAACCACAATTACACATTACATCCAAACCCCAAATATTACATTACATTACATTACATTACATGCTCTGCTTACTAGAGGGGGATAAATTAGAGCTATAGTTTAAAAAACAAAGTATAATATTAGTAAACCTAAGAATAACATAGGTCTAGGAACACACTAGGCCTAACCTAAGTTTACCCTCCCTTATAGCAAGCAAATAATACTAGGTGCTTAGCCTTTATAAGACTTTTAGGCTAGTAGTAAGTTAGTAATAGCTAAAAAGTAAGGTAATAGAAGTATTAGTAAAAAGTAAATAAAAAGTAAAATACTATTATAAACTTAGATTTACTATACTATAAGGTAAGGCAAAGGGGCTAGGATAAGTATATACTAAGGCTAGAATTACACTAGTAAGGGGCTAGGAACTCTCCTTATTATAAATTTTCTTTTTCTTTTCTTTTATAAGATAAGGCTAGTGTAAGCTAGTAATAAACACCTATAACTAGCCACACACTAAGTGGCATAGGCCTAGATTAGGGCTAGTGCTAACACTATAATAGACATAAGGGGTTTTTCTTCCCTTCTTAAGGGTTTTCTCTCTTAATTAACTAATTAGAGTACTAGTACTAGCCTACATAGAGCTAGCTAGCGTACAAAAATAATAAATAATAATAATAATACTACGACCCACTTTTATTTAATAGAATATAATTATTATAAGAGCTTAAATAACTCTAATAAGCTTAATTATAATTATTTTAACCTAATTATAGATATAATACTAGGACCCACTTTTAAATAATATACTATAATTATTAAAATAGCTTTTATAACTTTAATAACCTTAATTATAATTAGTTTAACCTAATTATAAACATAATACAAGGACCCACTTTTATTTAATATACTATAATTATTAAAACAGCTTTAATAACTTTAATAACCTTAATTATAATTAGTTAAACTTATTTTTAGAAATATTACTAAGACCCACTTTTAAATAATATAGTATAATTATTATAAAAGCTCTAATAACTCTAATAACCTTAATTACTATTAGTTTAACCTAATTATAAACATAATACTTAGACCTACTTTTATTTAATATACTATAATTATTAAAATAACTTTAATAACTCTAATAACCTTAATTATAATTAGTTAAACCTATTTTTAGAAATATTACTAAGACTTACTTTTATTTAATATACTATAATTACTATAAGAGCTTTAATAACTCTAATAAGCTTAATTACTATTAGTTTAACTTCATTATAACTATAATATTAGGACTTACTTTTTAATAATATATTATAATTACTATAATTAGTATTACTATAATATTAAAAAGATAGAAAAGAAAAGAATTTTATTTTATTAATATTTTAAAAACTTTAAAATATTAAATAATTAAAAAGTTTAGCTTTTTCTATAGTAATTTACTTATACTTATTAATATTTATATTTTATTTATTTATTTTTAATTAAACTTTAACACTAATAATATTATAACTAATACAAGTAATATTAGTAATATTAGTAATATTAGTAATATTAGTAATATTAGTAATATTAGTAATATAAGTAATATTAGTAATATAAGTAATATAAGCTATTATAAGCTATTATAAGCTATTATAAGCTATTATAAGCTATTTTATTACTATTACTATGTGAGGCCTCACTTATAACACCTAGTGCACTAGCGCACCCCGCGGGTAGGCTAGACCCTAGGGCTAGGTTTATGTGACACTAGTAAGCCACTAGCTATAAGATAGTAACTCGCATATATAACACACTTAGACCTAGTAAGCTTTAGTTAATATACTAAAGCCCTTATACCTCTTACCTAGCTACTATTATTCTTATAATTTTAAAGCTTCTTTTACTAGTTACCTAAGAGTAATATAGGGGAAAAACTACTTAATTTACTAGAGTAATATTAAATAATAACTAGAACTAATTAAATAAAGGTAATACTATAGCTAAGAATATACTATATTTTATAGAGGCTATACTTAAGATTAAACCCTTTACCCTTAGTACTAAAGCTATAGTAATAATAAAGTAAATTACTTAACTTAAATAACTTTAGAAACTATAGAAATAAAAGTAAAAGCTTATTAACTTACTATAACTAAACTTAGGGAAAAATAAGTAAAAAGGTAATAAAAAGCTAGCACTTCCTTAAGCTATAGTAACTAAGAGGTTAAAGTCTAAAATATTACTAACCTCTAATACCTTATAAACTTATAAAAGTATAAGATATAGATTAATAACCTAAATTATACCTTTAATAAGGTAAAGAAAAAGTACTAATATAATTACTAAAAGATTCTCTTTATACTTAACTATATATATACTAACTATAGGGTAAGATAAGATAGATACCTTAAGAAATAATAGGCTAATAGCTAAGATAACCTTAAGGATAACTAGGATAAATTCTAGACTTAAACCCTTATATTACTTTAAGACTCTATAAATTATAATACCTAAATAGCTATATAGCTAGAGAATATAAAGTAATATAAGGGCTAAAGCCTTATTAAATTTAGTATTTACTTAGATTTACTAAAGAAATATCTAGAAAAAGCTATAGAAAAGTCTTATATTTTTATATTCTTTATAAAATTACTTCTTAAACTATAGGACTATATTAACCTATATACTTTTATTATAGAAAAGACTTAAGAAAAGGTTATATAACTTATATAGTAATTTTAGGAGGCTATACTAAAGAGTAAGTAAAAGCCTAAGTATTTAGGAGATAAAGGCTTATATAAAAACCCTAGTACTATAAATATAACTCTTTATAAGGCTATAAACCTTATAAGAATTAAAGAAATAAGGACTAGGAAAAGGGTTTAATTACTTACTTAAATAATAATAAAGTTAGGAATAAGAGATAATATTATAACTATAATAGTATAAAGTATCTTATATTTAATTATAATAAGCTAAAGAAAAGCCTTAAGAAAGCTAAGGAAACTTCCTAAGGTAAAAGTAAATACCCTTACCTTTACCTTAAATACTAAGGTATTAATAAGGTATTAATTTTATATACTAGTTATTATTTATAAGTAAAAAGATATTAAAATAATAGTAAATCTAAATAATTATACTAAGATTAATATTATTAGCACTAAATTTATAAAGAACTATAAGCTTAATTAGGCTAAGGCTATAGTACTTATTATTAAGGTAATAAAGGCTTTTATAGTCCTTTAATATAGTATTTATAAGGTACTTATTACTATTAAGGACTTAAAAGAAAAAGAAAAAAACCTTAAGTTACTATATATAGCTATAAATAAAGACTTAAGAGTAAGGGAAAGCCTTATATTAATTAGAATATATATACTTATAAAAGAATATATATACCTTTACTTATACTTATAAAAGTAATAGTTTAAAAAGAGAAAAAAGCCTTTTTACTTATAACTCCTTATAAATTTATAAAGGTAATATATAATAAAACTATTATATATACTATTATAGGAGTTATAGAAAATAAGTTTATTATCCTTAAAAATAATAAGAAAGTAAAAGTATATAAAACTATTAAAAATATCCCTAAGGAATTATATAAGTTTAAAGATATATTTATATTAAATAAGGTAAGGAGTTTATTATTAAGAAAAGTAACTAACTATATAATTAACCTAATACTAAGGGTAATGCCCTTATATAAGCTAATTTACTCTCTCTCTTAAAGTAAGCTAAAGGAGCTTTATAAGTATATTAATAAAAACCTATAAAAAGGCTAGATAAACCCCTCTAAGAGCCTTATAAGTATACTTATTTTATTTATACTAAAGAAGGATAAAACACTCTAGTTATATATAGATTACTAGGGACTTAATAAAGTAATATAAAAAATTACTATACTCTCCCTTAATTTTAGAGATCCTAAACTAGTGCTAAAGTGTCAGGAGCGCAGAGGTCAGAGACAGGACGTTCGTTAGAGCGGATCTTTAGAGGACCTTTAGGCCACGTGGATAACAAAGAGGCTAGCTAGCTATAAGATAGCTATATGCTTATAGAGCGGGGTATTTCTTAAGGACTATGTATATTATTAGTGCTAGGCTAGAGATTAAAACCTTCACACACCTGCCCCTAGCTAGTATCTATTAAGTAATAACTACGAAAATCTTAGCTATTACTTTATTTATTTAACCCTAGGCTTTAAGCTATAATAAATTAATCTCTTTAAAACCCTTTTAGGGATATAAACTATTAGCTAGATTATTATATAACTAACGCTCTAAAGATCTATAAGAAACATACTAGCACCCTATAATAATAAAGCTATAGATAATTAGGAAGGCAAAGAACCCTTATAATCTAGAACTATAGATAATAATAGGGTGTAATAAACACTACTTAATCCTAATTTAAGTAAAGGTGTAGGTAATATAAGTAATAAAGATATAGTATTATAAAGACACTATAAGGTTATATAAGCTAAGCTATATTACCTTAAGAGAATATAAGAGATTTTATAAATAAAGGCGTAAATTAGAGAGTTTAAGGCAAATCTAGGATTAGCTAGACTTCCTCTAGGACCTATAATTACCCTTAATCTTTAACTATAATCCTACTAGTAGTCTATAGTAACTTAGTAGTAATTACATAGTAAAATAATAGCCTTATTAAGATATAGATAAAATAACTTATATATAAAGGGATATATATAAGAACCTATAGAATTTCTTAGTAAACTTAGATATATTATTTAAATTAAACTACTATACCTTTAGGGATAATATAACTAAGGTAGCGTATATAAGTAGCTGCCTAGCTAATAATGTAAAGCAATAATAGATATGTTATGCAGCTATAGATAGGCATATAAATTACTTATTACTTACTTAGATAGGTTTTCTTAATTAGCTAAAAACTAGAATAATAGATAAGGGTGTAAGACACTTAGAAGTAATAAGAACACTACTAAATCTTAGGTAAAAGTATAACTAATTATTTTAATCCTTTATATAAGCTTAGACTAAGGTAAAAGCTAAGTTACCTAAAGTAATCCCTATATAACTAAGAATTACTATCTTTCTAAATAGCTTAAATAATATTATAAGGAAGCAAATAATTAGCTAAGAGATTTTAATAACCTAGAGCTAGTTATAAGGCTAGGGTAAGAAAGTAAAGGTTATAATAAGTTTAGGCTAAAGTAATAAGAAAAGTTAAGACCCTAAAAGAAAGAGGTAATACTCTTACTTTATATTACTTATAGATAGGGTATAGTAATAAAGCAAAGATTAAGAGAAAAATTATCCTTAGTATGCTATAAATATAAAAAGCCTAGGCATGCTATACTAACTTACTAAGCACTAGACTATTTTACCTATAAAAGTAGTAAGTATATAACTAAGAGGTATAGTAAGAGTAACAACAAAGCTATATCCCCTAATATAATACTAGTTTAATTAGTATGCACTTAGGAATATAATCTTACTATAAAATACCCTATAGATAATAGAATAAGAATATAAATATCTTTATAATAAGATAACTAGTGGCTAGCTATATAAGCGCTATTTAATATAGGTATATAGTTTTTAATAATCTATCCTAAATTATTATTAAAAAGGATTAGGAGAGTGTAATATAAATAAACTAAATACTAAAGAGTATAAGCTAAAAAGTGATTTTACACTAGGAATCTTAAAAGGTTAATAAAAGTAAAAGATAGTATAGGATTTATAAAAGTCTATTAAGTTAGCTACTATATTACTAATATAGGTAAGGGAATGATTTTAGGTATAGATTAGATTAAAGAACATTTACCTATAATTATATATTAGGATTAGGGTTTTTAAAGATATCTAGTAATAATAGAATGCCTTTTCTTTACTTATAATAAGCAATAAATATATAAAGAGAAGAAACTAGTAGTAGTTACCTTACTATTAAGGGTAATAAAGATTAGGCTAAGTGTTCTAGAAAATAAAGATTAGAAAGAAGAAAATAAAGACTTATTAAAGAACTTAGTAGTAAAAGAAGTATAACTAAATAGTAAAGTAGCTATATAAATATTAGAATATGTTTATATATAGCAAAAAGTAAAGGTATTATAATTATATAAATTTCAGAAGGTATAAGTAGTAAATAAGCTATATTAAATTAGGGTAAGAGCGCTAAATATCTTACACTAATAATTCTAGAAGAATATATAGAGTTTACAGATATTTTTCTAAAGCACTAGCGGGTTAGCTTCCTAAACTAGGCAGTTACACTTATATAATTAAATTAGAAAAAGGGAAAACACTACCTTAGGGGCTTATATATAATTTAGCTAAAAAAGAGCTACTAGTTCTTAGGGAATACCTTATAAGTATATAGCAAAAGGGTGGATTAGAAGATTAGTTAGCCTAGCTAGAGCTTTAATTTTATTTATTCTAAAGAAAGGAGGAAAATTAAGGCTTTATGTAGATTATAAAGGCTTAAACAAGATTATAATTAAGGATAAGGCCCTTTGCCCCTTATTACTAAAATCCTTAATTAATTAGTAAGCGTAGTTATTTTTATAGTCCTTAATCTTAAAGATACATACTACTAGCTATATATTCGCTTAGGCAATAAGTAAAAGATAGCCTTTTATTACCACTATAGCCACTTTAAATATCTTATAATGCTATTTAAACTAGTTAACACACTAGTGACTTTTTAGGAGTATATTAATAACGCCTTTAAAGGACTTATTAATAAGACTTATATTATTTACCTAGATAATACGCTAATATATAGCGGCGTAGTTAAGGAGCATATAGAGCATATTAAACAAATCTTATATAGGCTTAGAGAAGTAAGCCTTTTATTAACCTTATAAAGTATTAATTTTTGGTTATAGAGGTTAAATTCTTAGGCTTTAAAATATTACTAAAAGGCATTATAATAGATTTAGTAAGAGTTAAAGCAATTACAACCTAGCTAGTACTACATAGCGTCCTAGATATTTAGTTATTCCTTGGTTTTATAGGATTTTACCACTGTTTTATTAAATAGTATAGTAAAGTTATTATTCTATTAATAGATTACCTTAGAGGGTAGTAACTAGTAATATTTAACCTAAAGCCCTATAAGTTAGTAGCATTTAGAGAACTTTAATAAAGATTTTAGAAAGCGCTAATTTTAGTGCATTTTAATTCACTTATATACCTTAGAGTGAAGATAGATATATTTAGATATATAATTAGGGCTATACTCACGATATTAGTGCTAGGTCACTAGCACCTAGTTGCGTTTATATTAAGAAAGATAACTAATACTAAATTACGCTATTTAATACCTAATAGCGAATTATTAGCTATCTAAGAGGCTTTTCGCATATAGAGATACTACCTTACCTATTTAGCTTATATAATTAAGGTTATTATAGACTATTTAAACTATAAGTACCTAGCTATAAAGCCTAAGCTTACTAGTAAGTAAGTAACTACGCTTAATAAGCTTTATCCTTTTAACTTTAAAATCGTGTATTATATAGGAAATTAAATCCTACTAACCTACTTTTAAGAAAACTAGATTTTATAAGTAAGGTAAGGAAAGCAAAAGTAATAATTATATAGCTCCTTACCTTTTTATCTAAATTTATAAATACTAAGTAATAGGAACACTATAGTAGTGCTATAGGTTCTATAAAAACATTACTTAATGTAACTAATAGTTAGTTATAATAACACTATAATAATACTACTAACATCTAAGGTCTTAAAAATCATAACTTAACTGTATTTTTAAAGAACTTAATAATTTAAATACTCTTAGAAAAGGTGTTTTAGTAAGGTTATTTAATACTTTTATTAATAAGTAATAAGCTAGCTATAGTAGTATTACTAGCACCTAGCGTATATTTTGTTTATTACTTAGTTATTTTAATTTTCCTATTAGACTAGCTATTTCTAATAGAAGTAGACTAGTATAGGTTATTTCTAGTAAGCAGTAAGGGCGCCCTAAGAAAGCGTTGCTTATCTATGTCCCTATAAGACTAGAAGTATCTATTAAACTAATTACTTATAGAGATATTATAGCTAGGATCTAATTTATTTAGAGAACCTCTTCTAAGTTTATCTCTAACTTTCTAGAAAAGAGCTTAGAATTAAAACCCTTAATTTAAGTCTTATTATATAAAGCGCAGTAAGGCAATAACTTTACTATAGGTTAATTAAAGTTACTTAAAAGCGGTAATTTAGCTATATCTTAGACATAGTCTATTAGACCTTCTAAGCTATTAATATTTAAAAATCATATTTTTATCCCTCTAGGAATAAGAAAAGAAATTTTATTACTAACTTATAATAACCCTGCTACTAGGCATTAGGGAGTAAGTAAAACTTTTATTAGATTATAAACTAATATTATTAGCTAATAATAAAGAAAGATATAAAGGTATATATTAGCACTTATATAAGTTATTAGACTTTAAAACTAAGGCATTATAAACTATATAGCAAGCTAGCTATGCTACTAGTGCTTAATTACCTTTTTAAGAATTATTAATAGATTTTATTACTAGACTTTCACTAGTAAAGATTTAAACTAGACTTATAATATAATTCTAGTTATTATTAACTATTTCACAAAATATAGTATTTACATTCTTATTTTAATATAACTAACTAGCAATAGGCTAGTAACTATATTCTTAGAATATGTTTTTAGAGACTATAGAGCCCTAGAAGGTATTATAATAGACTAAGGTTCTATATTTACTAGTGGTTTCTAGACAACTTTTGTTACCTTCTTATAACTAAGTGGCTACTTAGCACCGCTTTTTATCCCTAGATAAATAGCTAAATAGAATGTTTAAACTAGGTCTTAGAACACTATTTAAGGGCTTTTGCTTACGCTAAATAGACTAATTAGGCAGATAACCTATTAATAGCGTAGTTTGCGTATAATATAAGCAATTACATAACGCATAGCTATACACTAGCGGAGGCGTTATAAGGTTATAATCCTAGAGGTCTATAGTAAGTAATTATAGATATCCCTTTAGTAAATAATTAAGCTAAAAGTAAAGTCTTAGCACTAAGAGAGAAATACACTATAATTAAATAGCTTTTAAGTGACTTATAAACTTAGTATAGAAAATATTATAACTAGAAAAGAACTTTAATAAGGTTTAAAGTTAGTAACTATATTTTGCTATTAATAAAGAATATTAACCTAAGATAACTTAGTAAAAAGCTAGCTATAAAGTACTTAGGTCCCTATAAGATTAAAAAGGCAATTAGGAGTTATAGATTAGTGTATTAATTAAAATTACTACCTAGGACTTAATTACATAATATATTTAATATTACTAGTCTTAAGCCTTTTAAAGGGAACCTAACTAATATAGAAAATGTGTCCTTGCTATAAGATAACGTTAAAGATAATAAATAAGAGTTTAAAGTTAAGAGAATTATTTCACACTACTATAATAGAAGGCGTTATAAATATCTAGTTAAATAGAAAGGCTATAATACTTTAGAGAATTCTTAGGTATTAAAAAGGATTTTGTTACTAGAGAAATCATTAATAACTATAAGTAATAGTTAACTAGCGAAGTTAATGTAAGATAGTTATGATTTATAGGTAACATAGTAAGATATTAGAAAATAAAAGTTAATTTACTTAAATAATTTAAATAATCTATTATATAGCTACTAAGCACCTACCCTCTATAATAGAGTTAGTTACTAGGACCACTAGTTCCTTAGTAGTAGTAGTGGCTATAGTAACTATAGAGGTAAAGGTCCTTAGAATATCTTTATTATTAGAATCCTCTCTCTATATATATAAACCTAAAGTTTACTAGGGAGCTTAATAAAACTAATATAAGTAAGTAAATTAGTAATATAAGGTGCGAACTACTAGTAAGTTAGCTAAGCATTAGCTATATATGTTATAAAAGCTTACTATTAGGATATTCTAAGCTATAAAGCGTAGAGAGTTTATAATATTAATCTGTGTTTTAAGGTTTATAGTATTACTTAGTAATGCTATTATAGTGTGCTTATTATGTTTTGCTTTATAAGTAGCATTATGTTATGGACTCGAGCTATGAGCTCGGGTTAATTACGGCTCCGGGAAGTACGCGGACTGTGTGCGGCTAGGTTAGGGCTGTACGCAGACCATGCACAGGCCACACACAAGTCGCTATAAATCCGGGCTCTGTGTAACTACTAGTATAGTTCCTTTCTTCTTCTGTAAGAATGATATTCTCACTTTGAACGCTTATATGCAGTAGCCATAAGGCCAGTTCATTACACATTAGTAGTTATTTAGGCGTGGTAGATGCGTCTACGCTTATTAGAATTCTTATAAACTAAGATAGTATTCTATAGCTTTTTCTTTGCTTTTATAATAGCCTAGTAGTAAGTTAGTAGTGATCTAGGGTCTAAGTAATAGAATTATACTTACTTTATCCTAATAGTAGTAGCTACCTTTAGGAGTAGCTTTAATAAGTTTAAATAGCTTATTATAAAGCTATATAATTTAAGTTAGGCACTAGTAGTATATTAGTAATAAGTAAGTAAATTTTAGATAAGAGAGATATACTATAATATAGTTTTTGTTATTTTAGAAGTAATATATATATTTTATTAAGTAGCCTATTAGATATTAGTAATAAAGAAGTAGTAAGTAAGCGAAGAAGTTATACTTAAAGATTTATTACATTTAGTAAGGAAGGTCTTCTTATTAATAATATATCCTAGGATCTTATAGGTGCTATTTTTAGGAGGATGTTTTATATTATAACCCACTAAGAATAGCGTATATATAGAATTTTCTTGCTTAAGGTTTCGCTAGTAGTAAGTTAGTAGTAAAGAAGTAGTAAGGATATAATAAACTTATATTAATATTTTAGAGGTAGTTTGCTTTTAAGATAACTTCTTAGGAGATTTTAAAGGAGATTTTTTAATAGTCTTACCTTCTAGAGTAAGTAAAAGCAAGGGAGTTCTAATATAAGTATTAGATATAGTGGACTAGCTATAAGTTAGCTATAATAGACTAGATAGAAAAGTTATAATAGTAAGCAAACAAACTTATAAGCTAAATAAAGGCAAAAACTAGGATAAATAAGGATAGATAATAATAATACTTAGAGACTAAAGAAGGTTAGTAACTATAGTGTAATAGTAGTAAGAGAGCTACTATTTAGCTAGAGGGGGTAACTTATAAAGTTAAGAGATATTATAGGAGAAAGGTAGTGTGTAGAAGGGGGAAAATTAGTCTCTTTTATATTAACCCTAGACCCCTTAAGTGATCTAACGCGCTGCGGGTAAGTGATCTATAAATTATAATAATAACTATTAGCTCTGCCACTTGTACATATGCCTTATAGCTGCGAACTTATAGTGATTATAACACAAGCCCTCTAGTTAGACTATTTAGAACTATAGTATTAGGTACCTTATTTATTTAAACTAATTATAAAAATTAACATAGGTTATCTATTTTTTTAGTCTAGCTATATAATAGGTAATAATATTTATTTTGCTATATTAAAGCTATATATAGGCTGCTATTTAGATATTATTACCTAGGATAGGGGGTTATTTATAATTAGTAGTATTATTATTATTGTTTTTTTACCTATATATCTAGATATAAGGTGCCTTATCTTATTTTTGTTCCTTATCCTATTTTTCTTTATAAAGCTTTATTATAGTAATTACACCCTAAGTAAGTAGCTCTTTTTATAATTAAGGTTAATTATATATAGGGGGTATTATATTAGGAGTATAGAGGTTAGAGATAGGATATTTATTAGAGCGGATCTTTAGAGGACCTTTAGGCCACGTAAATAATAAAGAGGCTAGCTAGCTATAAGATAGCTATGTGCTTATAAAGTAAGGTATTTCTTAAGGACTATATATATTATTAGTGCTAGGCTAGAGATTAAAACCTTCACGCACCTGCCCTTAGCTAGCATCTATTAAGCAGCGACTGCGAAAATCTTAGCCATCACTTCGTTCATTTAACCCTAGGCTTCAAGCCGTGACATAAAGGGCTTATTTTTCTTAAAGATTAATATTAAAAATACTTACTATTAAATTTATATTAAAGAGAGTAATAAGTAAAAACTATATTTTATATATAATATAAACACTATAAATACCTTATAATGCCTTTTAGGTTAACTAATACCCTAGCTACTTTTTAAAGCTATATTTATAAAGTACTTTATAGGCTAGTTAATACTATTTATATAGTGTATTTAAATAATATCCTTATTTTCTTAAAAATATAGGAGAAGTATACTATATATATTAAGGAAGTTTTAGAGTATATAAGATTAGTAAAGCTATATATAAAACCCTTAAAGTATTTATTTTACTAAGAATTAGTAAAATTCCTAGGGTTTATTTTATTAGTTAATAGGATTTAAATAAATACTTATAAGGTTACTATAATTTAAAATTAGAAAAAGCTTATAAGCTTTAAGGATATATAGTCTTTCTTAGGATTTTATAACTTTTACTAATAGTTTATTTATAAATACTCTAGGATTATAATACCCTTATATATATTAATAAAAGGTAATTAAAATAGTATTTAAACTAGGAAGTTTACATTTAAAGTAAAAAAGTAACTAGCTTTTAGATAACTAAAAGATACCTTTAGTAAGTACCTTTTCTTTATTATTATAACCTAAGTTAACTAGTATATATTAAGATAAATACTTTAGTCTTTATAATAGTAAGAATTTTATTTTAATAGGATAATAAGAGCTACTAGTATTTAGTAGCTTTTTAGTTAAGAAAGTTTATAAATACTAAGTATAATTATAATATAGCTAATTAAGAGTTACTTACTATAGTAAAGTTATTTAAATACTAGTAATACTATATTAAAGGTATAGTTACCTTAGTTAAGGTCCTATTAGACTACTATAACCTATAGACTTTTATAAGGTAATAAAAGTTAAATAAAAGGTAAGCTAAATAGTATATATTTCTTTACCCTTTTACTTTATAATTAAGTATAAACTAAGGAAAAGTAACCTTATAAATACTTTATTAAGAAGGTTTAATTATAAAAGTAAACCCCTAATAAATAAGGTATTTTTACTAAAACTTTAAAAGAAAATAGTAATTACTAAAGAACTAGTAGTAAAAGAAATACTAATATATTAAAGAAAATATAGTAAGATACCTTTAAGGAAGGAAAATACCTTAGTCTTTATAAAGAGGCTTAGTAAAATACCTTTAGGGAAGGAAAATACCCTAGCCCTTATAGTAAAAGATAAAGAGACTAAAGTAACCTAGCTAAGAGGCTAGTTAGCTACTATAAATCTAGTAAAAGATTAGCTAAATAAAGAGGATTTCTAGGAGAAAGTAATATATATCTAAGATATTAGTATAGTATAAGAGATATAAGGAACTATTATATTACTAAATCCTTACTAATCTAGACTAAATAAACTATTAGTATAATTACTATAAAAGGTATAAGATAAAGACTTAGATTTATAAAGATAAAAAGGTAATATAAACTCCCTAGAGAAAGGGGGAAAAGCTAGTCTATAGTTATATAATATAAGGGGCCTCCTAATATACTAAGACTAAGTAGTTATTCCTAGAAGCCTATCTTATAATAAAAGCTTTTATAGCTATACTATAATAATTTACTAGTAAGTTACTTTAGGACTAAGTATACTTTTAAGCTATTAAAGCATTACTTCTAGTGGCTAGCTATAAGTAAGTCTATATTAGACTATATTATAAGCTATAGGGTTTACTAATAAGTAGTAGCTAGAAGGTATTACTTATATAAGAGCCTTAAATCCTTACTAATACTAGGGCAGAGCATTGTTTGTAGTGTAGTTAGTGTAGTTTTTAGGAAAATCTTGTATTTGTAGTGTAGTTTTTTTTACTTGTATTTAGTGTAGTGTAGTTTTTTTCTCCTTATAGTTAGTGTAGTTACTAACTACACTAACTATAATACATTATAAACACTACAAATATAGTATTAGGGATAAAAAAGTAAGGCTTTTTACTAGTTAGTATTATTATAAGGATTAAAAGAAGGTTATTAATTAAAAGCTTATATTATTAGCTATTTTATCTAATTAGTTATATAATTTAAAAGATTATACTATTTTAAGGATTTTACTATAAGTTAGGTTATATATAATATTATAACTTTTTAATAAAATTATTATACTTAATACTTTATTTTACTAATATAACTTTTAGAAAAACCTTCTTAATATATTATTTACTATTACTATAAATTATTTTCTATTTCTATAAATTATTATTATTATTTTAATTAAAAATACCTTAAACTAATATAATAAAATTAATTAATAAATCTAAGTAAATAACTAGGAGTTAATAAAGGATATACTTAGTACCTAAATATTATAAGTAATATAATAAGAACTTAAAAAACTAAAAACTCTTTATTTACTATTTAAACTAATTTAATATTACTTTTAGCTTTATAATTCTAAAGTTTTAAGAAGTTATATATAGTAACTTTATATATCTTATTACTATAATATATAAAGAAAGAATATAATATTCTAATATTTATAATATATTAATATATAACTAATAGTATTATTTAAATTAGGCTATATAGCTAAATTAACCTATAAAAATAAGTTTAACTTATTTTTAGAAACTATCCTAGGACTTACTTTAAAATAATAAATTATAATTATTATAATAACTATAATAGCTTTAATAACCTTAATTATAATTAGTTTAACCTATTTATAGAAATATTTATAAGACTTACTTTTAAATTATATATTATAATTATTATAATTATTATAATAACTATAGTAACTCTAATTATATTAACTACTATTAATTTTTAAAATTTTTTTGCGTTATTAGTTATAGCTAATATATCTAATTTATTATAATATATAATTATTACTAGCAATACCTAGCTAGTAAAATAATTAATATCTAAATACTTATAGCTATAGTAATAA
This sequence comes from Epichloe baconii, assembly GCA_023650635.1. Classification (NCBI taxonomy): domain Eukaryota; kingdom Fungi; phylum Ascomycota; class Sordariomycetes; order Hypocreales; family Clavicipitaceae; genus Epichloe; species Epichloe baconii. The sequence continues at coordinate 245,724 of CP097908.1, read as the reverse complement.
ATAAAACCTATAATTAGTATAAGCTCTAAGGTTATAAATATAAGAGGCTATAAGGTTAGAGTAAAGTTTATAATAAACTTTATAGCTATATTTATATAAGATATAGTTATAATTTATAACTATAGTTAAACTTAAATTTATTTAAGTTTTACTTATAGTATAAATTAATATAATTCCCCTTCCTTTATAACTATGCTTATTTTATCTCTTTTACTTATACTTTAAAGCTTTTAGGTAAACTAAATATAACTTATCCTTACTTATCTTTAATTTAATTTATATACCTAAACCACTAGGTAAGTTATAAGTTATTACTTAACTAATTAAACCCTAACTAATTAGATTATAATATAGCTAAAGGTAATAAAAGGATATTACCTTATTTAAAATATTAAATAATATAGTAAAAAGAAGAAAAGTAAAGGGAAAGGAAGTAAAAATAAATCTAACCTAGAGATAATTAATAGTATTTATAATATAAGAGAAAAATACTAAAAAGTAAAGGTAATATAAATAATAAGATTTATAAGGTAAATAAGAAAAAGATAAAAGAATAGGGTATTAGGCTATAAAATACTAAGTAGTTTTACCTTATGCTTAGGAGAGGTATATTAATTACTATTAGTTTAACTTATTTTATAAAATTATACTAGGGCTTACTTTAAAATAATAAAGTATAATTATTATAATAACTATAATAGTTTTAATAACCTTAATTACTATTAGTTTAACCTATTTATAGAAATAATAATAGGACTTACTTTTAAATTATATATTATAATTATTATAAGAACTATAAGAACTTTAATAACCTTATTTATAATTAGTTTAACCTATTTTTAAATATTATACTAAGACTTACTTTTATTTAATATACTATAAGTCTATAATTACTATAATTATTATTATTATAATATTAAAAAGAGAAAAAGAAAAGAATTTTACTTTATTAATATTTTAAAAACCTTAAAATATTAAATAATTAAAAAGGCTAGCTATTTCTATAGTAATTTACTTATACTTATTAATCTTTATATTTTATTTATTTATAAGTTATTTATTTTTAATTAAACCTTAACACTAATAATATTATAAGCTATTATAAGCTATTATAACTTATAATAAGCTATTTCTATTAAGTTTAGTAATAGTTTATTTTATTTAATTACTTTAGTTTAATTTTTTTAATTAAAAATAATAGTAATAATTTATATAAATATAAAATAATTAATAGTAATAGTAAATAATATAATTAGAAGGTTTTTATTAAAGTTATATTAGTAAAATAAAGTATTAAGTATAATAGTATTATTAAAAAGTTATAATATTATATATAACCCTAGTTATAGTAAAATCCTTAAAATAGTATAATATTATAAATTATATAACTAATTAGATAAAATAGCTAATAATATAAGCTTTTATATAACTAGCTTTCTTTTAATCCTAGTAATAACCTTAATTAATAAGAAGTCCCACTTTTTTTTACCTAATAATACATTTATAGTGTTTGTAGTTAGTGTAATTTAGGAAAAAAATTTGTAGTGTAATGTATTATAGTTTTTTTAGTTTGTAGTTAGTGTAATTTGTAATGTAATGTAATTTGTAGTGTAGTAACTACACTACACTACAAAAACTACACTACACTACACATTGTAGTGCAATGCTCTGTACTAGGGTAACTATAGGTAGAGATCTTAATAGATTTTATTATAGGATTACCTATTATATAAGTAAGTAAGTAAGAAACTAATATAATCCTAGTAATTATAAACTAATTTACTAAGTACTTTATTTTCTTACTAGTAACTACTATAATTAATATAGCTAAATTAGCAAAGCTTTTCTATAAAGAAATTAAGCTATAATTTAGGGCCTTAGAGGGTATTATATCTAATAGGGAATTGGTTTTTATAAGCTAATTCTAGTTAAACCTTTGCTACCTATTATATATAAAATAAAGGCTTTTATAGTATTTTACCCCTAAACTAATAGCTAAATAAAGAGAATAAACTAAGTGCTTAAGCACTACCTTTAATACTTTATTATAAAAACTAGTAAATATAGCCTAAGCTACTCCTAATAGCTTAATTTACCTATAATAATATAGTAAATAGAACTATAAGCTACTTACTAAATTACTCCTTTATAAGCTATTTACCTAAGTTTTATTTAGCTCTTAAGGGTAAGACTTAGGAAAGGAAAGTACTAGAAATATATATATATATTATAAAGCTATATAAAGTTAAGAAGTAATTAAAGTAAAACTAAGTAAAAGCTACTAAAACTTAGGTAAAGTACTATAATAAATATTACTAGCTATTAACCCTAAAAAGAGGTAACTTAGTACTACTATTAGTAAAGAATATTAAACTTAAAAAGGTAAAATAAAAGCTAACCCCTAGGTTTATTAAGCTATTTTAAATACTTAATACTATAGGTAAATAAGTATACTAACTTATATTACTAAAAAGTATAGTTAATTATATAATATATTTTATATTAGCTTATTAAAGTTATAAAACTACTATAAAGACACTAAGGAAAAGGAAATACTAATACTAAACCTTAAGAATAAAGATAATAAGTATAAAGTTAAGGAGGCTAAGGACTATAAAAAGACCTATAAAGGTAATAAATACCTAGTAAAATAAAAGTATTAGCCTAGTAAATATAACTAGTAAGTACTAGTAAAAGATATAGAAAGCACTTAATATATAATTTAGGTATTTTACTAAAGTAAATTAAATAAGAAAGATAGTAAGATATAAGTAAGTTATAGGTAAAGAGGGATAAAGTTCTTATAAAAAAGGCCTAGCCTTATTAGCTATTATTACACTCTAAAATAAATAGCTTAAACTACCTATAGAAAAATAAAAGAAAATATACTTAAAGTAAGGGGAGAGTTAAGGAAACCCCTTTATTATAGCCTCCTAGTAAGTAAAAACTACACTACTATAAATAAAATACTTAGCCTTACTCTTATTCTCTATAATTACCTCCTATATTACTAGGAAAAAGTAATATTTTACTATACCTTAAGGTATAAAACCTAGGTTATATAATAATAAATATAAAGTTATTTTTACTCCTTAGGTAGCTATAAGCTTATAATAGTTTAGCTACTAAAATATTAGTAAATAAGTAGTAAAATAAAATAAGAATATAGTAACTTACTACCCTTAGAATAGGACTTAGAAATATAAATACTAATAATTATTATTAGGAAATAATATACTACTAGTATAAAATAAAAGTATCTTACCCTAAAATATAAGTAAAAACTAAGGAATAAGTAAGGAAAATATAAACCTAATAGACCTTTATAGCCTTAGTTAAGCTAAATATAATATAGTATACTATATTTATATAATTAAACCTTATTATTAAATTAAGGTAGTACTTAGTAAAATAAAAGTAAGTCCTTTCTAAAAATATATAGTCCTTAGGGTTATTCTTATTCTTATTACTAAGGGTATTTATAAGCCCTTAGACTTAGTTAAGAATAAATAAAAGATCTAGAAAATTACCCTTTATAGTAAGCATAGCTTATAAGGAAATATTAGTAAGAAAGGATTAAAAGACCTAGGAAAAGTAGTATAGTTATAGTATTATAAGTATTACTATACTTATAGCACTAAATATATTACTTAAAATACTTTACCTTAGAGGTAATAGTAATTAAATCCTAAGGGAATTAATAGTTAATCTATAGGAGTTTTAGCTTAAATAGTAGGTTTTTCTTAAAATTTATATACTTAGTATATAAATAGTATATATAGCTATACTCTTTTAAGGGGATTATATTTATATTTATAGTAAAGGTATAGTAATTAATAAGGTAAAAGTTATAGAAACCTAAGGTATAATAATATTTTAAGAAAAGGTACTATATTTATAGAAAGAAAAAGCACCTAATATAATAGGGAGGTATAAGTAAACTTATACTTAAGCACTATCTATTATTTATTATTATTTTAATATAGCTATTACTTAGTAAATAGCTATAGAAAAGCTAGTAAAAGCTATTTAAAAGCCTAGCTAAAAGTAAGAGGGTAATTATAAGGCCTTACTTATAATACCTAGTGTACTAGCATACCTTATAAGTAAGCTAAACCCTAAGGCTAGGTTTATATAACACTAGTAAGCTACTAGCTATAAGATAGTGACTCACACGTATAACACACTTAGACCTAGCAAGCTTTAGTTAATATACTAGAGCCCTTATACCTCTTGCCTAGCTACTATTGTTCTCACATACTATAACTAATCATATTATTACTATAATAATTACATGTAATTGTGTAGTTATAGTTGTAATTATTCATTTGTAATTGTAATTAATTATAATTATAAAATTCGTCTTGTAATTAATTATAATTGTAGTTATAGTTATAATTAATTGTAATTATTACAACTACAACTACACAATTACATTTGTAGTTGTAATTAAATACAATCCTCTGGTAATAACTTATTTATTATCTATAAGTAAGCTTTAAAGACTAGTAATATAAGTATAAGGCTATCTAGACTTACTAAGTTATTAATAGCTTTAATAGCTATTTAAAGTTACTATTTAAGTATAACCTTTATACTAATTAAATCTATAATAATCTTATAAGCCTAGTGTAAAGGTCTATAGTATTTTTAACCTTTTAATACTATTATAAGCTTTAATAAGTATCTTATTAATATTAATTAATATAAGGTAAGTATAGTACTTAAATTTAGCTAAAGTAAAGTTATTACTAGCGTTATAAATAATCTAGTTTAAAGGGCCTAAGTAAGTATTTATCTAGTACTCTTTAATAGTATCCTAGATATTATAAGCTTTTTACTTCTTAAGGTTAAGGAATTAGGCTACTTAAAATAAAGTTACTAAGTTAATAATATAAAGGACTAGTTAGCTATTCATTTATATAATATTAATAATAATCTTATAGTTTAAGTTATAGTTATTTTTAATTATAAATTTAAATTAGCTAAGGGCCTTTTTATTTATTTAATAATAGTAGTAAACCTTAGTTAGCTTTTTAATTATATAATATTTAATATTATAACTAGCTTATTAGAGAATCTTTATAAGCTATTAAATTAAGGGATAACTAAATCTTTAGTAAAGTTAATAAATCTCTCCTTCTAATAGGTAAAAAGTAGCTATTTCTCTTACTTCTAAAAGCCACTAAGGATAGCCTTATCTTTATATAATTAGTATAGTCTTATTACCTTAAATTAGTATATTAGTAAGGTTATTAATCTTAACCTTTATCTTATTTATATTAGTAAAGGAGAAGAGAAAAGGTATAGTAATATTAAGGATATAAAAGTTAAGTTAGCTAAGCTCTATAAGTACCTAGATAATACTATATATTATTACTAATTTAGCTTTAAAGTTAATAACTTCTAGCTTATAAGGTATTATCTTTAATAAAAGTATTAATCTTAATAAAGCTTTAGTTTATCCCTTACCTATAGTTAATTTACCTAAGGCTTTTATATCTAGTATAATTCCTTTAAAGACCTTATTAAAATAGTGTTTTTAGAGATATAGTAAGTTAAATTATCCTTATTAAAGGCTTCTTTAAGATATAGCTCTTATTTAAGTAAGGTATATTAAAAGGCCTAATTATTAAGTATTATAAGGATATTAGTATTATTTATTATTTATAATCCTAAGTAAAAGAATTATATAATACTAAGGTATATCTTTAATAATAGCCTTTCCTTAGCCTCTTTATTATTATTATCTTAAGCCTAAGTATTAGCCTTAAGTTAAGATTCCTAGTTTTTAACTTTCTTTATATTAGTATTAGTACTTTCTTTATATAAAGTAAGAAATACTTAGAACTTTATATTAAAAAGAGGTAAGTAATAGTACTTACTAGCTTACTACCTTTCTTTTTCTTTTAATACTTAGTATTAAAGTAGTTTAATAACTAGTAGCTATTCTTATTATAAATAAAGCATTACTTTAGTTACCTAAAGTTACTATAATAGCTTTCTTTTCCTTAGTCTCTTTAATTTTACTTACTATATTAGTAGTCTATAAATATTACCTTTAATAAGTCTTTTCTTAATACTAGTAGTATTAAGTACTTCTTATATTACTTTCTATAATAGTAATTAACTTATAAAGGTTATTAGTAAGGTTTTTAAAGCCTAAGGTATATATATACTTTATTACTTAGTATTTAGGGATACTAAAGACTATATTTAGTATTTACTTATAAAGCTTTATATTTACTATATTAGATAAGTATAGGCCTTTATAAACCTTTTTAAGGTAGCTAATAAGATCTTAAGGTAGTTAAGCTTACTTTTTTAGGGTTTTAAGTAATAATATTCTTTAAGGTAATATTACTTTATTTATATTAGTAAAACTATTAATTACTTTTTATCTTAAAATATTAATAGATATTAGTAATTATCTCTTTATAAAAGAGGTTTTTACTAAAAAGGTAATTAAAGAAGTATTATTTAGTATCTCCTATTAGTATAATAAAAAAGCTTTCTAAAAGTAAGACTTAAGGAAATTAATTTAGTTATATTTACTCTTAAAAGTATAATTTTTAGTATAAGGAAATTATATAGCTTCTTACTATAGTAATTACTATTCTTATATATCTTTATAAGCTTAGAAATTTTCTTTATAATTTATTTATTAAAAGGAAGATAAGGAAAAGTAAGTTATTAGGAATAGGGATATTATTTAGCCTTAAAGTCTTAATATAAATAAGACTATTATAGGGGTTCTTATAAAGAGAGTAAATACTATTTTTATTAAGGTTAAGGGGAATAAATAAGGTAAATCTTTAGGGTAGTAACTTCTAGGGGTTTTATTTAAGGTAGTTTAGTAAATTATAACCTTTCTTTTAGCTATAATAATACTATTTCTTCTTAAAGTATATATTCTAATATAATAATAACTAAAAGCCCTAGACCTTAAGTAATATATACATTACTATCTTATAAAAAGCTTTATAGTTCTCTTATAAGATTATTTTAAGCTCTCTTAAATATCTTTTTAAACTATTCTTTAAAGTTTTCTCTAAAGTTTTTCTAAAGGTCTTTATCTCTCTAACCTTAATACTTACTAGTGTAAATAAACTTAGTAATATAGTTATTAAGCTTATACTTTATAGTAATCTTAGGGTTTAGTTAGGTAAGTTTCTTCTTATCCTTTATAAGCACTAAAGAATATAGTTATAATTATCTTAGTAATATATCTTTAAATAGTCTTTTAAGGATTACTTCTAAAGGTATTTAGGGTATCTTAATATTAAAGAAATAGGCTTAAGAGGTTTATTTTATTAATAAACTACTATTTATTTTTATCCTAGGAAATAAATAGGAAAAATAGGATAAAAGGAATATAGTTAATATAATTAAGCTAGAAGCTTAATTAAAGCCTAGAAGCTTAATTAAACTAAAAGAACTAAATAGTAATATAATAATAAGGTAGTATTTACCTATATTAAATAGGATAAAATAAGTAAAAACCTAAAAATAAGTAAAAGTAAGTAAAATAGGATTAATAAGATAAATAGAATAAACATAAAAACAATAGGATAAACAAATAGGATAAATAGGTTAAATAAGAAAAGTAAAATAAATAGGAAAAATAGGAAAAAAGAGAGAAAGAGTTTATAATTACTAAAAAGGGTAACTAGGGGTAATTCTTTACCTTTATATTATATATATAGAGCATAAAGGAGTAAAGATAGTTATAGTAAATAATAAGTAAAGAAAAGGGAAAAGGGGTGTAAAAAGAGGTTATATAGGTTAGCTAGCTTAGCTAAGGGTTATTTTTAACGTTAGGTTTAAGTAAAATGCCTTATAGTAATAAACTTAGTTATTTAGTTAGTTTTTTTATAATAGATAATAAAATTAGTTAATTAATAATAATATCCTAAAGGCCTAAGGGTTAATAAATTAGTCTCTTAAAAGCCTAATAAGTCTAAAGATTTAGTCTTTTCCTTTAGTATACTTTATAGTTATACCTCTTTACCTAAATAGCCTATATATTAGCTTAAGAGGTAAGGGGTTATATTATCTATAGAAATATCTCTTCTTATAATACCTAACTTATTTATAGTTATAGTTAACTACTAATTAGTATTAGTTACACTAAGGAATATCCTCCTAAGCACGAGGTAAAACTGCTTAAATAATTAAAGCTCTATGTTTTTAATATCTTTTCTAAATATCTAGCCTTTTTCTCTAGTCTTTTATTCCCTTTCTTATTCTTACTTTTCTTAAATTCCTCTATATTTTCTTTGGTTTTCTTAATTTCCTTTTAATTAGGATTTTCGATAGCTTTTGGATAGCCTGAAGTCAATTGGTTACGCAGAACCTACCTAGTGATTTAGGTGCAGTGCGTCTGTTAGGTTATGCGTGTCTTGCAGAAAGTATTAATTACGTTTACTAATTTTAAGTAAAGCAAATTAAATTAGAGATAAGTAAGAATAAGTTATATTTAGTTTGCCTTAGAGCTTTAAAGCATAAGTAAGAGAGATAAAATAAGCATAGTTATAAAGGAAAGGGGAATTATATTAATTTATGCTATAAGTAAAACTTAAACAAATTTAAGTTTAATTATAGTTATATATTATAACTATATCTTACGCTAATATAGCTATAAAGTTTATTATAAACTTTACTTTAACCTTATAGCTCTCTATATTTATAACCTTAGAGCTTATATTAATTATAGGTTTTATTTATTACTATAGCTATAAGTATTTAGATATTAATTGTTTTACTAGCTAGGTATTACTAGTAATAATTATATATTATAATAAATTAAATGCATTAGCTATAACTAATAACGCAAAAAAATTTAAAAATCAATAAACACTAAGGAATATTACACTAGTATAAAGGGGTTAAATTTAATAAAGTTAATAATAGCTAAGGTTTAAGAGAGAAAAGAAAAGAAAGAGAAGGAAAGAAATCTAGCTAGGAGAGAAGGTAAGTAAAAAGGGGGAAAAGTAAGGTAGTAGTATAAGAGCACTATAAATAGTGTAAGGTTACCTATAATATAGCTAATTATATTGCGTGCATCCCTTTAGTAGCTCCACCCTTTAGCTATAGTTAGACTAACTATTATCTAAAGGTCCAAAGGAAGCCACATAGGTATTGCTAGTAATAATGATGTGTTATAATAAATTAGATGCATTGGCTATAACCAATGACGCAAAAAAAAATTTAAAAATCAATAAAGATATAAATAAATAATATACTAAGGCTTAGTAATAATAAGTTCTTTAAGAAAGAAAAAAAGCTTTAAAAAGCTAAGTTTATAGCTAAGGAAAAGTAATATTTAATAACTATAAATCCCCTTATTTTTAATAGCTATATTCTAACTTAAAATACTAATAACTTACTAACCTTAACTTAAAAAGCTAAAGTTAAAAGATTAAAGAAGTTAATTTATAATCTTTTATAGTAAAGTAAAACTATATAAAGTAAAGAGCCTAAGGGAGCTATATTATAATAGTATACTAACTAAAAGCATTATATAACTTATTAATTATAACTTAATACTAAAAGCCCTTAGCTAATAATATTTCCTAACTTAATAAATAACTAAAATAGTAAATTAAATACTAGTAATAAGGATTATAGTATATTCCCTTAACCCTTAAAGAGGTAAAGATCTTTATATTTATAAATAAATCTCTAGCTAATAATAAGGACCTTAGCTTATAAATTAAATATATAATTATAATTAGTAATAAAGTAATAAAGTAATATAAGATAATAATACCTTTATTATAAAAGGTAATATTATTATATATAGCTTAATAAAAAGTAAGTATATAACTCATAGTATACTTATTTAAGCTATATAGTATAGTTTAAAGTATAGATATTATATATATAATATTTATAACCCTTAATTAAATTATAAACTAAATAAAAATACCTTATATTTTAATAATTCTTTATACTAACTCTTTCTTACTATATAAATAAATACCTTATAAAGCTAAGTATAATAAAGAAAAAGTAACTAATAATTAATATTATAGCCTTTTAATAGTTATATAAGAGGTATAAGATTTATAAAGTTAGATAAATTAATAGTAATATTAATCTAGCTAATAAAAGGTATTACTAAATTTAGCTTTTATAACCTTAATTAATTTAAATAATTTAATAATTTATATAGAAAGTTAGGTTAAGAGACTTATAAAGGTAAGAAAAGAAAAGAATTAACTAAACTAAATTATAGTAACTAGGTTAATTAAAATAACTAAGGCTATATAGGCTAATTAAAGCTATAGATTTTTATAAAAGAATTTACTTATATATACTTTCCTTTAATTTAATTTTTATTATATTTTTAGGCTTCTTTAGCTATAAAGAAAAAGAGACTACTAGTATAGCTTTATTTAAACCTTTAAATAATAGTTAGTTTAGCTATAGCTAAAGGGTAAAGCTACTAAAGGGATATATATAATATAATTAGTTATATTATAAGCTACCTTACACTATTTATAATAGTAATATATTATTACCTTACTTTTTGCTTACTTTCTCTCTTAGCTAAATTCCTTTCTTTCTCCCTTTTCTTTTCTCTCTTAGACCTTAGCTATTATTAACTTTATTAAATTTAACCCCTTCGCACTAGTGTAACGTTCCTTAGTGTAACTAATAATAACTACTTTCTCTATAAAAAGAAGCTTTTATTCTTTTATTTATATAATAGAAAAGAGCTTTAATTTAATCCTTTTCTCTACCTTTATTATCCTGCTAGGGGATATCTTTCTAAGTCACGTGCTCCACGCACAACAGTTTTCAGCGTGTTCCACCTTGTGAGTCAGTGGGGCCCCACAGGCCCCCGGCCACAAGGTCAGTGACCGCGTAAGTACGCGAAAGTGTAGTAAAGTAATTTATATAAGGAAAATTACTAGTATATTTATTATAAGGCTATTTATATATAAGCAAACATACCTTTAGTTTACGTCTATTTAATGAGACACAGACCCTAGTTAACGTGACTCCACAAAGAGGCTTATTAGGAGACATACGGATCAGAGACAAGCTAGCTACGTCCGTAGACTACATGATATTGGTCAGCACTGCAGGGTCTCACCACCCAATAATCCAAAATCATCTCCGCCTCCACGTAACATGCCTCGGTCAACCGATTCTTCCAAACAAAGTCAACAATATAGCCGCTTGCGGTGTGTTTTCTTCAGTCCGTTTTTCGAAAGAACATTCACTAATATCATCTCTAAGGGTAACTAGACACAATGATTTCATCTTCCAAAGTCGCTCCTAAAGCATTTTTCTTGTTCCTACTGCTCAATGGCACGAAGGTATGCTGCAACAGTAGGCGTAAGAATGCCGTCGATAACGAGTTGATTGGCAGATTCGATGACCCATGTCTGGCAATTCCTCTGCGTAATTTTCTTTCCTGACACACCCTGTATCGCTCGCGCATAAGCAATCATCCAGTAACTTGGGGGAAACAGGAACCTTAACAGGATGCTCCTTCTCTTTTTGCTTAGACAAAAGCAGCTCACCAACTGGAAGTACAAGGAGTGTACAGGCTTACCTTGTCATCGACTGTGGTCAGGCTTTTCCCAGGAGCCTTGACCTTATGCAGACTGGCTTCAAAGGCGCACACCGGTACAATATCAATCTTATGCAAACCGTGATTGAACATGGCGCTCTCGTCAAAGTATTTACCGTCTATCCACTGAAGCGGAATAGTTTTGGCCGGCCGGTTTCCTGTGGAACGGAAGTCATGGCTGCGCTTGATTTCGAACTGGAAACCGTTCTTAACGTCACCAGTAGCATGGATGAAAACGCCTATCTCTGGATCGCAGTGCGAACGAACCCAATATGCCCAGTGATCCTTGAAGGGGGCGCCGTTGTAAATAAGGAGCTCAACGAGGAATGCCCCGGCAGGTCCATTGAGATTGACAGACGGCGGTTTCGGCTGTGAAGTAATACCACTAGCAACAAAACGGTGACTGTCACTAGGCGGGGAGGCGGAGGCGGAGGGGCAGGCGCACGCGCAGGGTGTGAAGGCATGGAGTATGACGGTGACTGGCCGAAGAGCACCTTGTTATATTAAAGGTTGATGTTTCCCTGATATTCATGGAATCTCGTGTGGTCAAGAAGGTCGAAGAACAAGTATTTATAACCTAAACTTTCTAGAGCTCTCCATCAACGTCGCGCTGGGTCGGCCAGCCCGCAGGCGCTCTTTTGTAGCGCGGTTAGTACGTGATGCTCTTTGGCGGCTAGTCAGAAGACACCAGAGGGCTGAAAAACACACAGTATGTTTCAAGCAAGCCTCATCTCCACCAAGGCGGCTATGCAGGTTCAAAATGTGTCGCCTCAGCAGCTTGGATGGTGTGAGATAAGCAGTATGTATGTGGGGTCAGGATACCCATATTTTAAACGCCTTGTGAATACGGATTAGTTGAGCAAATTGTTCGGAGTCGGGGGCATCGGATACGGGATGCGGACGTAGGGTTGGTTGGAGGTTTATACAGATACACGCACGGAGTAGGACGGACTGGGAAGGAGTCCGTGTAGGCGGCGGCTGACATAAGTTCTGGGACTGATCTGGGGTTGTACCCAGAATGCCGCCCACTGAAACCCACTCTGAATCTTGCACCATCATCTGAATCCCTCGGCCGGAATTCTAGCCCCATGATTACATCAAAAGCCCAATCCCACAGCGCCGAATTGGGCCGCTCGACGATTGAATGTAGCAGCTTCTTCCGTGAAAGACGGGCTGATGCGCTCCCCCTCCTAGCAAAATCAGGGCGCTGAACCGCGAGTCGGGCGACATACGTGCCGAGAACTTCAACCGGCCGCCCCAGTACGCATACCGTCACTTGGTCTCATCGTCAAGTACGGGGCAGATGTAACGGTTCATGAGGCCAGAACCCAAATGATGGTTCGCGAGAAATTGTGTGGCCACGTCCCTATCCCTGAAGTCTTCGGCTGGATCGTGGACGGAGGACAGGGTTTCATTTACATGCAGCTGATCCAGGGCGACACTTTACAAGAGCGATGGCATAACCTAGACGAGGCAGACAAGCGCTCTGTCTGCAGCCAGCTGAGGGCCATGGTCGCTTCTTGGAGAAGCTTGCCCCAAGACGGCCGTGAATGCTATATAGGTGGGTAGTGCGGACGGCAAAACACGTCGGGAAAGTCCATTACTGAACGAGGTGAATAGGTAGTCCATGCCGACAACCGCTGAACGACATCTTTCTTCAACATCGCCCGGAGCTTGTCGGCCCGTTCGAAGGACTAGATGCTGTCGAGCAATTTCAAAACGCCTGTGGCATCGACATTGCCCAGCGTTCTGCTATCGTCTTCACCCATGCAGACCTTGTCGCCCCGAATATCATGCTCTCTACGGGACCAGACCCAACCATTGTTGCTGTCATCGATTGGGCCCAGGCCGGATGGTACCCCAGCTATTGGGAATTTTGCAAGGCGCGACGCGTAGAGCTGGATTCGCCTTGCTTCAACGGCGAGATTCAAGACGAATGGCGCGCCAAATACCTGCCTTTAGTCCTGGACGAAGTGGATAATGAGACATGCTATTATCCTTGGCTATACTTTGTATTGTCTAAAGGGATTTGAGTCGCCGCTACAGTGACGCGAGCCCGATACAAGCGCGCAGTACTCCTCTGCCGTAAACAGAACTATGAATCGATTGAACCATTGCTGAATTTTACGTATTAGTCGTACTCATAGTCAATACAATGTGTTACAAATGACTTCCAGGGCGTCCCATCCAGCTGATATCTTGACCCAAGTCTCTTCCCCGAAGTTGTCGACAATCAACTTTTTGCAGATTTGACGTTGGCCAAACCGCTCCCGTTCGAAAAAGGGCCTATCAGGTCTGTGGAATGATGCAGGCGATGTCACAGAATGGGAAGAAGAGAAGATAATGATTAATACATAAATCTATATTAATAAATACAGAGGGGTAGATATTCATAAGCACCATCCATTATTCTAGCCAGTAGCAAATAGAAATCAGCATATGACCAGCTTCTAATACTATTACTGAGCCCGCGCTAGAAAGTTTCATAAGGCTTCATGATGCTAAATTATTATGATTAAAACAACGCACCTCATCTTTAGAAAAAAAAATTACTTTCAATATGGGGTTGGATTCATATCGTTTTTGTGATCCATTACGACAATTCCCGCTACAAACTTCTCCAGGGAGCAATACACCTTGCGCTAGACTGCGTAGCATGCTGTGTCTTTCCGGGGCGGGTCATCGCGAATGAATCATGTGAGGTTTTGCAATGCCTGCTGCCTGCCATGTCATTAGCGCCTCAGGAAGACAGCACGTACCCAAGTGCCCCAAGTTCATATGGAGTCTTCCATGAACTTCTCTCGTGGTATATGCGAGAACAAAACGGGACAAGGTTTATGCTGTGCCTAATCGATTCTAGGTAGCCGCCGCGCGTAAGGCAGTGAATCTGCGGAGAGGCTACGTGTACTATTCGGATTTTGAATAATTTGCACAAGTCATGGCTGCTCATGGATGTCGCTTAGGACAGCTCGGGATTGCTCAGGATTGCTCAGGACAGCTGAGGATTGCTTAGGAAGGCTCGGGCGCTAAGCAGGTTAAAGCGGCCACGGCTCAGGAACTCATTCGAGAAAGGTAGTGAGACCACTTAGTTTTTCCCTCTTGATCAAGGTGTATTCAAGGGAAACAACCCCCCACCCGGGAGAAAAACGACTTACTGGAGAAGCTTTCAAAGGGGCCGGCACCATTCAAGTACGGCTGCTGCTGCTGCTGCTGCTGCTCGTCGGACACAAGCTCCTGGATATAATTATGTGCCTCTCTCTTGATCCAAACATCGATCTTGTCGTCGTGACATGGTGCGTGGAGCATCAAATCGTTCTTGAGCCGGAGAACCTCGCAGGAGAGCTCGGACCGTTCGGACCGCAGCTCCCGGTTCTTGCTCTCCAACCTGGCCTTTGCCGACTCCAGCTTGCGAGCTGACTCCTTTGTCCTCTTGCGAAAGTTGGTTGCTGCCAGGCGGTTGCGCTCCAGGGCGTTGCGGCCGGCCTTTCTGAAACCCGAGCTGGTCGTGCCTCGTCCCCCGCGCCTGCTTGGCCTTGGCCTTGGCCCGATGCACTCTGGGCTGTCGGCGACCTCGTCGGTTGGGGGGACCTGTCTCGCCGGGCGGGAGTGTGCCGGGCCTGGTGGGCCGGGGGCCGGTGACGCCGTTGGAGCGGCCCTCGGGGTGGTTTCGTTGGAGCCTGGCGTGCCAGGGCTCGTGTGGAGGAAGAATTCTCCTTCGGGCTGCGGCGGGAACGGATGCCAGCTGTGCTTGATGTCGTGGTTGATGAACTGCATGGGGTAGGGCGGGAGGGCAACAACGTGCTGGGGCATCGGAGGTCCGGAGAAGTGATGCTGATGCTGCGGTATCCCGGAGACAGGGCTGTCGTCTGTGCCAAAGGGCACGAAGTCGTCCAGCGCCTGGTCCATCCAGAAGTATGCATCCGGACATGTGTTTATAGCTGACATGGTTTTCTATCTGTCTGTCTGTTCTGTCCCTCTGTCCCTCTCTGTAGCGGCCAGGCAGGCCAGTCGGGTCTGACGGGAGCGTGAGTCGTATTGAATGTAGGTCTTGAACTCGGCAATGAAGTTGGGTGTCTTTTTTTTTTTTTTTTTCCACGCGTCGGTTTTGTCGAGTTTTGAACGCTCAGGCTTGGAAAGCCTCTGGATACTGACCTTGTTTGGTACGTTTTTAGGGTCAAGACCTCACTCAGGTGGGACGAGGAATGCACGAACGACCATGTATGGTGACTATATATCCCGGTGCGTGGAGTCGCATTGCCAATGAAAGCTGGTTCTGGGTTCCCGGCTCCGGGTTTCCGGCTCTGGGTTCCCGGTTCTGGATTCCATCCTCCGGGAGCACTTCCCCGAGGGTCCTCTGGAATCAGCATGCTTATGCTTGTTTGTTCTACTAATGAGCATGGGGCTAGCAATGAACCATGCTCGAGCCTTGTTGCGGTTGCTGTTGTCTCTTCTTCCAGGGACGCGTCAGCCACAAATCTTCTCCGCTCTGAATTTCGGCATTCTTATTGCAGTCGGAGACTTTTTTTTGTTCCACGGCCCGAATTGTCCCCTCAAGCTGCCGCGACCCCGGGTTATCATTAGACGGGCATTGGCCATCCGTCTCACAGTCCGGCAACGTGTTTAAATTCGCGTACAGGAGCCGTGATTGCCGCCAGATACGGCTTACTGTACGTGACAAATCGCGGAGCGGAAGGTTGCCAACACAATCGAGGGAGGGCTAATATTACAGTACACCCCTGAATTATTTTACAAATTTACATAACAGGGGAATCAAGCGAATTAGGTATTAGCAAGGAAAGAAGGGACAGGGGCGAGTACCTTTTATTACTAGTAACGTATATAGAAATAAATGTACTCTTTTGTTACGTTATAGACCCTATATATTCTCCTTGTAGCTCTCTAAGATAATATACGGATCCGTAGTGCACACATAGCTAATTACAGCTGTTAGAGAGGAACGAAGAACTGGGGCATGTAGATTTGTAAAATATTTCGGGGTAGAGTATATCATGCACGCGGCAGTCGATGCTTGCATCGGAGTCGGAGAGGTTCGCGATATGTCATTGGACAGCGCTCCGGAGGCCAGTCCGACCGTTCGCTGGACGAATGGACGGCGGCCGAGACCGAGACCGAGGCCAATAAGAACATCGGTCATGTTGGTGAGTTATTTCGATTCTTTGGTTTGCCGGCTGGCCCTGGACATGACACATCAGCACGCATGTCGTCTCCCAGCCGCCGCCCTCTTGAAACTGAGCATTATAACTTATGCCCAGATCCTGTTTGCACAAGGTTTGCCTGGACCCTCCGCAGGAAAATCCAGCTGGTCACGGCAATGGCGGTGGTGTCTCCGCAGTAACAAGACACAATGTACGGGGTACGGGGTACGGACTGCATAAAGTTGGTGATTCTCCTTTACTTCTCCGTAATGAGTAATAGTTTGAGCGCAGATGGGCGCACTATCATGAACAGTCTGCATCCGAACCGTTCGCGCCATCTTCCTTCCAGGGGCTGCTAGTTCCAGCACTGGAACGCGGAACGGAAGGCTCAAGTGGGAGTTAATCGGAGAATACTACTCCGTATGCACGCTTTGACTGTTGAATCGTATGATTCAGGGCAAAAATCATCCCGAAATGTCCCCCAGCCTGGCATCAAGTGTAATAGCCTATATACTCCGTACTCGTTTAACAATCATACCAGTTGCTCGCCCCTCCCTACCCTTACAGAACTGACCTATAATCTTTGTTTGGGGTAGTTTACCGTTTTTGCCTGCGGAGGCCCTTGCCTCATGATTGGGCGATGCGAGCTGGAGATGCCTCCGAGAGTTTCCAGCCAATCGTCAGGCCTCGTTATCCACGGGGGTTCGGTTTATCACGGGCCCAACCCTTAAAGTTGAATTGTGTGTTGGGGGATAAGCATGGTCATGCGTGAGAAAGTTGGCAGCTTAGCTAACCTCGTTGATATGTGATGGGCACAGGCAATAACGGACGACAGGGAAAAAGCACGAGAAGTGAGCTGGACGGCAAGTCGACGCGGTAAAGCACAAGTCATGATGGAGCGTGAGAATGGCACGTTGGTGACACGGTAATACAGTAGAAGGTATATAAATTTGACAGCACTGCCCATTTACCCGCGTCCGATCGCGTGGACTTCCATCAGTTTATCCCGGGCAAAACGTCAAGTGTCCGTGAGAAACATCGTATTTGGCGTGACACTCTGTTCCTAGTAGGGATTTACAAGATTATGGCATTGTGTATAAACTGGAAACGTGGTTTTCAACGCAGACTAAGGTCACACGAGAATGTTCACGACCTGCAGTTTGTCCTTGGTTCTCTTTTTTTTTTGAACTGACACTGTGTGAGTTCCTTGGAAGAACGCATCCTGTTTCCACATTTACCAGTCACCATCAGCCAAGGTGATTTAGTTGGACGATTTATCAAACATGTTTGTATATTCCTCCATGATGACGTTGTCTCCGAACTGATTCGCGAGATACTCCACGGTGGCAGTGTCGGGCTCCGAAAGAGCACGGTCGAGATCCAGCATGAAGGTTGCTCGGATCTCGCCGGGTATTGTTCTCGAGATGTCGCAGAATCTGGCGGGCTTTGACACTCGAGATGCCCCCCTTCCCTTGCTCAGCGTCATTGATAAGAGTCCCTTGGAAATGGCCTTGGCGACGCGCCACGATTGACTCAGCCGCTCGTAGCCGTACAGGCACAGGAGCAGGTAGGTGTGCCAGTCCTTGTCCTTTGGGGTCGTTTCCAAAATCGCACTGGCAACATATATCAGCGCCGTATGCCACAGTATGGTGAAGTTTGAGTAAGTAAAGTTCAGCCGGTAGTTGACGATCAGCCTCTTGACCTGGGTGGTGGAGGTTGCGCAGATGGCACTCGGACTACAGTTGCGGTGGTGAACTGTTTGTCCACGCGAGCAGTTCGCGAAACTTGTACTCCCTTGCGAGCCCAAGTTGGTTTCCCCGCTGACGTAGTAAACCCATGTGATCTCGCGGCCAATCGTCCAAACCAACATGGATACGGAAACGTGTCACCCATGTAGGCGGGCAGCCAGGGCACAACCGCTGCGCGAGGCACAAGCGAGCCTTCCGAGGTGTCTAGGGGCAGCCCTTGGGAACTTCTATGAGCGGCGGCGACGTCGGACAAAGCATGCCCGGCCGATGGTAAGACAGGGACATGAGTGTAAGCCCAAAGCGGTTCAACGCGGAGAATTTGAGGGTTTGAGAACGTGAGCCAGTTAAAGATGCCCCAGGCCGCATACATGTATGCGGTCTTTGCCGCGCCGGTAACGTCTGAGAAACTGCGCGTCTCTGAGATCAACTGCGACACGAACAGTTCAGGGTCGAGGTGACCTGGGAGAGGATGATCAGTCTTCAAGTACAACGAAATACATCTCGCGGCTGGTTCGTCGCTGAAGTCAATGTTTGTCCAGTGCCGTATTCAGCTTGCTCAGTCGCGGATCGCACCACGCGGCGACGTCTTGTCGCTGATTCTCCGACGCAGTAGACCAGGGTGCAGTATTTCCAGACTGAGCAGTCGCGTTGTTCATATGCATTTGGACAAGTTGTGCTTCTCAAAGTCAGATCTGCCTGCCGGGGGCCATGGTTCATTCTTGATTCTTTCAGATGGCACGTAATACCCGTCAACTTGCGTCTGGGCAGATGAAAACCCATGCTGGGTTGCGAATCCAGTCAGCCCGGGATACTGCTCACTGTGTTGCGTCCTGCCTTGCTTCCATGTTCTCGTTGTCAGGGTACGCCACTGGGTTTTGCGTCTCCCATTCCCGAGGCACATCACACGTGTCATTGTCTGTGGACGACATGTTGCAGTGATTACCATTTACTGCCGCTGACTGTGCCTCGACTGTTGTCTTGGAGTGGAAAGAATTATCCACACGTTGGATTCTTCACCTAGTTTCTGTAGTACACGGATCCTATCCAGGTTGGGAAGCTGGCTGAGTGTCCGGGTCACTTCGAGGATAAGCTCCTAGATTCTCTAGACAGGTCGCCTTCGTCGCGATACTTATAAGGGTGGCTTTTCCCCGGTAATTAGAGCATTTTGGACGCTAGTCATCGCACTATATGCGAGAGTGACGTTCCACGTTCCGTGCGTTAGTTATTCTACCCCATTGGTCTTGACGGCATAAGCATTATAGAGGAGTTTAGACTCTGATCTTCCTTCTCTGGCAATTATTGCACGCGTTCATGACTCTAACCCAACGCCTTTTAGCTTCTAAAGGCTATGACCGCAGCTAGGACGGTTCCTCTGCCGGGACTCCAGGGCCAGAGGGTCACGTAATAACGATCTATTAGACAGCCAAGCTGGATTTATTGTCTATTAGGCGTCGTGGGTTTAGGAGAGCAAAAGCAAATGCACTTGGTGAGTAGCAAAGCTTTTCGGAAAGTACAGAGAGATAAGATAACAAGAAGTGGCAACACGGAGCATGCTCTGTGGGCAATGGACTAATTAACTGCCCCCATCGCTAGTAGTGTGTGGTCTTTGTGTTATGTGTGCGTATATTGCCCCCTTTTGTTTTGAAAATTACAGGAAAATAAGTTTTATAGACGTTATCATACGCATATAGATAATAAATAAGCAATCCTCCTCACGGCAGTCACACCAAAGGCCATGAGTATCGCAGCGTGTTCGGTTCTGTACATGCCTTATGAAGAGGAATATAAAGCGTATTTGATAATGCTCGTTAGCAGTTGCAGATTCATATACGGACTAGAGTAGACGGTAAAGTCGGCGAATGAGAACAAGCAGTCAAGAATGCTCCGGATTGTACAACAGTGCCTAGAGGCGTGCTCAAACCCCTGAAAACGATGCATCCCATACATTGTCATCTTGAAGTATCGCTGCCACCTCGCATCAACCGGGGATAGGTGCAGTTGTCTGATTCGCGAGACGGAAGCTCCTCCGTCGACGCCCTTGGAGAAACCAGAAAACCAAAAGTACGGAGCACGGGGTTTTCAACTACGAACTGTGACAACAATCAAACGGGCTCTCCTTCTGGCGATTGTCGGGAAGTATTTGTCAATCATCCATCCACACACGCATCAATGCACTAACTCTGTCGAATACCAGATCATTGTTCAGAAACACGTAGCCCTCCTTTGCACGAGTAATCAAACACCCCCGTCGTCGAATCTTGGCGGGTTGCATACGCATCTTCCTTCGCGGGCGGCGTCGCAGAGACCCGTTACGTTGGTCTTCCACGTACTCTTTTTGTCGGGGCGACGACTCGTGTTCCGTTTCGGATCATGATCAAAGAGCTTACAAGGTCGTGGTAATTTATCGATTTCCTCGTACATGTGGCCGTCCACTGATGCAGGGCGTTTCCCCGTTTTCATCATCTTGTTCTGGACCTGTGATCTCGCGATAGCTACGGGCTGTCAGAAACCCAGTAATCTGAAAGACAGCTCGACGATGAACAAGAAGTGAGTAATGCTGGGGGGGCGTAGAAAGTTGATATCGTGTACGATCGATTGCTTTCAGAAATCTTACGTCTCCATGTGAGACTCGCAGCTTGACAAATGTGAATGGTCCTGTATCGAAATAGCTGCACCATCACCCATCCAGTCCCTCTTTATACAGAAATATCGTCCGACTGCTCTTCATCCAATCTTATAAGGTTGATTGTGGCAAAATAAGACCTTGGCGGTCAATGATGTCCTGACAAGCCCAGCTTTTGCGCGCAACGACGCAAGTAACCTGACCGTCTTTGCGCTGTCTAGTGCGTTGCAAAGGTGGCGCCGGGCATGTAATAGGAAAAACTTGGCCCGTGGCACCAACCATGTCGATCCGCAGCTGGACGTTGACTCTACGGAGTACGATATTAGGGGGTGTGGTTCGTTCAAGGAGGTCATTCTCCGGAAATGCCGGGGCAAGATTTCTCCTTGGGGCTTCCGACAAGCAGTCAGTTGCTCAAATCCCTCGGCAATCATGAATATGAGCCGGCAGTTTGTTCACATCTTGCATCTAAACGCACAAGGTACCGACCTACCCGTCTGTGGCCTGACCCTTGGGACTTGAAAAACGCCATGATGCCGCATATAAAACTTTTTCCACTTTCCACGACGTCTTCGGCGACTTCTCCATCATGCAGCTAGTAAGTCACAAAGTAGGAAAAACATTCACTCATCAAGATCAAGAGGCGCCATGGTGGACGAAAGGCGTCAACTTATGTACTAAGGTCACTATGTAAAGAAGTGAAAGGATCCAGCCAAGAACAAAGAACAGCTTCTTAATTTTTTGGTACCCAAACAAAAACGACCCTTCTAACATGACCTTTTTCAATGGGTTCATTCATGTTCGCGGCAAAAAGAATTTAAGAAAAGAAAAAAAGACCATGGGCATGGCTTCTTGATCTGCCTGCCCCCTACCTAAGGAACACTCATGATAGCATCGTAAGCCTTCTTGGGCTTTAAGTTGGCGTCGAAGAGAAGAGGGTTCTTGCCCGGCAACCAGCTGTGATTGTCGTCAGAGCCCCAGCTGGTGAGGCCGACACAACCAGGCACATCGAGGCAGCCCTTGACAACGGCAACGTAGTCTTCAACAGGGGCGTTGGTGATGTCGAGCTCGGTGATGGCGACTTCGGGCACAACAGCAGCCAGAGCTTTGAGAGCAGCCGCGTGTCGGTGACCATCGCCCGGCCCGATATGGGATTGAGTGCCAATTCCTGAAATTTTGACTCCTGTTTAATCCATTTGTCAACTTTCGCGATCATGCCCTTCGTCTTGGGGCAGTTGGGGTCGTCAAGGTTGAAGTCGTTGATGTAAAGCCTGGCTTTGGGATCCTAGAAGAAAAAAAAGTTTCATTAGAATTAGGAAAACGAACCTCGACAACCTTCCCGACGCGCGTCTCGGAGATGCTCACGGCTTTATGGGCGGCGTCGAAAGCGACGAAGACAAATTCTTCTCCCAGGACGCGGGAAAAGACCGAGTCCCTCAGTGATCCGTCCTGTGCAAGGATCTCATTGACAACATCCTACATGAGTTACGTCAGGACGTTTTTGCTCAACCGAGTTCTGCATTATCAGTTTGTTGGGACTCGTTACCCAAACTGGAATTTTCCCCTTCCAACGATTAACAACGTAGGTGATATGTTCGCGGATCGCCTCCTTCATGATTTCAGGGTCTGTGATATCGGTCACATACTCGGATAACTGCTTGTACCACAACGCGGCGTGGCCGCGGATCATCATGCCGTGATCCTGCGCGAACTTGACCAGGTAATCGGCATCTCCAGGGAAGTACTGTTTCATCTTGGGCTCGATTACATTCCACTTCATGCTGTTCTCGGGGTGACTTGATTGAACTCCTTGGCGACGAAGTCGGCTATGCCCGGTATCTCAGGACGGCCTTGTCGGCGGCGACGCCCCAGTACCTGTTATGATGCCTGGCCCATTCTCCCAGAGTCTTGTATTTGTGATCTTGTTTAATCGGCGGGGCGTCAGTCGGCGGGTCGTCAGTCGGCGGGTCGTCGTCAGTGCTGGTGATGGGCGGAGGGTATTTGTTTTTAATCGGCGGGACGAAGCCATTGCCGGGACCGGGCGGATGGTATTTGTTTTTAGTCGGCGGGGCGAAGCCAGTGCCGGGGCCGGGCGGATGGTATTTGTTTCCAAACGGCGAGGCGACGGCAGTGCCGCTGATGGCCAGAGCGGCGGTAAAGAGCGTGGTATAAATCATGATGAAGGAAGGATATTGGAGATTAAATGAATGATTTCTCGGTTTTCCTTTGAAAGAAGGGAAAGAAAGGGATGAAGGAACGATGAAACGAAGTTGTCTTGTTGAAAGTGATGCCTTTGCCGATGAGACCAGCTCCATGGTTTTTCCATTGATGAGCGAGCGCAATCGCTTTAAGTAATACATCGTGAGAGCGTTCCCCAGCCAGGAGCCTCCGGTGTTAATACTGCCACGAGAAGTAGTCGGTAGCTGACATCCTGAAACTGAAGCCTGCAAAAATACGCGCAACCAGCGGTCCCCGTAGTCCGTACACCAGGCTAAAAGCTGCAAAACACTTGTTCATTGATAAGGATCCAGGGCCTGTCTTTTCCAAGCAGGCTTCAAGCAGGCTTCAAGCGGGCAGGGAGACAAACAACGGGCCGATGGCCCCGGCACCGGCACGGTCAGTCGGCTAATAACGATGTCGCAGATCTTGAGATGGCGTTGTGGGCGGGAAATAGCCTGAAAGGATCCTGGAAGGGTTAATCACGTGTACGAGCCGCAAGCGAACGACTTCCTCCCATCATGCCATCTTCCTTTGTTCTCGACCTTTGATTCCATTCAGCCTGCTCCTGGTATTACGGGTTGCCACGTTCAAGACGGACACTTTCGGGACTTGGAACGCAAGAAACCACTACAATGGGTAGCGTGAGCGCATCCATCCAGCAAAGATTGCATAATTGGCAGGGGAATTCAGTCAGGCATCTTTTTTTTTTTCTTCTTCTTTATGGTTCTTCACCCTTCCGTAAACTTCGATTCGTGCTTCCAGAGCCCAGAGCCCAGAGCCCAACGCAGCCTCGTTGGTTTATACTCCTCAAAGTCTATACGTACATTTTCGTGCCGCATCATTGCCCGGGGCAGGTATGTGGTGCCGGGAAGTTGACAAGGGGGCATCGTTATGCAAGCAATAGCGTCAAAATGATATTGGAGCATGAAACTACGGAGTATACGTCCTTATGTGCGGAGTAATCCGCACTGCACCATTGTAATACGAACAGGCTGTATGGACCCGGGCCATCGGACATCGTTGCGTCTCATTTCATTTGCTTCAGAGTGCGCAGGCTATTGACGAGACTGCCGGGACGTTTGTTTTATCCCTCAGTTTTCTGTGCCGACTTTTTTCCTTGCACAATTGCAACGCAAGACTCGAGTCAAGGTCTGGGCAGAACTTCTTCACCATTCAATCGGCCCAAAACAATGCTCGATCAGACTTTCTCAATTACTATATTAATATTACGACCAATTGCCCCCAAGTATCTGGCTCGGTTAGAGACGGCAGTTGAGTCACACTTGAATGATCCGTCCAGAATGCTTTAACAACCCCATCCCCCAAATCATATGTGCAGTCCAGGTTACTTTTGAGCGGCCTGTTTCGTTCATGTTCATCTTCCTCCGTATGTAGAGATTTCTTTTGTACCTTGTTGGAATCCGCACTTCCCAATATGTAACACGGCTGTTAACCATCTCATGGTTCGTTTTTTTTTTTTTGCACCCGCCCAGTTGCATCGAATCCTCTTATTACTGGCGGTAGGCACGGCAAGAATCGGGGATGCGCTTGCCCTGGACAGAATGCATCAGTACGTCATCCAATGGCGTCGTGGTAGTACGAGAAGGGGATGTATTTGACTTACAGCCTCGCACTCAGTAGGGCAGCAGTAGACGGCCTTGCACTTGCGTTGGTGGCCGACGTCGACGTCGAGGCCGAGACCAAGGTCGAGCAGGTTCAGGACGTTCAGGTCGACGTCCACGTCGACAGCGAGCAAGTTGTCGTCGGCGCAGACGACGTGCTTGCAGGTGCCGTGCTCGCCGTCACGGGTAGGAGCAGGGGCAGCGATGGCGGCGGTGGCCAAGGCGAAGATGGCGGCGATGGAGCACTTCATCGTGAAGGTTTGTGAGGGAGATTCGGGGGTTCTTGAAGAGGAAGGAGAGGTGAGTGCGTGTTGAGGCTGTGGAAGAAGAAGTGCGAGTTGGGGTGATGAGGCTGGAGATGATATGGTGTTCATGGTTCAAGGGAACCAAGCTGGTTATTTATACCTGATGGCCAAGATATCAACACAAGGAAAGGAGGCTTATTTTCTTTTTGGGCTTTGGCCATTCACCCTCTCACCCTTTCAAGCCAACTGCATACGGCTGAAGCTGAAGTCATTGCCAACGCATCGCAAATTGTCACGCAGCCTCATCCCGAGGTCCACCCAGGGTTTAATTCCCAGGCCCCGGCCCAGATTGCTTTTATTTTTTTACTTTTTACCTTTTATTTGCCTCTTTTCGGTGAAAGCTGGCTTGTCAAAGTCCGCGCCAGGTAACAATTTCATCACGTCCCTTGCTTATCACCACCGGTGGCGTCCCCGTTGGCAACGTCGTTCGGTTCGTTGCTCCTTTTTTTTGCTTTTCCCAAGACAAATGGAAAGGGGCCCCCTCCCCACATCCCGACTTATGCAAGGTCACATCACACAAGCACAACAAGACGGTTCCTGCATTTTTTTTTTTCTCCAAATTACGGTTTAAGCTCGCTCTTTTGGCTCGACTGCATTTCAGCCCTGCATCGGCTGGCCAGCACACCTGCTCAGCCACAACTGAGACGGAAATTTCGAGGCGCCACGTCGCGTCCAGGGAACTTGAGTGAATGTCGCCGTCCCGGGAATTTGAGTGAATGTCGCCGTCCCGAGGATGCATACATGGCTCTGACAGCTATAATTAGCTATGAGTAATACTATGATTAGAGAGCTGTAAGAAATACATACTCCGTAGGGTATCAAGCACTACTAAAAGATGTATTATTTTCTATCTCCTGACATGTAGTCCGTAGAGGTCATAAGCCTTGTGGGTCCATGGGGCCCGCAAATTGTATGTATCTCTGGTCTACTTTTATCTAATTGGATTGGATACATACAGACCCTGGTTGACGTGACTCCACAAGGCTTATGACCTCTAAGGAGATGTGCTTCATTCTTCTCCCTGTCATGTAGATTTGTGACATAATCCAGGGATGTCATACTATGTATAGTATAACATGACCCCTGAATGGATCTACATGAGTACAAGCCCCACATGGACTAACCGCGAATAGTCTGCAAGGCAGCGGAGCACCAGGTACCGTCTTATTGATTCTAGGAGGATTTTCCAATCAGCCCGCCACCCTGATTCCGTCACGTCCCCGCCCAGCAAGCGCTTCACCCGCCATCCATCCATCCAACCATCCATCGGAGAAGCAAAACTATGAACCCGCGGGAATCGCAATAACACTTGCTGTTCCCGCGTGGACAACAACCCAGCGCAAGACAGCAACTCAACTACTTGTGCTCCGTGCTCCGCGCTCCGCACAGCAATGGATGGATGCATGCATTCGTTGAAACCTCGAAATCCTGCAGGATCAGCGGCTAGGAGCCCCATGTTCGCAACACCCTTGCCGTTGGACGTTGGACGTCAGGGGAAATGGATGGATGGATGAATCCTAAGAATCGCTGCAGCTTCGAACCCGTCCGCTCGGGAACCGTCACCCTCTCGCTTCGTACATGATGATGATTCGCAGTTAGTCGAGACATTGGGTGGACAAGTGTGTGGAAGTGAATGGACCGGCCAAAGCCCGGGCATCATCATTAGATTGCGGTGCAGTCAAGTACGTCTACTCCGTACTCCGTACTCCGTATCCCGGCCATCATCAGGCTGTCAGATTCCCTACGAAAAAATGGCTTCATAAACATGACCCTGTTCCCATCACCCCCAACGCCAACGCCAACGCTTGCAAATACCCAACACAGAGTCCCAACCATCCACCGTGACACACATCATCTCGCCTTCAACTTCCTACCCAAAGCCTCCCATGTGTGCTCTCTCTCCTCCTCCACCGGCGGCGTAAATCGCGGCCTGTAATCATCCACGCTGATTCTCACGCCCCTCCTGTCCCCCTGCCCCTGGAGACTACTCGCCCGCGCGGAAACGCCGCCGTTCTTCTGCTCCTCCACCGCCGATCCGCCATGCGCGCCGACGAGATCCTGCATCTCGATATCATCATGGTCAACCCCTTCTTCCATCGAAGCGACGTGTTCGCCGAGAGCCCGTCTCGCATCGGCATCCTTCTCAATTCTCTGCATGAGATCCTGGTCCGTAGGCCAGTACACCCTCCTCACGCCTTGGACGACCAAATCGACGACGACGAGCGTGGCGAGCGCGAGGAGCAGCGTGGTCCACCAGCTGAGCTGTCGGCCAAAGTTGTGGACAAAGGCTTTGCGGACCATGTCTCTGCCCACCTTGCGCGGGTACATGCCTGAGAGGAAGAGGCACCAGAGGAACCAGCCTGCGACGGAGATGAAGAAGCCGCCAAAGGTGACGACGGTCTTGTGGTGTAGCTCGAGGATTCTGGCCGGCCGCGCAGATAGTTAGTTAGTACTGGACGGAACACGGGAAACGGGAAACGGGAAACGGGGAGAAGACAACTACATACAGCAGCTTGACATTGATAAAGATGACGCCAACGGTGAAGCACAACGCCCCCATGGCATACAGGCTCGTATCCTGCGTGAACAACGCGGCGGTGTACTCGGCCCACATGAAGTAGTAGATGACGAAGCTGCCCGCCACCCCCATCATCATCCACCCAGAGTACTGCGTGAAGCTGAATCCGCGGTTCTGCTGTCCGAACGTGTACAGCTCCGGCACGGCGAGCAGCGCCTCCGCGGCAAGGTCCTTTTCAAAGATGCCCAGCAGTATGACGGGCAGCGAGGTGAACAGGCTGTTGAACACGGTCAGGCTCCACGACTCGAGGAGAGAGGTGCCAGAGTATCCGTTGAAGCGCTGGTAGTGTGCCTGCGCGAGGAAGAAGATGGTTTCCTTCCAGAACGTCGCGAGAACGTATTTGCCGGTGCGGAGGTAGTTCCAGCGGCCGTGGACCAGGAGGAGCCGCTGGAGGAAGCGGAACTGGGCGATGGAGTAGTCTGCTATGCGGGATGCTTGGAGGCCTTCGCGGCCCGAGATGCCGATGCCGACGTGGGAGGCCTGGATCATGCCAATGTCGTTGGCGCCGTCGCCGATGGCGAGGGTCATGCTTCCGGGGACGAGGCGGCGGACGGACTGGACGAGATTGGCTTTTGGGACGGCGATGCGCGGCAGCAGATGACGGAGTCGGTGCGGAGGACCAGGTCGTAGAAGAGGACGGCCAGATGGTCGTCTGCGTCGATGGCGGAGAGTGTCTGTCCGTCGACCACGACGACGGAATGGGGACCATGCCTCGGCCCACGTCGTTGAGCGTCGTCGTCAGGCGGTCCCGCAGATTTCCGCTGTGGCGGTCCAGGACGTAAATCTCGGAAAATGGCTTGCACACGCGAGCCGAGTGCCCAATGTTGATGGCCGTCTCCCGCTTGTCGCCGGTCAGCATCCACACCTTGATATTGGCGCGCCGCAGCTTGTCGATCGTCTCGGGGACGCCATCCTGCAGCTTGTCCTCGATGGCTGTCGCGCCGGCAAGCTCGAACTTCTGCTCAATCATCTCGCCAGCTTCTTCAATCAACTCCTGGCGGCTGACAAGACTGGTCTCGGCTTCCCGGTACATCTGCTTCCAGCTCGCGTAGGCTTCTTCGTCGACGTATCGATAGGCGTAAAGAAGCGTTCGGAGACCCTCGCTCGCAAAGTCGTCGACGTGCTGGAAGCACTTCTCGAAGACGGCTGCTTCATCGGATGCAACCGACTCGTCTATGCGGTGGTCGATGGTGTTTCCGGTTGATGTTGTGCCCACGCCCTCAATCTGCTGACGCGACGACAGTCTGTGCAAAATGTCGGTCGATCGACGTCCGAGACTGCGCCGCAGACCTTCTTCCAGCCTGTCGACAGCTTCTCCCCGCTTCGTGGCCAAACTGGTCCGCGGTGTGCCTCGCCGGCTGGCCACGCTCATCCGCGTTCGGGCCATGTCCTGCTCAAACGTCTTTCGCAGACTAGCCCGGCGGCTGATGTCCTTGAACTTCTGCTCCGCCAGATGGCTCATCCTGAGCCGAGCGAGAATCACGTTGTCGGCTCCTTTGCAGAAGACGCAGACGCGGCCGTCGGGCATGCGAATGATGCTGGACATTCTCTTCCGCTTGCTGCTGAACTCAATCACATCCAACACCTGGTAAGTTTCGGTCTGCAAAGATCCATCTTCATCCGTCATCCGCAGCGTGATTGCTTGGGCCGGGCGATCAATCACCAGCCAGCCCATGTCTCGTGCGGCCTCCACGAGAGCCAGCTCATCCGGCGAGGCGGCTTGAAAGGAGAGCTCGCCGTCACCCTGCTGCTCTGGCAAACAGGTATGGCACAGCGCGATGCAGAGCAGGAAGTGCTTCGCTTTGCGGGAAAACACCGTGCTGGGATTCCTGCGAATGTAATCCAGCATGTCCTCCGTCTTGACCTCAGGCTCCCCGTTGGGCCCGTTGGGGCGGACGGATGACTTCAGTGCGACGCGCTTGCAAGTGAGGCCCGTTGTCTGCCTGGCGGCGCCGGATCATCGTCTTCTTCCTCGCACCCGCATTCTTCCAGTATGCCCACCTCGTCATTGTCATAAACATTGGCTTTCGGCAGCAATGCGGGTGTTGACGAGGCTTGCGCGTAGTGGTGATGGTGGTGGTGGTGGTGATGGTGGTGGTGATGGTGGCCGCGGTGGTGCTGTGACATCATCCCCTTTCCCTCGCTGAGACGACCCATCATCATTGACGCCTCGATTTTCTTCCGCTTGGCCTCCTCATCTCGCTGCACATCCATGTCATGAAGGCAGGCCACGCCCGCAATGCTCATCTTGCGGAAGCGCATGACGTTTTCCGTCAATGTGCCCGTCTTGTCCGAGAATACATGGCTCACTTGCCCGAGATTCTCCAAGATCGTCGTCGTGTTGGCTACCATGGGCGTGTCCGTCACCGGATCGTACATGCCGACGTCTTGAAGGAGGATGAATTGGCCAATCTTGACGATTTCCATGCTGATGTATAGGAGAGCGGGATCAAGGTGTTGAACATGATGAGATATCCAAAAAGATTTCCCTGAATGGCACGCCGGCGTCAAATGTGCCCTTGGTCACGAGGTAAAAGGACTTGTCTTGCACGTCGTTCCTCCAGAGGCCGTAGCCAATGGTAAAGCCAGCGGCGAGCATGAGGACAATGACAATCTGAAAGAGAACCATCTTGTTGATGATGGACTGCATGGCGGGCTTCTTGGCCGACACATTCTTGTTGGCATTCATGCGGATCTTGCATTCCTCGCCAGAGTTGACGACGATGCCGATTGCCTCGGCAGTGTTGCGCAGTATGGATCCTCGATAGGAAATGTTGCTGATGGAAAGCGGCAACGTCTCATCACCCACGGTAGCCCGACCGTCGTAGCTGTACAGGTCGATGTTTGGGTCCTCGGAAACAATGGTCGCCTGTGTCGATCTGATACCGTCGGGCGTGGTGCACAGCTCGGCAAGCAAAGGGCATACCTGCTTGCTCTTGAGATTCGTCTCGCCGTCCAGGGCCATGGTCTCGATGTAAGCGATGCCATTCGGGCCCGTGGCATGCAGCAAAATCATATCCGCCGGGACACCGTCGTTTCGCCTCAGTCGAACGACATCGCCGATCTTGACATTCTGCCACTGGGTTCTCGTCCAGTCGTGCGTCTCCCCGACCAATTTATCGCATACGCCGCTTTCGGGATCAGCTCCTCCTTCCTGGACCATGCCGGCCTGCTTCTCTGCATGCCTTGGGGCCTTCGATTTGCTCTTCGGGCTCCGGTTCAAAACCCATGTCACGCTCCGATTCTCGGACTTGTCCAACTGATATCGTCGATAGTCGTCGTATCCTTCTTTCGCCATACTGAAGGCAACGAACACAGACAGCGGGATGATGGTCGTCCATCTCCCAACTGTGCTCAACCCGGGGATCATCTGCAGGATGCCCATGACCAAGAAGTAAAGTTGCCCAATTTGCTGAACTGGAAGAGCAACTGCTTGGGGACGAAATCATAAGCCGTGTATCGACTCGATCGAATAAAGTTGCTTATATACGGCTTTTGACTTCGCTCGTCCATCAGCTCATCCGTGGGGTTCAGGGGGATATGGCGGCCGTCATTGCTCGGGGTAGAGGCTTGCGCCGGAGCAATCCCTCGACGATGAGCTTCTGGTAGATGGCAGCGAGGAATACCTTTGCCTTTTCCATTTTGGTCTTGCCAGGTCCAAGTCTGCGGATCGAGTCACGAAGGTGCTTGGTAGCCGTGTGGTCGGCGTCTTGATCGTCCCTCGGTACGCCGTCCTCGGCAGCATCATTCGAGGCAGCCTCCATCTCAATCTCAGCTGCGGGGTCTCTTGAGCGGATCGCAAACAGCACATGTTGCTCATGTCCCAGCCCTCGAGTCGCATCCAGCGCCAACGAACGTCTGATCGAAGACCTCGGGAACGATGCCGGGCGCGCAATCCCTCCGCTGGCTGGGACGGTGTTCGATCTTCTCGGCGGTGCAAATCGTTCAGCAAGGAGCGACGTGTTTTGTTCTTCTGGTGTCGTCATTGGAGAGGATGGGTTCTCAGACTGGAGAGTATCGTTGGTATCCTCCATGTCGTCGTCGACTTGTCGCGGAGACGTCGACCGTGGGCCGTCACTTCGGCTGCTCGGCTGTGCCGGAGCCATGGTGCTTCAAAGATTGTGTGTCTCGCTCAGCATTGGAAATTGGCAAACGGCATGACGGAAGTGATTCGCGCCAACAAGTTGATATGCTTTTTTTTTAGGAAGACCGAGCCGCTGGCTGGCTCGAGGGAGAGAAATGTCGGAATTCCTGTGTCTAGTGAGAATATAGTGGTCGCACAATCGGTTCAAGTTGAGAGTCGGCAAGCGAGAGCAGCTAACAATGGAAGAAGTGGCAGAACCAGACGTGCGCAATACAAGGCAGTCGATATTAAGTGTCGCGGCAAACCCAGAAACATGGCAAGTAAAAAGGTCAAGGGAAAAGAAGCTTGGCGGCGGTCATGGCGTGAGGGAGACAACATCATCATCATGGACGAGTCCCCCATCCATGCATGACCCACATGCCCTTTCTTCCCACCCCAGGTTGCCAACCGCGCCCAAGGTCCCCAGTTTGGATCCAGGCGCAGCAATCATCCATATTGATTGGTAGCCAAAGTTGGAACGTGGCGGAGCAGCACATTATGCGAGGCAAGACAGGCAAGACAGGCAAGACAGGCAAGGCGCAGCTTACGTATGACGTGACCTCAGCTCGCCTTCGTGCTTGGCACCTCAGCCGTAAGACTTTAGCTCCAATCTCACCATGCAGTGCAATCAATCAATGGTCCTTCATCCTTCATCGCAGGCAGCCAGTCATGTCACGCAAACAATTTTCAACACTGGTAGAGAATGCAACGACATTCAACCTTGCTTTGAACCCGTAGTTTTATCATCCTGAATGCGTTATAAATATGCAACCAGCATCGCCTAGCTGCTCTTGTGCTCGAGGCGCAGAAGACGTCATCTTGTGTTCAGTTTCCTGGCGCATCCCGCAGTCACACAATTGAATGGTTCTCTTGCTGCTTCCCCAATCCTCGGAGCACCACACTCAACCATGATTACAAGGAACATAAGAACCCAACTCATCCCTCTCATCTCCATAAACAAGAAGAACAAAAAAGTAAAAAAAGTAAAGAGCCGTACACTGCTCAGACCGCCTGGGTCCGACCATCTCAGTAGCCCATGTGAAATGTCAGAACCAACAAGAAAAAAAAATAGAAAGCATAGATGACACAAAGTTGGGAAATGACACCCATTATTCAAGATATGCACGAAAAGTGTGAATTAGGTCCTTGAGAGCAGCATGGCGTAAGACAAAGAAATACTGCCCCCAAGAGACGGGTGCTCGAAAGGACGGATGAAGGAGCCCCAGTGAAAAGCAAAGCTGTGGTTTGGCCGTGTCGGAAAGGACGCGCGCCACCAGGATATGCAATGTCGCACAAATTTAAAACGCTGTACTACAGCATTCACAATCGGTGCCGTTGAAAACGTACTGATTGCTAAACCGTAATCATCAGATTCGCTGTCCATGCGACGCAATGAGGACATCGATGTGCACCGAGACTTCATCGAAGCAGATATTTTTGGAAGAGAGGGAGGGAGAAAGGCCTAAACGTCTTGTCGAACCGAGACCGAATATAAACAAACCCATGGTATCAACTGCATCGATAAATTCCAGGAGGAAAAAAAAAGCCAACGCCAAGCATAATGAATACAGACTTTGATCGAGTTTCGCTGGACCCAACGCTCATGCGCAGGCTAAAGCCCATCCTCATCCCGTTGCGAGACCAAGACGGACCCGTCGTCATTGCGTATGTGGTGGGTGCACTGATTCGGGAGATAGGCTGACGGCATCGACGTGATCGAACTGGACCAGTTGGTCCATATCCAGTTCGGCTTGGTGGTGATGATGGACCAAGTGATTTGGTGAATGACCATGCATGGGCAAGTTGATGGTGTGCTTCGAATACATCTCGTTGAGGCTGACTCCATCCTCCGAGACAGCGCATGAACCATCATGGCCTGCATAAAGTTCGGCAGATGCAGACCGACACATCATCGACATGGGCGGCGATTGTTCAACTATGGATGGCTCAGTGACGGTCCCGGTGTAAGGCATAGGGGACATGGTGCCAGTGCTCTCAGCTCCGACCATGGGTGACAGGAAGGCACTGTTGCTGTAGGGGGTTCCGTAGTGGGTGTGTGACAGGGGTCCCGTCTCTGGTCCCTGGGACATGAATGTTCCCGCGGGACTGGGTGGGAACTCTGCCGGCGAGGCCGCCGTCGTGGCTGATAACGGGTACTGGCGCATGTCGAGGCCGAAGCCGGCTTGCGTGTCGATCCGGAGGTTGTGGCCTACACCGCTCGGCTGCTGCGGAACTGGCGCAAAGATGTTGGGATTGTGTTGGGGGGGCATTTCGCCGGGTGGTTGGATATAGAATGAAGGCATCGCCTGGTTTTGGAACATGGCGAAGTCGATGGGTCCAGGCACGGATCGACTGCGCTGCCTCTTGTGGCCGTGAGGAGGAGGACGCATTGCAGAATGCATTTGGTTCATCTGGCTCATGCCCCAATGATCCTGCATCATGGCTGCCTCGGGCTGATGAAAGTTGGGTTGCGATGCTGGTCGCGCAGTTGGTGAGACCGGGGCCGATACAGATATCGCGTGAGGATCGTGCATGTGCGCGGCGGTGCAGTGCTGGGGTTGTGTCGGTTCATGAACGACTCGAGAGACACCAGCTTGGCTAACTGACCTGCCAGGACCTTTGTGTTGCCGCCAAGCTGATGAATCATGCACTGGGTGGCCTGCAGGTCCTCGGTGAAATCACGGCACAGGTAAAATCCACCGGCGGAAGGTGAGGAATCCATGAAGAAATTGGGGGCACGGTTCAGTTCAATGACAATGCCGCCCATTTTGTTGGCGTCTGACTCGTTGTTCTCCAGCCAGATATTCTTGATATGCGAGAAGGGATATTCGATCTTGTACCCAGCCTGTTCGTTGTTGATGTAGTATGTCATGGTACACTTGTCAGGCGAGTAGAAGATGATGAGATCCATCGTATTCTGCCCGACTCGTGTCCACTTGCCTATGCTGAGGGAGCGGCAAGTCAGGTGGTGGATCAAGACTTTGCCTTGGCCAGACTCGCCGCCGAGGAGCATGCCGTTGTGGCCAAAGGCATCAGACCAGTGCGTCCCAGGTAGGTTCCGCCAAGACCTTTGCCAGTCTCCATTGCCTGCATTGCCAGGTATGCCCTCATTGATTCGGGAATGGAGTCAATGTCTTCGCCAGTTTCCAGGCTTTTCTTCGCAATCAACTTGATCTTGGCACGGCTGCACTTCATGTTAGTCAACGCAAATCCCCACAGGGGTTCGGAACGCACAGTTCACATACCGGTTCTGGAACCAAATCTGGACCGACCTTTCCGTCATGTTGATCTCGTCTGCTATTCTATCTCTTACGCCGGCAGTTGGGGTGGGGTTTTGTTGAACTCAATTTCCAAGACGGAAAGCTGTTCTTGTGTTGCTCTTTGTCTCTTCTGGTTCTTCTGCTGTTGAGTTAATGTGCTCTTCCTTGGGGACGTTTATTGGACTGGCCATTGCCACCAGAGCTAGATTGGCAGGAGATTGCTTGGACGACGTAGGGGTGAGGATATCCATGTCATTTTCGGCGCCAGACATGGAATCATTCATGGTGGACAAATCCACAGAGTGCTCGACTTCGGCCGTCATATTGTGTGTGGTTATATGGAATCACGGATGGCGATTTCGTCGTCGTTCTTGGACTGAGCTGAGCTGAGCTTTCTTGATGGGACCACGATGCCGATCTGTCCGATCGTAGAGTTCAAAACCTCGGTAGAGAAGAGGGAGGAAGGATGTCGTATGAATGCTAACCGAGGTCGCGCTCACCAAGGCGTAAGCGGCGCCGGTTTCAACGTGGATTGCGTGCTGAGAGTAAAGACTCTCGAGATGGCAGGATTGCGAATTGTACTATAAGCAAGCTGATGGAGAGTGTAGCGATTGTGCGTATGGTGTCGGAAAGGCGAGCAATAGGTTGTGTGCAAGGACTGTAACCTCTAGAAAGCTATGAGCGGATAGAGGAGAGATTCGGAAAGCGACCTCGTCTCGGTGGTCGAGTATCGTCGGTGAGGAGCCGAAAGAATGTAATGGACCCGGAAAGAGTGACGGGTACCGAAATGGCTACTAAACAACAAGAGAGTGACTGGAAAGGAAAGGAAAAGGGTCGGGAAAGGAAAGGAAGCAGTGGAAGAACGTAGAGCGAAGACTGGTGATGAAGAGGACGGAGGAGGAGGAAAAACGGAGGATGGGAGGACGGGGAGGACGGGGGAAAAGGAACCCTGCGGGCCCCATTGCCAGCACAGACAGACTCAGAGGGGGAGGGCACACCAGACCGCTGCAGCCTGCCCAGAGGAGCTGCCTGGCATTGCATAATAAGTTCTGGAGTGCGGGCATCTGGCGGGCGCCAATGCTGGGGTGGCAGGATGAAGCGAACTACTCCGTATTCCGCACTGGCATTACGTAGAACTTGTCAACTCTGCGCGCGTGAGAGCACAGGATTTCAGGGTGTGAAAGAAGAACTTGCTGATACGGCGCGGCAGGCACACGCGCAGCATCACAACATGGTCGCACTAGACCTGACTGACCTTTCACACTGAATCACACACCACTTATCAACTGGCCTCGAACAGGTAGGTCCCAGACAGGCCCCAGACAGGCCCCAGACAGGCCCCAGACAGGGCATCGGGTCCCAGTCAGCCCAGCAGGACTAGCTTTAAACTTGCGGCTTAGTCCCTGGCCCAGTGTGTTGGCCCAGCCAGGGTCAGAGACGCGATGTACAATGTACCGAGTAGGAAAAAGGAACCAACGATAGGTCCAAAGTCCGCCTCCCAACAGCCCATCCGATCGACCAGGCGTCTCGCCCGTTTTGGACAATTGTGGAAATCTTGCCATCTTGCCGATTCACGTCTCGGTCCCGGGATTCAGCGGGATCCAGCGTCATTCGCATATATGTAACAACGTCACTACATGCGGCGCATTGCGTCGAGCAGCATGCATCGCTGATGAGTGGCCAAGGCGTGAAGGGGCGTGACTCCCGTACGTTGAGGTCCAAGGCTATTTACATAAGTAAGTTGGCTAGCCTTTACGAAACCGCCTGACTCTGAACACCTGGTCCGGCGGCGTTGAGCTCGACAAAAGAGCCGCTCCGTGCGCTTTGGTACACCGTACCCGGGGAAGGGGGGGATGACTCGGTGCTGGTAAAAATTGCCCCTTGGCCGCGAAATCACGCGTGCATACATGCTTTTCCTGTAATCCGTAGTCCGTACTTGGTGGCATAGTGTGCATGTGCACTGGTGACACCGTCAGGATTGTCCGACAAGTCATCGAGCGAACCTCGGTGCACAATTCGCTCCTTGGAATTGGGGCGTTCGTCGGGAGCACAGAAGTCGAGTTACATAAGCCGCACCACCGGGTAACAAATTCCCCCTGGATGCTGGGTCCCCGAGTGCCGCTGCTTGCTATTACGCTATTATCACTTACCGAACCAAGTCATGTTCTGCGCGTTCTGCGCCAGAGAAGGGGGCAGCAAGGTGGCGGGTTGTGATACAAAGTATGTACATGTAG
Organism: Epichloe baconii; assembly: GCA_023650635.1. Taxonomy (NCBI): domain Eukaryota; kingdom Fungi; phylum Ascomycota; class Sordariomycetes; order Hypocreales; family Clavicipitaceae; genus Epichloe; species Epichloe baconii. Next base: position 208,271 of record CP097908.1, on the reverse strand, counting down.
TCCGCGCCGAGTATGTGTACATCTGCAGTCTCTGCATGCATGTGGTGTTGCATGGGTGTGTGTGCGCACTGCGTTGGTGTGCGCAGCGCGACGAAGCAAGTTGCGGGTTCCTGAACTCAAGCGCCAGACCGCCCCTCTTTGGCTTCACCCGTGCAGCTGTGCCTGAACCAACGTCTCCACCCGTGCGACTACGGATGTATGTACGGACTACATTTTTAGCATCTGAACAGGGGAGCATACATACGGATTAGTGTCGCGTCAAAGGCTCCCGCATATGACATGTGGGCGAAAGGCATGGCTTATTACGGAGTATGGTATGTATGTGTGTGTTATGTATGTATGTAAGTGTGTGTGTGTTATGTATGTATGTAAGTATGTATGTATGTATGTGTGTATGTATGTGTGTGCATGCAACGTTTTGAAGCCGGGTCTTCTTCGCAATTGGTGGCAGCTGCACGGGTTTTTGAGCCCACCTATCAATATGTAATACCAAGACATACGGCTACCATGCTCTTCATCATGCGAGTCCTGGCACCTGGTACAGACGCGGCAAGGTACCCGTTTTTGTGAGACTCGGGCTACGCGGATCCTCGAAAGGCATCTACAATGTGCGGATTATGCAGGTACATATGGAGGACAGCACGTCGTCCTGGGTTTGATGCACATTTTTGATGCACATGGATCGAACGGGAGACAAAGGCAGCTGTCAGAAGCAATTGTCGGCATGATGTGTGCATCGCGCCGATGGTGCTACTTTTTGTGGCTGAAGAAGGGGCTGGATTGACAGGTTGCCAGGCATGCCGATACATACATATGTACATACCCCGTAAAATACATGTACATTTCATACAACTTGCGTCTTGGTCATTGACAAAACGTGGAACGCCGCCCCTGTTGAATCCTGGCACCTAGATAAGTATTTTTGCAACGTCGGATAGCATGCAGGCAGCACGACTGGAGCAAGACGAGACAAAAAGTCCACTGAGCGCGTCCGGGCCGCTTCGCCGGGTGCTTGACTGGCCATCATGTCTCAGGCCGTTGTTAGCAAGTTGGCTCGATGCTGTGCTGTCTAGCCGTGTTGTTCCAGGCCAGGCCGAGGCGCCTTGGCCAAGACACGACATACAGGCCTTCTATTGTTGGGCTGAGAACTCGTGTTGGCGTTTTCTTAGTGGCTCCTGGTCTAGTCCGTATGTACTTTTCGTGTTCCCTTTTTTTTTTTTTTTTGGCTTTTTTTCGCCGTCAGGTACCCTCTGATCACGGATGTGGTGTTCAATGCAAACAAACGCGTTTAAACGGGAGACGGTTGCAGTGAGCAAGTTTTCGGGCAATTTTGTGCAGAGAAAACTTGAAAGCTCCCTTCCCTCCAAGCCTCGTCCAAGCTTATGCGGATGAAGCTCAACCAAGATAATCAAGCACCAAAAAAACCGACAAAGTCAAGTTAAACCCCACGCGGTTCATGTCTGCCCCCACGATTGTACTCCAGTGGTCCGGATAATTGGTCCCTGCGCGCTCGCATCGTCCAGGCCATGAATGGAATTCATCCGTACAAGGAAGTCCTTGAGATGTCTCCTTGCCTCAGAGCTCGTTCGTCTCGTCAGGCAAAAGGGGGCAGCGTGGGCCCCACAATGGATCGACGCAAATCAGGGATGCCAGCAAAAAAAACGTCTTGATGACTTGATCACGGACCATCCGTCATGATCAATTCTTTGTCTAAAGATGCCATACATACCTCCTTTGATGAACCACTACTCCGTACGTTTGTTGTGTACGCAATACGGCATGCTGATGCTCAGCCGAGAAAAAAATAGGTAGAAACAGAGAGAAACTCCATAAATTGAAATTCAATGATACAATACACGTACAGCGTTGTCACCACTACTTGGAGTCAACTCGGAGACTGCATCGTGACAAGGCCATGAGGACCTCTCTCTTGAGAGAAGGCAAACCGCCGTGTTGCAAAACGGAGCTTCCATACGAGACAGACGCCCGCCAACTGCAGTACGGAGTACATAATACGGAGTAGTGCCTTGCCACTTGTTTGTCTAACCCTGACCACCTCTGGACCCCCATCCAGACCGCTTGCAGACAACCGCCCCTGACAAACAGTCTTCCTCGGCGGCGAAATACAATGTATAATGTACATACACAGGCACCGGAAGGTGTTCCCTGACCGCATCTGTATCGTGGCTTGTCTGCGGCAATCCCTGCTCAAGTGTCGTCATCATCGTGATCCGGCGGTTACAACTCCTCAAATGCGTGCCTCGGTGGAATCCGCACCCTAAGGACATGAAGACTGAACTCTCCCCACGACCACGTCAGTCACAAGCCACCAGCTAATGGTCAACGATTCATGAACTCGTCCAGTGCGACTCATTCGCGCGACGGCCACGACGGGAACAAGTTGGTGAACGAATGAATCCGTATTTGCATAGGCCGGCATCGAATTCGCGCTTCACATTCATTGCCTTTGTACATGCATGCATGCAACCCGGCGTGCTTAGCATGTACGTACCCTGACTAGGACCCCGTTACTTGTGCATCAAGCCCCCTTGCAGCATCTGCTCGAATCAGCATCAGCCATCAGCCATCAGCCAACGAAACGGGCCTGTGCTGGTCCCCGCTCAGCAGCCACATGCGCATCGCGCGTATCGCATCAACAATGGATGATATGATGGATCGGCTCTGCTCTACATGTAGTCGCTCTAGTCCGTACTCTGCTTGTACGAGAGTACTCCGTGCGGAGGAGTGCTGTTCGTCTTGTCTCTTTCCTTTTGAAAAAGTCCTTCTTTCCCCTTGGACCCCCCTTCCCCTTTGTCCGTCTGGCTGAAATGCCTGCGGTACGCCTGACTTGAGTCACCGCCTGCTCATCATGAATCCCTGAACTGGGTCAGACGCAAGCTCACTCAGCCTTGCCTTTTGGAATCAGTCTTGCGCGCATGGGGATCCAGGTCTTGTCGACTAAAAGGTAAACTTGAAACTTTGGCAGTCCTTGTTGGATGGACAGGATCCCCGATCTACATAGGTAGCTTTCCAACCCCTCCCCCTTTTGGATGCGCGCAAGGTTTTTAAAACTGTCATATGTAAATACAGTGGCCATGGTTTCGTCCTGCTTGCTACCCTGCAGAGCGTTGAATGGTAATCATCATGCACGGTGCGTTGACGTGACTAGGACAGCTCCCATGAATCATCGCGTCGTTTGCTTCGCCCGGCGTGTATTTGCGCCGAGTATCAGCAAGACGGCATCACAAATCACCTCACAGCTCCTTTATCACCTCTTGCACCGCCCTCGCCGCCATGCGTCTCCTCTGAGCTTCCGGCAGTCCCTCCCCCGCCTCCCTGACCGCCTGTAGTTTTCTCATCATGTTATCCATCGCGACGACCTCCTTGTCTTCCTCATACTCGCCTGCCTCCACATCACCCCCGTCTCCCTGAAGAAGGTCGCGTGAGGATGCAGTCCGTGGCAGATTTCCCGACGCAGAGGCAGACGTCTCGCCTGCGACGGCGCCGTCCTTGGCACCAGCCTCCCAGATGGCTCTCTTCAACCCTTCAAAATCCGCGGCATCGTAGCCGAAATCCAGCGTCTCTGCATCGAGATGCTCCTTCTCGTCCTGGAAGTCCCCGAATTCAGAGACGTCTTCTTCAGCGTCGTCTTGCGCCCAGTCATTGGACTCGAGGGCTTCTTTGACACGAGCGATGCCTGTTTTTCTACAAGGGAAGTTGGCTTGGTTTTTGTTTTTTTCCACAATTGCCCGTGGCAAAACCCGTCATGATCTCACATCTCACATAGATGATGACCCGAGGGGACGGGGGGGCGAAGAGGAAGAGAGATGAAAAAGTGTAAGATGAAGGAAAAGAGAACAAGGCCAAAACATACCGCCGAATGTATTCAACGCAGGCTGCGAAGCACCCAGCTGTACGAATTCCAAACCAGCTTCGGCGCACAACTCATCCCACTCTTCCGTATCGGCGTCCGAGGCCGTGTCTCCGACACCGATTGCCAGACGGACGCCGTCCCATTCCCATCCCCCAGGCCTTTGCTGACGACTTGGCCCATCTGGGCGATGGCCTCCCTGACGGGCTCTGCCGCCATGACCGCTGTAGACTGGGCAGGCGGCCCGGGCAGGGCAAAGATGAGGATGAGACCGCCCAGAACGGCAAGTACCTCGGCTGCCTCGTCGGAGAGGAAAGAAGCTGCCCACTCGGACGGCGAGGCCATGAGATCAAGCCATACCGGCACAGAAGCGGTATAGTATTGCGTTTTGAGAGGGAGCGTGTGTGTGGTTCCGGCGAGGGAGGCTGATGTCGGTTGGGGCGTCGAGCCCGTCAGGTCTACGGGACGTCAGATGTTGCTTGTCTATATGATATGAAGTGACGCGGGACCTTGGATGTTGTTTGTCTCGATGATATGAAGTGACGCGATATCACATGTGAACGTCCCGCCGTGCAAGTAACATGATGGCGAGAGGCACAGGAGGGAGAGAGAGGGGGAAGAGAAAACCCGCACCTTTGACAACCCTGCGTAGATGGTCGGCCTGGCCTTCAAGGCTGACGGCCAGTATTCTTCGCGGATTACCGACTTGCATTGCGGTGGCATTGCGTGCTTTGCCCGTTCGAACCAGACGGATGATGCAGGGTCCGAGATTGGTGTTGACAAGTCTACATAGATGGAAGGAGGGTGGGTGGGGGCGGGGCGCAAATATGGGCAGCCCAGTCCCACGTCTACCCTGCGTACTACGGAGTACGCCTACTACCTTTACTCCTAGTAATACAAGTGTATATATAACTCTTTACTATACCTTTACCAACTCCTTTGTAGAATAACTACAATAAGGCTATAATTACTCAGTAAGTAAGAATAGTTTTCTCCAGTCGGGGGCTCCCGGGTAGGTAAGCGCAGAAACACGGCGTAAACATGATCAGTTCGGCCGCACAACCGGCGAATGTAAGATACGAGCGCACCATTGTCTTATATTAATGTAATCATAATGGCATGTTCGTGGAGGAAAACAACAACATCTAGAATAGGAAACACAAGGTACCCGTCGAGACCAAGCCTTCCCATCTGCCATCAGTCTTTACTTCTGGCTACACCTCACCGACCTCGTCCCTTGCCCACAAGGAAAGTTTGTATTTCATGATTCTTCATCATAAATCTACTCCGACCAAAGACTCATCCATCCATCCATCAACAACTATCGCCCCCATCCAAAACTCCGATTCACAAGCCCCATGGCCTCCACCCCGTCCTGCACAATTCCCGCCATCCCCTCTCGCCGCTCGCCCTCGCCCTCCCCGTCCTCCTCGCCCTCTCCAGGTCCCCTGATCCAAGATGCCTCTCCTCCTCTCCAGCATGGCCTTCTGCACCGCCCCCGCCCACATGTTGTACCACTGCTCCTCACTCATGCAGACGTACCTCTTGCGCCCCGGCACGGCAGTCGGCTCGCTCATCCTCCACTCCGTCGTCACAGTCTCCCACCTCTTCGTCATGAAGAACAGGTACGGCCACGTCAAGACAAACAAGAGGGTGAATGTGAACATCATGACAATCCACTTGGTCAGTCGCCAGCGGTTGATGCGGCAGTCGTTGTACACGTGGACGTGGGAATGACGAACGGGGAAGTCAATCTTCACATGGCCTCTGTAGTTGGTGGCCCGCGCGAGACCTTCCAGTCTTCGGCGGAGCATGTCCCAGTCGTAGCCCTCGACGCGGCGCTCCATGGTGAAGCACTTGAGGCTGCATCGGGAGGCGCAGTATCGTCGGCACCACTCTCGGAGACCGGGGACGCCTTCCTCGGGGTGAGAGCCGCTGCCGCCGAAGCCGGGTGCCCTTGTGGCGAAGACGGTGCCGCGACGGACCTTTTCAAAGTTGCCTGCTGTGTCGAGGGTGCGCCAGGCTTGGGCGGAGCGAATGTCCGAGTACAGGAGGTGGGTGAGCTCGATTTCCATTTCAAAATCCGTCACTTGCTTCGTCTCGCGGTTCCTATCGTTGGCCCCCGACTTCTCGGTGTGCGTGCCGGCGATGCGCACAAAGGGTCGGGGAGGGACCATGGCCAGCTTGTCAATGTGGTTGGCCAGAAAGTCTGGATCGCGGTCCAGTCGCGGGTCGAGGAAGTAGGCGGTAGTCTCGTCGTGGCGGAACGGGTGGACGGTTTCGAAGCCGTCGTCCCGGTTCGGGGGCATGAGGGGATCGAACGGTCGAGCGTCATCATTGTTGAATTCCTCGTGGTCGGTGTACAGAGGAGGGAGGTCGTCGTCTGCGAGCTCGGCTGGGTCTTGGTCGAAATACCGGTGGGATGGAGGCGGGTGGTGGTCGCCGGGAAGTAGGACGACGACAGTGTTGAGGAGCGCGCTTCGGACGGGGCTGCGCTGGGCTTGCCCATGATGCCGGTTGTGGTTATGATGATGCGGAAAGGGAAGACAAAAAGACGGGGGGGCGTTGGGAATATCAGACTGGAAGATCCCCACTTCTCCAGTCCCGTCGTCGCACCAGTCATCACCAATCCCATATTACGCAGTGTGCTCAATACAAACTTTTTCAATTATTCCTGTACAATGAATTCTGCACTTGAATCAACAGCTCTGGTTGTGCTCCATGTAATATGTATGCATAGCATCCAAAAAGAAAACCTTCATCGCGCAAAACGATGCCGCAGAGTCCGTCTACGGCGCGCGCCTCCAATCAACCTCCTCGCTCTGCACCCAATGTCAATGTACTTTCTCCATTTATGCAATGTACCGGCTGTCCTTTTCTACTCCATGGTATGACTCCATGACTGTCCGGTCCGTTGCTATCTACGCATCACCGACGTCGACCAATTTGTCCTCATCCCACTTCTTCTTCGCCGCCTTGACAAGCAGATCAAGCTCACCACTCATCTCGCACATGCTGCGGAATTGTCCCTCCTCGTTGCTGATCAAGTCCCATGGGTGCCCGTACTGCTTCACTTCGCCGTGATCAAGAACCAACACCTTGTCGTAGTCCACAATCGTCTGAAGTCGATGCGCAATCGTGATGACGGTTCCCGTGAGCTCTCGGATAGTCTCCTGGATCTTAAAGTCCGTGTTGTAATCAATCGAAGCCGTCGCCTCGTCCATCACCAACACCGTGGGCTTCTTAAGCATCGCTCGCGCCAGGCACAGCAATTGTCGTTGACCCTGTGACAAGTTCGATCCCGATTCCGTCACTGCTGATGATAAGTCCAGGAAAATATTCTTGTTGGTCATGACAGATGACGCCGCCGAGTGAATGACGGCTTGCGAGCTTGACGTTGTGGACTTGGCCGCAGCCTCGTCTAATCCAATGAGCTGAACACGTCGGAGAGCTTCAAATACCTGCTCATCCGTGTACTGGTCAAAGGGGTCCAGGTTCGAGCGGATGGTGCCCCTGAACAATGTCGGATCCTGGGGCACTATCGTGATGTTCTCTCGCAAGTCGCGCAAGCCAATATCCCCAATGTTGACGCCGTCAATGACAATGCGGCCCTTCTCTGCTTCAAGGGCGCGGAAAATGGCCAATGCCAGCGAGCTCTTGCCTGCTCCAGTACGTCCAACGATGCCCACCTTCTCTCTGGCGTTGATCCTGAGGTTGATGCTCTTGAGGACGGGATCCAAGTCTTCGCGGTATCGCGTGCTGTAGTCGACGAATTCGACGTTGCCCTCGTCGGGCCATGATTCCGGCGGGCGATTCTTCTCCACAATGGGTGCGGCCTCTTGCTCGAGGTCCAGGTACTCCTTGACTCGTTCCATCGAGTTCATGTTTTGTTCATTCATACCGTACAGACGCACGAGCCATAGGACGTTCTCCGTGAAGTTCATGGCGTAGCTCAGGGAGATGCCCGCCGCACCAGCGTCAACCTTACCGAGGCTGAGGATGAGGAAGACTCCTGCGGAGAAGGACACCAGGTTACCCAGGAGGTCAGCCCGGAATGCAAGCCATCTGTTACATGCCCACAGGTAGATGTAGGGTCGACTCTGCGTATTCACTTTGGTCAAGTTGTCGCGAATAAATCGTCTCTCGTCGCCATAGGCTCTAATGGTAGTCATGCCGCTCAACGTCTCGCCAAATTGCTGGAAGAGCGGGCTGCGTTGGACGGACTCGAGTCGCTTGAGATCACGAGACGCTCGCAGGTAGAATGCAGCCACGAAATAGAAGATGCAACCGATGAAGGCGGCGGCGATCAAGAAACCAGGCGTGATGGCTGCTATCAGCACAACCGTTACCACAAGAGACAAGGCGCAAGACATGACACCGATGGCAGTAGCAGCGATTTCCTGGTCGACGGCCTCGAGATCCTTGCTGAAACGGTTCATCAACTGGCCCAGAGGCGTCACATCGAAGAACCTGAACTTGGCTCGGGTCACAGCAGCCATGAGTCTATCGTGCAGCTTCCTCGACGCGGTCAGAGAGCCGTAAAGATCCATACGTCACGCACAAACGCTGCAAAGGAGCCCAGGATGCCAATAACGGCCAGGCCAGACAGGTAGTATGCTACATTGACCTGGGGGCTGCCAAGGTGGAAAACGGCGCTTGGCCATTGATCTTGGACGTCATGGGCCCGGCAGACACACTGCCGCCAAGACGAGCGACCGAAGCCCAGGATCCCTTGGAGAAGGCTTTGGAGCCATATGATTGAGACAGCGGTCCATATGCGACGACAGCTTCTACCTCGGCATACTGGTTTGCCCACTGTCGGACCCAAACGTTGGTCGCGACGGTGGCGAGTTGCTGAAGGTTGAAGACAACGATGGCCAAAACCCAAAACCACCATGGTCCCATGGCTTGCATGTAGACCTTCATCACTGGCCACTTCACGGCACCAGTAGCCTTGCCTTCGCCCATGGCATCAGTCTGCGGCTTCTTGGGCTTGGTTCTCATAGGAGCCGTGCTGCCTATCTGGGAGTCGCCATTGCTGTCGACCATGGTTTCACCGTCACCAACACTCGAGGGAACAGGGGAATGGACGTGGGAAGGGGCGCGGGAACCTGACGCAGATGCGGGCCGCGATTTCTGGATTTCCTCGCCCAGGAGGCCGGATGCAACAACAGTTTGGGCAGAGCCCTGAGATGCGACTCGCCCATTGTCGAGGAAGACAACATAGTCGGCAGAAGGGATGCACAGAGTGACATTATGCGTCACGAGAATGCATGTTCGGTTGTCCATCAGGGGCCGCGGATGCAGTTGGTGAAGATCCATTGGGCTGTGTGGGAGTCAACAGCGCTCAAGCAATCATCCATGAGGATATGAGCCGAGTTCGAGTACAGTGCGCGCGCCAGTGAGATTCGCTGCTTCTGTCCACCAGAGAGCGTAATACCTTTCTCTCCAACCAAGGTTTCGTCACCATGGTCCAGAATCTCGAGATCACGTTCCAGTGCACAAGCTACAATGACGTCCCTATACCGTTGTGGGTCATACGGAGCGGAGAACAGAATATTGTCCCGAATATTTGCGTTGACGAGCCATGCAGATTGGGCAACGTAGGCTATGGTGTCGGCCAGTCCAGTCTCGGCATCGGTCCTGACCTCTTCACGACTGCGACCACCTGGGCAGTACACCTTGCCATCCACAAGCGTCATCTCACCGAGAAGACCCATGAGCATCGACGATTTGCCGCTTCCGGTGCTTCCTGCGATGATGTTGAGTTTTCCAATTTGGAAGTCGACATTCAGATTCATGAGTCGGAATGCCCTGGATCCGTCTTGGGCCACGGTGTCTTTACCGCCCCAGGTCAGAGTAGCATTCTTGAAGCCAATGTGCTTCACGCCGTCTTCGTCAACATTATCCTGGCCAAGTTGCTCATATTTTTCGGTTTCAGCTTCGCCGAGGAAATCTTCCACGCGGTCAATGGAGACCTTGGCTTCCTGGACGTGGGCAAACATGTCACCCAGCTGATCGAGCGGGACTCGGAGGAGCATGAAGAGCGAAATGGCCGTGAATGCGATGGAGGGGTACAGTGGTTTCTTCTCGATAAGCGTGTAGACAAGGAAGGAGAAAAAGGTGATGAGCACCGGCACCGAGTTCCAGATGGCAACGGCGAAAGCCCAGAGGGTGAATCGTGATCGTAGAGCCCTGAGCTCAGCCTCTCGCTTCTCATCGATAGCGCGGCCGAAACGCTCTTCCCAAGCAAAGTATTTGATGATTCGTATGTTTTGCAGCACTTCGTTCGTGACATTGATTCGCTTATCGGTGGCAGCCATGATATTCTTCGACGTCACGTTGAAACCCTTTGCGAGGAAGTAGTTGACAGGAAGGAGGAAGACCATGACGATGAGTCCAGGAATGGCGCTGAGTCCCATGACCTGCCAGAGCAGAATGACCGACACGACGAGCTGAGTGGGTGCTGCTGCGACCAAGAAGTGCAGATAGGCGGTGATCTCGGCAATCTTGAAACTATCGACAGACATGAGGTTGATAATGGTTCCCAAGTTGGCTTGGTCATCATCGACTGGCAGTTTTGGGTCAACGCTATTCGCCGACTCGGCATCGCTGGAAGATGCATTCTGGTTCTTGCTGCGTTTCTTGAGGCCTAGAGCACCTTTGACCTTGGAAATCGTACCATCATTGGCGGAATCGTTGTCCTTCTTGGACTTGCCCGATGCATCGCCCAAAAGCACCTTGTCTTTGCCGGCCGCGGCCTTGCGACGGAGGGCCTTGGCATAGATGTCGCCGATAATGATGGCACGAACTCTGATGCAAATTCTGCGACCAGTCCAGAGGGCCATGCCGTCGGCGTAAGATCGTATCATGTCCAAGATGGGAAGACCAATAACATACAGCCACAGGACATTGATTGGCGCCCGGTCAGGCTCCTCAACGTACTGAAGAATGGCTTTCAATAGTAGTGTGGGCGCAAAGGTAAAAATACCAGAGACGACGGCCATGAAGCACTGGAAAAACAACATCCCCTTGAAATACTTGAGCATGTGCCACGCCAAAGCACCAGTCCTCTTCATTTGGCGATAATCTGCAACGACGGTAGCAGCCTTGTCCTTTGGTAAGAGGTTCCAAACATCCTCTATTTCCATGGATTTTTCCAGCCCTTGTAGACAATGTCATCGACCCAAGAGAATGTGGCCAAAGAGAACAGACTGGCCAGCGGTTCGCGGGACGGCTCGATGCCATCTTCCCATTCCATCAATACGGTCTTGTTGCCTTTTCTCGTAGTTGCTGCGAGGCCGAACAGTAAAGTGATTAAACCGAATTCGATGCATATAAGCGTCTGGACCAGCTGCGAGCTAGGGTTGATGATGACTGAGCGGAAAATAAAGATGTTGAAGAGCCAGTTCGTAGAGTATATGGTGGCAGTGTGATTCCATAAATATGGAATCCGCCATTTTGTGCCACCTAAAGTCAACCTAAGTGAAGCCAGAATTAAGGCGTAGATCCAAGTGACAAGACCGACTGCAGCTGCAAGGCGGCCAGCTGGACCGTAAGCTCCTTTAATCAAGGCAATCACACTGATGACAGCCAAGCCAACAATAGCTAGCACTTCGACGGCTTGGGATATGCGCTGGCCGTGAGGTGTGTCAGCCTCCACTACGGAACCCCTGCTGATGGTTTTGGCAAGAGCCAGCCGTCCTCCGTTAATCTCGAGGCCCAAATCGCCGTCGCTATCGTCCTCATTATCCCGGGGAAGGTAAGTATGGTCAGTCGTGATGGGTTTGTAGCCTTTTGATTTCCTGGAGGAAAGTAGGCGAGTAGTGTTGAGCCAAGCAAGGCGCAAGAAAGACACCACAATCACGACCAATGGGAACAAGACTTTAAGGTAGCTATATGTCGAGGGCGACCATATCAGTCAGTTTCTTGTCTCTATGATTTGAAAGAACAATATATTCATGGGAGCCGGAGACTTTCCGTTACACATACTCTTGCTGGAAGCACAGTGTGAGGTCATCGACTCGCCATATCGGCCGGGAACATTGTGCGAAGCCCATGGTAATCTGGGCAAAGCGTCGTAGTCGTTTGTCGCTGGTGGCGAGTTCGGCTCGCGCTTGAATGCGATCTCTCTCACACACACACGCACCTACGCCTGCTTGTCGGCCGTGCAGCGGTGGTGGTGGACGTGTTGGTAATCGTCGCTGGCGTGTGTTTGGTTTCGCGACCTGGATTCTGGAAGATGAATGGTCTAGCCTGCAAACAAGCGGCTCAAATAGCCGCAGGAATTGTTTTGAAGACTGGGTACTCCGTAGGTAGCCAGAGGACCGCCACCGCGGAAGGGGCGTGCGTGGGGGTGATGGAGTGTCCAGCCGTCAAGGTGTGTCTCTCTTTTATTTAATTTGTCTGGTGGGAAACAAGAACCAGAAGAATCCAAGACAACAACGCACGGGGAGTCTCGATGGAGATCTCGATGGAGATGAATGTCGGCCGGCCCGCTCAATCCGCCCACGAGTCCCCAGCTGTTTTTGTATGTAATCCGTACATACGCCTTCTTCCTGGCTCGGCTGTACTCCGTAGCTGTCCGACGATTACGGTAGGAAGCCGGAAACACTGAGCAGATCTCCTGTCGAGATGCAATCGAAATGGAAGAAGGGAAAGGAAGAAGAAGGGAAAGGTGGGGACGAAATATGATGAGGACAGACCAATAATGGACAGGGAATGGCAGGATGAACATCGGGTCGCTCACTACATAAGACGGGGATGACTCAAAGAAAATCCCAAAAGCAGGTGGCAGCGAGGCATGGTGGCATGGACCCTGTGGGTGGAGACGGCGGCGGATCGTCTGCCAGTTCTAGCACGGAGTAATCCGTACGGATTATGTACGGATTATGTATGGATTATATACGGATTATATACGGAGTACTGATTGATGATGACCCGCACGAAAGAGAAAGAGCCATCGCTGGTGGTTGCCGCTCAAGCTGGAGTCGGTTGAGGCGTTCACAACTCGCCCCCTGCCCCATTGTCGTCATGGGAGCACTCAAGGTTGCCGTTCATATGTACATGCATATTTACGCAGTACTCTTCAATATTTTACTCTTCACATGAGGGTCTTCACATGAGGGGAGCGCCAGTTCCACTACGATGCTTGCGGAATGCTAGCCAAAGAGTACATCGAGGGCATCGTGGACGTTGCCCTTGACAATAACGGTAGAGAAAAAAAGGGAAACCGGGGTGCTCCACCACCGTGCGAAGCAAAGACGTTGTCTTCCAATACCGAGTATACCAGGGCAGAGCAATTCAGCGACCCCGACCGACATGCAATTCAATTAATCGTAATCCTCTTGAAGCAATGCATTCCCTTAAAATACGTTGGACTGGCGTTCTCATTGAAAAGACTTTGCGGGCCACCTTGGAATGTGCTTTGAAACATGTTCGCGAGGCCGCGCGCAGCATAGCCGACCGGAGAACAGCAGGAATCAGACGAACTTGTACAAATAATTCATCTGGACTGTGTTTGCTACTCTGGACCTAGGGACCCGAGGGTGCCACTTTGGATTTACAAGCCATGAGCTAATCCGGACGTAATTATCACCAGGACAGAAGCGGTCCTTCCAGGACGAGCGTTAGCTTGTGTCGGCTTGGAATTCCATTTGCCTTGGTTTGAAATGAATTTGGTGCTTTGTGGTAGCTCGTGCAATGATTCCTGCTCATCTTCAGACAGGTGTCACCTCTCTCCTTCATCAATTTACACACGCGCCTTACGACTGGACACGACTGGACCAGGATGTCATTACTTCATGCTGCATTGAACAGCCTAGCATTGTGTCTAGATGTTAAATGACAAGCCCGTTTCTCTGCCCTTCACAAGATTCCATGTCCAAATTTCATGTGCGAAAGAGAATTTCATTCTTCACATTCCAGACTCCGCCACCCCATATCGCTTGTGATTTGGCAGTAGGAAAACTAGAAACCAAATGGCAAAATATGAATAAATGCCTTTTTGTATTGATGACCCCCACCCCCACCCCCAAATCCCTGCACCCACCCTTGTCATTTTCGAGACAGGATGCTTGTTGTACACAATGACCCTCTCTTTCCTTATTACATCAGGCATAGATAAGCTGTGATTACAATGGCTTAGAGAGGGCATTTTTTTGGCTAAGAACCTCGGTTCTACGCAAGTTGCCATTGGCTTATCCCATGATCATGCCTTTCATGCCAGCCAAGTCGCCCTCCTTGGCGGCGATTTCGAAGTAACCGTAGATGATGCTGTAAAAAAAAATTGTTGGTCAATGCCACGGTGTCACCACGAGACGTGTTCAAAGTTTAGGTATACTTACGTGACGGCAAGAAGAGTACCAGTGCCGGAGCCAAGAGCGCCCATGAGGTCGCTGGCAACAGAGAGGGCACCAATGCAGGCACCACCGAAAGCGGCGGCGGTGGGAATAATGCGCTTGAGCTCCTTGTACATGCTCTGATCACGGTGACCGGCCATGACGAGACCCTGGTCCTTGAGCTGCTTGGCGACATCACGAGGGCTGGAGCCAGAGACCTCAATCCACGTCTTGGAGAAGAGAGCACAGGCACCGAGCATGTAGATGATGTAGACGGCGGTGTGAATGGGGTCGAGAAGAGCATCTTTGAAGTTCAGAGGGGAGACATGTAGTAGGCAATTCCAGAAATAGCATGCAACTGAGAAGAGCCATCCTTGGCCTCCCAGACACCAAAAGACGAACCAGCAGGTTCTCGGAAAAGCGAGAGTACAGCATCTGGCTGATAAGGAAGACATTGGAGGACAGAGCAGACTGCAGCATGATGGGCATGTTGGAGGTGTAGAACAGACGGACGGGGTAAGAACCACGGGCACCTCGCTGGCAGGAAGACTTGACAGGGATCTCGACGCGGAAACCCTGAAGGTAGATTACGGCGACGAAAACCAGGATGGTAGCCAAGAGGTTCATGATGTTGGGAAGGTTCTGTCTGTAAAAAGCCTCCTGGAGAGCACGCTGCTTGTTGGGCCAGGTCATCAGGAGATGGAAGAGGGCAATGACAGCACCCTCGAACTCGGGGCCGCGACCAGTGTTGATGGTGGTGGGAGAGAAAGCCTTCCACATGATGGACTCGCAGATGTTGGTGGCAATGAACAGTGAGATACCACTACCAAGACCATAGCCCTTCTGGAGAAGCTCATCAAGCAATATCACAATCATACCGGCAACAACGAGCTGGAGGATCAAGAGGAAGACGATACCAGCGCCGAGGTCGGAAGGAGGACCGTAGAGACCAGTGAAGACGTAGACGGTAGCGGTGCCAGCGGACAGAATGAAAGCGAAGAGCTTCTGGGCTGTCTGATACAGCTCGCGGTCGGACTTGAGGTCGAGGTTGACATCAATCATATGGGTTCCGGCAAGGAGCTGGAAGACCATGCCGGAGGAGATGATTGGGGTGATGCCCAATTCCATCAACGTTCCTCTGTTACTCGCCATCACCATTCGCAGCCAGTATAGCGGATCGGAGTTGTCTGATGAGACGATGCCGTAGAGGGGCATCTGACTCATGATCAAGAAGATGAGCAGCGTCAGGGCAGTCCACATCATCTTCTGGTTGAAGGGGATCTTGGTCTCCGGTTGCTGAACCTCAGGGAGGAACGGCACGAACGGCTTGACCAAGTCAAGAAATCGGACTGTAGAAGCATCACTTCATGTTAGCACCAGGTTCTCGCAGGTCAATTGCGCATCAATTGACGATGGTCGAGGCGGTGGCCTTGGCTGAAGCCCGTTCGTTCCCATAGCTTCGCTGTGCGTGCCGTTGGGTTTCGGCGCGTGGGGAGTTCTCCCAGAGGCATGCAAAAGGTAGGTAGCTTGGGGTCCAGCAAGAAAGACAGATTTACTTACGGGAACTCATCGTAATGGTTAAAACGGCGACGAATTGACGAAGAAGAGAAAACCGAAAAGAACGAAACTAATTCATCCAAGGAGAGGAAGAAGAGAGAGGAAGGCCAAACGAGCTAGCGATGCAAGGAGGAGGTTCATCGACGGGCAAAATGCACATAGAAAGGGAGGTGGGCGATCTGGCTTCAAGCCCCAAGCCCCGAGTCCCCCAAAGTGTACGTACATGTGTCCAAGTCCAAAATTGCTGGGGGCGCACGTGACCAAACTCCACAGGTGCACTCCCATTCACTTGCCTAGAAGGAGTCTAGAGCGGGGGAGCTTCGGTCCAATGCGGCTGTTGGATTTGTCTACAGACTCGTACATGTACATAGGAACCTGATGAGAGCTCTCGACGTCGAAGTACCGAGACGAGTCGCTCGCTCACCCATTAACGCAGGGCAACTATATGAAATTGCATAGCTATTTCACCTGCCTTGTTACATACTGCTTGCAGTGGAGCCTAGAATCTCCATGCGCAAATGCTCAACCGCCTGCGGCACATATTCTGTCGCAATGTTTCCACCATGGCAGGCAATGGAATTCCCGCGGAGCCGTTGCTAGTCGTGCTAGGTTCAACCGGCACAGGCAAATCAGATGTGAGTGAGCAACTTCTTGACACAGAAACACACAAGCTCATCGTAATATCTCTCAGCATATGTGCATAACCTCTTAAAACTAACTCTTCAATGTGTTCAACAGCTAGCCGTAGAGCTCGCGACAAGATTCAAAGGAGAAATCGTCAACTCAGATGCCATGCAACTCTACAATGGCCTCCCCACCATCACTAATAAAATGACATCTACGGAGCAAAAAGGCATTCCGCACCACTTGCTCGATCACATTCCCCTCCAGGACCCCCTGGGACGTAGATGATTACAGGCGCGAAGCTACCAAGGTCATTGCTGAGATTCGCGCCAGGGGCAACCTGCCCATTCTTGTTGGCGGTACACAGTACTACATTGACCCGTTACTTTTCACGGACGTGATTCTAGATGAAGTTCACCAGATGGCGGACTCATCCAAGACTTTCCCCATCCTTGAACAACCGACAGAGGTGTTGCTCGAAGAGCTTCGCAAGCACGACCCCGTCATGGCAGAACGTTGGCACCCCAACGATAGGCGCAAAATCTCCCGCTCGCTCGAAATATACCTACACACTGGTAAACCGGCGTCGCAGTTCTACGCGGAGCAAGAAGCGCGCAAAGCCGCCGCGGCAAAGGGCGAAGCGGTCACAAGACCGTGGGAGAAGCTTCTGTTCTGGGTATACTCTGAGAAGGAGGCTCTACGAGAGCGCCTGGACAAGCGTGTTGACAGTATGCGCAACGCAGGCCTACTGGATGAAGTGCGCGATTTATATTCATTTAAGAAGGAGATGAGTAAGAGAGGTGCAGCCCCGGATGCCACAAAGGAATCTTTCAGTCGATCGGATATAAGCAATTTGAGCCGTACCTGGAGGCTGTCGAGGCTGGAAAAGATGCGCAAGAAGTTGAAAAGCTGAACTTGTCAGGACTGGAGGATATGAAGGCTGCGACGAGGCGTTACGCAAATTACCAGACGAAATGGATCCGTTTGAAGCAGATGCGTCGCCTGCAGGCCCAAGGTGAAGAAGCAGTCCAGAGTTTATACGTCATGGATAGTACAGACGTGTCCAAGTTTCAGGAGAACGTAGTTGAGCCAGCCGCTCTGCTGACGGAGAAGTTTCTCAAGGGAGAGCCGCGGCCTGCAGCAGTGGAGATATCCGAACTGGCGAGAGAGGTGCTCACCACTGCTATTGAGCCACCGCCCAAAGAGACTCCTATAAAGAGGACTTGCGAGCTGTGCCAAACGGTGCTGGTCACGGAACAGGCGTGGCAGAGACACGTCAAGGGCACTGGGCATCGGCGGGTGCTGAGGAAGAAGCAAAAGTTGGCACTCGTCGCTGCGAATGAGACATCGAGCACAACAGGAAGAAGAGACGGAGAGGATGAATTGAGCAAAGCGGATGGATCAAGGGCGTCTAGCCCAGACATAGGATTCATCTTTTCAAGCTGATACTTCTACGTCAGAGCACTTGACTGGCAAGTGTATTTGCCGGGGTAAATTCCATCTGAATTCACGTCATCGTGGTCGCCTGCCGCAGTTGGCGAATGACTCCGTAAGCATATGTAACAACCACTTCACAGACGACAATCTCGCCCTGAATCTTTTCAGGGACCAGGAAGGATATCAGCCAGCGTCTGAGTTCGTTGGCAGATGGTTCTCGGAAAGGGAAAGTGGAAAGAAAGAATGTCTATCGCGGCAAGACTCATTGATCACGCGGACAAGATATTTTGACAGCCATCGAACACGACGAGAGCAAACGGGGTCTTCCCAGCTGTGCTCCCTCCCCCAGGTCGAGTCATCGCCGCTATGGCTTCACGATGATGGACCAGAGCCAAGCGAATCACGACGGACCACATCCCGTATTACATGCCCAGCATCCACAACCTCAATGTTGCGCACCCCTGTCGGAGTAACCTGTCGGAGCAAATGGCACCAGAACCTATCATATGTGACTTGTTCGACGCTGAAGAAGTGGACTTTTGCCATGTGGACTTTGCCATGTGGATCTTCATAAGCAACTCCGCCGGGTTGCTCTCGTTCCGCTGTGCAAGACTGATGGAGCACAAATCATTTCTATCATGTACATGTATGCGCACGTCACGGGAACAGAGGGCCGAATCCTCGGGTGCACAAGTTGGCTGCCTCGAATGCCTTGATCCGAATGCCTGGCAGCCGTTTTCGAGCTGCAATGTGCGATGACATGGCAGGAGCGCATCAACGCTAGTACATGTAGAGACGATGCATGGATCGGCGGAGTAAAGTAAGACATGTACGGAGCAAGCGGAAGAAACTGAGATGTACATGTCTGGCGGCAAGCCTTTGTTCTGAAGCTGAAGCAGTACTCCGTAGTCCGTATCTTCAACTCATCGATGCATCCCCTTGGCCCCGCCCCGCCCTCCACCTCCTCCATTTCCACTTGCGGGTTCTTTTCTCCCCAACGCCGACCAATTTGTCAGAACGACGCAGCTCGGGCTACCAGACCGGGACTGACACACAGGCACCGAACTTTTACACCCATGCTTGCTTTTGCTTTTGCTTTTTCGAGTGGCGTTCGTTTGTTGTGGAAGAGGTCCCGATAGATGTCTTGTGCAAATCGGCGGGACATACCGAGTACGGACTACGGAGTACGTCCATGGCCTTGCGCCATTTGCCTTCCATATCTCAGCCAGGCAACCTTTTCCTTTTTCTTGACCCTGATTCCAGGGACATGCCCGAGTGAAGAGGCAGAGGAACCCCTCCTCACGAAACGGAGAAGTCTACAACAAATCCCACCACCAGGCTCTATTATTAGCGCCGGCGTCGCACCTTATTTTCGTCTCGTCAACGACACCATCCAGACTGCTTCACTTCTCGTCCGCTTTTTCTTGTTTTCCCCAATATCAATATACCCTTGCCATTACTGTAGAGCGCCCCGACACCATTACTGTGCTCTAAAGGAGGGAGCAGACGGCAGGTTTCCCTTGTTCGTGCGACGTCGACATTCCCTTCGCGACTTTCTTTGCACAAACGAGCTCTGTCTGGCATGTGAGACATTCGCAAGCCAGACATGTCCACATCCGTGTCTCCCGCAGCGCCGCATAGGCAGTCGAGAATTCTAGCTTGCGTTCTCTGCCAGCATCGCAAAATCAAATGCGATCGCAACTCGCCCTGCTCCAACTGTATAAAGGTATGTCATTTTCAAGCCCACGATGTGGTGGGTTTGGTGTTCGCCGCCGCAACATCAAACTCATCCCCCACCTTTGTGCCTGGTCCCGCTTTCTGGAGGCCTGGGCAACAACAACCTCGATGAGCAGAACTGTGTAGAAGAGGCAGAAGAGGCAGGAGAGGCAGAAGACGCAGAAGACGCAGAAGGCGCAGAAGACGCAGAAGACGCAGAAGAGCTCATGACTCCCGCGCCTTAGGCAAACGTCACTTGTGTTCCCAGTACACCGGCTCCTGCCAGAAACGACGACGACCCAACCAAGATCTCCAGGAACGTCTGGCACGATGTGAAGAGCTGCTCAAGCAGTACGCCGACGGTTCGGCCCCCGGCCAGCAACAGTCCGCCTCCCAGACCACAACGCCTTGCATTAGCGAGACTCTCATGTCCGATCGATCGGACTCCGCTCCTCCTACGGGTGACAAGTCGAACAACTTCAAGCCTGCATGCCGAATGGTCAATGATGATGGCAGTGTTCGCTTCATGGACAGCTATATCTGGGCTGCGGTCTACGAGGAGGTGAGTCCGCGACACAGGCGTTGGTTGGCGTTGGTTGGCGTGGCATCCTTCTGCAGGCTGAGAGGATACATTACGATGCTCATGTCGCCAGGATGTTGCACGAGGAGACTTTGCGCGGTTCATCAAATTGCTGACAATTGCTAATTCAAGGGTGTAGTTGCAAGCAATGAGAGATATTGTTGAGACTGAAGACCCGGAGGACTCGAGCATTCTGGGATCCGAGGAGCCGACCCCGGAGAATAATTCTGATTTGTTTTCCCAGGCGATCTCTCGACTGCCAACATCGAGGATCTCGTCCCAGAACCCATACATGCATTCAAGCTGTGGCAGTTGTTCTTGGACCGGGTCAACCCCTTGTTCAAAGTGGTTCATGTCCCTACCATACAGCCCGTGGTCTTGGAAGGCGCCATCAGCATGTCATCGCTGCCACATCACCAACAGGCGTTGATATTCTCAATCTATACCACAGCGGCGCTGTCCCTGAGCGAGTCTGAATCCATCCAGGTGCTGGGCATGTCGAGGGAAGCGGCGGTTCAGAGATTCTTGTCCGGTACCAAGGTGGCTTTGATACGATTCAACTTTTTGAAGAATTACAACATGACTGCTTTGCAAGCACTAATTCACTTCATAGTACGTTCTGTTCTTTTTCTCTTATTCCATCATTTATGCGGCATGCTGACTGTATGAGTATGACAGCACTCCCTGCAAGGCCGGTACGATCGTCATGCGGCCTGGATTCTCACCGGCACGATTGTGCGTATTGCCCAAAAATGGGATACCACCGCGATGGCGAAATCCTTGGCTTGGACATGTATGAGACGGAAATGCGTCGTAGATTATGGTGGCAAATCATCATTCAAGACTCCAAGTATGCCATGCTCTCTGGTCTGAGCCAGTCACTTCAACCGCTCCATTGGGATACCAAAATGCCTTCCAATATCAACGACGCAGATATCTTCCCAGGATCAACTGAAAAAGTGCAGGCTCGAGATGGTCCAACAGAAATGGCCTTTGTCCTTATCATGAACGAGATCTACAAGTTCAAGGTGCTGTCAGATGAGAAAAACAACGGTCCAGCATTTGAAGCTGCACTTTTAGGACACGATCTCGGGCCAGACAAGGAGGCGTCCGATGTCATGGTCAACCAATGTCGTGAGCACTTCCAGGAGCTTAAAGACAGACTCGTGGAACTGGAACAGAACTACGTCGACGTCAATTCAGGCAACGTGCACAAAGCTGCCAAGTGCATCCGGCAGATTTTCATGGGAAGAATCGGCGAAATGATGGTGCCGCTCCATCTACAACCCGAGTATGGAACGGAAATTTTTGGCCCCAAGGACAATCTGTTCAAGACTTTCATACTCGGCAGCGAACAGCGATTAGATCAGTACGAATCCATGGGCGAATGCGGATTTCTATGGTTCGTCAAGTCATACTTCCAACTCGACGTCTTCGCTGTTATGACGGGCCAGCTCTGTCAACGACCTACAGGCAGCCTTGCGGACCGCGGCTGGGCCATGGTGGAACGAATCTATGGGTATCACGAAGAACTGTTTGACATGACATCCAAGCAGTATTCGATACAGGGCCACATCACACTCAAAGCCTGGAGAGCACGAGAGAAGTATTTCGTGCAAAACAGCCGACACTTGGACACGCCACCATACATCCGGCGTCTCCGAGAGCTTCTACCAGCTGTAGATTCCCGTTCCTCCATGCCCTCTACCGGCGCAACTCCCCGGCATTCAATCCAAACGATGCGCAAAGACAAGCCGCTGCTTTGTTCCCGCCAAATATGCCTCATCATAATCTCATGCAGCAACACCAGCAGCAACATGCGCATCCACAGCAACAAATTCCACAAGGCGGGGCATGCGTCCATTCCTGGGAGCATTTCTCGACATGCCCGACATGAACTGGGACGTGTTGGGTGACGTGATGAATCCTCAAGATCAATTATCCATGGGCATGTTTGGATACGGCGGGATTCCGGCCGCCAACACTGGCGCTATGGGTAACAACAACATGAACAATGGGCAGTTCTAACGGAGATGGGAATCGCAAACCTGATGACAAGAGTGACTGACATGAATGCCTGCGAGCACAGCGTTGTACCTTATCTCCACTGGACTGTCGTTATAATGTCGACGTTATGTGTTGGGATTTTTTTCTTTGTTTTGAAAACCTTTGTGACAAGAGAAAGTTACACAGTGGAGATGCACAAAAAAAACTCCTTGTCTTCTTCATTGACGTCTTGAGGTTGGCGCGAGATGCTTCCGCCTCGACAACATGTATTAGTACCGCGGCGACATGACATAAAACTCTACTTTCGGTGCCAAGAATCGTGGATACGGTCATTGATGGTATAGATGGAGTATTTGAGCAATCGATAAAAATCACTTCTCGGAGATGCGTACGCAGACAGGTGCAGGTGCCTGGGTGACCTTCGGGGTGTGTGATCCACGAGAACTCCGCGAACCTATCGTGACCATGATAATTTTGTTCACCAATCTTCAGTCCACCAGTCCTCGGCTGAAAACACTCCGCAGAATGATTCACAAGCAAAGTCTCACACAAACTAGAAACACATGCAGAAGAATGTAGATCTCAAAATGAAACGGCTTCGGGACCGACCACCCGAAGCCGAGATTAACGACGGACCGATTTCTTCTCCGAAAGCCCCTGGGTCCAAAAGACCCTGTCGCATCGCTGTCCCCATCACACAAACTGAATCGTGTTTTATCCAAACAGCGCCGCGACGAGCCATTCGTGACTATCTGGAGAAGAGGAAAGGGAGGGGAAAGAAATCGGGAGAAAGCTTTCTCGTGGGGATAATAGTCCGATGGAGCCGGCACGTGATTTGGGCAAAGGTAGCCAGCCATATAGGCGAATCAAGTCACGTGCTATCGGAGCTGAGAAATTGAGCCCCGCTGGTTGGTGCGCTGGACCGAGGAACCGACCGGTTTGCACTTTCCCGTTTCCCGAGGACCTACCTGTGTGTGGGCCGTGATCTTGGAAACCTGCAACTTGGTCAACTTGGTATCATCGTCCATACGAATCTACACTGCGAAAAAAATGATTGCTCAGCGGGTTGACTTGGCTGCTCTACGCAGAGGTACGTGATTTGCCCTTTGCGCAGATTATGTTTTTCCCCTCCCGATGGCTTGTCGCGTCGGGGATGGCGGTCGCGGACGATGAGGGGGCGAGAACGCGGGATGCTGACGAAGTGTATGTAGGCGCGAGGCCTCTCGCGTTCTACCAATTGCCCAAGGTGGCCATCGCAACTGGCGTAATTCAGGCTCGGTAAGAAAAAAAAAAAAAAAGCAAAGGAACTGTTCTCCTTCGAGTTTTCCCCCTTCCCTGACCATGATAAACATCTACACCTACATCTTAACGATGACATTACGACAAATCGTTCCCATTACAAAGAAGCTCTGCTAACGTTGCCCGCCCACGTGGAAATCAAGCCCCGTCGCCACCGCCAAGGTCTCCCAGGAAGACGGCCACCAGATCCTCGTGAACCAGCGTCTTCGGCGGCCCATCTCCCCCATCTCGGCATCTACAAGATCGAACAGACTTGGCTCGGACACTCGGCCTGGACCCGCATCACGGGTGCACCCTCTCCGGTGCCGCGTATGCCTACTTCACCGCTTACCTGGTTGCGCCCCTTCTGGGCTGGCACCTCGAGTCGGCCTCGTTGGTCTCGGCGTTTGCCACCCTCCCGTTCGCCGTCAAGGGCGGCGTCAAGTTCGCGCTGGGCTTCCCTTTGCGTACCACTTTATCAACGGCCTGCGACACCTGTGGTTCGACATGGGCAAGGGCTTTTCCAAGTCCTCTATTAAGAAGGGCGAGATGGCGCTTTGGACGTCGAGTATCCTGAGTGGATTGTACTTGGCTTTTGGTCTGTGAGAAACGAGATTACGAGAAGAGGATTTGGGTGTAAAACTAGGAAGGGGTGGTGTACACGGGAACATGGACTGGCCGGCAGTTTGGAGGACCCGCGTATCGCGTATGATGAAGTACAAAGCGTGTGGTCCAGGGGGAGAGACGAAACTCACGTGTAAGTGCTGAAAACAAATGGACATGTGTGGTAGACCTAGTAGCTTAGCGGTCAAGCTGTCTTGTTTTTCACATGAATTGAAATTCCCCTTGTCCCCAACACTAGTCTGTTCATCTACCTAGGTTTCGAAAATGCAGTGCCAACCAAGTATGGTATAAGCTCCCGTGGTGAAAAAAATATAATGATAGCTCATGAATTTGATATCGCTCCCCAGAAAAAAAAGAAGAAGAAGAAGAAGAAACGCCAATTCGCCAGACTTTGTTAAACAAACACATCGCCTTTTCATCCATGCTCATTCCAGCAACCGAGCGTCCAGTACCGTCCTGATGAGAGCGCGATTCCCCGACGATGCAATCTTTTGCCCAACAATCGGCCCAATAAACTCATTCAGCTCGGACGATTCCTCTCCGCCGACACCCCGTTCACCCCATTTGAAACATGCAGTCCGGTATTCTGGCCCAACGATGCCACAGCCTGCACTAATCCCTGCACGAGCATCTCGTACTCGATACTGCCTTCCGACTTCTCTTTCAGGGGCTGCAGGATAGCCGAGTCAAACGTCTTGAGGTTACGCAGGACAAGCACACGAATGGCCTCGGGCCCGCCGGCTTCCAGCAGGCCGAAGATGGCTCCGTACAGCACCGCGGGCGGCTTGGTAGGATCGAGAAAGTATTTCAGACACGTTCGCGTGAGCTTTGGTCGCAGTAGGGTGTTCGACGCCGAGTATTTCCGTGCCATTCTGCCGACCAGCGACGCAGCTAGCTGTCTCAGCTCGTACTGGTCCCTCATGGCGTCCACGCCATCGTCTGCACCAAGATTGCGCGCCATGAGGCACGTCAGGGCTGGAGCGGACAAGGAACTGGCGTATGGATCCAGGAAGAGGCTCTTGTTCTCTACGAGCGCGTTCGTCAGCTCCATCATCTGCTTGAGGGTAAACGTATCGTCGAGGTGGTGCGTGACGCGGTCCATGATGAAGTTGATAAAGTAGGGCACCAGCTGGTGCAGGCCTGGGTCGTCGCGCACCGAACCCAGCGCTGCTTGGCGCAGTCTCACGACCTCTTCGTCCGGGTTGTCGTCCAGGACGGCGGCTTGGATCTTGTCAAAGTACAGAATGAGCTCTTTGCTGACAATGTGTTTGACCGAGGGCTTGACGGCGACGTTGTCGTTGCCCGCGAGCGCCGCGAGCGCAGGGTTGGCGCCAGGACCCTTGGGCAGAAGCTCCTGGGACCGGGACTCGGCGCTGGTAGGGTTCTGCGGAATGGACGGCTGGACGCCCTCGATGGCGAGCCAGTGTGCCGTGAAGTTCATGTCGCGGGGCACCTTGGGCAGCGGCGCATTGATGAGCTTTTCAAAGTCGACTTCCTCATCTTCAAGGTAGAACAGAGGCTGGCCAGGGCCGAGGCTGGCCTCACCGTAGCGCAGCGGCCGGGTTGAGTCGTAGCCGTAGAGGGCTCGACGTCGAGGACTTTGAGGGCGAGGGAGACGTCGTTGACGGTGAGGGTGGTGCGGCGGGCGGCGCGCATGAGGCGGAGCCCTTCGATGATGACTTGGCCGATTCGGTACTCTACATCTTGAGTAAGGGCTTTGAGGGCCTCGTCGTTGAGGGAGTTGATGCCGACGGATTCGGCCACGTCTTTAACATTGTCTGAGTTCCAGAGGAGCTTTGGCTTGGGGGCTTCGGCCGCCATGGTTCGAGAGGTTGGTGACGGGGTTTGATGGGAGGTTGCGAGGTTGTGATGAGAAGTTGGTTTGGCACTGTGTGCTCGCAGGTAGCCTGGACCCACCCTGTAGCTTCTGATTCGGTCACGCTTGCATCCTCATGCCAATAAAGATCTTTAATTCTTTTCTCCTTTTCTCCGCGACCTCGGGCGTCAATTCTTGCAGCAAATCTGCACATATTTCTGACCTCAGATGGCCATACGAAGGACTCTGTGCCTTGATCAACAAATTTCGGTCTTGAACGAACTTGATCGCATCTTCAAATGAGTGAGCTAGCTACGTCGTCTACCAGACCTGCCTTGGTGGCCTCCCGGCCTGCATATCTGTTCGATTCGAGGACAAGCACGAGGGGGCACCGAAATCGAGCTCGTTGATGCAGATCCAGCCGATCCAGCCGATCCAGCCCTTTCCGCCGCGACCAAGGCGGTGGTAGTCATGGGTGACGTCACCCAACCTGCCGAACCTGACTTGGTCACTCACTGAGGAGATCAGGCCACTGCAAACATGTACCAATCAAAATCCGCCTCCATCAAACGGCCAACTTGGGACTTCCGCGTGCCTTTTGACCGTCCGCCACTGCTTCTCCCAATATTGTCATTTGACATGCAACATGGCGTCCCAAGATGAACGACGGCCCCTCCTCGTCCCACGCGAAGAGGACGAATATGACGACCGAGATGAATATCAGCAACTACCTCAAGACAACTTCGCAACGGCGGATCGAGTTACCGTCTTCGTCTTGCTAACCCTCATTGTCATCACCCAGACGATTGGGACGTCGCTTCACAACGCCGCCATATATTTCGTCGAGTATGACATCAACTGCCGGAACCACCAGCCCAATTCCACCGCCACGTTTCCCTGGCTATGTGAGTCGGATAAGGCGAATGCTGAATTCTCCACGATTGAGCATTGGAAGGGCCATCTGGGCCTACTCGTTGCTCTATTGACAGCGGTGCCCTATGGACTTGCTGCCGATAGGTTTAGTCGTAGAAATCTACTGGCTCTGTGCACTGGGGGCATCTTGATTTCCGTGGCAGGAGAAATTATTGTTTGTCAGTACACATTTTCCTCCCTCAATCTGCAGTTACTTCTTGCCTTGTGAACGGGAATCAAGATCCTCATGGCCCTCACGAGCTAACAAATGTATGAATCTTTGACAGGCTTATTTCCAAAATTCTTCTCCCTGCGACTCGTTTGGCTGGCCACCTTATTCACCTTCATTGGCGGTGGACCACTCATCTTTTCTGCTCTGGTGTTCGCCATCGCAAGTGATGTTTCGAGCCATGCCCAAAGGTAAGCGGCAATTAGCATGATTTCATTTCGACTCTTGACTACTTTGACGCTCACTGCAGGAACAGAGTTACCGTCTTTCTCTTCATTGACGCCCTCACAACCATTGCGACCTCCCTCAGCCAGCCACTATACATGGGCCTAACAAACAACAACCCGTGGCTTGCCATCTACATCGGTCTCGCGACGACTTGTGTCTGTACTATCCTTGTACTCTTCCTCCCGGCAACCCGAGACGTTGCCAGCCTCGCAAGACTAGCTCGCCGTGAGGATGCTCACATGGACGACTCTGATAACTGTGTGTCCAGGCTATACTCCCATGGCAAGAGCGCAGCAAGACGGCTAGTATCAATTGGTCGTATGGTTACAGTCAATAATAAACGCCTTGGATTGCTCTTGTTGGGAGCCTTCCTGTTTTACATGTCATACAACTCGCCTATTACCATGTTCTACTGGATCAGACGCCTGCACTGGTCTATGTCTGATGTATGTGACTTCGCGTCCAATATAACCACCAGTTTAACCCCTTTTTCTTACTAATGCACCAACTTAGGCCGGTCTCGTCAGTATCGTCAAACTATGGTCAAACCTGGCCGTCGTAGCACTCGTTCTTCCCATCACGTCGCAAATTCTCACCAGACTCCACTACAACCCTTTACAAAGGGATCTATGGCTTGCGCGAGGGATTGTCCTGGCCGTAGTAGCGGGCTTATTGATCACGGGGTTCTCCAACGGAAGAGCCATGGTCATCATTGGCACGGTACTGCTATCGCCCGATTCCGCATTCATTCCCGTGGCGAGAAGTCTACTTGTACTTTTCAACGGCGAGCAGCACACTGGTGTGCTTTTCACTTTAGTTGTAGTTATGCAGAGTCTCTCGCTCTTGATAGGATTGCCCTTTTTGGAGTGGTTGTTTAAGGTAGGGTCACACTGGGGAGCCGCGTGGTACGGCTTACCTTTCATTGTTCTGGCAGTGCTCACGGCTCTTGCCGGTGGGAGTGTTGCGAATCTCCGGATTCGAGAGCTAGAAACGGAGGATCAGCAGAGAAATGAGCAGGACGTTGTGTAAGGTGTATTTGATGCTTCAATGCTAAGCATACCTACCGTGCACGACTTCATGACAGAACGATAGGTGATACATGAAATTGTACGGTTTGAACTACCTTGACGACGGCGTGCACGACATCGAGTAGGAAGGTACGTACCCAAGTCATCTGAGAAGGCAACCAGTACATGAAGAATGCATCTTGATGGCGTTGGATGGTGTTGAGGACGGAAGATTGACAGGCCCGTTGACTAGGACGTTACAATGTTGATATAGGATTTCGATGGTTATTTTTCTTGTAAGCACAGCTTGTTGCGAGATTCAGATCGAGTATTGAGGCGAAGTGCTCTAAAGAGTTGGCTGCAGTGGTGTCTCCTAGCAAGATATTTTCAAGGCCAACCAAAAAATACTTGTCTTCTCATAGAACCATCAAAGGATCCATGGGTAGATTAGGCAATGGCACATACATCAAAAAGAATGAGTGCGGCCATCGGGAGTCGAACCCGAGTCGGCTGAATGGAAATCAGCCATGCTAACCGTTACACCATGGCCGCTGATTCATGTTGTGGAATGTGGTATTTGTCAATATGTACTCCATACAATTGTGTAGCCTGTGGATTGGATCATCTACACCCCACTCTAAGCTGCCCTTGTCGTGCGGGGTCGGACTTGTTGAATAGATAAGCTTGACTCCTTTGCTGAAGCATCATGGATATAAAGAAATAGTGAGGATGCTCATTCTTCCAAGACGAATCGATGTAGTTTGAATGATGTGAAGCTGGGTATGTCCGATGAACGCATCTCCTCAAGAAGTCCTGTTGGTCTGGTCATATCTGTCCTTGTTTGAAATAACACCATTCTCATCTCATCCTGACGTCAATGCCGCGGTAGGAGCTTCCAAAGCGGGGTCATGACAGAGCTCCATCCCATCCGCTTGGTAATAATGTAATAATGCTGCATAAAGAATGAAGAATGGTAGCCCCCGTCGAGCTAGATGCCGGCGAATTCAGATGAGGCTAGTGAGAAAGAGAAAGAGGAGAATGCACCGTTCCTTGGGTATTTTGTTTGAAAACAGGGTATAAAGGGGCCATCATCTACTCGGGCAGCCACATCATCCCGAATTCACAAAAGACTACCCCTACCTCGCACCTTGCAAAACACCACGATCAACTTGCTCCAATTTTACATACACGTTCTGTTCCAAGTAGTCAACGTCTGTTTCTCACAATGGCCAAGAAGGTTCTCGTCGTTCTCACCTCCGCTGACAAGATTGTCAAGCTGGACAAGCCCACCGGCTGGTACTTGGTAAGGCGCCATATATATTCTCGTTCCCTCAATCCTGTGCCACGTCGTTTTCTAGGCACATGACAGCAGCAGCAGCAGCAGCATAAACTGACCACTTGCTCGGAAACAGCCCGAGCTTGCCCACCCCTACGATGTTCTTGCCCCCAAGGCCGAAATCGTCGTCGCCTCTCCCAAGGGCGGTGTCGCGCCCTCGACCCCAGCTCCGTCGACATGTTCAAATCGGACGAATCCTCCGTCAACTTCCTCAAGAACAAGAAGCATGTCTGGGAAAACACCAGGCCCCTGAAGGAGTTCATCGGTCGATCTGGCGAGTTCGACGCCATTTTCTACCCTGGTGGCCACGGTCCCATGTTCGACCTCGTCGACGATGGCGACTCCATCAAGCTCATTGAGGAGTTCTACGACGCTGGCAAGCCCGTCGCTGCCGTGTGCCACGGCCCCATTGTCTTCCGTGACGTCAAGATCAAGGGCGCGCCTCTTGTCAAGGGCAAGAAGGTCACTGGGTTCACGAACGTCGAGGAGGATCAAGTCCAGCTCAGTGCTGCGATGCCCTTCCTGTTGGAGGACGAGCTGAAGAGGGTTGGGGCTAGCTTCCACGCTGCTGACGAGCCTTGGGGAGAGAAGGTGGTGGTGGATGGTTTGCTTATTTCTGGCCAGAACCCTGCTTCTGCCAAGGGTGTAGGTGAGGCTATTCTGAAGGCTATTGGTGCTTGAATTGGGACAGAGGCGACAAGGGGTCGAGTGAGATGAGACAAAGGGGGTAGTAAAATAGCCGAGGTGATTTTTGTGTCGATTCCGCCTGAAGAACGACCGGATGCAAGTATATTATGAGAATACAAGAACGAACGAACGAACGAACCGTCTTCATCAGAATGGGGGTCCCTGATATCTTGAGACTTAGCGTGCGACCAACCCACCCATCTTCATGTGTTCGTCCGTCCCTGCCAAGCACAAGTCGACGGGGACTCACGATGCAATTTTCGTTGGTAAGAATGACTGTGGTAAAAATGCAACCGAAGAAAAGGATTCTCGGGAGCTTAAGCCGCTATTGGTCAGTTAGAGTAGACGAGTTAGAGTAGACGATAACAATCTTGCCGTCAGATCGACCCACTTGGCGCGTCGTTACAGGCACCAGGGTCAAATCGATCTTGAGAGCGTCGATTTGTCGAGGGGCACAAACGGCAATGCATATTATAGATGCTCCGCATGCTCATGCTCATGTTCATGCCCATGCCCACACTCGCAACTCATACCGTTCCAGGCCGCTGAACCATGCCTCTGATCGGCAAGGCCAGAGCCTCCAAAGCCTGCCTTCAATGCCGCAGGAACAAGACCAGGTGCTACGCATCGGGTGAGCCGAGTGGCGTTTGCTTGCGATGCGCAACTCTGTCGCTGGCATGCTCTCTCAAGACTGAGGGATCCCGAAAGCACACTCCAGCTGTTCATCAGAACGACCATGGTTCGGGGAGTCGAGGTGTTGTTCTCCCAGACTCTACCCAACAACACGCGAGCGTGGACACCAGGTGAGTTTGCCTTCTTTTACACATCGGAATCCTTCCTTGTTGCTTGCGGACATGCCCACATCTTCTCACACGCGAAACCCAGACTCGATAGACTGGAAGGACTTGTGGAACGGCTGGTGAATCGACTCGAAACGACTATTGACAGCTCGGCCTCGGGCACCAAGGACCAGCCGCCTCGGCAAATAGATGATGGTTTGGATATGGCTTCGTTTTCACGGCGTCGGGACAGTCACCCTGCGCCAGTGTTCCTTATACGAGATGCTTGTGCCTATGCTGGAGTCTCGCCACCCGGGCACGTTGACTCCGGCTTGTCACGTCCGCCAGATGCCATCTCAATGGGAATTGTGTCACTGGGGACCGCCCATACCTTGCTCAAGATGTGTGTTGCCTTGCTCCCCGACTTGTCATGTTGGAATATCAGCACACGAAAAGGCTAAAACCACGTCCAGATTTCGCACACATTACGGACGATGGGTGAAATTCTCCGAGGACCTATCCACAGAAGCACTACTTCTGCAAGCTCGTCGGTCACCCCTCCTCGTTTGCAGCATCTTCCTAATTGCGGTGAGGCACACAACCGAGCAGCTCGCCGACAAGCTGGCGCCCCGTTTGTTTGACGAGGCAAAGAGCCTTCTCAGTTCTGCTCTACTCATAGTCCCGCAGCCCATGGAGTTCTACCAAGCAGCCATCATCCTTGGCCTGTGGTCGACAACCATAGGCCAAGTACCGCTGAGCATCGATAACTGGATGCTGACCGGTTACGCACTTCAGCAAGCCCTGGCTAGTCCGTTCTTCATAGAAGCCTTTCGTTGCAGCCCTTCAGTGCCCGTCACCAAGGCACACCGCGACGCATGGTGTCTCTGGAATCACCTCACCCTGGTACATCTACAGTACGTCATTCAGTGTCTGGACACCATCCCAACGAAAGTGTTGACTATTCTGCAGAGCTTGTGTTGGTATGCACAGGCAGGCCATGCTGAACCAGTCACAGATCGATCGCTGCCTTCGTTTCGTAAAAGCAGATGACGCTGACAACTACGAAACGAGGATGGTCGCTGAAGTCCAGCTGCACTGGATCATCTATCAGAAGTGCTGTGCGCAAGACGTCGACTTCCCAGAGACGAGCAGAGCTCTACAGGCGTGGCAGCGGAAGTGGAACAGTCTATTCAGTGAGTCCTTTGATTCTGTTCTGTTGTTTTGGATCTGATTGTTTCCCAATGCCCTCCGGATACATCCAATTCTAATCGTATTGGCAGACCAACCTCGCTCTCAATTCCTACACATGGGCTTTCATTTTGCACACCTCTTTGCCTACTACCAATCCCTCAAATCGCCCCAAACGATGATGGACAGCACGATTCTATCAGAAATGATTCGCCTCTCCAGAACCATCATTAAACTCGCCATTGACACAGCTGACGAGCGCACTCGCCACCTCACAGACCACATCTACCACGTTGTCACCTTTTCCGCACTCACGTCATGCCAACTTCTACACAACTATGCATCAGAGCTTGAAGCGATAGATTACGACATCTATGCGCTTGATTCTCTCATCTACACGCTCATTCACTGGTTCGACTCGATTGGACCACGGTGCCATGCTGCCCATTTACTTGGGCATATTGTCTCAGTGCAATTCCAGAAACTGCGGCCGGGGTTTCGACCTGCTGAATCATCTTTGCCATACGACATGATCGGACCAGAGGAAGCTTTGCCTATTTTTGAGGAAACAAGTCAGCCAAACATGGGTTTTACGTATCCGAACATGATGGGGTTGGACCTCTTTGCTATAAGTGATGATACGATGCCTTGGCCCCAATGTGTCTAGCCAACATTATAAAAAAAAAAAATTTAAACATGAAGAACTTCTTTACTCTTTTTTTCGCTCCATTTCCGAAAGAGGCATCTAGAATTAGAAGCCCTTTTCCAACTTGGCCTTGAGCCACGGAATCTCCCCAAAGAATACCTATACGCCCTGAACAAGGCATTCGACTCGCCCGGGAACAGTCTGGCCGTCTCTTGGTCGGGATACACGGCAAAATGAGGATTCACAAACTCCCAGCAGATGTATCCGTCAGGCGTGACTTCAAATACGCGCCCGAATGCACTCTCACACAGCAATGTATTCCCGTTGGTCAGTCTCTGCGCACTCCCCATGAAGGGGGTGAAGAAGCAGATGGGAGATGAGCGATCGCGATACTCCCAGACAATATTCTTGGTGGCGCGATCAACCTCGATTGCACGCGTGTATGTCATGGACTCTCCCTCGCGGAAGGTGCCGTTGTCAAAGATGAGAATGTTGCCGTTGTCCAGTTCCGTGGCGTTGTGCTGCTGCGCAAGGGTAGCAGGGCCGAGTTTCCACACGATATCACCAGTGGCCTTTTCGATGATGATGACGGCTGACACGGAGCGCAAGGATGCGAGGACGTGCTTCCCATCGCGGAGAGGCAGCACGGAGTTGATGAGCGGGTAGTGCTCGCGGGTGTAGTGAGGCTGCAGGGGGAACTCGTCGCGAGGCAGCCGCTCAGAAACCTTCCACTGCCAGACGAGGTTGCCGCTGGCGTCCACTTGGTTGATCATGTCGGCGTACGTGATGCCGTCGACTTCGGACCCGGGAACGCCGCCCCGTACCTTGGCCGAGTCCTCGGGGAGAGGGCCTCCAAACTCGCGTACAGGATGGTGCCGTCGCCCAAGTGGTGCTGGTCATGATGGGCGAGCGGGTCGGTGAACTGACGGACGATGTTGCCGTCGGGATCGAGCTCGCTCATGACGCCGCCGCCGTATTTGTTGAAGAAGGGGAAGGGAAGGGGCCGCCGTCGCTGGTCTTGTGCTCCGGCGACGGGCGCAGTGTGTTCACCGCCAGGTTTCCGTTGGGCAGGACCCTGGCGTGTCGGCCGATTCTCCCGGGAGCTTCCACGAATGCACTTGCTTGCCGTTGATGTCGACCAGGTGCGCCGTGCCGCTGGTCAGCGGGCAGAAGAGGGTGTAGCCGCCGAGGGACTTTTCGGGATCGACTCCGATGAGGCCGACGCCGCGTCTTTTTAATGTATTCTGCTCCATTGAATCATGTACCATTCGGCATGTCAAGAATGATGCTTTCTAAAAGGACAATGCAGAGATGATGGATGTTTGCACAATATCGCAACACTGTTGTTGGCAACGGCGTCGCCACACCACTTTTATACAGGAATGTGGGTTGATGAAGAAGAAGGATTTCATCTATATCATAAGCCCGTGTTGATATACTCGATGAAGAAAAAGGATCTCATCTATATTATAAACCCGCGTTAATATACTCGATGAAAAAAAAGTCAGAGATTCTACTCATTTATGGAAGTACGGAGCAGACCCGTGCCGAAACCTCGCACAACCCCGCCAGGAAGCCGGCGGCATACCGTCGGCATGCCGCCGGCCCCCACGTCACGCTGCGTCGACTCGCTTCGATTATTCAAGCACGCCATCCCGTCGAAACATGATATCTTCACAATCCGAGCAGCAGCTTCCCGTCAGGATACGGGTGGGATAGATTGAACGTCGGAGTCGGCCTCGTCCCGTGCCGTCCCCAGATTGTTATATAAAGTCCTGCGGATAGAAAAGAAGGTCTCTTGAGATGCGGCGCGCCGTGGACGTTGGTGTGTGTTTTTGTTTGCACATTCACACCTTTTTATTTACTACACCTTTCATCATTAAAAACGTATATTGACATGGCCAGGTCTCTCACAGAAACGCAGCCGCGTCAAGAAAGGATAGGGCGCGACACGGGCGCCGACGAAGCCAAGGTCGCCGCCGTCCCCGGATACGACGCCCATCTCGAGTCGGACGCCGAGGAGACGCGCAGGGCGCTGTGGAAGGTCGATCTGTGCATCCTGCCCTTCATCGTGCTGTGCTTCTGCTTCCTCCAGTTCGACAGGACCAACATTGGGAACGCGCTGACGGACACCCTCGCCGAGGACATGCACGTCGACAACTCGGACGTCAACCTGGCGCAGACGCTGTTCACGGTGGGCTTCGTGGTGACGGAGCTGCCGTTCAACCTGGCGAGCAGATACATGGGGCCGGAGCGGTTCCTGCCGATGACCATGTTCGCCTGGGGACAGTCACGTGGGCGCAGGTGTTCGTCAGGGACACGGCGGGGCTGTGCGCGGCGCGCTTCTTCATCGGCGCGCTCGAAGGCGGGTACGTGCCCGGGTTCGCGCTGTACATGGCCGAGTTCTACACGAACGGGGAGCTGGCGCTGCGGTTCGCCGTCTTCTGGGCATCCAACGCGTTCGCCGGCGCGCTGGGGGCCGCTGTCGATAGGGCTGCTGTCGCTCAAGGGGCGGGGTGGTCTCCAGGGATGGCAGTGGTTATTCCTGATTGGTAGGAAGACCCCGCCCCGGGCGCGGCTTCTTTTTGCTGACAGATATTTAGAGGGCCTTGTCACATGTGCGCTCGGAGCCATCGCATACCTGTACCTCCCTCACAGCGCGGCGAGGCCCAAAACCTTCTTCTTCGGCAGCAAATCCCTCTCCTCAACGTCTTCACCGAGAGGCAGGGTTCCATCCTCGTGACGCGCGTGATGCGCAATGACCCGTCCAAGGCTCTCCGCCACGGCCACGGCCACGGCCACGGCAAGCCTGCCGCGGTGCGCCCCCGCCACATCGTCATGACCTTTGCCGACTGGCGCCTGTACGGGCATGTCCTGGCCGGCCTGCTGTCCATGGTCATGGTCGCGCCCGTGAACACGTACGCGCCCTCCATCATCAAGGCGCTGGGGTTCACGCGCCTCCAGGCAAACGGCCTGAACTCGGTGGGCAGCATCTGCTCTCTGATCCTGTCCGTGTCGCTGGCCTTCAGCAGCGACAGGTCGCGCGAGCGCGGGATACACATTGCCGCCGGATACCTTGTCGGCGCGGCCGGGTTGCTGTGGCTCGCGCTCGCCCCCAGCGGCGTGGGCAAATGGACGCTCTACGGTAAGTATGGGGGTGTTTTTCGAATCCGAATAACCACGAGAAAAAAAAAGAACTCTGGAACTGACGCGCACGGAAAACTGGACACAGGCGGAGTCGTCTGGACGCAAATGGGCATGGGATCCGCCCAGGCCATCAGTGCCGCGTGGCTCACGACCAAGATGGAGGATTGCAAGCGTCCCGTCGCGCTGGCCGCGTACGTCGTGAGCATACAGTTGGCCAATTTCGCGGGCAACCAGCTGTTTCGCACGCAAGGTAATGTGCATCGTCTTCCCGTGCTTTGCCTGCTTTGCGCAGATGTCCATAGTTACGTTGCTGACTGGGAAACGACAAGACAGATGCGCCGCGATACCGACCCGGTCTTGTCATTGCGGCGGCCTGCGCCGTCGCCGCCTCCGTCGTCATCTTGGCGTGGAAGTTGCTGTATCGGGTGTTTGACGGTGGTGACGGCGGGTTCGGAGAGGAGAAGAGGCCGAGGATGAAGGAAGGGGTACGGGGTTGAATCTTTTCTTGTTTGGTCGGCAGAGTAGGGAATGGAATTCAAATTGACAAAATCAGACTGTGTAGTCTTTGGTGAACCTTTTGGTCGGTCTCCGGGGCCGTGATTCCGCCGGATTGATTCGCCTCCATGACGGCGGAATCGTCGTGTCAAATGGGATTTCAAAAGGGGGCTCGTTTTTTTCAAAATGCGCTTCGCACATGACACTTCTATCAGGACTCGGGACGGCGTCATCCACCGCTGGAAGTGAAAGTTATAACCACGAGCAGTTGCAGGATGGTATCGGGAAAGAAGCTAGGATTGTCCACTCTCATCACCGGCAAACATGGACTAGAATCTAGCTGTTCTGAACCTGCGCCTAGGATTTCATTTCAAGCCCAATCAATGGCACGGTTGAACAGGGAAAGACGATGGATATCCCCCAGCTCGCCTCCGACATGAAACGCTCTTTTTTTCCCCACGTCTTCAAAAATATCTCACTTCAGCGGCACCGCGTCCCGGAATAGCGTGTTCGTCATCCTGCCACAAGAGTCAGCCGATGCTCCCACACACACACACACAAATGATGACCACACTTACGAAGACGGATACCGATCACCAGGGATTTGAATCTCGTTGGCATATTTCCTCAGCTCCTGAACCTCCTCCCTGCTCAGCTTGATGTTGATGGCGGCCGTGTTTTCCTCGAGATACCTGATGGTCGTCGTGCCGGGGATGGAAATGAAGTCGTCGCCCTGGGCCGCGACCCATGCAAGGCAGATTTGCGCCGGCGTAGCATCGTGCTTCTTGGCAATGGATCCGATCTTGTCCACGAGAGCCGTCACCTTGGCAAAGTTCTCGGGCGAGTTCTTGGGGACGGCCCGACGCCAGTCGTTTTCGGCCAGGTCATCGAGCGACTTGATTGCTCCGGTGAGGAGGCCGCGCCCGACGGGGCTGTAGGCGACGATGGCGATGCCCAGTTCGCGGCAGGTTTTGAGAATCTCGGTCCTTTCGGATTCAATATCCAGGAAGAGGAGGCTGTACTCGACTTGGTATGCTGAGATGGGGTGCACGGCGTGAGCGCGGCGGAGGGTGGCTGCGGAGCATTCGGATAATCCCAGGTATCGAATCTTGCCCTCCCTGTTCTTGGGCAAAAGATGGCCCCGTTCATTAGACAACGGGCCTGGAGTTGAAGTGGATGGTATTTGAGGGAGGGGAGAGAAAACACTCACTTCTTCAAATCGGCCATTGCCTGGACAGTGTGCTCAACGGGCGTCTTGTCGTCGATGCGATGGCAGTAGTATAGGTCGATGGTGTCGATGCCCAGCTTCTTGAGGCTGATGTCGCAAGCTTCCTTCACCCACGCGGGGTCATTGGATATGGCCCGCGATCCATCGGGCAAGGCTCTCATGGCGAACTTGGTGGCGAGGAAGATGTCGGACCGCTTGCCGGATCGCCTGAACCATTCACCCACTCGCTCCTCGCTGCCCGTGTAGATGTCGGCCGTGTCCCAGAATCGCTCACCAATCTCATGGGCCCTGTCGAGGAACTTGAGCGACGTCTCGAGGCTCGTGTCCTTTTGGCCGTACCAGCCGGCGAAGCTCATGAGGCCGAGGCCGGTGCCGGTGACTTGGGGGCCATTCTTGCCGAGGGTGCGCGTGGGGAGAGACATGATGGGGTGTGAATACTACTGGATGTGACGTGGTTTCACGACCTGATTTATCGTGTGTTTATTATGACCGGATTGCTCATTCATGGTCATTAAGATGACGAGCGCGACGTCGACCCTTTATAGTTGCTTGGTACGGATTATGCTGGGTCGGTTCGGAAACGCCACGGATAGTAGTGTCGGCATTTCGATTGATGCTGATGTCATGGAGAGGGGGCAGACTGCTGGGCAGAGACTGCTGGGCAGGGCGAAAAGACGTCGGGGTTTATGCAATATGCAATCTCCGCGTCTCGTTCGTCTTGTTTCTCATCGCATTTCTTCGGCACTATGATAACTCCGTGCCACGTCCCACTTTTCTGGCCCTTGATTTCCCCACTACTTGAATGACCTGCTCTATGTAGACAGGCTTCTATAGTAATTTTTATGGCTTTGACGCTGTTTGAATGCATTTTGGCCATTCGATATATTGTAATTTATTCACGCGGCCATTTTGCTAACATAGCCGTTTTACGAACGAGTACCCTTAGTACGGTCTAGTGCGTGGAAATCAAGGGCCAGAAGAATGGGGCGTGGCATGAGTAATCGTGCGGGGCAGACTTATTAGGGGTCCTTGTGGCTGCTGCCCGCTGGACATTCTGTCTGTGCCCGTATCATCGCAATTGCAAAATATAAATCGTCGAAACTTCCCACAGCAAGCGCGCGGCTGTGCATATTCAAGACGCTAGACGCCTCCGGCTTTTTCAAACGTCTTGACAGTGGCTCGCGTAGCTCTAATCCGTACATGGCGTTTGATTCTCCGGGGCAGAACCAGGATCGAGTTTGCCATGACAAATGCACTTTATAGGTGGCATCATGTCTTCGGACTGGTGTCCGAGAGCCAATCATGGCAGCATGGCGTTTTTGTGTTGATGGGATTGCGGCAGTCAACCCTGGGAGCCTGGGAGGTACCTGGCAGGCTGCGCTTGGGCATATTCCGCAAGAGCACACAGTGTCTACAATGCACGGTTAGTACGCCCGTACGGAGTACACCTAGATTTCAACGTTGCGGATAGCTTGATGGAAACGAATCCGGAAAAAAAGTCCGGAACAGCCTGGCTGTTCGGCACATCCCTCGCGAACATTCTCGCGAACGCACACGGGCGGCCCCAACCATGATTCAACGGCTGCGCATGGTGTGACATATTGTACGGAGTGCGGAGTAGTCAATCCGTTTGGGTGTGCCAAGACCTCAGCGGTGTACTGAACCGTGGTTCTTTGGGGACAAGCAAGGTAATGAGATCTAGCAAGGAAATACAGAGTAAAGCTTAGCAAATGGAATGGCCGCCAACCCGTCCTGCTCCCTCTCCGTCCTCGCGGACCCGGAGCAAAAGTCCTGGCGCACCATGGCTCTCGCCTGGCAGAGCTTGTTGGAGCTGGTGTTTGTCTGCACGTTGGCATGACAGAATATAAAATAAACCAGAGGGGAGTGAAAGAGAGCTTTCCCTCAACAAAGAGGAAGAATGTCCAAGGAGAGCTTGGTAGGCTTGTACGGGACAAGTACTCCGTATTATAAATTCCTTGCTTTCAAACGACACCACGTGGCACACAGACTGGCAAACTGGAAAACAGAAAGACTTACGGACTACTCCGTATATACATGAATTAATGAGCTGTGGACGATACAGAGGCGTGTGCAGAACCAATGGGCTGATGAGGAAGTTACGACCCGATACCCTCATGCCTCTGGTCATATGTACCTACCAACCAGGAAGGAGTGTAGGGCAGATCCTGAACCCAGGCATGCGCAACCGAAACTCAACTGATCCATCCTTGTCTGCGTCTGCCAAGCTCGAGCTTTTGGCGGGATCGACCGGGTCGACTTTTGTGGAGGGGGATCTTTCTCGCCCCGTCCACGCAAAGTTACACAAAGTTACACAGTGCCTCGAAATCGTCACATTCGAACAACCACTGAGAAGTGACAGGGCTCATAGTCTCACCAGGGTCCCCCTCCTCTATCAGAAAAAAAGGTTCATGACGAGGAACCTTCTCAAGAAAGCGATTCGACTAGAATCCTCTCTCTTCTACTCCTGCCCTGTACTACTACACTAAGCTTTCAGGCTCTGGTCATATTTTATCAGCCCTAGAAACATCATTGCTCCCACCAGCATCCGATTTCTCCCACTCGTCAAGACATACGATCGCTGCCGTACGACGTGAGTTTGACAATCCATAGTGCGACCATCTGAAACCTGCTCCCTTTGTCGAAAAACAACAACAACAACAACAACAACAACCAACACGGATCTTGACCTCCACCGGTACCATGAACATGTTCTGATACTCGTAAGCAGGAAACATAGACAGATGGTATGCAATCCAATTGAACAACTATTTCACTGTTGTCAACGATTCTGGCTGACATTGTGCAGTGCTTGGAAAACCCAAACTACATCGACACTATAAGCTCGAGTGAAGACGCATGCGTATATCATGTTGACTGCCAATCTCACACTTGACCAGATCCCTGGTGAAAGACCTGATCCTGGCGAATCCTTGATCCTGGAATCAGGAGCCGATTCCTTTTAAACTCGCCTGGACGGTGCATGTTTGGCGATGATACCACCGAGCCGAAATATCCGGATCTTCCATCAGGGCTTGATGATCAGTTTGCCTACGGTGGCACAGATTTGTACTCTTTCAATCAGGCCTTTTCATCAACGCAAGACTCAAATCCGTCAACCACAAAGGTTAGCAATACACCACAACAGCCCGGCAGCAAAACACCGCCGTCGACTCTGTCGTCCGAAAGCCAACCGAAATCTCCTGTGCCGCCACCGAGGCAAGAAAAGTCGAAACGAAAAGCAAGCAAACAGAAGAAAACTTTGGAAACAAGAAAGACAACCGCCGCTACCAAGACACGTCGGCAACCGGAACGCGAGTCAAGAAGGTCGACGAGGACCGAGGAAGTCAAGAAACCCACTCGTCGTGAACGATCGCTAGAACGAAATCGAGTCGCTGCCTCAAAGTGCCGGAGGCGCAAGAAGGCATGGACTGAGAAGCTTGAAGAGAAAAGGTCTGGCTTGGAAGCGATGCATAGCGAGCTTCAGTCTCAATATCTGAGTCTACTACAGGAGTCTTGCAATCTGAAAAACCATCTTATAACCCACGCTGGGTGTCATGACCCCAACATTGATGTGTGGATCAATAATGAAGCCTCGAAATTTGTCAGGAGATTGAGTGGAGAGAAACCCCAGAGACCAAGGAGTCTGCAATCTTTGCCAAGTCTGGGTGAGTATGGCCTTGTTTCCTTTGTCCTCAATCAACCCTTGGTCTTGCAACGATGGATTTTAACGGCTTCATGCAGAT
This sequence comes from Epichloe baconii, assembly GCA_023650635.1. Taxonomy (NCBI): domain Eukaryota; kingdom Fungi; phylum Ascomycota; class Sordariomycetes; order Hypocreales; family Clavicipitaceae; genus Epichloe; species Epichloe baconii. Next base: position 166,775 of record CP097908.1, on the reverse strand, counting down.
AACAATTCAACATGGCAATCGCCTGCAAACAGCCATTACACTGGCCTTTCTGAAAGCTCACTAGCATTGGAAGGGGCGATTCGAACGAAGATGATGCGGCGGACGACAACTTTGACGAAAATTTTGGCGATGAAATGTTCTGACGACAGGAAATCGGGGCCTGATTTCTTTGTCTTGTACCAATGAGGGCGAGGTAACGGGAATGCAGCGTGGAAATGCTCGTGGAATGCGGGCATTTGATGACGACAGGATGAAACTTGAACGAACGACATTATCTCACATTTGCTTGAATTATTGTCGATCCAGGCCTTTATTAGCAGAAGATTGTACTTTTGAGGCGACACACAGTTGAATCCATTTGGCTGGAGGACGGAGTTTGGCTTTTGTCCGAGCATGCTCATAAAAGTTGTGCAGGGTCGGATATCTGGATTTTGCGGCAGGCTATTTGCACTCACGAAAATCAGCGAATAGACGATTGTCTTGATGAAGGGGTCGGGTGGGAATGGGTTCGAGAACATGATCGAATTGAACCCTTCATGTTGGTACTGCTATATGCAAGCAGTGTAACTGCTTCTCGTCGGTCGTCGTGTTATATATCAACTAGCCTGTCTTTTTTTTTTGGTACTTTATTCCGATCTACTTGGCATGGTACATCTTCTACATCTTGCACAGGGATGGTTTGCAGGAGGACAAAAAGAGAGTTGACTGCTTGTTCCCGCAAGGGATGTAGACTTTGCTCGATTCATTTCGGATTGCGTAACCGAACGGATGTCTCTACGGATTAGTGGATGGATCCTTGGAGCTAGTGGACGAGGGGATGGCCCAAGGCGGGCGTGGGCATTCGGTCGTCGGGTCAAACATCGCTCACCATGGAAAGAAACTGCAGTTTCATTATCCGGTCACTAGCGTCTTAATTGGACTTTTCGTCGAAATAGTACGCCGGCCCAGGCGCAAGCCACATGCAACGCTACTGCCCCAATGTATGTTGTACGGACTACGGAGTATACGCAAGCAATAAACACATCGTGGCGTGGAAATGGCTCTGAAAATGACGTCGCCGGGAAAACGGGTTTCCGGAATCGGGGCAGCATTATTACAGCATGGCTGGTCACCTCCATTCAAACTGCCGGCATGAGAGTTCACCGTCAATCAGGGAAGAGATTTCCAACCCAGAAACGAGCAAGGATTCACACCCCTGAACGCTGCATGCGACCAACCGTTGCTAAAACGGTGCACGCACGACGTTGATTCGCCCCGATGGCCCAAGGGACGAATGTACAATGTTGTACGGAGTACGGATCCGCACATCGTCCGTACGTGGAACGAAGTCAACTTGGTGGGGCATCGTAGGCATATTACATTGACCGATGCTACTCCGTACATGTAGTGCCGCGAGACTCTTCATCGAACGGGGAGCGGAGAATTATCACGCATCGAACAAGGGATACAATATCGACGATGGGGAGTGCCGTTGATCAACCCCTCGTTGAAAACGGGGCAAGATCCAACGAGAGGACGCGCTCTGGGATGATTTCCCTGTGCGGAGCATCTCGCGGCTGACAAGTGGTTGAGTGGACAATTGCGCCGCCGTGATGGTGCCCCAGGCCCAGGGTGGGGTGTGCGTGCGGTGCCTGGGGTGGTCTGCGCGGACGCTTTGCAACTTTGCAAGCGGTGGAAGATGGGTATGGCAAGACCCTGATGGATCTGACCATCGCCAAGGAAACTGGGAGATGGAAAACTGATCGGTTTCAAATGGACAAGTCGTTTTCGCGAACACGGGCGAGCGTAGAGTTGAGCGTAGAGTGAATTAGTGAATTAGATTAGGATTAGGATTAGATTAGATGAATGAATTCCAGGGTTAGGGTTGGACAGAGCTGTCTTCACCGCCCAACGCGGCGGGGTTCTGCCTCATGCACGTCGCCCCTCCTTGCACCTGTTATTACAGCGGGACGCGCCAGACTGAACAAGACGGCTTCACAACTGAACGAGCCTCAGGAACAGGCTGGGAACTGGCCCGTCATGCTGACATGAGAGCGAAGCGCGATGCGCGCTCTGGTATTGTCCATTGTAATTGTTGTGTCCAGAGACAGACTTGCATGTTTTATTTGTTGCCTTCAAGATCAAACTTTCGTGAGCCAACTCGTGTTTTGAGTCGCTGCCCCACCTGCTTTGCTGTCAGGTGGGGCTGCTGCCGCCGCGCACGTCTGTGAAGTTCCTTCATGACGCCCGTCAAGAAAAAAATCTCCTTTCCAAAGTTCACTTCCAATCTCTCTCGACTTCTAATCGACGCGATCAACGTGCCAAGACCACGCTACAAAAATGCGTGTCGTTTTAGTCAGCGGTGGTGTCATTTCCGGTGTCGGAAAAGGTCAGTTTTGTCTCTCTGCCTGACGTGCTTCGATCTCGCGATTCCCTTCCACCATCACGCTGTGCATGCGACTTTTACTCATTGTCGCGCCGACTTTCAGACGGCACTCGCTGACCAGAATTTCCTCGATAGGCATCATTGGTACGGCCATACACTCCATCGAAATCGTTGGCTCTGTGGACTTGCTAATTCTTTGCACTCAGCCTCCTCGGCTGGCCTGTTGCTCAAGACTACAGGACTTCGAGTAACGGTATGGAAGTTTTGCCTTTCACCGCACAATTGCTTTGCTGACAATACAATAAAACCGCAGGCCATCAAGGTACTTCGGTCGCTGATATAAGTTGTTGTTGATGCTGATCGAATAGATCGACCCTTACCTGAACATTGACGCCGGCAGTAAGCAGACTTCCATCGCGGCGCAAACGTAGTCCATAAGTCGCAATGCTGACGTCTACCCATCTAGCTTTGGGACCACTTGAGTATGCCTACTGACTGCGAAGTTCTCGATCATTTGGCTTATACTGACAATCGAAACTCAAGACATGGTGAATGCTTCGTCCTTGCAGATGGCGGAGGTACGTCTTTGCGAGAGGATCCGACATCTACAACCGTTCAAGATCGCGAAACTGACATTTCGAAGAATCCGACCTCGACCTGGGGAATTATGAGAGGTAAACGAACCATTCAACGGCCGTCATCGGCATGGCGCTCAAAACTGTACTTCTAGGTACCTCGGCATCCAATTATCCCGTGACAACAACATTACCACCGGCAAGATCTATCACGAAGTCATTTCTCGCGAGCGGAAAGGAACATACTTGGGAAGAACCGTGCAGGTTGTCCCTCACATTACCGACATGATTGTCGAGTGGATCACCAGGGTTGCCAAGGTTCCAGTTGATGATTCTGGTGAAGAACCAGATGTCTGCATCAGTATGTTGGGGTCAATTTATGGACGTTTATTTTATAATGACTGACCTTTTTTTGGTAGTCGAATTGGTATGTTTAACTTGGAGAACAGGTCGAACCTAGCTGCTAACGCCACAACTTGTAGGGTGGAACAATTGGGTACGTCGTTGTTTTTCCTTCCACACGGGCTGATGCCATTCTTGGTCTTGCAACATGAGCTAACAGACTCCGTCTTAGTGACATCGAGTCAGCCCCATTTGTGGAGGCACTGGTTCAGCTGAGACACAAGTTGAGTAGGGATACCGACTCATCCTTCTTCAATATTCAAGTCTCCTTTGTCCCTCTGTGAGTATTCTTCTCCCTGCAATCGGGCAACAACTACTTGTCAGCAGTCCCGGAATATGGTGTCTCGTGCTAACCCGCACCACGCAGGATTCATGGCGAGGAGAAAACGAAGCCAACCCAAAATGCCATCAAGCAGATGCGAAGCGCCGGTCTCATCCCAGATTTGGTAAGCCCCCAGCCGGAGAAACATGGTAAAGATGACTAACGCAGAGCTAGATTGCCTGCCGCTGTGACGCAACCCTCGTTGACGGTACCATTCGGAAAATCGCGTTAAGCTGCCAGGTAGACTACGAGCAGGTCATCGGCGTGCACGATATGGAAACTGTCTACCAGGTCCCCTGCTTCTCCACGAGCAAGGGCTCCTTCATCGCCTCCGAGCCGGCCTGGATTTGGACAAGCTATCCATATCACCCGCCGTAGCCGCAAAGGGTTCAGCACTTTGGGATTTGTGGAAGAAGACTGTGGTTGTCCCCAAGGACACGGCTCCCGTGCAGATTGCGTTGGTTGGAAAGTACACGAGCATGCTGGATTCATACCTCTCGGTCATTAAAGCTTTGGAGCACGCGGCGATGCGATGCCGCCGCAAGCTGAATCTGGTACCCGTTGACTCGGAGCATCTGGAGGCGCCTACGCAAAAACAAAATCCTGCCAAATACCACAAAGCTTGGCAAACTGTTTGCGAAGCTCATGGTGTTATAGTACCAGGTTCGTCTTTTCATTGCCAGGATAGGATCGTTGGGGATTACGATTGACAAGAGTATTGCAGGTGGTTTCGGCTCAAGAGGCATCGAGGGCATGATTGCCTGCGCCAAATGGGCTCGAGAAAACAAACGAAACTACCTGGGCATCTGTCTGGGCATGCAGGTCGCCACTGTCGAAGTTTCCCGGTCCCTCTGTGGCCGACCCAAGGCCACATCCGAGGAATGGGTGGATGATATCAACTCCAAAGATGCCGAGAACCACTCGGTCGTTTTCATGCCCGAATCATCCAAAGAGTACTACGCCCTTGCTTTGCATGTGATGACAATCCGAAATTCTTGCTAATATAGATATTTAGACAACTGGGCGGTACCATGAGACTTGGCACGCGACCGAGCTTGTTCCAACCTGGCTCAGAGTGGAGCAAGCTTCGAGCTCTGTATGGAGGCGCCTCTGAGATTCACGAGCGTCACCGACATCGCTATGAAGTCAACCCTGAGCGTGTCGATGAGCTTGAGAAGGCAGGTCTTCATTTTGTGGCCAGGGACGAAACCGGCAACCGTATGGAAGCTTTCGAGCTCAAGGACCATCCTTTTTATGTCGGGTACGTTGCAATCCGTCGTCCATCTTGACTCGTGCGGAAATCCTTGATGATTGACTGCTGATTACCCATGAACATACAGCTCGCAAGCACACCCGGAATTCCTCAGCAAGGTCACTAAATCGTCTCCGCCCTTTTTGGGCCTCGTTGCCGCTTGTGCTGGAATGCTGGATGAGATTTTTGACGAAGTGAGAAGGGAAGGTGCGGCAACGAACGGTGTTGCTGACTTCTAGACAGACATTATGAGAAATGAGTATTTATTCGGAGTGCTGGCGCAATACTACATGTTTACATTGGGATGAAGGGCCAAATCGCATTTAGACATATCTAAAGAGGTTAGTCACATGACTGGAAAAATGAAAAACCACAATGAAGGGGGTCGTGGTATCATGGGTGTGGAGTTCTGACGCAGATGGGACTAGCTTATCGTAGCCAAACATGATGGATTTTTATCACAAGACTCAGTCTGTTCTCTCTACCTAATTTGTATGCACGCCGGCGTCGGAGCCGCTCGAGATTGAAGCGTGCCCAGGACGTGGGATGGCGACATGCTTCCATATGGCGGGCGATGAATTGACCTTGGATTGATGCGTCCGCCAGGGCCAGACATGCAGCGATTTCATTTATGATACAAACTACGGGCCCTTAGTGTACAGTGTCAGTACAACGAACTATACAATTCCCTTGTTGTTTGTTGTACCCATCCAGACCCAACCCAGTTTGCCAACAAGGCGAACGGCATTAACAACCATGGTCTTTCACAATGACGTTCCATGTGGCGGTGGTGAACATCTATCACTACAGTCAGTATGGCTAGCCCTGATGATCATGGACTCATGGTCCATGCCGGAGAAGGTTGAGAGGAAAGAGAGGGGGCAGGCAAGTCTTGAACTCCTTACCTGTCCTCTAGTCAGGTACATCCCCCAGGTTGCTGCAGAAAAGCGTCAGCGTCAGTGTCTTCCTCTTCCCGCAATCATGGCATCGTCAAAAAAACTTGGCGCGCGGCAAACTCACCGCCCACCAGCATGTATCCGTCAACTCCTGCGCCGCCTTGCCGACCTCACGGCAGGGAAGCGCAATCTCGTTCTCCGTGTCGTTGCAGAGCCAAATCTGGGTGCTCTTGTCGCAGCTGACTCTGGAGCAGCCGCCGCCTCGCTCGTCGGCCGGTGGTGCACCGCACATCATGTTACCGCCGCGGCTATCCTTCAGATCTGTCAAGGGGTCAGCTCCGGGGAAGCAAGGAGGGGAGGGTAGGATATCGAGCATACAGTTGATTCCGTCCTGTGCCTTGGTCTTCTGCGTCCATTTTCCGTAGTCACAATCGGGTTCTTGCTTTCGTCTCTGTTTATGGACTCATGGTTTTTGTTTAGCATTGTTGTTCCCGAAACAACGGCTGGCATTGCAACTTGACGCACCCATCTTTTGTCGAGGCTGCTCTCGGGCTCGATGTCGGTCGTGCCGTTGGTGGCCGGGTGTGTGAAATAGTCGGGGTTGACTGCCTTGATTTGTGCGTCGATCTGCTGGAGGTCGCCGGTGAAGGTGTGCGTCTGGCCGGGGAGGACTACTCCCGTCCAGGTGACGCCGCCTTTGACGCCTCGCGAGTTCAAATCGCGAGGGTACGACTTCAAATCGTGGGAGTAGCCCTACGTGCATGGACCCTGTTAGTCCGGCGTTTGCGCGCCAAGTGTGAAGAGGGGGCGGTATGTACATTGACTGCGGCCGACAGGAGACCGACGAGGGAGAAGATGGTGGACTTCATCTTGTTGCAATGGTAAATAGTTGGATATAGGAAGAGTGTGGTATGAAGTGTAAGTATGAAGTATGAGGTGAGGATGCGTGTAACCGGCCGAGAGGGGATTCCATCGTCTTTTGAATTTTACAGTAACTTGCAGGTCTTCATCGAAAAACGATCATATGATGCCCGTTGACTTGTTCTACCCCAGGATCGTGGGGTAAGGCGTTATCTCGGCGCAAAGAACAATAGGACTCGAATGGAAACCAGGGGACCAGCATGAGATCAGAGCTTCTTCCCCAGTCGTTACAATAACAAGACCCCCGCTTCCGATGGAAAAAGAGCCGAGTCGCACAATTTTCGGGAGTTTATACATCCACCTCGTGATGTCGTCGAGTTTGCCCGTGTGTTGGCATCAATCGCTCCCCGCTCCGAGTTCGCGGTGGACAAGGACCGTGTTGTCTGGGAGTCCGGATTGCGATGGATGGCATCGGGCCAAGCAGAGGGGGTTCAGTCATCAGCCAAGCATGTGTGTGCCTAGTAAACATGTTTCTATTCTGATCCTGGTGTTGGGATCATCAGTTCGTGACCAAAAGTGGCAAGTTCAAGTTAGTACGCGCCGCGAACCAACAAAACTCTGGCTTGTCCGGCCGGCTGGCCATGGAACCAACCCGGTGCCCAACATCTTCTTCATTGTCACCAGGAGAATAATACGAAGGCTCGCTATTGAGGGCCATCGTTTCAAACAAAACGCAGCTGCTGCCCCGTGCCCACTGGGTGCAGTCGCAACATGACTTTCCTCCGTGTGTCTTGTGTCTCGACTTCTCGGGCCATCGAGGATTCCAGAACCACAATGGAACCCGCATTCCCCACGGGCATCCCCACGGGGTAAACAAGGTCCTCGGCCAAAAAGGTCGAGAGCTGCGAAAGCAGTGACTGCCATCGAGAGGGCAGAGGGAGGAGGAGGAGGAGGAGGAGGAGGAGGAGGCCTGCCTCTCCGCACGGCAGACGCACGCTGTCGTACGCACCGTGCCTCTGGACGCCCTGACGGCCATCGACATGGACGACCTGGAGCTCGACTACAGAAAGGCCGTCGGTCGGCAATCAGGAACCTGCGCTACGCAGCAGCAGACGAGATTGGCATCAAGTTCGAAGAGTCGATGGTGGGAGCATCTCGGGCCGGACCCCGTCCACGGCGGGCGGCCAGTCGTTCACGGATTCGTCCGCTGAGACGCTTCATCTAGTTCTCGGCGCGCGCGGGAAGCTGCACTTTGCCGGCGAGGCGCTGAGCTCCGGGCACGCCTGGATGATTTGGCGCCGTCAACTCGGCGTATCGGGCCGTTGCCGAGATCCTGACCGGAGCGGCTCCATGACAAGCTGGAGGACCTGGTGGACAGATGGGGCACCATTCGGGAAGGTCGACATGGGATGGTACATGAGCGACGAGGACGGACGAGGTCGAGGACGAGGTCGTGTCCGAGTATGAAGAAGATGCTGGACGGGAAGACGGAGGCTCGGATCTTTTACGCCTTCAGCTTAGGTAATAATAAGAAACAAATGGGACATGGATGTTCCTGGAACATGCAGATCGGGCAAATAGACGTGGGCTTTATTTTACTTTATTTCATCCTATTATTGTCATTATTATTATTTACCTCGACCTCGTACTCAAAATGGGTGTTTTGCTGCATCCTTCCGGCATCGGTTTCATGTCCTAGTCTGGGAACCGCCTCTGCACTTCTTCCATGTGCTTTGCTTGGTTGCCATGGTGTTTGTCGAATCGTTGCAGGCGTGTAAATGGTTGTCTACTACTTCTTTGACAGCCAGCGGGGACAAGGGGACAGCGGCATGTTGACAAACTGCACTGGTTCTACAAGAAAACGTCTTGACATTTCGGTACATGTACACCGCTATAATACAAAGCCTCGCCCAGCTCCCTCTTCACTAGCCCTTCTTGATCCAGCCCCTGCCGTTGGAAATCCCCTTGATGCGTTTGGTGTACTTCCAGAGGTGGCGATACTTGGGACCTTGTCGCTTGGCCTCCCATCCACGAGGCTTGACGGGCTGCTTGAGGCTGTGAACGCGGGTCGGTCGCAGCTCCACATCAGCCCCGGGGATGCCGTGTCGAGCCATGACAGCCGCCGTGTTCTCGTCCCAGACCGAACGGAACATGGTGAATCCAAAGGCGTGAGGCCGAACTTGTCCCGCATCGACTTGAGAGAGAAGCCATCGCGGCCCGAGTACAGCTCCTTCAACTTGGACACGTCGACTTTCTCGCCGGGCTTCTGCTCGAGCAAGTAGACGCCCACTCGGTGGTAGGGGCTCCCTTTTGCGAGAAGGCGGGGAGCCAGGGCACAGCCAACTGATCCTCGGCCATGATCTTGCTCAAGGGCAGAGATGTATCCGTGGGGCTCAGGGGATGTTGGCAGCCAGGTAGTGGCATCTTTTGTGAAACCATCGCTCTCAACCTCGGGGACATCCGAGTCGAGCACCACAACGGTGATGAGACGTTCACCCTTGTCGAAGACCTGCACTCGTAGACGTGGAGCACTCTCACTGGTGAGACTGTCGACAATCGTGCCAGGGGCAACTTTGGACTGGCGAAAGAATAACTGAACGTCGGCGGTGGGCTCAAGTTTGGGGAGGATATCGGGGACTATATTGAACTGCTTGATTCTCTGCGTGATGAGACGATGGTCGTAGGAACGCCATTTCTTCTCCGCGAGGGCGCGGTAGATGGGCTTGTTCATGTCGCCTGAAGTCGGAAGGATCAGCAAATTGTTGCAACAAATACATATTTCCACAATGTCGCGGGCAAACTGAGAAGGAGCGGAAGGGGGGTTGAGGCTCACCCAATCCATCTTCGAACCTCTTCTTAACCAAAGGATCATTCGCATCCGCAAGAAGCTTCAACCTCTCCACCTCCCTCCTCAAACTGGCCAGCTTGGTGTCCTTCATCTTCTGTCCACCGACAACCTCAGAGGCATCCTTGCTCTCCAGCCGGGACACCTTTTCGAGCCCGGCATTGATTTTCAACAGCTTGTCCTCTCGGTCAGCCGCCAAAATCCTCCGAGCCTCCTGAAATGCCTGGTACGGCAACTGCTCAAAGGGATATTCTGCGTCGTCCGCATCGCCACTCGTCGTCGTCTCGAGCCAATCGGCATCTTGCCGGCCTTCATCAAGTGCATTTCAAATTCGGGAAGCACCGTATTCGGGTCGAGGTCCAGAGCGCTCGGTTCCGCGGAGGATGAGGCGGCGACGGCACCCAGCTCGTGAACCTCAGCAGCTCGTGCTGCGCCGGTAGTGAGCGGTCGGAAGGCACATGGCTGCCGCAATTGCCTGGCAAGCGGCCGCGCGACGGCCTGACACCTTGACATGCTGTGTCGGGCACGATGTGCGACATGCGATGGGCGAAACGTGAAATTGCTATCGGCGATTTTTTTTTTTCGTTGTGAAGCTCAGAAAAATGCTCCAGTTCCATAATTTGATGCTGGGGCGGCTCGCGGATGGACCCACTTCGAGGTTTCTGGCGCGGAACAAGACATCGAGGCCCCTTTGGCCTTCCCCGGGAAGGGGGTGTTTTTTTTGAGCCCAGCGCAACCTCTCGCAATCGCAATTCGTCAAGGCACACAGCGACAGCGACAGCGACAGCTTCGGGCTGCGAATATCCAACAGCGTGTCGGCAGAGTGCAACTGACGATGGCCTCCAAATCAGGGCTGGGCTTCCTTAACGACGCGATGGCTGCCCTGAGGGTTTCTCACCAGGTGAGCTTCATCAAAAGACCAAGACGTTTTCAACAATGGCAACCGTGACGACATGTACTGATTTTCACAAAGGCTGCACCCTTGAGCAAAGCTTTCGCTCGATCAATGGCCACCGAAGTGCCTGCGCGAGGTGTCACGAGATCAGCGTCCACGCAATCCATCCTCCAGTCCTGGAACCCAAGTACGATCCATCTCTGCCAACACAGCAGTCTCCTCCTTCCCTTGATAGATGGGACATCAAGAAACCTCCCTCTCCCCACCAACTGACTAACCTTCTGCCAGCCTCAACCGTTCCCGTCACAATTCATACCTTTCCCTCCCTCGAACCGACTTCCCTCGAGCAATGGTCCGTCAAACATCTCTACCTCCCCTCCGCCGCGACATCCTCCACCATGCCGTCGTCTACGAAGGCGACAACACTCGCCAGGGCACGGCATCCAGCAAAACCCGCTACGACGTCCACGGTTCGCATCGAAAAGTCCGGCCCCAAAGGGATCAGGCCGCGCTCGTCTTGGGAGCAAGCAGAACCCCCTCCTCCGCGGCGGTGGCAAGACTTTGGTCCTCATCCACGCGACTTTGGCACGAGGCTCAACCGCAAAGTCTACGACAAGGCCTGGCGAACAGCTCTGAGCTACCGCTACAGGAGAGGCGAGCTCATCATCTGCGAGGACGGCATGGAACTCGCCATGCCGGCTGATTTTGAGATGCTGGCCGGCAGATATCTGAAGGACGGCCTGAGAGAGTCGTACCTGCAAAAGTATATGAAGAGCGTGCTGGATGCGCTGGGTCTCGGTCGGACAAACGGTCGAACGCTGTTCGTCACCACAGGCGAGTCGCGGGAGCGGCTGTACGAGGCCATGGAACAGCTGCCGCGGGAAGGACGCGTTCTGGACCTGGAGCATGTCGATGTCAAGGACCTTTTGGAAACGGGCAGCGTGGTCATGGAGAGAAGCGTTCTGAAGGAGATGATTCAAAGACACCAGAGCGACTTGATCACTCGCGTCGCCGTCAAGGGCCTGCCGAAAATTGCCCGTTCCGCTGGAGAAGAAGCCATCTTGTAAAACAGGGAAGAATCAATCAGAGATGGCAAATGTCAGGCCAGCATGACTTCTATTTGTCTAGCGGGGGTATCTCGTAATGCCACGCGCAAAATGCAAAATGCAAAATGCAATATTCTACACTATTTTACAAAGCACCCCCACAAGAGACACAATCCACATGGCGATCCTAACCTGCAACCCAACCCTCCTCTCATTCTTTGCGAAATCGTCCCTCGTGACCCTCCGCGCATGCGCCTGCAGCCAAGTCTGCTCGTTTCCCAGCTGCGTCATCAACTTCTCGTCCTTTGTGACGATCAGCGCCCCCACTTCCAAATCATGCGAGTAACTGCGCTTCGTGTAGTTTGAGCTTCCGATGATGCTGATCGAAGGGTTCGCCTGCTCAGGCATAGTCACCCAGAGACCCTTGGCGTGGTACGTCCAACCACCAGGCTGAGCAGCGGTTCCGAGCCGCCACTCCTTGAGAGCAATGTCGCCGTCTCGACGACTGCGATGAACGTCGTCCAGGAATCGCCTGGCGAGCAGAACATACGCGCCGGGCAGGAGACCCGAGACGCCCTTGGACTTGTAGAAACCATTCGCTTCCGGGGCCGCCGTGATGACGGTATTGTTGGTAGATGCCGTGCCAATGAGCAACTTGCTCAATGACGGGGCTGGGTTGAAGTATCCGGCCGTAAACGTCCACGATGACCCCTTGTACTGTGGCAACGCCAGTCGCTCGAGGATACGCGTCAGGACGGGGAGTTCAGTAGAGCAGTCCGGCCGCATGACCTGGGAGAACTGCCCGAGCATGTACACTCTGGTGTTGGCCAGCCCGCTCCCGGGTGGCCGATCCTGCTGAGCCGCGGGTGCCACGAGACGCTTCAGCGTCGAGCTCGAGCTCTCGATGAACGATTGCGGCTCCTCGACTGGGTTCGGCGCCGAATTGGTCGCAGGCCAAGTGAGCGCAAACCCGGCAGGGTCTCGCGACGGCTCGACGAGAAAACTGAAGGACCCGACCCCGGCATGGACCCTGCAAAAATGGTCCGTCATCTCTTTCGAGGAGAAGAGGTGGTACCGATCCTGACGATTCGTGAAGTAGTCGGCTGATAAATTAGCCCTGTTGGTGGACATGATTAGCCTTCATTCTGACCAGCTTCATGTCATGCGAGCGGTCGTCCCGGCCACTTTTTTTTTTTTTTACCATACCCAGACATGATGATCTCGTCATCAACCCCGTACAGCTTCATGTGCTGCAGCCCCCACCCTTCGTTTATTCTCTTGGGAACGTATTTCTTCCTCAGGCCCGTGAGATTCGGCGTGTGATACATGCGGATCTCGACTCTGTCGGCCCCGAACTCCGACGCGAGCGGCGCTAATAGCGAGGCGCACGACGCATCAGGAGCCTCTCGGGTTCCCGGAGGCAGTCCGTCAGGATACTCAGCTTGAGCTGGGGTTGCGGCGAAGCGCCTCTTGGAGCGTCCCAACGAGTTCCCTTTCAGACCTCCCAATGTACAATGTCGATAAGAATATTCGCTTCTTCGCAACTCGGATTCGAGCCTACGGACGCACAGAATCAGCCTACACCCCTTCTCGACAATGTGGGACGGTGACTGGAATTGGAAGGAGGGGGAGCATACCTTCAAAGTCTCGTAGAACTCGGCCGGCGACTGGATGATGTGGACATCTTCTCCTCGAATGTCAAAGCTCGGCGCCATGCGGTCGAGCTCGCTGACAATGGGCGCCAGCGAGCCCGTTCCCAACCCATTCGCGTGTGTCGTTGCCGCTGTCGAGCCAGGCGCGGTGCCAAAGGGTCTGCGTTGGACTCTGGAGGAAACTGCATTTGCTCGCGGAGCTGAGCGCGACCGACCTACGCACCGGCTGCATGCGCGAGCAAGCATGTTTCTATCCCACACAGGACGGAGATGCTTGGCCGTAGAAAGATTATTTTGGAGAAATGTTGCTGTTTTCTCTTGCTTCATCCCGCCACGAAGCTATACCAATTTGAAGCTTCCTGATTAGACTTACAAACCAACCCGAAGATTCGCCGGCCAGGCCGGCCCGGGTCGAAACCACCAACTCCGACCACCCGTCAAATGCTCTCCCTCCGATCGCATCCAACTTTTCCCAGGCAAAATCCCTCCAGTCGCCAGCATGTCGACCCTCCCACGTACCCTAAGCAACCTCCGCAAGGTCGGAATCAAGGTCCGTCCGTCGTCCATCGCCAACTCCGTTCCAACCCGTCGATTTTACTGACTCCGTGAGATAGGATTACTTCCGTCAAATGCTGGTAGGTTACATATAGCTCGCCAATCTCCCCCCAAAAAAAAGCAGCACACGACTAAGCTTTGTCCCCTTTTCCCGACAACAGTATATAGGTGATACCAAGCACGGCCGTCTCGTGGGCACCGACCGTGCCGGCAACAAGTACTTCGAGAACATGGAGGAATTGCCCCTGCGAACCCGCTGGGTCGAGTACGCCAAGCACGACTACGACGCCTCTCAGATCGAGCCCGGCTGGCACGCGTGGATGTCCTACTCGCTGGACAGGCCGCCCACCGAGGACGCCCTGATCGCCCCCGGATTGAGGAAGTTTGAGAAACCGTATCCCATTCCCAACTACACGATGACGAGGGGCGCATTCAAAACATACAGCACGTGAGTCGACGACTAGTTTCTCCAGCTTCCATCGAACCGGATGAGTTCATGGATCGGGGTTGAATGCTCTCCTCCGGAGTCGCTCAGCACTGACAAGATTGATAACAGGACCGAGTCCAAGATTTCGGCATGGGAGCCCGTTGCTGCGCAGAGATCGTGATTTCTGGGAGGGGCGCATTTGTACATATGGCCTTGTAGAGCTAAATGAGTGGGATCACGCCAGTCTTCTTTTGTGCTACAGACTTGCATAAGTGTAATAGGGGAGGGGCATTTGATGGCGGATCATGCCAGTACGAATTGACACCAGGTTCGATGAACTAACCGTTTTCGAAAGCGCCAACTACTGAACGCGTAGGCAGACAATCGCGCTTCCGAGGGTTGTTACACATGTGCATCTCACAGCGCCGCAAGACTATCTTTAACGAATCGAGACGGACGTGGGGAAAATATCCAATTTCTCAACAGCGTCTAGCCATCTAGGTTATCTACTGCCAATATTGAAAAAATCGCCCGCGACTATTTGCAGTCAAGTTTTTTTAAAAACGTCAAGTTCCTACAGTTTAGCCTCGATGGCTGTCTTGATAGCTAGGAAACAGTCAGAACCAAACTCACGTCATTATTTTTCAAGACACATACCTTCGCAAGAATTTTTCGCATCACCAAACAACATCTTTGTATTGGGCATGTAGAACATCGGGTTAGGCACATCCGCTGATGCATGTTAGTTCGTTGCCAGCATGCGTGCTCAAAGAGCTTTTGTAGGCCAAACTCACCATATCCACTAGCCATGCCTCTCTTCATAACCACAACCTGCTTGCTCTTCCATGCGTGGAGCACGGGCATGCCCTCAATGGCACTACCCTTCTCCATGGCGATCGGATTGACGGTGTCATTGGCACCAATGACGACGGTCAGGTCCGTGTCGGGAAAGTCGTCATTGATCTCATCCATCTCGAGGACGATGTCATAGGGAACGCTCGCTTCAGCAAGTAGCACATTGCACTGGCCGGGCATTCGACCGGCTACTGGGTGGATAGCAAAGCGCACGGTGATACCCTTTGATCGCAAATGCGAGACAATAGATGAGATGGCATATTGGGCCTTGGCCACTGCCATGCCATATCCAACCACCAGTATGACTGATTCTGAGTTTAGCATTGCCTCGGCCAGGTCATCAACGCTCGTCTGTGTGACTTGGCCTTCAGGTTTGTACTCCTGTGCTTGAGTTGGTGTCGATAGGCCACCAAAGAGGACATTCGTAAGCGATCGATTCATCGCCACACACATGATGTACGACAGTATTGAGCCAGACACTCCTATAAGAGCTCCGACACTGGTGAGAAGAGGGTTGTCTAGCATGAAGCCCTCCGCCACGAGAGCAAATCCACTGTACGCGTTCAAAACAGTGATGACGACAGCTAGAGAAACATTAGCGTTCACCTTTACATGATTACATGCTTCAGTTTTGGTTTCGTCTTACGCATATCGGCGCCACCAATGGCTGCTGTGGTTGTGTATCCCTTCACGAAACTGAGGATCGTATTTGCAGCCAGTGCACCAGCAGCAATCATGGGGCTTCCTGGAGCCATCGTGATAAAGGCACCCATCGTTGCTATGTTCGTTGCAAGCAATCCTCCGTTGATTGCATGGCGGCCCGGCAAGATGGTTGGGCGAGACGACATTTTTCCTCCGAGTTTCATAAAAGCCACGAGTGATCCAGTAAATGTAATGCCACCTAGGAAGCGTTAGACAAACCGCGCGAATGGAGAAGACGCAACTTGCCTATGAGAACGCCAAGATATGCAGTGACCATATGCAGTGTTGAGATATCCGTGACATCCGCCATGACGCTGCCGATGCTAGTCAAGACGGCAGCTAACCCAACAACAGAGTGTAGTGCTGCAACAGTCTGAGGAAGATCAGTTGGCGTAATTCGTTTTCCGATCAGCATGCCTAGCTATTGGTCAACTTACACGTCAAATGAAAGAGGCGTCGATGGAACTGACCTGCTAATGCGCCAATGGTGGCGAGTCCGGCAAATTGGGTGAGAACTTCAGGTGAGAATCCAACAGCAAGCAAGCTTGCAAGCACGCCAGAGCCAACCCCGAGGATTCCAAGCATATTTCCCATGCGAGCAGTGGCTTGAGACGCGAGGCCAGACAAGGAACCGATACAGAGAACTGAGCTTATCAGATAACCAGCCTGGACAAGACCTGCACCTCCAGTGGAGGCTGCTGCTATGAAACCACCGCCAAAGACGGCAGCGGGAACGGCGTAGAGCCAGGGATACTCGGGAGGATCGGTCGGGCCTAATGTACGATTCAGTCTTCCACTCAACCTTTGTAAATTTAGTAGATAGGAGAACGTACGCTTGAACATGTCCAGCATTCGCTTGGTGATGACGAAACCGCCACCAACGTTGACAAAGGCCAGCAGAACACTCAGAGCACCAAAGAGTTGGGGAATGGTGCCTGGAAGATAACCGCCTCCCAAGATGAACAGACCACCGACGCCAACCATGCCAGAGATGGCATTTGTGACGCTCATGAGAGGGGAGTGGAGTGCGGGAGCAACTCCCCAAACAACACGATAACCAATCAAGCTGGCCAAACCAAAAGTGAAAGCGTTGGACATGAAAAGGGGACCGGTGAATTTTCCCAGAGCGAGAACACTACTCATTCCAGCGGTAATAGCAGCCACTTCCCGCGTTTTCCTCTGCCAGGGAGTAAGCTGAACGGTTTCGACGACTGGTTCAGCAGCGGCCTTGACGGGAGCTGGGGTGGCGCAGGCCGAGGAGCAGGAGGGAGGACTTCGCCATTCAGAGTCACGATAGAGCCGCGAACGACTTCATCGGAGAGATCAATGCCAAATTCCTTATCCCTGGGAGTCATGGATAGCAAGAACTTGGTAATGTTATTTGAATAGAGAGTGGATGACTGGGTGGGAAGACGAGAGGGCAGATCGGTGTATCCTGCGATTGGGATGTCAGTGATTATGAACACATACTTTGGCCATGATTCAACCCACCAATGATTTTGACATCCTTATACATGGCTAGCTTGCCTGGTTGCGTAGCCTCGCAGTTGCCACCCGCCTCGGCAGCAAGGTCGACAACAACACTGCCAGGCTTCATGACATCCAAGGCTTCGGTTTTGATGAGCTTGGGAGCTGGTCTTCCAGGAATCAGAGCTGTGGTAATGATGATGTCGACTTCTTGGGCTTGCTCCTTGAAGAGCTTCATCTCAGCGTCAATGAATTCTTTGCTCATCTCTTTGGCATATCCACCAGCTCCAGAACCGTCCTCTTCAATGTCGACTTCAATAAACTCAGCTCCAAGCGACTGCACTTGTTCTCTTGCAGCGGGTCTTGTATCAAAGCCGCGCACAATGGCGCCCATTCGGCGAGCTGTTGCAATGGCACTCAGACCAGCAACACCAGCTCCAACTACCAAGACTTTGCAGGGAGGAATTTTCCCCGCCGCGGTTACCTGTCCCGTCAGAAATCTGCCAAACACGTTGGAAGCCTCCAACACAGCCTTGTATCCAGCAATATTTGCCATGCTGCTCAGGGCATCGAAAACTTGGGCTCGGGAGATTCGGGGATCATGTCCATAGCAAAGCAGGTTGCCTTCTTGCCGGCGATCTTTTGAACAATATCCCTGTTCTGAGCGGGCTGCAACAGCGAAATGACAGTCTGCTTCTCCCGAATTGATTCAATTTCGTCCACTGAAGGACCTCGCACTTTCAGAACAATGTTAGACCCTGACCACACGGCCGGCGAACCGTCGGCCAGAGTGGCGCCAGCTTTCTCGTAAGCTTCATCGGGAAATTCAGCCCGTGTCCCGGCACCTCGCTCGACGAGCACCCTGCCGAAGCCTTTTTCAGCAAAAGTGCAACATTGGCCGGAGTCAAAGCCACACGGCGTTCGCCAGGAAAGACCTCTCTCGGTACGCCGACCGTCAGTTGGCCATACGGCGTTGTTGGAGGCACAACTGCGGTGGAGTAATTTTGCGTGGCCGACACTGGAGGAGCTGTTGTCACGACATAGGCGCGACGAACCAGCGCCAAAGATTTGCAGGTAACCGATGGGACTGAGCTTGGCTGTTTGGCAGTTCCCAGGGTATTGTGCCACTGGCGGCGTGAGCATATTACCGGTTTCCCATCTACGTGCAGCAGAACGATTCCAGTTAGCCAATCTGTATCATCGCAATGGAGAAATACAGCCCCGGATGGGCCGGATGGGCCCGATTGCATGTGACTTGGGCTGCAAAGAGCTTGAATATCAAGAATTCCAACCTTTAAGTGCCAATCGGTGTCGTGGCAGCCGAGCAGCGGTTCGGGGAGAACAGCAAAGCTCAGAGGAAAGCGGACGAAAGATGTTGGGCGCCATCAGAGCAAGCGCATCATCTGCCAAAGGTCGATGTCATGGAAATCACGCCTTGTCAAGCCGCCTATGTTGTAGAATGGAATGGCAATGCTGAGATGTTGCAGGGACAGCAGTCACCGAGCATCACGCGAGCTGGCCGAGGGAGTGAATGCAACAAGTTCCGGTCATATGACCACCGCGATGAACAGAAACTCAGAGCGTCCGCAGAGGGGCGGGAAGCGACTATGACGATGACGATGGTGCAGACGAAGACGGAGACGGAGACGGAGACGGAGAGTCATGCAAGAGGGGGCAGGGTGACTCCCGACACGATATCCAAAGTCCATGTCGCGATAGACAAAAGACTGGAGCTGCTCGTGCGGGGTGTTCAGGGGCCAAGTCAGCAACTTTAGGCGGCACGGAGGGGCGGCTAGAGGGGACCTTGCCTTGGAGCAGTTAGTTCTGGGGGTCGCCGTGAACGCTATAACAGGCGGCGAGTGGGGGCAGAGACAGCACGAAGCTGAACTGGATCCTGCCATCCTTCCAGAATCTGGGGAAGCAAGATGCGGCACCCACACCATCCCATCCATGATCCCATCCAATCCATAATCCCATCCTATCCTTCTCCTGAGCGTCTTCCACACCTTTGTCTCTTCATTCATGCATCCTGCCGTGCGGGGAACCCAGCGCTAAGTCGGGCCATGACGTCGGCTCCGTGTGCGAAAAACGAAGCCCTCGTCAACTCACCTCACTCCACTTACGTGGTGCGTTTTACAGAGTGTATATTTGGCTCTTTCAGAGCTTCCTATTCCAAGCATGCCAAGAGAACCTCGGTTCACCTTGATGTTGCGTCATCCTATGCTTCCGCACAGGCCATTGTACCAGCTCGACAGAGTGCCATTTGATGGCATCATGGCTTATCGTGTAGGCACCGTAACTGTCCCCAACCATGGCCAACATCTATATCTTCTTACTAGTCCAAGATCTCACCAATGGCGTCACAGAGTGTCCGCATACAGAACCATTTTTGAATCCGGATAAATAATAGCATAGGACCAGGTTATTGCTCTCGTTTGCGCCAAGGAGCTAAGAGATCAACTACAAGGATCCCTACCCTATAGCATGATCAGATTTCAAGTCACATCTACATCCTCAATTCATTCACCCTGCGCCTCTGAAACTGATCCAATAGCTCGAGTAGTTTGGACGAAAACCTATCAAGAAGCACACACAACCAAGGGCCGTATTATCTCCTCAACATTACTGGACATACTAGACTGAGGCCGCTGTAAAACCATCACTACCTTCGTCATCAACCAAGCTTCTGCAGTTTCCACGCCTACTGCACCTTCCAGCCAAGAGACCGGCGTTTGAAATACTCGATCTCATCGAGTCCCTCATCGAGTACCCTGCAAGTTACTCCAGACCCTCGATCGAGCTCTTGGACTGTCCCGAACGACACGGCGTCTCACACCTGCCCCTGAAATCTGGCGCCACGACCAGGCATTTGTCACAGGCACACAGCAGATCCAGCTTGTCCCCATACTTCTGACCAGGATCATTGCATAGACAGATGTACAGAGCCGTGTTGATTCCCGTGCTGGGTTTTCCGCTGCTGCACACAGCGTGGGGTGTAGCGCAGTACGCATCCGCGAGCTGTTTCGTAGTCCACGGCTTTTCTGCAAGCGAGTTCATCGTTAGTTCGTGGCCGAGTAGAGACGGAGGACATCAAACGCTGGGCCATCCTGAAGGAAACATACTCATGCCCATGAGGACAGAAGCGCAGTACGTGTAGCCGCATTCGCAAAAGGTGCTGGAGGGAATGCCTGGCGCAGGGGAAGACGACGAGTTCGGCGCTGCGACAGATGTGTCTGCGAGGGAAACTTGCGAGGCCAGGGCGAGGGCGAGGAGACTAATCAATGGAAGAATGAATTTCATTTTGGGAAGCTGTGAGGTAGGTAACGATGATCTCTGAGTGGGTGGAATTGGGTTGCCGGGGAGTGATGAAATGATGAAAATATGCCGGAATGAAGATGAGATGGAGACCACGGAAGGGTTCTTTAACTAGTCGAATCGTGCGAGTCTATATATCGTGTCTTTTGGGTGCCGGAAACCGATGGGCATGCTGTTTGGTGTACACGAATGAAGCGACTTGGTGCCGTGTGACTTGCCACGGTATTGCAGACGTTGATGGTCGCAAACGAACGTTGTGGTGCCATTTTTGGCCCAAACAGCAATCAATCCCCTGCACGGCGAATGCACCGACGAGCGAATGAAATTTGCCGATGCCAGCTCAAGAACTCTAGATGCAGCTCGTTCAAAGGAGTTGTGCACCCAGCTCCGGTGGCATAGTCCGACTCGGTCGAGCACAGGGTGCGAGGGTTCGTGTTAGCTGGACCCGGCCGGACCTGTTGTTGGTTGACATCTGAGGTTTGAAACTTTTGCCGCCCCGCCAACAAACCGAGAGAGGTTGCCCCTCCATCATCATATTTGCATCATTCTTCTTCCCCTCCTCGCACAAACAAGCCAGTCCGCCGGCGCAAACACCCCAAGCTCCTCTGTCCGTCCGACAAATCTCGCCAACCAACCATGGCCAACGACTCCCTCACCGTCGGGACTCGCAAATCCCCACTGGCCATGGCCCAAGCCGAGCTCGTCGTCGCCTCTCTCCAGGCCCTGTTCCCCTCGGACAGCTTCCCCATCAACGGCACCACCACGACGGGCGACCGCGACCAGAACACGGCCCTCTACAACTTTGGCGGCAAGGGCCTCTGGACCACGCAGCTCGAGGAGAAGCTCACGTCCGGCGAGGTCGACATGGTCGTCCACTCCCTCAAGGACATGCCCACGACCTTGCCCGACAACTGCGTCCTCGGCGCCGTCACCAAGCGCGAGGACCCCCGCGATATTCTGGCCATCAAGAGGGAGCTGCGGGATAGACACGGATGGAAGAGCATAAGGGACTTGCCGGAGGGTAGCGTCATCGGCACGAGCAGCATTCGGCGAATCGCGCAGCTCGCCCGCCGATACCCGCATCTGAAGTTCAAGGATGTGCGGGGAATATTCAGACCCGGCTGAAGAAGCTGGACGAGGACCCGGAGATGAGCGCCATTGTGCTTGCCGCGGCGGGGCTGCTGCGCATGGGGCTCGGGGAGCACATCACGCAGTACTTGGATGTGGATAATGGAGGCATCTTGCACGCCGTGGGTCAGGGTGCCCTGGGCGTGGAATGCCGATCGGGCGACGAGAGGGTGTTGGAAGCGCTGCGGACGATTGAGGACAAGGACACGGCGCTGGCGTGTCTTGCCGAGAGGAGTCTGATGAGGGAGCTGGAGGGCGGGTGCAGTGTGCCCATCGGAGTTGAGACGACATGGGTGGACGGAAAGCTCAAGTTGCGAGCGACGGTGGTATCGGTGGATGGGAAAGAGGGTGTTGATGTCGAGTTACTCGAGACGGTGGCTTCGAGAGACGAGGCGGAGCATCTGGGGAAGAGGGCGGCGAGAGATCTGGTGAGCGAGGGTGCCGACAAGATTCTGGATGCCATCAACAAGGCTCGCCCGGAGGGCAAGTAGTGCGTACACTGGTGCAAGGGTACAACAAGTTCTATAACATCGACATCGACACTTCCAGGAGAGGCAGTTTGCTGGAGACAAATAATACACCGGTGTTACAGCATGAGATGGCACGTTGCAATTGGGATGACGAGACATTTGTTCTTGTTTGAAATAAGCCGTGTATATATCACAGGTGTAGGCCCAACTATTGATTGCTTCCGCTCGACAAACACCAAACGCCAAGGCCGCTGGCCACCATGTCCCTGCTGGATCGCAAGGGCAGGGTGACGCAAGTCAATTGAGCAGGAGAACCCGAGAAAGGAACACCGCTCTGTTCGAAAAAGTCTGTTGTCCTATGCCAAATTGAACTGCGTCCAAATGTGAATACAAATAAGAGGAATTCCCAAAATTCCGCGCGCGTTGAAACACCACGATTCATCTATTGCTCGCTAACCATCGCCGGATTCCCTTCCCCAGATCTCACTCCCCCTCCTCCCCACCCCATAATCTAGATATCATTATCGCTCAGAACCCATTACTCAGAAATGAATGCCTTGTAAGACTCGGCATCCATCAACTCATCGTACTGCTTGGCACCCTCCTCGTCCACTTCAACCTTGACGATCCAACCCCCGCCGTTGCTGTCATCCTCGGGAACCTTGTTAATGGTGGCGGGCTTCTCTTCGAGCGAGGAATTACACTGGGCGACCCTGCATCGGATGGGAGAGTTGATATCGCTAGCCGACTTGACCGACTCGACGGCGCCAATGGCATCGCCCTGATCGACAAAGTCGCCCGTGGTCTCGGGGAGTTCGACGTAGACGACGTCACCGAGCTGCTCGGCGGCATACTCAGAGATGCCGATCGTGGCGGACTTGCGGTCGGCGGACAGGTCAACCCACTCGTGGTCCTTGGTGTACTTTTTGACCAAGCCTGTGAGATTTGATTGAGAAATTGTTAGCAACCCATCCGATCATGTCAACATGCACGCATTTGAGAAATTCTGCGCCGCATGGATTGATGGCCACGAGGTAGGTTGCTGTAACATACTCATGCGAGTGGTCGAGAAGGTGCGGACAGCGGCGCGGGGAGCCATTCGTACGACGGCGGGCCGGACGACGGCGCGCAAAGAGCAAGCAATCGAGGCCATTGCGTCGGAGTGGGCGTGCCGAATTGAAGACAGAAGACGGTGTTTGGTCCAGGATCGGGGGAAGCAGGTGTGTACAGCTTACTAAACTGCTAGTGAATAGCCGTGGCGCTGGGAGACGAATGAAGTTTTTATTTAACAGAACGCACAGAAGAAAGGATGCAGCCGACCTCTGGCAAGCTGCTATGACAAGCGGCTCAGTGCTGGGTGGGGGTGGGGATTTTCCTTAGTCATCTTGCACTTGGTGCGGACGTGTGGGATGTGGCCAATCAGATCAAACGAAACATAATAGCAACGAGAGATGCATGTTGGGGACGTCGGCTGTACGTAAAAGAATGCAACTTATGTATCGTTGGGTCAGAGTTGGGTACATGGTAGAAGCCGCTGTATTTTTAGTCCATGTTTCTCGTCCTTGTTGATGATGGATGCAGTGGCGTGATAGCCGCGAAGCGCCAACGGTGGAATGCGATCTGACAACCAGTCTCGCCAAAGATAAGTCAGGTGGGAGACAGGTCTACCGGCCGCGTGGTTTACGAGATCAACGACGCAGTGTTACCTCGTGATATCAAGGTGGGTATCTTCAACTGCGCATTGCTCAACAAGATGGGGTAAAAGAACCCGGCCATGATGCATTACAATGTAAAGTACTCCGTAATGCCCTGGCCACCACACGATTATGTATGCTGTCGAGTGGATTCGCCGTACCTCTTTTTAGTTCCCCGGGGAGAGAGCAACAATAGTAACAACAACAACAACAACAACAACAACGGTAATATTATGGCCGGCAGACAAAACTACGCCATAATTAGTTGTAATGCGAAGGAAAACATAACAGACAAGACGAGTTTTGTGCCGACTTGCGCTTGTTGTTTGAAAAGCTTACGCGAGTGTAGAATCATCTACGATAAAGGATGAACGAGGCCGGAGTCTCATGTCGTACGACTCATCGCATCAGTGTTGAAACGCGTCAAATCACGTCTGGTTGTTGTGGTGCACAGCGCCAAGTCAGCTGCCAGGCCACGAACTAGAATCGAGTACGGAGCTGCGATCTTGACAGCTGCAGGATGTCGATGAGGTAGAGCCCGGTTCGAGTCATGGTCAAAGACGTCGATGTCATTGATCTCGCAAGCCTACTTGTTATTATCGCCGCGGCGGCTGAATCAACGTGTGCGAGATGTCGGATGTGTTCTGATGTTCCATGCTGTTGCATTCAGATCTCAACCCACCCACCACCCCCTGCGCAACCTGTATTAACGAGGTCCCGGCCAGGTCCGGTCCAAGTTCCAACTGATCAGATCAGTTTAGTCTACTCCGTACGCCTGGCCTGGCTTCTGCTACGGAGCACGCACCGCACTAAACTTGCCCATTGCCGAGCACCCATTTTGTGGCCCAGCCCGGTGGTCTGCTTGGCTTCATGGCTCCCTGGTTTCAGTCCAGACTCCAGCGCACTGCACCGACTGAACGAACTACCCATGGTAACTTCGTCCAAAACCAGACATTTCCATCATTCTTCCATCGCCCAAGCCCCTCATCGTCGTCGCCAGTCCCCTGACTGCATCCCGGCCACCGCCGTCGAATCGGAACTCGACCCCAGCACGGATTATCCCGTGCTGTGTTTTGTTCATCTCCATCGGTTTTCGCTGCTTGGTGCCATCCACGGCTGTCGAGCTAAGCTCCTCCCACCTAGATCGCAACGTGGTGGTGGTGGTGGTGGTGTGCGTGCGGTTTCTCCGTAAAAGCTGACAAGCCATATTACATGTGTCCCGGCAGCTGAATCAGGCTTTAACCCGCGTTTCCTTGCGCCCAACGGTTTTGTCCATCTTCATCTACAACATCGTCATCAACCCGGCCCGCTCCTTATCCTGGCCACGGCCTGTCCATTCGCTTCAAAAACCCGCCATCAAACTTCTGCCAAACTGGATCCCCTCAGCAGCCAGCAGCGGGCGACGCTGCCCCCGATCACGTCCACAGCAACGCAGTCACCACTGGCGTTATGGAAACGGACCATCTCGCCCGCGTGACGCCCCTCGACGGCCCCGACGACACATTCGGCGGCATCGAAGGCTCACCGCACGTCGCCGCCAACAATGGCTTTCACCACCAGCAAAGCCAGTCAATAGATCAAGCAACGCCTGCCAGCCCAAGACACGATGACGACCCGCTCACCGATACACACCTCCCGTATCTGGCCCTTCGTTATCACGGCCGGCAAGTGGATTATCGAATCCGGTACATCAGGCCCACAGCGACTATAGATCGGGATCAGGTGAGCCTGCAAACGGCCGTAACCACGTGGTAATCAAGGTCGGGATGGTGGGTGATGCGCAGATTGGAAAAACTTCCCTCATGGTGAAATACGTCGAGGGCAGCTGGGACGAAGATTATATTCAGACTCTGGGTGTGAACTTTATGGAGAAGACCATTTCGATCCGCAATACCGAAATCACTTTTTCCATCTGGGACTTGGGTGGCCAGCGGGAGTTTGTCAACATGCTTCCGCTGGTGTGCAATGATGCGGTGGCTATTCTTTTCATGTTTGACCTGACAAGGAAGAGCACGCTGAACAGCATCAAGGAATGGTACAGGCAAGGCCGAGGCTTCAACAAGACGGCCATTCCCATCCTAGTGGGAACAAAGTACGATCACTTTGTCAATTTCCCCTTACAGGACCAGGAGGAGATCTCAAATCAGGTATAATCCTCCTCTGTCCAATGGAGATGATAACCACAAGTGGATGCTGACCGGCTCGCAGGCGAGGCGATTTGCCAAGGCAATGCGTGCGTCTTTGATATTCTCGAGTACGAGCCACAGCATCAATGTCCAAAAGGTACCATAGGACCTGCCTTCTGCTGGGCTCAGCCAAAACTAACAACTCATCAGATTTTCAAAATTGTCCTTTCGAAAGCGTTCGACCTCAAATGCACGATCCCCGAAATCGAGAATGTTGGTGAGCCTCTGCTCCTGTATCAATCGGTCTAATTGCAAGGCCAATCGCCAAAGGTGGTTTCGTTAGATCTACACGGCGCTGCATTCCAGCAGACAATATTTCTTCGGCATGGGGCGTCACCCAAGGAAAAAAAAAAAAAAAAATCCAGGGGCACCTGGATCTCAAAGACAGCCTCGAAACTTCCGATCAGAAATTGGGAGCTGGAGAACGGGATGCCTCGCTGCTATAATCGGAGGGCAGCCATGGGAGCCATCAATACACTGTAATCATATTGAACGCTACTAATTTCTTTGTTTGACTCGGCTGTACTGGTCGGATAGTGGCTGGGCTCGCTTGCGTGGCACGGTGCTGCTTGTTGCAAACGGCGTACAAAACTGGTGGATATTGTTCACGCTTTTCAATGCTGGATAAGCCAGGGAACGGCAGATGCCAAGGCTGATGTAAACGTCAGCCGTATCTGTATCTAGCGCTGCCGTATGTGCTATTTGGATCATGGGCTGGCCCAGCGAGGTCAATGGCACAGGGTCGTGAACTGCGGATGGCGAAAAGAAGGAGGCAGCGATGGAGAGCAGACAGAGCCTGGAAGAAGATTGCCGGCAAGGCGATGGGGCACAACATTGATACATTGGCAATTAGACAATATGGCAATCAAGCAATATTCCCCACACACTGGACATGACCATGCCGGGTTTTCCAAACCGTAACATGAGTCTTGTCAGCAACGACGGAACGGGTGGGTTCCATTAATGAATAACTTGATTTGAACCGAACCCGTCCATGCTCGCACGCGGCCTGCCTGTCCTCCTTCATCTACAAACTACTTGACAACTCGGGGCATGCCCAGAGCCCACATCTCCAAACTACTTAACAAGGGGCGTGCCCAGAGCCCAGAGACCCCATCGACCTACCGACGAAATCACACTGGATAGCAGCAAAACTCCCATGCCGCCGACAGTCGTATCATGCGGATGATCCCACCCGAAGCCCGCGGACGTGATGCTGGCGGCAACCGGACCGACAGATACTCCGTAACCCGTAGAGTGCTGAGCTATTTGTGTGGCGGCGGGGCAACTCCGCATGATCTAGGCCCGCTTGTGCAGGAACACGGCTAGTCTTTCTGGTCTTTTTGTGGAGAGGGGACAGGAGGGAGGAAGAGCGAGGAGAGGCACTTCATTCCATGTGTACATGTACTGCAAGCGGTGAAGGGGGCAGGTGCGAGGCAACTGCCCTGCCCGATACAAAACCCCTCTTAGCAAATTTTTCGCCACGGAGTTTTAGGGGATTATCTATTATTAGAACTTTATTTTTAAGATTAATTTAATTAGTTTAAAGCCTTTATTTATTATTATAGTTTCTAGTAACTATACTAGAAGATTAGTAAATTAAAGCTTCTTAAAGTATTTCTAAAGTTAAGTTCTTTTATTATTTATATTATTATTATTAGTTAAACTAGGGTAGTTTACTTACTTACTCTTTTACTTAATCCCTATTATTAACTACTAAATCCTTACTATTCTTATTATTATTACTATTACCCTAGAGTTATAAGGATTTAAGGATTTATAAAATCTATAAATAATAAAGGTATATTTACCTAAAACTATATTATTATAATTATTATTATAAGAAAGTATTTTACTAAGAGAAAACTAATTCCCTTATAGTAAAACTAAAAATAAAGTAATACTTAATTTTATTAAGTACTTTAAAAGTTAAGTTTTTATTAAAAACTAAAGAATACTTATACTATTAGTTAATAATAAATAACTATAAACTACTCTTATCTTAGGATATTAAGACCTTTAATAGGTTTATATTTATAGGTTAATAGTTAAGTTACTTATAATAAACCTTTAAAACTATTAATAAAGATAAAGATATTAATTTAAATACTTTTATTTAAGTTATTAATATAGCCTTAGGTAATAAAGCTATTACTTTTATTAATAGTTTAAAATAACTAAGGCTAATAGTCTTAAGAGCTAAAAATAGTATAATAACTACTAGTAATTTAATTACACTATAATAGTTACTATAAGAATAATATCCTTTTAATATTATTAATAAGAAAGTAAAAACTAGTATAAATATTAAACTTTAGTAAGCTAAGGGTAAGGCCTTAGCTACTTATTATTCTTAAGTTTTAAATATACTTTATTATATAAAAGAAAGAGATAAGCTTATTACTTTAAATTATTTACTTACTTTAATTAAGAGTTATACTTTTTATAACTTTATTTAATAGTTTATTTAAGGATTATATAATAAGTTATTAATATAGAAAGTAATTAGCTAAAATATTTTAATTACTAATAGCCTTAGAGAGGTATAAAAGTATATTAAGTAAGCTATTACTATATTAAAGGCTAAGGTAAATCTTATAAAGATAACTATAAAGATATAAAAATTACTTTAATAAAGGAATTTATTAAATATTAAAGTAAGTGCTTTACTAATAAGGTATTATCTTAAGTATATAAACTACCTCTAGGGTTTATAGAAGTTTTAGGAGAATAAAGAAAGTAATTTACCTTAGTTAATACCTTAA
Organism: Epichloe baconii; assembly: GCA_023650635.1. NCBI lineage: Eukaryota > Fungi > Ascomycota > Sordariomycetes > Hypocreales > Clavicipitaceae > Epichloe > Epichloe baconii. The sequence goes on along the minus strand of CP097908.1, from coordinate 138,100 downwards.
TTACTTAACTTTAACTAATAATATTATATCTTAGTTTATTAGGAATATATAATTTTACTAACCCTTAGTAATTTAGTAAGTATTAACCTATTTCTTAAGTTAATTAGACTTTAATATTAATTACTTACCCTTAGACTTAACCTTAAATATAAAATAAAAGTAATATTAATATAGGAAATAAAGGTTTAGTTAACTAATAAGGTACTAACTATTCTAGCCTAAGGAACTAAAGGGTAAATTTTACTTCCTTATACTAAAATAATACTATAGGTTTATTATAATTACTATAAATTATACCTTTAATAATATAAAACTTTAAACTATAAGAATATACTTTAGAATTAAGACTTATAAGTAAGTTAAGGAATTAGTATATTAATAAAACTATACCTTTACCTTATAAGGGTACTTACTTTAAGTATAATATTACTAGGTACTATACTATAAATTATACTATAATAAGGAGTAACTTACTATAGTAATAAGAGTCTTTATAGCTAAAATTAATAACTTTACTCCCTTAGAATAACTAATCTTAAGTCCTTAAATAAGCTTATACTTAATTAGCTTAGGTATACCTAAATAGTAATAAGTGTAATAATACTAAGGTATTTAAAATTATTAGAGAGATTATAAGTAAATCTTTAGTTAGAGTTTAATATACTTTAATTAAGCCTAGATTTATTTTAGATTTAAAGGTACTTATTGTTATAGACTTAAGCTATAAGCTTAGGTTAAGTACAGTTCTAGGAAGTACGCGGACTATGTGTAGCTAGGTTAGGGCTATACGTAGACTATGCATAGGCCACATATAAGTCACTATAAATCTAGGCTTTACGTAATTACTAGTATAATTTCTTTCTTCTTTTATAAGAATAATATTCTTACTTTAAACGCTTATTTATAGTAGCTATAAGGCTAGTTTATTATATATATTATTCTTTATTATAGAAATATAATAACTAGTAAATATACTATTACTACTAGATAAAATAAACACTAATAAGTTATTATTACTTTAAGAACTAATTTAGTAGTAAGTAAGGTAAATTACTTACCTTATAGAAAGGGATAATATAGTACTTATACTACTCTAACCTAAATATAAGCCTTTACTTATAAGTCCCTTATTTAATAGTAAAAGGTCTTATTCTTAGTATAAAGAGGTCTTATAGCTTATAAGTTACTATTAGATAAGGTATTTATTAGGGGTAACTAAGACTAGTAGTATTTTATATACTAGAACTTATTACCTAAGGTTTAGGTATAGGTTATACCCTTTTTAAAAAGAATATTTTATTTACTATAACTTACCTTAGTTTCTTAAATACTTAGTAAAGATATTTAATAATTTTTATTAATAAGAATTAGCTATTATAAAACTTAACTAGTTAATATAGTAATAGAATAAATAATTTAGTGATTTTTATATTTATTTTAAATAAAAGCTAGTATTCACTAGAGAACTTAGTTAAGCTAACTTAGTAAAGTTAGCTAAGCTATATATAGTATTAAATAAGTAAATATAAGACTATAGTATTAAATAAAATATACCCTAGGCTAATTATATAGCTATAGTAGCCTAGTTTTAAAGCATTATACTTAATATTAAGTCTTACTAATTAAAGAAAAAACACTAGATATATAAGTAAGGTAATTATATACCTAATCTTACTAAGAAAGTATAGGATAAGGATATACTAATAACTAATATTTAATCTATAGGTATTATAAAAGCCTAGTAAAGACCTAGAAAGTCTATAAGATAGTAAAAGTTAAGTAATAAAGGGGTAGGAAATATACTAATTAGGTTACTTAAGATATACTTAACGCACACTATAATAAAGGTAAATACCTATAATATAGCTTTTCTAGGTATTTTATATTAGTATACTTCTTATACCTTACTATTTACTTATAAAAAAGTTATTTATTAATATTTATAATATAGAGAATATAGCCTTTACTAACTTAAATATTAAATCTATAGAGTAATTAGGAAAAGAGTAACCCCTTTATTAAGTTATTTAATAAGGGATAAGGGATAAAGATATAAAGAGAATTTATAGTATATAGCTATTACTAATAAGGACTTTAAAGAGATTTAATAAAATATAGATTCCTTTCCTTTTTAGTTCTTACTTTAATTAATAAAACTACCTTTATAAATACTTAAGTTAATATAAGTTATAACTACTATATTACTATAAGTAAATACTTAGTCTAAAAACTTTAATTAAAATACCTCTCTTTACTAACTAAGAGGTTAGTTTATATAGTAATTAATATAAAATAAGGGGAAAAGAGAGCTATAAGAAGTATTTATTTATAATATATATTATTTACTTTTAGTTAGATTTAGATAAATAAAAACGCTAATTATAGCATATATAATCCTAGGGCTAATAAGGTAACTAATCCTTAGTACACTATAAATAAAAAGAAATAAAATTAACTTAAATATAGCACACTAATAAGTATATATAGGATTAGTAAATAACTTATAAATATAGGCTATAGCTAATAAAATAGTTAACTAACCTATAGTATTTATTCTAGGTTTAACCTTTATAAGGATAGTATATTAGGTAAAGAGGTAAAAAGAATATATTTAGCTTTACACTATAAGTTTATATAAAATTATATTTATCCTATAAATAAATATAATACTAAGGGCTATAAAGTAAGAGCTTCTTACTTCCTTACTAAAGGTATTATAAGACTTTAAGGATTTATTTTTAAAAAGTAAAGTAAATACCTTATTACTATACTAAGGGAAGTTAGACTACTATATTTACTTAAAATAGGATATAAATAGGAATAAACTAGATTTACTATAAGTACCTTTATATAATATACCTTAAGAATATTTACTAGAAATCTAAAAGTAAGTAATAGACTTAATAAATAAGGGTTAGATTTAAGTAAGTTTATTATTAGTAATAGCTTTAGTATTATTAGTAAAGAAGCCTAAGGGTAGTTAGAGGTTTTATATAGACTATTATACCTTAAATAAGATTATAAAATAAAACTATTACCCCTTACTACTAGTAAAGAAAATATTATACTTATTATCTAAGGTAAGGTAATTTATAAAGCTAAATATATAATTAGCTTTTTATTATATATAAATTACTAAAGGTAAAGAATACTAGATAGTATTTTATATAAGGTTTAGATTATTTAAATAGTTAGTATATTCCTTTAGGCTTATAGGTATACTTATAACCTTTTAAAGGTATATTAATAATACCTTAAGTAATATCCTTAGTAACTATATTACTATATATCTTAATAATATTTTAGTTTACTTAAGTAAATTATAAAAGAACTATATATAAAAGGTCTATAGTATATTATCTAGGCTATAATAGGCTAGTCTAAACCTAGATATTAAGAAGTATATCTTTATTACTAAAGAGGTTAAGTACCTTAGGTTTATTATCTAGGTAAGGAAGGTAATTTACCTAGATAAGGAGAAAATTATAGTAATTTAGGATTAGGAAGCTTTAATAAGGGTCTAAGGTATTTATAGGTTTCTTAGTTTTACTAACTTTTATTATAACTTTATACTAGCCCCTCCCAAGCACGAGGTAAAACTGCTTAGTATTTTACAGCCTAATACCCTATTCTTTTATCTTCTTCTTATCTGCCTTATAAATCTTATTATTTATATTACCTTTACTTTTTAGCATTTTTCCCTTATATTATAAATACTATTAATTATCTCTAGGTTAGATTTATCTTTACTTCCCTTCCTTTGCTTTTCTTCTCTTTTACTATATTATTTAATATTTTAGATAGAGTAATATCCTTTTTATTACCTTTAGCTATACTATAATCTAATTAGTTAGGGTTTAATTAGTTAAGGGGTAACCTATAACCTACCTAGTGATTGTAATAAATTAAATTAGAGATAAGTAAGGATAAGTTATGTTTAGAGAGAGATAGAATAAGCATAGTTATAAAGGAAGGGGGAATTACGTTAATTTATGCTATAAGTAAAACTTAAACGAATTTAAGTTTAACTACGGTTATGAATTATAACTATATCTTACGCTAACGTAGCTATAAAGTTTATTATAAACTTTACTCTAACCTTACAGCCCCTTGTATTTATAACCTTAAAGCTTATACTAATTATAGGTTTTATTTATTACTATAGCTATAAGTATTTATATATTAATTATTTTACTAGCTAGGTATTACTAGTAATAATTATGTGTTATAATAAATTAGATGCATTAGCTATAACTAATAACGCAAAAATTTTTAAAAATCAATAACTTTATACGAGGATTCTTTAATATTATAAGCCCCTTATTAACCTAATAAAAAGGGAGTACCTTTTGCTAAATAAATAAGTGTAATAAGGCTTTTAAAGCTTTAAAGGTAGCCTTTATATTATATCTTATCCTAACCTAATAAAACCCTAAGAAAAATATATTAGTTAAAGTAAATTATTTAGGAATAGCACTAGGTAGCTATCTCTCCTAGTTTAGTAATAATAGTATCTTATATCTAGTAACTTACTATTTAGCTTAATTATAGCTTACTTAATAAAATTACACTATATATAATAAGAAACTATTAGTAATTATCTCTTACCTTAGAGTATAGTTAATAAAGCTATAAAGTATAAGTAAACTATTTATAATATTAATAAACTATAAAAACCTAAAGTACTTTATAGCCCTAAGGAAATATTAAAATAATAGGTATAATAAGTAAAGACTCTAGTGCTATTTAACTTTTATTTATAATATAAACTAGGTATATAAGTAAAGTAACTAAATATATTATTAAGATATTACTTAAATAGGCTAAAGATAGAAAAGATAAAGGTATTAATTATATACTTAGTAATAAGTCCTATAAAATTTAGTTTTAAGTAAAGATAACTATATATAAGCCTTAGACTTATTATAGTAGTAAATAAGGTCCTTATAGGAGTATTAATATTTATAAATAAGTACCTTTAATCTCTTTAGGACTAGTTTATAACTTAGGATAAATCTTATAAGTTATAGCTTAATATAGTTATAGCTAGAGCTAGGAAGTTTCTAAATATTACTAATACTAAAGAGTAAATTATAGATTATTAAATTAGTATAAAAGGGCGCTTTAATTTTAAGGGTAAATATAGGTTCCTAAATAAGAACTATTAACTATAATACTAATTTAATATATTTATAACTTACCCTTACTAGGTTACTTAGGCTAGAATATAACTTTTAAGGCGCTTTAAAGAGACTTTTATTAGGATAGTATATTATAAGATATAGCTTATTTTATATAGAATTATTACTTCTATAGGGGATAGAAAAGCTAGTAGCTATAATAAGGCTTACTAAAGCTAATCCTACCCTTTAATAAATATTAGTTATAGATATTTATTAACTTTATAACTAACCTTCTAGCCTAAGACTAGGATAATCTATAGTTCTTAATAGTTATTATAAATAGACTATTTAAGTATATATAACTAAAGGTAATAATATTAATAGAGGCTAAGGTATATATAAAATAATTTAAGTATTACTAGTAATAGTTTTATAGGTTCCTTATATAAATTATTATAAACTATAGGTTAGACTAGCTTAGTACTTTCTAAACTAAGCTTTATAAGAAAGTTAGTATATAATAATTACTTTTTATATTATATTACCCTTAGAAAAATAGTAGTATAAAGAGAGCTAACTAGGAAGTATAAGTAATGCTATAGGTAATACTATCCTTCTCTTAGTTTAAGTAGCTAGATTATTTACTAGCCTATTAGCTAGTATTAAATAATAGGGATTCCTTAGTAATAAAAGTTAGTGTAAATATAGCCTTATATAGCTTTAATATATCTATAATTTAGAAGTTATTACTTATAAGGCTATTTACTACCTTAGTAAAAGGAAAGGCCTAGGCTTTCTTATAATACCTAAAGAATAGTATAAATCTTATATAAGCTATAATAGCTTTTATCTAATAGTAATAATAGGAGAATATAAATAGTAGCTATAGACTAGTAAAATATTTTTAAGTTAAGGACTATATATAGTTAAGCCTTTAAAATATTAAGATAAATTACCCTTATAAAAAGCTAGATTAAGCTATAGCTAAGTATAAGGTAATTAAGGTCTCTATACCTTTAACTATTAAACTAGATATTCTAAGAGAACTATACCTTATTTTCTATATAAATTTAGTATAGTAAGTAGTAAATAATTTATTACTAAGTTAAAACCTAGCTAATAAGTAACCCTTACTAAAACTAGTAATAATAAATACTAATAAAGATCTCTTAAAGTAATAAGTAAAGGATATTTTTATAGCTAAAAATATACTAAGTTAAGGATTAAATTAAAATATCTTAGTTAAATAAAAAGGATATATATAGCTAACTTAGGAGCTATTAGAAAGTATATGAAATATAGAGGTATTAGACTAGTTTAAGTTATAATAAGGTAATATATAAATAAATAATAGTCTTAAAAGAGTGTAATTTAATTTAGCTATAAAACATTAGGGTACTTATTTTTCCTCTAGTATATATATACTATAGCGCTATTTCTTTACTAAAAATAAAGGAAAAATAAAAGAAAAAGAAAAATATTTAGGAAAGAAAGGGACTATTATACTTCTCCTTATATTAGTAGTACTTCTTAGTAAGGGTATAAGCTAGCTTTATAATAGTTTTAGTTAGGGTATAGGTATTAGCTAATATTTACTATATATTAGTATTACTTACTTCCTAAGTAAAGAGAGATTAAGTTAGGCTATTATTTATAGTTTTTATACTATAGAAAAATTTAGTAGTTATATTATTTTATTTATAGTAAGTAAGTATAGTTTATATAAGAATAAGTTATTATACCTTAAAGGTACCTTAAGTATAAGTAATACTTATAAGGGAAAAAGCTAAGGGCTAGGCCTTAGTAAGATTAATTTAAGTAATAATAAGTATACTATTAAAATATTTATAATAGTAAATAAAGGTCTTAGTAAAAATAATATAGTATCCCTTAATAAAGCTAGCTTACTTTATAGCTAGGGATTTAATAGCCTAACTAATAGCTAAAAGGTTTTCTAAGTGCTTAAAAGTATAATATAGCTTAGGATTAGCACTATATAAGTATATTTTCTAAATATATAAATATTATATAATATAATATAAGCTATAAGCTTAGTTTATACTTGGAGTATAAGTATACTTTTCTTTAGTTTAAAGATTATTAATATATAAGCTATAAGGAAACTTATACTCTTTATTATTAAAAAGAGCTTTATTATTAAAGTTACTCTTTAAGATATACTTACTAAGATAAGTACTTTTACTTAAGCTAGAAAATAAAGAAAAAAAAAGTAAAAGTAAAGTAAAGGTAATAGTAAATAAAGTAATAATAATATTAGTTATAGTAAAGGTAAAAGGGAAGTAAAAAGAAGTTAAGCTTAATAAAAGAAAGTAAAAAGAATATATAAAGAGATATTATAATAATAATAAGAATAAAAGAGTTAGGAATTATAAGGGAAAAAGGGAATATTTATATTTCTAGAGATATAAGTTTAGCTCTAGTTAAAGTGTATTTTATTTATATTTATAAAAGCTAGCTAGGGATAAATAAGGGTAGTATATTATATAATTTTCTAATAAGTAGTAAGTAATAAAAAAGTTATTTAAGGTAAAGTTAGGATTTAGTATATAAATATTAAGATATAAAATTAAAGTAAGAATAAAAACTAAATAAAATATAAAAATAGTAAGGGATAAGTATAAGAAAGAGATAAGCTAGTATTATTAAAGGTAAAGTTAAGTTAAAGTAAATTTACTTATATAAAGGAAAGGTTAAGGTAAGGTAAACCTATACTAAAAATTTTTATAGCTTATATAGGGATTTATAGCCTTAGGGGTTACCTTACTTACTAAGAAATACTTTACTTACACTAAAAGGAGGCTTATATATAGGGGACTATATTTATTATTTACTTATATTTATATAGTAAAGGGAGGAAAAAGAGAAGTAAGAGATAAGTAAAGGGGTATATTATAGACTTAAGCTATAAGCTTAGGTTAAGTATAGTTTTAGGAAGTATATAAACTATATATAGCTAGGTTAAGGCTATATATAAACTATATATAAGCTATATATAAGTTACTATAAATCTAGGCTTTATATAACTACTAGTATAGTTCCTTTTTCTTTTATAAGAATGATATTCTCACTTTAAACGCTTATTTGCAGTAGCTATAAGGCTAGTTCATTACACTTATAAAGGATTACTAACTTATTTAGCTTAAAAAGAGGCCCTTAACTACTTCCTAGTAATTAATAACTACTATAGACCTATAAAAGCTTAAAGCTAGGTAAGCTAATATAAAGGTATATATAGAAGATATTACTAATAAGAATAAGCTACTAAGGCCTCTCCTAAAAAGTCTTAAAAAGGCTAATATAAAAACACCTAAGTCTATAGCTTAAGGTACTCTTTAGGTTATAACCTTAATCTTAGAGGCTATACTAGCTTTAAAGAAATAAAAGGGAATACCTCTTAGTAAGATATTAAAGAATAAGATCCTAATCCCTAAGGCTACTTTATTAGTAAGGGAGAAAGTAATTAAATAAAACACTAGGGCTTTAAGTAAGATTTAGGGATATAAGGGTTTAGGCCTTATTAACTAGAAAGCTTTAGTAAGTTATATTTTAGTCCTTATCTTATTAATAGATTTATAGTAAATTAGTTTAGAGATATCTAAATAGTTTTAAAAACTATTATCTAGGGTAATAACTCTAAAGAAGTAATTAAAGAGAAAGGTAGCTTTTTTACTTAATATAGGTTTTATTTAAGCTATATTTAGTAAAGGTTAAAAGAGTCTAGTATTTAATAATTATAATACTAAGCTACTTTATAAATATTAGTTAGGTATAAAACTATTTAGGATTATAGTTTAAGCTTATATAAGGTTTTAAAAGGAATAGGTATTTAAGTGAAAGCCTAGGCAAGCTATAGCTAACTAAGGGGCTAAGATTAATATTATATCTTGTGTGTTTATGCTATAGGAAAATATACTAGTTTATAAGGCACTTTAGTTAAGCTTTTTATTAACTTAAACTCCTAGGAATTTATATAATTCTATAGGTATTACCTTCTTTATTTTAAGCTAGACTATAGTCTAGGGAGGCTAGTAAGACTTACTAAAGTATATAAGCTTTATCTTTACTAAGTTAAACTTTACTTTTACTTTCTTTACCTATTTTTATAAACCTTTTATACTACCTTAAGCCTCTTTTAGGTCTAGGCTATATTCTTTTTAAATACTACTATATTTATATTATTAGTAAATCCTATAGCTACTATACCTAGGATAGCTTAGAGGTACTTATATAGCTTTACTAAATAAAGAAAGAAAAGAATAAGTAAAAAGGTAAGCCTTATAAGGTGCTAGCCTTAATATTAAATAGTCTAAATAGTCCCTTATTAAAGCTAAGCTAGCTTATTCTATCTATAAGAAAGCTATATATTACTATTATTAGCTAGTATAAGATACTTATTTTAATAAGTAAGGTAATAAGGTATAAGTAGCTAACTTTATTAAATATTACTAAGATATTTATTTATATAAGTAAGGTAAGTTTACCCCTCTCCTAGGCCTTTTTATATATTTTACTAGGGCTTATATTATAGTCTTTATTAACTTATTTATCTTATTTCTTATTTATAGTTTAGGGAGAAGGCCTTTTACCTTAGTAAAGGCTATAAGCTACTTTATAATTACTACTTTTATAACCTTTCTTACTATATTAAGTAATAATATAAGTCTTTAGGTATTAGCTTTTCTTATTTTCTTAGTTATTTTACTAGGCTTCCTAATTATTACTACCCTTATAGATTAGAATTAAGCTAGGAAGTATTTTACTTTAAAGACTATATTTAGTAGCTTAGTTATAGTATTCCTAGCTAAGTCCCTATAGGCCTTAATAAGACTTATAAGGAGTTTATTATTACCTAAGGCCTTTTAGTTAGCTATGTTTAATAAAATAGTTTTAATATCTTCTAGTATAAATTATTCCTAGTCTAGAAATAGTGTATTATTTAGTTCTAGGAAGGAGAGGTTTAGGATATAGGAGAGGTTTACTATAGGTTTAAGGAAAAATCTTTATACTAGTATATTAGCTTTATTTATATATATAGTAGCTAGGTTAGTATTATTTTAAGTTCTCTTAAGCTTTAGAAGTCTAGGAAGTTCTAGGGGGCCTAGCTCTAAAGGTAAGCCTATTTCTCTAGCCTTTATACTCCTTTATCCTTAGACTAGGTATTAGTATTCCTTAGGGCTTCCTTTATATATTATACTTCTTCTCCTTAATAATATATTCCTAGTCCTTTTTATCTTATTATAGGCCTTCTAGTTAGCATTAGTTCTCTAGTATCTTTACTATCTCTTAGCTTATTTAGCTTTAGTAACTAACTCCTTAGCTTTTCTTAATTACTACCCCTTTAGGCTAGGGAGGCCTTAGGGCTTTTATAAGGTAACTTTCTTTACTATTTATTATAGGTTTATAATAAGCTATATAGTATATTTATTAATCCTATCTTTATTATAAGGGTTTAGGTGTTTTTCTCTTAGAGTTATACTACTACTTTTACTTATATATATTTCTTATCTATTATACCCTAATTATATTTAAGGGCTAGGGGTTTATTCTTAGTGCTTAGTAAAAATATTAATTAGCTATAAAGCATAGTTAAATCCTATAAGCCTTACTATACTATTATAATAGACTTAGATATCTAGTATTACTTACGCTAAGTCTATAGTGCTATCTTTATCTCTAGCCCTTTACCTTATAAGTTCCCCTATAGTATTACTAATCTAAGCCTTTATTACCTTATAAATTCTAGTAGTTCTTTTACTCTATTACTTATTCTATTATATTAGTCCTATAGGGGATGCTTTTAGTTAAAATTACCTATAAATACACACTAATTATAAGGCTTTTTTATATTAATAGTATAGATAAAGGTATTCTATTTATTACTATAGTTTTCTAAGTATAAGGAGTAAATATTTATTCCCTATATTTTTACTAAGGATTAGTTAGTTTCTCCTAGGCTATTTATAATTCTATATTATATTTCTTATTTATATAGATAGTATTATACCTATTATAGTATACTAGTTAAAATTAGGTAAGGCCTAAGGCTAGTAGCTATAGTTACTTTATATATTCCTACTCTTAAATTATAATTATATTTATATTAGTTTAGTAATATAATATAATATATATAAGGCTATCTTACTTATTTATATTCTAGAAAAGGACCTATAGTATTACTATATTAATTAGGGGAGGGGGTCTTTTTATTTTACACTAGCTTTAATCTAGATTTAACTAGCTTTATATACTATCTTATACTCCTAGCCCTAGGCTATTTTATGCTTTATTCTATAAGCATTAAGTAGCCTCTTTTCTTTCTTACTATACTAGTAGGTTTAATAGCTATAATAAATCTCTCCTAGGTTAAGGCTAGGCCTCTAGTTAGGGATTAAGTAATAAAGTAAGATAGTTATTTAAGGTAACTTACTTTTACTATATTTTATTTTTCCTTTAGGATAAGGTAATCCCTAGACTAGGCTAAATATAATTTAAAGTAAAGGATATACTTCTCTTATATTTAGCTATCTATTATAAGGTAATTTATTTTACCTTCCTTATATTAGCTAGTACTATACTTATTATACTATAAGGCTACTTTATAAAACTTTATAATATAACTTATTTAAAAGTAATTATAGTATTATTTAGGTTAGAGGGTTTTATTATATAGTTTAGTTTAAAATAGCTTTACTTTAAAGACTATTTTATTACTATAAATCTTATTAGCTTCTTTAACTTTAGCTAGGCTAAGGATTAGGGTAGTTCTTAAGGCTCCCTTACCTTAGGGGTACCTTATAATTACCTTAATTATATTTACTTTATTAGCTTTTTAATCTTAGCTACTAGGTTTTTAATAGATATATACTTTATAAGAAATCCTTTAATAATAATACTAAGTATGTAGTAATAAAAGGCTACCTCTAGTCTAAATATATAGGATATTTATTTTTAGTTTTCTTTATATTAGGTAGTATTTCTATTAAAGGTAATAATTATATTACTACTAGGGAGTTTTCTAGCTACTACTACTATTATATAATTAGTAGCTTTATTAACTATTATTACTATATCTTTAGTGCTTTTAAACTAAAGTAATTCCTAGATAAAGTTACTTTTAATAAGGACTTCTTTATACTATTTACTAGGGATTTAGAGAGAGTAAGTAGTAGTATTTAGTTATTTTTATATAAGGCTAGCTATAATACTTACCTAGGTTAAGGTATTATTACTCTTAGTTTTCTCCTTTATTACCTTCTTAAGGGTATCTTTAAGGGCTTTCTTTATTATATAAATATTACTATTATTACTTACTATTTTTATTTTAGCTTAGGTATAGTTTACTACTTAGTAAGCTATAGCTGTCATGGCTTGTAGCCTAGGGTTAAATGAACGAAGTGATGGCTAAGATTCTCGCAGTCACTGCTTAATAGATGCTAGCTAGGGGCGGGTGCGTGAAGGTTTTAATCTCTAGCCTAGCACTAATAATATGCATAGTCCTTAAGAAATACCTTGCTCTACAAGCACGTGGCTATCTCATAGCTAGCTAGCCTCTTTATTATCTACGCGGCCTAAAGGTCCTCCGAAGATCCGCTCCGACAAACGTCCTGTCTCTGACCTCTGCGCTCCTAACAATAGCCTTAGTAATATATTACACTTAGGTAACTTTATTACTAGGGATAAGGCTAGTAATCTCTTTATAGTATTTTATATTTTCTAGATATTTAAATTAAATCTAATCTATTATTAGGCTATTATTACTTCTCTAGATATTAAACTATCCTATACTAATATTAAGGTAGTAGTAACTCTATACTAGCCCCCTTTTTCCTTTATTAATTACTATTAGTACCTTTTTCTCTTACTTACCTTTAGCTTTATTATAATATAATATTATAGGAAGGGGTAAATAAGGGTAAGGATTTTAAATATTAACTTAGTTTATATTTTAGAGGTAATTCTAGACCTTTAGAGCGGTGCGAAAAAAATATGCAAAGGTTTAATACCCTAGCTATATAATATAGGTGTAAAGTTTAACATTAGAAACTTAGAACTTATAATTAAAGTTAAAGAATATAAAGTTAAAGAATATAAAGATAAGGTTATATTTATTAAGGGACCTTTAGTAGCTTTATTTACTTAATAGAAAGTAATGCTTTATTTAGCTAAGCCTATAATCCTAGAGAAATATATAGGTTAGGATAATATAAATATATCCCTAGATAAGGCTTTATTAGGATCTAAGGATAAGGATAACTTAGATAATTTAGAAAACTAAATTACTTAAAATAACTTAGTTAAGTTATAAAACTAAATCTAATAGCCTAGGGCAAATATCTAAGTAATTAAGTTTATAAGCTCTTATTTATTTACTTTTAGGCTAAACTTATAGTGTAGTTTTCTAGGCATATACCCTAGATTACTTGCCTTATTTTAGTACAAGAGAAATATTAGCTTACTAGCTAGCTTAGTCTCTATATATTCTTATTAGATATAACTTTACTTAAAGGGAAATTACTATATAGAAATAAGAGATAATAATAGTAAGATAACCTTTTAATAAATAAAAGATAATTAGCTAGGGCTAACTATATAAGAACCCTTATTCTTTTTATTTCTAATTAAGAGAAGAGTTTAAAGGTAAGAGATAGATTAAAAGGTCCTTATTAAAATAGTTTTATTATAGTTTAAGGGTTATAGTATAACCTTAGGCCCCTTAGTTCTAAAATCTATAGTAAAAGAAGTTATATAGACTTTTATATATATAAAGACTTAAATACTTTATTAATTACTAATATTCTTACTATAAACCTTTATATATATATACCTTAACTAAAAGAGAATATAAAACCTTAGGTATAATCCCCTAAGAGAAGGTAATTAAAGCCTTAGAAATACTAGTTAAATTAACTAGTAATAGAGGGGATTAAGTCTAAAATATATAAGTATATAATAGCTATAAATAGGAAGATATCTAACTAGTATGCTAAACCTATGCTAGTATTAAAGGATAAGTCTAACCTATAAGCTAAATAATAACTTACTATTAATTATTCTTATATTAAGGAGAATATACTAGGTAGCTAGTTATTACTATTAGCTAAAGTTTATAATTAACTTTTAGATTTATAAATTAAGTCTTACTATATTTTTAACCTTAAGTATATATACTAGTTAATACCTATAGTTACTAAATTAAAGTATATATTTACCTTTAATATTCCTAAGTCTAGTTAGTTATAGCTATCCTATATACCTTAAGGCTTATAGTTAGCTAGATTTACTATAACTAAGGTAATAAGGATTATACTTAGTTTAATTCTATTACCTTACCTAAAACCCTCTCTTACTATACCTTAGTTACTAAGTAACCTAAGTGTATTAGCTATATATATAAATAATATTTTCTATAAGTATACCTTATTTAAAAAGTAATAGCCTTTTATAAAGAATTACTTATTACTTAAACTACTATAAACTCTATTAAAACTAAGTTTTAAAAGGTCTCTTTAAAAATAAGTTTAATTATTATAGTTAGTTAGGTTTATAAAATTAATAGGAAAATATATATTAAGCCTAATTAAGCTACTAAGCTAAGGGAGTGGCTTATACTTATAAGTTAATTTAATATATATTTATTCTTAGGAGTTATTAGACTATACTAGTAATAAATTAAGAACTATACTAAGATTACCTAATCTCTTAATTAACTTACTAGAGATATAAGCTAGTAATAAGGAAATTTAAAAGCTTTATTTTTCTTTATACTAAGGGATAAGGCTATAATTACTTTAAGTATATATAAGTATATATTTAACTTACTTACTTAAATATATTCTAATACTAGTAAGTTTAGTAAAGGGTATATAGTATTATAGGTTTAAGATAAAATCCTTTATTTTATCTTATATAATTTATTTTTATTTACTAAGATATAATAAAACTATAGCACTTATAAGTAAAAGCTATATATTATTATTAAGTTTTATTAAAAATATAAGCACTTCTTTAAGTTAAGAATAAAGTTAATAATTTTTATAGACTATAAACTACTTATAATATTTATAACTATTACTAGGTATAAGGGTATTTATACTAGATAAGTTATAGAATTAAGGTTACTAAATATAAAGATTTATTTTATTTAAGGAAAATAAAATACTATAGCTAATAAGTTATCTTATACTATTTTTTTATCTAATAACTATATAAATAATTTAACTAAGTTTAATTTATAAAATATAACTTAAAATTAGTAAATTTAAAAAAATAAAGCTAAAGAGTATAAAGAAATATTAAAGTCTTTAAAGGCTACTAAGGTTTAGGAGAAATCTAAGCTTAAGGGAATAGGCTAGGATATAAGGTAGCTAAAGGTATTACCTAGTAATAAAGCCTTATAGAAGAAATACCTAGGTAAGCTATAGTATATAAAGATTATAAGGTTTCTAACTACTAGATTAAGTAAAGAGAAAGACTATAATTACTATATAGCTTAGAGAATAGTTACTAAAGTATAATAATATAAACTAAAGGATAGGATCCTTTAGTTTAAGGGAGATATAATAAATAATATTATTTAGTATAAGAAAAAGTAGTAAATACCCTTTAAAAGGCTTATAATAACTCTAGATATTTTAGGGTAAATTTAACTTAGTAAAGGCTAACTTAAATAGTGTTCTAGCCTAGGATAAGAGCTAATATTATAAACTATATCTTAGGATATATACTATATACTTAATATACTTCTTAAAAAAGAAAGTACTAAATTAACTAGTAGTAGTAAATAAGCTATTTTAAGTTATAAGGATAAACTATATTAGACTATTTCCTAAGTTAAAATAAAAGATTAAATATATACTAGTTATAGTTAATTATTTCTCTTAATTTATATAGCTATTCCCCTATAAATTAACTAGTGCTATAAAGGTAGTAAACTACCTAAGGTTATAAATAAATAAGTTATTACTTTCCTTAGAAAGCTTTTATACTAATCTTAGACTAGTATTTAGGTTAGTAAAGTTATCTATATTTTTAAGGAAAAAGAAGTAAGTTTACTAAATACCCTAAGATAATCTTATAAGAGCATTAGGTTAGTAAAAATCTTAAATTAGATTTTTAAGGGGTATTAAATAAGATAATAATAAATATAAGAAACTAAAACCTTTAACTTCTAAGGGTAACTAAGGCATTAAACTATAGATATATTAAGTCTATAGGATATTCTTTAGCTAAGGTATTATATAGGTTAATATGGAATTTAGGAATAAGGCTAGGAGCCTTTTTAACCTAAAGTTTAGCTAGTTAAACTAATAAGTTTTATAAAACTTTAGCCTAGCTATTAGAGAAGTCCTTAAAAGAAAATATAGTAATGTATTTTATAGGTAATATTAAATTATATTATAGGGTAGTAGTAACTAATAGGAGCTTAAAAGTAGTTATAAAAATTAATATAAGTAATAGAGAGTTAAGCCCTTTAAACCTAGTAAAATAGTAATAGTAATTACTAAGGAAAGCCCTTAAAGTTATAACTATAATAGTAAGGACTATTTTAAATTAAGAATTAAACTAGGTATATATCTTACTAACTTATTAACTTAGATAAATTAAGGGTAAGAGAAGGTTATAGGTTAGACTTTTATAAGAATACCTTAAAAGCTTATATTCCTTAAACTAGTTATTTAAAGATATTATAAGATTAATGTCACGGCTTGTAGCCTAGGGTTGAATGAACGAAGTGATAGCTAAGATTCTCGCAGTCGCTGCTTAATAAATGCTAGCTAGGGGCAGGTGCGTGAAGGTTTTAATCTCTAGCCTAGCACTAATAATATGCATAGTCCTTAAGAAATACCCCGCTTTACAAGCATATAGCTATCTTATAGCTAGCTAGCCTCTTTATTATTCACATAGCCTAAAGGTCCTCTAAAGATCCGCTCTAATAAACATCCTATCTCTAACCTCTACGCTCCTAATATAATACCCCCTTATATAATTAACCTTAATTATAAAAAAGCTACTTACTTAGGGTATAGTTACTATAATAAAGCTTTATAAAGAAAAATAGGATAAGGAATAAAAATAAGATAAGGCACCTTATATCTAGATATATAGGTAAAAAACAATAATAATAATACTACTAATTATAAATAACCCCCTATTATAGGTAGTAATATCTAAATAGTAGCTTATACGTAGCTTTAATGTAGCGAAATAAATATTATTACCTATTATATAGCTAGACTAAAAAAATAGATAACCTATGTTAATTTTTATAATTAGTTTAAATAAATAGGGTACCTAATACTATGGTTCTAAATAGTCTAACTAAAGGGCTTGTGTTATAATTACTATAAGTTTATAGCTATTAGGCATACGTATAAGTGGCAGAGCTAATGGTTATTATTATAATTTACAGATTACTTACCTATAGTGCGTTAGATTACTTAAGGGGTCTAGGGTTAATATAAAAGAGACTAATTTTCCCCCTTTTACATACTACCTTTCTCCTATAATATCTCTTAACTTTATAAGTTACCCTCTAGCTAAATAGTAGCTCTCTTACTACTATTATACTATAGTTACTAACCTTCTTTAGTCTCTAAGTATTATTATTATCTATCCTTATTTATCCTAGTTTTTGCCTTTATCTAGCTTATAAGTTTATTTGCTTACTATTATAACTTTTCTATCTAGTCTATTATAGCTAACTTATAGCTAGTCTACTATATCTAATACTTATATTAAAACTCCCTTACCTTTGCTTACTCTAGAAGGTAAGACTATTAAAAATCTCCTTTAAAATCTCCTAAGAAGTTATCTTAAAAGTAAACTATCTTTAAAATATTAATATAAGTTTATTATATCCTTACTATATCTTTACTACTAACTTACTACTAGTGAAACCTTAAGTAAGAAAATTCTATATATACGCTATTCTTAGTAGGTTATAATATAGAATATTCTCCTAAAAAATAGTACCTATAAGATCCTAGGATATATTATTAATAAGAAAACCTTCCTTACTAAATATAATAAATCTTTAAGTATAACTTCTTTACTTACTTACTACTTCTTTATTACTAATATCTAATAGGCTACTTAATAAAATATATATATTACTTTTAAAACAATAAAAACTACATTATAGTATATCTCTCTTATCTAGAATCTGCTTACTTATCCCTAATACACTACTAGTGCCTAACTTAAATTATATAGCTTTATAATAGGCTATTTAAACTTATTAAAGCTACTCCTAAAGGTAGCTACTACTATTAGGATAAAGTAAGTATAATTCTACTACTTAGACCCTAGATTACTACTAACTTACTACTAAGCTATTATAAAAGTAAAGAAAAAGCTATAGAATACTATCTTAGTTTATAAGAATTCTAATAAGTATAGATATATTTACTATACCTAAATAACTACTAATACTACTTATAAAGTAAAATATAATAAGTATACTATAATAGCGTTACTAAGTAATACTATAAACCTTAAAATATAAATTAATATTATAAACTCTCTATGCTTTATAGCCTAGAATATCCTAATAGTAAGCTTTTATAATATATATAGCTAATACTTAGCTAACTTACTAGTAGTTTATACCTTATATTACTAATTTACTTACTTATATTAGTCCTATTAAGCTCCTTAGTAAACTTTAGGTCTATATATATAAAGAGGGAGATTCTAATAATAAAGATATTCTAAGGGCCTTTACCTCTATAGTTACTATAGCTACTACTACCGCTAAGAAACTAGTGGTCCTAGTAACTAACTCTATTATAAAGGGTAAGTGCTTAGTAGCTATATAATAGATTATTTAAATTATTTAAGTAAATTAACTTTTATTTTCTAATATCTTACTATATTACCTATAAATTATAACTATCTTATATTAACTTTACTAGTTAACTATTACTTATAGTTATTAATAATTTCTCTAGTAATAAAATCCCTTTTTAATACCTAAGAATTCTCTAAAGTATTATAGCCTTTCTATTTAACTAGATATTTATAACGCCTTCTATTATAGTAGTGTGAAATAATTCTCTTAACTTTAAACTCTTATTTATTATCTTTAATATTATCTTATAGTAAGGACATATCTTCTATATTAGTTAGGTCCCCTTTAAAAGGCTTAAGATTAGTAATATTAAATATATTATATAATTAAGTCCTAGGTAGTAATTTTAATTAATACACTAATCTATAACTCCTAATTACCTTTTTAATCTTATAGGGACCTAGGTACTTTATAGCTAGCTTTCTACTAGGTTATCTTAGGTTAATATTCTTTATTAATAGTAAAACATAGTTACTAACTTTAAACCTTATTAGAGTTCTTTTCTAGTTATAATATTTTCTATACTAAGTCTATAAGTCACTTAAAAGCTATTTAATTATAGTGTGTTTCTCTCTTAGTACTAAGACTTTACTTTTAGCTTAATTATTCACTAAAGGGATATCTATAACTACTTACTATAGACCTCTAGGATTATAACCTTATAATGCCTTTACTAGTGTGTAGCTATGCGTTATATAATTGCTTATATTATATATAAACTACGCTATTAATAGGTTATTTACCTAATTAGTCTATTTAGTATAAGTAAAAGCCCTTAAATAGTGTTCTAGGACCTAGTTTAAATATTCTATCTAGCTATTTATCTAGGGATAAAAAGCGGTGCTAAGTAGCTACTTAGTTATAAGAAGGTAACAAAAAGTTATCTAGAAACCACTAGTAAATATAGAACCTTAGTCTATTATAATACCTTCTAAGGCTTTATAGTCTCTAAAAATATATTCTAAGAACATAGTTACTAGCCTATTACTAGTTAGTTATATTAAAATAGGAATATAAATACTATATTTTATAAAATAGTTAATAATAACTAGAATTATATTATAAGTCTAATTTAAATCTTTTACTAGTAAAAGTCTAGTAATAAAATCTATTAATAATTCTTAAAAAGAGTAATTAGGCACTAGCAGCATAGCTAGCTTGCTATATAGTTTATAATGCCTTGGTTTTAAAGTCTAATAACTTACATAAGTGCTAATATGTACCTTTATATTTTTCTTTATTATTAGCTAATAATATTAGTTTATAATCTAATAAAGAGTTCTACTTACTCCCTAATACCTAGCAGCAGGGTTATTATAAGTTAGCAATAAAATTTCTTTTCTTATTCCTAGAGGGATAAAAACATGATTTTTAAACATTAATAGCTTAGAGGGTCTAATAGACTATATCTAGGACGTAGCTAAATCGCTGCTTTTAAGTAACTTTAATTAACCTATAGTAAAGTTATTACTTTACTACGCTTTATATAATAAGACTTAAATTAGGGGTTCTAATTCTAAGCTCTTTTCTAGAAAGTTAGAGATAAACTTAGAAGAGATTCTCTAAATAGATTAGATCCTAGCTATAATATCTCTATAAGTAATTAGTTTAATAGATACTTCTAGTCTTATAGGGACATAGATAAGCAACGCTTTCTTAGGGCACCCTTACTACTTACTAGAAATAACCTATACTAGTCCACTCCTATTAGAAATAGCTAGTTTAATAGGAAAATTAAAATAACTAAGTAATAAACAAAATATACGCTAGGTACTAGTAGTATTACTATAGCTAGCTTATTACTTATTAACAAAAGTATTAAATAACCCTACTAAAACACCTTTTCTAAGAGTATTTAGATTATTAGGTTCTTTAAAAATATAGTTAAGTTATAATTTTTAAAACCCTAGATATTAGCAGTATTATTATAGTGTTATTATAACTAACTATTAGTTACACTAAGCGATGTTTTTATAGAACCTATAGCACTACTATAGTGTTCCTATTACTTAATATTTATAAATTTAGATAAAAAGGTAAGGAGCTATATAGTTACTACTTTCGCTTTCCTTACCTTACTTATAAAATCTAGTTTTCTTAAAAGTAAGTTAGTAGGATTTAATTTCCTACATAATATATAATTTTAAAGTTAAAAGGATAAAGCTTATTAAGCGTAGTTACTTACCTACTAGTAAGCTTAGGCTTTATAGCTAGGTACTTATAGTTTAAATAGTCTATAATAACCTTAATTATATAAGCTAAATAGGTAAGGTAGTGTCTCTATATGTAAAAAGCCTCTTAGATAGCTAATAATTTACTATTAGGTATTAAATAGCGTAATTTAGTATTAGTTATCTTTCTTAATATAAACATAACTAGGTGCTAGTGACCTAGCACTAACATTGTGAGTATAGCCCTAATTATATGTCTAGATATATCTATCTTCACTCTAAGGTATATAAGTAAATTAAAATACACTAAAATTAGTGCTTCCTAAAATCTTTATTAAAGTTCTCTAAACACTACTAACTTATAGGGCTCTAGGTTAAATATTGCTAGTTACTACCCTCTAAGGTAATCTATTAATAGAATAATAACTTTACTATACTATTTAATAAAATAGCAGTAAAATCCTATAAAACTAAGAAATAACTAAATATCTAGGACGCTATGTGGTACTAGCTAGATTATAATTACTTTAACTCTTACTAGATCTATTATAATACCTTTTAGTGATATTTTAAAGCCTAAGAATTTAACCTCTATAACTAAAAATTAACACTTTATAAGGTTAATAAAAAGGCTTGCTTCTCTAAGCTTATATAAGATTTATTTAATATACTCTATATGCTCCTTAACTATACCACTATATATTAGCGTATTATCTAGGTAAATAATACAAGTCTTATTAATAAGTCCTTTAAGGGCGTTATTAATATACTCCTAAAAAGTTACTAGTGTGTTAACTAGTCTAAATAGTATTATAAGATATTTAAAGTAACTATAGTAGCAATAGAAGGCTATCTTCCACTTATTACCTAAGCGGATATGTAGCTAGTAGTATGTATCTTTAAGATTAAGGACTATAAAAATAACTATACCTACTAATTAATTAAGGATTTTAGTAATAAGGGGTAAAGAGGCCTTATCCTTAATTATAATCTTATTTAAGCCCCTATAATCTATATAAAGCCTTAATTTTCCTCCTTTCTTTAGAATAAATAAAATTAAAGCTCTAGCTAGGCTAACTAATCTTCTAATCTACCCTTTTTACTATATACTTATAAGGTATTCCCTAAGAACTAGTAGCTCTCTTTTAGCTAAATTATATATAGGCCCCTAAGGTAGTGTTTTCCTTTTTCTAATTTAATTATATAAGTGCGACCACCTAGTTTAGGAAGCTAACCTACTAGCGCTTTAGAAAAATATCTATAAACTCTATGTATTCTTCTAGAATTATTAGTATAAGACGTTTAGCGCTCTTACCCTAATTTAATATAGCTTATTTACTACTTATACTTTCTAAAATCTATATAATTATAATACCTTTACTTTTTACTATATATAAATATATTCTAATATTTATATAGCTACTTTACTATTTAGTTATACTTCTTTTACTACTAAGTTCTTTAATAGGTCTTTATCTTCTTCTTTCTAATCTTTATTTTCTAGAATACTTAGCCTAATCTTTATTACCCCTAATAGTAAGGTAACTACTACTAGTTTCTTCTCTTTATATATTTATTACTTACTATAAGTAAAGAAAAGGCATTCTATTATTACTAGATATCTTTAAAAACCCTAATCCTAATATATAATTATAGGTAAATATTCTTTAATCTAATCTATGCCTAAAATTATCCCCTTACCTATATTAGTAATATAGTAGCTAACTTAATAGACTTTTATAAATCCTATACTATCTTTTACTTTTATTAACCTTTTTAAGATTCCCTAGTGTAAAATCACTTTTTAGCTTACACTCTCTAGTATTTAGTTTATTTATATTACACTCTCCTAATCCTTTTTAATAATAATTTAGAATAGATTATTAAAAACTATATACCTATATTAAATAGCGCTTATATAGCTAGCTACTAGTTATCTTATTATAGAAATACCTATATTCTTATTTTATTATCTATAGGGTATTCTATAGTAAGATTATATTCCTAAGTATATGCTAATTAAACTAGTATTATATTAGGGGATATAGCTTTATTACTACTTTTACTATGCCTCTTAGTTATATACCTACTGCTTTTATAGGTAAAATAGTCTAGTGCTTAGTAAGTTAGTATAGTATACCTAGGCCTTCTATATTTATAGTATACTAGGGATAATTTTTTCTCTTAATCTTTGCTTTATTACTATGCCCTATCTATAGGTAATATAAAGTAAGAGCATTACCTCTTTCTTTTAGAGTCTTAACTTTTCTTATTACTTTAGCCTAAACTTATTATAACCTTTACTTTCTTACCCTAGCCTTATAACTAGCTCTAGGTTATTAGAATCTCTTAGCTAATTATTTACTTCCTTATAATATTATTTAAGCTATTTAGAAAGATAGTAATTCTTAGTTATATAGGGATTACTTTAGGTAACTTAGCTTTTACCTTAGTCTAAGCTTATATAAAGGATTAAAATAATTAGTTATGCTTTTACCTAAGATTTAGTAGTGTTTTTATTACTTCTAAGTATCTTATACCCTTATCTATTATTCTAGTTTTTAGCTAATTAAGAAAACCTATCTAAGTAAGTAATAAGTAATCTATATGCCTATCTATAGCTATATAACGCATTTATTATCACTTTATATTATTAGCTAGGTAGCTACCTATATATACTACCTTAGTTATATTATCCCTAAAGGTATAGTAATTTAATTTAAATAATATATCTAAGTTTACTAAGAAATTCTATAGGTTTTTATATATATTCCCTTTATATATAGGTTATTTTATTTATATCTTAATAAAGCTATTATTTCACTATGTAATTACTACTAAGTTACTATAGACTACTAGTAGGATTATAATTAAAGATTAAGGGGTAATTATAGGTCCTAGAGAAGGTCTAGCTAATCCTAGATTTACCTTAAACTCTCTAATCTATACCTCTATTTATAGAATCTCTTATATCCTCTTAAGGTAATATAGCTTAGCTTATATAACCTTATAGTGTCTTTATAACACTATATCTTTATTACTTATATTACCTATACCTCTACCTAGATTAGGATTAGGTAGTATTTATTATACCCTATTATTATCTATAGTTCTAGATTATAGGGTTTTTGCCTTCCTAATTATCTATAGCTTTATTATTATAGGGTGCTAGTGTATTTCTTATAGATCTTTAGAGCGTTAGCTATATAATAATCTAGCTAATAGTTTATATCCCTAAAAGGGTTTTAAAGAGATTAATTTATTATAGCTTATAGCCTAGGGTTAAATAAATAAAGTAATAGCTAAGATTCTTATAGTTACTACTTAATAAATACTAGCTAGGGGTAGGTGTGTAAAGGTTTTAATCTCTAGCCTAGCACTAATAATATGCATAGTCCTTAAGAAATACCCTGCTCTATAAGTATATAGCTATCTTATAGCTAGCTAGCCTCTTTGTTATCTACGTGGCCTAAAGGTCCTCCGAAGATCCGCTCTAACGAACGTCCTGTCTCTGACCTCTGCGCTCCTAACAATTAACTACTATTAGAGAGAATAAAGTTATAATAGTAAGGAGGAAAAGAAAGGGTAAAAAGCATAGTTTAGTATTTATATAAATAAGTAGGAAAAAGTAAGTTAAAAGTAAGATTAGCTATTAAAAGTATAAGGACTATATACCTTCCTACCCTTTTTATTTATATTTTATTATTTTAGGTTACTTCTCTTTTATTTTTCTTTTAGGATTACTAGTTAAAATTAGTAACTTTTATTATTATCTAAAGTATAACCTTAAATTATTAGATTACTATTAGAGCATTAAGTTATCTTAAAGAATTATATTAAATATTATTCTTTACTTAGTTTAAAGCTTAATACTAGGGTAATTTCCCTTACTTTATTATTACTATTATACTATACTAATATCTTTCTAATTAAAATTAACTATTACTTACTTATTTTCTAGTATAAAGTCTAAACCTATAACTATAATTAAGGAATCTAATCCTATATCTTAGGAAGTTACCTTATTAGCTAAAAGAGATATAAGCTAAAATAAATCTTACTTAAAGAGACTATATTAATTTAAGAAAGTAAGCTTTTATAAGAATTAGGTAATAATATATAGTATTTATAACCTTTAGAAAATTAAAGTAAAGTCTTAAAGACACTAAAGAGTAAAAAGAGTAACTATAAAGTTATAAGGTAATCTTTTAGTTATTATATATAAGAGAAAGGTATTAGTAAAAATAATAGATAAAATATAAGGGAAAGACCTTTTCTTAAAGGGAAGTTTTAATATAAGAAGTAATACCTTTTTAGTTTAATTAACTAGTGCCTATTGCTTTATAACCTTAAGATAATATTACTAGTTAAGATAAAAACTATATAGTAATTACTATCTATAGGGGTAAGAGGTAAAGAATAGGATATAGTAATTATAAGCCTTAAATAAGCCTTTATAAGGTATAATTTAAAGATAATATAACCTATAGCTATATAAGCGCTAAATAGAAATTAAAATATTAGATTTAATAGGTATAATAATTACACTATTAGAATATACTATAACTTAGCTAGTAAAGTATATATAAGCCCTAGCCTAGTAATTTCTTATTAAGATTTAATTATTTAAGAAAATATAAAAATAAGTAAGAGCTTAATCCTATAAGTATTTACTAAACTATTAAAAAGTTAGGTAAGTAAAATACTAAAGAAATTAGGATTTAGATAGAAATCCCTTATAGAGTTTAGAAATCTTATACTTAATAAACTATTAACCTAGTATATATAGATTATATTATAGTTAGAAAGAGAGAAAGCTATTTTATTACTATATACTAGGAAAAACCTAACTTTTAAAATAGTAAATATAATAAAAGAAAAACTTAGTTAGGTTTCTAAAATTACCTAAATAGCCTAGCTTACTCCTTATAATAAGAAAACTCTAGGGCTTTATTTATATACTTTTTACTTATATTTACCTTATAGTTTTTAGATATAGTACTAAAGATAGTAATTAAATTTATAAAGGTATACCTAAATAATATTTTCTATATAATAAGGTTACTTATAGTGCTAGTTATTTAGGGAGACTTAATAAACTTAAAAACTTACTAAATAAAGGAATTTCTTCCTATTCTTAAAAAGAAAAACCCTTAGATATATTACCTATTAAGGCTAAGTAGTTTTATTTATATTTTTAATACTAGTTAAGGTTATATTATAATTTATAACTATTTAAATTCCCTTATTTATTTTAAACTATACCCTTATTATTAGTAAGAACTATAAAGCTATAAGGTATACTAGGAGTAATAAAAGATTAATATTTTATATAAAAAAATAAGGTAATATAAAAAAACTAAAACTAGTAATATTAAGAGTAAGTAAATTACTTACTAACTTTTAAATACTTATAATACTAATTTATCTTTAAGATAATATCTATAGATTACTTATAAGGCTAATAAAAGCTATAAGCGCTATAAATACTAAACTATTATAAATTATTTAGGGTTTATTAGTATTAGGGTTCTTTAGCCTAATAGGATTACTAACTATTATATACTTAGCTATAAGGTAAAAGGTAGTAATGCCTAGAGATTTTATATAATAATATTATTTAACTAAGGCTTTAATATAAGATATAAGGCCTAGTGTCTAATATAAGGACTATAAGGGATAGGTTATAATAGGGTTAATATATAGGATAAGCCTTATTACCTATAGAAAGTAAAATAGCCCCTAGGGATAAAAATACCTAGTAATATAAGGAAAAGTAAAATAGTTTTAATTAATAAGATAAGTATTAATAAGCTCCCTATAGATAATAAGAAGAAAGCCTCCTTTAAGAATAAAAATAAAGGTAATAAGGATTTACCTAAGAGTAATAATAAAGATACTCCTTTAAGAATAAGGATAGTAATAATAAAGAATTATCTAAAAATAAGGATAAGAAACCTCCCCTTAGGGACCTTCCTAAGACTAAAGATAGTAACACTAGAAATTTACCTAAGAATTAAAATAAGGAAAAGCTTACTAATAAGAAGGAGAATAATATAAGGGGTAATAAAAATTCTAGGAATAAGAATAGTAATAATAGAAAAATTAGGTAAAAGGGATAGAATAATAAAAATAAGGACCCTAGGTATAAGGGATATTACTAAGAGTTTAATAAGGACTTAGAGAAGCCTAATAAAAAGAACTAAAGGAAGCCTAATAATAAAAATAAGGAGAAACTTAATAATAATATAAGTACTAAGGAAAAGTAAAGAGAGATTTTACTAATATAAGATCTCTATAACCTTTACTATTACTACTATTATTACTATTATTACCTTTATTACCTTTACTAAAAAGAGTAAGCCTTTTTATAAATAAGTTACTAACCCTTACTATTACTTTTATTTAGGTAATAAGATTAGTTATAGGTAAATATTTATATTAAATCTAAGATATATTTCTAATTAAAAATATCTATAGCCTTAAGAAAGAACTTATTATATTAAACCTAACTACTATTTTATTATACTATACTTTCTAAGCTAATTATAAAATAGTAAGTTTAACCCTAACTTACCTTAGTAAATTAATAAGAACTATAGCTAAGTATTAACTAGTTTAGGATTTATAAGACTTAGTAAGGCTTATTACTAACTATAAAATCTTTATTTTACTAAATATATTTATCTTTAATAAATATAGTAACCTTTAGCTAAAGGGTTTATTTTATTTATTTAAGGTCTAATTTATAACTATAGAGAAATATAATAATATAGTAAATAAATTTAAGTTAAGGGCTAAATAAAAGGTATACTCTTAATTATCTTTATCTCTTACCTTATTACTAAGAATTAAAGTATTTAAAAATTAGTTAAAACTTCTATTAAATAACTTACTTCCTAGGTATATTATAGTAATACTAACTTAGTAACTTATAAAAATAAAATTATTAAGGTCTTAGCTTAATAAGAATTAATAAAAATATAATAAGGGTAAAGTTAATATAATTAAAGTACTAGCTACTATTTTAAATACCTATTACTTACTTTATATTACCTTAGTAAAACTTAATAAGCTAATTAACCTTTACTAAAATAACCTTAATATTATTAAAGCTAAGGGGTTAAGCTTATATAAATTAAGAAAGACTAGTAAAACTCTAGTATTATTATTAAATAAAGAGAAAGGAGTTATTATCCTTAAAGAGAGTTTTAGGTCTTTATTCTTAGGGTAAGGTAATAAAAATAATATAAAAGCTACTAATTAATTAAGTTAGTAAGCTAATACCTTAGAAGATAATTAATTAGAAAATACTATATTTACTAAGGGTATAGCTAAATATATATATAGGATTAATAAAGGACTTTACTTACTAAAGGGCTTAGGAAGGGTTAAGACCCTAATAAGATTAAGGGATAATTTAATAGAATTAGGAAAGATAATAAAAGCTAATTATTTATTTATAAGGGTATTAGAAGTTTATAAGGACTTATTTATAGAGTTCAAGATAGGTAAGAGTAAGTTAATACCCTAGGGATAATAAATATACTAAGGGGGTGTTATTAGGATTTAGGATTAATCCTATAAGATTAAAAAGGAAAATAATTACTAGGGTATATATAATAAGGGTTTAGTAATATAAGCCTTAAGGTTAAGAGCTATAATAGTTACTTTTTTATTTTGTTTTATATAGTTAAGTAGTTAAGGGCAACTACTAAGTGGTGGTAAACGTGAAGGGGGCAGGTGCAAGGTAACTGCCCTACCTAATACAAAACGAGCGTTGCTATTCGGAGCTATGTTTTCTTGCTGCTCGGAGCTATACTTACTTTGTGATACGGCCACATCCCACATCCCACGCCCCGCCACTAAATTTATATGGCACTCCTGGCAACAAAAATAGTTAGAATTACAGGCCTATTGCCCCCGCCTACTGTACCTATAGGTAGCTCTATTAGTGGCCACCCACTAATTCTCCCGGGCGCAACTATCTTACTATAATTGCAACCACGTAGCGGCTAGCGTAGATTAGAGAGGCCAGAAGAATTAGTTAGGCCAGCTAAAGTGTACATAATTAATAAAAATATCGGAAATCGCGTTTTTAAGCGAATTCGCGAGCCTCGTGCGCGTTTAATTGAAAAATCTGCTATTGTTATAATGCACTTTAGAGTGAGCGTTGCTATTCAGAGCTGTGTTTTCTTGCTGCTTGGAGCTATACCTACATAACAAGTTATCCTAGCTGCTTTTAGTTATCTAGCTTAATTACCACACCCTCCTATATAAAACATATGTAATATTATAGAATTAGACCCTGCACTTTAAAGTATATTATAATAACAGTAGATTTTTAATTAAATACATATAAGGCTTATAAATTCCCTTAAAAACGCAATTTCTATTGTTTTTATTAATTATATATACTTTAGCTAGCCTAACTAATTCTTCTAGCCTCTCTAATCCCCACTAGCTAGGCTATATAAAGGCTAGTGTAAAGGTAAGCTTCTTATAATCTATCTTATTACTAATTATAATTACCCTATAGTTATATATAAAGTTAATCTTCCTTATAACTCTCTTTAACCTTAAGGCCTCCCTTATAGCCTCCCTTATAGCTTCCCTTATAGCCTCCCTTATATTATTAGCTATAATAATACTTCTTTAACTTTTACCTATATTCTTATATACCTAATACTTAAA
Source organism: Epichloe baconii (assembly GCA_023650635.1). Lineage (NCBI taxonomy): Eukaryota > Fungi > Ascomycota > Sordariomycetes > Hypocreales > Clavicipitaceae > Epichloe > Epichloe baconii. Next base: position 108,242 of record CP097908.1, on the reverse strand, counting down.
TTTAGTCTTCTAAAGCCTCTTAAGCCTTAAGTTAATAGTAGTTATAGTTAAAGTAGTAGTTTAGGTATTAAAGGGCTTTATTAAGAGCTTTAAAGCTTAGGTTAAGACTTTATAAGCTTAAATTAATTAGTTTTTATATTCTAAGGCTACCTATAGTAGTAATTAATAGTAAGAGAGTCTTAGATTTAAAGTATTAGGTTATTAGAAAGCTAGTAATAAAGGTTAGATAATTACTATATATAATTTATACCTAAGGTTAATTACTAATATACTAGTAAGCTTTATAGCTACTAGTAATAATAAATATTATACCTTATAAGTATTTAGTGTTATTTAATTTAATTAGTAATAATATAAGTATAAGGAAGTAAATATTACTATTAAAATTAATAAGGCTACTTATAGGGAGAGAGTAAATATAGCCTTAACTATAAATACTTTAGGAGATTAAACTATTAAAAAGAAGATAAATAGTAAAAGAAGTAATCTTAGTAAGTAGCTTACTAAGCTAATTCTTTCTAAGATAATACTTCTTTTACCTTATTATATTCTTTATAAGTAAGCTAGTATATTTATTATATATATTCTTAAGTATATATATTACTATAAGGAAAAGATAAAGAAAATTACTAATACTTATAATAATATAGGACTTTAGATTCTAAGAAGATAATTTAGTTAGGCTATTAGTATATTACCTAAAATTATAATAGAATAATATAAAATAAAGCGCTTATTACTTATACTAAGGAGCTACTAGTCCCTTATATACTTTATAATATCCTTTTACTAAGTTATATATATTCTATATTCTTTACTAAATAGTATTAAAGAAAGTAACCTTACTCTTATATATTAGTAGCTTAAAGGCCTTAAAAAGCCTTATAAGGCTATTATTAAAGGTATTATAATTATTATTATTAAGGTTTATAGAAAAGGGTTTAGTGCCTTTAATATCCTTTTAATTATAAAGAATTTAAGCTTAAACCCTTATAAAGATATACTATATATAAAGCTATTACTATACTTTAGGAAAGATTATTTAAAGGGCGTTTTTAATATAATCTTATAGTCTATAATAATAATATAAGGGTAAGGAATATAGTATTTATTATAAACTATATTAAGTATTATAAGTAGCTAATTATAGCTTTCCTTTATTTCTAATAATAAAAGCCTAAAGCCTAGGTTTATAACTATATTCTAATTAGTAATAGTAGTAATTACTATTATATAAAGTTTAAAGCTATTTATTTTATATATATTATTAATACTAATAATATAGGAGTAAATCTTCTATTTATTAATATATTTATAGGTAGTTTAAAAGGCTAATTATAGCTAATTATTAGGATTTAGATTAATTTAGTAAGGGTAGCTACTATTAATTAAAAGCTATATAAATTACTATATGCCTATAAGCCTATTAAGAGCTTTAATTTAGATTTATTAATAGTTATTATAAATATCTTTAATTATAGTTACTAAGTTAAGGAATTTAATTTAAAGTAATTAGTAAGCCTTATAAGTAAGAATACCTTATAGTTATATAATCTCTTTAAGTAATGCTTTATAAGCTACTATATATTACTAATAAATAGGGTAACTATTAGTACTAATAGATTAAGGGTAATTATAATATATAATATAAATAGTATATAGCTAAGTGTTATTTATTCTTATATTATATTTTACCTAGAGCTTAAATAGGTAATTATAAAGCTAGGTACTAGTTATATAAATACCTTAAGATTTAGAAGGTCTTTACTTACTATAGTTATAAGAGATTAAAATAGTTATTATAGTATATATCCTAAGGATTAGTTAATAATTACTACTAGACCTCTTAGTAAAAATATAGCTATAAGAGTAGCCTTATTATTATAAGAAGTTATAAAGATTATTAAAGGTATTAAATTATAGTAAAAGAAGTAATAGTAAGATTATAGTTATTAAGTTACTTTTAATAGGAATATTATAGTTTATACTATATAGGATAATAAAATTATTATAGAATTAAATATACTATATAAGATTAAATATTTTAATAATAAAATTTAATGCTTTAGTAATAATATTAATAAATATAGTAGTATTACTAATAAAAGTAGTAATATTAAAGGAAGGAAGCTAGTTATACCTAGGAGAATTAGTGGTTACTTACTAATATAGCTGCCTAAATACTAACTATTTTTTTAGCTAGGAGTGCTATATAAATTTAGTAGTAGGGCGTGGAATGTGGGATATAGCTGTATCACAAAGTGGGTATAGCTCTAAGTAGCAAGAAAACACAGCTCCGAATAGCAACGCTCCTTCAGAGTGCGGGGTCTAATTCCATAATATTACGTGTGTTTTGTACGGGAGGGTGTGGTAATTAAGCCGGATGACCAAATGCGGCTAGAATAGATCGTTATGTGGGTACAGCTCCGAGCAGCAAGAAAACACAGCTCCGAATAGCAACGCTCATACAAAACCCCTCTTAGCAAATTTTTCGCCACGGAGTTTTGGGGGATCATCCATCATCAGAACTTCATTTTCGAGATCAATTCAATCAGTTCAGAGCCTCCGTTCATCATTACAGTTTCTAGCGGTGCCATGCCCTTTAGCCAATAGTGGCGACTTGAACTTGCAGAGTAATAAAGTTCCTGGTGGCTTTTCTCACAATAGCGCGTTTTCCCTGTTTAATGGCCTGGAGAGCACAACTGGATGCCATCTTTGCAAGCTACTTCACGTGACCAAGCTCGGTGTGCGGCCGCATTCTGGCCAACAATGTATTGCATCAATGTCTCTAGACGCGCTTCTATAATCGTGCCTGTCCTTCCGAACAGAGGCATGCATGTATCGTGATCTAGCGATTCGATCCACATTCTCTCCACACCCAATCTTGCCTGTCATGCCAATGTGCCCGTCTTTGGGTTGCCCGATCAGGGTCTAAAACGCCAGAAAAACGCCACGCTGATGCAAATGATGGCTCTGCCGGCTCGGTCGAGGGTTTCACCTAGCAGTGCTGGAAAAATTGCAATGGCTGTCAAAGAAAAATCGCCCAATAAAATCCCCGAATCCTAAGCGAAAGTATGTACCGAAAAAGAAAAAAAATCAATGAGTGTCCACGACGCTATATGCAGTTGTCGACGGAATTACAACATTATATCGAGGTCGGGGAAACGTATATGTAAGCGGCAGAATTGTCGTCCTAGTGGTAAACGGGTTCGTGGAAATGCTCAATGGAAAAAGCCATCGCAATACACCGCTTCAAGAATGCGTGTTCTTGTCACCCCAGATAGGGGCTCCCAGAGGTTTGCTGACACCGAAACCTACGGCGACGGCGATGCCTACGACCAGTACAATGATGAGGACTTTCACCAGGATCCTGTTGCGTCGGCTAAGTCGTTGCATGAATGCACAAGTACGGTTCTTCTTGCCGGCCTTGGCTCTCTGCTTCAATCACGCTTGTCAGGCCAGACCTGACAATCCTTCTTGCGAGTGAGGATGACGCTACCGCGCGGTTTGTCCATAGAGGCGGTCGTCATCATGGCTTCGACATCAGTTTCGAATGGATTGCTGTTGTCGGACCGTGCAGTCGTACCGCTCGGTGTTCTCTCCAAGGAGGCCACTCGGACCGATGGCCCTTTCGCAGTTGGATCGGGGACAGCTAGGTTTGTATCCGTCAAAGGATAGCTCTCGACCTTTTCCTGTTGTGGAACCATGGTCGCGGCTGTCTCGTAATGTTGGTGTCTGATTGAAATGCGATTAGAAGAAGAGTCTTTGAAAATGGCTTGGTAGAAGGGAGAAACCTAGTGTCTGTTTCCTGCTTTTGTGTAGAAATATCTGTTCGGGCTACAGGAAAAGGTAAGGATTGATCAAGATGGCACTTACCCAGACGTAGTAAGGACGCTTGCTCTTGTGGTGGCTGTATCCACAACAGCAGCGACAGCAAGCAGTAAATTTCAGGAGACGCCGAGGCCGAAGAAACTGAACTTGTCGACAAGAGGGTGGAAAGAAGAGAAAATGTAGAGGCTGGTGATTGTCTTGTCTCCTCTCTGCCGTTCGGTGACAAGGTGCGTTTCTGGTGGTGGTCGTTTGTTTGGTCGAGAAGTTGTAAGACCAGCGCGGATGTGGACAAAAAAATCGCTTCCGGCCACACACTAAAAACCGGACCCGGTTCGTGCTGGATTATTGGTTGCAATAATCAGGCAACAAGCGACACTCTGAAAAAGATTAAGACGCCAGAAACGTTGGCTAATTGCTTTCCGGTGAGAAAGAAACGGAAGCGGGAAGCAGGTGAGTCGATTTCAAGCGAAAGCGGGCAACGAGAGCAGAAACACGCAGGAATGTGAGAGGGAGACGCCCAGGTTTTTGTTACTTCTGCTGGAGTCGCACGCCTGAGCACTGGCGCTCTATGGAGTACGCCGGACACGAGTCCAGGGAGACCGAGACCCAGGAGCGGCTCAAACGGGACTTTGAGGATCCCAATGGATGGCCAGACATCACGGAGGGAGGTGCGACCGGGGCTAGTTCGAGAGTTCGAGACCCCAGCAATCATTTTTCGTCAAGAGTGCTCCCTACGTCCGTAATTGCCCATCACTGCACCTCAATACTACCAGATGCTGCTGCTTGCTGGTTCTGAAGACAGGCATCCCCACTGACCCATGTCGACAACATCTGCAAACAAGGGACCGATGCCGCTGCACACTTTGCCCTGATTGGGCGGCTTCAAATTGTGACGACCCAGCCAGGCTGTTTGCATGCGCTGGCGTCGTGGCGGCTGCACAACTGACTTCAGACGTTGCAGACATTCTCCAAGCATTTACCTACGGAATATTCCGTTTGGACTATGTACGGGTTACGTCCGTACACCCGCGTGCTGTAAATTGCGCCTCGACCAAGCAGCTATGATAGCTCGCAATGCTATGATCAGAGAGATGTCCTCTGTAATGAGGTTGCAGCAATGCAGCAATGCGACACACAGCTGGCCTAATGAAGACGCATCTCAAATACCTCGGTGTGGTGTCGGTGGCGTTTTGGTGGTTCATCAGGCGAGTCAAGCGCCTGGGCCTGGTTGAGCTCCGAATCCGCTATGCCATGCGAGACCCTGCCAGTGTTGGTTGTGCCATGGCATTTGTTTGGTTTAAATTGGGGTGGGCCCCTTTTTCTCTTGTTGTTATGGAGTACGGATTACGGATTCGTATGTACGGGGTAGAATTTCTCGTTTCCCACCTGTCATCCACCATCATTTATCCGTTGTCTTGCCTTCCTGCTGCATGGACAAACAAAACATGGCCGGGAAAGGGACAGCGAAACATCTTGCATACCAGTCCCTGAGATATCCCTATTCAGCTCAGTCATGCAGCCATGAGCCCACATGTCATGCATGCAACAACGCAGTGCCTATTATTGGCACTGGCTGACGGGTCAGGTTGCTCCTCATCATGGGATCAAAACATTTCTTGGCCGAAACATTTTCTAATGGAGTCGTCGTCAGGTGATGGAGATGGAACTGACCGTCTGTTTATCTCATCCACCCGCTTGGGTGTGGTACTTGTTTCCGGCTGCCCTCCCGTCCGTAGTCTACAAGGCACTCATTAGCAATTTGTCTAGTCCTATACGGAGTGCATGTAATTAAAATAACTGGTGCCTCGCAAGACCACGACTCGGAATTCGGCGCCATTTGATGCGTTTGACGTTGTTCGACAACGAGAATTTCCCTGCCTAAACCACACTGCCAGGTAGGTAGGCATAGAGTATGGCGCCGACTTTACATCAACCCCTTGGTTGCTTCAAATGACAAGCAAGGTGTCATTTTGCAGATCATAATGCGTAGTGCTGCTCGTGCTACCACATTGTGCAACGTCAGTATCGTGAGTCCACAGAAATGACTGACAATTGATCGCGTGTGTGTCGGATTGATTATCAACAAAAAGTCTTCAGCCACTGCCACGATGTTTGAAGCCAAGGAGACTTCGAATCTGTTCAAACCTTGGGCCACATTGGCCTACAACGCTACGTTCAGGCTCAGCTTCCATGTAACTTGGCGAGACCCGAGTCGCACGCTCGGAAAAAGAGAAATGCAAGGATTGGTGAACTTATCCTTATTAGTGCGAGACAAGATCTACGGTTGTGCTAAATTTGCCGCGGTGTAGCTTTGAATTTGAGGAAAGGCGAAATTCCCTCCTCTTCTTCTTTTCTTCTCTCTCTAGGGTTCAGGCCCGGCGACAAATTTTCTCACGTTGTTATTGGACACTTATCTCGAGAGAACATCGCTGTTTGTGTGTCCTGCGATGTCAAGTTCCTCTTTCTGTCTCGCTTAAGCGCTGCTTGGTAGGAAAGATCCCCATGACAGGCCATCACTCGATCCAATATCAGGCCACCTGAATCGAATGGCAAAAAAACCACGCGCAATCATGGCAGTCATACCAGCCTCTCTCCGCTCACCTTACTTTCCAAAAATGGAGTCTTGACTGTTCAAGTGCTCCGTGGACGACAGCTGCAATTCATCTTAAGGCAGGCGAGCAGCTGTCTGCCACCTGCTCTTGCTCACGGCAACTCCTTGTGACTTCCTCCGTTACCATCTGTCTTCTTTCTCTTTCTCTCTGGATCATTTCATTTTCGAATCAGCATCTGTCTTCTTGCACTCCAGCATTCTTCCGCTCTGCATTTCTCGTCATTCTTGTACGTTGGTTGGGTCCAATACATTTATCAAACTGCTCATTTCCTCGCCTCTTTCGCACGGCAATCATATTCAGCCATCTGTTTTACCAAATCCCCGACGTGGGCCAAGTCTACTCCACTCCATCTGATAATCTTGACCCCTGTGCAATCATGGAAAAGCAGACAAAGAAAAACTGCAGCAAAATTGGCTGTGGCCGACTGATGACGACCGAGGCGAGGCATTCAACGTCAAGTCTTGTCTGGCAGCAGCAATCTGGCCATGTGGGATCTACTCCCGAACTTCTCATCGTCTCAAGGCAGTAATTTCCGGTTCCGATGCCGAATATGTTCCTGATTCTGGCTGCTTCAACGCTGAATGTGTTCAGTTGGCCGTTTGCTTCCCATGTCAGTATCTCGTCATTCAGTTCGTTTCATCAGTGTCGTCGTCTAACAAGTCATTAGTTTATGGGTGCATATTTGCTAGGCTTCAGACGACTGTTCGAGCATTTTACGGCATTCGGGAAACGATTTCGCGGACTTGTCAGACGGCTGCTTCTGTCCATGTCTTATGATGGTTAGAAATGAGCAAGAGATTACCTTGCGCCAAGAGCGGCAGCACGCCAGGCTGCAAGGAAGCCACAAACATGATCATCCCACCGGCAGCCAATATCAACACCACAAGCCAATGAGCTACTTGAGCCCGGAGTCTGCCGAGACCCAAACAAGTAGAAAAGGAGCCTCGTCTCGTCAGGATGTACACAGCTTGCAGAGTGATGCTATCGTCCCAGCCAACACTGCCGCCTATCCTCAAGTTCATTATTTGGATCAGGATTAGTATTTGGTCCCTACTGAGAAGAGGGAAGAGTCGAATGATGCGGAGGCATCAAAACCTTTAACCCAGACCATTGCCAGGGTATTGGGGAAGCATTCTTTGGAAGACGACGAGCTTGTCGTGACTGGCAACGTGCAGTCACCGCACAACCTGGGAACTGATGCAAAAACTCGCCATCAAGGAAGTGGACCGTTACATCAGCTTCATCATGATGCCACTGCGCCCCCACAAACGTCAAGGACACAGTCGGATCATGATCTGAGCCGAGATCCTGTGGCCGACTTGGCCAGTCCGGTCGCATTCCATGACTTGCCAAAGGATCAAACAACGCACTTCTCCAACCCCGATCATGGACACAATATAGGCAGAGACGTACTCGTCGGCTCAGGTAAAAGTAAAGCAAGTAGACACGGCATCACTGCTCACAAGCCAATCCAGAGTCACGCAACCCGCCCTGCCCATCACTTGAATGACGATGGTACTACAGAATCAGTGAGCAGATCCAGTGGTGGCCATGTCCTCGATCGCGATGCAAAGGTGGATTCTTCGAGCAGGGCAAGTGATGGCAAGCACAACTTGGAGGACCATGCAGCTGTTAACGTGGCAGGCAACAAGGTTGTTGGGTCACACGAACCCGATAAAAAGTGAGACGATCAATGTCGAAAGCATTGGGGGCATTATTGAGGGGCAGGTTAGAATTGTGAATGCAAGCATTCGTTAGCTCCGGTATAGCCTTTATATAGTATCGCTTATTCAAATATCACTTCTACAATGTACATTTCCTGCACCTTGTCGCGGCTCGGTTATTAGTTGAATTACTCCGCACAGATCTTTGAGAGTATTTGGCCATGTGTTACTTGCCACTGAGAAAAAGAATTGCGGGTTTTCCCGTGTCAAGCTCACGATAAGATGCGCTGTGAGGTATCGAAACTCTGCGGAAAACCCGGTAAAACTTGAACGAAGTCACCTACATTCGCGTCCCTGGGCCAGTGATATCGATAGAGAATGATTTTGGCGTGTCATCACGAGCTGAAGAGCCGAGGGCAAGCCAGTTACTCCTTCATTAAGTCGAGGTCAGACATTGCTGGAACGCTGGCATGAGGACCCAAAATATCCCCTTGGTCATCGCTCCACCTTGCATCCTCGAACAAAAACGAGACCTCGGACACCAACGTAGCGTGATGGGTGGTTTCATGGTCTAAATAGCATGGGTGGTAAGGAGACCTGGGGCCAGACGGCCGAGGGTGTCTCTTCCATGGTTTTCCTGCTGAAGAGACACTTGTCGACATGGCTCTTCTGCCACCAACCTTGTCGGGCAGCAGTGACACCGACAGACAACAGTCTGCTAGGAAGTGAAGAGAGGGGGTGGCGGGGACGAGGTTCAGACATCATGGGACAGAGAGCTGGTCTTTTCTTCGTCGTCCCGTCCCGGGATGGAGCGCTAGGGTCGCGGATGGACACGACCTTTGACGGAGGGTTGGTCGCGATGAGGGCCGGGATGCGGTGGCCGTGGACCGGACGCGTGGGGTCGTTGATCGAGATGAGAAGTGATGATTGATTTGTGCCTAGGTTGATGGACACAAGGAGTTGTTGGGCTGGATGTTGGTGGTTGTGGCGAGGGAGAGGGAGAGAGAGGACGGGCGAGATGTTTGGAGGGACGCTTGGAGGGATTGAAATATTGGATTCTGCGCAGCTACAAGTTTCGCTGGGACTAGGTCTTGACACTATTGTGTTCAATCTGTTCGATGGGATAGACCTTGTCTTTGCAAAGGAACTGGTTCGCGGCGGTCGTGTTGTCGGCTTGAAGCTAGGGCCGGGCATACAGGGGCGTCAGTCAAGTTACGACGGAGTCAGACGGCACGGTTGTCGATGATGCAAGGCTTCTGCAGCGGCAGTAATGTGGTCCGACACATTTCAGCGTACGCGCCGCGGTCGCAGGCCGCGAGGTGGTAGAGTTCGTCGCCGTTTCTAGTCAGTTTGACGCAGATGCACGCCGTGTGGTGAGACACGAGGCGCCGAGGGGCCAGGACGGCGAGAATCGATGATTGAACGACGGTGCTAGAGACAGGATAGGGCCGTGACTGAGTGATTGGGGTGCGGGCACTCGGGCAAATGGCGCAGACCTACGAAGTGCTCTTCTGGCCTAATGGAAAAGAAGGAGGTCATGATGGGCGGTTCGGTTCCATGGGCGCAATCGGGGCTGACCGCCGAGGAAGCGCTGTGCTGCTATTATTTGCTTGGCGGAAAGAAGATTTCGGCTCGCTTCAGTCATGTACGTCATGTACTTTCAACTTACTTGTTGGTGGCACGAAGGACGCGCGAGAGAGGCGCGGAGGGGGATGGGGTCGCGGACGTGGACGTGGACGGCTTTAATAGCTTTTGGAGGAGGCGGAATAATGCGTATTGTAATGCGACCGGGTCACAGATTCGGCAGGCCGAGTTACGGTCGGCGAGTGATCTGTGAGGATCAGGATCCAAGAAGCAAGGTCTGTAAGGTCTGTAATGATACGGGGCAAGCCTGATGGCCTTCCGGTCGCTGATGTCTGATGGGTGCCAGTTGACTTCGGGTCTGACGATCTGACGATAAGTTCATGTCAGTGGCCAAGGGGAGGAAAGGAGGGCCGTTGCACCAATCAAGCGGCTCTGTTGGACAGCAGCTTCATGCAGGGGCAAGACATTTTCGCCAGCTGTGTGGACTGATGCGAGGTGAAAAGCGGGAGGGCATCGGGCCCTGGGGGCATCTCGACGCGTTCATTGGCAAGCTGGGAGTGGCCAGGAGGTGCGAGGCATTGCTGCGATGCACCTAGTCACTAGTGCGTCTGTGGAGAAGTCGTGGTCGTGCAATGAACATTGATGCGCAAGTCAGAACATTGAATCGCTCGCAGACCGACCTGCCTGGGAGGAGACGGCGGAGACGGCGAGGGAGTCAGTCGTGTAGCAACCTTTTCGGTATTGCCGCTCTCACTTGCTCTGCTGAACTGACGTTTGTCCGTGAGCTTGACTAGGCCACGGCATTGAGCTTGAGACATGCAGATTTCCATCCAGCAAGCTCAAACAAGTCGCCAAAGATGCCATTGCCCGCCGAGATGAGTGGCTCTCGGTTGGATCTCATACGGAGTACGGACTATCCCCTCATCCCTCATCCCTGTCACGGCCGGCCGCCCGCTGGCCTCCTCCTCAACGCCGCCGCGCCCACAGATTGGATTAGGAAAACGCGTCTGGCCTGGCAGGTCGTTAATCTCCATGTCCCCGACGCCTTATTTTTATTATTCATGCCGTATCCCCCTCAATTTTTACTCTACACTTTGTTCATCTGATCTTGCTCTGTCATCTCTACACGCCTGCGGTAGTCTGTGTCAGGTTCTGTCAGTCTCTCGCATCCATCTTCAGACCAGAGCCCGCAGATTCACATCCCAGAACGATAGCTTGGCATAGCTTATCCAATCCCACACCCTTCGATCCAGCTTCGATATCCCAGGGCTGATTCATTGGTTGATCGATCGTCCACAGTGCAAACGCCCTTCCCCTTCCCTGGCTGCCCTCCATCACGCCCCCAGGCCAGGCCGTTCATTCAGACCCAACTTGCAAACGCCGCTGGAACACTCCTTCCTGAACACTCCTTCCTGCCTTGTTCGACTGCTGTTTCCTCGAGCCCGGGCGCTTTAATTAACCTCGCGTCCCGCGTTGGCCCATTCGACTTGTTTCCCTCCCTGTTACATCTTCACATTTTCACATCGTTTTCCCAGCACAATTGATTGATTTCCTTAGCTTCCAGCACTGGAATAACAAACAATCAACAGACATCAGAACGGTTATCAACACTTTTGGGAGTATTATTGCCGGCCAACAATACGACGACAGTTGCTAGGAAGAGAAGGAACACAGGGTTGCGTATTTATCCTTACGCTTCAAGCGATCGCACATCGGCACAATAACCTGTCAACTTGTGCACCTCGCCGGCTTCACCCAGAATATCATCAGCCCTGGAGGAGTACACCACCACCACGCTGCTCCCGTGATCAAATTTTGTTTTGCTCCTCTGCAAACTCCTCACAGTCGCATCAACCGAATTCACTGCATCGCCGGCTCGTATCACTTCCTCGCCGACCAACAATGGCTTCTGTCTCTCGCCAGCCCTTTGCGCCTCTTGATGGATCTCGCCTACAGAGCTTGACGAGCTTGAAGAACAGGCAGAATGGTATGTTGGCGACGCCATGTCAATTGCTTGACTACATGGCACAAGGCCTTGACTGACTTGATCAACAGCTTTTACTCCCCAGTCCAACACCAAGCGCAAGGCAGAGCTGCTGGACATGGATGACTTTGAAAATGTCGACCCCTCCCTTTCTGCTAAGCGCCCAAAGGGTGCTGCTTCTGGAACCCCAACCAAGGACATGTTGAAGAAGCCTTCGTCGTTTGTCCTGACCAAAGCCACCATCACTCCCAGTGCCAATGTTCGCGCGTTGGTCAGCCCCATCAAAGCTTCTACTGCCCCTAGACGAACCTTGCACCCCAAGTCTCCAATCAACAAGCTCAACACCAACGTCACCAAGTCCTCGCCCATGTCTGCTCCTGCTGGGCGCTCACCTACCCGCGGCAAGCGATCCGGTATCCTGTCGAACCGTCGCCGTACCGCTGGCCCCTACACTCGCGTGGACCCTCCATCATTTGCTCTCGATTCTGCTGCTCCGTTTTCTCTGGATGCCGCGCTCAAGGGCACCATCCCCAGCTACGGCTCTCGTCCCCGCTCAAACGCCCTGTCCAAGGGCAGCAGCATCTCGTCAGCTTTGGCCGAGCCCGACATGAGGGCGAGCTGGTTCTTTGACATCCACGAGGATACCCCTGAGCAGGAAATGACCAACCTTTTGCAACATAGCACGTGTGTTCTGGACATCTCATCCGACGAGGAGAGCGAGCAAAAGGCTCGCCGGGAGAGTGCAGAGGGCCGTGACAAGGAGAATGTTCCACCTTCTGACGACGTTTCGCAGACGTCAGCCCGGCGGTCCGCCAGAGCTGCCGCCCTCGATGCCATGGTCGTTGACAAGGAGCGCATTGCCTTGGGTGAGATGAACACGGCTGACTTTTTCGCTGCCGGCTGTGATGAAACCTCGGTAATCATTGTCCCGGGTGACGATGATGAGCAGCCCGCAGAACCGTTGATCGAGTCGGTCGCCAAGCCCTTTGTCGTTGTCGAGAAAGCCCCTGTCGCTGATGACTGTCAGTCCACGCCTCAGTTGAAGAATGTCGAGACCCTCAAAGTTATCGATCAACTGATGGCCAAGTCGGAAACCCCGTCTCATGCCGCTGTGCTGCAGCCTATGGAGGGGACTGGCGAGAGCTTCGACTTATGGGAGAGTGGTAGCGCGAAAGACGACACGGGTTTGGCAGCAGCTGAATCATAATACGCTGTTTTTATCCCCGTTTCTCCGTTGTGCTTGGATGAGTCCCACGTTTTGTATGAGAAGATGCAGCAAGTTATATTCATCGTTTGGTATGGGCTTTGACATTGGATTATATATCTTGGGAAAAGGTGTTTGATGGTGTTGGCAACAGTAATGGGCGGCGACCCTGGCACGGTGTTCATGGCACTTGTAATCCTTATTCGATGCCTATGTATATGTTTTTTTTTTGCTCTTTTTATTTGATAATTCCCACTGTTCGACCTTACCCGTTTTCATCTTTGTGTGCTGTGATGTGACTGGTACGATTTGTGAGCAGGGCTGTGCGTGTATGCGACCTCGAGCGGCCGTACAATCTGGATTTCGGACGAGATATACAAACGTGGGTGAAGAGCAGGCAGTCTCTCGTCCAAAGCTGGAGTTGACGTCCCCTCAAACAAAACAGCCAACCAAAGAATCAACAAGATGTCACTCCCGTCTCACACCCCCATCACCGAACTATCCTCACCGTTCTCCCAATCTCCCCCTCGCAACCAAGTCGACCCTCTCCTTCACCTTCCCCAAACCCTCTCCGCCACCTCCTCCGCACTACCACCCGCATCAACCACCACCAGATCCTCCTCCTCCTGCCTCCACTGCGCACCATCCAAGCCCCCAGATCCGCCAGCATCTCCTGTCCCTGGGTATCCTTCCCCCATGCTCAGGCCCCAAAACAGCTCCCTAACCCTCTTCTGCATCTCAGCCTTCTCATACACTTCGCCGCCCCATCCGCCCCTCGCCTTGGCCGTTTCCTCATCCAGGTCAAGAAACAAGACCATGTCCGGGCGAGGTAGGCCCCTCTCGGGGCGCGGGCCCACGATAAAGACAGAGAAGGATTCATCTTGGCCGCCGAGTAGACGATGCCAGAGTGATAGAAACGATCGCATATGATGGTTGTCCCTGATGCGAGAAGCGATTTTATTTGCTCGCTATATGGGTGAAAATTGCAGTCAAGTTATCAGCGCGTGAGACAACAGACTGGGTAAACAAGAGAAAAGAAGAAGAAGAAGAAGAGGGGATAGAAACAATTCACTCACACGGCTTCCCACCTATTTGCACTAAATAGCAGATGGATTACATGGTCTTCCATCTGCACATGACTCTTTAGGTACGCATCAATCATCTGACCGATGGGCGTTGTCCTATCTGCAACTCGTTAGTGGTTGCTCTTGGCAAGAGAAAGGCAACCTCGTATAGATATCTATAGGAAGAAAGAAGAATGAACGAGAAAAAGACGTACTAGGAAATCTCATCGTCTTCACACTCCTTCCCTCCTCGACGAAGCGTTGTTCCAACAACTTTACCTGCGTTGTCTTGCCACTGCGATCCAATCCCTCGAGCACGATGAAGGCGCCCCTCGTGCCATTGCCTACACCGACTTGGCTGTCTGCAGGGGAGGATGCGATTGCCGCCGTGGCGAGGTCGTTTATCGAAGTCATTCTGTAGCTGGTTGACCTCGGAGCTTCACACAGGGTAGAGAGGTTAGAGCCCGAGTGGGAGACGAAGCGGAAGTCTTGTCTATGTAGAGGGGAGAGTGCTATGATGCAGACCTGCCATTGGTCGTGTTGGAGGTTCAAGTGGGGAGTGCCGTGAGCCAAGTGGAGCTTGTCTGCGTCGATTGGCGAAACGGAGCTTTCCATCCGACTTGCGGTCCAACGTTCACAACTCGACCCCGGCATCTACCCGCTGATTGGCACAGCCACCCCCGTCTGCCGTCTCTCGTACGATGGCCCTGCCAAGATTACAGCTCAAATGACGTTGACAGCTCACGATGCAAAGCCCAATGTTGCCTTTTTTTTTTTTTTTTTCGTTGCACCTCATGCCGTCTGCCGATCGCTGCGATTGGAAACCCCGGGTTCCTTATGTGTCCGTCTCGAACCAGGGAATTAGATAGGGAAGTCAGGAATATGTACATACATACGTCGGGTAGTAACTAGTAAACCTGTTTGAATCACGCTGACGTCAAAGCTGCTCAAGCTGCTTTGGGAACCATGGCCGTGCGCTTGAGGGCCCGGGCGCCTGTTTTATAAGTACTGGTCCAGTCGAGCTTTTCCCCAATCTGGTTCCTATTGCATCGCAACAAAGTTACTTCGAGGGCTATTATTCATTGAGCAATTTTTTTTTGACTTGAGACGCCGAAAAACATGGGCTTCTTTTCGCGGAAACCCGAGTCGCCTGAGGGCCATGCGACTGCCAAAACGCGGCCGTCTCGTCACCATGGTCACCATGAGCCGCATACGATGCATTCGCGGCCGACGTTTGGGCAGTGGTTCAAGCACACCATCTTGGATATCGTGACCATGATTATCATGGGCGCGGTTGGTTTGGGTGTAGGTTGTTTTTCTTCCTTGTTCCTCCCTCATCACACGCGCAATGGGTTGGCAGAGTTCTTGTACTAAAACTATAGCCGTCTAGGTCTACATGGCAAAACCGGCGCCCTCGCGCTCTTTCGCCATCACCTTCTCCGACGGCGAGATCGTATACCCCGAGTTCGCGTATCCTCTCCGCGATGAGATCATTCCCATCTGGCTGGCTGCGTTTCTCGCAGCCATGGTGCCCATTGCCGCGATTCTCCTGATGCAGATTCGCATCCGATCCTTCTGGGACGTCAACAACGGCGTCATCGGGGTGCTGTACTCTCTCATCACGGCGGCAGTCTTCCAAGTCTTCCTGAAATGGCTCATTGGCGGCCTTCGCCCTCATTTCTTGGACGTCTGCAAGCCCGACGTCACCCGGGCGCGAGCCAGGGCTGGCCTCAACGCCAAGGGCTTCAAGCAGCTGTACTTCACGCCCGACATTTGCACCGGCGACGAGAAGGAGATCAACGACAGTCTCGAGTCGTTCCCCAGCGGACATACGACTGCTGCCTTTGCCGGCTTCGTGTACCTGTACCTGTACCTGAATGCGAAGCTCAAGGTCTTCTCCAACTACCACCCCGCCATGTGGAAGCTGGTCCTGATCTACGCGCCCATCCTGGGAGCAATGCTCATCGGAGGTGCGCTGACGATTGATGAGTATCACAACTGGTATGATGTATTTGCGGGAGCCGTCATTGGCACAGTCATGGCCTTTTCCGCTTACAGGATGACGTACGCTGCTGTGTTTGACTGGAGGTACAACCATGTTCCATTGAACCGTGGGTCTGCGTTCGCTTATGGCGGCGGCGGCGATGGTATCGATGCCGTCTTCACAAGAAAGGCCAGCTGGGGTGGTTCGCAAGTCGTCGAGAAGGGTCATGGTGCTGCTGCGCATGGGGTGATGAATGGACATGGGCTGGACGGGCACGTTGCGAGTGGCCATGGCGCAGATGGATATGGTTCCAATGCGCACCATGGCTCGATTCCGCGCCGAGCTGTTGGTGGCGGCCGACATGGCGACGAAATAGTCTAATCGAACATGACTTCATGGGAGGAACTAGTGCTTTTGGGGGCGGACTGGTGATGATGAGGAGCGTTTTCGTAATGCGGCAGCATGGCTGTTATGATTCAGATTATTGATACCTCATTGCGTTGTATGACACGTTTGATTGGTTCGTTGAATCGATGTTCGATAGCCGATGGCCGACAGCCGATAGCCGAAAAAATACTGATGGGCACGGTGAATAAAGGCCTTCCCAGGCAGGTTCATCAGTCATCACTTCCGTAATCACTACTCACGACTCACGAGAGGTTGAAACCCCGCAGCGGGGCAGTTCAATCGGCAGCTTGAGCTTGAGCTGGTCTCGGGATTCGGCATGTTGGACCCGGAATCGCACTCGTTGGCTTTTCTTCTCTCGACGACGATGAGTGTCCCGCCAAGTCGCATTCTCTCCATCACCCCGTCGTACCGTCGTACAAGTGGAAGCCGCCACGATGCCCAGCGAAAACGACTACATCCTGACGCTGTCCTGCCCCGACAAGCCGGGCATCATCCACGCCGTAACCGCCATCTTTGCCTCCCACGGCCACAACGTCCTTGACCTGCAGCAGTTCAGCGACCCCGCGTCCAAGAGCTTCTTCATGCGCGTGCATTTCGGGCCCAAGTCCGGTTCCTTGTCAACCGAGCATCTGCAAGGCCCATTCGAGAGGTTGGCGGCCGAGTACGGCACGACGTACGACTTCCGACCCGTGGCACAGAAGATGAAGGTCTTGATCACGGTGTCCAAGATTGGCCACTGCCTCAATGATTTGCTGTTCCGCATGAAGACTGGCCAGCTGAAGATGGTGGTAAGAAGAGCAAAGCGCAGCCCCGCCGATGACGTGCGTTGAATAAAAAGTAAAAAGCGCCTGACGAAGAATTGGAAAAAATGTAATTTTGTGTGTCCCAGGTCCCCGTCATCGTCTCTAACCACGCCGACTGCAAACCCCTCGCCGAATCTTACGGCATCGAGTTCCATCACCTCCCCGTCACAAACGACACCAAGGCGCAGCAGGAGTCGCGGATCCTCGAGCTCGTCAAGCAGCACGGTATCGAGCTCGTCGTTCTCGCCCGATACATGCAGGTCCTGTCTCCGACTCTCTGCCAGGCCATGTCCGGCCGCATCATCAACATTCACCACAGCTTCCTGCCCTCTTTCAAGGGCGCGAAGCCCTACCACCAGGCCTACGAGCGGGGCGTCAAGATCATCGGCGCGACGGCGCACTTTGTCACGGCTGATCTGGACGAGGGCCCCATCATCGAGCAGAGGGTTGCGAGGGTCGATCACAGCATGGATGCCAAGGAGTTGGTCGAGGAGGGCTCGAACGTCGAGAGCCAGGTGCTGGCGACGGCCGTTCGCTGGTATGCTGATCGGAGAGTCTTCCTGAACGGGTCCAAGACGGTGGTGTTTGGGTGATTGTGGATTCATAGACTAGACTGCTGACGAGCCGACCGGCGGGCATCTCGCATTGACGGGAGGCAGAGTACGGAATTGACGCTTTCGTTTCGTACTTGGGTCAATCACTACCCCTTGGCCAACAGAACTGGGAAAAATGCTGAAACCACGCTGTTTGATAGGCTTTCGAAGTAGGTTCATATCATTCATCCATTCATTTGCTTGGTTCCAATGTACCGCGTCGACAACCTCAGGCAGTCAGTGCCTAAACTCTCTTTTTTTCCCACCCTTCCAAAGTAGAAGAGAAGAAGAAGCCCCGTCGGAACTGAAAACCAAAGTCTGGTCGAAGTAGTCCTTGTTTCCTCCAGAACAACGCGTCGAGGTCAGCTTGCCAGGAGGCCTGGTCGGAATGACGGGCACGTCGGGAGGGTAAGTTGCCGAGGTCCGTTCGTGGAATCAACTCGGGGAACTTGACGGGATGGCAGTCAATCCCAGTTCCCTTGCTGCGTGAAAAGCTTGACGGCCATTCTCTTTGATTTGACGTCCGTCACTGCCTCCGCGGAGCCGCGCTAGAGGGTGCCGGCGCCTCGCGCGTGAACCGCCCTCGGGAATCAGTTGCCTGCTCGACGATTCGCGCTCGTCCGTCTTCATCACTATTTGATCGAGGTCTCTTTGTCGAAACACCCAGGGAATTGTTCACAGGCAACCCCGCGGGTCCTGTAATTGTACTTCCACCTCCTAATCCAGGTGGTGGCGCAAAGTGTTGTAGGCTAACCTCCATAGCCTACGTAAACTCCCACGGCATTGCTAATACACTCTGTCGCGGTATTGTAAATGCCGGTAGATCTGGTTTAACTGGCCTGTTAACCGGAGTAAATATTGACCCTGAATAATCTAAGCCCAGAATGCCCGCTATTTAGGCCGCTGGTGTAATTATCTCCGGCTGCTGATACCTTAGTTCTAGCCTAGTTGCCCTTGCTTCACTCTTGTTTATATTCTTCTTCTTTTTCTTTAGGGTTAATCACTTTTTAAGCTATCCCAGTCAATCCCTGGGTAAGCGCCAGCTAGCAATCGATTAAGAATTCCTCTATAGTCACCACAATTAGTGTTGTACAATTAGTGTTGTACGCGGCGTTTCCCTCGCACGCTGACCTTCCCCAAATAGCCCTAGCCAATGCTAGCATTGCAAGGAATATTCCTGCCATTTCTCACGATTGAGACGTGATTCATGAAGCGCTTCCATTGTTCGGCTCGTGACAGGAAGTGAATCGTAGGTTTTCTTTTCATTTGTAGAAAAAAAGCACATGTCTACATGGTGTCGCTGGGGAGTCGCAACGGTCCTGAAAAAGCGAAGGAAATTGCTACATGGTACATTTAGGTGAGCATGGTACTGGCAGATTTGGATGTGTATTGATGGGACGCGGTGTCTCTGAGCAGGGCGGGCATGATTGATACAAGGCGATAGAACGGAGGAATCGATTGGAAAATCACGATCGCAAAGTCGTCCGGTTCAGCAGTTCACCTCTCAATCTCGGAATCATCAACACGGCGCGGCAGAGTCCATCTGCAAACCCCACGGCATGTTGGCCGACGTCCGTGTTTATGACATGGGATGTTCCCGGTGTGGCGACTTGTTCGAGCGCGGCACCAGCTCTTCTTCTCTTCACTTTGGCAATGGAAAAGCGTCTTGTTTCCAATAGTGCAAGAGCCACTGCTCTGGGCGCTCACATGATTTCGCCTTTGATGAGTCGTGCAACGAGATAAACAGGGGGCTTTTTTGTTCAAGTCGGGTCGGATTGGATGGGATGCGGGAAACACATGGCCTTGGTTGTCCGAAGTTGCATCTTCGTCACTGCCATTGTAGCGCCAGATTCACAATTCAGATGCAGCAACTTGACGTGGAATGTCCGAAACCCCTCTTGTCTATGCGAGCCATGGCATCGTGCTCTTTTACCCATTGTCAAAAGCAAAAACCCCTGACCCATAATGTTCCTTCTTCCTTCTTACCTGAAAACCCATTTTGCGCCAACCAGATCGTCCATCCCCGCTCTAGACGTTGAGCTCAGCGGTAGTAGACTGGCGGATATAGGCTTGATAAGGGGCAAGCGCCTTCTCCACGGGGCCGTTAGGTCCGCAGTACCTCTCGACAATTTGGATGCTGCGGCCAATGTACAGCTCAGGCTTAAGCATGGAGTCAAGGTCATCCCAGATGGGTCTGAAGTATTCCGTCTTGCGGATGCGCTCAAAGAGGTCGTTGGGTTTGCCCTAAAGCCACAATGCTAGTTAATCCCGAATCTTGCAAGCTAAATGTGGAAGGAAAGTTTAGGAAAAGCCAAACCTCGTTCTTGACGGTGCTTGCAGCTTGGTGCGAGAGGACGCGAATCTCCTCGTGGGCCTCTTGTCTCGAACCGCCCTTGGCCACGATCTTCATGATGATCTACAAATTGTCAATACATGTTTTTTTGCTTGATGTATTTTGGGGCAAACGAGATATCATGTCCATTCTCGCCGGCAGTCCTCCATGTTAGGTGGGACTGGACTTACGTTCTCGGTGCACATGAATGGAAGCTCCTCCAGGAACCGACTGCGGATTATCGCGGGGTATACAACCAGACCATCTGTGACGTTATCCAGACCTATCAAGATGGCGTCGGCAAGGAGGAACATCTCCGGTATGTCCATGCCTGTTGTTTTCCTCTTCGTGTCAGTCATGTGCAAAGTGGAGTGGGGACAACAACACCACCAACTCTCATGACGTTGCGGAGGCTAGGAAATTACTGACGTCGAATGGCGGAATCATCCAATGTACTTTTCCCGCGTTAGCAATGCTAAGTCTTGTCTTTTTTTTTCTATACGGCCATTTTCCCTACCGTTCCATCCACTGCGTGGCCAAGGTGTTGGCGAAATTTTGCGGTTTGCTGATGAGAGCCCTCGCCAACGAGCAGATTCTTTCGCTCCGCATCTTCAACAAAAGTTAGCAGACTCAACCAAAACATGGTCAGCAAAGAAAAAGGTTCAAATATTGAGACAGTACGGGATTTCTTTTGAACGCCATCGCGCTGGATCCCACCTGCGTGGTCTCAAACGGTTCTTCTATTTCCTTCCAATGAGCCGTATGCCGTAAATCCGAGCAGATTTTGTGGGCGCTACTGCCTATTCCGGCGACGGCATTTGCGATGATGAGGTCAACTTTTCGCGAACTATGGGGGTTTTCGTTAGAAGTAGACGATAGAAAGTTGTTCAACAAGACGGGACTTACTAAGTCTGAGTGGAGATGTCCTGTAAACCAAATTGTCAGTGAATCAGCCAATTGCGTCGGAGACGTCGAAAGGATCAAGCGCGAGAGCCCGGGAGTGGTGACTGACGTAGCACGAGGGGAAGTCAAACTTCTGGCATAGGAGCTCATTGAGTTTGTCGCACTTGGCATCATCACCCTGGAAACTGCATACTCATGTGTTAACTAATGCGTCCGTCCTTTCTTATCTGGCCGCTTTCCGAGTAGAGGGCTCCCTACATCTCCAAGAAGGAAGCCTGTGTTCCAGTGGTACCTGTTTACAGTTAGACCATAGGTAAACCAGGGAATATCAAACCATTGCCAGGCAACTGAGAGGGACATTATAACGCACCTTGTGCACCACGGAACTTGAGGCCCCGGCGAACGGCCTCGAGAGCCTCAAGATCAAACATGAGGTCCTGGAGCCAATGGGCGGCTGCTTTTGTTAGACGACTGTCTGTCAATAGACAACCTGGAGCTTGGCAGACTTACAGCGACGTCCAACGGTGATTGGCCTGGAACGAGATCAGCACATATAGCCCTTGCTCCAAATACTGGAACCAAGAGTAACCAGTGGAGACCAATGGAAGTTTCTCGAGTCTCAATGTAAATGAAAGACTTACTGAGCACTTTGGAGGTGGGTGTAGGCCAGTGCTGGCTCAGCTACATGTCGGCTGAGTTAGCAAGATTCTGTTAAGCTTCTTGTCTAGAAAACAAAGGGAATTCAGCGAGCAAACATCAGAGTGCTTACCCTTCCACTGGTTGGAGAAGTTTTTCAAGTTGTTTATAACCTGTACGAGCAATATTGTCAGTCTCCAGTCGATTTTGGCTAATGTGGGAGAGCACAGTGAGATCAAGCCTCAACACCACCAACCTTGGCCAGCTTCTTGATAAGGACATCAAGAGCATCCCGCATGATGATCAGTTCCGCATTGTCGGTTACGCTTTTCAACGCATCAGTCTCAAGGTTTAATACTCAAAGTAGGTTCGGAGTGAGAGGGACTTACAAGCATGATGTAGCGCCATAGTGAATGATGCCAGCGGCGGCAGGCGCAACAGCACCAAAGGCGTGGACATGCTGTGTTCAGCGTTAGTCATGATGAAGAATGGATCGGTTCTCGCGAGGAACAAAGACGCACCGCCATGACATCCTGTAGTATGCAGTATTAGCAAATGGGGTCTATTTGGGTTCCCAAAAAGATGGACTTGCATGGCGCCTTTTCTTCTCCTCAATGCGCGCTATCTCAAAATCCTTATCCGTTAGAATAAGATGAGCCCTCATCTCCTCTAAAGCCTGAGGCGTGATTATGTTAATGCCTAGGCTTGCCTCAGCCTCAGCAAGTCCAAGCCAGAGCTTGCGCCAAATTGAGTGCCTTGATCGCTGGCTAAAGAGCTTGGTCATCTCGTGGCTGCAATATCGGCTGGTTAAGGAAGTCTGGTAGGTGTCGTAGGGGCTCTTCTCCTGCAGCTCCTGGAACTGAGCCTGCGAATCTCTGGTTTGATCAGCCATGATATCGGGCACAAGTCAATCGTATGTTTACCGGGAATGGGAAGTTGTCTCGAACAGCTGAATCCTGCGTTGTGCAAAGTACGGACTGCGAGAAATTGAAATTTTGTTTGTCCGATTGCTCATTGGTGCGCGCTGTGCGATTGCGGAGCTGGCGACAAGAGAGTCAAGCCCCACCCAGACGACAACACAGCACCTCGTCCGTTCACCTTGCTCATGGGCCTCTTCCAGTATTTGTTTTGCCTTTGAGGTTTGTGAATCTATCACAATGCCAGGTGACGACCAAGCCGCAGAACATCTCCTTCCAAATTTTTTTCCCACCTCGAGCGGGAACAAAATGGTCCAACTGAGTCAGAATGGTGTCGCTACGCAACTTGGCTGACAGCAATCCCAGGGGTCGGAAAAGACGGCTTGGCATTGCAACCAAATCATACAGTGCCAATCCATTGGATCCGTGGCTCTTAGACACCCCGAAGATATCACAAATCCCTCCGAAGACGACACACAGATTCTTCCGAAGATGGTACCTCTTGCTTTGAAGATGAAGAACAGGCTTTGCAACATCGCGTACGTCCATATCGATCCAGAAAAAGCCCTGGAAACACGGGGACGGCCAGTAATATGTTCACGACCAACCAGTCCTTGATCGGCTCGCTACCTGAGCTGGTTGATGAAAAGCTAAAATTTAATTTGTTCTGGTGTCGGATCTACTACACCCTCTGCAGGATTTCATGTCGAGGCTGAAGACGATCCTGATATAAGTGGGCTATTAGAGAAAATACCGGTGCCCGATGAACTGTGTAATAACTCGGACGATGACGTTCCCACATCTTTATCCCCTGATAATGTTTTCAAAGAGATGGCAACCATTGGTTTGAACAATAACAAAGACATCAAAGAGCGACCAGACAAGCTACCCAATCCACTCGGCCGTTGAAGCCTGTTTTTGCCATGACTCGTTGCTCACCAGACTGGGAGATGGCAGAGACAGCCCTACAATCACATTGGCAGAGCACTAGTGCCTTGCGTCTTGAATATGACGAGCAAAGGCGAATATTGCAACAGGTCAAGCAACATACTCACGATTACAATCGGCGGCTTTGGTTTATCACGCCGAAAAAGCAAGCGTTGTCGACGGCGCTAAAGATGGCACAAGATCACATGGGCTGACCAAACTTGAGGACCGTAAATTCCATAAAGTGTATAGCAGCCCTCTTGGGTGTCCCTACCGGGCGTAATGAACGAACAAGAAGATACTATACTATGAATGAGGGACGAGTACAAAGAAAATAATCCGCCCATGGTCACTAGGCACTGCAAATTTCTCCACGAATGCTTCACATGTCCATCATCTAGGGCAGATTCCTTTTGACAAATTCAAGCAACCTTACCATGTCTCTAGGATTCCTTGCGTTAGCTGGCGTTGCGCGACCGTCAACAAAAACCCAGACGACGGTAGCCAAGACCTATGTTGACAATGTTAGAAGATTGAACATATCCGAGTAAAAGTGATCCGTCCAGGACACGAACCTCATCGCCGCCTTCCCGAACGGCAGATGCCAAGGTGGAGGCCTCTGGAATTTCATCCACCATTTCCTGGACAGCGATATTGCTGAGCGCATCTGCTGCAACCGTGTGCTTGGCTCGAAGAATGTGAGTATAGTACTTGCAATCACCCTCCGCCATCTTGTCCTCGATCATCTTGGAAGCCCGTTCAGATACTGAGCCCAACAGCTCCTCGGCCATTTTACCCGACGACCCACCGTAGAACCAGGTTGCAAGAAACTCGTCTGCAAGAATGCCTCCAATCATGGCCCCTGCGATGCTACCGAGAATAGCACCAACCGGCCCAGCGATCAAAGCGCCGACACCAAGGCCCAATTCTCCCCTGCAATAGACCCGGACCATGAAACAACCTGCCTCCCCAGCTCAGTCTCCCAGTCTGGAGCCGTGGCAACAGAATACACGGACACGGCAGCGGCGACCACGATCACACCTCTGGAAACGAATGATGCCCTCCGCATAAAGCTAGTGACGTTGGGATTTGCACGTCCAGCGCTGGTGATTGTATCGGCTGCTACCTGATTTTTATTGAAGTGAGCATGACCCAATCCATAGAATGCGGGAGAGCTAGGGGTTGGCGCTTACTAGTCTTGCCTCCATTTCTGTTATGTCTCTGAAGTCTCTGTTGTATCTTAACCTCGAGTTCCTGTTCAGGTAGTAGTCATATTGGCCTCCAGCTGGCTTTATAGCCCGTGCGACCAAAAGCCCTATCGGAGACGTTCTATCCCGCATCCCAATCAGAAAGTTGTTACGCATGGCGTGGGCTTCTTCAGCACCAGCGATAGCCGTGAGGGTGCCATCAGCGACGCGTTTGAGTATATCGGCGGTAGCTGCTGCAACGGCCTTGCGATACTCGTCCCTGGTTTCGGAATCCTTGAGGACCCACCGACACCATATGATGACGGTTCCCTTCAGCGAGAAGAAGGCAGTAGCAAGAAGGATATTTCGGTCATTCCGATGGCCGAGGCCTTCGAAAGCGATGTTGCCTGTCCATGTGGCCGGGTCGATATACTTGATGTATATGCCTCTCAGATTCTCGGCGCCTGCAACTTCGACAGGGTCATCCGTGATTAGCGCGTTCTTTAAAAAGCCATTGGAATTGATGGCAACTGCCCTGGGGTCTCTGCGCGCCTCGTTAAGGAGCGCATTAGGCTGCCTATCAAAGCCAACATTACGAATGTCATTGCCCGGCGAGTCCAGTCCGGGTAGATGGATGAAATCGGACCAGCATGTGCGGTAGTAAATGCCCTGCCAGGGATCGCGTAACGTATTCGGGACGTCTGACGGAGGAGGCCCTGGAGGAGGCCCTTGCAGCGTATGTTTGTGCCAGCCATTTGTGTTGAAGCCGCCAGAGTTGGACAGTGCCTCGGTCTCTCTGATGAGCTGTGGTATGTCGTTCATGTAATACGCAGTTTGCTTAATATCGTTGCCGTTCGAGTCTTTTTGACCATAAAAGTTGAAATCCAGAAATCGGAGACGAATATAAATGCCCATAAGACTGGATCGTCTGTACAGGCTATCAGTGAGAGGGTATTCGACTACGAACTTGATATCTCCGTCTGTGTTGAACGCTGCAATGTCGTTGCGCCCAGCGAACCTCTCGACCACAGTTTCTCGCAGCGCGGTCGAAGTGCTGACATCGCTGATATTCTCTATGGTAGAACCATAGGAGTTCTTGCCTAAATCCCCAAGTTAGCACTCTTCCGTTGGCAATGAGTGCTTCGAAAGAAGAATAGGACCCGACCTTGAACGAAATGCCAACCGGGATACTCTACTCGTACGTAGAGATCGGTGCCAGGGGACCTTTGGAATTCGTTGAAGTCAAGTACAGCCCACGACTTGACCCAGCCGTTCGTGTTGAATGCAAGAAACAAATTTCCTGCTTCTCAATAACCATCTTTTTCAGTTCTGGAACGTTGTCTTTCAGCTTCGGGAGGAAGGCTTGATCATTTCCGGGAACGTCCCAGCCAGTAAACCTCATAAAATCGCCATCACGAATACCTGCATTTGCCGCCATTGCCGAGTAACAATTATCTGTGCAATATACTTGGAAAATAGGGTCAACGTGAAACGATTCAACATATATTGATGTTGTTGAGCCGTCTGCCAGTTAAATGATGTGAGTTTGAGAGAATGGCAGTCTCGGTGTTTGTCGATGGAAGACAGGTTTATATATCTTAGGCATGAGTACGGTATGAAAAGACCTTTGCCACGAGATCGTGAGGGTCGGGTCATTTTGTGAGCTGGCACAACCTTGCAAATGCCGAGAGTCAGGCCATTTAGCACACCTTTGCATATACGAGAGACAATGTGGAAGCTTGCATGCTTTTGTGTGGGTATAGAACGTACGATTGAGAGTTGTTTGCTGTGTGAGGAACAATACAACATGGATCACTTGCGGCTACTGATGCAATATATTGATGATCTTCATGACGAGACGCCATGGGAGGCACGGTAATCCGTACAACATGGATCACTTGCAGCTTACTGATGCAACCTATTGATGATCTCCATGCCGAGACGTAATAGGAGGTACGGTACAACAGGGATTACTCGGAGCGAATGATGACACATATCAGTCATCTCCATGGCCAGACGTAATGGGAGATGCGTACTCGGCAGTTGCTGGAAGAGAGTGTGGCGGGATTATCCGTTGTTCATGGAGCCCCAGAATATCACCAGACATGCACTCACTCG
Source organism: Epichloe baconii (assembly GCA_023650635.1). Classification (NCBI taxonomy): domain Eukaryota; kingdom Fungi; phylum Ascomycota; class Sordariomycetes; order Hypocreales; family Clavicipitaceae; genus Epichloe; species Epichloe baconii. Next base: position 81,491 of record CP097908.1, on the reverse strand, counting down.
GCTTGAGAGAATGTCAATTTATAACTTGTTTAGTAGATGCTCTTCAACCTTTACTCAAAGAAAAGCCCGGAACCAGCTTAGATCGCCTAGGCATTAACACAAACCAATGTTTTCATGGTACCAAAATGCCACACATCCTTAGCAATATATGCTCGAATGAACAAATTTCAACACTGTGACAGTCTACCTAGATGCTCATAGAGCCATGACATTCACGTGAAGAAGTGATAAAGCACATTCAGGTACTAGTTCGTCATGTAGAATTACATAGCCAGCTGCCCCTAGTTACGTACTCGTGCAAAATCAAACAGGGCTTAGAGTATACCCTTCACAGCAACTTCACACGACGTCTCCATGCGCTAGGACAGTATTACTGTTCCACCATGTCAGTATATACAAGTTCGTATGAAAGTGGGTAAAGAGACGGGCTTGGGGCAGGAGAAAAAAAAAGAGAATCCTACCAAGGAAGAGGAACGTTTCGAAGATGCGTCCCGGTCTAACTGAACAAGCATCTCTTTTACTCGAGCCCACAAGGAATTCACCGATCTACCCACGACCATCCAGGCCATGTTGCTGCTCAACGCCTGCAGGACATTCGGGCGATGTGTCCGGCGACCATTAACGCGGGTGATCAAATCAGCCTCGTCGAAACTGTCCCAGACGCCTGTAGGGCTGAGCAGATTCGGGTAGAGAATTGGAAACACGTCATGACGGAGAATGTTGTCTAGCTGATCAACGGGGATGTGGAGACGATGGAGCGACTGCGCCATCATGCCCATCTTGGCTGGCGTCATTTCGCAATCGAGGAAAAGAGTTGAGAGGCAAATGCAGGCATCTTTCTCAGGCTCGGTAAGAGAGGCGTTGTTGCTCATGGTTGCCTTCCAACGGAATATAGGCCTGCTATTCCACTTCTCGGCTAGTTTTGCTAGCGGGAAGGGCGGAGACAAGTCCCGAGGGGGAATTGAAGACTGGTGAAGACTGGTAGGGGGTATTTATAAGTTTCAATTTGGCCATCATTGGCGACTCAGTCGTGCGACGCATCTGCAGCCACATTTCCACACCACGTGAACAAGTATCGCAAAGAGAGGGGAACGACCGATGGGGCGTCTACGACCCATCTAGCTAATTAGCTGTGAGGAGTCAGTGAATACGGAGTACGGACGTACAGGTGGAGAGTTTACTTTGTACCGTCCGGATAACTTACTAATAATAAGTTAGTAAGTCCCAAGCCAGCCGAGTTATTACAAGGTCGGCACGGGACGATGCGAAGGCCCATATTTCTATGTGGCCTCTATGTAGTCCGTACGGACATCTCCTTGAGCGTGTTAGAGCTTGTGGAGTCACGTTAACCAGGGTCTGTATGTATCTCTAGTTTACTTTTATCTAATTGGATACATATAGACCCCTGGTTAACGTGACTCCACAAGCTCTAACACGCTCAAGGAGATAGGCATAGGGATGGTGCCGAAATCACACCTCACGTGAATGTGAGGACGCCGCATCTCGATCCAGCAGCTTTATGTAGAGCTGGCGCTTGACGCGCTTAACCAAGCCAAATGCAGGGTACTAACTAATTGCATTAATCAAACTGTTCCGTGTCTAGCTAATCAAATGTCGCATGTCCTCTGGTATCAAGGCGTCGTAGCCACTAAGCCAAGGTTCGTGGCTGCGGCATTGGCGCTCAAGCGCAGAGTCATCACAACAAGCAAGCTCTCTGACTGTAATCCGATGGCTTGCGCGTATTGCTGCAGGGAGAGGGGGAGTTATTTTCTTCTTCCTCCATCCTTGCAACCACAATCAATGAAGAATTCCTGTCGTCAGTTGTCAGCCTCATCAGATCATTTTGTTTTTCATCCTCGTGAATCGAGCAATTTTTATGCCGACATGCCTACAGATGGCTACAAATTTTGTCAAATTTGTAATTCGGACAACGCAAAAGCTCCGGGCATCTATCAAATGTATATACAGAAAAAGGGCGAGATTATTGTTTGCACTGACAACCGCTCCGATCGAGACATTTTGACGTCGAACCGATTATTTTTTTCAGACCTTTTAGCTCTTGCCTTCCAAAACGCTGTTTCTACCTCAGGGAATAGCAGCAAAGGGTACGACAAGAGATATTGACACAACTGACGATGACTTCTTTGCTCTTCTTGGCACTGCAAACGGGAAAACTATACCAAGAATGCTCGCTACATACCCGCAATTTTTCGGCCGCCGAATTGTTACGAAGGCCAGGGTTATAGACCATCGCGGCCGCAAGTTTCCGTCAATTTGCTGGTTTTTAGAAGAGGCTCCAATAAACGAACCAACTAAGCGGCAACAACGCAAGCATAGGCGGGAGGTCTCTAAGGCATCGAGGAAGTCAAAGCAAGAAAGCGATACGATATAACCTAGGTATGTTGCTACTTTGTCAGATGGAAACAACCACCCGAAAATGACGATATTAATGTTCTTGACGATAGTGGTGAAGTCTGCGCATATCAAAGAAAACAACCTCAAAAACAGCGATACTTTCGATCTATCGCGAAGATCCAAGCGGTCAATAGGAAGGGCCATAGCTATCGCTAGGCAAAACACCTTTTCTTCTAGTCGGTCAAGTCGGTCATCATGTCATTTTATTATCTGAACAATCCAAGCCAAAGGCAACAAAGGGAGTGTTGATTTCCTTGAAACGGGAGGGAATCTAGGGATTTTATCTAGCTAGGTCATGAGACTAATATCACGCGGTCGGATTGTGGGCTCGCGTGAGGCTTGCGCACGCGCGGGCCGACCTTTGCCGGGCCACATTTGCGGCTGCGTAACGCGATTGATATCATGGTTCTAACAGTACTCCGTAGAGCAAAATAATCAGAGAAAGCAGAGCTTTGCCTGCGTTTTTGTCTTTTACAACGATGCAGCACAAATCAAAACAAATGAGCATTTTGTTTGCATTGTGATATGCTCCTTCCCACAAGATGATACACAGCAAGCGCTTTCATTTTTGATCATTGAATGATTGACAGGCATTTGCGGAAGGCACGGCGCCACGACTTCACAGGCGTGGACGACGAGCCTAAGAAACGAGCATTGATAATGCTACGAGAATGTCATGTTTCCACCCTGTCGCGTTCCGCACCTTGAGGACTGATGTAGGCGATCTGAAAGATATCCAGACGGAGAAAGAAATCACTTCTATTAGCACTGGAACTGCAAAGGTAGAGGTCCCTTCAGACGACTAGCTTCAGACGACTGGCTGCATGGGTTCATCATCACCAGCACGGGAGATTTCGCAGAAGATAAGGAAAACAACCCCGCCGTGAAGTAGTTGGCCTGGAGATTCTTTTTGACATCACAATTCTGTCAAATTGGGAAAGCAAGATGGAGACAAGCGCCTGATTCACGCTTCGCAGGGATACTTTGCCGTCGGGTTGTAGACCCACATCTTGAGAAATGGACGGCTGTCCAAGCTGTCCAAGCTGTCCATGCTCCAACAGCCATATGACTAGTATACAATGCCGCTAGGATTATATATCGGAATGACAGTGTCTTGAACCACAACGCCAACAAGTGGTTGTGGCGTAATGAGCTACTACCGCCGCTCCTGAACGTAAACGAACACTCTTCTGGGCACTGAAACTATAATATGCAGGCAGACACTTGTGTCCAATAGAGGCCCTGGGGTTTGGTACTCCAGACGCGGAATTGTCGGACATCATAGCTATCTCTGCAGATGTACAGTTTGGCGGTTTCCGGATATTGTACGGAGACCGACTAGCTCGTTTCATCGGGCAGCGTCTCTATGCTCTAAAGATGTTAGCTATCGACGGCGGAAACGGAGAGCGCATTATCAGAATGACGCAAATTACCAGTCACATCCCTTGAGAGTAGTCCAGGAGAGAAACACCAGCCAGCAACATTACTGAGGCGGGTTTTCGGGAGGAGTCATGACGAACTTGGGATCAAAAGTCTTCTTTTCCACTCTCGAGCAAACAACGGCCGAGTGATCCTGCGACGCATATTCGCCTACAGGCCCGCCACCCAGATCAATGCTACTTCAGTTATTATGGTCGTGCCTCCGCCAAGACACCCAATTGCTAGGCGCGGTTCGGTCGAACAATCATCACCACAGCTACATGAGTCCAAGCTGCTAATGATTGGCCCCGCGACGCTGTCTCCGTCTAGGTCAACGAGCCGTTTGTGGGCAATCTTCACAATTTCAGCTTCATCAACACGCCGGCGTCTAACTCGGCACTTATTGGGGTGGTGGGCAGCCCAGGTGATAAGTCGCTTGACAATGATGAGATTGGCAGGGAGATGTATGACCAGTTCAAGACAACGCAGTATAATCTTGATACGAGCAAGTGCCACATGTTTGGGTACAAGGTCTCTACGTTTGGAGGTGAGTCTGAACTCGAGCAGAGTTAGCTTCCACAGCACTGACTAATAATGATTCTGACGGCAGGACATTCTGGTGCGCCCATCATCCGCAAAACAAAAACGGCACACAAATGGTCTCGATTGGCACCTACTGCTACGGTGGTGGCGGCGTCGACAGCAACTCTGGCAATTCGATCGGTGGTTAATTGGGTACACGTCTATAATAGCTTCATCAACCTTTTCACTCTCGATCAGTCGAGCTTCGGCACGCCGACGAGCATCAAAGTACTGGACTTGTCCAACGCATCTAGCGGGGGCAATGGCGCAAGTTCAGGTGAGAGAACTGAAGAAGAAGGCTTCTTCGACGTCTTCATGAGCATCGCGAGAATCGGATCGTTATTGCCCCCGTTGGAGGCGGTCTGCTAGGCCCAGTCGGTGGCATCATCGGTGCCGTCGCAGGCGGTCTTCTTGGTTCTCTGTCTGAGGCCACTCCTGCTGCCACCGAAGGATCATTTGAAGATACCAGCTCTGCTAAACGTGCCGTTCTCGCTGAAGCCTGTCTTTAGTCCGTTCCCAGACCTCCCGCGGACTACCCAGTCATGAAGACTGTCATTAAGCACATGCAGCGAAACTACACGGCTAATGCCCCAATATGGATGTCTTGGCAGCGGGTATTACGCCTCAGATTACTGAGGTTGCGCTTGACATCACCGCCGCGCGTTACACCAAGGCCGTGTAGGCTGCCCACGACGTGGGACAAGAGTCTGTTCTCGAGCCCCGTCCGCTCGGGATTGAAATTCCCGAGAGTGCGTTTGGTGACGGAGCAGCTTTTGTCGAGGGTCTATTCGGACCAACTCGTCCACTCGCGGGTGAGGAAGACATCTTCTCCTGGCTCGGGCCCGTCCTCAAGACAGGCGTCTCCGTGGCCAAGATCGTCTCGCAGGCTGCCGAGTCTGTCATCACTGATGTAGCACCCAAGCTCCTCGGTCAGGTCATCGGAGCCATTGGTGGCGGCCGCGCGGAGTATGCTGAGGCCGTCAGAGAGAATCCCATCATGATGGCCGGACAGCAGCCTCAAGTACGTCTGGTGCTCAAGCGCGCTCTCATTGCTAATACAGCTCTTCAGACTCTTCTGGCGCTCCCCGCCGATAAAAGCCATGGGTGAGGAAGAGGCGGCAACAGAAAACACCTCTGGAAGAGTTAGACGATGACCGCAAAGTCCAATTTTGGAAGATTGAAGAAAAAGACGACTTTAGACGAAGAGAGTAGATGTTAATGGCCTACTGACACAGTCTATAGATTGTGTTGCATGTATAGCAAACATGACGTTCTAATGAGACATGGAAACTCTGTGAAGGCGGCTACGCAACCCCGGTTCAAATAAGCGATCCAGTTCTATTTAAGCAACCCCGGGTTACACCACGTTTATGGCGTTTAGCATTGTTTCAGGTGCATGGAATGCCAGGCTACCTGAAAAACTTATCTGCGCTCCTAAACTTATTATTAAGCCGCCAGTATGGCGCCTAAGAGAAGAAGATGATAAGATTCCCAAGCTGATTAGAGAGCTTAGACTTGCATTCGGGTGCTCAGAAGACGAGATTGTGCAGCAAGCGTAATCTTGCTTGTATCGTGAAGATACTAAAGACCAATAGCCCAAAGTGGTCCTTTGTTGCTAGCGAGCCAGAGAGGAATGCTGCAGCTCTTTAGAATATACATGCAGTCGTTAACTCGGTGCCTGCCTTGTTTGCGCAGTGATACTAGCGTGATGTAAAATGAAGAGCAGCCGCATGGCGCTATTCTCCATCGTCTAGATAGTAGAGTGCATACTGGATAGAATTAGCACCAAAGTCAAGATTGTGATTCGTCCTACGCTTTTGGGCCAGACTTAGGACTAGCTACGGCATACAAGCAAACTATTCTCGCCCTCCAAACCTTCTGTATCTGAAATATCCATGGTAAGCTCCCCATGAATGTCTGGCGCGTCAAAATCGTCACAGTCAGATCATAATAGTGCCCCAACCAGTAGACCACGACCCGGAGCGAGTCGCCGAGTTCTTGTTCGATATCTTAGTACCATTTTTGACTTGAGAAACAGGAGGTGGTGCTGCGTTTCTTACTCATTAGGGCAAGGTGTACTAGCAAGTCATTCGGACTTGTTTGACATTAAGTGTGGCTAAACGTTTGGCGCTTTGGCAGCTGGGTAGTTTTTCATTCTTGCTTCTTTTTCCAATATAGATGTGTATTGACAATTCTGTGGTTTCAGGTCCTAACTCACATAAGCAAGACGAGCCCGAACAAAATCACTCATTGAGAAAGAGAGTTGCATACCTCCAGCGTTCACTTCCTCCCTTGTCCGAGGTTTTTGGAGAGAATCGATCTTATAATCCCAAGTCTTACTTCCTCCTGTGGCAAAAGATCTTTTCAGATCAGCCAGTGAAGCCACTCTCTCTTTCCGTAGAAGTCAAGTGTGACTCGCTTACTCTTTGACTACGATATCCAGATTCTTTGAAATTGACAGCATATGGCTGGCAGGCTTGACGCCAGGGGCGATCCGAGGTCTTAATGACTTTCGCCTCACATTTCTTCCTTGGTTCAGTCTGCACATATTTACTAACTAGCTTGTGCAACCACATGGACTCGACCTGGCAAAAACCCGGTATGTTCGTCTTGGGTACTTTTAAACTGGCAGTGTTTGCTTCTTTGTATTTGTGTTCTTCCTAAGTTCTTCCACAATCCTTTATTCAAAGACAATACCTTTATCTAATACAATGTCCTATAAGTGACTACGAGACCTTTGTCAGAGATTTTTGCTGGCTGTCCGTGAAGCCGGCACAGGCACTTTCTGTCAAGACATCCCATAGTCATTCGACATGGCGTATACACAGTCCCGTTCGGGCCCTGCCGCTCGTCAAGGGATTTTGAAAGCCGTCAGCGCTTTGGTAACAAAAAGACACCTGTAGAAACGGTAACTATCGTAAATCTTAGTGTCTTCCAAGGGAAACGCCCTTGATCGCAATGTTGCTCGTCGTCAGGTTGTCAGCGTCCATGTTCCCATAGTAGTCTATCATGTATTTTTTTAATAAATATCTCGCCCTGAAGCTTGTGTTCCTGGCGGCAACGACACCACCATAGCATCTGTGATGTTCCATTAATTTTCCTCCATCGTCTCTTGCTCGTCTCCATCATCACCGGCCATGAAAATACTCATAATCCATTCTCGGAATGGGCCCTCGATCCAATCCGCTAACTCATGCAACACCGCAACAATGGTATACAGGCCAAGAAGCGTAGATGTATCCCCAATAGGCACCTCCCTAGAAGCTCCAAGCTGTCCCCTCTGTCACAAGCAAATATAAGCTTCCATTCGTTGCCTAAGACAAGAATCAAAGGCACTGATATTGTTTGTACTTCCGTCGATCGACCTACAGATGCCCATAGTGACCTGTTAAAATCGCTGATTGCAGCTCCTGTCACGTTTGCTTCAATGGCTTTCCTGAATGAGTAGTCTGGTATTTCCTCTCCAACCGCAGAGGAGATGTTGGCGCGATCCTCAAGAGGCAAACAATCGGAGTGATAGTAGGCGATATTGCGAATGCGCTGGTACAGCATTTGCACGTCTGATGGGAGCTGATCCTTTGGGGCGTAAAGCTCGTTGAACAGTACTGGCTTTTTGAGCCCCATCAATGCCTGCTTTTTCTTCACAGGACTTCCGCGTCTTGAAGATCTATGCGACAATCCAGTCGAGGACGTGGATGAAGGTGGGAGACTTCGCTGGCTCGCTCGTAGTGGAATTCTTTGCGATCGTGGCGTCTGTACGTTGTCATCATCGCTGGCATCGTTTTCGCCCACACGGTATCCGCCGTTGACTGAACGAGAATAAACCAGTAAAGACCATCTTCCCACTCTCTACCGAAGTAGAAGACTTGTGTCATGACTATCAGAGCATTTCAGAAGCCATTGTTAGTCTCCTAGACAATAGCGAAGTATATGAAAGTGCATGGGCTGCCTCGGTCATGGTTTTTCGAATCAGCGAAAATGTAGTAGTTAAAGCAGGCCACGAGAGCTATTCAATAACAGAGCACCAAACTCTGACATTTCTACAAGAGCATATGCCCGAATTCCCAGCCCCAAGGCCACATGGTTTACTTCGCCTAGGCGTTCATTGCTTTCTGTTCACCAGCCACATTCCGGGCATGAACTTGGAGAATGCGTGGCCTGAACTAGATGATTCTCAGAAGCAGGATATCTCTTGTCAGGTAGACCTCCTCCTTGCTAAGCCAAGATCTCTTCCTTTTCCAGAACACGCAAGCCTCGGCGATGTCGCTGGCAGGAGTTGCAGAGATTTGTGGCGATCACAGCGTGTCAGCACCGAGTCGATTATGAGTGTCACAGAGTTCGAAGATTTCATCTTCGATGGCTCTAACACCGTCACGCCTCTATATGTCGAACTTTTACGCGGACTCATGCCGGTGTCGACGAAGATTGTCTTCACACACGGTGACATCCGCCCCGCGAATATAATGGCCAGACGTGATGACGGGATATGGAGGGTTACAGCAATAATAGATTGGGAGACCAGCGGGTTCTATCCTGAGTATTGGGAAGCCGTAAAGGCGACAAACTTGCTGACGCCAAGGGAACATTTTGACTGGTACAAGTACATACCACAATCAATCTCTCCGAACCAATGTCCTGTCCAGTGGCTGGTGGACAGGCTATGGGATCGAAGCACGATCAATGGTTAGCTAAAAGTATCTCACTACTAATTCTGTGGAAGCGCTCATAAACGAATGGCCTTAGCTGGATGGGGCGTACAACAACTCAAGGAGCGCTTAAAAGCGCGAGACTCCGAGGCGTGAGACAGCCATTGGTTAGCTGTTGCCTGATGGCAGTCGCGCAATTCGAGCATTGTAATACGCTACATCAGCAAACGCTGGGCGATTGAAGCGACCGTGAGGGCTAACCGCTGGCCTTTCTTTAGTATGCCTTGGGGGCGCTTCAAAGTGCCTAATTTCGGGAACCCTGTGCCCGCAGTGTGACGATACTCTTGGGAATTACTTGAGTGGATGCGTTGCTCCATATTGGCGAACTAGCCATGACATGCTTGGCTGCCTAGTCCTCTCTATTGAGTTTCTCAATTTGTTTTGACGTGGCACGCCTTTCATAGATGTCCAGCTCCTGCCTGAAAGCAACCGTTGTTTATGATACATGATTAATGGTGATACCCATAGTTGAACTTGGGCTTAGATTCGACATGCACCTAGTACACAGGCCAAGAAATCCTGCAAGCCATATTACGAAGTTAACAACCTGTTTAGAACAAAACCTTCGAGGTCACTGTACTAACGAATGACACTCTCGGCCCCGTGCAAGGCGTATGCAGATTGGTCGCTGCTCTGTTAGTCGTTCTGGAGCTCCCTCGTGGATCCTTGAGATCATGTCTAGCTGCAAAACGCCAAATGACATCTGGTACACTAATCGGACAGTAATGCTGCCGGACGACTCATCTCATGACAATAATCTGACACTTAATCACGAACAGAACCTATGACACTGCCTTGTGGTGAACAGACGACTGCAGGTTTATATTCGCCGATCCGCACATTGTTTAGCTAATGATGCGTTCGTGATCTACACAGATGGACGCCCTTGACGCACTTGACGCCCTTGACGCATTTGACGCATTTTCACCCGGCCTTTCACAGCTGCCAGGTTGTCGAGGCAGACGATAATTTCGCAAGTCCCTACGCGTTTTAAGGCGCTTCTCTCCTCTGCGTCAAAGACTTCAGCCGGTCCGAGTCGGCCTGACCCGTTGGTCAAGATTATGTCGCGCTGATGAATGGCGAAACCATAGCCTTGTACGGAGTCTTTCGACTCGCCACCGTTTGTACCTATTGGGAATCCGTGCACTGTTTGACCCTGGGCACGTTGGAAGTAGACTGGCCACTGTTCATGACTGTTGGGAGACCCTGCGATATTTGAACCTGGTGGACGTTGAGATGTGAGCCTGTAGGGGCCGCTGTATTGTTATATAGCTGCTTGTTAGCCGAGGTTGATTGGTATCGCAGCACTGTTGGGTAGCGATCTCGACCGTATCCTTGTAGAGGAGCGCCAAGATTTTGATGATTCTGTTAGTCAAGAAGGTATACAAACACACTATTGCGTAATCGGCCTTTCCAATTCGTGTGCCCTTTTTGAGCAGAGTTCTGCCCTCAAATACGAGATCTTTATCAACAATCATGTACATTACCACCCGTGGTCTCAGGCGGTCGTATCGCACATTTTTTTCGCCAGGATCACTACAGTTCCATCCACGGTTAACTTCACATGGACGATTAGATCCAACTTATCTCGGCGTCACAATAACTCTCCCTTGTTATTGTTTACTCTACAGTACTTATTTCCTTTGTGACTTGGCCCCTGTTGGTCACGATGTCACGGTCACGACTGCTGTCCTGGCAAAGACGTGGAAGCCTACGGCACGACGGGATGCCAGAGTCAGGGGCTCCGGCAGCGCGCTCTCGGCTTCCTATTCTCCTACGCCGCACTCATGTCCCACGAGAGCGACTTCTATATCGCCCGAGAGAGGATTTATTGGCGAAGTGGGGTGTAACGTATTAACATTCGGGTATTGAAGGTGAAGTGTTTTGGGCGCCCATCCCCGTCGTGGCCCTGTACTGTCCCCGACTACTTTGACTTTGCTCTCTTGAACGTGTTCCTGGAGGAGGCCAATACACCACCTTCTCATTGCCATGCGTACCACTGGCCTTCGTGATACGCGACCCATAATCCATGCGCATCGGACCATTGGCCAAACTGCCACTCAGCTCCATCCCACCACATTGCACAAGTATTATTTTGGCCTATTTGCCAGGTCAGACCAGTTTGAAAGGTGGGTACAGCGGAACCTTCAGATTTGGAACTTTTGCTATTGTATTTTTCTTGGGAGAACACAACTCTTCCGTCTCCGTATGCGTGATAAGACGTAAGCCTTCGGGCACTCTTGGTGAGAAGCTGCCCGGAGACATGGAGTGGGTCAACAGTCCCGTCCCTTTTCTTGGTTTCGTGCGGATCGCCGCTGGGATCCAAAGATTAGCTCGTGCCATGAAGCAGTACTAGACTTTACATACTCTACTGTAGCCTTGTACACCTTCTTGGACAAAACAGGGCTCTCATCAATGTTCGTTTCAACAAGCGCTTTGAACGCTGAGACGTCTGTCTTGGATCTGACGACCCAAATCACATCTTTCAGAATTTTTGCAGCGGAACTAAACTTGCGAGACAATTGCTTTGACATTTTTGCCACTTGTCCGAGTTAACGAGTATTGGACATCAACGAGTATTGGACACCATCGGGAGATGTGATTTACCTTTTCAAGATAATGGCAGAGATAGATCAAGTTATGTGCGAGTTAACTCGAGACTGAAGTAACACGGCTAGTGCAAGGACACGCCAGATAACACGAGGGGACGACATCTTATATGGACGACTAGGACTAGTGTTGATATTATTTCATAACACCATGAGGCCGAGAGTTCAAGTCTGTGCCGGTTCGTTCGGCTGTTCCAAGAAGCGCCCATTGGAGAGCATCGATTCCTAGTAAATGTCATTGGCTAGGAGGTTGTATTTACGGGGCTGGTGCCTAATTCTGAAACATGAGGGCGCCTATTGCTAGGCAGCTATGTAGCACTGCGCCGGAGTCTAGTTAATCCAAGCCGAGCCGCTATACATGTTAGTATTCTAGCATTTCCATTGGTTAACGCGTGCCCAAGGCTGCAAATTAACGCGCCGATGCTGCACGCATGATGCAGCTAGTTAATGCTTCCGTACAAACTGTATTTTCCCTCGGAAACTGCGCAAGTCATGATTAGGCTGCTGACCATTTCATGCCGCCCGCGTAGGCGAACTATTTCTTCTTGGTTTCATTACCATGCGACCTGTAAGTTTAGAATGCGCTGGCGTCGATCTTTGGGCTCTCAAGCCACTCCATCGCCCGAGATATTGCCCCCTGGAACTCCTGTCGATGAGGAGAAGATTCCTGGCTTTAATTTCAGGCATTTCTATCCGGCAAATCCTGGGGACATTCTCCTCAATAGATATCAGCTGAATGCAAAGATTGGCTGGGGTTCAACATCTACAGTCTGGTTGGCACAGTATACTAGCAGGTATTTACTACCAAGATCTGTCGCCTTATTGCATTTCTCAAATCTTCGTGGCTAATGTTCTTTTCGAGCTAGGTGTCGGAGACGGAAGCGATATGTTGCCGTCAAGATCTGTAATTGCGATGCTACGAACGAGGATATGACATACGAGTTAGATATGAATGTTTATTTGGCTTTGACAGATAGCAAACATCGAGGGCGCGGTGTCCTCGCGACAGCTATTGAAGGCGCCAAGGTTAAATCGCCACGCGGAGACACACATCTTGCACTTGTATTCGAGCCCCTGCGAGAGCCGTTGTGGTTATTTAGAAAGCGCATTGCTCAGCAAGAAAAAACAACCTTTGAGATACTGCCTCTTTTCAAGACATACATTCGAATTCTACTCGAAGGCTTAGATTACATGCATACGCAAGCCCACGTTATACACACTGGTCTGTCAACCCGCCGCTGCACAAGTGTGTTAAGCTAACCCTGCCAGACCTAAAGCTCGACAACATTATGATTGCGATAGAAGACCAATCAACCATCGAAAATTTCATCCAAGGCCAGGCCACCCACCCAATGGCACGCAAACATGTTGGCGATTATACTATTTACCGCTGCCATAACGACTTCGGACCTATTCTTAAAGCTGCCGGGAACCTGATACCACACATTACTGACTTCGGCCTCTCGCAACGCGGCGATAAGCCAGAGCCTCTTATTCATCCAATACAGCCTGACGAATACCGTGCCCCAGAGGTATTACTTGGGATTGGCTGGAGTTATAGCGTCGATATTTGGAATTTCGGTGTGATGGTTAGTCCTCATTGACAAGTCCATTAATTTTCGGCAATGTTTTCTAATTCTCACAGATATGGGATCTCTTGGCTGGACGTTCCTCTTTAGCCAGCCAAGGATGCAACAGTACTCTCCTACCCAGCATCTTGCAGATATGATAGCCCTTATGGGCGATGTCCCCATTCTGTAGTCGAGCGTGAAAGAAACATGCGCCACTGGAGGTGGTCCCCTGCCGCGATGAACCCAAATGGCCAGCTTAGTAGTAATGCGGCTGAGTATTTTGGTGGCCAGTTCTTCAACGAAGATAGTAAGTTTAAGTTCATGTGCCCTAGGTTCTATCTAATATTCTCACCAGGTACATTTATACGTAACGACTTGATATCTCAGGCCCGAAGTTTGGAAAACGAGATTCCAGAATGCATTCTTGAAGAACAACGCGAAGAACTATTTCTTAAATTTGTTAGGAGGATGATATGTTGGGTGCCCGAGGAACGCGCGACGGCCTCGGAACTGTTAAGCGACCCCTGGCTAGATCCTAGGACATGATTTGGACTATCGCCGGAATCCAAGATCACATGCTCATTATTGGCAATCCCACGTGTATTATACTCCTGAACAGGCACGAACCGAACCCATGCAGTTTAATTGCTTCCAATAGAGTTACGTATCGGCCTCAACGATTTTTACTTCTCCGCAGCCTGAACACATCTTAGGCATTCCCATTGTCACTCATAAGTCCATACACGCCCCGGAATCGTAACGTGTTTTCCTCTGTTCAACCTGCCGGCTCTTACCTATACGTGTTAGTTTTTGGAACCCACTGTTGCGATAGACTTTTTCCGAACCGGCGGTGCTGAAGTGCTTCTAGTATGCTCCTGTTTTCTGGTGCTAATATATTTCTGGAAGGCCAACGGACCTGTTGGCCCATGGTAAAGCTCTAGAAGCTATTAATATCAGGTCCTTAGCGGGCGTTCGCTTTAGCGCCAAGATAGATACGTGGTATTGCATGATGGCTGTTTTGAGTGCATAACCTCACCAATAGCTAATTTTTGTTGCCTAGGAGCGGTGTAAATGCGGGGCCTTTGGAAAGCAACAGCTAGCACAGAGACTCTACTGCACAACACAGCCGTACATATAGAACGGGGTTCTCCACCGAAAGCCAGACATTTCACTCTTAAATACTTTTCTGCTCCTCCACGATGCACCCGAACTTTAACGATAATGACTTGTTACACTATACAGATGCGCAAATCACCCATTATATTGACATATCGCCCACTTTAACAAATTATTCCAATATTACGTTGCTTTCTCCTAAGTATGTGGCAAAGGCATATGCCGAGGACGAGGTAGGGGATGCCATGAAAGCTATCGAATTAGCCTCCACCCTTGGGATCCGTGTGCCTCGGACTCAACGAACCGTTCGGGTCGACGGTATTATTTACTGTATAATGGATCGTATCCAAGGCTCGACACTAGCCGTGGAATGGATGACTCTTGGCTGGTTCGCGACTATCCGACTGGCTTTTCAGCTTCGTCGCATGATTCGCCGATTAAGATCAGCCAAGTCACTAACAGCCGGATCATTAGTGTCTGGGGAATGTAGATCTTACTATCTAGACGATTCATTTGGCCTCCCCCGAGCTGACTCACAGCAAGTCAATGCTTTCATGAACTTCTGGCTTGAGTTTACCTCGATTCGCCATGAAATAAAAAGACGGCAGCACAACACTCAATCTGCTCAAAAAGACATTCTCGATTGACCGACCATTCGTGTTCACTCATCACGACCTATCGCCTCGAAATATCATGCTGGATCCTTCCCACCAGCTGTGGCTTATCGACTGGGATTTTGCTGGCTTTTATCCCGAGTTCTTCGAATTTGCTGGCATGCACAATTTCATATCAGTCGGATGGAATGGACTCGCTTTATTAAGATGGAAGCTGTTTGCATGGATAGCAGGAGGTCTTCATCATAAAAAAGCTCACCAGTTAGAAGTGATCAGATCCAGATTCACGCGATTTCGGCCCGCTCGTCGATTTAACATGAAAGCAAACGGCTACGCTGCTGCTTCTGCCAGACCGGACACCGAGCCTTGACGGAAAAGGCGAAGACAAATGATCTGGAACCTGTTTATTGAGGCGTCTCTGTTGAAGCGACAAGGAGAATATGCAGCGACCAGTGCTCCGAAAAAGTTAGGAACAAAAACTACACTCTCATATTGGTACAATGAAACCTAGGGGGTATCGCGCGGAACAAACGTGGCGATATGGATAAAATGGCTTTGGAACCATATGTAGAGAATGTCAGGAAGCATTCAACTACGTCAAGCCTCTGTGCAGAACGGTGCGAAGCGTGTTGTTCCCGCATCGCTGTGATGGAAATCCAAGATGATGGGACACCGTGACCATCCGCGCGAGCTTCTGCTATTTAGTTGGATTTTGTTACACGAAAAAGAGGCGCAGCCGACTGGCCACTAATTTGTGCGTGCACTATCCCTTAGGGTGTGATCTAAGTTAGCGCAGTTGTCTAAAAATTAGCGTAGTTATTTAAAATTTATTATTTTTAGGCTTACTATTACATTAAAACTAGGGCTTTCTTATATTTAGTTAGTGTTTTTATAGTATATACCTTAGGTAATTATTATACTTCTAAAGGCTTTTATTTATAATATACTAAGTTAATAAAGCTAGTTAAATACTTAAAAAAGAAAGCTATATAAAAAAGTTATATTTTAGTTACTAATATAATAAAAAAAAGTATACTAAATATTTTAGTATACTTTAGTTAAATTAGTATACTCTCTAGTTAAACTAGTATACTTTATATTTTTAATATATTTTATAATATAAAGATAAAAATAAACTTTTTTTCTTTAAAGTAATTTCTATTAAATTTAGTTAAAGATAATAATAATAATAATAAACTATACCTTACTATTATTATATTAGTTATTTATAATACTTTTTTATAAAAACTTACTATAAAATAATAACTATTTTTCTATAACTATTAGGTATAAATTATTTATAGCCTTAATAGCTTTCTATAAGAAAGTCCTTTATATCTTAATTAAATAGTAATTTAAAGAAATCTTTTATATATAAAAAGCTATATTTTTTAACCTTTATTAGTAACTTTAAATTAATATAAATATTAAGCTTACTAAATATTAGTTAATTAAGTAAATAATTATAGTTTTCCTATAAATTATAGTATTTAATAAGCTATAGTAAAATATAGCTTTTTACTTTAAAATAAGCTAGTTATTAGTATTAAGAATATTTTATAGGCTTATTAATTTAATAAGGTATTTATATATTACCTTTATTTATTAACTAAAGCTAGATTATATATCTATATATATTATATTAAATCTAAGTAAATATATATTTTATAGTATAATAAGTGCTATTAATAGTATATATATACTTATATTTATTTTAGTAGTTAAGTAATAGTAATTTTTCTTTTAAAAAGTAATATCTCTTAGAATATACTAGTAACTATAAATTTTAATAATAATATCTTTATATATATATTAGTAAGTGCTAAGGGATTAATTTATAATAAACTATTACTTTAAACTACTTTTACTAGGTTATTTTAAATATATAAAAAGTGTTTTTACCTTATAAATATAGGATTTTATATATAAGCTAAGTTACTTATACCTTTTATAAGTATTTACTATTATTTAAATAAAAATCCTAATAATAAAGAAAAGCTAAGAATAAGGGCTAAGCTTTATAATCTTTAGTATATTATTCTTTAAGTAATAATTAAAAACTCTTTAAGTATTATAAGTAAAAGTTTAAGATAATTTACTATAGTATTACTAAGTATAGCTTTCTAAATTAAATTAAGATTATTTATACTATAATAGGCTTATTTAACTTTATTAAGTTAGGTAATATTACATTAAAAAAGCAAAATAAGCTTAACTTAAAGGCTTTAAATAATAATAAACACTAGCTTATTAAAGAGGCTTATAAGCTAATAAATAGCTTTAATATAAGAGAAAGTCTATTAGTATAGTAAAGTATTATTATAAAAGAGGCTTTTACAAAGTTTATTGCAAACTTTGCTCTAACCTCATAGCCCCCTGTATTTGTGACCTTAGAGCTTATACTTATTATAGGTTTTATTTATTACTATGGCTATAAGTATTTAGATATTAATTGTTTTACTAGCTAGGTATTGCTAGTAATAATTATATGTTATAATAAATCAAATGCATTGGCTATAACTAATGACGCAAAATTTTTTAAAAATCAATAAAAAGAGGCTTTTATAGTTATTAGTAATACTAGTAAGAGAGAGGTATTAAAATACTTAAAGATAAAAGTCTTTAATAAGGGAGGAATTATTTAGTAAGTAATTATAAGGTTATTAGGTAAGTAGCTATAAGGTAAAGGAGATAAAACTATAAGTAATATAAATTTTATATAAGTAAAAATACTAGTAATCCTTATACCTAAGCTAATTTTACTATAACATTTTAACTTCTTCCTTTTTTACCTTTATAACCTTACTTTTTAACCTCTCTTTTTAACTTTATAACCTCTTTCTTTACCTTTATAAATAATAGCTAAAGTCTATAGTTATAAAAGCCTCTTTATCCTTATTTCTAAGCTTATTTTAAAGTATTATATTCTTTAAATCTTTCTTAACCTAGCTTATTACTTTTAATATTTAAGTAATACTATAGCTTTTATAAAAAAACTTATAGTTTTTAATACCTTTAAACTTACTATTTAATAAGTTACTTTACTAGGTAACTATAGTATATATATAAGAGTACTTTTACTTTTAAACTTAAGAAAATACTAATTTAAGTATTATAAAAACTACTTTTACTATTAATTAATTTATATTCTTTTTAAAATCCTTTAAATAAGTATATTATTTAAGGTAAATTTACTAAAAAAGTAATAATTTCCCTTTAGTAAAGCTTAAGGTTAATTCTTTAAAGCTTAAAGTTATAAGCTAGCTAATTTATTTTAGTATAAGTATAGTAGTAAATTATATTAGTTATACTAATATAAAGGATTATCCTTTTATTAGATTAATAGTCTTAAGCTATTTAATACTATTATTCTTAATTATTTTAGTAATCCCTTATTAATTATTATCTTTATCTATTAAATTATTAAGATATTAAGCTATTACTATAAAGCTTATATTATTACTTACTTCTAAAATAATACCCTAGCTAGTAAGTCCCTTAATAAGATATTATACTAAGTATTATAAGTAATACTATTAGTTGTTATAAACTAGCCTTATGGCTACTGCATATAAGCATTTAGAGTGAGAATAGTATTCTTATAAAAGAAGAAAGGATCTCTACTAGTAGTTATATAAGTCCTAGATTTATAGTAAGTTATATATAAGCTATATATAGCCCTAACCTTACTATATATAGCCTATATATAACCTATATACTTCCTAAAGCTAGACTTATCCTAGCCTTAACCTAAGCTTATAGCTTAAGTCTATAATATACCCCCTTACTTACCCCCTTTTATTCTATTATTAAAAGTAAGTAATAAATAAGCATAGCCCCTTTATATATAAGCCCCTTATTATAGTGTAAGTAAAGCTAACCTAGGTTATATAAGGCAATATATAAGTCTAAGATATGCTAGGTAAGTTATAAAAATTTTTATTATAAACTTACCTTACTTTAACCTTCTATATTATATAGGTAAGTTAGCCCTAGTCTAACCCTACCCTTAAAAACCACTAGCTTACCTCTTTTTATACCTATTACTAGCTATTTTTATACCTTACTTAGCCTCTTACTATTACTAGTCTCTTACCTTTTACCTATTACTTACTAAATTCTAACTTTACCTTAAGTAACTCCCTTATTACTAACTACCTATTAGATAATTATATAATATATTACCCTTATTTATTCCTAGCTTACCTTTATAAATATAAATAAGACATACTCTAACTAAAGCTAGACTTATATATCCTAAAATATAAAGATCCCTATCCCCCTAAGATTCTTACCCTTTTATTATTATTATTATTATAATATTTCTTTACTTATTCTTTTTATTTCCTTTACTAAGCCTAATTAACTATTTATTTCCCTTTTTACTTTCTTACTACCTTTATTATAACTAATATTATTATTTTTCCTTAGCTACTATTACTATTACCTTACCTTTACCCCCTTTACCCCTTTCTCCTAGCCTAGGTAAGGGTACTTACCTTAGTAAGTATATCTTAGAAGGAAACTCTAATAATAAGGCTTTATCTAATAGTAATAAGTATAAGTTTTTATATAGCCTATATATAAATAACCTCTAAACTAAAGAAAAGTATATATATACCTTAGGTATAAACTAGGTATATACCCCTTACTAAGTTAGGTAATGTTTATATATTTAGGAAATATACTTATATAGCGCTAACCCTAAGCTTTATTATACTTTTAAGCACTTAGAAACCCTTTTAGCTACTAGATAAGCTATTAAAACCCTAGCTATAAAGTAAACTACTTTTACTAAGGGATACTATACTATTCTTATAAAACCTTTAACTACTATTAAAAATATTTTAATAGTATACTTACTATAGCCTAAATTAATCTTATTAAAGCCTAGCCTTTAGCTTTCTCTTCTATAAGTATAGCTTATACCTAAGGTACCTCTAAAGTATAATAACTTATTCTTATATAAACTACTCTTACTTACTATAATTAAAATAACCTAGTAGCTAAATTCTTCTATAGTATAAGAACTATAAATAATAGCCTAACCTAGTCTCTCTTTACCTAGAAAGTAAGTAATACTAATATATAGTAAATATTTACTAATACCTATGCCCTAACTAAAACTATTATAAAGCTAGCCTAGACCCTTACTAAAGAGCATTACTAGTGTAAGAAGAAGTGTTATAGTCCCCCTTTCCTAATTTCTTTTATTATAGTAAAAATTTAGCGTTATAGTATATATACACTAAAAGGAAAATAAGTGTATTAATGTTTTAGAGTTAAATTAAAATATACCCTTTTAGGGCTATTATTTATCTATATATTGCCCTAATATAATTTAAATTAATCTAGTGCTTTTATATCTTATATATTTTCTAATAGTTTTTAAGTTAGCTATATATATCCTTTTTACTTAACTAAGATATTCCTATTTAATCCTTAACCTAAGGTATTTTTAGCTATAAGAATATCTTTTACTTACTACTTTAAGAGGTTATTATTAGTATCTATTATTATAAGTTCTAGTAGTAGCTACTTATTAGCTAGTTTTTAACTTAGTAATAGGTTATTTATTACTTACTATACTAAATCTATATAAAAGATAGGATATAGTCCCCTTAGAATATCTAGTTTAACTATTAAGGGTATAGGCACCTTAAGCACCTTATATTTAGCTATAACCTAATCTAGCTTCTTATATAGGTAATTTATCTTAATATTTTATAGGTTTAGCTATATATAGTCCCTAACTTAAAACCATTTTACTAGCCTATAGTTACTATTAGTATTCTCCTACTACTATTACTATATAAAAGCTATAGTAGCTTATATTAGGTTTATACTATCCTTTAAGTATTATAAAAAGGCCTAAGCCTTACCCTTTACTAAGGTTATAAATAATTATATAAATAGTAACTCCTAAATTATCTTTATATTAAAGCTATATAAGGCTATATTTACGCTTATTCTTATTACTAATAAGTCCCTATTATTTAATGCTAGCTAGTAAGTAAGCAAATAATCTAGCTATTTAAACTAAGAGAAGCATAATATTACTTATAGGACTGCTTATATCTCTTAGTTTGCCCTTTCTATACTACTATTTATTTATAGGTAATATAATATAAATAGTAACTACTAAGTGCTAACCTTCTTATAAAGTATAGTCTAAAAAGTGCTTAGCTAATCTAAGCTATAATCTATAATTATTTATATAAGGAACCTATAGAACTACTACTAATAATACTTAAATTATTTTACGTAAGCCTTAGCCTTTATTAACATTATAGCCTCTAGCTATATATATTTAGAGAGCCTATCTATAATAACTATTAGAAACCATAGGTTACCCTAGTCTTTAGCTAGAAGGTCTATTATAAAGTTAATAGATATCTATAACTAGTACCTATCTAGAGGTAGAATTAGCTTTAATAAACCTTAATATAGCTACTAGCTCTTTTACCCCCTATAATAGTGGTAATTATATATAAAGTAAGCTATATCCTATAATATACTATCCTAATAAAAGTCTCTTTATAGTGCCTTAAATATTATATTATATCCTAGATAGCCTAGTAAGGGCAAGTTATAAGCTTATTAGATTAATATTATAGTTAATAGTTCCTAATTTAGGACCTATGTCTAGCCCTAGAATTAAAGCGCGCCTTTAGTACTAATCTAGTAGTTTACTATCTATTCTCTTATATTAGTAATATCTAGAAACTTCTAAGCTCCTCTATAACTACACTAAAATAAAGCTTATAGGACTTATTCTAGGCTAGGGATTAGTCCTATAAGGACTAGAGATATTTATTTATAAATAATAACTTCCTAACTAAAAGCTATAATAATAAGGTTAGGCTAGTCTCTAGGGCTAATATTTCTAACACTATAATAAGTCTTATGCTTATATATAGCTACCTCTATTTAAAACTAAATAGTATAGGGCTTATTACTAAATATATAATTACTACCCTTATCCTCCCTATTTATAACTCCTTATAGTAATGCCTTAATAATATGTTAAGTTAGTCCGCTTATATACTTAGTCTATAGCGTAAATAAAAGTTAAAAAGCACTAGAGTCTCTACCTATTATACCTAATATTTTAATATCTCCCTTAGTGCTATAAAGTACTCTAGGTTCTTATAGTTTATTAATATTATAAATAGCTTACTAATACTATATAGCTTTGCTAACTATACCTTAAGGCAAGATATA
Source organism: Epichloe baconii (assembly GCA_023650635.1). NCBI lineage: Eukaryota > Fungi > Ascomycota > Sordariomycetes > Hypocreales > Clavicipitaceae > Epichloe > Epichloe baconii. The sequence continues at coordinate 59,235 of CP097908.1, read as the reverse complement.
ATTATAAGTAGCTCCTTATTATATATAGTGTAGTTTTATTAGGCTACCTATAATCTAGTAGAATAGTAAGCTACTAGATATAAAATACTATTACTACTAAACTAGGAGAGATACCCCCTAGTGCTATCCCTAAATAGTTTACCTAAACTATTATATCCCTATTAGGGTCTTATTAGGCTAGGATAGGATATAATATAAACACTACCTTTAATATCTTAAAAGCCTTATTACACTTATCTATCTAGAGAAATAAGGCCCTTTCTTTATTAAGTTAATAAAAGGGCTTACTATATTAGAGAATTATAGTATAAAGTTATAATAAAAGTTAGTAAAGCTAAGAAACCTATAAACACTATAAACCCTTATAGGGGCCTCCTAGTCCTAGATTACTATAATCTTTTCCTTATCTAGGTAAATAGCCTTCCTTACCTAGATAATAAACCCAAGGTACTTAACTTCTTTTATAGTAAAGATATATTTTCTTATATCTAGGTTAAGGCTAGCTTACTATAGCTTTAATAACACCCCTTAAACCTTTTATATATAGTCCTTTTATAACCTACCTAAGTAAACTAAAATATTATTAAGGTAAGTAATAATATAATTACTAAGAATACCTGCTAGCACGCTATTAATATATCTCTAAAAGGTTATAGGGGCGCTTACTAACCTAAATAAGCACACTAGCTATTTAAATAAGCTAAACCTTATGTAAAAGGCTATCTAGTGTTCCTTACCTTTAGTAATCTATATCTAATAAAACACTAATTATATATCTAGCTTTATAAACTACCTTACCTCTAATAATAACTATAGTATCTCTTTTACTAATAGTAAGGGGTATTAGTCCTATTTTATAATCTTATTAAGGGCATAGTAGTCTATATAAAATCTCTATCTACCCCTAGTTTCCTTACTAGTAACACTAGTGCTATAGCTAAAGATAAGCTTACTTAAATCTAGCCCTTATTTATTAAGTCTATAACTTACTTTTAGATTTCTAGTAAATACTCCTAAGGTATATTATATAAGGGCGCCTATAGAAGATTTAGCTTGTTTTTACCTATATCTTACCTAAGCTAAATGTAGTAATCTAACTTTCCCTAGTGTAGTAATAGAATATTTGCCTTACTTTTAAGGAATAAATCCTTAAAGTCTTATAATGCCTTTAGTAAGGACATAAGAAAATCCTACTTTATAGCCTTTAGTGTAGTATTAATTTATAGGATAGTTATAATTTCCTATAAGCTTATAGCGTAAAGCTAAATATATTCCTTCTGCCTCTTTGCCTTATATACTATCCCTATAAAGGTAAATCCTAAGATAAATACTATAGGATAATCCACCTTCCTATTAGCTATAGCTTATATTTATAAGTTATTTGCTAAACATACATACAAATAATAGCGCTATATCTAAGTTAATTTTATTTTATACTATCTATAGTATACCTAGAATAAGTTACCTTATTAACCCTAGGATTATATATACTACAATTAGCGTTTCCTATCTATCTAAATCTACCCTAAAGCAAATAATATATAATATAAATAATTACTTCTTATAACTCTTTTTCCCCTTATTTCACACTAACTACTATATAAACTAACCTCTTAGTTAGAAAAGGAGGCATTCTAAATAAAGCTTTTAGACTAGGTATTTACTTATAGTAGTATAGTAATTATAACCTATATTAACTTAAGTATTTATAAAGGTAGTCTTATTAACTAAAATAGGAACTAGAAAGGAGAAGAATCTATATTATCCTAAATCTCCTTAAAGTCCTTAGTAATACTAACTATATACTATAAAGCCTCTCTATGCTTTCTTTTCTTATTCCTAATTAAATAACTTAATAAAGGGGTTACTCTTTTCCTAACTATTTTATAGACTTTATATTTAAATTAGTAAGGGCTATATCCTTTATATTATAAATATTAATAAATAACTTCTTTTATAGGTAAATAGTAAGGTATAAGGAGCATACAAAGGTAAAATACTTAGAGGAACTATATTATAAGCATTTACCCTTATTATAGCGCGTATTAAGCACGTCCTAAGTAACCTAATTAGCGTGTTTTCCACCCCCTTATTACCTAACCTATAGTGTCCTATAGACTTTCTAGATCCTTACTAGGTCCTTATTATAGCTATAGATTAAATATCTATTATTAGTATATCCTTATCCTATACCTTAGTCTTATTTAGGTTAAGTACCTAATTACCTTATTTCTATCCCTAATATTTCTCTTCTAATTAGTAAGACTTAATATCTAATATAATACTTTAAAAGTAAGCTACTATTACTATATAATTAGTATAGGGCATATCCTACCTAACACTATAATCCCTTATTTACTTATTTAGTACTATATATAGTTTTAATAACTTTACTAAGTTTACCTAACTAAGTCCCTAGCTAGCGCTAACTTTTATTTAAAATAAATATAGAAGTTATTAAATTACTTATTTTATTACTATAGTAACTAATTAAGCTTAGTAATAGCTATTTCCTATTAGTAAGGGTTATTAAATATCTCCCTAAGTATCTAAGAAGCTAATTTAAGTTATAGTTAATAAGATAACCTTTCTTAAAGAAAGGGGTAACTTATACCTAAACCCTAGGTAATAGGTTCTAGTAAATAAAGTATTACTAGTCCTAATTATCCCTAATAAAAGCCCTATCTATTAGTAACTTATAGGCTATAAGGCCTTTTAAGTAATAAATAAGACTCTTTTACTATTAAAGGGAGGCCTATAGGTAAAGGCTTTTGCTTTAGCTAAGTTAATAAGGCTACTATATTTTACCTATTAGTAAGGTAAGTAATTTATCTTACTTACTAGTTAATTAGGTCTTATAGTGCTACTAGATTATTAGTGTCTATTTTATTTAGTAGTAGTAGTATATTTACTAGCTATTATATTCCTATAGTAAAGAATACTATATATTATAAACTAGCCTTATAGCTACTATATATAAGCATTTAAAGTAAGAATAGTATTCTTATAGAAGAAAAAGGATCTTTACTAGTAGTTATATAAGTCCTAGATTTATAGTAAGTTATATATAGGCTACGTATAGCCCTAACCCTACCACACATAGCCCACGCATAACCCACGTGCTTCCTAGAGCCGGACTTATCCTAGCCTTAACCCAAGCTTGTAGCTTGAGTCTATAACATTAGTAACTAATAGTAGCTAAGTAATAACCTTTTTCTAACTATACTAAACTTCTTTTTAAGTAACTTAGTATTTATTTTAAGTATATACTTTACTTTATTATATTATATACTTAAATAGCTTTTAGCTTATAAAAATACTTACTAATAGTTTTATAAGCTATAATACTTTTATTTTATTTATTTTATAATTTATTTATACTAAGGGTAATAATCTTATATAATAAAGGTAATTTTTTTAAAGTTACTTAAGTTATATTATACTTTATACTATTTAATTTACTATTAACCTAGGCTTTATAAAGCTTTTTTAGTAAGTAAATTATTTACTCTTTAGTTTACTTTATAGTAATATTATACTAAGAAGTAGTAAATTAACTAAGCTTTAAAGTACTTTAAGACTAAGAAAAGGATATTTTAAAAAGAAAAGTATAAAGATATAAGGAATTCTTTAATAATAATTAACTTCTTTATAAGGGAAAGCCTTTATTATTATTATTATTATTAAAAATAAAAGAGGCTAAGGTAAGGTAAAATCTCTTTACCCCTTATATTAATAAGAAAAGGTACTATAAATAGTATAAAGTAAGCTCTTTACTTATATCTATAGCTAATTTATACTTATAGGGTCTTAAGTGCGCTAGCTTTTACATGACTACGCTAACTTGGATCACACCCTAGGGTCTGATTCACGAGCTAGTGCAAACTTTACACGGGTCCAAAATGCACATAATCTATATATAAAATTTACACTAGTGTAAAGTTTACACCCTAGCTACAGTATAAAGTAGCTACCCCATATGAATTCACATACAACTTGTACTATATAATGTCAGTGCAAACTTTGCACCGGCTCGTGGATCAGACCCTATTGCGCAATGGGTACAGCGCCGGTGAGCAAGAAAGCACAGCTCCGCATAGCAACGCCCATGAAAAATGGGGGGAAGGTGTGAGGCGCCTGACCTACGTGGCTTTTTCTTTTTGCTGCTATGAATTTTTTTTTAAAGGGAACCTAGCTCCCTAATGATTACCCTTTGAATTGAATCATTCTTTTCAGTCGAAGCCCCCTTCCTCATTGTAGGATGAGAGCACCTTCTTCCATCGCAGCTACCAACGGTGCGCCATGCCATGAAGCGCACCCAACAATTACGAGAATGTCCCCATCGCTAGAGGTGACACCTCCACAGAGCTTTAAGAGCAGTCCGCCGACTCCGCCTCCGACTATCAAGAAGACATCACACGCTGTTGCACGTATCATTGCAGACATCAAATCACGGCAGACCGGGCGCAGCGGTTTGAGTGAAGCTTGGATCACCTATCCATTGGATGTGGATCAGTACACAGAGCTACTAGAGCAAGTCCATGGTGACGCATGTCTCTCGGGCTATATGATACAGAAACTTCGGTATGGAACTGTACGAGGTCGATACGATACTACGAGGCTGATGTTAATGTTCCTTATAGGCACCACTATATTCCCTTTGCGAAGCGACTCGTGTTTCAAATGCCTACACAGTTGCATGAATGGATTATCTCCACTGTAGTCGGGGAGGCATCGCGTCAACTACAGGTGCTTGGTACGAGACATGATGCATCAGCTGCCTTTGCACGGGCGGTCGTGGCACGCGGGTCCCCACCCTTGACTTTACCGAAGCAGGCTATGGAAGACACGATCCTGACGCGCAGTTCCGGCATCTGGACGCACAGTACCCTGGGGTAGTGATAGAGGTTTCATATTCTCAGAAGCAGAAGGACATGCCATACATAGCCGAAGATTACATCCTCGGGTCCGATGGTGATATTCGACGCGTTATCTGCCTAAATATTGGGTACTCGCATAGCAAGAAGGCGACATTATCAGCTTGGGAACCTAGTGTTGTCACTAACGAAGCTGGAGAACCCGAGTTGATCGCCCAGCAGATTATCGTAGACATGGTATGTGGCGCCCGCTGATTTGCAGTATGAAATTGCTTACACCACTAGTAGATAATCCGTGACGAGCAAGGCAACCCGGGCTCTGATGAAGAAGCAGGTCTCTCACTCCAGCTTCGAGATTTTGCAACAGAAACGTTAGTGGGGTCTGAGCCTCTCACTGATCGTATTCGCATACCCGCCAGCGAACTTTGTTCCTACCTGACGCAGGCGGAGGAGACCATGGCTCTGCTAAAGCACAGGCAAGGCGCCGTCCGGGAGACGAAGCCATGGGTGAGGAAGAGGGGCGGCAGCGAACACCTCCGGAAGAGTTAGATAATAACCGCGAAGTTCAATTCAGGAAGATTGAAGAGAAAGCGATAGCCAAGGCGGAGAAAGACGACTCGTCGTATAAGACGATCTTAGACGAAGAGAGTGGTAGACGCGAATAGCTTACAGACACAGTTTATAGATTCTATTGCATGTATAGCAAACGGGACGTTCTAATGAGACATGAAAACTATGTGAAGGCGGCTGTTACAATTGTATAATGTCATAGCTTATGTGAGTAAAACTCAATCGGGTTTGAGTTTGACTGCCATTGGGCCAGAATATATGTGTCTGTGGTCGCGCCGTCAGCGACGAGCAACAATCACATTCAGGAAGCCTACAACCATGCCCTGCCACCACTATCCTTATGAGAGAAATCCCGAAGCCTTCCATCGCTCTAGCTGGTGCACGCGCCAACCATGGTGTCAAAAGGGCGATTGTTAGGATTGGCTAACAATCGGGTGCATTGCGGGGAGAGCTAACTACGTGGCATCCGCTTATCAGTGGCCGTTGGCGGCCTTGCAAAAATTATCACAACACAAACACGCATCAAGTCGACACCAACAATGGAAGATGGCAGACGCGCGTGTTCTGCATGCGGCTGGACGGCGGAGCGTCAAGGTTCATGTCGTTATGAGAGCCATGTGAAGCTCTTCTATGGTGTGAGCGACCGGGGGTCTGGTCACTTGGGACGAAGTATATTCTCAAAGAGCGGTCCGATGCTGCTCCTAATTTCGAAGCACAAACCCTCCGATTCCTCAAAGAAAAGACAACCATTCCCGTCCCTGCTGTTATAGAGGAGTGGACAGAGGAAAACAGACGCCATTTTCTACTCTCCAAGCGGATCCCTGGCGAGCCACTTAGTACGGCTTGGGCAACCATGACGGAGACGGAGAAAGAACGGGTTGCACAGCAGACGGCCGACTATCTATCCGAGCTTCGACGGCTCCAGTCACCTCGCATGCAAAGTCTTGATGGGCAACCGATATATTCTGCCTTCCTGTTTCCGACCGGCTATGGCGTTCCTCACGGTCCGCTTGGTTCGGATGATGAGCTTTGGGAGGAGATGACGAAGGCATTGGACGGTGTCCCCGAGATAGCCAAACGACGCTTGCGAACGCGGATCCCTCCCTCCGCGCCGTATACTTTCACTCACGGCGATCCAACAAATGTCAATATCTTGGTCGAGAACGGTAATCTCACGGGTATCATTGATTGGGAGGCAAGCGGTTATTTTCCGGTTTGGTGGGAATTCACTTGCGCGGGGATAAGCTTGGGCGCTGATGACCTGGAGTGGAAGACCGCGCTACGCAAATATATGCCTGACTACGCGGAGGCACGAGAGTTCTGGCGGGATTTCTACGCACTTACAATGTATCCAGAAGTGAATGAGAGAGCAGCTGCATTGCTCACGGAGGACAACACGTGAAGGTAGCTGTAATAGAGAATTTGATAGATTGGGCACACCATCGCAGATAGTAACTCATCATGGATAAGTCACCTATTGCTCCGAAAAGTCACCTATTGCTCCGAAAAGTCACCTTCTCCCTGCAACGTATGTCCTTAACTTCGGAAGATCCATGCCTGTAATACCCTTTGCTAGACGTCGCTCGTGCCGCTACTAAGGGCGAATGTGTACTCTAGCAAAGGGCGAACAAGTCTATATGGCTGAATCATATAGAGACTGGAAGCTAGGCGCCGCAATGTTCGCAGGTGGTTCTTCCAGACATATTGCCTTTCTTGCACTTCGGGCAGTTTATTTTCTGGTATTGCGAGTCGCGAGTCGCGAGATGTAGCTTTGACTAATGTTTGTTAGCAAATATTCTTAGCACGTTTCCGGAGACATGCTATGAGGAACAGTGCCTACGTCAAGACAAGAAGATGTGATAGTTGTTTCTGGTCTGTATCTTAAACACTATGTAGGATTAATGGTATCGCCGCTACCTAACGGTGCGGGGTAATCCCTTTGACGCTTATTAGCATATTATGTGACTCGATGCCACTCAGTGCGAATCTGCTGCTTGTACGGATTATCCTCAAAATTCGTTAGGGCGTCCGTGTTAGATAGAGTGGGAACAACGTCCTTCCCCTTGGCACGCCTCAGGGGGTGTTAAGGTGGGGAATAGCTTGGGTAATTAAAGGTAGTGATATAGTAAAGTAATAATGGCTAGATGATAGAAGAATACAACTATTATTATTTACTTAATTATTGTGAGAACAATGGATAGCTAGGTAAGAGGTATAGGGGCACGCCGTGGGCGGCGGGTCGCAAGGTCTCTGCATTGTGTCGGACTCCTAAACTTCATGCTAATGCTAGCAAGGCAAGTTCTATTTGCGTGAAGGCACTAGCAGTCTTTTATTGCTATCGCTATTATATGACAATCGCAGGCTGGCTATTGCTTGAAATGCACAATGCTTCTAAGCATAGGCCGTGGAGAAAAGCGGAAGTTATGTATCAATATCGCTTTGCTCTTCCTCTACCACTTCTTCTCACCACGCGTTGCACCATGCTCAAACGCGCGCAATCTAGTCTGCCAGTGTAATGTGATTGGCTGCATGGGACAATTTGGGAACGGGGCCCGTTACGAAACTAAAGTTAACAGGGATTTTTACACGACTATGATTAAATGAAAAGCGGGAACGGGCCCCGTTCCAGCAGACACTGACTGAGTAGTAGTAGTAGTGTTAGACAACCGCCTTGCCATAAGAGCTAGATAACTAATGTATGACAGGAACATCTGGTTCTGTCACCCGCATCCTCTTCAAAGTGGCCTTCTCCGATGGGCTGAAGTTTGGCTTCACATTGTACTTCTTAGCCATCTTGTCCAGAGGGCCCTGCCAGGAGACTTTAGCGGTTTGGCCTGCAGCTGTCTCCCTAAAGTCCTTTGCATACGCAAGCTCGCCACGCTCCCATGCCTCATCAACCACCTTCTGAAGATCTTTAGATCTGGAGCTCTGCCAGCCAAGAAGAGACCCTGCAGCATTGTTAATCTTGTCGGTGACGTGGTCAAAGGGGCCCTCGATTGTAAGATCAACGTGAGCCTCCTCATGAGCCGTCGAGAGGTCGAGGGCGAAGTGCAGCCCAAACCGCCTGGACAGCAAAGCCGTCCAGTATGCATGCCTGAGTGCGTTCTTCCTAGGCAGATCTGTGCTTATGAGCTCCCTACGGAAGTCTCTGGCCTGGTTGTTTAAGTCCCTGATCTCGAAGCCAACAGAAATGAACCTCATGTAGTAGTAAGCGATCAGGACTCGGACCTCATCGGGTGAGACGGGGAGGAATGGTAAGAAGAACCAGTAGGGGGCCTCTCGAACAAAGTTCCAGGCTGAAATGTCGTCCCTAGGGATCTGATGGAGCTCTGCGATGTTCTTTCGATGATGGAGGATCCAGTCCTTGACGTATGTGTTGAAGTTCTCCTCTAACAGGTCCGGGAGCAGGAGACCACGTCGACACTGACATCGGAAATGTAGTACTTTCCACCACTAGGCCTTATGACTAGCTCATTCAGTCTCTGTAGTTGGTTGCTGTGGAAAGCCAAGGTGAATATTCCGAAAGATCCAGTTGGGATGTCGTCATAGCGGGATTCTTTTTCATTACCGTTCAGGTAGATGTCGATAGAGGTCCCCGGTTCCCGCCTGTGTCGGATCTTTAGAACGCAATTTCCGATGTTCAGGAGCTCTTCTCTGACCGTAAAGCTAATTTTTGACCACCCAGAGCCTCCATCTAGAGTGAGGTATGGATCACCATGCCTCAGATCATCCTCCAGCTTCCCACCATTGTAAGAAGATCCAGACGAAGCTCCCGGACCGTAGACTGAATTCTCTTGTTTCACATATCCATTGTTATCCCTGTACACCAGAGCCGCATCAGAGAGGCAGTAATTCCCCATGAAACCTTTGGAGAGCTTGATCGAGAGCGTGTTCTCCCCGGAGAGATTAGGGATCGAAAGGGTGATCATGTTCTGCGCCTGCCACTTGGTGGGAGCTACTTGTTTCTGTAGCAGGGGTTGGCCGTTTAGTTCAATGTCGACTACGCCGCCAGCAGAGTTGTCCCTCATGTGGTTCAGAATGACCTCCACTGTTCCGTTCCGCTGACCTTCCATCGAATATGGGATGGAGAAGATGATGTCAATCGACCCATTGCGGCTCTTGAGAACCAAGTAGTCCCGGCCTGGCATGTAGCGGTCCTCGATGGATATGTTGTCGTAAGTAATGGCTGGTACGCACAAGGACGTGCTCACGCTGAAGCTCTCAAATGATGTTGCCTTGATCACCAAGCTTGTAGCCGTGTAGCTTACGGTGATGGTGTTGTCACTAGTGGCATTACTCATGTACTTGCCACTGTCGAGGCGAAGCGTTGTGTCAGAGAACACAAAGCCGACCCTGTGGTGACGCCGTCGCAGAGGAGCTTGTCATCGTGGAGGTCAACAAACCTTCCATTGGGCGCCATCAGGCAGGTTCTACCGGCACCAGCCGATACCATGAAGAACTTGCAGGATGGATCCAGGTCAACTTGGTCGAAGGCCAATTTGCCATTGCTAGACTTGCACGAGAGGTATCGCCCGTTGGGGTCTTTGAGCGATATAGTTTGGATGATCATTCTGAGGGGTCTATTGTTAGATTCGATTTCTGCTTGCGATATTAGTAACACGGCTGTACTCTTTCAACGCAGCTATATCAAGCAAGCGACACTAAGAGAATCTTATTACTGCCGAATTTGACGAAACATGAAAGAAAGCGATTGTTATACTTTCGATATGTGAACACTGAGAGGTGAATAAGTGGCTGCTAGACAGAGCAGTATCTGAGGTTTTTATGCCAGCCATGCACTAGAGCTCCAGAGGCATGTGATCTGCCAGGTGCTTGACCCTTGCTGTTCAAGCTCATAGCTTTCCTGATGTCAAGACATATTCACATAAAGGTCAGGCAAGCGTTCTAGACTTTAGGTTAGAGAATTCGTGGCAAAGTTTTACCTAATGGGTTACTAAATGTGCATATTGCGTTAGTCCTAGTTAGGAAGGACAGCCCCTTACCTAGTCCTAATCTTAAAAGGATAGTCCTTATACCTAACCACTAGATTTAACTACTATATATAAATGCCTTACTTACTTACTAGGTATTAATAGTATTATTTATATCTTTTACAATTATAAAAAATATAATCTTAGGGAATAACATAATAAAGAAGACTTAGAAGTGCCTTATTCTATTACGTTATATTATATTACGTTGCGTTATTACGTTGCATTGCGTTACCTTGCGTTATTGTGTTACATTTTGTTACGTTACGTTATTACGTTGCATTGCGTTAAAAGGCCTTGCGCGATATGCGTATTTAGTAACCCTTACCTAAGGGTGCGATCTAAGTTAGCGTAGTTATGTAAAATTCGTTATTTTTAGGCTTACTATTACATTAAAACTAGGGCTTTCTTATATTTAGTTAGTGTTTTTATAGTATATACCCTAGGTAATTACTATACCTTTAAAGGCCTTTATTTATAATATACTAAGTTAGTAAAGCTAGTTAAATAACTAAAAAAAGAAACTATAAAGAAAAAGTTATGTTTTTACTACTAGTATAATAAAAAAAGTATACTAAATATTTTAGTATACTCTAGTTAAATTAGTATACTTTTTAGTTAAACTAGTATACTTTATGTTTTTTACTATACTTTATAATATAAAGATAAAGATAAACTTTTTTTTTTAAAGTAATTTTTATTAAATTTAGTTAAAGATAATAATAATAATAATAAACTATACCTTACTATTACTATATTTATTATTTATAATACTCTTTTTATAAAGAACTTACTATAAAATAATAACTATTCTCCTATAATTACTAGGTATAAATTATTTATAGCCTTAATAGCCTTCTATAAGAAAGTCCTTTATATCTTAACTAAATAGTAATTTAAAGAGATCTTTTATATATTAAAAGCTATGTTTTTTAACCTTTATTAGTAGCTTTAAAATAATATAGATATTAAGCTTACTAAATACTAGTTAATTAAGTAAATAGTAATAGTTTTCCTATAGATTATAGTATTTAATAAACTAAAAACCTTTGCATATTTTTCCACACCACTCTAAAGGTCTAGAATTACCTTTAAAATATAAACTAAGTTAATATTTAAAATCCTTACCTTTATTTACCCCTTCCTATAATATTATATTATAATAAAGCTAAAGGTAAGTAAGAGAAAAAAGTGCTAATAGTAATTAATAAAGAAGAAAGGGGCTAGTATAAAGTTACTATTACTTTAATACTAGTATAAAATAGTTTAATATTTAAAGAAGTAATAATAGCTTAATAATAAATTTAATTTAATTTAAATATTTAAAAGATATAAAATACTATAAAGAGATTACTAGCTTTATTTTTAGTAATAAAGTTACTTAAGTATAGTGTATTACTAAGGCTATAGCTTATTAGGTAGTAAACTATACTTAAGCTAAAATAAAAATAGTAAGTAATAATAGTAATATTTATATAATAAAGAAAGCCCTTAAAGATACCTTTAAGAAAGTAATAAAAAGAAAACTAAGAGTAATAATACCTTAACCTAAGTAAGTATTATAGCTAGCCTTATATAAAAATAACTAAATACTATTACTCTTTCTTTTAAATCCCTAGTAAATAATATAAAGAAGTCCTTATTAAAGGTAACTTTATTTAGGAATTACTTTAGTTTAAAAGCACTAAAGATATAGTAATAGTAGTTAATAAAGCTACTAGTTATATAATAGTAATAGTAGCTAAAAGACTTCTTAGTAGTAATATAATTATTACTTTTAATAGAAATACTACTTAATATAAAAAGACTAAAAATAAATATCTTATATATTTAAACTAAAGGTAGCTTTTTATTACTATATACTTAGTATTATTATTAAAGGATTTCTTATAAAGTATATATCTATTAAAAACCTAGTAACTAAGATTAAAAAAGCTAATAAAGTAAATATAATTAAGGTAACTATAAAGTACCCCTAAGGTAAAGGAGCCTTAAGAATTACCTTAATTCTTAGCTTAGCTAAAGTTAAAAAAACTAATAAGATTTATAGTAATAAAATAGTCTTTAAAGTAAAGCTATTTAAAACTAAACTATATAATAAAACCCTTTAACCTAAATAATACTATAATTACTTTTAAATAAGTTATATTATAAAGTTTTATAAGGTAACCTTATAGTATAATAAGTATAGTATTAGCTAATATAAGGAAAGTAAAATAAATTACCTTATAATAAATAGCTAAATATAGAAGAAATATATCCTTTGCTTTAAACTATATTTAGCCTAGTTTAAGGACTACCTTATTCTAAAGAAAAATAAAATATAATAAAAGTAAGCTACCTTAAATAACTATTTTACTTTATTACTTAATCCCTAACTAAGGGCCTAGCCTTAACTTAGGAGAGATTTATTATAACTATTAAACTTACTAGTATAGTAAGAAAGAAAAGAGATTACTTAATACTTATAAAATAAAGCACTAAATAGCCTAAGGCTAGGAGTATAAAATAGTATATAAAGCTAGTTAAATCTAAATTAAAGCTAGTGTAAAATAGAAAACCCTCCCTCTCTTTAATTAATATAGTAATATTATAAGTTCTTTTTAAAATATAAATAAGTAAGATAGCCTTATATATATTATACTATATTACTAAACTAATATAAATATAATTATAATTTAAGAGTAAAAATATATAAAGTAACTATAGCTACTAGCCCTAGGCCTTATCTAATTTTAACTAGTGTACTATAATAAGTATAATACTATTTATATAAATAAGAAATATAATATAGAATTATAAATAGCCTAAGAAAAAACTAACTAGTTCCTAATAGAAATATAAGAAGTAAATATTTACTTCCTATACTTAAAAACTATAGTAATAAATAAAACACTTTTATTTATATTATTAATATAAAGAAGCCTTATAACTAGTGTATATTTATAAGTAATTTTAACTAAAAGTATTTCCTATAGGATTAATATAATAAAATAAGTAAAAAGTAAAAACTACTAGAATTTATAAGGTAGTAAAAGCTTAGATTAGTAATACTATAAGGGGAACTTATAAGGTAAAGGGCTAAAGATAAAGATAGCACTATAAACTTAGTATAGGTAACACTAGATATTTAAGTCTATTATAATAGTATAGTAAGGCTTATAAAATCTAACTATACTCTATAGCTAATTAGTATTTTTACTAAGTACTAAGAATAAACCCCTAGCCCTTAGATATAATTAAGGTATAATAAATAAGAAATATATATAAGTAAAAGTAATAGTATAACTTTAAGAGAAAAACACCCTAGACTCTTATAATAAAAATAGGATTAATAAATATATTATATAGCTTATTATAAACCTATAATAAATAGTAAAGAAAGTTACCTTATAAAAGCCCTAAGGCTTCCTTAGCCTAAAGGGGTAGTAATTAAGAAAAGCTAAGGAGTTAGTTACTAAAGCTAAATAAGCTAAAAGATAGTAAAAACACTAAAGGACTAACGCTAACTAGGAGGCTTATAATAAGATAAAAAGAACTAGAAATATATTATTAAAAAGGAAAAGTAAAATATATAAAGGGAAGCCTTAAGGAATACTAATACCTAGTTTAAAAATAAAGAAGTGTAAAGGCTAGAGAGATAAGCTTACCTTTAAAGCTAGGCCCCCTAGAACTTCCTAGACTTCTAAAGCTTAAGAGAACTAAAAATAATACTAACCTAGTTACTATATATATAAATAAAGCTAATATACTAGTATAAAAATTCTTCCTTAAACCTATAATAAACCTCTTTTATATCCTAGACCTTTCCTTTCTAAAACTAAATAATATACTATTTCTAGACTATAAATAATTTATACTAAAAGATATTAAAACTATTCTATTAAATATAGCTAACTAAAAGGCCTTAGGTAATAATAAAGTCCTTATAAGTCTTATTAAGGCCTATAAAGACTTAGCTAAGGATACTATAATTAGGCTACTAAATATAGTCCTTAAAGTAAGATACTTCCTAGCTTAATTCTAATTTATAAGGGTAATAGTAATTAGAAAGCCTAGTAAAATAACTAAGAAAATAAGAAAAGCTAATACCTAAAGACTTATATTATTACTTTATATAGTAAGAAAGGTTATAAAAGTAGTAATTATAAAGTAACTTATAGCCTTTACTAAGGTAAAAGGCTTTTTTCCTAAACTATAAATAAAAATAAGATAAATAAGTTAATAAAAACTATAATATAAGCCCTAGTAAAATATATAAAAAGGCCTAGAAAAAGGTAAACTTACCTTACTTATATAAATAAATATCTTAGTAATATTTAATAAAGTTAGTTACTTATACCTTATTACCTTACTTATTAAAATAAGTATCTTATACTAGCTAATAGTAATAATATATAGCTTTCTTATAAATGAAATAAGCTAGCTTAGCTTTAATAAGAGATTATTTAAACTATTTAATATTAAGGCTAGTACTTTATAAGGCTTATTTCTTTTACTTATTCTTTTCTTTTTTATTTAGTAAAGCTATATAAGTGCCTTTAAGCTATTTTAAGTATAGTAACTATAGGATTTACTAATAATATAAATATAGTAATATTTAGAAAAATATAGCTTAAACCTAAAAAGGCTTAAGGTAATATAAAAGGTTTATAAAAATAAGTAAAGAAAGTAAAAGTAAAGTTTAACCTAGTAAAAATAAAGCTTATATACTTTAGTAAGTTTTACTAGCTCCCTTAGACTAAAGTCTAGCTTAAAATAAAGAAAGTAATACTTATAAAATTATATAAATTCCTAGGAGTTTAAGTTAATAAAAAGCTTAACTAAAGTGCTTATAAAAATATCCTTAAAGGTAAGCTAGCTTAGTAATAGCTTACACTTATTAAGTTATTAGTATTAGCTTAATACTATAGCTTTAAGAATACTTAGCTCTTATATATATAAGTAGTTTAACTTATTCTTACTTATAAAGTAAGTATATATTATATACTAACTAAAAAGAAAGAAAAGCTAAGAGAAATTATTAAGAGCTTTATAATAAATTAATTAGCTTACTTATAAGTTATTACTAGTATATTTAAGGCTATACTTATAGCCTAACTAAAAGCTAAGACCTTTATCCCCCTTAATCTTTACCTAAATAATATAAAATAAAGATTTAAGGCTAAAACTATTAAGAGTAATATAGTAAAAAGATTTAAACTATAACTATATTAGTAATAACTATACTTTACTATAGGAGGCCTTAAGAAAGATATAATTCTATTAATAGTAAGCTAAATATAAACTTATATAAGGAATAAAAGTAATAATAAAAGAACTAGTATAATAAAAAGTAACTAAACTAAGGCTAATATACTAGAGAGCTTATAAAGAATTACTTACTTACTTATAACCTAAAGGAAATATAAAAGTTTTATATAGGACTAGATAAGTATATTTCCTTAATAATAGTTTAACTATATATAGGAAAAATAAGCCTTAATAAGTTTTTATTTTAAAGATATATTCTTAAGGTAACTTTACCCTTATATAGCTATAGCTAAGTAAAAGAGAATTAGTACTATATAATAGTTAATTACTATAACTATAATTATATATAACTATAATATTATTAGCCTAAAGATATATAGGAAGTAAGGCTAGCCTTAGATAATCCCTTAAAGGTAAGATAAATAGCTTAATAGTTTATTAGCACTAGATAACTATAATATTATATATTAGCATAGGATCTAGTATTTAGCTAGTGTAGCTAAGATTTAGCCTTAGGCTACTCCTAATATATATAAAGGGAGGATTAGAATAAGTAAGCATATAAGTAAACTAGCCCTAAGGGGCTAGGATAGGTATATATTAGGACTAAAATTATACTAAAAGGGGGTAAGAAACTCTTCTTATTATAAATTTTCTCTTTTCCTTTTTCTTATAAGATAAGGCTAGTATAAGCTAGTAATAAATACTTATAACTAGTTATACACTAAGTAGCATAAGCCTAAATAAGGGCTAGCGCTAATACTATAATAGATATAAGGGGTTTTTCTTCCCTTTAAGGGTTTTTCCTTTAATAAACTAATAGGAGTACTAGTACTAGCCTACATAGAGCTAGCTAGCGTATATAATATATATAGTATTTAATAAGCTATAGTAAAATATAGCTTTTTACTTTAAAATAAGCTAGTTATTAGTATTAAGGATATTTTATAAGCTTATTAATTTAATAAGGTATTTATATATTACCTTTATTTATTAACTAGAGCTAGATTATATTTCTATATATATTATATTAGATCTAATGTGAGAACAATGGTAGCTAGGCAAGAGGTATAGGGGCTCTAGTATATTAACTAAAGCTTGCTAGGTTTAAGTGTGTTATGCGTGCGAGTTACTATCTTATAGCTAGTAGCTTACTAGTGTTACATAAACCTAGCCCTAAGGCATAGCCTATTCGCAAGGTATACTAGTGTGCTTATATTATAAGTAAGGCCTTATAATTACCCCCTTACTTATAGCTAGGCTCCTAAATAGCTTTTACTAGCTTTTATATAGCTATTTACTAAGTTACTAATAATTAAAATAATAATAAATAATAGATAGCATTTAAGTATAAATTTACTTATAACACACTATTATCTTACGTACTTTTCTTACTTATATTTATAGATATTTTTGTAATATATTATTATACCTTAAGTTATTATAACCTTTCTCTTATTAATTACCTTACTTTTATTATAAAGACTAACTATATTCCCTTAAAGGAATATTTATATATATATTATTTATACACTAGGTATATAAACTTTAAGAAAAGCCCCTTATCTAAGCTTAAATTACCCTAAATTAACTATTAATTCCCTTAACTATTATTTACTATTATTATAGTAAAATATTCTAAACACTATATTTAGTGCTATAGTGTAATAATACTTATAATACTATAAGTATACTACTATTCTTATATCTTTTAGCCCCTTATTACTAATACCTTTATATAGGCTATAGCTATAATAAAAGGGGATTTCTTAGATTTTCTAGCTCTTTTAAACTAGGTATAAACCCTTATAAATACCCTTAGTAATAATAACCCTAAAAACCCTAAGGACTATACCTTTTAGTAAACTCTTACTATAGTTTTACTAAGGCTTACCTTAATTTAATAATAGGTTTTAATTATACTAATATAGTATACTATATTATATTTAGTTTTACTAAGGCTATAAAGGTTTATTAAGTTTATCTTTTCTCCTAGGTTTATTAGTTTTTACTTATATTTTAAAGTAAGATATATTAATTTTATATAATTAGTATATTATTTCTTACTAGTAACTTTTAGTTATAATATTTCTAAGTCTTATTCTAGGGGTAGTAAGTGCTTTATTCCCTTTTATTACTTATTTACTAACCTTTTTATAGTAAAACTATTATAAACTTCTTATTACTTAGAAAGTAAAAATAACTTTATATTTAAGGTCTTATAACCTAGGTTTTATACCCTAGGGTATAGTAAAGTATTGCTTTTACTTAGTAATATAGGAGATAATTATAAGGGATAAGAATAATACTAAGTACCTTATTTATAAAGGTTAGGTTTTTAGGTATATAAGAGCTATAATAAAGGGGTTCCCTTAACTTTTCTTATACTTTAAGTATATTTTCTTTTATTTTTAGTAAGTAATTTAAGTTATTTACTTTAGAGTATAGTAATAGCTAATAAAGCTAGGCCTTTTTATAGTAACTTTATATCTCTTTACCTATAACTTACTTATATTTTATTACCTTTCTTATTTAATTTACTTTAGTAAAATACCTAAATTATATATTAAGTGCTTTCTATATTTTTACTAGGACTTACTAGTTATATTTACTAGGCTAACCCTTTTATTTTACTAGGTATTTATTACTTTTATAAGTTTTCTTATAGTTCTTAACCTCCTTAATTTTATACTTCTTATCTTTATTCTTAAGGTCTAGTATTAGTATTTTCTCTTTCTTAGTATTATTATAGTAATTCTATAGCTTTAGTAAGCTAATATAAAATATATTATATAGCTAACTATATTTTTTAGGTAGTATAAGTTAGTATACTTATTTCCTTATAGTATTAAGTATTTAAAATAGCTTAATAAACCTAGGGATTAGCTTTTATTTTACCTCTTTAAGCCTAATATCTTTTACTAATAGTAATACTAGGTTACCTTTTTAGGGTTAATAGTTAGTAATATTTATTATAGTACTTTACCTAGGTTTTAGTAGCTTTTACTTAGTTTTACTTTAATTACTCCTTAACTTTATATAGCTTTATAATATATATATATACTTCTAGTACCTTCCTTTTCTAAGTCTTATCCCTAAGAGCTAAGTAAAACTTAGGTAAATAGCCTATAAGGGAGTAGTTTAGTAAGTAGCCTATAGTTTTATTTACTATATTATTATAAGTAAATTAAGCTATTAGAAGTAGCTTAGGCTATATTTACTAGTTCTTTATAATAAAGTATTAAAGGTAGTGCTTAAGTACTTAGTTTATTCTCTTTATTTAGCTATTAGTTTAGGGGTAAAACACTATAAAAAGCCTTTATTTTATATATAATAAGTAGCAAAGGTCTAACTAAAATTAGCTTATAAAGACTAATCCCTATCTAATATAATGCCCTCTAAGGCCTTAAATTATAGCTTAATTTCTTTATAAAAAAGCTTTACTAGTTTAGCTATATTAATTATAGTAATTACTAGTAAGAAAATAAAGTACTTAGTAAATTAGTCTATAATCACTAGGATTATATTAGTTTCTTACTTACTTACTTATATAATAGGTAATCCTATAATAAAATCTATTAAGATCTTTACCTATAGTTACCCTAGTATTAGTAAGGATTTAAGGCTCCTATATAAGTAATACCTTCTAGCTACTACCTATTAGCAAACCCTATAGCTTATAATATAGTCTAATATAAACTTACTTATAGCTAGCTACTAGAAGTAATGCTTTAATAGCTTAAAAGTATACTTAGTTTTAAAGTAACTTACTAGTAAATTATTATAGTATAGCTATAAAAGCTTTTATTATAAGATAAGCTCCTAGGGAATAACTACTTAGTCTTAGTATATTAGGAGGCTTTTTATACTATATAACTATAAACTAGCTTTCCCCCTTTTCTAGGGAGTTTATATTACCTTTTTATCTTTATAGATTTAGGTTTTTATCTTATACCTTTTATAGTAATTATACTAATAGTTTATTTAGTCTAGATTAGTAAGGATTTAGTAATATAATAGTCCCTTATATCTCTTATACTATACTAATATCTTAAATACACATTACCTTCTCCTAAAAATCCCCTTATTTAGCTAATCTTTTACTAGATTTATAGTAGCTAACTAGCCTCTTAGCTAGGCTACTCTAGCCTCTTTATCTTTTACTATAGGGGCTAGGGTATTTTCCTCCCTTAAAGGTATTTTACTAAGCCTCTTTATAAAGACTAAGGTATTTTCCTTCCCTAAAGGTATCTTACTATATTTTCTTTAATATATTAGTATCTCTTTTACTACTAGTTTTTAGTAGCTACTATTTTCTTTTAAAGTTCTAGTAAAAGTGCCTTATTTATTAGGGGTTTACTTTTATAATTAGACTTTCTTAATAAAGTATTTATAAGGTTACTTTTCCTTAGTTTATACTTAATTATAAAGTAAAAGAGATAAAGAAATATATACTATTTAGCCTACCTTTTATTTAACTTTTACTACCTTATAAAGGTCTATAAGTTATAGTAATTTAATAAGACCTTAACTAGAGTTACTATGCCTTTAATATAGTATTACTAGTGTTTAAATAACTTTACTATAGTAAGTAACTCTTAATTAGCTATACTATAATTATACTTAGTGTCTATAAACTTCCTTAACTAAAAGGCTACTAAATATTAGTAGCCCTTATTATCCTATTAAGATAGGATTCTTACTATTATAAAAACTAAAGCATTTATCTTAATATACACTAGTTAACTTAAGTTATAATAATAGAGAAAAGGCGCTTACTAAAAGGTATCTTTTAGTTAGCTAAAAGCTAGCTATTTCTTTACTTTAAATATAAACTTCTTAGTCTAAATACTATTTTAATTACCTTTTATTAATATATATAAGGGTACTATAATCCTAGAGTATTTATAAATAAACTATTAGTAAAAGTTATAGAATCCTAAGAAAAACTATATATTCTTAAAGCTTATAAGCTTTTTCTAGTCCTAGATTATAGTAACCTTATAGGTATTTATTAAAATCCTATTAACTAATAGGATAAACCCTAGGAATTTTACTAATTTCTAGTAAAATAAACACTTTAAGGGTTTTATATATAGCTTTACTAATCTTATATACTTTAAAACTTCCTTAATATATATAGTATACTCCTTCTATATTTTTAAGAAAATAAGGATATTATCTAGATATACTATATAAATAGTGTTAACTAGCTTATAAAGTGCTTTATAAATATAGCTTTAAAAGGTAGCTAGGGTATTAGTTAACTTAAAGGGTATTATAAGGTATTTATAGTGTTTATATTATATATAAAATATAGTTTTTACTTATTACTCTCTTTAATATAAATTTAATAGTAAGTATTTTTAATATTAATCTTTAAGAAAAAGTAAGCCTCTTAGCACTAGTTTAGGATCTTTAAAATTAGGGGAGAGTGTAGTAATTCTTTTATATTACTTTATTAAGTCCTTAGTAATTTATATATAATTAAAGCATTCTATCTTTCTTTAGTATAAATAAGATAGGTATACCTATAAGGCTTTTAAAGGGTTTTATCTAGCCTTTTATAGGTTTTTATTAATATACTTATAAAGCTCCTTTAGCTTACTTTAAGAGAGAGAGTAAATTAGCCTATATAAGGGTATTACCCTAGTATTAGGTTAATTATATAGTTAGTTACTTTTCTTAATAGTAAACTTCTTACTTTATTTAATATAAATATATCTTTAAACTTATATAGTTTCTTAGGGATATTTTTAATAGTTTTATATACTTTTACTTTCTTATTATCTTTAAGGGTAATAAACTTATTTTCTATAACTTTTATAATAGTATATATAATAGTTTTATTATATATTACCTTTATAAATTTATAAGTAGTTATAAGTAAAAAGGCCTTTTTCTTTTTTTAAACTATTACTTTTATAAGTATAAGTAAAGGTATATATATTTTTTTATAAGTATATATATTTTAATTAATATAAGGCTTCCCCTTACTCTTAGGTCTTTATCTATAGCTATATATAATAGCTTAAAGTCCTTTCCTTCTTCTCTTAAGTTCTTAATAGTAATAAGTACCTTATAAATACTATATTAAGGGACTATAAGGGCCTCTATTACTTTAATAGTAAGTACTATAGCCTTAGCTTAGTTAAGCTTATAGTTCTTTATAAATTTAGCGCTAATAATATTAATCTTAGTATAGCTATTTAGATTTACTACTATTTTAATATTTTTTTACTTATAAATAGTAACTAGTATATAAAATTAACACTTTATTAGTACCTTAGTATTTAAGGTAAAGGTAAGGGTATTTACTTTTACCTTAGGAAGTTTTCTTAGCTTTCTTAGGGCTTTTCTTTAGCTTATTATAATTAAATATAAGATACTTTATACTATTATAGTTATAATATTACCTCTTATCTCTAACTTTACTATTATTTAAGTAAGTAACTAAACCCTTTTCCTAGTCCTTATTCCTTTAATTCTTATAAGGTTTATAGCCTTATAAAGAGTTATATTTATAGTACTAGGGGTTTTTATATAGGCTTTTATCTCCTAAATACTTAGGCTTTTACTTACTCTTTAGTATAGCCTCCTAAAATTACTATATAAGTTATATAACCTTTTCTTAAGTCTTTCCTATAATAGAGGTATATAAGTTAATATAGTCTTATAGTTTAAGGAGTAATTTTATAAAGAATATAAGAGTATAAGACTTTTCTATAGCTTTTTCTAGGTATTTCTCTAGTAAATTTAAGTAAATACTAAATTTAATAAGGCTTTAGCTCTTATATTACTTTATATTCTTTAGCTATATAGCTATTTAGGTATTATAATTTATAAAGTCTTAGAGTAATATAAGAGTCTAAGTCTAGAATTTATCCTAGTTATTCTTAAGGTTATTTTAGCTATTAGCCTATTATTCCTTAAGGTATTTATCTTATCTTACCCTATAGTTAGTATATATATAGTTAAGTGTAAAGAAAATCTTTTAGTAATTATATTAGTACTTTTTCTTTACCTTATTAAAGATATAGTTTAGGTTATTAATCTATATCTTATACTTCTATAGGTTTATAAGGTATTAAAGGTTAGTAATATTTTAGACTTTAATCTCTTAGCTACTATAGCTTAAGGAGGTACTAGCTTTTATTACCTTTTTACTTATTTTTCTCCTAAGTTAAGCTATAGTAAGTTAATAAGTTCTTATTCTTACTCTTATAGTTTTTAAAGTTATTCTAGCTAAGTAATTTACTTTATTATTACTATAGCTTTAATACTAAGGGTAAAGAGTTTAATCTTAAGTATAGTCTTTATAAAATATAGTGTATTCTTAGCTATAGTATTACCCTTATTTAATTAGTTTTAGTTATTATCTAATATTACTCTAGTGAATTAAGTAGTTTTCCTCCTTATATTACTCTTAGGTAGCTAGTAAAAGAAGCTTTAGAATTATAAGAATAATAGTAGCTAGGTAAGAGGTATAAGGGCTTTAGTATATTAACTAAAGCTTACTAGGTCTAAGTGTGTTATATATATAAGTTACTATCTTATAGCTAGTAGCTTGCTAGTATTACGTAGACCTAGCCCTAGGGCGTGGCCTGTCCGCGGGGTGCGCTAGTGTGCCTGTGTTATGAGTGGGGCCTCACATCTAAGTAAATATGTGTTTTATAGTGTAATAAGTGCTATTAATAGTATATATATACCTATATTTATCCTAGTAGCTAAGTAATAGTAATTCTTCTCTTAAAATAGTAATATCTCTTAAAATATACTAGTAGCTAGAGTATTGTTTGTAGTGTAGTTAGTGTAGTTTTTAGGAAAAATTTGTATTTATAGTGTAGTTTTTTTCCCTTATAGTTAGTGTAATGTAGTTTTTTTTTTTGTAGTTAGTGTAGTTACTAACTACACTAACTACACTACACTATAAAAACTACAAATGTATTGTTAGGGATAAAAAAGTGGGCCTTTTTATTATCTAAGGTTATTATAAGGATTAAAAGAAGGTTAGTTAATTAGAAGGTTTTATTATTAGCTATTTTATCTAATTAGTTATTTAATTTAGAATATTATATTTATTTATTTATTTATTTATTTATTTATTTATTTATTTTGTACGCTAGCTAGCTCTATGTAGGCTAGTACTAGTACTCTAATTAGTTAATTAAGAGGAAAACCCTTTAAAAAGGAAGAAAAACCCCTTATATCTGTTATAGTATTAGCACTAGCCTTAATCTAGGCCTATGCTACTTAGTGTGTAGCTAGTTATAGGTGTTTATTACTAGCTTATACTAGCCTTATTTTATAAAAGAAAAGAAAAAGAAAATTTATAATAAGAAGAGTTCCTAGCCCCTTACTAGTGTGATTTTAGCCTTAGCGCGTACCTATCCTAGCCCCCTTTGCCTTACCTTGTAGCGTAGTAGATCTAGGTTCGTAACGGTATTTCACTCTTTTAATCTAAAGTCCATTCCGGAGAAGTCGTCTCGGCTATACATGTGCGTAATCGCCTTAGGACTAGTCCGCCCGCGTGCCTACCTAGTCTAGTCTGTCCCCTTTCGTCTGTGCTATGCCCGTCTCTTTGTGCGTGTTAGTTGCGGCCCGGAGCCAAGTATAATATTATATTATTTTAATGATTTTAATATAACTAGGGTTATATATAATATTATAACTTTTTAATAATACTATTATACTTAATGTATTATTTTACTAATATAACTTTAATAAAAACCTTCTTATTATATTATTTACTATTACTACTAATTATTTTCTATTTTTATAATTTATTATTCTTATTCTTATTAAAAATACCTTAAACTAATATAATAAAATTATTTAATAAATCTAAATAAATAAATAGAAGTTAATAAAGTATATACTTAGTACTTAAATATTATAAGTAATATAATAAAAACTTTAAAAAAGCTTAAACTATTTATTTACTATTTAAACTAATTTAATATTACTTTTAGCTTTATAATTCTAAAGCTTTAAGAAGTTATATATAGTAATTCTATATATCTTATTACTATAATATATAAAGAGAGAATATAGTATAGTAATATTTATAAAGTATTATTATATATTTAATAGTATTATTTTAATTAAGCTATATAATAAAATTAAGCTATAAAAATAAGTTTACTTTATTTTTAAAATAACTATAGGACCTACCTTTATTTAATATACTATAAATATTGTAAGAGCTTTAATAACTATAATAACCTTAATTACTACTAGTTAAACCTATTTTTAGAAATAATACTAGGACCCACTTTTTTATATACTATAACTATTATAATAACTTTAATAACTCTAATAACCTTAATTACTATTAGTTTAACCTAATTTTAGAAATAATACTAGGACTTACTTTTATATAATATACTATACTTATTATAAGAACTATAATAACTCTAATAACTTAACTTATAATTAGTTTAACCTATTTTTAAATATAATACTAAAGCTTACTTTTTAATAATATATTATAATTACTATAATTAGTATTACTAATTTACTATAATATTAAAAATATTAAAAGAGAAAAGAATTTTATTTTATTAATATTTTAAAAACCTTAAAATATTAAATAACTAAAAAGTCTAGCTTTTTTATAGTAATTTACTTATATTTACTAGTATTTATATTTTATTTATTTATTAGTTATTTATTTTTAATTAAACTTTAACACTAATAATATTATAAGTAATATTAGTAATATAAGTAATATTAGTAATACAAGTAATATTAGTAATACAAGTAATATTAGTAATATAAGTAATATAAGCTATTATAAGCTATTATAAGCTATTATAAGCTATTCTTATTAAGTTTATTAGTAGTTTATTTTATTTAATTACTTTAGTTTAAGGTTTTTTTTAAAGAAATAATAATAATAATTTATAAAAATACAAAATAATTAGTAATAATAGTAAATTATATAATAAGAAGGTTTTTCTTTAAGTTATATTAGTAAAATAAAGTATTAAGTATAATAGTATTATTAAAAAGGTATAATATTATATATAGCCCTAGTTATAGTAAAATCCTTAAAATAGTATAATATTATAAATTATATAACTAATTAGGTAAAATAGGTAATAATAAAAGCTTCTATATAACTAGCTTTCTTTTAATCCTAATAATAATAATAACTAATAAAAAGTCCCACTTTTTTCTACCTAACACTATATTTGTAGTGTTTGTAGTTAGTGTAGTTTAGGAAAAAAATTTATAGTATAGTTAGTGTAGTTTTTTTAGCTTATAGTTAGTGTAGTTTATAGTGTAGTGTAGTTTGTAGTGTAGTAACTACACTACACTACAAATACTACACTACACTACAAATACTACACTACACTACACATTATAGTGCAATACTCTGCTAGTAGCTATAAATTTTAATAATAATATCTTTATATATATATTAGTAAGCGCTAAGGGATTAATTTATAATAAACTACTACTTTAAACTACTCTTACTAGGTTATTTTAAATATATAAAAAGCGTTTTTACCTTATAAATATAGGATTTTATATATAAGCTAAGTTACTTATACCCTGTATAAGCATTTACTATTATTTAAATAAAAATCCTAATAATAAAGAAGGGCTAAAAATAAGGGCTAAACTTTATAATCTCTAGTTTACTATCCTTTAAGTAATAGTTAAGAAACTCTTTAGGTATTATAAGTAAAAGTTTAAGATAATTTACTATAGCATTACTAAGTATAACTTTCTAGATTAGATTAAGATTATTTATACTATAATAGGCTTATTTAACTTTATTAAGTTAGGTAGTATTATACTAGAAGAGTAAGGGAGGCTTAACTTAAAGGCTTTAAATAAGAATAAACTCTAGCTTATTAAAGAGGCTTATAAGCTAGTAAATAGCTTTAATATAAGAGGAAGTCTAGTAATATAGTAAAGTATTATTATAAAAAGAGGCTTTTATAGTTATTAGTAATACTAGCAAAAGAGAGGCGTTAAGATCCCTAAGGATAGAAGTCTTTAATAAGGGAGGAATTATTTAGTAAGTGGTTATAAGGTTATTAGGTAGGTAGCTATAAGGTTATTAAGTAAGTAGCTATAAGGTTAGGGAGATAAAACTATAAGTAATGTAAATTTTATATAGGTAGAAATGCTAGTAATCCTTATGCCTAAGCTAATTTTACTATAACTATCTAACCTCTTCCTCTTTACCTTTATAACCTTGCTTTTCTAACCTCTCCCTTTAACTTTATAACCTCTTCCTTTACCTTTATAAATAATAGCTAAAGTCTATAGTTATAAAAGCTACTTTATCCTCACTTCTAAGCTTATTTTAAAGCACTATATTCTTTAAATCTTCCTTTACTTAGCTTATTACTTTTAATATCTAAGTAATGCTATAGCTTTTATAAAAAGACTTATAGTTCTTTAATACCTTTTTAAACTTACTATTTAATAGGTTACTTTACTAGGTAATTATAGTATATATATAAGAGTACTCTTACTTCTAAACTTTAGAAAACACTAATTTAAGTGCTATAAAAACCACTTTTACTATTAATTAATTTATATTTTTTTCTAAATCCTCTAAACTAGTGTGTTACTTAGGGCAGATTTGCTAGAAAGTAATAATCCCCTCTAGAGCTTAGGGTTAACCCTCTAGAGCTTAGAGTTATAAGCTAGCTAATTTAGTTTAGTGTAAGTGTAGTAGTAGATTGCATTAGTTATGCTAAGGTAAAGGGATTATCCCCTTAGTTAGATTAATAGTCTTAAGCTATTTAATACTATTATCCTTAACTGTTTTAGTAGTCCCTTATTAATTATTATCTTTATTTATTAAATTATTAAGATATTAGGCTACTGCTATAAAGCCTATATTATTACTTACTTCTAACCAGAGTATTGCACTATAATGTGTAGTGTAGTGTAGTATTTATAGTGTAATGTAGTATTTGTAGTGTAGTGTAATATTTGTAGTGTAGTGTAGTATTTATAGTGTAGTGTAGTATTTGTAGTGTAGTGTAGTTACTACACTACAAACTATACTAACTACAAACACTATAAATATAGTGTTAGGTAGAAAAAAAGTAAGACTTTTTATTAGTTATTATTATTATTAGGATTAAAAGAAAGCTATTTATATAGAAGCTTTTATTATTACCTATTTTACCTAATTAGTTATATAATTTATAATATTATACTATTTTAAGGATTTTACTATAACTAGGGCTATATATAATATTATACCTTTTAATAATACTATTATACTTAATACTTTATTTTACTAATATAACTTAAAGAAAAACCTTCTTATTATATAATTTACTATTATTACTAATTATTTTGTATTTTTATAAATTATTATTATTATTTCTTTAAAAAAACCTTAAACTAAAGTAATTAAATAAAATAAACTACTGATAAACTTAATAAGAATAGCTTATTATAGCTTATTATAGCTTATTATAGCTTATAATAGCTTATAATAGCTTATATTACTTATATTACTAATATTACTTGTATTACTAATATTACTTGTATTACTAATATTACTTGTATTACTAATATTACTTGTATTACTAATATTACTTGTATTACTAATATTACTTGTATTACTAATATTACTTGTATTACTAATATTACTTGTATTACTAATATTACTTGTATTACTAATATTACTTGTATTACTAATATTACTTATAATATTATTAATATTAAAGTTTAATTAAAAATAAATAACTAATAAATAAATAAAATATAAATACTAGTAAGTATAAGTAAATTACTATAGAAAAAGCTAGACTTTTTAGTTATTTAATATTTTAAGGTTTTTTAAAATATTAATAAAATAAAATTCTTTTCTCTTTTAATATTTTTTAATATTATAGTAAATTAGTAATACTAATTATAGTAATTATAATATATTATTAAAAAGTAAGCTTTAGTATTATATTTAAAAATAAGTTAAACTAATTATAAGTTAGGTTATTAGAGTTATTATAGTTCTTATAATAAGTATAGTATATTATATAAAAGTGGGTCCTAGTATTATTTCTAAAAATAGGTTAAAGTAATAGTAATTAAGGTTATTGATTTTTAAAATTTTTTTGCGTCATTGGTTATAGCCAATGCATCTGATTTATTATAACATACAGTAATTAAGGTTATTAGAGTTATTAAAGTTATTATAATAGTTATAGTATATTAAAAAAGTGGGTCCTAGTATTATTTCTAAAAATAGGTTTAACTAATAGTAATTAAGGTTATTATAGTTATTAAAGCTCTTACAATATTTATAGTATATTAAATAAAAGTAGGTCCTATATTTATTTTAAAAATAAAGTAAACTTATTTTTTATAGCTTAATTTTATTATATAGCTTAATTAGAATAATACTATTAAATATATATATATTATTTACGCTAGATAGCTAAGTTATATAGCTAGTCCTAGTACTCCTACTACTTAGTTAAAAGGAAAACCTTAAATTAAAAAGAAAACCCCTTATATTTATATTTAAGTTAGCGCTAACCTTACTATAAGCCTATGCTACTTTAAATATAACTAGCTATAGGTATTTAGCGTTAGCTTATATTAGCCTTATCTTATAGAAATTAAAAAGAAAAATAAAAAGTATATAATAATAAGTGTGTTTAGCTTTTATTAATACTAGTCTAGCCTTATTTTATATTTACTTTATATCTCTTTACTTTATTTTATAGTATAGTAAATTTTAATTTATAGTAATAATTTACTTCTTATTTACTTTTTTACTAACTCTTTTAATACCTTACTTTTTAGCTAACTTTAACTTAGTACTAGTCTAGGTATTTTATAAAGTCTAAGCACTTAGTTTTATTTATATATAATAAAGGGTAAGTAATTTAAACTTAGTATTTAAGTAGCTTTATACTTAAATTACTTACTTACTATTTATTTAATTAATTATCTAGTGCTTTATTTTTTAAGTAATATTTTAATTTATCTCTCCCTTCCCCCTTTATAAGTATAAGAGAGAGCTTTTCCTTTTATAGGGTTTTAATTTCTTTTCTTTTTCTTTATTAAACTTCCTATAAGTTTTTTTCCTTTTTCTCTTTCTTAAAGCTATTTAAGGCTTTCCTAGCCTAGTGTTAGTTTAATTACTAATATTTAGTGTAAAAATAAATAATTTTAGTAAGATAGTACTAAATCCTATAAGTACTTAACTATTAGTACTATTCTAGCTTTAATTTACCTAGAAAACTATAAATTTAGTTTAATATCTAAGGAAATCCCTAACTAAGAAGTAATTAAAGTTAGCTAAGGTAAAAACTTAAAAGTAAGTTATTTCTAGCCTTATTTTACACTTATTCTAGGCCTAATCTAAGGTAATTAGGTAATTTATAATTAATTTAATATATTTCTTATAAGTCTTAATTAATTAATTATCTAAGGCACTAGTACTATAATATTATTAGTAAGTTAGTTTTATTTTAGTCTAAAAGTAAGGCTAATTAGTATATAAAGGAATAGCTTTTAACGCTTATTTTAATTATTAAGTTTAAAATAGTAAGTGCTTTAAGGTAATAATAGTAATTAATTTTACTTTAAACTTAGTCTAATACTAATTTACTTATAGCTAAATATTACTAGCTAGTAAAGTAAGTATTAGTAGTTAGTTAAGACTTAGGCTAATATAGTTACTAGAGGTAATATAAGTAGTTCTATACTAGTGTAGTAGTGGCTTTAGTCTAAGGCTAATATCTTTTATTTAGGTCCTAGAAAACTATAAAGCCTAAGTTAAAAAGCTTTATACTAAGAATTATAGTAAGAAAAACAAAGTGCTATAGTAATAAGCCTAGATTAGTTTAGGTCTAGGTTTACTAAAGATTATTATACTAAAATTATCTATTAGTTTTAGTAGTTAAATATATAAGCTATAGAGGCAAACTAACTCTTACTTACTACCTTACTTTCTAAGGGAAAGGCTAAGATTATTAAGGAGGTTATTTTACTTTTTAAAGAGAAATAAGGTATTAGTTAGGATATAGTTTAGTAAAGGGTAAAGGCAAGCTAGTGTAGGAATAATACCTATAGTTTTCTTTAGTTAAAATTAATTTAAAGACTATTCTAAATATATTGTATTCTCCCTTATTATAATCCTATATTTTAGACTTTTATCTAGCCTGCCTTTATAGCTACACTGCTTAATCTAATACTTCCCTTAGGTTATTCTTAGTCTCTTATTAGTTAGTTCTAATGTGTTAGAAGTAGCCTAGATTCTCCTATAGCCTAAGTTAGCTAAAGGCTAGGTTTTACGCTAGTGTATAGTATTAAAGTTATCTTATACCTAGGAACTATTTAGCTATAGATCTTACCTTTAGGGGATTATTTAGGGCTAGCCTTACTTCCTATATGTCTATAGGCTATTATAATTAGGGGCACTTATAGTTATAATTACTATAGTTAACTATTATATAGTATTAGTCTTTAACTACTTAGCTATAGCTATATAAGGGCAAAACTACCCTAGGAATATGCCTTTAAAAGAGAAACTTATTAAGGCTAATCTTTCCTATATATAATTATACTATTATTAAAGAGATATACTTATTTAGTCTTATATAAAATTTCTAGATATCCTTTAGGTTATAAGTAAGTAAGTAGTTCTTAGTTAGCTTTCTCTTATACCTATACTATTTAAGTTATTTATTATTATACTAGTCTTCCTATTATTTTTTTACTTCTTATATAATTATATATTTAGTTTATTATTAATAAGGGGGTCTCTTTTATACTATAGTACTATTTTTACTAAGTTAGCTATAGCTTATATTTTAGTTATAATTTCACTATTTATAATCCTTTTTTAAACTTTTATTTTATCTTATTTAAGTAAAGATTTAAGGGGGTATAAGTCTTAACCTCTAGCTAAGTAATAAGTATAGCTTTAAATACTCTAGCTATAGTTTAAAGGTAAGTTAATTAGTTTACTATAAAGCTTCTAACTATTTCTCTTAGGTTTTCTTCTTTTTAGTTAGGGTATAGTAAGCACTTACCTTATAAGTAAGAATAAGCTAAACTACTTATATATATAAGAGTTAGGTATCCTTAAAGCTATAGCCTTAGGCTAATATTACTAATATAAAGAGTGTAAGCTACTACTAGGTAAACTTACTCTTAAGGATATTTTTATAAGCACTTTAGTTAAGTTTTTTATTAACTTATACTCTAAGGAATTAGTATAATTTTATAAGCATTATTTTCTTTATTTTAAGCTAAACCCTAGCCTAGGAAGGCTTATAAGCCTTACTAAAGTATATAAGTTTAGTTTTTACTAGATTAAACTTTATACTTACTTTCTTTACTTATTTCTTATAAATCTTTTATATAGCCTTAAGTTTTCTCTAGGTTTATACTATATTTTTACTAAATATTATAATATTTATATTATTAGTAAATCTAATAGTTACTATACTTAAACTAGCTTAGAGATATATATAAAGTTTTACTAAGTAAAGAAGAAAAAGAATTAGTAAGAGAGGTAAACCTTATAAGGTACTAGCCTTAATTATAAAGGGTCTTAAAAGTTTACTATTAAAGCTAAGCTAGCTTATTTTATTTATAAGAAAGCTATATATTATAGCTATTAGCTAGCATAGGATTCCTATTTAAATTAATAAGGTAATTAAGTATAAATAGCTAACTTTATTAAATATAGCTAAAATATTTATTTAAGCTAGTAAGGTAATACTACTTTTACTTTAGGCCTCTCTTATATATTTTACTAAGACCTTAATTATAGTCTTTATTAACCTATTTATTCTATTACTTATTTATAGTTTTAAAAGAAGTCCCTTTACCTTAGTAAAGGCTATAAGTTACCTTATAATTACTACTTTTATAATCTTTCCTATAATATTTAGTAAAAAGATAAGTCTTTATATATTAGCTTTCCTTATTTCTTTTATTATTTTACTTAGTTTTTTAATTACTATTACTCTTATAGTCTAGAACTAAGCTAGGAAGTATTTTACTTTAAGGATAGTATTTAGGAGTTAAGCTATAGCCTTCTTAGCTAGCTTATTATAAGCTTTAATAAGGCTTACTAAGAGTTTATTATTACCTAAGGCCTTCTAGCTAGCTATATTTAATAGGATATTTAAGATCTCTTTTACTTTAAATTATTCTTTATTTAGAAATAGTATATTATTTAGCTTTAGAAAGAAGAGGTTTAGGATATAAAAGAGGTTTACTATAGGCTTAGTAAAAATCTTTATACTAGTACACTAGCTTTATTATTATATATAGTAGCTAGGTTTAAGTTATTTTTAGTTCTCTTTAACTTTAGTAGTCTAGGGAGCTTTAAGGGGCCTAGCTTTAAAGCTAAGCTTACCTCTTTAATCTTTATATTTCTTTATTCTTTTCCTATATATTAGCTTTTATAAGGCTTCTCTTTATATATTTCTTTTCTTTACCTTAATAACTTACTCTTAGTCCTTATTTACCTTAGTATAAGCTTACTAGTTTATATTTATTCTTTATTATCTTTATTATCTCTTAGCTTATTTAGCTTTAGTAATTACCTTTTTACTATTTTTAACTACTATACTTCTAGCCTAAGGAGTCCTTAAGGCTTTTATAAGGCTACCTTATTTACTATTTATTATAGGTTTATAATAAGCTATATAGTGTATATATTAATCCCTTTCTTATTATAAGGGTTTAAGGTATTTTTAGGCCTAAACTATACTACTACCTTTACCTTTATATATAGTTTATTTATTATATTTTATATATGCCTAAAGGCCTAGGGGTATTATCCTATTAGTTAGTAAAGATACTAATTAGCTATAGGATATAGTTAAATTTAGTAAGGTCTTTAGCGCTATTATAGTAAACTTAAATATCTAGGGTTACCTATACTAGGTTAATAGTGCTATCCTTATTATCTTTATATTATTTAGTAAGTTTCCTTAGGGTATTACTAATCTAAGCCTTTACTAGCTTATAAAGTCTAGTAATTCCTTTGCTTTATTAGTTATCTTATCTAGTTTATTCTAAAGAGAGTGCTTTTAATTAAAGTCTCCTATAAATATGCTTTAGCTATAAGGCTTCTTTATATTAATATCTTATATAAGGGTATTTTAGTTATTACTATATTCTTCTAAGTAAAGAGAGTAAATATTAACCCCTTATATCTCTATAAGTAACTAATTAGTTTCTCCCTAGGCTAACTATAACCTTATACTATACTTTTTATTTATATATATAGTATTATATTTATTATAGTATATAAGCTAAAACTAGGTAAGGCTTAGTACTAAGGGCTATAAATACTTTATATATTTTTACTCTTAGATTATAATTATATTTATATTAGTTTAGTAATAAAGCATAATATATATTAAGCTATTCTTCTTATTTATATTTTAGAAAAGGACTTATAATATTACTATATTAATTAAGGGGGTAGTAGTAAGTCTTTACTATCTTACACTAGCTTTATTTTAGCTCTAGGTTATTTTATATATTATCTAATACTTCTAGCCTTAGGCTATTTAGTGCTTTACTTTATATTTATAAGGTAGCCTCTTTTTCTTCTTACTATAATAATAGGTTCTAAGGCTATACTAAGTCTCTCCTAAGCTAAAGCTAAGCTTTTATTTAAGGAGCTAGAGGTAAAATAGGATAGTTATTTTAGGTATTTTACCTTTACTATATTTTACTTCTCTTTAAGTATAGGGTAGTCCCTAAACTAAGCTAGGTATAAGCTAAAGTAAAGGATATAATTCTCCTTTAGTTATTTACTTATTGATTTTTAAAATTTTTTTGCGTCATTGGTTATAGCCAATGCATCTAATTTATTATAACACATAATTATTACTAGCAATACCTAGCCAGTAAAACAATTAACATCCAAATACTTTGTTATTTACTTATTATTAAGTAAAATACCTCTTTATTATTATATTAGCTAGTGCTATACTTACTATACCTTAAGGCTACCTTATAAAACTTTATAATATATCCTATTTAAAAGTAATTATAGCACTATTTAAGTTATAAGGTTTTATTATATAGTTTAGTTTAAAATAGCTTTACTTTAAAGACTATTTTATCTTAGTATATTTTATTAATATCTTTAACTTTAGCTAATCTAAGGATTAGGGTAGTTTACTAAGTACCTTTACCTTAGAGGTACCTTATAGTTACCTTAATTATATTTACTTTATTTACTTTTTTAATCTTAGTTACTAGGTTTTTAATAGAAGTATACTTTATTAGGAATCCTTTAATAATAACACTAAGAATATAGTAGTAAATAGTTACTTCTAAGCTAAATACCTTAGTAATCTCTTTCTAGTTTTCTTTATATTATATAGTAGTTCCTTTAAAGGTAATAATTATATCTTTATTAAGGAGTCTTCTAGCTACTACTACTAAGGCTTACTTAGTAGCCTTATTTATAGCTATAACTATATTTTCTATGCCTTTAAACTAAAGTAATTTCTATATAGTATTTCCTTTTATAAATACTTCTTTATATTACCTTCTAAGAATCTAAAGAGAGCGGGGGTTAGCGCTTAGTTATTTTAGTGCTAAGCTAGCTATAATACTTACCTAGGTTAGGAGTTATTATCCTTAGCTTTTTCTTTAATAGCTTTCTTAAGGGCTATTTTTAGGGCTTCTTTAGTAGTATAAATATTACTATTATTAGTATTTATAGTTCTTACTTTAGCTTAGGTATAGTTTATTACTTAGTAAGCTATAGCTATTATAATACGCTGTTATAGACTTAAGCTATAAGTTTAGGTTAAGTATAGTTCTAGGAAGTACACGGACTGTGTGTGGCTAGGTTAAGGCTATACGTAGACTATACATAGGCTATATATAAGTTACTATAAATCTAGGCTTTATGTAATTACTAGTATAGTTTCTTTCTTCTTCTATAAGAATAATATTCTTACTTTAAACACTTATTTATAGTAGCTATAAGGCTAGTTTATTATATATATTATTCTTTATTATAGAAATATAATAACTAGTAAATATACTATTACTACTAGATAAAATAAATACTAATAAGTTATTATTACTTTAAGAACTAATTTAGTAGTAAGTAAGGTAAATTACTTACCTTATAGAAAGGGATAATATAGTACTTATATTACTCTAACTTAAATATAAGCCTTTACTTATAGGTCCCTTATTTAATAGTAAAAGGGTTTTATTCTTAGTATAAAGAGGTCTTATAGCCTATAAGTTACTATTAAATAAGGTATTTATTAGAGTAACTAGGACTAGTAGTATTTTATATACTAAAACTTATTACCTAAGGTTTAAGTATAGGTTATACCCTTTTTAAAAAGAATATCTTATTTACTATAACTTACCTTAATTTCTTAAATACTTAGTAAAGATATTTAATAATCCTTATTAATAGGAATTAGCTATTATAAAACTTAACTAGTTAATATAGTAATAAAATAAATAATTTAGTAATTTCTATATTTATTTTAAATAAAAGCTAGCGCTTACTAAAGGATTTAGTTAAGCTAACTTAGTAAAGTTAGCTAAGCTATATATAGCACTAAATAAGTAAATATAAGACTATAATATTAAATAGGATATACCCTAGGCTAATTATATAGCTATAGTAGCTTAGTTCTAAAGTATTATACTTAATATTAAGTCTTACTAATTAAAGAAAAACACTAGATATATAAGTAAGGTAATTATATACTTAATCTTACTAAGAAAGTATAGGATAAGAATATACTAATAACTAATATTTAATCTATAAGTATTATAAAAGCTTAGTAAGGACTTAGAAAGTCTATAGAATAGTAAAAGTTAGGTAATAAAGGGGTAAGAAATATACTAATTAGGTTACTTAAGATATACTTAATATATACTATAATAAGGGTAAATACTTATAGTATAGCTTTTCTAGGTATTTTATATTAGTATACTCCTTATACCTTACTATTTACTTATAAAAGAAGTTATTTATTAATATTTATAATATAGAGAATATAGCCTTTATTAACTTAAATATTAAATTTATAGAGTAGTTAGGAAAAGAGTAACCTCTTTATTAAGTTATTTAATAAGGGATAAAAATAAAGATATAAAGAGAATTTATAGTATATAGCTATTACTAATAAGGACTTTAAAGAGATTTAATAAAATATAAATTCCTTTCCTTTTTAGTTTTTACTTTAATTAATAAAACTACCTTTATAAATACTTAAGTTAATATAGGTTATAACTACTATATTACTATAAGTAAATACTTAGTCTAAAAACTTTAATTAAAATACCTCTTTTTACTAACTAAGAGATTAGTTTATATAGTAATTAGTATAAAATAAGGGGGAAAAGAGAGCTATAAGAAGCGTTTATTTATAATATATATTATTTACTTTTAGTTAGATTTAGATAAATAGGAAATGCTAATTATAGCATATATAATCCTAAGGCTAATAAGGTAACTAATTTTTAGTATACTATAAATAAAAAGAAATAAAATTAACTTAAATATAGTATACTAATAAGTATATATAGGATTAGTAAATAACTTATAAATATAAGCTATAGCTAATAGAATAGTTAACTAACCTATAGTATTTATTCTAGGTTTAACCTTTATAAGAATAGTATATTAGGTAAAGAGGTAAAAAGAATATATTTAGCTTTATACTATAAGTCTATATAAAATTATATTTATCTTATAAATTAATATAATACTAAGGGCTATAAAGTAAGAGCTTTTTACTTCCTTACTAAAGGTATTATAAGACTTTAAGGATTTATTCCTAAAAGTAAAGCAAATACCTTATTACTACACTAAGAGAAGTTAAATTACTATATTTACCTAAAATAGGATATAAATAGAAATAAACTAGATTTACTATAAGTACCTTTATATAATATACCTTAAGAATATTTACTAGAAATCTAGAAGTAAGTAATAAACTTAATAAATAAGGGTTAGATTTAGGTAAGTTTATTATTAGTAATAGCTTTAGTATTATTAGTAAAGAAGCCTAGGGGTAGTTAGAGGTTTTATATAGACTATTATACCTTAAATAAAATTATAAAATAAGACTATTACCTCTTACTACTAGTAAAGGAGATATTATATTTATTATCTAAGGTAAAGTAATTTATAAAGCTAAATATATAATTAGCTTTTATTATATATAAATTACTAAAGGTAAAGAATACTAGATAGTATTTTATATAAGGTTTAGATTATTTAAATAGTTAGTATATTCCTTTAGGCTTATAAGTATACTTATAACCTTTTAAAGGTATATTAATAGTGCCTTAAGTAATATCCTTAGTAACTATATTACTATATATTTTAATAATATTTTAGTTTACTTAAGTAAATTATAAAAACTATATATAAAAGGTCTATAGTATATTATTTAGGCTATAATAAGCTAGTTTAAACTTAAATATTAAGAAGTATATCTTTACTACTAAAGAGATTAAGTACCTTAGGTTTATTATCTAAGTAAGGAAGGTAATTTACTTAAATAAGGAGAAGATTATAGTAATTTAGGATTAGAAAGCTTTAATAAGGGTTTAAGGTATTTATAGGTTTTTAGTTTTACTAACTTTTATTATAACTTTATACTAGGATTCTCTAATATTATAAGCCCCCTTATTAACCTAATAAAAAGAGAAGTACTTTTTACTAAATAAATAAGTATAATAAGGCTTTTAAAGCTTTAAAGGTAGCCTTTATATTATATTTTATTCTAACCTAATAAAACCTTAAGAAGGATATATTAGTTAAAGTAAATTATTTAGGAATAATACTAAGTAACTACCTTTCCTAGTTTAGTAATAATAGTATCTTATATTTAGTAGCTTACTATTTAGCTTAATTATAGCTTACTTAATAAAATTACACTATATATAATAAAAACTATTAGTAATTATCTCTTACCTTAAAGTATAGTTAGTAAAGCTATAAAGTATAAGTAAACTATTTATAATATTAATAAACTATAAGAACTTAAAGTACTTTATAGCCCTAAGGGAAATATTAAAATAATAGGTATAATAGGTAAAGACTCTAGTATTATTTAACTTCTATTTATAATATAAACTAAGTATATAAGTAAAGTAACTAAATATATTATTAAGATATTACCTAAATAAGCTAAAGATAGAAAAGATAAAGGTATTAATTATATACTTAGTAATAAGTCTTATAAAATTTAGTTTTAAGTAAAGATAATTATATATAAGCCTTAGACTTATTATAGTAGTAAATAAGGTCCTTATAGAAGTGTTAATATTTATAAATAAGTACCTTTAATCTCTTTAAAACTAGTCTATAACTTAGGATAAATCTTATAAGTTATAGCTTAATATAGTTATAGCTAAAGCTAGGAAGTTTTTAAATACTACTAATACTAAAAAGTAAATTATAAATTATTAAATTAGTATAAAAGAGGCACTTTAATTTTAAGGGTAAATATAGGTTCCTAAATAAAAACTATTAACTATAATACTAATTTAATATATTTATAACTTACCTTTACTAAGTTACTTAGGCTAAAATATAACTTTTAAGGCACTTTAAAGAGACTTTTATTAGGATAGTATATTATAAAATATAGCTTATTTTATATAGAATTATTATTACTATAAGGGATAAAAGAGCTAGTAGCTATAATAAGGCTTACTAAAGCTAATCCTACCCCTTAATAAATATTAGTTATAAATATCTATTAACTTTATAACTAACCTTCTAGCTTAGGACTAGGATAATCTATAGTTCTTAATAGTTATTATAAATAGACTATTTAAGTATATATAACTAAAGGTAATAATATTAATAAAGGCTAAGGTATATATAAAATAATTTAAGTATTACTAGTAGTAGTTTTATAAGTTTTTATATAAATTATTATAAACTATAAGTTAAACTAGCTTAGTACTTTTTAAACTAAGCTTTATAAAAAGTTAGTATATAATAATTACTTTTTATATTATATTACCCTTAGATAAATAGTAGTATAAAAAGAGCTAACTAGGAAGTATAAGTAATACTATAAGTAATACTATTTTTCTCTTAGTTTAAGTAACTAGATTATTTACTAGCTTATTAGCTAGTATTAAATAATAGGATTCTTTAGTAATAGGAGTTAGTGTAAATATAGCCTTATATAGCTTTAATATACCTATAATTTAGAAGTTATTACTTATAAGGCTATTTACTACCTTAGTAAAGGGAAGGGCTTAGGCCTTTTTATAATACCTAAAAATAGTATAAATCTTATATAAGCTATAATAGCTTTTATCTAATAGTAATAATAAAAGAATATAAATAGTAGCTATAAACTAGTAAAATATTTCTAAGTTAAGGACTATATATAGTTAAGCCTTTAAAATATTAAGATAAATTACCCTTATAAAAAGCTAAATTAAGTTATAGCTAAGTATAAGGTAATTAAGGTTCTTATACCTTTAACTATTAAACTAAATATTTTAAGAGAACTATACCTTATTTTCTATATAAATTTAGTATAATAAGTAGTAAATAATCTATTACTAAGTTAAAACCTAGCTAATAAGTAGCCCTTACTAAAACTAGTAATAATAAATACTAATAAAGATCTCTTAAAGTAATAAGTAAAGGATATTCTTATAGCTAAAAATATACTAAGTTAAGAATTAAATTAAAATATCTTAGTTAAATAAAAAGAATATATATAGCTAACTTAAAAGCTATTAGAAAGTATATAAGATATAAAGGCACTAAACTAGTTTAAGTTATAATAAGGTAATATATAAATAAATAATAGTTTTAAAAGGGTATAATTTAATTTAGCTATAAAATATTAAGGTACTTATTTTCCTCTAGTATATATATACTATAGTACTATTTCTTTACTAAAAATAAAGGAAAAATAAAAGAAAAATAAAAATATTTAAAAAAAGGAGAATTATTATACTTTTTCTTATACTAGTAATACTCCTTAGTAAGGGTATAAGCTAGCTTTATAATAGTTTTAGTTAAGGTATAAGTATTAGCTAATATTTACTATATATTAGTATTACTTACTTCCTAAGTAAAGAGAAATTAAGTTAAGCTATTATTTATAGTTTTTATATTATAAAAGAATTTAATAGCTATATTATTTTATTTATAGTAAGTAAGTATAGTTTATATAAGAATAAGTTACTATACCTTAAAGGTACCTTAAGTATAAGTAATACTTATAATAAAAAAGCTAAGGGCTAGGCCTTAGTAAGATTAATTTAAGTAATAGTAAATATACTATTAAAATATTTATAATAGTAAATAAAAGTCTTAGTAAAAATAGTATAGTATCTCTTAATAAAGCTAGCTTACTTTATAGCTAAGGATTTAATAGCTTAACTAATAGCTAAAAGGTTTTCTAAGTGCTTAAAAGTATAATATAGCTTAGGATTAGTACTATATAAGTATATTTCCTAAATATATAAATATTATATAATATAATATAAGCTATAGGTTTAGTTTATACTTAGAGTATAAGTATACTTTTCTTTAGTTTAAAGATTATTAATATATAAGCTATAAGAAAACTTATATTCTTTATTATTAAAAAAGCTTTATTATTAAAGTTACCCTTTAAGATATACTTACTAAGATAAGTACTTTTACTTAGGCTAGAAAGTAAAGAAAAAAACTAAAGGTAAAGTAAAGGTAATAGTAAATAAGGTAATAATAATATTAGTTATAGTAAAAGTAAAAAGAAAGTAAAAAGAAGTTAAGCTTAATAAAAGAAAGTAAAAAGAATATATAAAGAAATATTATAATAATAATAAAAATAAAAAGTTAGAAATTATAAAAGAAAAAGAAAAATTTATATTTTTAAAGATATAAGTCTAGCTTTAGTTAAAGTATATCTTATTTATATTTATAAAAGCTAGCTAAGAATAAATAAGAGTAATATATTATATAATTTTCTAATAAGTAATAAGTAATAAGGGAGTTATTTAAGGTAAAGTTAGGATTTAGTATATAAATATTAAGATATAAAATTAAAGTAAAGGTAAGAAACTAAATAAAGTATAAAAATAATAAAGGATAAATATAAGAAAAAAATAAGCTAGTATTATTAAAGATAAAGTTAAGTTAAAGTAAATTTACTAGTATAAAAGAAAAGGTTAAAGTAAAGTAAACCTATACTAAAAATTTTTATAGCTTATATAAGGAATTTATAGCCTTAGGGATTACTTTACTTACTAAGAAATACCTTACTTATACTAAAAAGAAAGCTTATATATAAGAGAACTATATTTATTATTTACTTATATTTATATAGTAAAAAGAAAGGAAAGGAGTAAGAGGTAAGTAAAGGGGTATATTATAAACTTAAGCTATAAGTTTAGGTTAAGTATAGTTTTAGGAAGTATATAAACTATATATAGCTAGGTTAAGGCTATATATAAACTATATATAAGTTACATATAAGTCACTATAAATCTAGGCTTTACATAACTACTAGTATAGTTCCTTTTTCTTTTATAAGAATAATATTCTTACTTTAAACACTTATCTACAGCAGCTATAAGGCTAGTTTATTACATACGCTATACTTAGGTAACTTTATTACTTAGGATAAGGCTAGTAATCTTATTATAATATTTTATATCTTTAGAATATTTAAATTAGTTTTAGTTTACTATTAAGTTATCTTTACTTCTCTAGATATTAAACTATCTTATTCCTATGTTTAAGTAATAGCTACTTTATACTAACCCCTAATCCTATGTTAATTACTATTAGTATCTTATTTACACTCTTACTACTAGCTTTATTATAATATAATATTATAAGGGGGTAAAGCAAAGGTAAGGAATTTAAATATTAGTGTAATTTGTATTTTAGAAGCGTTTCTAGACCTTTAGGTCGGTGCGGAAAGTTATCAAAGGTCTTATTAAATATATAATAGTACTTTATAAATATTACTATACTATATTCTCTCTTTATATATTATAGTAATAAGATATATAAAACTACTATATATAACTTCTTAAAGCTTTAGAATTATAAAGCTAAAAGTAATATTAAATTAGTTTAAATAGTAAATAAATAGTTTAAGCTTTTTTAAAGTTTTTATTATATTACTTATAATATTTAAGTACTAAGTATATACTTTATTAACTTCTAGTTATTTATTTAGATTTATTAAATAATTTTATTATATTAGTTTAGGGTATTTTTAATAAGAATAAGAATAATAAATTATAGAAATAGAAAATAATTAGTAGTAATAGTAAATAATATAATAAGAAGGTTTTTATTAAAGTTATATTAGTAAAATAATATATTAAGTATAATAGTATTATTAAAAAGTTATAATATTATATATAACCCTAGTTATATTAAAATCATTAAAATAAATTAATAGTATAAATTAAATAACTAATTAGATAAAATAGCTAATAATAAAACCTTCTAATTAACTAACCTTCTTTTAATCCTTATAATAACCTTAGATAATAAAAAGGCCCACTTTCTTTTTCCCTAACAATATATTTGTAGTTTTTATAGTGTAATGTAGTTAGTGTAGTTAGTAACTACACTAACTATAAGGGGAAAAACTACACTATAAATACAAATTTTTCCTAAAAACTACACTAACTACACTACAAACAATACTCTGCTTCTAATATAGTACCCTAGCTAGTAAGTCCTTAGAAAAACCTTACACTAAGTCTTATAGGTAATACTATTAGTAACTAAGAGTAGCTAGGTTATAACCTTTCTTTTAATTAGGCTAAACTTCTTTTTAAGTAGCTTAGTATTTATATTACTTATTTTAAGTATATACTTTACCTTATTATATTAAGTACTTAAATAGCTTTTAGCCTATAAAAACACTTACTAATAGTCCTATAAGCTATAATACTTTTATTTTATTAACTTTATAATTTATTTACACTAAGAGTAATAATCTTATATTATAAGGATAATCTCTTTTAAAGTTACTTAAGTTATACTATACTTTATATTATTTAATTTACTATTAACCTAGGCTTTATAAAGCTTCTTTAGTAAGTATATTATTTACTTATTTATTTACCTTATAGTAATATTACACTAAGAAGTAGTAAATTAACTAAGCTATAAAGCACTTTAAGACTAAGATAAGGGTATTTTAAAAAGAAAAGTATAAAGGTATAAGGAATTCTCTAATAATAATTAACTTCTTTATAAGGGAAAGCCTTTATTAATAAATAAAAGAGGCTAAGGTAATATAAAATCTCTTTACCCCTTATATATTAATAAGGAAAGGTATTATAAATAGTATAAAGTAAGCTCTTTACTTATATTTATAGCTAATTTATACTTATAAGGGTCTTAAGTGCGTTAGCTTTTAAACAACTACGCTAACTTAAATCGCACCCTAATGTTTCACTTAAACTAAGAACCAAAGTACACTTTTCTGTTGTTAGGTGCGTTGTATTAATGTTAGGTAGTCCTAAGTGGTCGAGGAATTCGCCCGAGATGCATCAAGCTACTATCTCCTTAGGCTTCATCGACCTTGCGGAGTCACGTCAACTAGGGTCTATATCCAATTAGATAGAAGTGAATTAGAGGTATATTTGCTTGTATATAAATAAGCTAATAATAAATATACTGCTAATTTTCCCTATACAAATTATTACACCACACTTTCGCGTACCTAGGTAGTCACTAACCTTGTGGCAGGGTGTGTAATATTAAGAGATTATGCATTAGTTTGCCTGTATTAATAATATAGGCTATATTATTAACCATTGCTATAGCTATAAAGATTAATAAACGCAAACCACACTAAAAACGGGACGGCAAATGCGTGTTCTATTTTTGACAGATACGTGTTTAGAGGTCTAGGTTGTACAGCCTCGAAGGTAGTACTGGAGCGGAGCCCGGATGTGAGAAACACAGGGATAGTGTAGTTGACTAGGCGCGGCCGAAACAAGGATCAAAAAGTCTTAGAGTACATTAGGCTAAGAGATCGACGGGTACAGAGTCGTATAGGGCAGCTCTACGTCCGTAGGAGGAACGTAATAGTGACGAGACTGGTCTCGATCTCATCTTTCCAGAGAACAGGCGCTAGCTAGTCCCATTGAATACCAGATTAGGCATACGATTTCCTTTATTAACCCTCTCCTTAACTATTTAAGCTCAAGGTGCTCCTTCTAGGCTCATTAGCTTACCTGCCTAGACTACTCGAATACAGCAACTTGTCTCCTGCGCTTAACTTTTGTTTTCTACCCAAAGCCAAGGATAAAAACGGAAACCTCGTAGCGACTACCTAAGTGTCTCTT
Source organism: Epichloe baconii (assembly GCA_023650635.1). Lineage (NCBI taxonomy): Eukaryota > Fungi > Ascomycota > Sordariomycetes > Hypocreales > Clavicipitaceae > Epichloe > Epichloe baconii. The sequence continues at coordinate 14,237 of CP097908.1, read as the reverse complement.
GGATTCCCTCTCAAAACACTCTGTGAGCTAGATCTACTATGGGCCGATTGACCGAAATTGTACTCACTAACATCTTATACAGACAAAATGGAAATCACTGTGATTAACAACAGTTCTGAGAAGATCTCCGTCAGCGTGACCGCGACAGGAGGTGACCTTGACAAGGGTGGCAGTGAAAGGTGGTACACGCTCGAAGCGAATGGAGGAAGTGATACTTGGGGGTCCAGGGACCATTGGCAGATCGTGAGGTTCACCAGGAGCACCACGCCTGGAGCGCTCGTCGAGACAGTTCTCGGCGTGCCTGGGTCTACTACGAATATCTTTTAAACTAGTGCCACCTATGGTAATATCGCACTCCTTACGGTGCTGGCTTGGGCATAGTCGTACAGTTTCGTGTACAGCCGAAATGGCGTTCTAGGCTGTCAATTGATAATTTCACGGAATTGAATACTTGTGTTCTTGTTAGTTAATCATTTCCGACTATCGCCCCATGAGACCTGTGATCGAGTGGATTCAAACCTAGGTGTGATCCAGGTAGGCGCAGTCGTTTAAAATTTACCGCAGGTATTTAAAAATGAGCGTTGCCTTTCAGAGCTGTGTTTTCTTGCTGCTCGGCGCTGTACCCACATAAGGATTTGTCCTAGCCGCATTTAGTTAGCTAAAGTAGGTGTAGCTTGATTGCCACACCCTCCTATATCATGCTTTTGCGAGGCATCGACGCTGCTTGTTGGGGGTGCATAGCGTCACAAAAATAGATCCTTCTTCGATGACCGTTGGGATTCAACGCTTCAGCATGCAACTTCCTCCTCACGGACGCTATCATCCTCGCCTGCCGGCATACCAGCCTGATCATGGTCAATGGAGCGAGAAATACGCGTGGCCAACACGCTGCTCGCGTTCAATGAATGTGGCTAGTCTCCTGCCTCACCACGATGCTGCGACACCTAGAGTCGACATACTTGCAGGTCAATATAAATTACCCGTCGTCTCTGGAGCACCTAGAATACCAGGCGCTCAGCTCCCCAGCGCCGGAATCAAGCATATCTGCAGTTGAGCAGCCTTACACGCAGACTTCCGGCGTTGCGTCCTCCGTATCGTCCCTGTCCGCGCCCGAGTCGCAGCCGAAGAAGCGCAAGCTACGCACAACCGTGACTTGAAGCACTTCCGTCTTCCACAAGCAGACGAGGAGGCGCACCAGAGTAACCAGAGGCTCTGGTATTGTCAAAAATGCTGTAATCCGCCATGGCGAACGGTCTCGACCACGAGCGCGACACGACACATGCGAAACGCGCATGGTATTGCCATCGACGAGGAACAACGGCCTGCCAAGAAAGCGCTGCAACAGTTCCTGGAGGTGACATTTAGGCACGCAGAGTAGAAAAGCCGGGAGACTGCCACTCGCAGCGAAGAATCGATACTCAGTAATACGATCCAGCTGGACGCTTTCTACGAGACACAGATCCAACTGATTACGCGGCGCCGCCTCCTCTGAACTATGTCTCATAGCCAGAGTACCAAGCCCTGCTCTGCGCTGTTAATCCAAAGGCCGAACAAATCCTTATCCAATCTGGCACCACTATGTTTGCTCATACTAAGAAGTCTTATCTCCTGCACCGTGAAGCCATCAAGTCTCACTTATAGGCAGCCAAGTCAAAAGTCCACTTCAGCATCGATCTATGGTCGTCGCCGCATCAGAAAGCCTTTCTCGGAATTTGTGGGCAATGGGTGGATGAGCGCTATGATCTACGCGAAGCACTTTTGGCCTTGCCAAACATAAGGCACAGCCACTCGGGCGAGACGATGTCGAGACACCTGCTGGACACAATAAGATAATTTGGTATTGCGGACAACGTTAGTTACTTCACGGCGGATAATGCCACCCCCAACGACACTTGCATGAGCGCTCTGTTAACGTCGCTAGCGAGCGAATTCGGCGTTGGATTCCACCCGACCGAGCGTCGCACCCGATGCGGAGGGCACATTATCAACCTGTGTCTTCAGGCGATTCTATTCGCCTCCAGCAAGGAGGCACTCTGTGCGGCGATTGGAGAGGCAGATGGAAGCATGGACGAAACATCCGTTGAGTATCTGTAGGCGCAGTTGCGGCACAAGGCTAGCAAGGGTAGGCGCTAGAAGGCGACAGAGGACCAAGCTGGGTGGCGATCCATGGGACCTCTTGGGAATTCGTGGTACATGCTCCTTCGGAACGCACTGGACAAGAAGGACAAGCTGATGATGTTCCAGCAAGAGCATCACAAGGCTCTTGTAGAAGATTGTCTCACGCAAGATGATTGGGATACCCTGATTGACAGCGGATTTTTTCCAGCCGTTTTGGCAAGCTACGCTAGCACAACAAATGATATGGTCGTCGTTAGATCATCTCCTCTACCACATGGATATCTCGCTTAAGCGTTTTGAGGATGCCAAGGTAACGTGTTTAGGTGGTGTATTCATGTGACATTTTGGAATCCAAAACAAATCATCGTTTAATAGCGGATCATCGACTCTGGAAATGGGCAGGAATTTTTTACAGGGCTCTTCTGGCACCTTACGCTCACGAAGACAGCAGCTACTGCAAAACTAAATGCAGCAGCTAACTGTGGAATATAACGATATGCAATGGGTTATTCAAATGACACTTTTGAGCAGTCCATACTCGCTGAAAATACAGTATGTGGCAGTCGCAAGCGCCGCGATGCGAAGCAGCTTCTACTCTACGTGGCGTGTGCATCTCTTCAAAGGGGTTTTCCTACTGCTGCCTCTGCGCTATTTCCATTTCTTGGTTGCTAGAGGATGGACTGCGGCAGTAGCTTTGGCGAGGATGCGAGAGAATTCCGACCAGGAAAACCAAGGTTTTGACTATTGTGGCTACGGCCACTGCCTGACATTCCCGCTGGCGGGATAAGGGCCCCGAATGAAAGCGCAAACCTAGGTCACGGCAGACCATGCTTGTTCATGTTAGGTTGCGGCCCAGGGGATGCCGATGCGATGCTAGATAAACTGTGGGAGGACTGAAACTCGGAGGAATAGCCCTAGACACTTGTACTGTGTGCCGACGACAACCTACCTCCTCTGCCGGGGTGGGTGAGCCGCCTCCTGAGAGTGAGCCTAACAGCTTAACCTGCGAGGTCTTGCAAGAAGCGCTAGGTGAAGCTTCTCTGTGGTTAAAGTTATACATAATAGTTTAGCTTAGCACGTCCTGTGCCCCGTTAGGGGACCTGAGCGGCCAAGGTCGCTGGACGGAAAATACACTACTACTACTGATACCTAACCATCACGATGAGAATCGACATATAAAAGACAAATGTCCCCTAAACACAAGCAGGAGTCAGCCGAGAGAGCGTTGCCCAAAAATATGGGAATGGAGCCGAATCCCTTGGCGCTGTGGATATCTATCCTCTTCGTTCAAGCACAATTTTAGGCCACTCTGATTTGATCACGATGATAACCAATGCCTCAGATAATATGCTCTATGGCCTATTTTCCACAAAGTTTGAAACTTACCAGCAACAAGTGAATTTCCTCCTTTCGAGTGCCAAATGCTATTCCGGTTTGCAGAAGCGAATAGCCCAAGTTATACCGTCACATACTTAGGTATAGCTTCGGTATAGCAACGAGGATAGTTCCGCTGTCAGCCATGATACCGCCGTCGCCGGTTATAGAGATTGATTTTTGCTTTTGCATTAATCTCGTCAAGGAGAGCCCCCATGCGCTCAGTCTCGGGGTCTTTTTGGTTAGTGCACCATGCTCGTGTTCACCGCACGCTTGTTCACTCACAAGCCTAGTTTTAACCCTCTCCCAAAATGCACCATGTGCGTCTGACCAATCGTAAGAATAAAGATTCTGTTAGGCTTGGGTTCGCTTGACTCGCTGCTTCGACGCCTCCCGAGCCAGAGCAACCTCTTCGTCATCTAGCTCTATGGTGTAGAAAGGCTGCATCTCGGTGTGCACGTCAGACGACGGGACTGCGGTGTAAAATCAAGCCGTGTCGATATAAGCTAGTAAGGACAACTAAGGGTAATAACGGCCTCGTATTTTCACTAAGCTTGTGGTCATGAGAAATGTGAGCTCGGTGGCTGCCTCGTCAAACTTAGCCTAGAAAGGCATCATTAGGTAATCATAAAAAATGCAATAGTCCATTGAAAAATATATAGTAATAGCACCTAGGATAGAATGGAATTGGTTTATTTAGATGCAACGTCATCAGCGTTATTTCGTCTTTCTATTTAAGTCAACGTACCTGCCGGAGTAGTAGCCTAGAACAAACCTACGAATTAGTTAGTAAACATGCGATTCTAGCCATATACCACAGAAAACAAATGCAGAAACTCCGCTTGATCCAGTTTCTAAGACCTCAATGTGCTATATTAGTCCGTACAAGGCGCTAATGCAAAGCAGAATATAAAACCATACCGTGAAAATTGCCAAGCACTCGCCTCAGGAGCACTGCAGAGATAACTAACGAGACGCTCGGTGCTTAGGCTATCGAGTACGACAATATTCTAAGGGATATTCCAACGTCAGAGTGCAAACGCGAGGAACCACGCGCCTCCTCTGATAAGCCACAGCGTTAGAAGGGATTTAAGAGATCGCCAATTTAGACTCGCTCCCGCTGCCAGCAACCGGACACAAACATTAGACAACTGGACGACGACGATAAATATCCCCACTCGTACGCTCAATCCATCTTGCACTGGGTTAAAAGCGTCCCCCTCAGTAGACACGGGCTCTGGCAGTGCGAACCAAGGACAGCGCAGTGGCTAACAGTAAGAGTCTAGTCTGGAGAAGAAGACAAATATATAAGGCTAGCCTTTCTATACGTAACGTTATCTCCTAATATTAGCACATAGAGGATCCATAGACAAAAACTGCCTAAGCGCAAGCTATTATAGGTGATAACAGCTAGGCTAACTAGGCCAAAACGGAGTGCGCACCCCTACTAGTAGCTGCGATAAATGAGCACATAGATGCTTAACAATAGGCAAAAGCACATTAGTTAGCTTGAGTTCCGGCGGCTCGTTTAACACTAGCTTGCCATAGACCGCGGACGGGATGCGGATTACACACCCTCCATAGATCTGGTTCTCATAGGTTACTCTTCAAAGTGAAGCTAATATCTTATAGCTATACACTAGTAACTAAGGGCGTGGAGAGTCTAGACCTTGCCTGGCTATAATATATAAGAATAATATATATAACTAACTCTAAGCTATCTAAGGAAACTATATCCTAGTATGCCTAGGCACTATTAGTCTAGTCTAGCTATACTATTATAACAGCAACGTGTATGTGCACTTTATGTTCCTTAGCTAGGCTAGGTAACCGCTCTTTAACTATGTTGAACAGGGCATGAAAGAGGGCATTGCTGACGCTTTTACCATGGCGTTTAAGGCAATGCACAAGTTTCGCGTTCTTCATCGTGACGCGGAGCCACGCAACATTCTATACAATACAACCAGCCGTGAGCTCATGATTGTGGATTTTGAGCGTGCCGAGTTCCACGGTCGCTAGCCTTTAGGTTCAATTGGCCCTAACCAGGATCGGAAGAGGAAGCGTGGAGTATTAGAGAAACAGAAGAAAGATGACTTTGCGAGAGAACTGGAGTCTGCTGTAGCAAGCGCATCGAGCTGTGTCGCGAACGGGCCCGGTCCTTCAGAAATCACGTCGCAGCTCTAATAATAGAGGGGACTCTGCTCGCATTACCTTTCAAATTAATGAAGTGTTGTTCGACGATTTGGTAACGCTATGTAGCCTGTGTATCCTGCGCTGTGTCGCGCTGTATCCTGTCTATACGCTATAAAACGCTATTTAACTTTGGGTAGGCTCCCACACTGAGCTGACCTGTAGCTTTGTCAGTTACTGCCATCTGACATCTTGTGTCTGGGCGTACAGTTGGTGGATGATAATGCTTTGAGGATAGCGGGTTAGGTCGATGATGTAGTTCTTTATAATCTATCGACAGCTTCTCTAGCTAGCACTGAAAAGGGGCATCCTAATCCTCTTATGAGTGAGGTCTTTCTCTGGCGCTGAACTGATAGATCTGCTGGCTTAGAGGCTATGACAGGCGTAGGACAAAACTGTTTTGAAACCAGCCACTGTACTGCAAAATGTAGCCGTGCGGCTGGCCCTGCCGGGGCGTCGGACTTTTGTTTAGCCAGATAACGGTACCATGGCAAATAGGGCAGAATGAAAACAGCCAGACTTGTAAGTTAAATGGGGTGCTTAATATTAGCGACTAATTTTATGGGCGGCCTTAACTGCCTCACTCCTAATCCACCACCGCGTCTGCGCGAGTGTGTGGCGCGAGGAAAGCCGCCGACGAGCGTTACGCCCAAATATCATAAGTTAGGGCCGTGCCAATGCATCACAAATGGACAGACAGGTTGAACAATGTGCTTGATGTTACTTGGCTATTTACTCAGTCTCAGTACCCACCGTGCCCCGAATGCTCAGCATCCAGAACCTCCTCAGTAAGCCAATCTCCAGAGTTATCGCAACTTTAACCGAAGTAGTGTCTGAGCTACCTCAGCTGTCCAGCGCAGCCCCTAATTCATGACCTTCACTGCCACTGTTATCCGGCCGAATGTTCTCGGTTTACTGAACCGTCTACTGTGCAGAGCTCCTTTGGGAGAAAAATGGATGGTCAAGGAGCTGGGCCATCTGACTTCGTCTCGTGGGCTCTGTCGTAACCATCCTGTGAATGAGATCGAGGAACATCTCACTCCCAGAGTCGCAATTTGGTCTACGAGACTCCCAGGCCCGGTCCGTATCGAAAAGGGCAACACTGGCTGTTTCCAGCCCTTGGTACTCTGGCAGAACGTCTCCAAGTCCCAAAATTCGACCAGTCCTTCGGCGGCGCCCCACCCAGTCGCAAAGCTTGGTAAAACTGATACTGGGAATCACCTTGCACTAATAGGAGTTGGCATCCAGTCTTGATCTGATATGCCTGTCCAACTGATTTAATATATGTCTGACGTGGAATTCAACAGAACAACTTACTATACACCCAATTGCCCAGATATCTGCTTCTTTGCTCCAGATGGATCCGATTTTTCCGCCGGATAATTTATACATGTAGACCTCGGGCGGCCGAATCGTGGGAGGGGCAGCTCCTGGTAGGTCTCTTGCAATCTTGTCCGTCCAGCAGGCTAACGTAGGTACGAACATATTAGTAACCGAGCAGTGTAACGCCAGCGGGGTATTAGTCTACCTCTTCCAAAATCCAAAATCTTGAGACAAATCTCCTCGCTTGGGGGAAGCAGTGCTTATCTAGAATAAATGATCCTAAAGAGACACTTTCAGCAACGTAACTCGGTATCGAGTCTCTTGGAAACGATGGATCACGCGGTACCACTGTTATAACAGTAGGGTCCGCGAAGTAATCTGCTATCGTCCTTTCATCGAACTGCTGTAATTGTGGTATTGCGATACCAAAGTTGGCGTAATTAGGTCTACACGCCTAACGTTAGCTATAAGCCTCTATAATTACTCTCCTTTAGGTTTAGTCATTGGTTTTGGGCCTTACCTCCATGTACCAGCCCCTCCTTGTGTAGAAAATTAAATGCCTTCAATACTTGTTCAATGGCTTTCTGGGGCGGGCATTTCTGTCGGACAGCCATGGTATCGAGGGGCACAACAACTTCCATTACCAGACATTCATGGAACCCATTTGGGCCCCGTATAGTAAAGGTATCATACAGTTCAACGATGTTTCTGTAGCCAGGCTTTCCTCGTCCATTCTCGTGGATTTGACGGAGAATTCTCGTTTCATTGGACTGAATGAGTTCGTTCGATCCATGACAGACTTTAAGAGCAACATATCTTCTGTCAAAACGATTAGTGATTGTTAGCCAGTGCTTCCGTTATTGAAAATCAAGTCTTACTCCTCACTGAGGTCACGCGCTAGCCAGACCGTTGAGAATGCTCCAAACCCAAGCTTCTGCGCGATCCGGTATCGTGGCTGTCTAACCTCGTCATTCATACAACTGCCACGCTTTGGAAGGACATCGCCGAGAACGATGGGATGGAACCCGCCAGGCTTGTATTTGGCTAGGTCTTCAACTCCTATTCCGTCCCCGTTGTAAAAGAAAAGATCTTGCTGGGTAGGCGGCATAGTGACAGAGGGACGAGTAATTCAATAATGCAACATAAGCCCAAAGGGTGAACTAGTATAAGAACAAGGGTCTTGTGGGAGCGGTGTCGGATGGCAGAAAATAGCACCAATCGTTCGTCCTAATCTAGGAGCTTTGGCTGCTTTTTACACCAGGAACGAATACGCTCATTAGCAGCAGTATGGGAGAGTGCAAAGCGGGGTAAGCCATGCTCGTGCAAGCACGGCCTACCCCGCTTTGTCATGTGAAAGAGGTGCTCCAAGTGCTCCCAAGAGTTGCGCAGACAAAAATAGATCATCGTGCCAAGATTGGAATGGAATTCACCCTACCAGGCTGGCTGACCGACTGGCTGGCGGCTATAGGTGTACCCTTGGCAAGTCAGCTACCTAGCTTTAGAGCTAATTCTCGCTATATAGATGAGGTTACTTCTCCTGTACGGTACTTTGCGGGGTTTCGTCAACCCGCGCCTGCACTAGTCCAAGCGTGACCCCTCTTCCGTCTGGGCAGTGGCTGTGGGAGTAGCCAGTCAGGCCTGGCAGACTCACTCTGTCAACATTCATGGTGTGATTACAGCGGCTACATATTCACCAATGGGCTTACCAATACATCCATGTATGGCTCCTTAACCTTCGGCATATAACCAATTGTGCCAAGCTTCAACCCAACATGCAGTAGCGGACACATGCCCGTTGTAATTAAGCGCTGGGCACTGCTCGTTTCATCTCTAGGCTGTGTCGTGTGCCGAGGATAGCCCCGATGACAAGCAGCGGATTGGACACGCATAATTGATTACCGCCCGGCTCGGCGGGGCATGGTGCGGCGCTGGATCCGTCAAGGATGACGGGCTTCCAGACCTTGTATCTCCTACTATCTTGAGTTGTACTTTGAGTGTTTTCACATCTTGAACAACACCACTGAGGTTGTTGGCCATGTTTTCACAGAGTGGCCCTGGCCAACGTCAGAAAGCTATATAAAGTCGCAGTCGTCGCCTAGGCCTGCTCTCAAATTCAACACTTGACTCTACCTGAAGCAAATACTATTCTTCTCCATTTCTGCTGACATTGCCAGGCTTTGGTTTTAAGTGATATACCACTGTCACGTCAACCACTTGTATTCGATCTGACCTAGTCCTGTGGTGTGAAATCAAAATATTCACCTTTCATATCCTGTGAGAGTTTGGTATATTGGATTTCCACTTATCAAATTTCTTAGCCAGCCTGAAGGAGCCTTCGAAAGGACTCTCGTGTAATTTTTTTCACACTTTCTGTATGTTACAGGGTCATATATCTGTAACTTGGCGGCTAATCGTTTCAAGTCTATATTTTCCCGGACTTCCTCCAAATCTCTGCTGCGTAACGCTAGTGGCTGGTTCTTCTCTCAGATAATCTCAACTTTAACGCCATGTCTAATCAGGGACACGTCAATACAGCCGACTACGACGGTTTGTCACTTTTGATACTGTTTCTTCTTGACAAACAGAAAGATGTATACGAGATACAAGCAGACCTGGACAATCAGGTAGAAGTTCTTAGGGCCTTCGCCACGGCATGGAATAGAGGAGTGATGGTAATACTAATTCAATTCCATTTACGCCGTATTCGCTGATAAAAAGACAGGATGTGAACGGTAGAGATCCTCTCCCTGACTCCCAGCCTTGCAACGTTCTAGTGGTGATGTGAGAAACTACAGTCCGGTCGGTTAACTAGATAATTGATCATGTGGAAAGCTAACATTCGATAGTAAGCAGCAACACCTGTCTAGCATGTCGCCTAATGAAAGAGTCCACATAACGGTTAGACCAGCCTCGTACGCTTCGTGGACATCCCAGCCACCTAGTGCGAAAGGAGTTGTACATGTGTACTCCGTGAACGACATTACAGCCAATGGGTTTGAGTCATATCTTATTCAATCGGCCTCCAAGAGCAAGTTCGGATCAGGCACGATGAAGACGGCTGTTCAGAATGCGATGGCAAACGGGTACACGCAGAACAGCAGCGGTAGCATTAGCAGCAAGAGTCAAGGCACTAGCAGCAAGAGCCAAGGCACCAGCAGCAAGAGCCAAGGCACTAGTAGCAAGAGTCAAGGCACTAGCAGCAAGAGCCAAGGCACCAGTAGCAAGAGTCAAGGCACCAGTAGCAAGAGTCAAGGCACTAGCAGCAAGACCGAAAAGCAACCAGCCGGATACTTCGACAGTGGGCTGCCATATTACTATTCTGAGTCTCAGCAAACGTACTACTATATTGGTACGGACAGCAAAAGGCATTCATGCTAGTTAAGCTTAACTTCGGATGACAGCCATATGGAACCTAATACCATTGTTGTAAGCACCTAGGCACACAGGAAATCTTGGCTCTAACAAAGTTTGTCTTGTACCTAGGGTGGAGCCTCTAAATCCTAATTAGGTAAGTGGTGAAAACATATGCTTAGCATATGCTAAAGACCACAGTATATTAGTGCGAATTCACCCTAATTAGTCAACTAGTTAGTCAGTTAGTCAATTCGTCAATTCGTCAATTCGTCAATTCGTCAATTCGTCAATTCGTCAATTCGTCAATTCGTCAATTCGTCAATTCGTCAATTCGTCAATTCGTCAATTCGTCAATTCGTCAATTCGTCAATTCGTCAATTCGTCAATTCGTCAATTCGTCAATTCGTCAATTCGTCAATTCGTTAATTCGTCAATTTGTCAGTTAGTTAGTAAATCGGACGCGCTCCTAGCCCCTAGGCTATGCCTCCGCGTCTCGTGCGCGCACGCGCATCCTCCTCCGCGTGTTACTTACGCGCGCTTGCTATCTTAGCTACTACACACTTATATAAGTAAGGGCATAGTTTAAGTAAGGGCTATATATATAGTTAAAAAGGGAATTTATAGGCTTATAAGAATATAGTATTTATTTATATAGTAAAAGTATTAGTTTTATATACTAATAATAATTTTATATATATATATATAAGGTTCTTATACTATTATATTATACTATTATACTATTATACTATTATACTATTATACTATCCCCTCCTGAGCACGAGGTAAAACTGCTTAGTATTTTATAGCCTAATACCTTATTCTTTTATCTTCTTCTTGTTTACCTTATAAATCTTATTATTTATATTACCTTTGCTTTTTAGCATTTTTTCCTTATGTTATAAATACTATTAATTATCTCTAGGTTAGATTTATCTTTACTTCCCTTCCCTTTGCTTTTCTTCTCTTTACTATATTATTTAATATTTTAAATAGGGTAGTGTTCTTTTTATTACCTTTAGCTATATTATAATCTAATTAGTTAGGGTTTAATTAGTTAAGTGGTAACCTATAACTTACCTAGTGATTTGAATTGAATTAGAGACAAGTGAGGATAAGTTATGTTTAGTTTGCCTTAGAGCTTTAAAGCATAAGTAAGAGAGATAAAATAAGCATAGTTATAAAGAAAGGGGGAATTGCGTTAATTTATGCTATAAGTAAAACTTAAATAAATTTGAGTTTAATTACAGTTACAAATTATAACTCTTACGCTAATATAGCCACAAAGTTTATTACAAACTTTACTCTAACCTTATAGCCCCTATATTTATAACCTTAAAGCTTATACTTATTATAGGTTTTATTTATTACTATAGCTATAAGTATTTAGATGTTAATTATTTTACTAGCTAGGTATTGCTAGCAATAATTGTATGTTATAATAAATCAGATGCATTAGCTATAACTAATGACGCAAAAATTTTTAAAAATCAATACTATTATACTATTATACTATTCTATAGTTTATATATATATATAGGCTTATTATACTATTATGTATATATAAGCATATAAGCACATAAGCACATAGGTATATTACATATATTACTAGGTGTATTATATATATATTAAGTAGCTATAATTTAGGTTCCCTTTATAGGTAATAAATAGCAAAAGATTCCTAATCTTTCCTATATTTTTTAGCTATCTATTTTGTTAGTTACACCAAGGAACGTTGCACTAGTGCGAAGGGGTTAAATTCAATAAAGTTAATAATAGCTAAGGTCTAAGAGAAAAGAGAAGAGAGAGAAGGAGAGAAATCTAGCTAGGAGAGAAGGTAAGTAAAAAGTAAGAAAAGTAAGGTAGTAGTATAAGGGCATTATAAATAGTGTAAGGTTACTTATAATATAGCTAATTACATTATATATATCCCTTTAGTAGCTTTACCCTTTAGCTATAGTTAAACTAACTATTATCTAAAAGTCTAAAGAAAGCTATACTAGTAGTCTTTCTTTTCTTTATAGCTAAAGAAGCCTAAAAATATAATAAAAATTAAATTAAAGGAAAGTATATATAAGTAAATCCCTTTATAGGAATCTATAGCTCTAATTAGCTTATATAGCCTTAGTTATCCTAATTAACCTAGTTACTTTAATTTAGTTTAGTTAATTCTCCTTTTCTTCTACCTTTATAAGTCTTTTAACCTAGCTTTCTATATAAATTATTAATTTATTTAAGTTAATTAAGGTTATAAAAGCTAAATTTAGTAATACCTTTATTATTATATTAGCTAGGTTATTATTACTATTAATTTACCTAACTTTATAAATCTTATACCTCTTATATAACTATTAGAGGGCTATAATATTAATTATTAGCTACTTCTCCTTTATTATACCTAGCTTTATAAGGCATTTATATAATAAAAAGAGTTAGTGTAGAGAATTATTAGGATTTAAGGTATCTTTAATTAGTCTATAATCTAATTAAGGGTTATAGATATTATGTACGCAATATTAGCGCCTTAAACTATGCTATATAGCTTAGATATAAGTACACTATAGGTTACACGCTTATTTTTATTAAGCTATATATAATTATATTACCTTTTATAATAAAGGTATTATTATCTTATATTGCTTTATTGATTTTTAAAATTTTTTTGCGTCATTGGTTATGGCCAATGCATCTAATTTATTATAACACATAATTATTACTAGCAATACCTAGCTAGTAAAACAATTAACATCCAAATACTTATATTGCTTTATTACTAATTACAATTATATACCTAATCTATAAGCTAAGGTCCTTATTATTCGCTAGAGATTTATCTATAAATATAAAAAGCTTTACCTCTTTAAGGGTTAAGGGATATATTATAGTCCTTACTACTAATTTTTAATCTACTACTTAAGGCATTTATTAAGTTATATAATATTATTAGCTAAGGGCTCTTAGTGTTAAGTAGTAATTAATAGGTTATATAAAGCTTTTAGTTAGCATATAGTTATAATATAGCTCCCTTAGGCTTATTATTCTATGTAATCTTACCTTACTATTAGAGATTAAGGATTAACTTCCTTAATCTTTTAACTTTAGCTTTTCTAGGTTAAAATTAAAAATTATTAGCATTCTAGGTTAAGATATAGCTATTAAAGATAAGGGATTCCTAGTTATTAATTATTACTTCTCTTTAGCTATAAATTTAGCCTTTTAAAGCTCTTTCTTTTCTTTTTAAAAGAAGTTATTATTACTTAGGCCTAATATATTATTTATTTATATTTTAATAATACTAAAGAGATTCTTATTACTTAGGGCTATAATTAATAAGTAGGGATTATAAGTTAAAGTTATTATATTAAGGTTATCTTTATAGTAATAAAAGTATATTACTTACTATTAGGTTCTAGCCTTTATAATTCTATAAAGAGGCTTAATTACCTCTATTACTATGCCTTCTAAAAAGAGATATATAATTTACTTAGGTAATCTTATAATAATTAGCCTATTTAGCGTTATGTGCGATTAAACATAGGCTTATATAATATTATAAATCTAAAGGTAAATCCTTTTTACCTTAATAATAAAGTAATAGCTATAATTAACTATTAACTTACTTATTATATTATTAGTAATTATATTAAGATAGCTTCTTTACCCTTATTATTATAGCCTTATATAATAAGGCAAGACTTCTTATATAGTAATTCTATTCCTTACCTTTAATCTCTTTAACTATATAAGAATTAAAGACCCTATAGATTAGCAAGGACATAGGGTTAGGGTTAGGGTTAGGGTTAGGGTTAGGGTTAGGGTTAGGGTTAGGGTTAGGGTTAGGGTTAGGGTTAGGGTTAGGGTTAGGGTTAGGGTTAGGGTTA